>OX459201.1:10672292-11922292 GCA_949775195.1 Diarsia dahlii
CCTTAAAATACGCCTGCTGTTTTATTAAATTCATTTCGCCCCCAGAAGTATGGCAACAATAGACACTTGGGCGCATTCCTGCTCACGTGAGCGCACTTAGTGTTTCTAGCTTCCTGCCAAATGTACGTTTTTATCACCTTCTTTCCAAAATTACCCAATTCCATTAAAACTGAATGTTGCGTAAATTGCTCCTTAATGTTTCGGGGCGTAACATGAAAATACTTACAGCTTAATTATTATCCAAGTGTATGTTTAGGCGGAGTGGCGGCAAGCCGTGGCTTTGACGAATGATGATGGATTGTGGGAACTTCCCGAGGCGTGGCAGCAACAAAAAGCAATATACGCTCAGTTTTGTTGCTAAGCTTCATCTAATCGTTGCGTTATTCGTGTTATATTTATTTACAGCCAGTGCCTTCGAGTAAATAAATAGTTACTCTAACGACACTAAAGTCAAACTCCTGCACCACTCACCTTCTTTTGAACATAAAATTAGGTCATTCATATTCTAATCACCAAACCACATCAATACCCACATTTGAATGCTCTTGGCTCTCCATCAACATCTCCCGATTAATAACACGCTTAATTGATACTTTTCCGCCGGCGCGGCGTATTGACATAACGCTCACACACCGCTTCAGGCTCGTCTACGAGGCTCTTAAAGCCACGCTCCACGTTCCCCATGCTATTAAACGTTGTGGAACACAATCCGGGAGAAGAACACTCAAATGAGCAAACACTATTATCAGGACTGTGCCGAGGGCGTACAGATTTCCCCGGAGTGCCCTTCTCCTTAAAAGTGCCGGTCGGATGACCGCTATTCACCGCACTGCTCGGACCAACTTCTTTTTACTTTAAAAAGCGTGATGAATGAAATTTTAAAAGTGAGCGCGTTCGATTTTTACCAAATACTCGACGTGGAAAGAGATTTTGGCTAACGAGAAAACTTAACACAAAGACTAGTTGTAGTTTGAGAACTGGGGGAGGAGCTATTCAAGAACTTTGTATTAAAGAAATGGCTAAAGCATTTTCGTGGTCCAAAAACACAATGCCGGTGTAGAATCATGGTGATGAATTTTGCAAGCCAAAACATTTCCGAATAGGATGACTTTTGACAGCCTAAAACAGTCTCACAAAAAAAGGGAACGCACAATTTATCAGCGATTTCGTCTCTGATCCCTGAATCCCAATATCGTAGTACCTCCAAAATCTATGTCGGTCCTCCCGTCGCGTCGGGTGACAAATTTATGTAAAATCAATGCAACAAATAAAGAACGGTGCGACGGTAAATATCCGCGCCACGTCACAATTAGTGCGTGTCCCGCTGGGCCGGGCACATTTTGTTATTTGCCAATCTATTCACGGCCCCGATACGCCGACCAAAAACGATTCATACAATTTTATACCCCTAGTTTTTTATATCTTCTATAATTCCGCGGAGCAGGTGTTTACCAAACAATATAAAAGGTTTTAACAAAAGCTTTTATGGAGATGGGAGCAATTATTCTTTGTAATAATTGTAACAGTTTAACGAGATTTAATTATGAAAGAGCTACAACTATTACATGATTTTCTTGTTCATTTAGCGAGAATAAAATAACGTAGTTTAACATTTAAACTTGGGGTAAATATTTAAATATGCGGTTGAAAGGTTTAATATTATTTGTGGTGTATAAATTTGGCGAAACACTTTTAGGCCAACAGATCCGGTCCTGAATTAAGTCAAGCAGAAATACAAGATTGTTTCCGTTCAATAGGTCTAATCTCTCAGATGGGTATTCGTGCTGAAACGATCCTCTTTTATTGGCGTCTCTTTGTCGAAGTATTCGACATTTTCATCGGTTACTAGGTATACGAATTTTAGTTTAGGTCGAAACATCTTTGGGACTCCCTAAATTTGATTTAGAACTAAAGGTTTTGAATTTATAGACCGTATTTTAGTGTACCTACCTAAGTACTTAAGAGTGCTTATAAATTGCTTCGTTGATGTACAAAGGTTCGTTTAACTTACCTAATTATTGAAGACGTATTGCTACTTTTAGTAACTGAAGAGAATCTCAAGATAGTCTTCTAAATTGAACTGCTTTTCGATTAGAAGATTAAGAGCTAAGAAAATTGCAAAGTTCCTCTAAAGATCAACTGGCAGAAATTGCACTTAGGTAATACTTTGAGACTTCAGACTAGCTACCGCTCTTGCACTATCGCGAACTACAAATCCGAAACATTTATAGCGGTGCCAGTTTTCTACCGCTACCGATTCAATCTTTATTTAAACTACTTGGAATAGAAACTTGGTGATAACAGCAAATTATCGTTTTGTGGATAAGATCAGGTTAGTAGACCTAGACAAAAACATTTAGACCATAAATTATAAAATTGAAAATATTCTAACTGATCATGAGTATATGGACCTACTGTAAACTGCCCAAAATAAATTACTTAAAACGTTATTTAACTGTGACTATATAACTCCAAAAAAAGCAACATATCTTATAATAAAAAAATCACATTCCCTACAATAATTATTTTCGAGCCACATCCAGTTACCGCTTAGCTGTGTTATAAGAATAGGTATACCACGCGGCATATAAGTTGAACATGCGCAGTAGTCGAATTTTAGACGTCCCATACAAATCAAACAGAGAACCTGCGCAGAACGACGCCATTTTGTTTCAAGTTATTTGCCTAGGACATGCGCAGTAGTCGAATTTTAGACGTCCCATACAAATCAAACAGAGAACCTGCGCAGAACGACGCCATTTTGTTTCAAGTTATTTGCCTAGGAGTCTACTTGTTTTATATAACGAACTAACATTTTGTCCATATTGAATTGTAATCTACCCTCAAAACACTAATATAATCGATGTCTAATTTTTGTAAAAGGTACTCCTCACATTTTGTACTTTTTATATGTTTAGTTTTTAATTTGAATTGTGTAGTTGTGAATAGTGTAGTTCTTGTGTGAATTTGCTTTTGACATTGAGTACCTACCTATTTTGGTTTACATATCAAACGACTGGATACATGGACACAGACCATGAATTATAGAAATGACGGCAGAACCCGATAATAAAATATACACATAATCAACTGTTTACAATATCAGACCGTAATCCGTAACAGGAGCAAAAAACATGATATTCATTGTAAATATGCAACGAAAGCCGAAACCTGTTTCATATGCAACGATCGCGTTCATGGACGTCAGTTCCTTTCTAGCTTTGTTCTTATCTGGACTACTATAAACACGAAACTGTAGGAAGTGGCAGTGAAAAATAAACCTTACTAAATTTACATTAAAGACGATGTCGATAATGCGTGTGGTAGCAATAACGGGTTGTGACAGCGGCCTCGGCTGGGCCATAGCGGCCAGATCAGCTCGAGAAGGACTTGTCACAGTAGCTGGCATGCACAATGGTGTTGATACCAAGGCTGCAGAAGGACTGAGAAGGCTTTGTGCACATCCCTGTCCGCTGGATGTGACGAACCCAGAAAGTGTCACCGGCTTCCGAGAATTCGTCAAATATTTGCTAAATAATAACCCTAATTACAGTGAGTGATTGTGTTATTTATGTCTTTCTACTTTATTCAAAGGTGTAAAGGTTTTTGACAGTCGTTACAGGCAGTCAGTGACCCTAAAGTCTGACAATGAGTCTTGCCCAGTGGTATCGTATCACCTAGCTGGATTGTGGAGGTCAGATTGGCAGTCGCTCCATATAATTGGTGATTTAAAGGTTTCAGGTACTAGTTAAAAAGGGATCTAGGGAGATAAAGTGGGTCAATTAAAACCACCTCTACTGAGAGATGTTTTGTTCTTTTAATAATATTCAGAGCGCGTAGCAAGACTACTCTGGGGTGCGACTAGAATAAAATTAAATATTTAACTACCCAAAACTATTTTGTTGGGAGTGTCATTAGTTCATTACTTAAATTAAAATGTTAGTATTTAAAGTTAATCTGATTGTTGAAAACTGAGATTCTTGCTTTGAATTTAAGAAACGATGTAAACAAGGTTGTGTAGAATATTTAGATTTTATATGAATGTCCATGGAGTTTTTTGCCCATTCTTCTCCTTAAAGGTCGATGCTTTAGAATGGGCACCTACTACTACAGTACTTTCACAAGTTACTGTGGCTGTAGCTTCGCTTTCTTTGTTTTTCTGACATTCAAAGTGCCTGTAAGGGTCTAATTGAAATAAATGCTTTGCGTTTAGGTTTGAAACTCCTAGATCTATACGTTAATGAAAGTAATGAGGTACTTAGCTCAGACTGATGAAAAGTAATCTAAAGCTTAACTGCGTGGGTAATTCTTTCAAAGTTTGTAAAATCTGGAACTAAGTGTTAAATTATAATAATTTCAGAGCTCCATGCTATTGTCAACAATGCCGGAGTAATGACAATAGGTGACTATGAATGGCAGACCCTAGCTATGATTGAAAGCCCTATAAACGTCAACCTGCTTGGTACCATGAGGGTTACAACTGCATTCTTGCCTGACCTGAGACTGAGTGCTTTAGAGGTGAGTATCTAAGAACGTTTTCTTAAACCTCACCTTTTTCTCTTTGGCCGATATAGACCAAAAGCCATTTGTCAAACTTAGGTTTAAAGAGATGTTTTTTTAATGTTGCCACTCTAGGAATTTCTGCCGTATCGTGGATGCGTTTACAAACATTTACAACTTACAAACACAAACAGCCAGACCCGGAACAAGTATCTGTAGGTCATACAAATATTTGTTCCATGCGTTGGCTGCTGCGCTGCAGCGTTTGTGACACGCAGTACAACAGCCAATCGTTCAACTGTTACTGTCGAATAAGATAAGGCAGACCCTTAAAACGTCTACCCTTCGCCCATTTCTTATGTTAGCTGAGGTGAAGAGGACAGACCCAGCAAGGCATGAGTCTAGAACTTGATAAAATCAAAATATTTTATTTCATAATGCCTAAATGGGCACAGCTTGTAAAAAGTCGACAAAAAGGTGCATACATTTTTCTCATTCGATTTTTAATTAAATCTACAACACGTTTTGGTTTAAATTCTTTCGGAGAAAGAGAGTTTGTGGTAACTTGATGCCATGGCCACTATTATACATTACGAAAGGAAATTTAATCATTTTCTCAATAAGAGTTTTCGATAATTCCTAAGAATATCGATAAAGCATCCCGAAGAATAAGTTATTACACAGACTAGCAGTAAGATATTCTACGTTTGGTCACGTTTGGTCTAGGTTATCCTTAATGCTAATCAAGAAAATACTTTTATTCCTCTTATAAACTTGTGTTTTTGTAGGGCTTTAGCAATTTATTCGTAGATGAGAAAACATGCCTGATATATTATATGATACGACACAAAGCGAATAATAAAAACCAAGTATCTTTGTATAGAGCTTCTCATTTAATAAAAAAAAGCAAATTGAGTTCATTTTTATTGTAACATCAATATGAAACAGATACGTAAACAAAATATATACGAGAATATACACAATATTATGTATCTATATTCTATAATATGTTTCGGGACTTCGGGTGTAGCCAATATTACTTCGAAAGTCGTTGTCCTACCGTATCCCAAATTCCCAAATATCGGTGTCCGTGGCAACAAGTTAAAATTCATAATATTACGGCTTCCCGGAAACAGGTATTGTAATAACAACGATAGAAAATTTGATACCGCCCCAAATAATCGTGTGATTTCTACGCAAAACAAATGAAATAGGATTCTTCCTCAAAATGAAATTGACTTCGTAAACATTATTTTCTGAAAACACGTAGGTATATTCTGGGCAACCGGAATGCTGAGCATCGTAAGCCCACAAAATAATATCACCCTATAGGGAAAATGACAATATTTTTTTGTTTAAAACGTTTAATTGAAAACGTAAGCCTGGATTTGTTTATTTATGATGTTCCGCGTTTTAGTAGTAAATGTATTTTTATTTTGGTTTGTTTTACTTCATCTTTAGAAAAGTTGTTGTTTTGTTTCCTTGGTGTGATTTACAAGAGATATCGGCGCCTATTCAATTCAATATTCCGGAAAACATTCATCGGTTTTTTTTATTGAATGGATCAAATTTAAAGGGGAATTAAAAAACGAGCGTATAAAAAATAACTAAGCGACTGATGATGATTTATACTGTTTTAATAACTTGAGCAGTATGAATAAGCGAAAAATAAACTAAACTAACGACGAAAATTGATTAATAATAAAATCCGAAACAAGCTTACAAAAAGTGGGTTGTGATTAATCCATTTCAGATCTTAAAATTACTAAGTGAGCGATAAAATTACTAAGTGAGCGACTAGAAATACACATAGGGTAACTTAAATATTAAGATATAGAGACGTTTTTTCCAATTAAGGTTTTACATAATCGAACTAGTAAAAAGTTCACTTTGAGCAACGTTTTGTAAGCTGCTTAATTAATATTTAATGGTTACTGATAATCTATTCGAGGTCCTATGTTTTTGATTTTGATAACATTTTTAAATGAAAACTACAGATTGTTTTTTTTACTATGATTGATTTTTTTACTATAGAGGTTCGACAATGGACGGAAGCTTATGTCTTGGCGACTGGGCGAAGAAAGGCATAAAAATAAACATAATAGCATCTGATTCTACCAAAAATATATATTTGATTTACAACAATAATGTGAAAAATTTAAGCTACAATGATCGCAGGCAAACTTTTGACGAGTATAAAAATCTGTCAGTTGCTTTTCAGAAAACCACACTGCCAAATTCGAACTGGCAAAAAGGCTCTTGCGACTGTCCCAAAATTTTCAATAAATATGTATGCAAACACGTTTTGGGTCTAGATCAATTCGGCTCAAACTTACAACACCACCTCTGGAAGCAAAAATGATACCCATTGCGTAAAAAAGAAAACGAGGCCGTCCCGCTAAGTCCAAGCCAGCACTTATTTACCAGTGACGATAAGTAGTAGGGACTAGGACATAACCTATTAATGTTCTTTCGTATTACTATGAAAATTAGGTACTTACTTGTTTTGATTAGTTGACTTCATTCAACACTTCTTATTTTATTTTGTATTTTCTTCATTTGATTTAAGTAAATAAATATTATGAAGCTACTCATTTTGTATTTTATGTAACTCAAATTAAGGTTTGTAAGTTGCCGTTCTGTTGATTTCTTGTCGCTCGCAGTCAGTCGCTCACTTAGTAATTCTGTGACCCAAATTAAAACTTTAATTTACAGTCACTCGTTTAAATACTACCCAAATCTAAATAAGTACTGAAAAAATGGTTCAGAATGATGTACTGAATACGTAGTACCTAAGCATACATATAAATAAGTAACTGTTTGGTCGTCTATTTCGTTTCCACCCTGTAGGTACAGTAGCCAGGTATATCATAGTAGTATCGACATAATACACCAACAACAATACTGCACTTGTTATTTCCTACGAGAGTTCTATGATTGGTGCTTTAGACTGGTTTACTTAAAAAATCATTATCTGTTGAAAACTACAGAAAAAAAAATATCGTTCAATCAATAGATGCATAAACAGAATCAAACACAAAATCGCATGAAGTCAACTTTCAATAGGTTACCCAATTAAGGCCAAAATAGCACCTTTCCATTTTCTGTCCAATATTAAAGCCTCTACTCATTCTATATTTCAGAACACGGGGTCCATAAAACCCCGTATAATTAACGTGGCGAGCCACTGCGGCTTACAGCCATTGCCTGGCTTCGGGGCCTATAGTGCCAGCAAGGCGGGCGTGCTGGCTTTGACGAAAGCTTTGCGGATGGAGCAGCGAAGACACGGGTTGAGTGCCGTGGCTTTTGTGCCAGGTAATTGCTTCTTTGTCCTTTTTAAAATGAAGCTTTATTATTATAGGTAGTCATACTGCAGAGGTTTTATATCAACGCGTCAGCCAGTAAAATCAAACGTTACCTGTTATAAATTAAATAAAAGAAGATGTTATTGGAATGCAAATTAAATAGAACGGATTGTTCGTTAACATGCTCCTTTAAAGGAGGATGCTCCAACATCCTGTCTCAATGGTTGTTGTTGGTCTGTCCGTGTTAAATGCGCGGAGAGCTTTAAATATAGCGACATTGAACACATCAAACTATACATTTCCAGTATAACATGGCTGTTTGTATAGATTTCCAATGAGATATCCGTACTGCTGAGCTTCATTAGTCATCGCATGTGAACCTTGGTTGGTAGCATAACTATTTCTATGGTTCGAGGTATCTGTGCTACCTATGTCTAAACTCCTCTCTCTCTTTGTTATTCCAGGTGGCTTTGTTGCCTCTAGCAACATAACAGCAAGTCAAGGAGCACACGGGAACACAATGCTCGAACATTTGAATGACGAACAGAAATCTTTTTACGGGAAAAAGATCACAACACTCTCTAATTATCTCCAGTCAGCTACCGGCACAGCTCACAACGCAGGATACGATTCTTTGAAAGATGAGAACATCATAGAGACATTCGTCAAAGCTTTGACGGATGATAATCCCAAGGATCTGTATAAAGTAGAATCGTGGAGATACATGATTTACTATAATCTGTATAAGTTACCTCTCCCAGAAGCCACTCTCGGTTGGCTGGTAAAAAAGTTCCTTAAGTTTCCTGAGTGAATAAATTATTTTATGGGAATTTAATTCTTTTAAGTTTTTTTTTTATTTACATACAATTCCGCGTTTTGAATGTTTGTGTCTACCTACCTATTTCGATTTTAATATAACATTACTACCCACAAAAAAGGAAGTGCTTATTTGAGGAAGAAGTACCTACCTATTTTTCAATCATGCCACATTTTTTAAAATAAATGTCAATTATTTTTGTATCACTTCTTGTTTCTTGTAACCCTTGTTCCGATTGGTTAGTTAGACTTGAACTACTTAAGTTAAAGTATAACCTTTTCGAAATATATTTTATGCAGAATGCAAGTACTTACACAGATTACGTACTTATTGCAACCTGACACTGACCTGCAAATTGCAAAAAAGTACCTAATAAAATTTTAATTTCGCGGCCTACCACCTATTTGACGCTTCCACCTTAGAGGGACAAAACCGGCTTAGTACGAGTCGATATTTTTTCTCCTTTAGAAATTAGAGTGGCTCTAATCTAACAGTTATAAAAGCGAGTAACTAACCAAGCACTCTGCACTGACTTAAGAAAAAAATAGTATAGAACCCCACATTTGTTTTTTTTCAGTTTCATGCCCCCTATAGTCATTTTTATGTAGAAATTGACCCCGTATTAAAGTTTAAAAAGTTTGTAAAAAGCGTTACGGCCACGTGGAGGGGTTAAATGATAATTATTATATCACTTGGTGAGAGGCGGTAGGTTAATGTTCCTTTGTATGTGTAAAATTTTAGAGTAGACTATGGATGTTTTTTTTTTTGGTTGATGGCATTGATGGCAATAGGCTTGCCCCCAATTACATCGGTGGATGGCAATACGCTTACTCTTAGTTTGGTTGATGGCTATTATAGCCATAAACAAGCCATCAACAAGCCTATAGTGCTATAATAGCACTATAGGCTTGCTCCCAATTACATCGGTTGATGGCAATAGGCTTGCTTCCAATTACATCGGTTGATGCCTTGATGGCAATAGGCTTGCTCCTCCCAAAGCACAAACTTTTTTTGAAGTGAAAACTTCTTTAGCGGCGCTGAGCACTTTTTTTTGTATGGGTAAAAACTTTCAAACTCGCGTCAGGGTCACGTGACCCTGACGCGAGTTTGAAAGTTAATATTGAAGTTTTCACTTCTGCCGGCACTCCCGGAGTGCTACCTTTTTTTTTTATTTGACAGCTCTCAGTTGAAAACGATTTTCCCTAGGGCTGCAAAGTATTACTTTCAACTTGCTCCTCAGGCAATCTCCAAATCTTTCCTCAGATCCACTTCCCGAAAAATGCTATACATCCCTCCAGTGGGACGGGCAACTGGTGGAACTAATGGCGCTAGCACCGCATGAACCTAAGCTCTTCATTGGTTGAATATCTGTCAATGTCATTTTATATTTCAAAATAGCTTGACCTCATTGGTCGGATTGGGACAAGCTATGGACACGCCATCTACAATCAGCTTTCACTTGCCAACCCCGTTTATCCAACTTATGTGTTCAAACTCCTGGTGCAAGCGACTTTCGTCTTATGAATGATCGAAGGCAATCGTCGTTTTATATATTCATTGACGCCAGAGAACGTACATTTTAAATATTTAAGCATTATTCGAATTATCAAAGAGCTTACAAATGGTGTGTCGCAGCGTGTGTTAGATGTCAATTTCTAAAAGCCGAGTGTCCAAGTTTCCATCTCAATAAATTCAAGTGACAGTTGATGTGAAGTTGACATTTGAGATTTTCAGTTGTGAGTTGTGACAGATTTTGCTAGTAGTGGTGAAAAATCAGTTTTTTCTGTTAAAATCCGACAAAAAAGTGCAACAATAACAAATACAGTGTGAGAACAGAAGGATTATTTCATATTGCATACATTTGTTTGCAAGCCAAACTTATTCCGAAGAAATGGAGGTGGTGTTTGGGCCGAATTCGGTCGACGAACCGGTACGTAAAGTATTTTTTTACAACCGTACTTTTGAATTTGAATTTTAGTCCATTTTATTAAAGCATTTTGATTACCCTCTAAATTGAAATTAAAAAATCTGGATGTAAGTTTTGTATGCTATCAACTATAATCGATTTTTCATCCGAGTTATAGGTTATTATTGTACTATTCAGAGTAAATGAAATCTCCTAACCTACACTACTACTTCAACTTAAAGAATCAGCATCGAAAAGAACAGATCTACAGACTAACTACGTAGTTGTAGTTAGTCTGTAGATCTGTTCTTTTCGATGCTGATCACAACAATCAACTGATCAATGAAGAACAGATCTACAGACTAACTACGTAGTTGTAGTTAGTCTGTAGATCTGTTCTTTTGCTAGGTAGTCCTAGCGTGTGTCACAGGAGTGCCTGTGCACTTTGGGAGGATATCAGCATCCAAATCTGTTGCTTGAATGTGCTGTAGTTGCGCCCCTAAGACGACCCACTGACCTATAGTTTTTACCATTCTATGTTATGAACTAGGCACAGTGTTAAATTCAGTACATGATTCTAAATTTATACTGAGTATAAATTTGTAAAAGCTATAATAACAATTTGTACCTTTTTAGAATCTGCTGTACAAACTGCAGCGTAAAATCAAAGTGTTTAATACAACTGATCCACTGCCTAACCGAGGATACAACTTGGTTGCCTGTGCCAGCAAATATGGCATAGTATTTACTGCTTCACCAGATGGACATCTGTCAGGTATGACCTACATTACCTGCATTTACTCAATGTTATGAAATATTTGCTTCAATTAAATCTGTTCCAATAGCTTCTCTTTAGGTCTTCCTTTAAATTTTTTGTTATTAGTTATTGTATAAAATTATGCATATTCACATAATATGTAGGTAGTTTCACTGTTTGTAAAAATGTGTTGAGATAAATATTCCTTAGGACCTTGAAGTGCCTTTTTTTATTGGATGGTGGGCCTCCTGCTTTGGGCAGAGCGGTAGGGAGAGTCAGACTTATTTTGACTAAAAACCTCCCATTTTCCTACTAAGCCCATTGTGCTGATACCGCAATATCTCTTAGAACAACATGCAGCCCTGGAAGTGCCTTGAACTACTTTAAATTTTATTCGAAATACCTCACTTTCTACTATATTTTATAATTTCTTCCAGCGTACTACTTACAACAACTGATTGACAAAGACTGTGAGCCACAGCACTCAACTGTTAAACTTCAAGAGAAACCTACCCACATTGCTGCCAGCTGTGACCAGGAACTGTTAGCGGTAACCGGTGGTCAACTGCTGACAATCTACAAGATTGCTGACTTTCAGAATCAGGTTAATTACTTTATTACATACACACCTGTAGTATAACAATAAGGTGCCAATGAACACAAGTGTAGACTATGGTATAGTAAGGACAGCTAATACAATTACTACAATTATTGAAAGGAGACAATTTTTCAGTGGTACAATTTCACCACAAACAAGTATTAGATTCTAACCTAGACTATTTTAAAATTGACTATTGGACTTTGAAAAGGTGTTTTTGTTGTCTAATTTGCTGAAACTTGGATTGGACATTAGCATTTGGATAAGGCAAATGCCCAAGGTGATAAAAGTGACTAATTCAGTCTTTGATGAATAGGTCTGTTTATCAAATCAGTTGTGATTAATAGACACAACTCAAATAAAAACAATGTTAGATACATTGTTTTTTGGTTATAATGTTTTCTAATATGACATTATATAATGACTCTTTGCAATGGCAATCATAACATTATAATTTAATTACAGAATGCAGCACCGTCTTTAGCCATCAGGTGTGACGTGAACCCCTCCACTTTCGTGTCATCTTTACAATGGAACCCTTGCATCCCTGATACGATAGCCATAGCATTCTATGATGGAACACTCCTTGTGTCGCAAGTTAGCACTTCTCAGGTTAAGAAAGTGCCTTCTAAGGCAAGGTAAGTGACAAGCAGAAAGTAGATAAAGGAGTACTTTATTATGGCTAGTGGAACAAAAATTAGTTATGTAATTTTTTTGTCGAATGCAAAGTCAATTAGGACATGGCCTAACTAGGTCAAATATATTATATGGAACCTATTGTTTTCAATGAATACTATATTGTCTACTGTGATTCTATGAGCAGCTAATTAATACATTTTTCTTTTACCAGATGCCTTTGCTGGAGTCCCAAGGGCAAGCAACTGGTGACTGGCAACAGTGACGGTACCCTCAGTCAGTTCAAGCCGGATCTAACACCGGCTAAGACTATTCCTGCACCCAACTTGTTTGAGAATTCACCCGTGGAAGCATTGGCAGTGTACTGGATATCAACCTTTCAGTTTGCTGCTGTTTATAAGAATGCTACGAGTAACAGCCGCCCATGTATGTAGTCAATGACCCAAAAGTTGGACATCCAATCTTAGCAAGCAGTATGAAAAAATATTTATTTTTTCACTCAATTTGAAATACTGGTATTTGGCTGCATCAGGTTAGACTGGAAAGCGGCCATAGCATAAGATGAGACTAGGCAGATAATAATGATGATGAAGTCATTTTAAGAATACAATCATACTTCTTACATTTTTATTTTTGTTAGCTAGAATTCTGTTTCCCTTCAAGATTATAAGCAATTATTATCTTTAAGAACCTTCAAGAGTTACATAATGCCATTTAGATCCTTGTGCAGCATCTCAATAATCATACAATAACTTATTAATCTTAATTTTCCTTGCAGCTGTTACCATCATAAATACCCCAAAAGCTGGACAGCCCAGCTGTCAGAACTATGAAGATATTTGCTATAGCATGGGGTCAAACAGGCCCTGGTACTATTACTTGCAAGGATTGGCGCAATGGTAAGAAAATTATCATTTAATGCCTACACATGACTGGCCTGTTGGTCTAGTGGTTAGTGACCCTAACTGCTATGCCGGAGGTCGTGGGTTCGATTCCCACCCAAGACAAATGTTTGTGTGATGAGCACGATCATTTGTTCTGTGTCTGGGTGTAATTTATCTATAATATGTATGTATTTAGAAATATATAAGTATGTTTATCAGTTGTCTAGTACCCATAACACAAGCTCTGCTTAGCTTGGGACTAGATGGCGTTGTGTGATAGTTGTGGAATATTATTATTATTATATTATTATTACTCCCGTACCGGGGCTGCGGGTTGTTCGATAGCGATACCGCGGCCCCGTACTCGAAGGGCTAAGGAACATGGGTGGTTTTTAGTCACTAGAAGTCTGACACTCCCTTCCGCTCCGCCCAGAGCGAGAGCAGTCATTTGATTTTTGACAATTTAAATTGAGTCAGCCCCTTTGGCAACTAGTTTAACACTTTAGTGTCCATGACTCCTGTGAAACAACAGTACATGCAGGACACGATAATCAAGTGGGCAGTCTTCTATTAATCTCCACCTGAACAGGTTTTCCTTGCTTCAACCAAACTGACTCTGGAGTCTATTCAAAGATTTACAAGTTCTTAATTTATTTCTTCATGAAAACCATTCCAGAACATGTACCCAAATAAAGTAACAGATCCATATATTTATATGGATATTCCTCTAATCAGTTAATAGTCACAAACATTTTTTCTTGTTTTCATCAGGAATATTATAATGTCGGCGTCAGCAAACGCTATGGAAATTGCAACTCTTGGATCTGCTGATGGCGCTAACTGGGTTCAGTGGTGTCAGGTAATAACAATTAAACTATTAAAATAAAGGCAGACCATACTGCTGGGATGGCCCATAATATCTAGTCGACTAATATTACGACTGAATCTGACTCATCAGCAAGTGACAACTAGCTTTTGCTTGTGGTCTCGCTCCAGTTATGTAAGGAATGTAGTCATGGGAACATTATAAATGTAGCCTTCAACACTCGGGGCTAATGCAGCTTCCTGTAAGTGAAAGAAATGTCGGAATCTGATCAGTAGTACCGAAATATCTTTCTTTTTTTTTAAACGTTGGCCCCACACAAGGAATTTCTCCTGTATCGTGGGTGCGTTTACAAACATATAAACTCACCCAGACATCTCCACTCGGAACAACTACATGTAGGCCATACAAATATTTGCTCCGTGCGGGGATCGAACCCGCGACACGCAGCGCAGCAGTCTACTATTAGACTGCTGCGCTGCGTGTCGCGGGTTCGATAACAAACTAATCTCTATAGATTAGTTTGTATGCATATGTCTATGTCTACATACGACCCATATAGATATCGTGCTTTTGTTTATAGACTGATGAAGCAAGACCGGAGCTGCCTCTAACAGATAAGAAACAGGAGAACTATCCTGTGGGCGTTTGTATCGACACTTGCGCTACGCATCAAATTCAGTGGGGTATGTAACTTTTGGCTTCGGCCGTCTACGAAACCGTAGTTTCGTAACCGGTTTCGATGAAGGAATGATTTGTCCTTGTACGTAACTGGTTTCGATGGAGGACATATTTGTCTTTATACGAAACCACGGTTACGTACAAGGAATTTTTGCAAAAAATATGAAATTTTACTAGTTACGAACAAGGAATAATAATTCTTTTATCGAAACTAGCGATTTATGTGATAATTGGTCCAGGATCCCATAGCCGCAAATATCAATCTGCAAACCTAAAAATTATACATGGTGTAAACCAACCCTTTACGAAACCGTCAAGCAAGCATTAGGAACATCAACTGAAGTATTCCTACGCAAAAATTTTTGCTGGGAAACGAAATTTTTTGGGGCGAAAAAACACATTATAGGTAAAAAAAAAATTGGAAGCAGCCAGACTAATCAGAGAGGCCAATCATCTCCCCAGTCACACATACCGTGGCCCAAGAAGAAAGAAAGAAAGAAAAGAAAATGTATTTATTAGTCTCACACAGGACAACACAATTTGAAAATAAAAAACAATAACACAGAAAACACAATTGACAATAAGCCTTAAAACATAATAAATTAATTTAATTAATTACAAGATGAAGGTCAGTTCAGTAGAGAGCAAACGCGTCTACTGAACTACTTCAAACACCAAAATAATACCTCAATCGAAACTAACTAGTTACGTACAAGGACAGATCATTCCTTCATCGAAACCTATTCTTCGTACGTAACCATGATACAAAACCGTGGTTTCGTATAAAGACAAATATGTCCTCCATCGAAACCAGTTACGTACAAGGACAAATCATTCCTTCATCGAAACCGGTTACGAAACTACGGTTTCGTAGACGGCCGAAGCCTAACTTTTCTGTGGGGTTCCGTATGGTGTCGGACGTAAAGAATAGCACCATCCCATATCTTCCCGTGGGTGTCGTAAGAGGCGACTAAGGGACTTACCAGAGAATGGGCAGCAGCGTTCTCTGTGTCTTTGTAACAACCATACTGCGATCGCCAACCCGCCTGCCAAGCGTGGCGATTATGGCAAACCCCCCCAAAAATGCCTGGGGGAGGCCTATGTCCAGCAGTGGACGTCTTTTGGCTGAAATGATGATGATGATGTAACTTTCTGCAATTTTTTGGGACATCACTTAATTTTCATTAACACTGAAAACAACCAGTCGTACCAAAGGGCATCTTATTACCTAGTATTATTTGGGTTGTGGAGGTCATATAGGCAGTTGCTCCATGTAAAATACTGATATGCAGCTGCATCCGGTAAGACTGGAAGCCGACCCCAAACATTGGGAATAGGCTAGGCAGATGATAATGACTGAAAACAAGATATTTACCATGTTTTGATTTATAACAGCAAACATAACCACAATAATACTTTCATCTTATTTTACTACAATTTATTTTTCTAGCCTATGTTGTCCCACTGCTGGGCAAAAGCCTCTCCCATAGCCTTCCACTCATCCCTCTGTGCGGTTTTCTCCGTCCAATTGGGCAAAAACACTTCTAGGTCGACTACTACAAATACATAATTGAAATAAAAGGGCCCAATATATATGTATTTTGAAATATTCTACAAATTCTATTGCAGATGAGAACACAACACTGCCCCACATGCCGCTCCTCCACGTGTTATCACAAAGCGGGCTGCTCATCATATTCAACATCATCAACTTGAACAAGCAGGCTCCGCAACTGTGCACGCCTCCCCAACAACTCGCCTTACCGGCCGCTGTGATGACTAGGTGAAAACACCATTCATTCTCTTGCCCTTATTGCAATAGGGTATTTCTCCAAATAAAATCTAATTAGTCCGTCAGATAGATTTCCAAAAAATAATGGACACATATTTTTTTCTTATTTCACGTAAACAAAAGACGAAGACGATACAGTGCTTCGAAAAGTCGTGTCAAGTCGTGTGACGTCACAAGGTCAGTACTTTTTTACCGAGAACGTGACGTCACAAGCCCATCTCATGATCTTTGACACGTTTTATTTTCGTAATTTTTTATTAATTTAATAAAACAAAAAACACGAGTACAATATTTTTCGATAATCTAACAGGCGGACTATTATTTTGGTGAAATACCTATTTATTCGGGGACGCCACAGTATTTCTTCTCCTTTCATGCTTTTCTATTACTCGAAATCACATCCTATACCTCCTTTCTTGTCATATCATTCTTTACAAAGTTGACTTTGTGAGAACTATTATAGGTTTATTTCCGTTTTCAGTAACACTTTCTGAATGCACTTTATTTCCGTTTTCACTAACACTTTCTGAATGCACATTGCTTTTTCGGAATGTCAAACAACATGCTTTTAATTAGACATCCATGTACGTAATGCCTAGTGTTCGTGAAAATGGGGATTTCATTGTGATATTCTGTGCTTATTACACAACGTTCCCGTGGATCAGTAATAAGCCCGTACCAGTTTAAAACAAATAAAATATACATTTATCATTTTGTTTAATTTAAACTTTTTTTTTTTATTACTTCATATAATTTTTTTTTTATATTACTTCATAAAAACTCGCATTTTTTTTTATTACCTGTATAAAGTTGTAATTACTTTATTTTCTACTAGTGCGATCCCAGGAGAAGCTCCCCCTCAAGCTGCGCCCGCGCCTGCACCAGCGCCAGCTCTGCCACAAAAGGTAATCATTTTTTCATTACTCATACTCTGAAAGTAGGTCAGAACATGCCTGCGGAGCGGGTTGAAAGTACTACTTTTCAGCCCTAGGGAGAATCGCTTTCTACTGACAGCTGTCAAATTATTTGTTGTAATTGCCATCAACCAATGTAATTAGGAGCAAGCCTTTTATTGCCACCAACCGATGTGATTAGGAGCAAGCCTATTACCATCAACAAATGTAATTAGGAGCAAGCCTATTGCCATCAACTGATGTAATTGGGACCAAGCCTATTGCCATCAAACAATGTAATTAGGAGCAAGCCTATTGCCATCAACTGATGTAATTGGGGGCAAGCCTATTGCCATCAACTAATCTAATTAGGAGCAAGCCTATTGCCATCAACCGATGTAATTAGCAGCAAAGTCTATTCACCGATTTAGGTAATTGGGGGCAAGCCTATTCCCATCAACTTTCCTTGTATTCGTAATGAAAAGCACAGTGTTTACCTCGGGTTAAAGACTTATTTAGTCCCTCGAACTATTAGCGCCCTCGCTGCGCTCAGGCGCCAAACCCCGACTCGGGACTAAATAAGTTCCTTTCACCCCTAAGGTGTACAATGTACTATTACGCACCTATTCTTACCGTTTTCTTTTATCAAAGTAGGAGGTTGTCGTTTACTTAGCTGTGAAATCCTTAGGGTGCTTTGAGAGTAAGACCTCCAGTTGGAGCAAAAAAAAAATCATGAACTAAGCGATTACACGCTAAGGGCACCTCCTACGGGGTACGAACTTCGGCTTAGTGCGACGCTAAATCGAATCAAAGTGTGTAAAAGAGATGGAGCTATACAGGACGTATACTGCAGCTAAATTTTAAGTAACATTGAATTAATACTGCAATAAATGTGGTGATAGCCCTGGAATAACGCGAAAAGACGGCGAGACCAAAATGCACAGCACAGACGCAGCTACCTCAGACCCCACTTCAGTTCATCAGCACGTCAGTAGTTAATCCAGTTCAGTGCGAGTTTTACCCCCTATGGGAGCAATAAATACGCATAATTATAATAGGGGATCGGACTGGGTCAAAATAATATGATTCTGTTTAGTCCGTAAGTTAGATTATCGAAAAAATATTGAATACGTGTTTTTTGTTTTATCAAATCAATAAAAAATGACGAAGATAAAACGCGTCAAAGATCTTGGAGTGGGGCTTGAAACGTCACTTGTGCGTCAAAATGTACTATCATATGACGTCACATGAGTTTTCGAAGCACTGTATCGTCTTCATTTTAAGTTTACGTGAAAAAAAGAAAAAATACGTGTCCAATATTTTTTGGAAATCTATCTGACGGACTAATTAGTTTTATTTTGTCCGATCCCCTATTATTAACAACAAACTGCACCCTCCAGGACTTAAATGAAGCAAACGACAGAGCTGTTCAAGTTGCTACGAACTAGTCGGAGAAAATCTGAGTCATCGATTCGAGCAGAAGAAGAAATATTACGCACGATGCTATAACAAATTCAACCTTATATTCAATATATGTAATTATTATTATTATGGTTCTTTTCTTCAGCCACAAGCCATGCAGCCAGTACAACTAGCGCCGCCACAGCCACAGCCGCAACCAGTGGCGCCATCTACTCAATACGGCAGCATTCTGAACATACCCAAACCGCCAAGTTACACGCAGTCACAGACCTCACTGTTTTCTGGTAGGTACAGTGTCGATCAAAAGTTCATAGGCAATCCACACAATAGCTTGACGTTTAGTTTGACTTACGACCTTCTACTTTCAAGAATAAAACATTGTTGTCACCAAGATTGTACTTCATAATTTCAATATTTGTAGTCATATTTTGTTAGTATTCTGGCTCTGAAGTTTTCACAAGTTAGTGACCTCTGCCTTCTAATGTTCTTAATCTTTTAATATATATTTTTTAAATGAGCTCTTTCCCTCAATCTTATCCTGAGAACAAAGATAAGGTCGACGATGGAATGAGCTGACCCAAAATAACTTCTAACTGCCAAAATATAAAACTGAAACTGTAAAGGGGTTTGAACTTTTTTGTATGGGAGCTGGCATATCGACCCACCGCCATTTTGATTTTTTTTCGAAATCGCGGCCCACGATGAAAGTGGTATGTATGGATAGAGGACTTAGAGACGAACAAAAAATGTTCAGTAACACGGTACCCAAAGTGTCACGTTACCGAGATATTTGAAGGTAAAGATGGACATATGAGTACAATGACCACATAAAAAATTGACCTTTTACGGGTCTTTAGGCGTTGATTATTATTATTACTGGTTATTGAAAGAGAGAAGGTACATTAAATACTCCTAGGAGCACGAGAAAACTTTTCTTTGACATAATATAGCGTTTCATTGCGATGCGAAGCGATTTTCTCGTGCGTATAATATTAATCAACCTGGGAACTATTATTTGGATACAATTTAGCGCCTATACACGTAATCAAGCTATTTTTACAAATATTTAATGATTGTCGTTGTACTCATTTGTCGATCTTTAACTTCAAATATCTCTGTAACGTGACACTTTGGGTACCGTGTTACTGAACATTTTTTGTTCTTCTATATGTCCTCTATCCATACATACCACTTTCACCGTGGGCCGCGATTTCGAGAAAGAAACAAAATGGCGGACAGGTTGATATGCCACATCGGTTCTATCCCCTTTACTTCTGTCTAAAGAAACATTTACCATAAGTATCGTCATTTGTGTTTAATTTGGCCAGATTACATAAATAAGTTCACTGTTTCTTGTTGCAGCACCAGTACATATTGAACAGAAGCCAACTCCGGTAGAAATAAAACCGACACCTATCGCACAGCCAACTCCGCAAGCGCCAGTGGTAAAAAAACTATTTTTTTCATAAACTTACATCATGACACTGAACTGCAGGGCTATTGTCTATCTTTTCAAAAGTCAGTGGATAACAAGCACCAGTTGTCCACAGAACTTTGTTGTTAACTGCTAATGTCATAAAATTGGTATTGCGTATCTCATTGTGTGGGTATCACGTGACAGTGATTATAGGGTGACTAACATCCCAGCAATTGACACCTCTATTTTTTATCGACTATTATACGGCTAAGTTAAGCAGGTACTGCTTGAACGTTACAATACTTGATTGAGGATATATTTTATATTTTGCCGCTTTATGGCACCTGACATGTCAAATGGTTATTGTCAAAGAGATTTAAAAGTAATATTTGAATGTCATTTTTTATTGTCAGCCAGTAAGAAATTGCTGTTGTACGTAGTACTAATTACTTTCATGTTTTGCATGGAAGAAGTTTTTTTTTTTTTTTTTTTTTTTTTTTTTTATAATTTTAATCTTGCGATCAGTCTTTCAGACTATGAGCAGATGAGATGATTCAGATGGCGTGTTAGGAGACTCTCTGTAGAGTCTGCCCTATCTTTCTTGAGTCATTCTTCTCCCTGACTATTCTGGTCGAAAATGTCCCGTCGCTTTTTCAATCGACGGATGCTTTCTGGGATGGTTAGCTGCCCTGCAAGGATATTTGGGTGCTTTAGTAGTCGAGATTTGTACTTATCGCCATGCGAGTTTATCTCCTCGCTAACCAAAGGTATATTCAGAATCTCATGGATTTCTGTTATCTTAATAAACCATGGTGCGTTGGATATTTGTTTCAGTATATAGTTTTGTGCCCTTTGCACTTTCATTATGTTGGAGGCGCTGGCTGATCCCCAAAGTTGGATGCCGTATGTCCAGATTGGCTTTAGTATAGCCTTGTATAAGAGGAGTTTGTTGTCTATCGCCAGTTTTGAGTTTCTTCCTAGAAGCCAGGAAAGACCTCTGTATTTCAAGTTAATTTCTTCTCTTTTTGTTTCGACATGTTTCCGCCATGTGAGTCTGCGGTCAAGATGCATGCCCAAATACTTCACAGACTCGTGGTGCGGGAGTTGACTGCCGTTTAGGGTGACTGGGTCACAATCTTTCTTGCAGAGAGTAAATGTGATGTGCACAGACTTGGATACGCTGGCGGCAATTCTCCACTTAGCTAGCCATTCTTCAGTCTCATTTAAGCTGGTTTGCAATATGCGGGATGCTTGCGTTGGACATTTGTGTGAAGCAATTAGGGCAGTGTCATCCGCGAAGGTAGCAGTTGTGATCTCAGAGCTCTGTGGCAGATCGGAAGTAAACAAGGTGTACAGAACAGGTCCAAGGACCGAGCCCTGTGGTACTCCTGCGGATATTTCGTGGAATCCCGAGGTGGATTGATTTTCTCTCACTTGAAATATTCTGTTTGTAATGTAGGATTTTAGTACACCATAGAATGTATGAGGTAGCAAGGATTTTATTTTAAAAAGCAAACCTTTGTGCCAGACTCTGTCAAAGGCCTGTTGTATATCAAGGAAAGCAGCTGAGCAGTACTCTTTTCTCTCAAAGGATTTTCTGATAGTCCTGCACACTCTATGTACTTGTTCTATGGTAGCATGTTCTTTTCGAAATCCGAATTGGTGGTCTGGGACTATGGACTTCTCATTGAGAACATGTAACATTCTGTGTAGTAGGGACTTTTCATAGAGCTTAGCCATGATAGGTAGGAGACTGATAGGTCTGTATGAGGTGACATCATGCATCGGTTTACCGGGTTTATGGATCATTATTACTTGTGATACCTTCCATATATCTGGGAAGTAGCCTACTCGTTGAATGGCATTAAAAAGTATGGTGAGGTACACAATTCCTTTTCGAGGTAGTTCTTTGAGGACTTTTTTGTCAATAAGATCATAACCTGGAGCTTTGTTGTTGTCCATTGAGTTTATATTTTTACATATCTCCTTAGGCGTTACCAACTTTAGGGGTAGATCTAGTTGAAGATCTTGGTTGAGGACAATGTCGATATCAGATTCATCCGCGTTTGGTCTCGGGTTATTGGGCTTAAATACATTGCTGAGATGGTACGCAAATGCATCAGCTTTGTCTTGATCAGATCTATACCAGGTTCCATTTGGGTTCCGAAGCGGTGGTTTGTGGTGCAAGGGTCGATCCAGGTTTCTACAGGCTCTCCACAATGAGTAGTCAGTCGCTTTTGTAGCTGTGAGTCCTTCCAAGTACGTATCTAAAGCGGCCTCATCTGCTTCAGTTATAAGGGTTTTAAGTTCTTTAATAGCTTTGTTTAGTGCCGCTTTGTCATTTGGGTGCCTACTTGTGTGCCATATTCGCCGCAATCTTCTTTTTTCCATAATTTTTGACCGTATGGTTTCCGAGTATACTTTACTTTGAGGTGATCGTTCTTTGGCTTCTGGAGTTGACTTCCAACAACTTTCTTGGATTACCAAAGTGAGATTTCTTGCAGCAACATCGATATCCGACTCAGTTTTCAATGGTATTTTGAGGTTGATCCCGTCTTCCACACATTCGCGAAATGAACTCCAATCTGTGTGCCTGTTATACAATTTAGGGTTTCTTTCAGTGTTTATGACCGTGGTGCCAATTGTCAGTATTACAGGAACATGGTTAGAGTTTGCGTCTAGGCTTGTCTCTACATTATGAAAAAGCCTGGATAGTCCCTTTACAATAAAAAAGTCTATGACATCAGGGAGTTTGTTTGGGTCTGTGGGCCAGTTAGTGGGGTCCGTTGTGGAGATTGTCTTAAGATGGTTTTTGTCTATACTTTTTTTGAGCTCTCTTCCTCTTGTATTAGTAAGTCTGGATGCCCAATGAACATTTTTGGCATTCCAGTCACCTCCGGTTATAAAGCGGGTGCCTAGGGTTTTAAAATACTCATCATATTGGTCCTCTTTTAGTTTATGTTTGGGAGGGCAGTAAATGGCAGATACATTAAATGTTCCGTTTCGATCTTCGATTGCAATGGTAGCTGCTTGTATGTGCTCAGTTTTGAATTGTGGTTGCTCATAGTGTTTGATATTAGACCTTACTACTATAGCCGCTCCGGCATGTGCAGTACCATCTGGATGATCAGTGCAGTAGATGTTGTAATTTTGTATTTTAACACTACTGCTTGCGGTTGTATGAGATTCTGGCACTAGTAGTATGTCTATGTTGTGGGAGTGTAACAAAGCTTCTACCTCTACTTTATTTGGAGATAGCCCAGCTGGGTTCCACGTAGCTATCTTGAGGGAAGTCATTGTGACATCTTAGTGACTAGGGTTGTTATGAGATTCATTAACATACTCATTTGTTGTAGGATTAAATCAAACTTTTCCGCTTGTTTTATAAGGATTTCTTCTATGCTTACTGTAGGAGCTTTCTCATGTTTGGAGGTTTTGTGAGCTTTAGTTACTTCAGCGTATAGCTGTTGCGTGTTGTTGGGTTTTGGCCGCGGTTCGATTGGGTTGGCCGCTGGCGTGGGTCTGATCCATTTATTTGGAAGGGATGGGTAGTATTTCTTCTGAGACTGATGGGCTTCGCCATCGGCAGTTGGTTTTGGGTTTCCTCTTGATTTAATTTGTGGTTGTATGTTTGACTTCCTTGCTAGTATTTCTCTGTATACTTCGCACCCTTTGTAGTTTGCCGGATGCGCGCCTTGACATAAGGCGCATTTTGCCGGGGTGTTGCGATCTTTCTTGGGGCACTCTGAAGTTTTGTGTGATTGTGCACATTTCACACATCGGAAAGGCCTCATGCAGTAGTTTTTAGAGTGTCCATATTGCTGACATCTTTGACATTGGACTACTGAGGTTCGCTTTCGTGGGTCTTCTATAGTTATCGACTGGTGGTGTATGAATTTAATACTTTTTATAGTCTTGTTGGTGGGACTGGGTTGGAGGTTTGCGAAGAATGTAGATGTTGGTTTCTTTTCCGGGCCATACTTTACATTTATTATCTCCCCAATCACAATATTTCCTGTCTCTTCTAGTGCTTCTTTTATCACACTGCTTGGTGTAGAGTGGTGTAGGTTCCTTATCACAATTCTGAAGGGTCGCTTATCTTTCCTATTAAACGTATGTCCAATAAGTCCTTTTTTTCTAACAATATCTATTGTGGTTTTGTAGACCTCTATATTGGCGCAGTTGATCCTTAGTTGATTCTGGTTAATGATTTTGTATGTGAAGTCTGCTTTGTTTACGACACCTTCTAGCAGATCAGTTAGTTTGGTAAGGTCTTCAATGCCATACAGAATTATGGGTGGTGGCTTTGCAACTTTTTTAGGTATATCAGTATGTTCTATTGTTGTGTCTTCTTCCTGGTCTACTGGGAGTCCACTGAATGTGTTGGTGACAATTATTCTCTCTGGAGATGTAGAAACTTTCTTTCTTTTGGCATTTCTTGGGTCTCTCTGCCAGGTGGGAGGACTGACTTCTTTGCTGTCCTTACTATTCTTCATCTCATTGTGCAGTGTAATTTCAATGTTAGCATCCCTTATCGAGCTAAATGATAAGCTTCTTGGTCTAGTCTCAAATAGACCCGGATGAAAAGCTTGCTGGACTAGCTTCTTAGTGCTCTTGCTCTCTTTAAGACCAGTAGTATTAACTGGTAAGGGGGCCTGGGTACCCACCCTCTTACAGTCTTCGGTAATCAATTTCTCACTCACAGGCCCGGATACCTGTGAGCGCCGGGGGCTAGCCGGATTGCATGGCAGAACATTCTCATTATTTTCACTCATTTCATTTTTACGGTTGGGAAAATAGTGAAGCACTTTCCCAAGGCACTACACATCATAATTTCGGGTTGACGCCCTAGCCTTTGATGATCCAACATCTCTCTACAAGGCAGTAGGTGCCGTTTTTGGTATCGAAGTTAGCATCTTCTGAGCTTGTTACAATTTCGGGGTAACGCCCTAGCCAGTTTGTTCGGTTACGTGCCGTCATTGGTGCTTAGGCACACCGCAGACGACAGTCGGGCGCCGAATGCTCGCCCTCGCCCTTCATACTTGGCTGCTACAGGTCCCGAGGCGGATGGAGTGTGTGAAGCTCGTTACGGACCGCAGCATTGCCCAGGGGGGACGACCCACAAACATTGAAGTATGTGGGTCCATCACTAGACCACGGCGGTAGTCTAGCGATGGCGTGGACGTGTATGAAGGACTTGTCGGTGGGCGCCTGATAGCCTAGCTTCACACACCTAGGCGTGCGCAGTTGGCAGCTTAGCATTTTTTAGGTGCGAGTTCTCTGGCAAAGAACCCGCCCCACTAAGACCTATACCGACCCGAACCCCCCCATGCATGGAAGAAGTAAAGACAAAAGGAAAATAAAATAAAATATTTCGCTCGAGATTACTAATTAAGTTTTAAAAATTAATGTCTATTGCATATGTAAGACGATTTTGATGAAATAAACCCTAATTATTACTCAGAACATTGCAGGTCACGACACAAGAGGCCACAATGTTCACATATTCACAAAACAATACGTGAAATGAATCTATACTTGACAAAGGTAGGAGAACATTATATTCCCCGAAGGGTTAGACAGAGGTGTACCCATTAATACACTTCACCAACTAAAGAATATTACAGATTGTCTCAAAAAACCATCATTGTAAAAACAAAATCCAAATCAAGAAAAGACAGGTTTCTATATATAGTACATAGTATTCACACAATATGAGCTATGCAATTATATCAAGGAATATATATATTATAGAGATTGAGTTTAGATAATGCAAATATAGTTATAAAATCTTTAGTAGCTCCAACAATACGGAACTTATAGAAACTAGTACCAGTATTAACCGTCATATCATCCCAAAAACACTACCCTTGAGCAGCGTCTTTCATGAAAGTCATTTTAAACTCTGTGTATAAACAATGTAATGTCAAATACGCTTAGACAATCGCAATTTTAAAAATATCGATACAGAAACTTCTGTCAAAATGAGTTAAAGTGACCATCACCGACAATGGTCTCCGATGACGTCATACGCGTTGTACAACTGGTCATAGCCGATACCAAAATAGCCTTTTGACAGTTAATGAAAGCACACAGAGCGAAAGTGATAATCAAAACAACTGTCAACAGAGATAGCCA
Organism: Diarsia dahlii; assembly: GCA_949775195.1. NCBI lineage: Eukaryota > Metazoa > Arthropoda > Insecta > Lepidoptera > Noctuidae > Diarsia > Diarsia dahlii. Next base: position 10,698,862 of record OX459201.1, read on the forward strand.
ATAGCCCTGCAGAACTTAAGTCTGGTAGAGGCAACGACCATACAGCCACTAGACGCCTAATACTTGATCTAACGCACGAAACAAATTCTGTCAACTCGCTGAGGTGCGGGGGAACGGGGTACTGCATTCTGATTGGCCCTTTCAAGGTCATTGCATTTCACTAGGGATGAGACAGGTTTAAATCAAACAAGAACGTATCGATATTTTTTAATTGTATTTAATAAAATATGTATTTACATTTTACATACATAACTTGCATATAAGTACCTTCTTTATTCTGAATATGATTGAATCATGTAAGTACATTCAAAAATCGCTTGGTTGCAATTGCCCATTTTTTAGGACCTTGGTCGCCTGTTATTAGGCGTCTAGTGGCTGTATGGTCGTTGGGTAGAGGAGAATGTAAGAAGAAAACGTGTTTCACGGACTTTAAATAGAATGGGACCAGGGCAGGGAGATGATGATGACATCGTCATTTCACCCGAATAACGATGTCCCGCACGCCCCCAGGCCACATTGACCGATCCCGTGCATCTCGCATCCAGCAACCAAACTAACCAACCTGGTTTGTCTACGTAAACTTAATAATTGCACAAATAACTACCCATGTAACCAAAGTACCTGACCGTTCAATTAACAAATCGAGTTTGGTAGACTCCTAGGCAAATAACTTGAAACAAAATGGCGTCGTTCTGCGCAGGTTCCCTGCTTGATTTGTATGGGACGTCTAAAAAACGACTACTGCGCATGTTCAACTTATATGCCGCGTGGTATACAGTGCAATCAAATTATCTTGGCAGGTTCGAACTTCGTGCAGGTTATTTTGTTACAACTAATGTATAAAAGTGTTATGATATTTATTTTATTTGTATTTCTCACTGTTTAAATTACATATTTTCTGATCGTATAGGTATTGGTTTATCTGGCAAGTGGCAATAACAGTTTTCTTCACAAGTTTAGTTTAGTTACACCTCTGCCAATTCCGGGGATTACAGCCGTAATATTATGTTATGATTTCTACATCTATCTGAACTATTTTATTATCCAGCAGGCACAACCGCCACCTGTAGGTCCAAAGCCCCAACCGCCACCCGTAGGTCCCAAACCCCAACCAGCTCAAGCGCAAGAGAACGCCGCACTAAAAGAAGAACAAGAGAAGATCAACGAAATGAAAGCCAACCAGGAGCTGAAGAATATGCTCGTCAAGGAAGTCAACGACTTTCAGATGGAGCTGTACAAGTTTATGGTGAAGACTAGGGAGACTCAGGCGAGGGTGAGTTTTTTTACCCGACTGCGGCGAAGCCGAAAAGGAGGGTTATGTGTTTGTTTAAATCTAAAATGTGCCTACTCTTGGGCAGAGATGAGGTCGACGATTGAACCAGCTTACATAGATTGGGGTTATATTATGAACTCGGGAAATCCGACGCAAGCAGTGAGTTCCACTCTTTTGCTGTGCGCACAATAAAAGATGTAGCAAAGGGCTTCGTATGAATGTGTGGAACATCAACAACGTATGTGTACCAACAGTATGTCTAGTCTCCCGATGGAAGAAGGGAATGGCTCCCGGTGGAATGGCCTCGTGGAGCTCTTGCGCACACTCTCCGAAGTACAGTCTGTAGAAGACTGACAGACATGCAACTTTGCAGTGGTGGACAATGCTTTGTAGCTAGTCCACCAGCTTATGGCTAAATTGAGATTTTGTACCTTAGTGGTACTGGGTTTTCCCATCAGGAATTTTTCAGTAGCAGCCTTTTTTTGGAGGGTGTGAAATCATCAAAATGACCCCTCCCGCTCTAGGCGAAGGGGAAGGGAGTGTCACTCTTACTTACTAAAACCCACCCATGTTGCTTCTTAGCTAGTCTGGGGCCGAACAATCCTGACGCCCGGGCAGGAGAAAAAGAGTATAACTTTTTTTTTTTTTGATGGGTGGAAAATCATCAAATGACCCCCCCCCCCCCCCCCCCCCGCTCTTGGGCAGAGCGAAGGGGAGTGTCAGACTTCTACTGACTAAAAAACCGAACCCATGTTCCTTCTTTGCCCTTGTGCCGAGGCCACGTCATCTAGTACTAAAATCCGCGGCCAAAAGAGTACAACTAACATCTTATTCTTTCGACAGTTACAACGCGACATCGAATCAATAAACTCGAGTTTTAGCTACAACTCGCAAGATGCAGAACAGCTGAGAAAGGAATGCTCGTCCGATGAGTTGCGCAATGCCATCGTGCAACTGAAGTTGGAGTTAGTTCGCGCATGCGCTGTAGTCGCTGAGGCGCGTACGCATGCTGAGTAAGTATCCTATTGTTTAAATACTGGATATGAAAACCGAAAAAAAAAAACAAAGACATGTAACATCTAGCAACCCGCAAAGAGCCCGCGTGGTGGATTTGAGCCCACTCCCTCATGGAGAGGAGGCCTATGACCCAGCAGTGGGAAAATAGGCCGATCATGCTTATATGATAATCTGACTGCCTTGTTAGTCTAGTGATTCCAAGTGCGACGGCTGAGCGCGTGGTCCTGGGTTCGATTTCCAAAGTGTTATTGGTTTTTCCAATCAGGAATTTCTCAGTACCAGCTACGCAGTTGAAATTGGGGCCCGGTAGGTAGCCTCGCCCCCTATTATAATATGGGACTTAAACATACCTAGTGAAATGTGGGTATACTACGGAAGGTGTGTACATCTCAATAAAACGTCTGCAACCCTATATTGCAGACGTGAAGTTCCGTTTTTTTTTTTTTTTTAAATATAAAATGTCATAAATATCTTAATATCAGGCTACAGGTTTCTTTAAAAAGATAGTGAGTTCCCTAAATTTTATCAGGATTTTCCAAGTAGCGATTCGGTATCTGAATTTTAGTGCGGTTGATGGCAATATTGGCAATAGCCTTGACCCGTATTAAAAATGGGAATGGAAAGTAACTGGCAAAATGTAGGTGCCACTAACACACATATACCTTTGCCAAACCATTCTGGGAATCTTCAAGCGTGATATTATTTTATTTCTTACACTAAATATTGTTTCAGAGCGAAAGACAGTCATCAATGGACCCAAGCGGATCCCCTGACAACAAAGCGCGTGGCCTCTGTAAAGAAACTAGCTTACTACGTACAAAATCAGCTGGAACAAGCACAGAAATCGCTTGATTACAAGTGGAATGAAGCTGTGACGAGGGACCCACGGTTTAACAAGTAAGCAGTCGTAAATAATAACTCATTTTAACATTGTTAAATGGAAAAGAGATTTAAAATATTCATAGAACGGAGATTGGGAATATTTTCTACAGCTGCCTACCTGTTTAATATTCCATCTACAGTAAAAATCTGTTTGAAAAAGATAAATAACTAATTCTAAACGGAGTCCGAATAATCTTGTTTGTAGTCGACTTGGTCGTTTATAAACTACTAGCTGACCCGCGCAACATCGTCTGAGTCACATAATATAGCTTATAACCTTCCTCGTTAAATGGACTATCCAACACAAAAATAATCTTTCTATTCCAACCAGTAGTCCCTGAGATTAGCGCGTTCAACCGAACAAACAAATAAATAAACTCTGCAGCTTTATAATATTAGTATAGAAGTATAGATATCATTCCTCCTATATTATATACCTTTGTGACATTTCCTACTCCCAGGCCAGGCCAGCGCATGATACGTCCAATCCTAGACGACGTATATCAACCTTTAGTCAAACAGCAAGAGATACTAAGTCGTCAGCAGGCAGTACTTCGCACACTAAGGAACACGCTCAACGAATGTGATACCACGCCTATGTTCAAGTCCACCTCGCTGTTGAGAAGCACGCCCTTCAGAAATAAGTAAGTTTTAGTTAGTTATGGTATGCGAATATAAGCCTTTTTTCGATAGTCATAGATTCTCCCACGAGCAGTCCACCATTACGAATATATAGGGTCGTCAGCAAGCAGTACTTCGCACACTAAGGAACACGCTCAACGAATGTGATACCACGCCTATGTTCAAGTCCACCTCGCTGTTGAGAAGCACGCCCTTCAGAAATAAGTAAGTTTTAGTTAGTTATGGTATGCGAATATAAGCCTTTTTTCGATAGTCATAGATTCTCCCACGAGCAGTCCACCATTACGAATATATAGGGTCGTCAGCAAGCAGTACTTCGCACACTAAGGAACACGCTCAACGAATATGATACCACGCCTATGTTCAAGTCCACCTCGCTGTTGAGAAGCACGCCCTTCAGAAATAAGTAAGTTTTAGTTAGTTATGGTATGCGAATATAAGCCTTTTTTCGATAGTCATAGATTCTCCCACGAGCAGTCCACCATTACGAATATATAGGGTCGTCAGCAAGCAGTACTTCGCACACTAAGGAACACGCTCAACGAATGTGACACCACACCTTTGTTCAAGTCTACCTCGCTGTTGAGAAGTACGATCTTCAGAAATAAGTAAGTTTTAGATAATAATTATGTTATGCGAATATAGGCCTTATTTCAATAGCTATAGATTGGGCAATTAGTCTTCAACAAGCAGTCCATCATTCACTAAGGAATAAGACGGACTACTGTGTTCAGCTACAGCTTGCCGTTGTAAATTTGCTATACGAATATAGACCTAAGTTTTAAAAAAATATTTAAATATGAACCTTATGATATGAACGAACGGTCACCAGCAAGAAGAGTTTCGTTTACGCTGAACGAGTATGACGTCAACTCAAATCACCACAGTTAGCAATTTTACACCAAATGGACGGCTTGCACACAACGCTACGTCTTTTTCCAGAGACCAGCCCGTACAGACTACCTCGTCGGTGTAGTGGTCGCAAGTGCGACTACTGGGCATGAAATCCTGGATTCGATTCCCGACTCGGGCAAAGTGTCATTAAGTTTTTCCTTCAGGAATTTGTCATTAGCAGCCATGGAGCCTGTCTTTGATATTATGACATACACACCTTTGTAAAACAAGACTTCACCTCACAATAATCACTAACGACCTTTCACAGGGACCCCCTCTCAAAACTAACGAAGAACATCCTAAACATGAGTCTTGACACCACTGACAGTAAGAAAAAGGAGCCACTACTGACGTCAGTGAAACTTGATGCTCTAAGAGACATGTTGTCAAACCACAAAACTGTCAAGATAAAGCCAGTGAACGTTGAGATGAGACAGCACTTGGCTACCATGAGAATGAATTATGAAAAGAGTTTGAAGGAAAAAGTTCAGCCCGTGAAGCAGGTTGTTAAGACTGAGCCTGATGTTAAACCGCAGGTTAAGCAAGGTGAGTTTGGAAAATGTTATTTGAAAACTATTATACAGACTGTCGTTTTCCATCCTCGTCAAATTCAAGGAAGTCATATTTTAGTTCTTATAAACGAAAATCGGTAAGTGTGAACACAGTGCTTTCACACACATGCAAACAAACGTTTACCTTTATTCGATAATTTCTTATTCCCTGAATAACGGCGCGAAGGTTATTATTCAGATTATATTGATCAGGTACCGTTATTTAAATTGATTTGTATTTATCTTTCATGGCGATCTCTTTTTTCGAGGATGCAATAGTGCACCTTGTATGATAAAATATCTGGTTCAAATCTTACAAATTGCAATCCTCAGTCTCGCAGATAGATATACCTACACGAGATTTTTAGCGCTCAATATATTTTGTTCTACTGTAATAATTCTTACGAAATATTTATTTATTTATTTCTCCATTTTACGACTATCTTTACAGAATTACCTAATTCGATAGTGTACACAAAAAAATATAACCATGCATAATCTGATCCCTCACTTTTTAGTTCAACCACAACCATACGTGGTACCTAAAGTGGAGCCAAAACAAGAAGCTAAACCAGAGCCTTTCAAGCCATCGCCTATCACCGTGCCATCGTTCACCCCTGTCGGTGGAGTGAAGCCAACGGTCGCAGGACTAACGAATGTCGCTAGAACACTGTTTAGTGATGGTAAGTGATACTTCTACACTCTACTATTTAACAATGGTTTATAGATTCGTGAAGAGCTCGTACCAACCCGCACTGGTGATATATACCCTATCCCTCTCCTAGAGAGGAGGCCTGAGTCCCTGCAGTGGAAACATTATAGACTGATGATGATGAAGAGCTCGTGGCTAAATAATCCCAGCCCCTTGCATTGATCTGGATCGCTGTGTTGGTCTCCAATCGCATTTCAGTCAACTAAGCTTTTCGGCAACTCTTTCAGATGCTCCCAGAGTAATAATAATAGATTTAGCAGTCCATTACTAAAAAAAAACATGCTTAACGCCCGTTTAACTTATTGAAGTACATATTTATTAAACTTATTCAGACCATCTTTTATGTTTGGACTTTGGACCCCTGTAACTCTGCATGTCAAAATCAGTAAATTACCTGTAAAATCTTACATCTCCTCAGTTATCAATAGATGACCCAAATAATAGCAACGCAACCTTGTTTCAATCTGATGCTGAAAAGTCTTTGTACTTTTTGAGAACAAACAAAGATATTTTAAGATGTTAATGTGCCCCAGAAGTTGCCTGCGTTAACTATCATATGCGGATCAAGCACGACAACGAACAATTAATATAAAACATTGTATTACCTATTTATAGAACCAAAACAAGAGCCAGCAAAGCCTCAACCGCAAGTACCACAGCTCAAGCCCGTGGCTCCAGCATTCAGCTTCTCTAGTACACCAGCATCGGCCGATACACGCAGCGTACTCAAGGACCTGCTACAGAATAAACAAGCAAAGAGCGATGCCAATACTTTCATGGGACAAAATATTTGTTCACCTTCTTCGTTTGCATGTAAGTTATTGGTTACTTTTACTGTTTCAAAAATAGGTTTTTCTCATTCTCATTTCTATGTGTTTTTGATGCATATTTGTATCTTAATTTTTGAACCTTCTTTTACTTAAACTTCTACATTTATAAATCGTATGAACAGTACCACAAAGTTATGTTGAACATCAGACGGAATATTTTCCTTCCAAATTGTATGTATGATTTGCTACAAAGAAATACGTCTTCTTTCTGCTGAAGTATGTAATCGGGTGTTCCATTGATTTTAGTTGCCACAACCGCAGCGACTTCCACCCCGGCACCATCAGCAGTATTCACAGCCAAACCGATAGCAGACATAAACAATATGTTCAGTAAATTCCAACCACAGACATTTGTACAAGATTCTAAACCGCAGGCTTTTGCTCCGGAACCTAAGACGCAAGCATTTACCACGGAACCCAAGCTCCCCGCCTTCGCTCCTGATCCCAAACCTTTTGCTCCTGAGAATAAATTGTCCACATCAATATTTGGCAGTCCCAAATCAAGCGAAACTGGAGAACCTGAGGCTGACGGTAAAACGGCAGCTGTCAAAGCTAAGACTGATAAACCACTGACGAATCTGTTTGCCATGAAAACTTCCACGCCTACTCCTAGTCCTGTAGTTCCTGATGTTCTCAAAACCTCCACCCAACCGCCTGCTAAGACTGATATTGCTCCTAAACCTGCTGAGAAAGAGAAATCTAAAGAAAATGTACCACTGAAGGTAGAACCTAAAGTTGTGCAGAAACCTCCTAGTGAAAATAAAGAAACGCCTAAACCATTAGCTGTGCAGACGGGAAATAAAACCTCTATATTTGGTACTGCTCCTCAACCTGTACCTGCAAGCAGCCCCACTCCTAGTAAGATATCAATCATAACATTTATCAAATAATATTCTTTACGTAAATATTCGTTATCTAAAAATGTATTTTCGTTTTCCAGGTGAACCACCAAAACCATTAGAATCAAAAACTGATGCTAAAGTAGAACCATTGAAAGCACTTGAAAACTCTGAATCTTCGTCCAGTGTTTCATCAATATTTAGTTCTACCACAGTAGCTTCAGGTAATTGATTAGTAGATTTTTCGTTATAAGTTATAAGTTACTAACTGGCGAAAATACTTTCAATTGATGCTTTCTCATTTTAATTTCAGATTCTAAACCTGGTTCCCCCACATCTGAACAACCAATAGTAAAAGAAGAATCTGCATCATCAAAGCCTTCCCTATTCTTAAGTATTACTTCGGCTAGTCCTTCTGCCGCATCTGTGTTTGGCGCTGCAGTGGCCTCTCAACCAAAGCCGACATCACCGACAACATCCATATTTGCAACAGGAGCAACACCTTCACCCACACCTTCCTCAGTCTTCGGTACATCGTCCCAAGGATCTATATTTGGAAATACTTCACCAACAGCTTCAGTATTCGGCTCCACCGCTCAATCAGTATTCAGCAGTGCCGTCACTACGGACAGTTCAAAACCTTCAGTGTTTAGTACACCGACCCCTGCAACTCCTGAAACTCCACCGTCACCTCAATCAGTGTTTGGTTCAACGGCTACACCAGTGACTCAAGCGGGATCCATATTTGGTTCTTCGTTTGCTCAACCATCAGTTTTTGCTGCAACAACTACGGCTGCCCCGTCATCTCCATCTTCAGTCTTCGGTTCTTCATCTCCGTCATCTCCGTCATCAGTGTTTGGATCCACGCCTACCACTCAAGCGTCAGTATTCGGTGCATCAACTACTACAACGCAATCTGTGTTCGGGACGGCAGCAGCGACTACACAATCGTCTATATTCGGTAGTGCAACTTCGAACGCACCAAGCGCGTTTACATCTACTACCACTCCGTCGTCTGGTGCGCAGAGTATATTTGCTTCAGCTACAACCAAACCGTCCGTGTTTAGTGGGGCAGGAACTTCTGTGTTTGGGTCTGCATCACCTAGCGCCCAGACATCAGTGTTCGGAGCTCCATCGACTCAAGCTTCGGTCTTCGGATCTTCGACGGCTACTACTCAATCGTCGGTATTCGGGACTCCGACGCCGTCGACGCAAGCTTCGGTGTTTGGTTCTCCTCCGACGACTCAAGCCAGCTCGATCTTTGGCGGTGGTGAGAGCAATATGTTTGCGGCAGCTAGTATATCTACGACGAGCGCGCCGTCACCAACTAGTGGTGGCAGTATATTTGGAGGAAGGTTAGAAAATTTTTGTATTGATTGTTATGGTCCCTAAAGAATTTAGCCAAAATGTCACATAGGTTTGCAACGAAGTATTCGTCATCATCATATAATTATCATTAAATGCAAAAACTAAACTAGTTTTCTAGTGTAAAACACTTGTAATAAATACAATTAAAATTGAAAATAACTTCGTAATGCTCTGACAGATAACTTGTGTCTAAAATATTTCTGTAAATACAAAATGTTGTTGTATAGGTATTAATTTGTTTTTATTTTACAGCAGCTCTCCAGCTTCGGTATTCGGCGGTGGCAATACGAATGTGTTCGGTAACAAGGCAACATTCGGACAATCAAATTCTACGGCAGCTGCGATCTTTGGTGGCGGAGGAGCAACGGCCTTTGGCCAACAAAAACCAGCGTCGAGTTTCTGGTCTGGAGGCAATGCTAATACTGAGAGTGGATTTGGATCGACTGGTTTTGGTAAGTGTTTTTTATTAATGTACTAGCTGTTACCTGTGACTTCTTTCGCGTGGGAATTATGTGTAAGAAAAACGCATGTGCTTTTCGAGACTATAATTTATTTCTGTGACAAATTTAATCTAAGTAGATATGTTCAGATGTTCTGGCATGATTAAGCAACTTTCGCATTTATTAGTAAATAACAGCGGTTTCTATTACCACTATTACTAGTCACTCTATTACACATTACCAGTCATAAAATAAATAAGTAATTGAAGTTTTTTTTTTATATCACATGACTGCAGGTCACATCATTTTTTGTTGACGAAAACCAATGCTTGCCGATGTTAGTCGTGCAAATATTGAAGAAATACTTTTTACATTTAGATTCTACATATTTTTCCACTAAATATCATCATAGACACTTGTATGAAATTCTCTAACACAACCTCTACTTCACCAGGACAACAACCAACAACGCAGGCGTCGTCAATCTTCGGCAACGCAACGGGCGGCAGTTTTAGCACCCCTTCCCCTACCGGAGGGGCGTTCGGTAGCCCGCAAGCAACTGCCTTCGGAACGCCGCAGCAACAAGCCGGTGAGTGTATGTATATCGACGTCCTTATTTTATTATTATTTTATTTGGGCCAACGATCACTAATAAAAACTAGATACACAATCCCATGTAAAAGTTCTCTAAAAACTGTCGCCAAATGGTATGACATTTATTCTAGTTGAAATAAATATACACTTATGTAAACTGAACCTTAAACACATTGCCTAAAGTTGTATTCAGAAAGCTACGTACAAAAAGTTATTACTTTTTGGGACCGAGACTCGCTGGTCAACTTAGATCAAAACTAATTCAACCTTACAGGCATGTTTTAAAGTCAGAATTACAAAGTTCCATTTCTCCAACAAATGGAACAGAATCGACACACATAACTCGAACAATTTAAGTAGGCATGCTAGTAAGGGTCTTTACAATTGAGATGCCTTGTAACTCCTGATATTTATTACGACATAATTTATAAAAACGTGTTTACGATGATATCGTGATAACAATTAAATAATGATAATATTACTACTTACTAGAAATATGAAATTCCATGCTTTTTTGGCGTCCTGGATGTGTGATTTTTTGGCGTCCTGGATGTGTGATTTTTACACTTTTTAAGCGAGCACTGAGGCATGTTTACCGTCGGAGCGTTCGAATGCTACTAGACTAATAGCGGACCCAATGTTGAAATGGGCACTAATTCGGTTGGGACATTTTTTGTTACTGATTGTGTATCTAGTTGTTATTAGTGATCGATGATTTGGGCTTAAAATGTAATCAACTTTTTAACATTAATAAATAATAAACTCAGTAAAGGAAGGCCTAAGAAACGATGGACGACCTGTGCTGTGTGAAGGAAAATATGGCTAGAAAGGAGGCGACTGCTCAGATGAGTAATAGAGAAGGGTGGAAGAAGATATGCTGTGCCGACCCCAAATAAATTGGAATAAGGGAGAATGATGATGAAATAATAAATGTAGTAAAATATTTCAACTAAAGTGAGTGGTTTTTAAATGCGCAAAGGTGTTGTTTCTTGTTATCCATTGTCCCAATTTGGGTCTGTATGACAATCCTCATACTACTATGAATACTATAAACGGGATATTTACCATGTTTTCTGTTTTTTGTTTTCTTTGTTTTTTTATTCATAGTAATATCAGTGACCATGTCAGTTTAAAAACTTTAATCCTCATACTAAACCAAGAAATTGCTCAATTATTTGCTTCAAACATTTTGGGGCTCCAAACACAATTTTTACTCGACTTTTTATTTCTAGCCCCTGCTTTCGGCGGTTCACCTGGCTTCGGCTCTAAGCCGGTATTCGGCCAACCGACAGGCTTTGGTTCCCCGCCAAGTGGAGGCGGGTTCGGCTCATCCTTCGGCGGTGGGTTCAACAAGAGCCCGGGTGGAGGGTTCGGCGCACCCGCTGCCTTCGGAGGGGGCGCTACCTTTGGTGGCGGCGCCGCCTTCGGGGGAGGTTCCTCGCCATCGAAGATGTTTGGAGCAGCGCAACCCAGTAAGTCTCCTCATTATGTCATCAATATTTATATGAGCTAGGTGTGGGCCATGCATCTATTGTAACAAGTTTATTATTCTTTTCATTTATTTTTTTCATTCTGGAATCGTACTGTGACGTATTACTGGTAGGCATACAAGTTATTGGACATAATAATCGTTAAACGATCATTGTGTGATTCAAGAAATAAACAAATTATTTCAGTTTGAAAGAGAACAAACGGTTTTAAAACGTCAAATTACGTCTATCTTGCGAAAAGGTAATTTTAAACGTAGAAATTTCTTCGTTAAATAAGTCATTATCATCTATTGTTCAACAAAAGTCCCTCAATGAAAACTCAAATATTCAAATAAGAATAAATTTCCAGCAGGTTTCGGTCAGCCGACGCAATCCAACGCTATGTTCGAGAGCTTAGCGACACAGAACACGCTGACGTTCGGTAATTTGGCGCAACAGACGCAGGCACCACAGCCGCAAGCACCCACGTTTAACACGTAAGTAATTACTACCCCTTTTTTGTGAATGGAAAATCATCAAATGACCCCGGGCAGAGTGGTAGGGAGTGTCAGACTTCTACTAACTAAAACCACCTATGTTCCTTCCTTAGCACATTGTGTCCGAGGCCAAGGTATCTCTTTCAAACAACCCGCAGCCTCGACAGGCTTTTAAACGTATCAGAATATGTTTTAGTAAATCTAGAGGTTTCTGTAGCTTTTCTTCTGTTCGAATTCTTCTCATTTCAACTTTATAATTTTCTACCAGGTCCCCATCTTTCACTGGTTGGCGAGGCTGAGAAATACTCAACAAGACTCGAGAAGCATGTTCCCGGATCAAAGAAATACTAATTCAAAAAATATTAGACTCCTTATGTGCTTTGCCGTAGTCGGACGAATATGATTTGTATAGTTTTAGTGCCAATATAATGTTTGTATCGTATTTAATGTTTGTAACGAAATCATTGTAATCGATTTATGTATTCAATGAGTGAAATAATAAAACATTTAACCAATGTTTATCCATGTATTTTTATTAAAATGTGTTTATGTAAGTTACCACACGAGTTTTAATTATGAACTACTAAGATTTCGTAAGCACATCATGGTTTATGGCAAATGGTAGAAAGTTAAAAGACAAGAGCAAGTTCATAACACCATGCTGCGTACCAAAATGTCCTATATGGACGCTGGAAATAAGGCTGCCAGGCTGAAATGGGACTGGGTGGGTCAGGTCATATCCACACGCACGATGACCGCTGGGCAAATCCTTCACAGAATATGTGCCGGGAGATTGCCAGCACATCCAAGGTGGCGCAAGACAAAAGCTTTTGGAAATACTGAGGGGCGCCTTTGCCCAGCTGTGGGAAAGTATGAAATAGTGAATATATTTCCAATGTTCGTGGCAAGCAACACCGCGTAGCAAATGCGCCTTCTTAGCGACTGACTACCTAAGCTCGGGGTGCTCGGGGTTAAAAACAAAATACAAAAAAAAACTGTCTTCCAAAAAACACTAAAAAGTCTAAAATAACTTTAGGAACTTGGCCAATGAAACAAACAAAGTCGCTGACTTCCGAAAGCAAAGCTATTTTTGAACTTTTAAGTGTTGTTTTGAAAGGTGGTTTTTTAAGATTTTTTTATTATTAACTAATTGTTGCCAGCAGCTTCGCCCACTACAACTCGAAAATTATCCCACGGGAAGATATAATCGGGATAAAAACTGTGTTAATCCAGGTTATAGACTATGTGTACCAAATCCGTTCAGTACTTTTTGCGTGAAGGAGTAACAAACATCCTCACAAATTTTCACATTATTTTATAATATAGTAGGATATTATAAGTAGGATTACAATAAGTTATCTAATGTACACATAATCTTATAAAGAAGGCATAAATAAGAATCCACCCTATATAAGGTCCCATTAAAATAGGTGGACTTTTAACACAGCGTTCAGTGTGGTCTAACCAAACAATCTAAACAAAAAAAAATAATTAAATAAAATGTTTTTTTTTGACTTAAAATAATAAATTGCCGGCACTCTAGAACAAACTCATCCTTTATGAGTAGGTACTTAAATGCGATTTTCTTATTATTTTTTTCACCATCGTCCTTATTTTGGTGGTCTGAATGATTTCTGAAATTTTGTCCACCTATTTTAATCGGACCTTATATACATTCTTGGTCCTCAAGTTGACCCCAAATCGAGAATCAGCTGACTACTAGTAGTCACTCGAATTCGAACACGAGCTAAACCGATGGACTAGTTAAAGTTGATTCGTTAGTGCAACTCCGATGTCCGGACACAAACTCTGTGCCATCTCACGGTTTGTTACCGACTTATCCTGCATGTTTAATGAGTCCAAGCAAAGTTATAAAAAACTTCGACCGTCGAATAACTTTTATATTATTAAGTCCTACTTCCATTACTAATGAGACAACGATCGAGTTATTGAGTGGACTTCAACAATGAGAATGCAGGGTGGGATTCAAAACATCAACAATCAAAACATCAACAACCAAAATATCAACACCATATCATCAACAGTTTAATTTACCTAACAATGAATCACAATATCATTAGTGTGTCGTTGGTCTAGTCGTCGCAATCGCGACTGCTGAGCGTGAGGTCCTGGGTTTGATTCCCGAGTCGAGCAAATTGAGATTATCTATCAAGAATTTCGCACTGCTGATGTTATAAGGAGTAATTTTTTATCGAGGAAAAGAATCAGGGTTCCGTGCCATAAAAACCCTTGAAATTGTAAACAAAAGACGATTTTAGGTAGGAAAGTAGGTAATAATTTTACGCCGCCGAAAGTCGCGAGCTACAGCTAGTATTTACTTAAGAAAGGCTTAGGTAATTTATTAATTGAAACCCAGAAAAGAAAAATCTTTATCAAAATTATTTGCAGAATCCTCTGAAAAATTAAGACTGCAGGATACCTAATTACCTACATAATAAAAATATCTACCTACTTATTAGAATAGTGGAAAGACAGATGTAGATAAGCAATTTTAGATTAGGTATCATGCGACAAAACTATACAAACAAAAGCCAGCCAGTCGCATTATTCATGATATTCTAACAAAGACAAGTTATTCGCGCTGCAGGTGTTGTTGTGTTAACAAAACTTGTTCCCTGAAATGGGGCGCATTAGTCTCAGCTGCAATTACACCCGGCCCGTTAATACCTCAAGATTGGACTCATTACCGCCAGACGCTTAGCTTTTTGTCTTTTTTCTGACAATGCTTAATTGTTGCGGTTATTGTACTGCCTCTATGTAATTTGAACATGATTTAAATATTAAAGTTCCCTAGATAGTTTCAATTCCTATTGGTTGCGGGTATGAATAACCGTGACCGGACCGGGTATGATTGATGATGGATTGCCTCGTTGGCCTAATGGTCGCAAGAGCGACGACTGACGAGGATGTGGTTCTGGGTTAGATTTCCAGCTAGGTCGGGCAAAGCGTTACCTACTGGGTTATTCTATCAGGAATTTCTCACAGCCACGGAGTCTGGATCTGCATTTGTGCCCTGTTGATAGCAATAAAAGGTAGCTAGCCACTTTTAATATGGGCCTTGAAACATAACTAACGAATTGTAAAAATAAAAAGAATGCTCGTAGGTACCTCGTAAGAAGTGTCTTTAGCGAGCCGTCACTTATGTGTAGGTACTTATAAGTTTTTTTTGCTGGAGGCCTTACACTCAAGACATCCATAGGATACTTAGTCCGTTTAAGCAGAAGCCAGCCAAATAGGTTGCCCTACGTGATGCTGGTACCTATGTCCTGGATGAATCTCCAGATTGTTATTTTACTTTATTGTAAACCTCGCTAAGCCCCAGTCGCGCTCGCCATACAAATAAATTGATTAAATTGCACCATCAAATGCAATTAATTTCTGCTGCACTTGTACGATTCAAGTTTTCAACATGCAAGTGGTTGTTACAAAAATGTGAAGTTGAGGACTCTCTGTCAATGTAAGGGCCGACTTCACCCGAGCGCGTGTCAATTTTTTCAATATATTTCACATCGAGATATAAGTAGGTACTAACGTACTAGAGAAGACACCATAAATTCCTACTTTGTCCCGTTCAACTGCGGCGATCGCGCCGCACCGCGTCGCCGAAGAAAACGCGTAAGTGACGTGATTTACATGGCGCTTAAGACCGGAAACTGAACTAATTTACTAATTTAGAACTACTTTTCTTTAACTTGTGGTAAATTAGTTACGGTTTAGACGAATTGTTATTATTTTAGCGCTGCAGCGAACTAAAGATTCAAATTACGAAATGGGACAATTCAGTTATTTGACGTAGCTTCTCTAGTACGTTAGTACTTATTTCTCGATGATATTTCAATTTTAAAACGCAGCACTCACTCTGTGAATTCTTCACACGAGCGAGATATAAAAGTTGTGTGAATTTAATAACACAACTTGCTTTGACGGCCATTAGGCATTCAGTTATGCATCCCTTAGTGTTGGTGAAACCGGGCGTTAGATGTTCCGCTAGGTATTCGTTAGTGTTGGTCTTCGGTGTTGGTATAATAAAAGAGTCTTTGGTCACATTTCGGAGATTAGCCGTAACAGAGAGACATAAAAAAATTGTTTTTGTTATAAAAAACTATTACTGTGCTGTATTTTGAGTACCTGGGTGGTCGAAAAGCTCGGTCTTCCAGGTACCTAACTCGAGTTTTTTGAAGTGAAAACTTCTTTAGCGGCGCTGAGCACTTTTTGTATGGGTAAAAACTTTGACGCTGATCGAAAAATCTTACGATTTTTCGATCAGCATCACGTGACCCTGACGCGAGTTTGAAAGTTAATATTGAAGTTTTCACTTCTGCCGGCACTCCCGGAGTGCTACCTTTTTTTTTGTAAACGACGTTTTCTAAAAATGTTACCATAGCTAGATCAATTTATCGCCCCCCCCTGCATACTAAACTTCATAAAAATCGTTGGAGCCGTATCCGTAATTCAGATTATCTAATATTACTTTACACACAACCACGTCAGTTTTACATCTACTTGTATAGATGTATAGGAAATTCAATATCTACATGAATGATCTGACTACATACATAGTTACAACTAGACTATGAGGGAACTAAATTAAATATTATTCGTTCATATTCAAATTATGTCTTTCACTGGTTATTTAACCTAATAAGTATATTGAAACGATCGTTCAAATGGCCTCCAGACATTCTGAATAGTTTCTGCGGTCGTGGTTATCCCGGAAATTAAACTAGAATATGGGTCGAGTCCAGTATAACGTAGGTACGTATAGGTACTATTAAAGCTGATCTAGTCGCTCGAGTACCACTATTGACAATTTCGAATGTGTTCGTACAGGAAATTAACGATATTATTCATAGGTTTTGGAAATCAGAATTTACAAAGCCTTGCCTTGCCTTGTTTTGTTATTTTTTTTCAATTTCTATTTTATTTTTATTGTTTGTTGTGTGCACTTGTGGCATGTACTAAATAAATAATTATGTTTTCTTTCTTTCTTTCTTTCCACATTTAGCTACGGTGTGCTAATTAAATATCTGAGATAGCTTAAAGGTACAAGGTACCTACTTTTTCACTTCTCTCGCTCTAAAATTCGTCTGTATGTCGTGCGGTGACATAAAGTCACGTTTTATGCTCTATACTCCAAAGACTACAATATATATAGGGAGATAGACGGTACTCTCGACAGTGATTCCGTCATCACACAAGCAGCGCCATCTATCCGCCGTGATGGTGAACTACATCTATAAGTATAGCTACGTACACGTGACCGCTTCAATGATATTCTGATATTGTATATCGACATTTTCCCGTATAGAGATTTTTGACTTAGCTCTCAGTATTATCAAAAATCTATTTACAGGAAAGAGCCGATTTATCGATTTTATTGTCTGTAATAAAAAAACGTAAATTACTTACAAACTTTTATTTTCGAACTTAGTTATCATTAGGTAAGGTTTACAATGAATTTTCTAAATAAATACAAAACAAGTAGTAGGTATTCAATTTATGCAAATTTCGCTTGCTACAATCCTATTAATATCCTTACAGGCACCTCTTGATTCAAGTGCATACCTGAAAATGAAATGAATTTTAGGTAAGCGAGAAATTTTAAAATCACACCTGTATTATTAATTTTTTTGATTATTCAATGTTTTTCTTAAGTTTGCCGTAAGTATATTATTACTTTCAAGAATTTATCCCTTGTTAGCGACACTATCAAATGGTAATATAGGTGTATGTGGTGGTTGAAACAAAACATGCTTTATTATTACAGCATTTGTTTTTTTTTTCAAAATCAACAGGTCCGAGATTCCTGGTTTTAGTAATTAATAATTATTAATAAATATTATATGCATTATTAATTAATTTTTATTAATTAATTCATCCTGTATTTACCTTCAATGAACAATGTGGGTATTGCCAATTTACATAGTCTATTCTTTGGGTAGTGGAAGACTGTTGCAAAATGTCTTCGGCATACTCTTCGGTTGTTATAAATGAAGATTTCACCAAACTCTTTGATGGTACCTCCAACACTTCGAACCCATCTCTGGAAGCGTTCTCTTTCAGTATTTGGATTTGGAAATTTGTGCAGCACACCTGGAATATTTTTTGGATAATTAAGTACTTTTTGACTAAGCTTTTAATTATTATTCATGTAAAATAACAAACAACAGAATAATAAAATATGATGTATACCAACCGTCTTCTGTAGTGACCGTTCAGCCAGGCACACAACAAGACATGAAAGACATTGTACGTGATAAGTTGAACACCACAGTCATGAACAACAGAAGAGTCAATTTCTCACAACACTAACCACGAGTCCTATCTCAACTCAAATCAAACAAGAGTCAATTTCTCACACTTAACACTAACTACGAGTCCTATCTCAAACCAAACAAGAGTCAATTTCTCGCACAGAGTCCTATCTCACAAAACAAGAGCACTTGTGACCTCGTCACGCCAATTATACGGAAGAGCATCGGCTCAACTCGAAGTTGAAAACCAGGGTCAGCGACTCAATTCGAAGTCGAAATCCAGGGTAAAACGTTTCTCAAAACAATCAAACCCGAAATCTATCTCGAATGAAATCAAAATAACGTATTATTTTTTGACATCATGTCACCTACCTACTTGGTGTATGACAAAAACCTTTTTGTAATGTTCATTAAATTCGTTATTTTACTTTTTCTTTTTGCTTAATTATACTAGTGTAAATTAAATTAATACGGTTTACTAAATAAATATTTATCTATATTATTATTTTCAATTAAATCATAACACTGTTTTATAGTGGTAACACAACGGGTAAACGAGTAAATAGTTTACACCATTATGGATAGATGGAGCTAGTTTCCTTACAAAAGTTTCAAGCAGGTTGCAATGTTATAAGAGAACATAGCATGCTATACTCTAGAGCATAAACTACAATCTTCGTCGAAGACCAAGGTAATCGGCACAGGTAATCGGCCTAACAGCCACGAACAACTTCAACTTCATAGAATAACCTCTTTAATTTAATTCGTTTCGCTAGTATTTTATGAACAAGGGATTACTACTGCTTTTTCATTACGAATACAAGGAAAGTTAATGGGAATAGGCTTCCCCCAATTACCTAAATCGCTTGATGGCAATAGGCTTGCTCTTAATTAGGTTGGTTGATGGCAATAGGCTTGCTCCTAATTACATCATTTGATGGAAATAGGCTTATTCTTAATTACATTGATTGATGGCAATATGCTTGCTCTCAATTACCTAAATCAGTGGATGGCAATAGGCTTGCTCCTAATTACATTGGTTGATGGCAATAGGCTTGCTCCTAATTACATTGGTTGATGGCAATAGGCTTGCTCCTAATTACATTGGTTGATGGCAATAGGCTTGCTCAAAATGTTTTTATAACTGAGCAGTATGAGTAACGACATAAGTCAGGTGTTATGTCAAGTTTCCTACTGAAAAAAAAAAGTTAATTGGCGGGAACCTTTAATTATTTTTACAATATTTACAAGTTGCTGTTTCATTTCCTCGCAATCGAAGTGAAAAGTAGAGTGTAAAACTCGTCCATAAAACCCATTTTTCTCTCTACTTTATATCCATCCTCGCTCGCAAGCTCGCATCGGATGGATAAACGTCTCGCGCAAAATGGTGCGTTTTATGCACTTGGTGTACAATCTACTATTATTGCCCTAGGGCTAAAAGTAAATCTCGTACGACAATTAACTTGTTCAGCCAGCGGTGCGTGATTTAGTTTCAAGTAAAAAAAATGTTTTATTTTTAAAAATGGAACTAAGCGCGCTGAATGCCGAACTCTTTGGTAGAATGTGTGCGTTGCATTGCAGCTACAGAAGAAATAAAAAAAAGGCATTGGCTCGAAATTTTTGGAATTGTACTATGTCTTTACCTATGAAATTGGAGATTTGTATGAGAATTTTAAAATATAACAATTTTGGTAATTTTTTTATTTCAGTCAAAGTACTGGCCCAAATGATCTATACAATTTTGCCATTTTGATGGCAGTTTGTTTATCCCTTTACTGTAATAGTCTGCCGGACGGGAGGCGATGAAGTCAGCGAAAGCGTTTTGTACTGCCTCTCGGGAGTCGGAATAATTTTTTACCACTTAAAAAAATGTCTAAATTTTGAAAAAAGTAGAAATCTGTTGGGGCAACGTCCGGTGAGTACGGTGGGTGACGCGGAGAGCTTCCAGCTGTAACTCTTGTAGCTTTGCGATGGTCTTTCGTGAAGTGTGAGCTCGCGCGTTGTCGTGGAGAAGCAATGGGGAAGAACGATTGACTAGTCTTGGTTGTTGAATTACGAGCTTCTCCATCATTGTTTGCAATTCTTTGCAATAGACATCTCCCGTCACTGTTGTGCCATTCGGTAAGAAGCTGTGGTGTACAAGTCAGGCACTGGTCCACCAGACAGCCACGATCATCTTCTTAAGAGTAATCTTTTTTGTAGCGCACTGATCAGGTGATGTACCCGGGTCCAACCACTGAGACGAACGCTTACGGTTGACGTACCTACAGGATCCACTTTTCATCGCAGGTAACAATTTGAGAATTTCATCGTTTCTATGCCGATTCAGTAGTGCTTATCCATGCTTCGACGTGTAAATCTCGCTGTTGGTCGCTTAGTTCGCGTGGCACGCACTTATATCTAGCTTTTTTATGTTTCCAATTTGACGCAAGTGCCTCAATGTTTTTTTGACACTAACTCCAAGGCCTGCAGTAAGCTCAGTCTTAGATTATTGAGTTGGATCCGCTTCCACTATCGCCTTCAATTCGTCGTTGTCGACAATGTTTACCGGCCAACCGCGAGGCTCGTTCTTCGACTCAAACCAGATTGAAAACGATTGAACCAGTAATGGACCGTGTTTATGCAAGCAGTGTTAGGCCCGTACACGTCGTTAATGTTTCGTGTTGTTTGCGCAGCGGTATTTCCACGTAGGAACTCATATTCAAAAATGATGGTAACCTTTGATTATGCGTTATAATTAGGTAGGTACGCCGAAAAGGTAGTGCGGAAACAGGATTTCGTTGAGAGCCAATTTATGTTGTATGTTTTTACATAACTACTTACTTTCAGAAATATACTAACAGCTACTAATGATTCCCTATTAAATAATGGAAATCCATGATAAACAAGATACAAAATTACTATGGAGACGCGCCTGTAAAAGGTAGATAGATAGGCACAGGGGGTTGATTACATCTGCGGGGAGCCGTCCCTTACATAGTATTATTATAAAGCATTTTAAATTCTTAGAAGAACTCATCTGCAGCGGTATAAACTTAACCGTTACAAATCTGTTTTTGCTCTCACGCCTCCCTGGCCCAATAGTTGGCGACGACGCCCTTGTCAGCATAGTTAAAAGTTGGTTTATGGTTACCTCTATGGCTAAAACTGCAAGGGACCTCGGTCCTCGGCTCGCATAACTAAGTGGCCACGATCACTGTCGCAAGCCTCGCAAGGCCGCTATCTTGAACAAACTGGTCATGTGACCAAACTTTCTTCCTGGTTACGACCAAAAGTAGCTTCTGCGGTCAAAAATCTTGATAGTAACCGCGTAGTGCGCAAGGTTCAT
This sequence comes from Diarsia dahlii, assembly GCA_949775195.1. NCBI lineage: Eukaryota > Metazoa > Arthropoda > Insecta > Lepidoptera > Noctuidae > Diarsia > Diarsia dahlii. Next base: position 10,720,473 of record OX459201.1, read on the forward strand.
AGCATCACACCTGTAATCCCTGAAGGGTTAGGAAGCGGTGTAGGTAGGTACTAATCTATCATCATCATCTATTATTATAGTCAATTAGTATAGTTATAGTCTTTATTACCTACCTATACGAGACGGGATATTTATTTTGCTCTTTCTTAGATCACTAATTCATTATACGTTCATTAATATGAAAACAATAAATCGATGTACACACGGCTACACATCAAGCTATACATTTCCAGTTTACGCTGATCTCGCATTGTACGGAAATCCTATACAATGCGAGACCAGCTTATACTGGAAATGTATAGCTTGATGTGTAGCCGTGTGTACAGTACGATCAAATGGGACGGGCAACTGGTGGAACTAATGGCGCTAGCACCGCATGAACCTAAGCTCTTCATTGGTTGAATATCTGTCAATGTCATTTTATATTTCAAAATAGCTTGACCTCATTGGTCGGATTGGGACAAGCTATGGACACGCCATCTACAATCAGCTTTCACTTGCCAACCCCATTATCTTGGCAGCTCCGAACTTCGTGCAGGTCATTTTGTTACAACGAATGTTATAGGTGTTATGATATTTATTTTATTTGTATTTCTCACTGTTTAAATTAGATATTTTCTGATCGTTTAAGTATTGGTTTATCTGGCAATAACAGTTTTATTCACAAGTTTACATGCGTAAAATTTCGCAAAGCCTATGTTCAGAGCTGCCAAGATAATTTGATCGCACTGTATTTGTAATGATATCCAAAATCTAATGCATTAGTTGCAAAAAATAAAAGAAGCAAATATATTTCTAGACGAACATCAATCCCATTTCTGAACGTCTATCTCAGTGTCCTTGTCCTTTCAACAATTACATTGTCACAGATAAAAGAAAAGTTACGCTACATTTTGAGCATTTTCATTACCTTTTTTCTCTTTCACACTCAGGGCAAAACCGCTTGAATCCTCGACGCGTAGCAATAACAAGGTGTAAAAAAACACAGCTTACCATGCATCAATTTAAGACAAATTCAACAAATTGATTATGTCAGACTGTCAGTGTTGTCGAGACTTTAGACTAAATTAGTGATTTGATTTATGAAAGAGCAAAATAAATATCCCGTCTCGTATAGATAATAAAGGGAGTAAATATAATGAGCGGTGGCATAGATACGTTAAAATAATGAATACTTAACCTTATCATAAACTTGTTTCCAAAACGATACAAAAATGTTAAGAATTTATCTCGTGCAGATATGTTTTTTGTTCCTGTGTTCAAGAATTGGGGCTTCAGATGAAGTAAAAGGAGATAAAGTGGTGACTGTGGACTGCAGCACGCTGCGGTTAGGCCAATACATATGTCCTGACCCGAACGAAGATCAAATCGATCCTGACACCCAACAGTTCAAAGGCTGCGTCAAAGGGAAAAATATTCCATCAGAAGGCGAAGCTGACGGTACGAAAATTTGTTAACTTATTTATTTATTTATTTAATGCTAATAAGTATTTCAAATGAGGAATGCTAAGTTCTAAAAATCCATAGTCAAAAATGTTTGTTTTTGTTCCAGTGCTATGTATTGCAGCCGAAGGCATCATCTGCAATGAGACAAATAACTCCACATTTAAAAGAAAATTGCCATGTAAATGGACGTAAGTTAAATTAATTATAAAATTCCTTGTCTTCTATAATCATTTTTTTAAATTTTACTTATTCTTATTTTATCACAGGAATGGCTATTCCCTTGAGATAGCGCTTCTACTCTCAGTCTTCCTGGGTATGTTTGGACTGGACAGGTTCTACCTAGGCTATCCAGGCATTGGACTAGCCAAGCTGTGCACTTTGGGATTCATGTTCCTAGGACAGCTGTTGGATATAATCCTCATTGCTGCACAGGTAAATATTATACAATATTTCTCTATTTTTTCAATAATGATAATGACTAAATAAACCAATTTATGAGGAATAAATACTCCTTTTTAGTTCATGATGAGAATAGGATGACAGTTAAAAAAAAACAAAGCAGGTGACTGTGTCTCAGCTGCGGGATTGCTACAGTTAGGTAATGCTTACACTCATGTCGCTTAGAAAACAGTCAAACATTTCTATTTATTGCATTTGCAAAATATGTGCTTTAGATGTGGAGTCTGGTCAATAGCCTCTTATACAACACAATGTCGATTTTATCATCTGTCATAATTTCAAACAGTACAATATCCTATTCACATTTCTAGTAATATATTATCTACAATTATTTAATTTTCAAGGTGGTTGGTCCCTCCGATGGTTCTGCATTTGTCATACCCTACTACGGAGCCGGAGTCATGGTAGTCCGCAGCACCAACGAGACCTACTTGCTTCCCCAAGCAGACTGGCACAACATCACTTGACAGTGGGGAACCATATCATTTGAGGATGATGAGGACTATGAGTGGACTTGAAGATACGTGTGCATGGGGTGTGTGTATATTGTACTGACTCTTGTTGTATGTTTCTGCAGATACCGATAGATGATTATGGTATTTTGTAAGGCTGATGAGTGATGTGATTATGTGTAAATGTGTTATTGATTAGTGTTATGGTCATGTGCTGTAAGCATAGTGACAATGGAAAAAATTACCTATATTTGTATAGATAGAATCTGGAATCTGGTGTTGAGGTAGTAGTTTAATGCAAATGATACTAATCTATGTTCTGTGTTAGGTTTCCGCACTTAGGCAGCGGTCCGACCGCCGACGATGAACGAGTAACGAGTAGAACTAGAAAGTATAAACGAGTTGGCGATGTGTTCTATGCAAACCTGCGCGCGCATCACTGAACGAGTATCGCTGAGCGAGTTTATTTTTGAAAGCTCGTCGCTCAACGACAACGAGAAGCGAGTCGTCGCCGGCAGTGTGAACAGTCAGAGAGCAACTTGTAATAATTATATGCATCTCTTTCGTTTACACGGAATGTACATTTATTGTGCGTTTCTTGAGAGAGAAAATCGCCGATGATTAGTCGTTTTCTCGCGGTCGGTCGGACCACTGCCTTAGTCCTTAAAGTGGATGTAGATTGTATCTGAAAAAAACTGGTGGTAATGTAATGTTTCTGTATATCTAAATAGTTTTGTCTCACAGACTCGTACTGAACTCCTAAAGATCATATTATTGACACAATATTGCTTGGTAATTTTTGTCTTTCAAATGTCGCCATTGTTTGATGCGGAATTTGTGGACTCACTGTTAATGGTGTATCCACAAATTTCGCAATCAATTTCATTCTTTGGTGTAGAATAAATAATTAAGTTTTGTTTTGATGTAAGACTGTAAATGCTATTTATCTACAGTACCCGGCGATAAATATTGCACATCGACCTTTGGTAAGAGACAATCTGCTAATTGTAGTAGTGTTTTCGCACATCAAACATCATAATGCAGCCTCAGGCACTGCATTTACATAACTTAATACTATATATGTTTATAATTTTGTAGTAAATGTTTACAAAAAATGTTCCAGTAGTGCATGTTTACGTACAGGCCGGCGTCGCGCGGCGCGTGAGGCGTTTATAATTCAAACACATGGCAATGTATGAAAAAGATAACGATTTTAAACGTCGATTTTACGAGAAGCGATTTTTGGCTTGTTAGTTTTAAATGCAGCGTTTGTTGCGTTGGAACCGTCTCTCAGTAAATTAATAAAAAAGCACGAGACGAGCCTTTTGCACGCGCCGCGCGACGCCCCGCGTGTCCGTAAACGAGCCCTTAGGCTTTTGACTTATTTTCAATGTCTACATTCTAAAACTATCATGTTATGTATTTTGTACACAGGTATTTTTCTTTAAATTTTGTACAGTTCTTTGATTTTGTTATTAAAATTAAACATAATAAGAAATATACCAAATAAAGTGTTTGTTTTCTTTTAGATGATTTGCTAAATCTGTATTCTTTGTAATAAAAAAAAAACAGGTATTTGAAAACAGAACAATTGTACTACATTTAAATAAACTACAATAACTATAAATAAATAACATAATTCATTTATGATGCTGAACTGAGTTCTTCAATTTTACTTCTGTCCTTGAAGGGTGGAGCTTCTGGCACAGCCACCTCAGTTGGAGGAGCAGTGAGGGTGAATATGACTGGTATGCTTGATAGAAGGGGGTTTCCATGTCTCTCTAGCAGCCTAATCCAAGATAGCAGAGAATCTCTTGAAGATGTGCCTGAAAAAACAAAGATAATTATAAAATCACGTGTTGCAACTCCCACATGAACCAGACATTTTTACAGGACATTGGATTTTCAACTTAAGTATATGCACTTAAGTTGAAAATCAAAGAAAATCCAATTCTATCACTCTAAGATTTTAATTAAAACCTTACTGAGGGCCTATTTGGTGAAGTACAAGTAGCTACTAATTAAATTCAAAATGGAACACAATTTGTGTGAAATTATCTGCCAAGTAAGGGAATGGGAACTTAATCATAGGTGCTGAAAGGGGCCTAAGGCGCTTTGCACATGGAGCAACTATCGCAGCAACTGGCAACTAGCTGTTTCCACATATGTATTTCAATTGAACTACGCACACATAGCAACTAGAGTGTCGACTTCCGGTGACTGTGAACTGTTGACAATCACCGGAACTCGAAACGCGAGTTGCCAGTTGCTGCAATAGTTGCTCCATGTGCAAAGCGCCTAAGTGTTTATTTTTAATACAACAACATCTTACCTGTAGCACACACTGACACTATTGTACCATCATCTTGTTCATGCAATGTCTGTCTTACTGATGGTAGTGTTGTACTACCAATAACTCCAGGTATACCAAGTGGTTTCTTTATGTTTGAAACATCTGAAAACATCATAAAGGAAAATGTTAGTCAATGGTAAGAAAAGGGTTTAAAAAAAAAAAAGAAACTATCCTTGTGGCTGCCTTAACAAAATATGAATGTAGTCATATAATAATAATAATAGTCCTCCTGACCGTTTTTCGGCCACGGCGGCCAATCTCAGCAGAAATTAGCCATCTGCGCGGGAGATATTATAGTGCACAAGTGTGTGCGCAGGCACAGGTGCACTCTCTGTTCCCTTTCTCTCATAGTCCGATGGGACGGCAATCCGACACGACCGGAGAGAGATCAGGCGCAGGACCAACGGCTTAACGTGCTTTCCGAGGCACGGGGGTATTATACCGCCAACTTCCAAACTCCGGGCTACTACTGGGAAATTTCTAATGAAAAACCCAATAGCACTTTTTGTCCGACCCGGGAATCGAACCCAGGACCTCACGCTCAGCAGTCGCGCTTGCGACCACTAGACCAACGAGGCAGTATACAGACAGTGGTCATATAGGAAACTAGCTGATGCTCGCGGCGTCGTCCGCGTGGAACTCGGTTATCGCGACCAAAAGCAATCTTTTCATTCCCCCCTTTTAACCCACTTACAACCCTTTTTTCGCATTAAAAAGTAGCCTATGTCTTTTAGTTTTGGCGTGCGACAGACAGAGTTACTTTCGCATTTATAATATTAGTAAGGATTAAGGAACATTACCATCTAGGTCCGTATCATCTTTGATTTCAGGCCTAATCTTTCCGATCAGTAAGAAATAGCTAACGACCTGTTCCCTCAGGTACACATCAAAAGGTCCTTTCACTGTGAGAGGTTCATCGGTAGGCTGTTCAGATAACAGAATCTTCTGGGCTTCACTTTGGGCAGTCACAACCCAAGTCTTGTCTAGACTGGCCTCTATTTCTTCTGTCTGACAAACATTATTTTTATTACTTAGATGCAGAACAAAAATTGGATACATAGCTCACTGAGTTATGTTATCTACAGTAAAGTATAGCAAAAAATCTCCTAAGACCAATCAAAAAGATACCTTACTAGAAACATTGGAAAGTTCTAAATTAAAAAGAATAAGTAAACAAAATTATTACCTCCCAGATCTCAACTTTGGTGTCTGGGTCTACTGAAGTTATTCTCTCAATTGCAAGTCTGGCCAACTCAATTGTGTTGTTGGGCAATTCTTCAGGCAAATACCAAGGACTCAGGTTCCTGAACTTTGGCATCCAGTACATCATGCGCCAGAACTTACGAAGAGGTATGCCACGGGAGCCAAATATGTTTAGAAGCTGCTGTTCCATTTCTGAATCTGGCATTACTTCTGTACTTTCAGAGAAAAACATATTATTATTAAAGGGTCTACAGAAATATGTAGAAAACTAGAAACTAGCAATAAGCTGATGAAGTAAACATTGGATTCTAGTTACTAAAACTTGAGGCTAGAACTATAAAACAACAAGCAAAGCAACATGTAAACGACGAGTACTGTTATCTTCCATTTGTTCCAAAAGGTCTACGGCACACTGCTGCTGCTTCGGATAGTGCATAAATTCTGCTTGGAATATATTTTTTGGTATCAATTTCCCTTTAGGCAACACGTCAACTAGGGCTTTATACACTTCAAGATCTTTCTGGACCCCGAACTCCTTCATTCTTGTTAAAGCTGCGTAAATAAATTCGACATGACCCCGTCTTCTTGTGTCCCGGCCTTCGAACATCTTTACAACATCTAAGTAGGATTGTTTGTTTTTCTGCGGCTGGGAATAAAATGGATCGTATTTCATGACACCTTTCTCCGAATTTGAACTTTCCCATCGTTTGAATAATGTAAAGGAAGGTCTAGTTCTCATAATATTTCCCAAAATCTTATTCGCCATTTTAGGTTATGTTTATAACGATCTAGGTCTAATATTTGGTCAGTTAAAACAATATCTACTGATACGATAACTTTATTCGTGCAATCACTTCACTTTTATTGTATGCTTCCTCATAAAAAAAAAACAATCTACAATTTACTATTCATTGCAGAGAAAAATCAGAAAAAAGTTAGCGACCGACACTTTACAGAATTCTAGAATTTCAATAATTGACAGGTGACTGACACTTTGACAGTGACATTATACAGATGTCATCATAAATGTTTGTCAATAAGACCGATGAATAGTCATTTAGTTCATTTCGCCACAGAATAAAATAATTTTCTTAAACCCACGATTTGTTCATTATTTTGTTAAAAATAAATAATGATTTGGCACTAAGTAAAGTGACGCTGAAAGCTAATAAGGACAGGAAATGTGCAGTACTGATAATTATGATTATTGGTGAGGTAGTATAAGGGTAAATTCAACCATTCACAAATACTCTTTCATTCATTATTCGTTCTTGCATTCAGTTGTGCGGAGTAGTTTCTTTCTATTTCCCGCTTCCCGCTCGCTCGCGATAAGAATCATTGAATCATTCATTCTTCAACAAACCAGTTGAAATTGATGCGTAGGAGGAGGTAAACGTGTCGTCCTCAAAAACTTGTAAATTTACGTATTTAAATACGAAAATCTTACTGTAACTTTTTGTTATATACGCGTACGAGTTATAGTGTTATATTTTGGATGGTTACAAACTTTTATCTTGTATTATTTTGAAATAAAAGTGAAAAACTGGGTATTTAAAAAATAATTTAGATTGACTGAATAATAAATTTTAAAATACCTAGCTTCGAAGAAAGTGTTGATTATCTTCAAGATGTCTAGAGACATTCGTATATGCTGTTTACTGTTTGTCTTTATGCTGAGTGTTTCCGGTAAGATTATTTTTGCCATAATTACTTTTAATATTTGTTTTGAGGAATTTAAAAAAACATTGAACTGTGCAAGTTTTTGCTCTTTAAAACGACCTATTAAAATTGTGTAAACTAGTGTAGAGCATGTTAATAAGTAACAAGGCTTGCAAGCAACTTTCATTAATAAATAATGAGTTGATAAAGGTTCTGTTTTGATTGGATTCAAGGTTAACAGTGAATTTGTAAGACGTTTTTGTTACTCTGTTAATAATTATGTAGTATGGTGATACTATAAATTTTAATTTTAATATTCAGAATATTGACCTTGCCGAAATTATGATCAGCTGTTATTGTAATTACAGCGTTTTTATTCACGTTAAGTTAATAAGTCAAGTGGCCGAAGTCGTGAAAATATTATTAGTGTCTTACGAATAAGGCTAAAAGTATTTTTTTTATGTTTAAATATTGAAACACGTCTGTTAATTTTTCCTAGCATGTAGGATTAGACCTTCGGACTTGGGTATATAACTTTATAAACTATTAGGTTTTTTAACTTTATAATCTTGACATTTCAATAAAACTGAATAACCTTACATGTCACTGATTTATAGTAACTTGCAATAAGATAAAATAATAAAATTAAATTTGAAACAGATGGTAGATACACGTGCAGAACGATGCTGTTATATAAACAATCAATTAAGCATTACGAGGAAAGATTTACCTTATTTACTTAGTACAATGGACAATATGCTGAAGATAACTTTACGTTCAAATAACGGGATCGACAACAGGTGTAAACTGTAAATACCAATGTTGTTTCGTCTGTTTTTCTTTTGAACGTTTCTTGGAAGAAGACATGTTATTCTGGGCCGGCGTAATTTATTAAGATTACCAATGACACATTGAGAAGAACACGTATTAAAAAAAATCCCTTACTTAATCTTGTTTTTTTTTATTGAAGTAACTATTACTCGTACTATCGATAATTCATATTCTATATAATTTATCACACACCAAAAAATTAACATACAAATTGCAATAACACAGACAATAAGAAGAAATGAGTGAGATCTGAGAACCTACAATGAATGAGTAGAGAATGAGACAGTATGTTATAGGTTGTACTAACCATCGCATTTCCCATTACGTAGCTAAAATGTACTAAGGCTTAATGTTACTACAGAAGTTAACACTAAATTCCAACAGTTACAATAAACGATTTCCAGCCACGTGTAGTTTATTTAGAATTCATACTCCCATACTCCCATCTCAGTGTGTTGGTAAAATTTAATATAATTTTATGTGAAGCTACGTCGAAACAAGAGGGCGTTTCTGGATTTGTTCCAAGAAACAGTATTCTGTGCAATAACATAAAAAATATATACCTCGGTAGGTTTGTTCAGTAAGTGGGTAGATCTATTTTTAATTCAACTGTCCTTAGCGTAGGTTCGGGATAATAATAGTGTCTGAAAAAATATGTAAACAATGGTCAATGTTTCTATATATGTAGGTTTATTGTTTGTAAGAGAAATATTGCTCAGAGTCTGGAGTTGTGACCAGTTGATGGCAATAGGTCCGCCCCTATTACATCGGACTTAAACTGACTTTACTGGCGAAATATGGTCGTACTTTAGACTCAAAAGTGTCTAAAGTTTAGAGTACACCTCTGCCCAACTCTTTGGGGATAAATGTATAGGTAATTAAAAATTGCCTGACCTACCTATAAGAATCCGCGCAAAACTAACTTAAATTGAATTATTAATGTTGCTGTGTCAAACTACAAAAGGGCCGCCTTTAAAAAGGATAGAAAATAACATTTGATAAGGTTAATAAAATAAATGGTAGCGTGTTCAACTGTTCACTTGGCAAAAGAAACTAAAATAAGACTAAAAGATTGAACAAACAATGTTAAACACTAAATACCTACGTTTAACATTTTATGATACATATGAGGTCACCGAAAAATTACCATTACGGCGATAAAATTATACATAGGTTAACAATATACAATGGTCTGTAAGGTTTCTAAGGCAATGATTATGTCATGGTAGACTATATTAGTATTATCATAGAGTATTTTAATGTCTTCTTCTACTGTCTTACCGAATGGTAAGAATTATTTTTCAGAGGGCCTGAAAGGTGGCCCTTAATTTGTGGGGCAGGTGGCGGGGCACCTTGGACACTCCATGTATATGGGATATGGTCTTAAACCTGGAACAATTAGTCGGAATCGTCTCAAACTATAGGTACACAGGCAAGGCGTTTGTTACACGAATTCTAAGCATGCTTAAGGATTCAGGGAACAATAGGTAACTCGAACAGTTGCATCGAAACAAGTGGTTAGATGTAGACGCCATCATGATAATCATTCAGTCCGGAAAAACCGCAAACTGATGAGTATAGGCCTCACTTTTCTTTTACCATACTTCGCTGTTTCCGGCAACTTTGACGATATCGTCAACCCTACGCGATTTTTAACGGGACTGGTTTTTTTCCCAACCTTGGCCACAGTTCGGTTAGAACTTTACTCCATCGGACATTTCCGTGTCTCTTCGGCTATATATGCTATATCATAAAAACCTAGTGCTAGTTTGTTTTCGGGTTAACTTTATAACGTGGTTAGGCTAGGGCGCCCGCGCCGGTACAGTCGCGCTAAAAAGATTAGCGCCATTTCACAAGTTCATTGTAACGCGCGACGGTAGCATAGACGATGCGCTATTTTTCATGGATGTTTGTAACTCGAGGCGTGACACTCTTGATTATATGGCAGCGTCTCCGGGCGCCAGTCCAAACACCTACGTGCTGTGACGCGCTTACCGTTCTCATTGATACGCTCCACTAGATCATATTTAATATCTGACTGTTGAGTAAATAATTATGGTGTTTATACACGTTTCAATACAAGGCCATGTTCAATAAAATTATCAGGCGGGCTTTCCTTACGTGTTAAGTGGAGTTAATTAGCACCAAATGTATTAATTATTATATTACCATATCACGATCAAAGCCTTGAATCGATTTTACATTATCATTTTGTTTGATCGTTCTGTTAACAACCGACTTCAAAAAGTGAAAAATAAACTTCAGAAGAAAAATCTGCTTCTGAAGTCGGTGACATTTAACCTCTTCCTTTTTGGGAAGTCGGTTAAAAAACCAATGGAAATAGAAAATTGCCGCTAAAATGAAACATCATTTTATTTACTTCAACTCATGAAGCAGTCATATTGTATCTACCTATTTGAAGTGCACTAGTATCGGTTATTGACGAATCTATTCACGAGAATAGTCCCCTCCCATAAATTGATTGAATTTGAATTGATTTGTGCGTAACACAACGTGCAGCAATTACATCTTGTTTAACCCACACTTGTGCAGTGTACTCGTTGAACTAAACCAAACTGTGAACAAAAAAAACTGGAATAAATCGTAAAAAATAAATAAGGCTTACATTTCGCCCAATTAAATAATTAAAATATGAAAATGTAAACTGTATAATTATTATTTTTCGTTAAACATATTTGCATCGTCTTCCGTATTATACAAAAACACATAAGTTGTCAGCTGTACGTGACTCGCAAAATCAGAACGCCGTAATGTTTTCCCCTGCCAGTACTATACTAGTGGCGTGCAATTATGCCCTATTCGATTCAATAGCTCCGTGATGAATATCGATCAATGATGATGACCCATTTGAAAAGCGCTGCTTTATTCGCTCGTGTAAATTCTCGCATAATTGTTAACTGAAATGAACGTCAACTAATTCAACCCGTTTACTTTATTCAACTAAAGTACAGATGTTACCACGAAATGCCTTACTTTTATCCTGTTTACTTGGAGATTATAACCCTTTAGGGCAAAGGATTTAGGTACTCTATTGAACAAGTTTCTTTTTATGTAACAGTTGTTTATTTTTCAAGAGATATTGTCGTCTGGCTTTCAGAAAAATGGAGGTTTCATATCGCTTGTGTTTTTTTAACGATTCACGTCTGCTTATTCATTTCAAAGTGCCTAGTCGCCTAAACTCTTATTTCTTTTAAATCAGAAAATTAAAGAAATCAGAAAGAAAGATTACAATTCAGTTTTCATTATTCTTACATCCAGCAAACAATATCTCCTTTATAAAAAGCAATAATCTCTCCGGTAGTAAAAACGGTTTAAATTACAAACATATTTATCTGAACAAGTAACAAAATTTTCATAATTCAGTATCTTTATGCCCGAAATAAAATTTCTCCGTACAATTGGATAGCAAGCTGTGTGTTGAATTGTTAAAATAGGTTAGGTATACGTTAGGTATCAATACGCGATTCTGGCTCGAGCAGGAGGAAAATTACATCCAGCCCGCGGCATGAATTCGGTCAATTTGGCGCCCCTAAAGCCTTTACGTAATCAAACAAAATTTTGAAACGATATAGATTGAATATTCGATTTCAACTGTGGGCACGTAAAACGAGTAGCGATTTTCAATGGCAGTCGAATTGTTACCAGATTTTGAAGTGATCCAATCGAACGTCAATTTTTGAATTTTTTTGCTGGTCTCGTAAAATATTATCCACAAAAATGTGTGCGAAAGTACGTGAGCTACATATTCAAATATTTGAAAGTGAAGCCGAACTTATGGAAAGATTATGTTTTAATCGTATCCGAAACACTTATGCAAACAGTATTAATAAAGGCATTGTGTGCTCCGTCGTAAATTACGATGCCTAAAGACCCAAACCCTTGGAAGTTAATATTTTTAAACGAAGGACTTTCAACTTAATTCTCGTTTTGTTTTAGTCGGGAGTTATTCGCGTTACGACCTATTTCGTTTGTCTCTTCAGGGTTTTCAGCCAGTGTCCGGCCTCTGGTAGAGACCTCATTAGCACACCAGTTTTTCATTCGAGAGCACTCAACAGATTCATAATTTAATTAAATCCCTTCATTAAGTTTTGAATGATGAACGTCGGGTTGTATTCGTATTGCCGGTAAATCCTGTAATACATAATTAATTTAAACGTGAATAGTAAAGCAAATATAATTTAACGTTAAATAAATATTAACCGATACCCAGACTGACCCTGTTTAAATGATTAAAATGGAATTTAAAAGATACGACCCCTTTTTGTCGGATGATATAATAATACAATTAACTCTACAACGGAGGCTTCATTCTGGACCATCCAGGAGCTTTGATCCCATCGTCGCCGGTGCTGTTGGGACTATAATTAGGTTTAAGCAATATTTTAATTGAATTCATTCATTTATTGGCACCCTGTAGTTTTCCTGCTTTGGATACTTGTAAAATATTTTATTTTTGTTATAGAAATCTATATACATATAATAAAACAGTAAAAAAACTGTGTCTGTACATTGAATATATTTAAAAAAAAATTGAGGGGGGTTTAGAAACAGTAATAGAGCATGTCTGTGTGTCTGTTTGTCTGTTTGTTTGTACACGCTAATCTTCGGAACTACTCAACGGATTTGAATGGTTTTTTTATTGTTGTATAGATATTAAGTCTGGCCAACATATAGGCTATAATTTATCTTGGAAACTTGAATACCTGATGCAGAACCGCAACAGGCCAGCTTAACTATAAGAGATACAAAAATGGTACCATAGCAAAAATTGTTCCACGTGATGAGCATTTTCTGCAAAGAGAATAAATTCGAAGATCTGGAACACCTGATGTGGAACTCCAAGAGCCCAGCTACACTATAACATATATAGGAATGACGTCTTAGCAAGAATTGTTCAGCCTGATGAGCACTCTCTGTTGTCGTATAAAATTTGAAGATCTGGAACAGCTGATGTGGAAGTCCAAGAGCCCAGCTACACTATAACATATATGGGAATAACGTCTTAGCAAGAGTTGTTCAGCCTGATAAGCACTCTCTGTTGTCGTATAAAATTTGAAGATCTGGAACAGCTGATGTGGAAATCACTATCACTAATTTCACTGTCACTCAATCAACGAGACAGTAACTCATCAAAATTTCCACGTGAACGAAGTCGCGGGCATCAGCTAGTACCAAATATATTTATAGATAACCTTTTATTTTCGAAAAATGCTTACACAATTTCATTGATGTCCTTTGCTATTAGGGCCTACAGAATGACGCATTATAAGTTAATTGGTTACCTATCTATCGTAAACTCAAATCGGATCAATCTTCGATAGTAATTCCCTTTAGATTAAATATCATTTACTGTTGTGTATGATCGAGTGGAAATCAATAAGTCTAGTTGTTAGAGAAAGCCTGCTTACTTGTTAACCTGTTTGTTTTAACTATATATTATATGCAAATATATAATTATAATTAGCATTGTCAGCTCAGTAATCTATACAAATAAATAAATTGAAGTGTCTGTTGAGGAGAATGCATAAATATACCTTATTATAAAAATATAAATAGGGCACTCATAACTTAAACACATTTTTTTTTCTGTCTCTCTGCTTGTTCCGGCTAACCTCCGAAACGGCTGGACTACCTTTGACGGGACTTTTACTGGCATTTAGTAGTAAGTAATGTTGTATGGTCTAACGACAGCTACTTTTATTTTAGAAAAATAATTGGGAATCCGTGAAAAAAAATTATACCTAACCTGTGAATTGTTATCAAAATCCACAAAAACTGAAATAATATTGTTTTACTTATAACAATAATTTCACACGAACGAAGGTCACAACAAGAAACCACTTTATATTTCTGATTGTAAAGCACGTAGCAGGATATTTTTCATGACGTCTGTAAGAATTGATTATTTTTATTTGATGTCACATGATCACAACTCAATTTAAACCGTCTCTACATTAAAATATTAGTATTTTTAATCCAAATAACTCCATTATTAACTACCCAGTAATTTTCTTTATAAAGGAGATACTTGAACTCATTTCAATTGAATGAATTGGCCGGTTTTCCAAGCACTTGATTCAAATAGTTTTTCTTCAAAGACCACACCAGAATTGTTTCCACTTCACTTAGAACTTCGTGAACAAAGGAATAAAATTTAACACTAACTCTGTTTAATAAAATGAACACTTACCTAGCTATTACATAAAATAACATTCACGCCTGTAATCCCGAAGGGTTAGGCAGAGGTGTAGGTACCAGCCATTAGTATGCACCCACATTTCACCAGTTACGTCCCATGCCTTGTCCCATGTTATAAGGGGCGAGCCTATTGCCATCAACCTTGGGACACGAATCCAGGCACCGTGGCTGCTACTGCGAAATTCCTGATGGCTGCTGAAAGACCCAATAACACTTTACCCGACCTATGAATCGAATCCAGGACCTCATCTCATACTCAGCAGTCGCGCTTTTGCCTACTAGAATTACGAGGCTATTAATGCAGCAAAGCTATTAATTTAATGAAATAGTTTGAAATAACCCGCAATCCTGTAAAACAGATACACACGTTATTTGTTAAACAAATATTATTGCAGGATAATCTATTGATTCATTCTTTCACCCGAAGGCTAATCGCGATTTATGAGGTAAGCCATAGTTTGGGGTGCGATTCCAGTCAGATGAAATTGTTTTATCCTAATTTATTGCCCACAGGAGGCTGGCTTAAACATTTTCCGCGAAAATCTGATATGTGTAGATAAACGAGAATACTAATTTGTCTAGATGTGAACTGCGTGTTTGTTTAAACAACGCAGTGCAGTTACAAATCATGACCACAAACAATAAAGTACAACTGTGTGTGTATGTAATGTATAGGTAACTGGTACATGCCTGTAGCACACCTCCGCTGCGAAACTCAAAGGGCGAAACCGCAATAGTTTCGCTGTGAGTTGTAAGTTCTTTGGCGGCGAAACAGGAGCGAAATTCCCTGCTCTAACGTACAAAACTGACTATGATGTTGTCTCTTTCTAACACGATTTCGCTCATTTGCTCAGGAGCCGTCTACATCTCCGCCCGTTGACCGTAGTACAGCTGCAGTTGTACAGCGAAACTCGCGCAGCGCTTTCGCAATTGTTGTTTCAACAATGTGGGTGAACCAGGGTGAACTATTATATAAACTTTTTTTTTCGGGAGGTTGGAAAGCCTTCAAATGATTTCTCCCTTTCTGGGCGGAGTAGAAGGGAGTGTCAGACTTCTACTGACTAAAAACCACCAATGTTCCTTCTTAGCCCTGTGTGTCCGGGGCCACCAACCCACCCCCCCGACAGGACTATTATGAAGACCTCAGCCTTACCCTTTTGACGATGAAAGGCGTGATGTCATGTTATGTGTAAACAATAATGTAACATGTGTGTCATGTCATAAAGAAAAATGATGATTCAGCTGTAATTGCAAAACCGCGAATTTATTATTCTCAAATGAGACGATTAGCAGTAAGAATGGGGGGCATTAGTGTCGGGGCGTGATAATAAGGCTCGTTTTCCTTTCAAAACTTGGGGATGAAGTCAGCGGTCTGAACAAAAAGTTACCCCATCTGAGCTCTATGACAAATGACCGGTGCGGGCGCCGAGACATCAGCGGGACGGACGATTTGCTTCGCGATCATTCGGCCCTTTATATACCCTGACATTGATATGTTTCCATAATAACGTTTTGTGTGGATTAGGGTAGTTTAGTCCGCCTGTTAGATTATCGAAAAATATTGGATACGTGTTTTATGTTTTATAAAATTAATAAAAAAATACGAAAATAAAACGTGTCAAAGATCGTGAGTGGCGGCTGGTGACGTCACTTTCTGGTGGAAAATGTACCAAACTGTGACGTCGCACGACTTTTCAAAGCGTCCAATATTCTTTGGAAATCTATCTGACGGACTAATTAGATTTTTTTTGTCAACTACCCTTTTCTTCACCTCGCTTATAGTCCGTTAGTCTATATAAATTAAAAAATTAAAATTAAAAATGTTTATTTCAATTACAAAATTGGCATTTCGATACAAATAATTGGAGATCACCTTTTAAGCAAGGAATTGCTTGTATTAGGAGACTCTTCACTTCCACTTATAATTTTTATGCAATTGAAAATATGTAGACAATGTAAACATGTAAGACTAAAACTAAAAAGAAGACAAAAAATAAAATAAAAGAAAGGGTAATTTAAAATTTATACAAATGGCTCTGCAAATTAATGAGCGATAAGTAGAAAAAAAAATAAAAAAAAAATAGCCAGAAAAAGCCAAAACGCGCTTGTATGTGTGATAAGTGTATCCCGAGTGAGTGTGTGGCGAGTGTGTGTGTGGTGAGTGTGTGTGAGACTGTGAGTGAGTATGGGTTTGAGTGTGAGTAGTGAGTTGGTGTGGTGTGTGAATCTTAATAATGATCTCTTAGTAAACTTCAAGTGAACTAAAAGTGAACCAAATTGAATTTACTTTTAATCGGATTCAATCGGATTAGCCCTGCGACAATGTCTTGGGATCGAAAGAAAGAATAAGTCTTCTTTCACTAATCATGCGCACAACAATATAAATGTCACCAATTTGGCTATTGCAATATATATACAATAGTCTCAACATCATCGTAAGTTTATATAACTTAGCGTAATTTGACTGAGGTAATAATTTATGAGTGCGACGAAACTTTTAATGAGTGAGAATTGTCATTTACATAATTATAAAATTAACGCTAATTAAATTAAGTGCGGATGTCATAAAACACTATTTTAACGGTCAGTTCAACGTTCTACTTAGAAAACGGGAATTAGCGGAAAAGCATTAGTCAATATGAAAGGCGTAGGTGCTATATCTTCTTTAAAGATATTTGAACATTTCATTTTAATTTTACTACATTTTTTTTTATATTCTATTTTCTTTTTGAACACCAATTTTATAATTTGTCATTTAAGAGCGGAATTTCCTAGTAAAGGTATATTTTTCACAAGAAGGACCTTATGTAAGACTAGTGCATGTTTACGTACAGGCAGGGCGTCGCGCGACGCGTGCTGCGTTTTTAATTCAAACACATGGCGATGTATGAAAAAGTTAACGATTTCAATCGTCGATTTTACGAGAAGCTATTTTTGCACGTTAGTTTAAAATACTTACAGCGTTTGTTGCGGTGGACCCGTCTCTCAGTAAATTAATAAAAAAGCACGAGACGCGCCTTCTGCACGCGCCGCGCGACGCTCCGCTTCTCCGTAAACGAGCCCTTACTGTAAAAGTTGTACGAGTTTTTGCAATAAACCTTTTTTAATATTAACTTACATAACATAACAAAACGTCTTATAAGTAATCCCCTTAGGGTTAGGCAGAGGTTTTTTAAATAATACACCAACATTTTCCAGTTATGTTTAAGTCCCATCTAATCACAAATCAATCGAGCACAATCCAGAATCTGTGGCTGCTACAAAGAAATTCCTGTAAAATATTTTATCGAAAGAAATCGAAAAATTGTTACCTAAAACACCTCAATAAAACTGACCATCAAACTGATAGTAAATCACTCGTTATCTAACACACCGTAACTGATATTTTCGAAATCTTATCGATAAGGCTGTCGTACGTCTACATACACAACATTGTTTGCGAATTTTTATCTCTCTGATAGTATCGTTCAGGAATTTTCCTCGCAAATCCACGTAATGCGCATATGGCTAATTAATTACAATTGATCGATTAACTTCTACGATATCGAGATAATCTATCTTAGTATAACGTCTTAGGAAACGGTCTGAGCTTTGAAAATATATTGTAACAAATGAATCACGACTATAACTATTTGAAAAACCTGGCATTATTTTTTTTCTTTTATTTGTTGTTATAGGAATTATAATGAAGGTCGCGGGCAACAGCTAGTAACCATACTAACTGTTTTCCGCGACCTTCATACGCGTGAAATTATTATAAAAATATTACTTCCCTTTTTGAATCAGCTTCAAGGGCTTATTATTTTTTGCACAGAACCAGTTGCCTAAGTCACGCCTTATATAACATTAGCAAGCTGTCAGGAAAAGTAGCGTCAAAATCATTGCAGTCGTTTCGGAGATTAGCCGGAACTAATAAACAAATAGACAGACATACTGAAATTTAAAAAATGTGTTTTGTTTTCACTTTCATATGCATTCAGTAAAACTTTATTAATCTGACATTATAAACAGACACTTTAATTATATTTATTTTTATAAATAGTAACTCAAATTCAGTGAAAATTTCTAAATAGAACTATTGCGGTTCAAAAGATTTAGCCCTGTGGTAGACAGACGGACAGACAGCGGAGCCTTCGCCATGGGTCCCTTTGGTATCCTTTGGATACGGAACACTGAAATATCAGCGTTGAATGAAGTCTCTGGAGGTAAAATCAGTGTTCAAACACTAAATGAGGAACTTTACATGCATTTATAGTTTTCAACAGTCGTAGCTAAAATAAAAACCACTCGAATCCATCTTCAGGCTATGGACTATGGTAAGGTATGGTGGTATGGTATGGAATTACTTAGTGACCAGAAGTACTTTCTAAGAAATAGCAAGCATTTAAGTACCTACGTACTAAGAATGAATAGCAGAACTAGTGAAAATTTTACATCCTTTTATTTTATTTTTTTAATTATTTCACAGTAGCGTTTTCCTTACTATTATTATGTTCATTATTAATATTATGTTATTTATTTAGAGTCTTTCTATACTTTTATATTTAGAAGTTCTTACAGGTCGATGCAGTTTTATTTTCCAGTATTGTTGTCCTGTACGTTAAGGAACGTCATTTTTAACAGTAGATGGGAAGATAGGTAATCTTTTTCGTACAATTCGACCTTGACCAATATTATCTTTATTGATAAAATAAAAGATTTGCGAAGTGAGGCCAAATTATCTGTAGCATCAGTGACGTGAATGAATGTTATTTATTGATGGATATCATATTTTTTTTCCACTAATCTTTATGGATTTTCAGTTAATTTAAATTGAATGATAGACAAGAATATATAGAGAACTTACGTTATAAAAGACCTCTTAGGATCTTCATCTTTATTATCATTCTTCTGCGCTTATTCCTTCTTCTTGTAGCGAACAAATCTTGGCTCCCAGTTTCCCCCTTCACCTTGTCCCCCTGAGGTTTTTTATCATGTTATTATAAAAATATTGTCATTATCATTTTATTATCAGGCCACTAAGGTCCATAGATATAATACACAAAATATAAATATAATCTAAAACAATAATAAACTAATAGACATTAGTAAACTTATTAAACTAAAACTGAACACGTGACGTGGGTGGCGTCGTGTTTCGCTATGTGGTGTCGCCTAACCGTCCTCGGAAACGTCGACAATAAACGACACCTTTCGACTAGAAGTCCTTTTCTAAGGAGATGTGTGTTTTTCTAAGAAGTTGTTGGGTTGGACCTCGTACCACGAACACTTTGGACCATCACTGACCATCAGAATCTAATCGGTCTTCATTTTCGAATATTGCAAGACTTTCTCAATATTTGTAAAGTAAGCAGACCGGAAATGTTAACCTGCGTCGTATGGGCTTGGGTCCAGTCGGTGTGATACCGGATAGGTTATGGAAACATGACTTCTTCTTTTTTTCTACTTTAATGAAACCCTTTTTATCAATTTTGCTCGATCTCGGCAAGGAGCTACAGACCACATCCAGGGCAGGATGAGCACCCTTTTTCAGTTTTCCCCTATTTTGACTTGCCGATTAGGCTGCATCAGGAAACACGTCATCTGATTTGCTGGTGATAGTTTGTAGGTCATTAACTCATTAAAGAAGAATAACCCGTGATAACACGGATCGAGTCCAGGAATTTTCTCGGTCAGGAAATATCAATGAATGACGTGAACAAACTAAACATGCAAGAATTATTAATTGGCAAAGAGGTCATTCTAGTTAATCTCCTATTATCCTTTATTACATAGGTATTTATGACAGTTCATAATGAGTTCATAATTTCGGATTGATCTCACACCTATTGTATAAGAAACCGATCACGCCACTTATCAGATAACCTTGTGAGCTGTTTAAAAAGTTCAATGAGTTATAAAAGTAGATAACCCTATATACAATATACTCGTAATCAACCCATCAAAGGAATCAGAATATAAGGTAAACCGATAACAAAACTGATTTAAAAAAGTAATACCATTACAATCGAAACGATATTTACAGCCTTGTAACGTTACTTTTATATGTACCCAAATATCATAAACCCTCTCTAATGCGTTCAAAAACCATAGGAAACCAGCCAATGCGTTCAAAAACCAGCATTACCAACCAGCAGAAATAAATGGAACTGTTATGAACTCATAACCTACTGAAAACAGTAGGTTATGAGTTTAAATTTGGAACAGGTGTCAAATTCAAGTGAGTGTGCTATTTACCCGACTGCGGCGAAGCCCAAAAGGAGGGTTATGTGTTTGACGTGTATGTATGTATGTAAGTATGTATGTATGTATGTATGTCCGTTTCTTTGTTCCCTCATAACTCGTAAACGGATGAACCGATTTGAATGAAATATACGTCGTTAGATTAGTCTTGATGGCGCGAGTGTTATAGGCTACATTAAAATTAAAAAACAAAGAAAAATTGTGGATTTTGGGGGCCAAATCGCGGAGTTCAAAAAAAAAAAATTTTTCCGATACCATCGAGTAGGGTATCAAAATAAAGGGTTTTAAAAGGAGATTACAAAAATATAAAACACTTCTATGTTTAAAAGAAATTCAAAGTGAGAAATCCTATGAACAAGCACAGAAGTTAAATAAATCATCTGCGAAGAATTTTACGCGACCAACGAAAGAACAAACAAAAGAACTAAAAAGTTGGAAATAAAAAAGTAGTTAAAAAACTAAAAAACACCGAATTAAACAAAACTTGCAAGCAGGCGGGGTTCATTTGAATATTAAATTATGAAAAGAAAAAATTAAAATAGAATGGACCCCGCCTGCTTCCAAGTTTTGTTTAATATAAAATGTGCTTGTTTTTTTGCTTTTCAGTTTTTTCAGTCGGGTTTTTTAGTTTTTTAACTACTTTTTTTTTATTATAGATCTACATTAAGACCATCAAAAAGACATCTGAACATCTACATTTTTTATTGCATTACACTCGTAACAATGCTGGTCATTTCCCTATGATTCCTGAACCCATTATAGAGCCCTTATGATATTTGGGTAGATAAATTAGTGTATGCAACTATACATACTTAGGCATTACAACACTTGTGTGATGCTATTAAGAAACTCGCCTTCGGCTCGTTTCTTAAACCCACACTTGTGTTGTTCAAAATTCAAATTCAAAATTCATTTATTCAAACTAGGCTGATAATCAGCACTTTTCGAAGGTCAAAATTTACTTTACTTTACTACAGTGAAACTTGGCTAACTGGGACCTGGATAAGTGAGAAATCTCTATAACTGGAACTCATACTGGGGTCCCATGAGACAGATTTGGATATCTGAGACACATTTAACCAGGTTTCACTGTATTTACATTTTTATAAGACAGTCCCCCAAAAACGCCCACCCATCGACACTTCCTAGTGTATAGCTGGAAAGAAGAAGTGGCGGAACAAACTCCCCAGCACACATCTGTCTGTTAGGTTGGTTATAAGAACCAGACTCGATACAATAGCAAGGTGTCAGTTAAATTTAAGATTTACTACAGACACAATCAGTAATAAACAAAAGTATATAACAATAAACAATGTAAAAATAAAATAATAAATACATAACTTAGCAGTAAAATAATTTTGGAGAAAGAACACAAATAACAAAATGCCCTTCATTATGCACAGTCGCATAAACTACTATTAAGTCGTACATGACGTGATCAATCACTCAATAATATCCTGCCCTTATCCCATTTTGGGTTAACGCAGCATGTCTTCTTCTTCCATGCTTCTGTATTAGTCGGCATCTCAACAGACACCTCCCATTTTGCTATTCCATCCTTTATACAATCCATTCATCGTTTATTTGGACTTCCTCTTACTCTTATACCCATCCACATTATACTCAAAAGTTTCCTCATGACATTTTCCTCATTTTCTTGATATTAATAATCTTCTTCGTTCTGTTTTACCTTGTGTTTAACATTAGAACTTTGACATAATAATAAAATATGATAATATAAGTAATCCGAAACCATTCTTCTTAAGTTACATCTGGTAATCCAATTTTTCCCTAGATATAAAGAAAAGTTGAATCTATAAGCTTCGAACTCCATAGATATAAGTTTTTAATTATCCACTTGACTTATTCTATATGCTTGACATTTTAATGAATGCATTCAAAGAGAACCTAATTACAACTGAAGTACTAATTATACCTTGATGTGGGGCCTATATATAAACGTCCGGAAATTTTCCAGCCAACTCAATTGAATACTGGCACGTACCTATGCATCACACTTACTGTTCATCGTAAGAATGATTTCAAGAAATACCTATGAATATAGGCCAGTCAACATTAAGGTAAACAACTTTTATACGCCTAACCTACTGCACACTTAAATGTTATTTACTCAAGTTATCAATGTCATTATCACTCACTAGATAGTGAGTTCGTGTAATAAACGCTGACATTAATGTCATCCTTCAGATTCATAACCCTTTAAAAGAGATAAGAGAGTAAATTTTCATTATTACCCCGAAAATGTAGCCCGTTTGCAGCCAATTCTTACTCCTAAATAAGTTTTCCTCTGAAATGACGTTAAAGACCTTTAAATCTTAGAAGAAAAGTTGAAAAGACGTTTACAAGGATTCTTATAAAGGTACACTCAAATACTTCATTCATATTGTATTGCTGCCGAAATTACTTTTTCGATAAAATTACGTTGAGCAGGTTTTCTGTCCTGAATTTTAACTTTAATTTTAGCTTCTGAAATGACATTCCTTTTGTATTAATTAAATAAATCTAAACTGGAATCATACTGTTGGGATTAATTCAGTCGGAGGATTTTTATTTGTCCCTTTACGTTTTGTATGTTTTTTTACTGTGACAACAAATGTGATTAATTTAATTCAAACAGTAACAAACCGCATTCTAAATTAAAACTGCAGAATTTTCTAGACTTATAATCTGGTAACTTATCAAGTTCTCACAAACGGGTGCCTGTGGAATATTGTATCTAATCTCGACGTTAACTTATAAGGAGCTCTAATAAGGCTCTTGAATATTTGCGGGATGAAGTCATCAATGTAATACAAGGAATCTTTGTTAAGAGAATAATGAACTCTACCTAGATAACGAACTACAATGTTTAATGAAGTATTGAAAAATTTCTAGAAGTTTCCAAAGATCTAGACGTTGTCAAATGCGGACTATAACACCTTTTTCGTCCCTCGTGTACTTTATGGTAATGTTACACTCGGCTACCGAGAGTTACATACACGTAGTAAAGATAACACAACTCATATAGCCGTGTGAAACGAAGGCAACAATATCTGACTCGTCTAAATAAAAATACAACGCAAGCGCTGACAACGATACTATAATATGAGGGCAATAAAGAATCAAAACAAATAGAGCTACTACGTCACCGTGTCAAGGCAAGAATGACTTCCTATGGCATCGGAGCAATTCAATCAGGCAAGCTGTGTTATACTATACTTCTTAAATTGCCCGACGATTATGCTTCGATTGAGTGAGAGCGTATGCGAGAATGTGTACACAGACACGACACGCACACATGCAAGAAACATCGTACGATATCAGCCAGCCAATGGGAGCGAGCGGCGTGGTGGGCTCGGCTCCCCACTAACCATCGGAATGCATAGTGCTAAGAACGGCACTGTTAAAAATAACTACCTGTTTGACAGGATAGTCATGATGTCAGATGACGTTCGAGGCCATTGCCAATTTGTGAAGGGACTAATATCCTTATTTTTTGCCCATAAACCTATAAATAACTTGTACACTTTTAACAAAATCCTATGACATCTATTCAATAAACAGCAATACTAGAACAGAACAAGAAATCAGGTTACATAACTTAATAGTTTATAATGAAGTCTTAACAATAAGGGCAATATCGTTCCACAAAGTATAGATTCTCTAAAATTTTCCGATCCAATCGCATACGAGTAAACAGCTGATTGCGTGTACGCCACGTGAAACACGATCGGGCGTGGGTGACGCGAGCATGCGCACAAATAGGACTAGATAACAACACTTTCTAACACAACAGGACGGACGCATGGGGAAAATATATCAGTATTGGATGAAACTTGTAAACAACCAACCAAGATAAAAATCGGAATCATTTATTCGTAAACATTGATAATAATTACATACAAGATTTTAAAAATTAGATAGAGTGCTATATTTTGCTAATTGACTTAGAAATTATTACAAAAATAAAACGATAGACTATAGAGTTGATAGATTTCTTAGCTAACCAAAATCTATCGTTTAGAAAAGTGTCCCAAATTGTGCATAAAGTACAACTCCGAGTTTGTTATTTAGATTCTGATTCGTTTACGGTTTACAAGAAAACAGCAAATCAATATGTTACATTAAATAAAAAGTCGAAAGCTGAAATAATGTTCAAATTGACATAAAACACAAAAATCATGGAAGCACCATACGACAAAGATAAATGGGATTTTGAAGACGATTTGCCCATCCGTTTTAGTATTCAGCAGCTGCTTCTCACTGTGTAATAGAACCATCGTTCATCACTGGGTTCCAATAGGTGGGCTATCATTTATCAGTAGTTCGACAAAGTAATGCTGAACAGCTGCTCAGGAATAGAACGGATAAATTAAATTTCAATTTATCTTGTATAAGTGAATCTGAGAGATAGTTTGAATACAAATAATTCACTTTGTGGTTCGGAGACTCATTTAAATGACGTAAATATGAAAACGTTAATAATCAATAGCGTTAATAAGCCAATCATCATTGTGTACAATCATTAATGCTAGAATAGATGTCAGAAGTCAAGAAAACGGTAGTTCGCTACACTATGCTAATGGCTGAATGTTTACTCGTAGTAGATGCCTCACTATAATGCATAAGGTCGTATTGTAATGAGTGATTCAAAGTCTTCGTTCTATGAAAAGATACGGGAGCTATTGCAAGGAGCTACTTTAGGCCCTATGTTCACCGCTATAACGGCTACATTAGAAACAACAGGTGGTCGATAGCAAAGAGTCATGTTAGAAAGAGTTTCAATGGTAGGCAATAACAATTAATAGATTTTCCTTAATTAACCAGCCAATTAAGTTATTATTCGCCAAGTCTTCTAATTGTACTACCTTGGGTCCCTTTTAAAAGATATCTACCAACCCTATTAGGAATCCCGGCGTAGGCTCCGAATTATAAGTTTCTAGACTTCAAAGAGACTTAAAGGAAAGTTAATTTAAACTTTTCACCTAACTAAACACAAGCTACACTGAAATATTCTGTAAAAGATGTTATTTTACTTGTTCGCTGCCACTTTGTTGGGTCAAATACATTAATACTTCGGGCCGGGATAGAATTAAGAAAGCTGTTTTTGTTGGTTTTATAATAAACGTTTTCTTATTAACTTTCGGTTTATACATATAAAAATTATAATTACCATTTTAAAAGTATTATTTGAGGCAGATTAAATAGTAAAAAGATAAATATCAGAATACCGAAATGGGCGAAAGCGTCATAATAATTCATTTTAAATGCTGTCGGGCGATATATCGCTTCGCCACCTGTACAAACAAGAGTTTGCAACACTGCAATATTTATTTATGATTTCGTATTGAAATGAACGTGAAAATATTTGATTGTTTCTTTTTGTTTCAGCTGGTGCGCTGAAAGGCCACTGCAATCGTGAAGAGGATCTACTGCAAAGATGTTCGATGGCCCTTCCTGTTTTGAGCTCTCCAGAAATATCCTTTGCGCTAACACGAGAGGAATTGGACAAGAGTTGTGTGTAAGTTAATTAATTGACTCTTTTAGAATTTTTAATTGGTGTTGAATTTACATATTTAGAGGATCTATGATGCATACTGTTTAAAAAGAGTAAATTATGTAGACAGAGGTGATGTCGGATATTGCTTAATTGACAAGTTTCTGTCCATAATTGGTTATTACCATAACATCACGGTAGTAATCCCCGAAGCGGGCAGAGGTGTACTTAGTAGTACACCAACAGTTCTCCAATTATATTTAAGTTCCATGTAATAAGTGACGAGCCTATTCCCATCAACTTGGCACAAATCCAGGCTCAAGGAAAACTCTTGATGAATGAATGATTTTTAATTATAAATTAATAACAGGTAAGTACGAAATAATATCGTAAGCCGAGAGGAAATAATGGTTTTCCGTGATCACCTGACCGTGACGTTATTTTGGTAAAATTAATTTTAATTAAGATGGAAATAGGTTTAAGTATGTAGGTGATCTAGCTTTAGGTAGGGTTAAAATAAAACGGGCCTTGAGGACCTACTTAAAGCAATGGAAATAAAAGGATCAATCAAAAATTCACAAAATTAATGAATAATACGCCTACTAAAGTTATACAATGAAAAGTCAACTCAATACCACAAAAAGCTCAAATAACGTTGCCCTTTAATTTTCCAATTACAAAACGCTATTATTGATAATATATGCTCGTTTTGTCTGTTCATATGAACTTGATTTATTTTTGTGAAGCTAATATTTTTATGGGATATCCCCTGTTCTTTCTGTTCCGTGGGATATCCCTATGTCAAACATTCATTCACTATCTATTTCCTGCATTATTTTTACGGTCTTGGTTTATGGTATTTCCATGGTTCGATTCATGTGCGGATATTGTTGTTTTATATTATGTAGATATTTAATCTCGAACATGTTTTGTTAATTAGAGACCGAATTTTATCAAACGCTTATCCAGCGTACTGAATGTGAATTTATATTAGTCATATCCGATAGATCATTTTGCAGGTTATTTCACAAACGCGTTACGTACGCGCGATTTCTATTTAGGCAAATATTCACTGTTTGAAATTAGATTTTTTAAACGCTACTGTTGTGGCCTTTTTATTACGGCATGCCAACCGGATTGCATTCGTAAAGTCTCTTTAATAGTACTATCAAATCTATTTAATGAATTTAACAGGATATATTCGGAGGATCATCAAAGTAGATAGATTAAATTATAGGCCTTATGTCCTTAGTAAAAAGGGACTAACAATGAACTCGGTAGTATCTACGTGTGAAATTTCCATTACTTTTGTTACGACAATTGTTACACTAGCTGATGCCGAATGAAACCACGGGGGCTTCGCCTGCGTTGATGTCGTTCAAATTATATACTCAAACCTTCCTCGAGAACCACTCTCTTCATTGGTGAAAACAGCATGAAAATCGATGCTGTAGATTTCGAGTTTATCGCGAACAGATATACAAACAGACGCGGCGGAGGACTTTGTTTTATAAAATTGTAGTGATTATGAAGTCCCAGCAGTGGGGACTTTACAGACCGATAATGTTGTATGCCTTCACATATCTACTTACCTAGTTATCACTAGAACATTGCCATATGCCTCGATGACTCGTTGGGAAAGGATTGATGATAACAGCATGATCTGCACGTATTGACTATCATATTGCATACTAGAGTTGATAGTACAGCATTCTCTCTATGATAATAAAATGCAATGCATATGCCTGTTTTCCTATAACTCATCTGCAAATAAACGGTTTTTAATGGAGCTAGCAGGTGCAGTAGTGTCTGGAACTCTGGAGTTATCACTAGCACTACATATAATACATATTATAAAAAAAGCCACGTCTGTTTGTCTGCCTGTTCGCGATAAACTCATAAACTACTGCACCGATTCTTCACCAATGGATAGAGTGGTTCTCTGGGAAGGTTTTAGCATATAATTTGACCGAAATCTACGCGGGCGAAGTCGCGGGCACAGCTAGTAGTGTAAAATAATAGTATTGCAAAATACATATTTTCAAGCATACTTTCTTGCAAAAGCCCACAAATTCGTGATTTATTAAAGTCCATAATTAAAATACAATCATCATCCGCCGAGCCTAGCAACTATGTTGGGGGTCGGCTTCCAGTTTAACCGGATGCAGCTGAATACCAGTATTTTACATCGAGGATTTTTATATGTTTTTCTGGAAGCAGTCGCCTGTTCTCCAAAAAAAAAAACAAATAATAAAAATATGATGAAAACCATAAAAATACATAGTCATGTATAGTATAGATAGGTCCCTATTTAGAATATCATCATCCGATACCAAGCTTTTTATAGACTTTTATTTTTTTCAACATAATTTATTATGAATGTTGAAGCTGAATTTTATCCTCTTTAACATGGAATTTAAACTTATCTGACGGAATGTGGGTGAATGACTGCTGCTTATTCCCTTTGGGAATACAAGAATGTAAAGTATTTTCACCCTGGAGTACCTTATATTTCCCTCATTCCTGAAATTATGCGTGCGTGAATTTTTTTGAATGTCTGAGCATGTTAAAAATTCCAGTACCTATTAAAGCAAAGCTGGCAAAAACTGCCTCGCTGGTCTGTTAGTACTGGTTTCGATTCTCGGGTCGGGTATAGTGTTATTGGGAATTTTCATCAGGAATATCTCAGTAGCAGTTAATAATTAAAAACGGCCACGGAATCTGGATTCGGTTCCTGGCAAAAGGCTCGCCTACTATTACATGGGACTTAAATATATATAACTGGCGAAATGTGTGTTCTAATGAATTACCTCTGCCTAGCGAATTGGGAATTACAGGCGTGATATTATTTTATAAAATAGCAAAGCTGGCAAAAACTCAACGTTAGAGTATAATCATCGATCTGGTCATGGCTGAAATACGGAAAACTCCATCCATAATACATAAGCTGTGTGTGGGATCAGAAGGCGAAATTCCCACTAGTCCCAGTGGTGAATTATAATTTATTTATTTATTTATTTAAACTTCATGTACAAGAGTGGTACATAGGCGGACTTAATGCCACAAGGCTTTCTCTACTAGTCAACCTTTGGGTCAAATAGGACAGTACTGTGGTAGAGTACAAAAAAATAAGTAATAATAAGGATAATACCATTTTGCAAACATATTATATATATCGGTGCATACTAATACACATATATTATATAGATATAATTAAATAAACTAATAGATATTTAAATACATACAAACAGACTAAAAATACGAAAACCTCATAATAATTACCAACGAATACTTACTAGTGACTTGATTGAGAACAATTCAGATCGATTTCAAAAAGTATTTCCGGACTTTTCTTTTGAAAGCCATTTTGCTCTCTGCTTTTTTAATGCAAGGGGGTAGCGCATTCCAGAGCTTTATGGTTGAGACAGCGTAGGAAGAGGACATAAAACCAGTACAATGGTGGTGGTGGTGGTGGTGGTAGTATAATGGTGGGTCGCGGATGATAAATGCGTAAAGTCATGCTCTTTCCCTTTTTAAGGGATTATCCCTCATGGCTTGTGGTGGCTAACGTGACCAGGAACAAAGTGTGATTGGAAATGATGCCTTGGTTAGTGATTTCCGACAAGAGCACCCGATCGAGAGGTTGAGTTGGAAATTAGTAAAACCATGGTTTTGTTTATTTACGAAACATGAGCACTGAAAAACATATTTGATTCGCCAAAAGGTAGTTTTATGTTGACAAAATCACATTCAGGAAAATGTAAGATCAAAAACTTAAAAAAAAAAAAAAAAAATTAGCGAAATGTACTTGTTAGGTTCACCTCTCTCTAACCCTTCGGGTATTACAAGGTGTGATATTACGATATGTAAAATTGACTTCAAAAACACAAAAAGTTAAAAATAACTTCATCTTCTAAAGCCGGTGACATTCGTGTGTGTTGATTCAGTTTCTTTGATTTCTAAAGCTAAATTTATGTTTTACTTTTTTATGTAATATATTGTTGCGGAGTCCCTTAATGCTCTTTCAGCCCAAAACATAGACTAATCAAAAATTCTCTTTCAGTGAGCTGCGAATGGGAATAAAATGCATAGACAACTTCACAAACGTCTGCATGGAAAAGCACGAGCAAGTTGTCTTCCGTCGGATCTACGCCGGCATCACAGACGTGGTCCAAGAGCTATGCACTCGAGGCCAGTACCAGGATGAGTACTTAAAGCACGCTGACTGCGTCAAGATGGTCAGGTCCGACTATGAGATCTGCAGCAAGAACTACGAGGTCACGCTGATGACGCTAGGGAATCAGCAAGGAGATCAGTACCAGACTGATCAGACAGGACTGAACCATGAGGATCATCTCAGGACTGTTTGTTGGTGAGTGGGGAATGTTTTATGTTTGTATTTTAGAAGCCTCTGAGAAGAAGAGAGTATTTCCACTAGAAGTTTTCGAGAATACGTAGCGAGGGTCGAGAGGTCTATGTTTGTGTATCCAATCAATAATATCATTGAGCTCCTTAGGTTAGGTAGTAGTAGAGCTACAAGATCACGGACAAATGCTTGCACTGACTGTACAGGTTCCACTCAAATCTGTGTGATTCTTTCTGTGGGTATTTGTGTATGTGAGTTTAAATGTTTGTGAACGCACCCACGATACAGGAGAAATTCCTAGTGTGGGGCAAAGTTTTTTTTAAAAAAAAAAGACACTCATCTCAGACACTAATCTGCATGGTCCTCATATGACTTGACCAATGTCTGGACTTAGTCACGGTGATCTCTAAGTTTGTTTCGGCTGTTTCTTCTCAGACTAAGTAGTCAGATACGAAACACCGGCCCCATCTATTTGTAAAACATTACATGATACGACGTGTAAAAACAATTTACAAAAATAAATATGATTTATGATGATAATTTATGGATAATATCGCTTATTTTTTATGCGTTAATCTATCGTAATCTTTGGTTAGTTTTAGTATGCCTTTCCATCAACATAAATTAGTGAGGTGGCTACGAAATTGTGTGTATATCTGCCAGCGTTATGTAGCAAACCGGATAAGATGTGCTATAAAGAATTCAAGATGCACTTTGTGCGTATTACATAAATACGTAAAAACAGAGCTTCGTCGAGCCTTTTTCCACCAGACCTAAGATATGCTATATGGGATCACAAACATGCTTCTATTGTTTGATTGACATGATTCTCTTATTCGGTTCAATTCCCGGATCGGATATAGTGTAACTGGATTTCTCATCAGGAGTTTATTAGCCACGAAGTCTGGATTTGTGCCCGGTTGATGGAAACAAGCTCCCTCCCAAGTACATGGGACTGAAACATAACTGGCGAAATTAAATGTATCTGTAGGTACTAGGGACCTACACCTCTGCCTAACCCTTCAGGGATTACAGGCGTGATGTTATGTTATGATCCATAGTAAATCATCCGTCGCTTTGCTACGCAGCTTATCACATCCCGCGCTACGCATCCCGCTCATCTTTGGAGAAAACGTGACCTCAAACTTATGCCTGGCACTTTGTAAAATGCCAGATGTATATTGTATGATTCCACTTTGAGCATAAACCCTATTTTATAGTCCGTCATAAAAATCCCATTCACGTAATTACTAGGTACGTTTGGCACTGAAATTGGTGATCGTAGTATCCATGGTGTTGGTGCCAAAATGGCCTAATGTTGTCTATGTTGGTTCTTAGAACAATTGACGACCAAATTATATCATAATTACATTTTAATTCAATGTATTCTTTGCCTTTCCACTTCATTTTACCTGGTGTCAGAGGTTTTACGCCGCCCATGGACCTCTGACTTGGCTTTACATACCGTCGAGAAATATCTCCAAGATTTGCTGGTTTTTTCACGATGTTTTCCTTCATCGAAGCTAGTGATGAGTAGGTATGCAGTACACACAAGAATCGGAAAAATTAGGGGTGCGTGTCTTGGGTTCCAACTTGAGACCTTTCCACTTTTCATCTTAGAATTTTTTCATTCTGACACCCAAGGTTTCCTTGAATCTAACACTAAAAATCTCAATGTAAATAACTGTGAAGATTGAATGAAGTTACTCCATCCAATCTTTTGTTATTGTTTTGGATCGTCTCTGCTGATTTCTTCGAACTTATATTTATAAGAATGAACGACGTTCTATATTGGGATATGCAAAATAAAATAAAACTGATTTTGGAACCTGTGTGGCTTTATTGCATCGGAAATTCAGAATTTACAAACACGAAACAAATAAATTCCTTTGCTCACTTTTTTACTGCCCGTTTTGTTATACCTTCTGTGTAAAAAGTTAATTATTTAAGCATTTGCTTTCACATTCCGGTTGAAAAACTCGAAGTCAAGTCTGCCAATATGACAGAATGGTTGATCATTGACACTCTAGCTTTTGTTTTTGTAATATACTAATTTAATGACGTCATCATGGTTTTCTTTTTGACGCTTGTATGAATATTGCAAACGAGTCATTCGAGTAAAGTTCTTACTTCAGGCATAAAGTCACAATGCGAGCATAATTCGATGTAGCAGATCCTACATCGCCCGCTGTTTTCTAGCACATTTCCAGAAGTTTCCAACAAGTCCCGCTTTTATTTGAGTTGAAGCACTTACAGTAAACTCCATACTGATAAATGCAGGCTTCTTGCTAAATGCTCCAAGTACGCCATTTGCCGACTTACTAGAGAGTCTAGAGACAACAGTCTACAAATTGTTTTGCTCAAAAAGTTTTTGGGGCTTACTGAAGATTTAAATTTTGTTGGCATATTCGAGTAATGCATCAGTGCAGATAAAATCACGCCAGAAAAGATAAGAGAGTTACGTCATCGTATGTTTTTTTGATGATAATTATCAGTATATTTGTCTTTGATACTGCGATTGTCATCTTTTACTTTTACGTCTTTTTAACCGACTTCAAAAAAAGGAAGAGGTTATCAATTCGACTGTATTTTTTTTTTTTTTTTTTTTTTTTTTTATGTTTGTTCGCTCATAACTTGCGACTGGGTGAACTGATTTTCATGATTCTTTTTTCATTTGAAAGCTGGTGCTTCCCGTGTGGTCCCATTGTCACCATTTCAATATCTGATGATGGGATCTTGTAGAAATCGGGGGAACTCTTCAATAAATAACAGCAGATTAACCGCGATTGTTGCTATAGCATATCTAAGCATTGTTTACGCTATCACACAACATAATATCACGCCTGTACTCACTACAAAGGTTATAAAAACTATTTGGTGAAGATCTGATGAAGAACTTCGGAGATAGGCAACGGAACTCCTCAATTAATGATAGCAAATGGACTGGGATTGCTGAAATCTCATGACTGTCTATTGTTTACACCAGTTCATAATATAACTTCACGCCGGTACGTTGTGAAGAGGTAAGCACATGTGAACCACTAAAAAGTGAAAAATAAAAACTTTTTTACAAAAAATAAAACCGACTTCGACAAAAATAAAACACAAAAAAGTGAAAAATAAAAAAATCAGCTTCAGAAGTCGGTGGCAAAAACATGAAATCAAACAAACAAAAGTCACCGACTTCAGAAGCTGATTTTTTTATTTTTCACTTTTTTGTGTTTTATTTTTGTCGAAGTCGGTTTTATTTTTTGTAAAAAAGTTTTTTTTTGGTTTTACGACATTTATCTGACTGCAGCATCTGAAATTCTGAATATTATAAATTTAAAATCACCACGATTATTTTTGTTCCATCTGCTAGAGTGTCCCAATTACTGTCCGTTCACTGCACAATAATCGTGGCCACCTACAAGTCAAGCAGCATAAATCCAGAAGAAAATTGTTCAGTGCATACACAAAGACGAAGGAGCATTTTATGTTATTTTAATTATTCTACTATTAAAATCGGAAGTTATGCGCACGTGTTCAAGGTTTGATGCGCCACTATTGCTTCATACCACAAAGATAATAATATTCTGATAGAACACCGCTAATATGTATTAAAAATCTCGTGTTGATCCATCCACTTTGATACGGAACGTGTAGGACAAACTCGTTTACGAACGCCGCGCCCGTCGCTTCGACGATTAGCTATTTTGTTTTTTGGCAACCGACAAGGCCGATATCTATTGAGAATCAACAGCGTTTCATACATAAATACATTGTTATTTTTGTAATAAGGAACCAAGCATGAATTGTTCAAAATTTTCAGTCTTTTGGACTATCTCTTAGGACGAACGACGTCACTCACTTTCAAGTTCCGCAAATTAAACTGTCATGGAAGTTATCAAGAGGACTCCTAGAGAGTCGGTACTTCAAAGAGTCGGGAGGAGTTCTGAATATTGAATAGTCCGCGTAAGTAAAATATTCAACAAATCGAACTGCTCCCCCAGCCTCACGAACTAATTACTTGTCTGAGGCGTGATTTCCACTGATAATAATACTTATCTGTACCAATTTACATGTAAATTAACAACGCCCGCCCGAGGTTCGGGGCCTGTCGACTTTGTAATATAATTTTTCTGGTTTAGATTTTGACCGAGTCTTTATACAAGATCACAGTGAATGAAAGTCAAATATTCCGTCAAATTAAGTTTGATGTGTACGACCCGCGGCAGTATTTGAAAGGTTGGAAAATTCGATATTTTTTCTCTTGTAGTATTCATCTAAATGAGCCAGCGATCATTAATTTTATCGGGTTTAAGTACATTCGAAGAATATCCTGGATAAGCTGATGTTGGAAGGCTGTTCGGAAGACATTGTGCGTCCCTCTCCTCACCATTAAACCCCGATTAAGATTCAGTTTGGATTAAGTGGCGTACTTAAGAGTTTTTCGGTGTGTTAATGATTCCGTTATCCCCGCCATTCCATACAATTGAATCTACAATTTGTCGGACTTTTGTTGATTTGCGAAAAAGGAAAACGATGTTCTTTTCTCTCTCGTTTTATTCCTCTCTAATTTTGATGCTAACGATGGTTTTTGTTCGCATAATTTTAGTTATTTTCAGCAAACTCTGTGTTTTTGCGTTCAGAATTACATTTGCATTGGAATGTTGTGCGTTTGGTCAGTTTTGTCTAGTTAAAATATTCGTACACTATCAGAGGATTTATACATCGCTGGCCATGCACTGACACAATGGAAAGATGAACAAAAACAGCGCCATTTCCACACTGAAAAAAAAGCAACTGCGCGAACTGTGCCGACTGCGACTGGGGCTGAATTAAACCATGCATTTTATTTCAAAGCTAATGTTTACATTATTTTAACGGCGCTCGGAAAGAATTTCGAAAGAGGATTCACCTTTTTCCAGCTCAGTCAATATTAAAAGCGATTTCTGTCTTTGATATGGTTTTCCGTCACGTTTGAATTTCAAGTAGTGTGGAATATTTCGAATGTTACACAGACTTGTATGTCGATTTCCTCACGGACTTGGTTCTAGTAAATTGGCTCTGGGACGGAAGGCCAGTTCACCCTGCTATTATTATGCATGGACAGGCTTATTTAACTCTGCTTTTACTCGTGCGCCGTTAAGTTTCAAAGGGCATACTAAATTGGATCGATGTGAAGTTGTACTTGTGCACAGAGAACTTAGGAACTTAGCTACTTTACGGAGCCTTTTCAGGAAGAACATCGTAAGCGCAAAAATTCCCAAAAACCGGTTTTAATTATTAACCGCCAGGTCAACTGATTTTGGATCTTTTGTCACTTACTTGAGTTCATACATTTGAATTAATAGGGAGGTGCCCATATAACACCAAGTTAAAATTTCAGATTGATGCTGTAAATATTTTGAGAAATATTAAAAAAAAGCGTTCTCCTGTAAAATTGTACAAAATGGCGGTTACGATCTTCTTCCTGAAAAGGCTCGATATATTTCTGTGTCCAGTTCATGATCAATTTCCTTTACATTTTGAACGTACGAGTATGTTCAAGGGTCCCTGCTGTGAAAGTATTCTTGAGTGGCACCTACTAAAATGCTGATTGAGGTCCGAAATTTTTTGAAGGAATCTCTTTATACCCACGACGCGCGACGGAACGGAGACACTATATGCGTTTGGGGTGAGAGGTTGTTTGTTTGTGTGTTTGTGCAAATACATGTTGCCATTTTTCTCCAAAACTACTAGTCCGATTTTGATGCAGTTTTCAGTTATGGGTTCGGGTTTGATTGGTGCATGTTCTTAGATAGATGTTACGGTGACAACTCACCAGGTGGCGCTGCAGCAAACATTTTTTGTGCAAATCAAAGTTGCCATTTTTCTCCAAAACTACAAGTCCGATTTTGATGCAGTTTTCAGTTATGGGTTTAGGTTTGATTGGTGCATGTTCTTAGATAAAAAAAAAATTAAAATAAAAGTGAAAAGTTTAAAATAAAAAGCAAAATTAAAAATTTTGAAAAAACCCACGACGGTTAAAAATTAATTGAAAAAAATAAAACACAAAAAAGTGAAAAATAAAAATCAGCTTCTGAAGTCGGTGACTTTTGTTTGTTTGATTTCATGTTTTTGCCACCGACTTCTGAAGCTGATTTTTATTTTTCACTTTTTTGTGTTTTATTTTTGTCGAAGTCGGTTTTATTTTTTGTAAAAAAGTTTTTATTTTTCACTTTTTAGTGGTTCACATGTGCTTACCCCTTCACAACGTACCGGCGTGATGTTATGTTATGAACTGGTGTAAACAATAGACAGACATGAGATTTCAGCAATCCCAGTCCATTTGCTATCATTTATTGAGGAGTTCCGTTGTTTATCTCCGAAGTACTTCATCAGAATATGTTCACCAACCTTTGTAGTGAGTGCAGGCGTGATATTATGTTGTGTGATGGCGTAAACAATGCTTAGATATGCTATAGCAACAATCGCGGTTAATCTGCTGTTATTTATTGAAGAGTTCCCCCGATTTCTACAAGATCCCATCATCAGATATTGAAATGGTGACAATGGGACCACACGGGAAGCACCAGCTTTCAAATGAAAAAATAATCATGAAAATCAGTTCACCCAACTTGGATGGAAACAGTTTTTGTACAAAAAAGAAAAAAAGTTGTACAAAATAATTTCTGGACTTAATTTGTAGTATAATCGTTTAAGCAAGCATTTTGTTTTAACTTCGTTAACATATTTTATTATCCTGAACGTATCTTTTTTCAAACAAAAAAAATATTATCACTACGGAACCCTACTCTAAGCGTGGCCCGACACGCTCTTGGCCGGTTTTTTGTATAGTAACAAGTAGTATTGTTTTAAGTCGATATAAACATTTTAATACAAACTTCGAAGTTCCTCATCACAGCCGCGGTGTCGACGACTTTTTTACGCGCGATTAACCCTTCCCCATTTTTATATACATATTATACTTGTACTATAGCTTAAGAGTTAGGTTATATAAACTACTTCAGTTATTTCACCAGTCATTTAAAGCTCCTAATAGCCGTTCAGTCAGCATTGTACCAAACGATAAAATAACAATACCAGACAAACACCGGTAATTAGGCACAACTTCTTACGTACTAGGCTCTCATGATCGGCCAGTAATTGGCCATCGCCTACAAGTCTACGTGTGGGTTAACACAGGTTACCGGTTCGCAAACTGTCTACGAACTACAACTTGAAGGGGGGGATAGTTTGATACTCTGTTTGACTTGTTCCCTGCCTCGTTAAGTAGGAAATATCTAAGTTTGATACAGCTTAAGACAAAATATTGATCCTTGAGGAGTAAGAGCCATATTTTAATATATTTCGCTTTGGATAAAATACGTACATGTAAAGGTCGATTCTAATTGAAACAAATCTAAATAGGTATAAAATGTGTTCGTGTATTAGGCCTAAATTTTCTGGAAATCGTGTACGAAATATATTGGGAAACAGATGTAGAGGTCAATGATACTGACCATTAATATTTTCTTTTTGATGTAACCTCTGTGATCCTAGTACAAGGTTCAATTCAATTCTCAATTTACATCAGATCAAAACACGCCTTGTAATCTTGAAGGGTTAGGCCGAGGTGTACCGAATAGTACACCCACATTTTATTTCGCCAGTTATGAAAATGTACGAGTAGTTATGTTGTGATTTGTTAATTTAATTTTTCTTTACACACATAAAATAATAGAAAATATGTTCATTTGATGAGTGAAGAAGTTTTGTCTTGAATTTTTTTATTTTGAAACTTCTCCGACCATGTAATCGTAAACCATCAATAATTGAAGAAGTCAATTGGCTCCAATACCGTTGATTGACATGGAACTAATGCGCATCTGCAGAAGGTACCTACATAGGGTACAAGTAATTATTGATATTAAGGGGAGTTATTTATTCCCTTTTGGCAATATAACCTTGTGATTAGTCGCGATATCGAACTAGTGAATAAACGTAACCATGTTTTAGTTGCATTACATGTAAAACAGGATCTTCTACACAAGAGGAGGTTCTCAATTGGGCTATAATATTTTTTTAATATGATTGTTGTCACATAACTCCGTGATTACCTACTGATCCTTTTCGTTTAGTAAAAATAGCAGAATTTTGTTTAAAAAAAATACTTTGCGACTTTGCGTGCATTATAGAAGATAACACAAGTTAACTTCTATTTTAATACATATTTTTCCGCTACAATAGCATAAAATAAGCAATATTAAAAACAGTTGAATTACCACTATTGCTTTAGAATTGAATATAATAGGTATATATTCTAACTCATTTGCCCATGCTTTTTTTCAGATAAACCAATACTTAAACGATCAGAAAATATCTAATTTAAACAGTGCGA
The DNA here is from genome assembly GCA_949775195.1 of Diarsia dahlii. Lineage (NCBI taxonomy): Eukaryota > Metazoa > Arthropoda > Insecta > Lepidoptera > Noctuidae > Diarsia > Diarsia dahlii. The sequence continues at coordinate 10,759,566 of OX459201.1, forward strand.
AATACAAATAAAATAAAAAATATCGTAACACTTTTATACATTCGTTGTAACAAAATGACCTGCACGAAGTTCGGAGCTGCCAAGATAATTTGATCGCACTGTACACTCCGCTCCATCTTGGTCTGGGTACCATTTTATCTCGAGGTACCTCTAAAAGAAATCCGACTATTGTTGGTCAGTGGGCAACTGTTTTGACCTCATGGTAATTAGGCTTCATTCCGGCAGTGCCCTATAACCCGATATGATTGGTTTATTTCGCTGTAAGTACATTCAGTACATCAGCTGTTGTTCTTGGTACAGTCAGTGGCTAGCATTACGTGACCCCTCTTCTCACACCACTTGCTCTCTTCTTCTTTGTACGAGGGGTCAGGTAAAGCTGGGCACTGACTGTACACGTGGCATTAATTTGCCCTACAATTTGGTACTTATTGCGTAGGTAATTTGGGTGGCCTTATATGTGACAACGAATAAGTCAGTTCTCTATTATAAAACTTATTTGTTTTTGCTTCTTCACTACATCTTGTTGATTCGTAAGTTAAGCTACAATTTTCATAATCTCGTTTTTACAAAAACAACTTGCGATCTTTATTTTAAAATTCACGTTATTCGCCCAATTAGCAACTCCATTATTCTACGTATTTTCCTGTCGTATCGGCGCAATCATGAAATAATAGGTAGGTATCATCCTCTCCTGTCTTCAAGAAGGTATGAACAAATAATTATAATATAAAAAGGACCTCAGCGTTATATTTTCACTTTTAAAGCGTGGCACTTTAATAACCATAGCAGGTTCTGCTGTGAAAATTCATTAGGGCTCCTTGTATGCAAATTAAGTGATATTAAAATTAAAAGCGTTCAGCAATATTGGACCTTATACTTTGTAGTTTAAAGGTTAATTTGATTTTGTAGAGTGTTTAATAAGGTTGTATTCATTTCAGTTCATTCCAAGAGTACCTGAGTTGCTCTGAAGAGACTGTGCAGAGGTCCTGTGGTGATGAAGCGGCTATGTTCACGAGCGCTTTCCTTAAAAGGATGGCGTCTAATATTATAAAGGTTGGTAAACAACACGATATTTTACGGAATGATTTCAGCTCAAACTATCTTCGGAGTGATTTACAACCGTGTATGTCTGTACCTAAACAAAAACCAAGAAGACCCAAGCTTCTTACCATTGACCAAGATTGCTTGCGAGACACTAACTACACTAATTACAACTTAGACCTTTCTTACTTGGTTTTTCTTGCAAGCTAAAAATCGAGCAACGAAAAATTTCTTGTAGTAGTTTGGAGAAAACTCTTGTATACCTCGGCAATTTACTTTCAGCCAGACTAACGCGTATGAACTGTGGTTCGCAAACGTATAACATTTGTACGCCAAAAGAACCGAGCTTTCGAAACTCGGAAACTTTATTATTTCTTTCACAAAATTACGAGTTTCCTAGAGCCAAACCGAAGAGACAATGTCGTGACGAGAAACTCTTCCGATTTCGTTCGTGACTCAGAAACTAGTGGCTTGTCGTGTAAATTTTATATTCAGTGGTCTATGTTGTTTCATTTTGTTACTGAAACTATTTGTGTAAATTGTGTGCGGTCTATTACATATCGAATAGTAATACAAACACTGATATAGATCCGATATACCTAGATAACGCAAGAGCATTTAGCTCGAGTGCCTTTTTTTGTTTTGGTGGGTTGTAAATCATCAAATGACTCCTCCGGCGTTAGGGAGTGTCAGAATTCTACTAACTAAAAACTACCCATGTTCCTTCTTAGCCCTGTGTGTCGAGGCCGCGGTATCTCTTTCGGACACCCGCAGCATCACTGTCGCAGCAAGCTAATTTGTTTAAAACAATAATGTTACACCGATACAAGTCTAAAAATTGATTCTAGACATTTAAAGAAAAATACGTGGCCTATTTTGTATAGTAACTTGTTTGTATACCTAGTAAATAATATTATTGCTTGGCGTTTTTTGTAGTAAGTAGGCAAGGACAGTCTTAGTTTTCATAGGGATCGTGATACTTGCGTTATCTGTGAATACAAACCTATAACGAAACGATGTTTCACCCAGTTTGGATCCTTAATTACTTACCCACGTCCCACTTCAATTATAAAAGCATTATGCAAGAACTTGAGTGTTATCTTCTGAAAAGCTGTATCGTTAAGAAAGTTTCAACATTTATATTTGTTTTACAGAATTTCTGCTTCGAGTACAACCGGCAGGAGTGCGGCCTTCCAGACAAGGGTTCGCATCTCTCCCATAGTGTTCTTTTAATCAGTGTTGCAAGCCTAACGCACTTAGCATTTTATGCATCTGGTAATTTAGTTCCCACGTAAGTTTTTCGTGCCAAGAACAATGCAGAATGTGAATTCAGTACACTGTGTTGTGTGCAATATTGCCAGTACGAGTTCGTCTATAATGATTAATGACTGATGCAATGTGTAATGAACTGTTCGAAATGATTGCGGGTGAATGTTGCTGTTCCTCGGTTAAAAACCTGATAGATACTATTTATTGTAGTTATAGATTATAATCTCATTGTTTTACGCCTTTTTCGTCGTCCATTGTAAATTGTGTAAGTAGTAAATTATTGAGCACTGAGTGTTTTATGTAAATAATTCCACTGCGTTGTTGCCAAATAATATTGTAGCCATTGATATGTGTAGATCACATTATTTACCCGACTATGGTTTAGCAAATATAGAGGTTATGACTTTGACAGTCTTGTTTGTAGGTGTAAGAACATTAATTGTACTTATTGATGTCTAATTTACTGGACTGGTTCACTATATCAAATCAGAATTAAGTAATCGTCAAATATTAATCATTTTTCCGTAGTCGGGTGAAAGTTATAAATAGATACGTACCGTTATTTTTGATCGTTTCGTCTATTATTAATGATGCAAAATTATAAAAACTGTTTAAAAATTGCTCAATGGAGAAAAAAGCATTCTTTTGAAATTATCACATTGAAATGCTAGTTAATAAAACTTAATGAATTTATGAAATTATTAAACGTTAATTTGTTATTAGCAAATAAAATAATTAATGTATTTTTATTGTGTAGATAGGTGTATCTAATATTATAGCTTGTAGATAAAATATTTTATAAGGATGTCAGTCTTTATATTAAGCTCAGAACATCCTGTGATAGATTGTAAGAAGTAGCAGCATTGTGTCAACACTTAGGTTAAAAACATAACCGTTCTTCGAAGTCGGGTAAAAATTCAAATACTCTATGTATATAAGTACAACCGACGACAACAGCGAAAAATGTTTCTGTATCTTCAAATTAATAACGTACTTATTACTTTAAGCACCCTAAGTGACTGAATAGGTATAATTACGGATAACGAAGAAGGAACTGCCGTAAAAATATATTTTTCACTTTTGTCGTTGGCTGTACCACTGTGGCTGTACTACAATATTTAGAAACATGTTTAGATAATTGTTATGAGAACTTAAATATCAATCTGTTATTATGTTACTAGTTTAATAATGTTTTATTATTATTGTAGCCATTCCTCGGATACTTTTATAGATTTTTTTATTAACGTGGAAAGAATGGAATTGGAGAAAGTATGATAAAATAATAATTTCATTGCAATAAATAACGTATTTATTTATATTATTGTGCTATGCAATTATTTTTTTAAAGAGTTTCGTTCTATCATGAGAAAAGGCGAAAATTATTTATAATATTATTTTGCTTCACAGAATATGATTCTTTGGCGCATTCAAAGATGAGTTAATAGACACGGAGAACTTAGTATAGTCCATTCAGAATTATGTTACCTCTTTCACAGTAGCTACCAAAAGCTACCTTTCTGTAACAACAAAAAAGTTTAATGTGCTTTTTCAGTGATGCAAAGTTAGAGGTTAAATAACTATAACTATTTCTCTAAAGTCGTGTTATTATGAAACAGAGGTGACAACATGTTTTTCATTAATAGTCATGTCATTTTGTATCTTACGTAAATAAATTAACGACTATACCAATGACGTTAATTTGTTTGTGTAAACGTCATTGAAACGTATAACTATACACTCTATATACAGATACAGATATATTGCTTGAAGCAAGTATAGTAACTAAATAGTTACTATACTTGCTTCAAGCAATATATCTGTGCAGGCGAGAAAACACAGAACTTAACTTAAACTACAACCTTAAAGTGGTAATTCTGTACTCGTACTCGTGTAGCTAGACGTTCTGTATATGTTACAGTCAAAACTACTTTTGACTGGTTTCAGTCAAAACCCCTAATGCGTTAAAACGCGTTTATTCTAATGAAACAAATGTTAGCTATCGTACAAGGTTATCCAAAGGGTAAAAAGAAACCTAACAAACCTAATAAGTTTCCTAACGACATTTAGGTTATTATAATTTAGTAGAGAAATAAAACAGAAACCACCTAATAATTTGTTATAATAGTTTTGCCCGGTCAAAAGTAGTTTTGACTTATTAACAGTTTTGACTGTGACATATGCATCTATCTCGTTCCCCCTCTGAAATGATGTTAAAACAATACTGCTTTGAGACGTCATGATGTAATGTCATGATGTTTTTCGACCCTTAACTTTAAGAAAAGTTGTCCCATTGATGTTCGTAATCACCATCCAAGAAGTATTGCGCTTATTCTGTTGCGGAGTATTATATTATCTGTGGCTGCGGCATGTAAAATGTCGGCAAAAGTAAGAATGGTAATTTCATGTCACACAATGTTACTTAAATTTTGTGTTAAAGAAAACATATAGAGCTATTGACACTCATAAGATTTGTTATATTAAACTTCTGAAAGGAATTTAATAGGTAGGTACGTTAATTATCTTATTGTAAGTAGATATAGTAGTCAATACCTCAGTTTTACTCCGATTTGTAAAACAGGTACAGCCGAATAGAGATATAAACTATCTACTTACATATCATTACCTCTATGTTTTTTTTGTAGATCTGTCTAACGATAAGAACTGTACCTAAGTGCGTTGTATGTGAGTATAAGTTAGCTATCCATTTGTTACATCATTTGTGACAGTGCAAGCCGAAAGTTGTTTCGTTTTTCTTACAGTTTCGCATAATGTTAGTATTTTATTTTTGTAAAAGCTGCCATATTGAATACAACTGCACATAAATATTATAAAATATTACGTTCTAATGAGAATCTTTTCAAATATTACGCAGTTTTGTTTTAAACAAATGACTGCTGTATACACATTTTACTTGAATAACTTTTAAAAGCTATTCAGATAAATGAAGAACGATTTTATTTGATATCGTAGTAATTGAATAAAGATATTCGAAAGTTTTAGAATATCTCATTATAAATGATTCCACTTCTGAAAACAGCTGCTGTTATAAGAAATCTTGTTTGAATTTTTAAAGAACATTGCATTTTTGGTATGAATCACAGCTTTAGTTCTTGACAAGATGAAAGCAAAAAATATACATACACACGAATAGAGAACCTCCTCCTTTCTTGAAAGTCGGTTAAAATCACAGTACTCGTGTGGTTTGCTCTGTTGTGTTATATGAAACCAATGGATACCTAACCTTTACATCTGTCAATGATATTGTTATCGATAATGAGTATTTTACTATGTAACTAATTTACTCCTATCCACTAATTAGGCGATGAATGTAAAAGACATAGTCTTTTAGAGATTATTCATCTATGAAAATAAATGAGTTGAGAAATTGGATATCTGACTTTTTTTTAATTTAATTCAGTTTCACAGTTACGTTCATCATCATCATCATCACCATCATCATCATCCACAGCCTGAATTCACCCACTGCTGGGTATAGGCCTCCCTTTTCTTGTGCCATTCTCCACGGTCCTGTGCCAGCCTCATCCAGGTTTTTCCCCCGATGGTAACTATGTCGTCTGCCCATCTTGCCGCTGGACGACCCACACTTCTTTTTCCAGTTCTTGGACGCCATTCAGTGATAGCCTTAGTTAGGAGTTTACTTTACAGTTAGGTTACTAACATTAATTTATTTAATTATTTAAAATAAAAAAAAGTCGTCTGAAGTAAACCGATTAATAACACCTAAAAAAAAAGTTCGCAACTGGAGCTATTATATACCAAACAAATAAAAATGCCTAAAGAGGAATTTAATAGCACTTTCAAGAAACAGTATTTTCTACAGCACTCTATACTTCAAACTACCTAAACTCTTAATACATTCAATTCGAAGTGCATTTTGATGTAAAACTGCAAAAGACTCAATAAAAACTCCGAATAATACTTAATGAAAAGGTCCTTAGCTAAGAGCGACGCTCCGCGCTCGACCGTACAGCAGCGCAATATTCCGTGAGAAAAATGAGAAAAACAACACTGACGACAAAATGTGCATCGGATGCTGGTGAAAACGAAAAAGTCGGCCAGATCTGACCAAAAAGTTTCTACTTTACAGTCTATTTACAAATAAAAAAAGTAAAGAGCTCGTAGTTCCTATTTTTCGTGTCTTTGTCCGCTGACCTTTTGTGGATCAAAGTTTGATACAACACAAAGTTCCATTAGGGAAAGCGCTCCGGTCTTTCGCTGTTGAAACATGCGAGAAGGATATCATCCTTCAAAGATCTTTTGAAGTCAAAGTACACGATTTAATGCTATCAAAAAGCTTATTTAGTATGGAGGTACCTTTTCTGTATAAGAATTTTTAAAGAAACTTGCGATTTGTATGAAACACGTTACGCAGGTAGGTACCTAATGGATTAATAGAGTGACGAATAAACAATTTTGTAACTAAACTAGTAAACGCCTACAAAAAATCAATAGCAAATTCGACTAATGTGCTATAAACTTTATTGTAGGCGCTTTATACGTCAGGCCGTTTAAACATAAATGTCTAAATCTAAAAATCTGTTACTAATCAATTAGAGGAAATTCCGTCGTCCTGTGTGCGGGAAGGCTCATTTCCCAGCGATGACCATTATGTCGACTTCTTTTTGTGAAGGAGAGCAGTGAATCGTTCTGAAGGAAGACAGCGGAGATTGGCGAACAGTTGGCTGAAATTGAAGTTTGTATGCAACGTTGGGTACACGGTAATATTTTGTCTGAGGTATATTATGTAGGTATAGGTGTGTTATGCAAAGCAATAGGCTTACAGGTTTACAAGAGCTCAGCGGTATTTAATTCGAGAATGATAAATAATTATGGTAATTCACTTAAACGGATAATAATTTCGTGTGATGGGTAACTTAGCTTGTTAAATAGGTTATGTAGGTAAGTCCATGATAATTATGGGCATGCGGTACAAGTTTTCGGTTTCATAGCAAAACCCATTTTTCTCGGGTTTTATTAGACCGCAACCGGAGTTTACTTAACATAGCCAAACCCCTTTTTCTTTTTTGATATTTCCGCAATAAAACAAACTCAATCAATACGAAAGTCAACAAATTAATTGAAGTACCTACGTACCTATTAATATTTTCAGTGTGAAGTAAATCGGCAAAAAAAAACCCGACTGAAAAAACTGAAAAGCAAAAAACAAGCACATTTTAAATTAAACAAAACTTGGAAGCAGGCGGGGTTCATTCTATTTTAATTTTTTCTTTTCATAATTTAATATTCAAATGAACCCCGCCTGCTTCCAAGTTTTGTTTAATTTAAAATGTGCTTGCTTTTTGCTTTTCAGTTTTTTCAGTCGGGTTTTTTAGTTTTTTAACTACTTTTTTTATTTCCAGCTTTGTAGTTCTTTTGTGTTTGTTTTTCGTTGGTCGCGTAAAATTAAAATTCTTCGCAGATGATTTAACTTTTGTGCTTTTTAGAATTTTCCACTTTGAATTTCTTTTAAACATATGTGTTATATATTTTTGTAATCTCCTTTTAAAACCCTTTATTTTGATACCCTACTCGATGGTATTGAAAAAAAAAATTTTTTAACTCACCGATTTGGCCCCCAAAATCCGCAATTTTTCTTTGTTTTTTAATTTTAATGTAGCCTATAACACTTGCGCCATGCATGGGATTCTGAAGGAAATACCACTCCTTGAGGCGCCCATGGATAAAACTTCATGCCACCATGTGTTCGATAGAAGTTACGACATCCAACTCACTGCAGAAGCAGTAGATAGCTCTGGCATCAATGAAGTTAGGATATATACGGACGGCTCCAAGACCTCACACGGTACTGGAGCCGGCGTCTTTTCGAATGATCTAAACATTTCAATATCAAATACCCTAGATAAATTAAACACAATCTTCCAAGCCGAATGTATCGGTATCACCAGAGCGGCACAAGCAGTTGCAGCCAGAGACGTCAGTGATTTTAAAATAAAGATCATCTCAGACAGTGCATCGGTGCTTCAAGCCCTAAAAAACAACACAATTACCTCTGTCCTAATACTGGAATGCCACAATGCACTCCAATCCATTGCAACCACAAATAGTGTAACCCTGCAATGGATAAAAGGACATAGCAACTCGCTGGGTTACGACGCAGCAGATGAGCTGGCCAAGAGAGGCTCAAGCAATACAGTATTTGGACCGGAACCACTACTGCCCATACCTCAGGCCCAAATAAAAACATGGCTGCGTTCAAGAACCACAGAAAAACACCTCACCGAATGGAGAAACAGTGAAGGATGCAGGCAAACAAAAGATGCAGTTCCGGAGGCATCAATGAAGTTTACTCGCAATCTCATCAAACTTAAAAGGGACAAACTCCGTAAAATCATAGGAATTTTAACGGGTCACTGTTCCCTAAACAAACATCTACATAAAATAGGTGTAACAGACAGCCCACTGTGCAGAGGATGCATGGAAGCGGAAGAAACGCCACGGCACGTACTCCTAGAGTGCAGGAGCGTAGCAGATCACCGGGCACAAACTCTACGATCCCCATTAACTCTCCCGGAAGCCTGCAGCAGTCTGGGAAGGCTGCTCCAATTCTGGGACGACCTATGTTGGTTGGAGTAGGTATTTTTAAAAAAACATCACGCACAATGGCCCAATCAAGAGGCTAAGTGCGGATAAAAGCCCCGTTAAACTAAACTAAACTAAACACTTGCGCCATCAAGACGAATCTAATGACGTATATTTCACTCAAATCGGTTCATCCGTTTATGAGTTATGATGGGAACAAAGAAACGGACATACATACATACATACTTACATACATACACGTGAAACACATAACCCTCCTTTTGGGCTTCGCCGCAGTCGGGTAAAAACACATAACCCTCTTTTTGGGCTTCGCCGCAGTCGGGTAATAAAATATGCATAATGCAGTTTCATCAAGTCTGCAATAAAAGTGAAAACCTCACATAAATTGGATTAATTGTATTCAAAAACCAAGAAAAACATCTTGGTTTGCAATAAAAGCAAGAACTAAGTAATATATTCTAAAAAACCGCTCATTCAGCGTCGCTTACGAAGCAGAAACTAGAGGAAACCGCGTTTTAAATCTTCTTCGATCCCGTAAGCCGCAAGTTGATCACTTCCTCAGAGAAATCAGTAGCGACTTCTAATGAAAGCCGATTATTCTTTATTTGATCGCGAACGGGAAGCCCGACGCAGTGCATTGAGAGACTGAACTTGTCGGGGCGAAAAATCGTTTGAAACTTTCTACGGAGAAACATTTTATTTGGTGTTATATTTTCTACTAGCGGACGTCCCGCGGTTTCACCCGCGTAGATCCCGTTCCCGTGGGAATACAGGGATAAAAAGTAGCCTATGTTACTCAGGGTGAATGTAGCTTTCCAAGAGTGAAAGAATTTTTGAAATCGGCCCAGTACTTTTTGAGCCTATTCATTACAAACATACAAAAATAGGTACAAATCTTTCCTCTTTATAATATTAAGTGTAGATAAGGCTTTAGATGGAGTGTTTCTGAGGTCATGGTTTTCAAAGGATTATCGGATTTTACATTATCTGTGTACTCTTTTTTAATTTCGAGAGTAAAATACCAAGTGTTGTATGTGTGTGTTCTTAAAGCACAATAAAGTATTGTTTCGGAAAAAAATAGTTATTTACCAAATTCTTTTTCTGGTCCTGGGTTCCATTCCCGGGTCGACCAAAGTGTTTGGTCAAAGTGTTAAGTAGCAGCCACAGAGTCTGGATTTGCGCACGTATGATGGCAATAGGCTCACCCCCTTTTACATGAGACCTTAGCATAACATATTTCGGGTAATGTACAAGGCATATTTTTATTTAATTGATATTAAACGCTAGATTCCTTGTAACTTTTTTGGAGACGAACTACTGATAACAATCTTGTGTAGTGTCAAGTACATTACTGGTGAAGAAAATATGAGAGGCAAACCACAAGCACCAACAAAACATAATATTACGAAGCTACGTTCCCAAGTTTTTTTCTTAATCTATATATTTTCATAAATAAATGTTTTTATTCAATAGAGGATTGAGTTCATGGAATCTATATTAATGCCGGGTGATAGAGTAAAAACAGCTCTTGCGGAAATCGGCCCACATTTTTTACATAATAAAAAAAAATTATAATAAAGACAATTATAACAGACCTATATTTTTGGTGTTTATGAGATAACACGGTTATACGGTTTTACACATTGACCATTTTTTTGTCAAACATGAAAGGCACATGTACAGCATGCACATTAAAAGCTTTGAGCTGGCCTGGCCGCCCATCATGATCACGAGGCTTGAGAAAGCGCATGAAAGGTTTATGAAGGATATGGGCAGACTTTTACATAGCAGATGGACATTTAAAAAAAAAAAGTGTGACACTCGGAGACTGCCGCGGTAAAGCTATTGCATAGCATTTTTTATCAACTTCTCATTTTCTTTCACTATTTTTCGTGACTTTCTTCATTAATAAATGCACTTTGTTTATTCATATTTAAAACACTTTGTACACAAATTATACGAGAAAGCAGAGAAGAAGAAAGCAGAGAGACAAAACAGAAAACTTTACACCTTTACACCTGAGCTTTACACGTTATAAATTATTTATTTTCCGTAACCTAGCAACCTAGGCTTAGGTTATTTTCGTTACGGAATTTCTGGATTCGGTCTCCACGCTCAAGGCCCGCGATTATAGAAGCTATGCAATAGCTTAATAATTTAAAAGATGAAAGCCTCGTGGAACGATTAATTTTATGAACCAGGTCGATGGGCACTAGATCTCATCATCATCATGCTCTTAGTTGGCGATAAAGTAGAGATGGTTTCAGGATGCGTATCATCATCGTCATCAGCCTATTATGTTCCCACTGCAGGGACTCAGGCCTCTTCTCTGGAGAGGGATGGGCTATAATTTGGCTATAATAATCCACCACGCGGGCCAGTGCGGAATGGCAGATGCCACATGTCTTCGAATTTTTTGGTTTCTTCACGATATTTTCCTTCACCGTTTTGAGAGCAGCGGTGATGAAATAAATTACACAAAGTAATGCGCCTGCCTGGGTTCGAACCCACGACCTATACTGTTCGTAAGTCGGTGCCGACATCACTGGGCCACCGCTGCTCACAGTTACAGGATGCGTATGTAACTTAGGAAATATCGGTTTCCTCTATGTATTCATAATATAGAGGGATACTACACAAGTAAACAGGGTTACGCCGAAAAAACAACAATAAATTAAACTGTGTATACTTCATGACGTTCTGCTTCCCGGTCTGCAGAAAACAATTCCATCGAATATCTCCAGTAGTTTAGTCACAGGACATTCTTTTCCATTTTCAGCATTTTTTACATGATGTAGATTAAAAGGTTAACACCGTGAGACACCTCGCATCGATATAAACATTAAACTTATGTTGGCAATGAGGTAGTCGACGAAAAAATCTAAGTAATTAGTCCGTCAGATAGATTTCCAATAAATATTGGTCATAAATTTTTTCTTTTTTCATGTAAACAAAAAATGAATACGATATAGTGCTTTAATAATAATAATAATACATTTATTTATTCAGATAACATAATGATCCATAATGGTTAGTAACAATTGTAACTTATAAACTATGTTAGAAGGCAGTAATAATTTAGAAACAAGGCTGACACAAGACAACAAGACAAGACAGCGTTAGTAACAATGTTCTAACAAACTATGTTAGTAATACACTTACACTCGTGATATTATTATCACTGCTGCAAGGTGACAGGCCCAGCCGAAACCTTGCAGCAGTGGGTCACAAACATACAATCTAGCCTTGTGGCTATCATAGAGAGGATGCTGTTGGGGCTGCTCCGCACCCTACGAACCAAGGACGCGCATCGCTTACGCATCACGGCGTAGAAAAAATCTACGTGAGCTTCAGCAAACATCCCTGATGCGCTGCAGTATCGGGGCAACCCCATCAGCACCCTAAATGCGTTATTGTATTGGACGCGAAGGGCGCTGTATGATTTTTGAGTAAAATGAGCCCACAGACTGCAAGTGTAATAAAAAGACGTGCAGTAAGCACTAAAAATAGTACACTTTACCTATTTAGAGGCACGCCTGAATCTGCAGGCAATCATGTTAGCTCTCACACACATCGCCCTCCGCTCCCTATCAATGTCCTCATCGTCCTTGAGGCCAGTGGTCAATAAATGACCCAGATATTTAAATCGGTCTACCCTTACAAGGGGCGTTCAACCTAACTGAAGGTACAGCTTCTGGGTAATTACCTCTGGCACCAAAGACCATGACCACACTCTTTTTAACATTATACACCAGACCATGTTGTCTGGCATATCGCTCACAAGTGGCTACGAGTGCCCTTAGCCCGCAGATTGACGCACTCAGCAGCACCAACTTTGAAAACTCGTGTAATGTCACATTGCAGTACATTTTTTACCACGTGTTGACGTCTCAAGCCCCCACTTATGATCTTTGACGCGTTTTATCTTCTTCAATTTTTATTCATTTGATAATACAAAAAACCTGTACCCAATATTTTTCGATAATCTAACTGACGGACTAAATAGAATCATATATTTTTTGTAAGGTAACATCCCTATTCGCTATTTCAGAAACTTTTGCCAAATTAATTCCGTTAAATTATATTTCCTGATGCGAATTTGTGTAAATTATACCTAAGGATAGTAAACCAGTATTTATAAATTGGTTCCCTATGTGATTTCGAAATAACTATTCTGCGAAAATTGTAACACCGATGACTGTACCTACCTACTACGAGAAGCCTTGTTAATACAATGGTGTTCTATTTCGTTAACAGTTTATGCTATTTTGTTTGTTTGATTTTTTTTTAATTATTTGATAGTTTAAAAATGGCATGTATTTAAACCGTTATCTGTATATTCCCTTTTTTCGAACAAAATATTTTAAAGTTACACCAAAAATACTGACTTGCACACAAATTATGCACACTAAAGAAATCTTTAGTATCCTTTTTAATGGCATTTGCAGAACTCTTTTACTGAACGAATAACTATTACCAAAATAGTATATCTAATAATTATTTTGTCTAACAAACATTTTAAAACTTTTTAAGGAAAACCTACACCTGATTTACTCCATGACGCGCGCTCGCTTCGCTCGCATATTAAATAACACTAATATCTTCTGTCCCCGAAGTGCCGGGCCTTCGCCGGCCTCCTTCGTCGGCCTACGGCCCGGTGCCCATGCCGCCCATAAAGGACACTGTCGCGAGACGGTCGTATTAGATATCAGTTTTAGAAATTCCGTAGTAAGATTGTACAACTTAGAGTGCAAGTTAGTATTTTTGATAAGCAATTAGTATTTTTGTTTTACAAATCATTTATCCGATGTACTAACTACATTTTTGGTGTAAATTCGATAAAAAAGGTCATCTCGTTTTGTGTGATTTTTTAGACTTTTTTGTAGGATATGTTTAGTTAATCAATTGGTTTTTTTGCACAGCATTCATTTTTCTGGTATGCATTCAGTTAATAAGTGGAGTTACCTAGTGTGCTGAAAAATTAAACAGATGTGCATTTAAATATTAGCCTTTAAAAATATTCCAATGCACAAATTTTACCAGTGTTTTCATTTATTGTAGAATTTTCGGCGCCACGTTCTATAAGAATCCATGACCCTTCCGAACAACCTACCAAACATAGTAAGCAATAATACCAATACACCATATCCAATATACTTAACTGCTGCGAGCTAAAGTGACGGTTAAAACCGCCACCCAACACTACTTACCTGCACAGTGGCACAAAACAGAACGTTCTAGAAGGTAAAGTACATACAATGAACGGAAATGAACGAACACATAGACACACCTCACATACGCAGATGATTTTTACATTGCAAATGTTTACAAACACGTCGTCATATTTTTAAACACTGCAGAGGCGCAGGTCACACATAAATGGCGTCGAGCGCGGACATGGCGCGGGTGGTTTTCTATACACGGAATGTCGTGGCTCGGGCGGGCGTGGATATGACGCGCCGCGCGCGTACCTATCCTAAACTGCGCTTTATTTCTATGCACTTGGTATAAAATTTGAATGGAATAGGACGCCGCCCGCGCCATGTCCGCGCCCGACGCCATGTATACGTGGCCTGCGCCTGAGAATCAAAGGCCGAAACAAATATAAGGTCATAGTCTATTTTAAGGTCCAAACATAATCTTGGTCAACTCACATGAGGACTATTCCCAAATGTGTCTGAGATGGTCTTCTGAAGAAAGATCCGAACCACACAGGTTTTGAGTGGGCCTGACTAGTCAGTGCAAGCATTTATCAGATGTCGTGTAGCTGGACCAATAAGTTCCTTAAACTCGATTCTTATATCGATTGTCATATCTTTGAGAACTCTGGACCCACGTGCGCCTATTCTCCCAAATTGTATGGAGCCGGCTTTAGTAGTGAGGAAAGTTTTGGAACGGGTTTCTGGTGAATGGATTCTTATTTGGGACAAGCCCGCCACACTATTTCCAAACCACTGTAACTCCTGTTAGCCAGAATCAACAGTGGCGACCACAAGAAAAGCGCCGAGACAATGAAGCTCGACGAAGTCCCAGAGAAGCGATTTAACTGTCTTGGATCCCGCAACGAAATTAATCAGAAAAGAATAGCGGAGGAGTAGGAAAAAAACATAATTTCCACTTCCCTCCATATCAGCAGGAGACAGAACAGAACAAGGCCAATAGGCACACAGGGACGTATACAACTGGGATGTATACAACTGGGATAAGCCCAGTTGCCTAGCACCACGGATATTAAATTGTCATTAATATTACTGGGTCCTAAGTTGTGAGCTGTTATATTTGATTCCAATAAAAGGTATGACAAAAATGCTTGAACGCACGGAAATTTGTTCTAGTTTCTACAAGGTCCGTATAGTAAATAACTCCGGATGTAACCTGTACACTATTTAACATAATATTACGTTCATTCTGCCAAAGACTAGATGGTGAATGGATTGTGCGATAAATGGTATGGCAAGTATGAGGGTGACTATTGAGATGACGAGAAATATGGTAGGTAGAAGAAGACACGCTGCGGCTGCGATTTCTCCAATGAAAAATCTAAATAACTCAAAAACTACTGAATTTCGGGGGAACATTTGGTGGCTTATTTTATTGCTATTTAACCCTACTATGACGTCCTGCAAGGAATACGTCGAGTTACCAGTAACCCTGTATAATACTAAAGAGATTGAATTTATACATTGTAAAGGTAGTTGTAATGAACTGCTATACACTTTTAACATGGAAGACAAATCGTTTTGCGGTAGTACCCGTTCCAAAGGAAAGAATGAATGTGTAAAAGGTGACTTTTTCATTGAAAAACGTCCCATGAATTTTAAAACTTTGTAGAGTGTCCAATGATCTCTGAACTGGAAGCAATTTGCGTCTACAGTGTGTTCACTATATTACTTTATTTCGTTTTATGCTTCACTTTATTCGTAGTCCATGCTCCTTTCTAGATACAGTTTAGTAGTTTTTACAGAGCGTCAAAAATTGATAGCGTGTCAAACTATCGAATGTTTTCGAGTAGTCAATGATGGCAAAAAACTAAAACTCAAACTCCAAAATATTCAGTTGTTATTCCACTTGTCATTTCTAGATAATGTTTCAAAAGAACATCAGTGAAAAAAGTCCAAACAATAATAAACATTTCAAATAGTGTCCGACCGAAACACGATTTTCAGCCGAAACCGAAACCGTAACCGAACCTTCGGCCTTGGTCCCAGTTTCAGCCGAAACCGAAACCGAAACTTATTAAATATTTATGGAATGTAAAATGTATTGTATTTTTGCGCATATATACACAGTTAACACGTGGAAAAAATGCAACAATTAAAGTAGGTAATTAGGTAACAAAAATAGCTCTTTATTTGCAAAATTAATAATGTGCTTTTAAAAAAATAAGCACTACATTTTTAACATTACTATATTTGTTAGTAATTTCCAAAAAAAAAAAACAAAACTAAGCACCTCGCATACTAAAGGGAAAAAATGCGACATGACTAATAGTACTGAAGGCCATTCACGCTAATAGAAAATATATGAAACTTTTTAGTAAAAAAATTCTATTGGTCGATATGACTTTTTTTCTAATTATTTAACATAAAAAGTACATCATATTATTTTCAAAGATGGTGTTTTAAGAAATAATTTTCATTACGAACTTTTTAAATTATATTAATTAGTTAAGGTATTAGGCGTTTTGCACATGGAGCAACTATTGCAGCAACTGGCAACTGGCAACTAGCTGTTTACATATATTTCAATTGGATTGCGCACACATAGCAACTCGAGTTTCGAGTTCCGGCAATCGTCAGCAGTTTTCAGTTGCTGCAATCGATGACTGAGTTAGCTGCTAATTGCCGCAACTTAAATATTATACCGATTTTTAAAGTTAACGTAGACGGCGGCGGCGACGACGTAATAAAATCATAGCAATTGCTGCTTCTTCGATATTAATCGTCACACTGAACGCTGTTTGCTGCGTAAATTGAGCAACTCAGTTATGAAAGTTGCTCACAGATTGCCATAAAATTGCTGCAACCGTAAACGTTGTAGCAACTATCAACTAGTTACAGGAAACTTTTAAAGTTGCTTAAGTTGCCTCAACTTAAGTTGCTCCATGTGCAAAGCGCCTAAATCACCGGAGATAAATGTGTATCGGAACTACGGCGCGGTTCGAATACGGGTACAAAATTTAATCCATCAAAAATTACAAACAAATATAGTAATATAAGTTTTTAAACTGACATGGTCACTGACACTACTATTAATATCATAAACGGGATATTTACCATGTTTGATTTTTGTTTCGAGTTCCCGATATTTCGGCGCTGTTACAAGCACCATGATCACGGATAAACTGAAGTCATTGCGGGTGGATGTTTATCAAACATGGTAAATATCCCGTTTATGATATTAAATATAGTAATGTTTGAATCAAACATCACAGGTATCTTCACACATCTTTTAAGTGTTAAATTAATTTCTACATAAATTCATATTTTATAAGTTCTAGGGAATAACTCAACAGAACCAAGTAAAATAATAATATGTAATGAATTATTTTCTATACACACCTACTTACAACCTATTTATTTTACACTGTAGCACAAGACCCTAATGAATGCCATAAAAATACATCATCATTAATCATAAGTAAAAAAAAATACCTAATTTTTGCGCGAGAAAAATCACACCCTCAAATCATCACGATCGCGCCGGCTAGCGAACTCAACTGGCACTCGAAGTTACCTGAATGATGCGCGACAATTCACGTATACCTTGTTTCGGCGGGGCCGAAAGGTTCGGCCAATTATTGGCCGAAACCGAAACTATGGCCGAAACCGAAACTATGACCGAAACTAGATTTTTTGGCCGAAACTAGCCGAAACCGAAACCGAACCTTCGGTCGGTCCTTAATTTCAAACTCTAATAAAGTAGACTGCGTGGTCGTCTATTTGCAAACTGTTTTTCTGTCACTATACGAACATGAATAGTTTTTTGCTGTCCCGTTGCGAACAGATAAAAATAAAATCAATTTTACCTCGTGTGCAGATTTCATTGGAATAACGTAAATAAAAATATTATGGCTGTTTTTATTTGTTGAATGAGTCGTAAACAATGCAATAGCTACCTATTATGATAAAGAAAATATTTCACCTGTATTGATGTTGAAATTTGTCCCGTGGGAACGTGAAACCGGGATAAAAAACGTATTTTGTATCCTAAAGCTGGGTTTCCACTAAAGCGGAGATGAGCTAAGATGTGCGAAGCGAAGAGGAGAGGAGATTTGCAGCGTTCATAGCATACCACTCACCGCACGCCGCACAACAGGACACACACAGTTCAAGCCTCTTTACGTCTCCGCTGTGCGCTTGGCCGTCGAGTCAGGCTAACCTAAACAATTACAAGATATCACGTGTCTTCTCTGCTCAATCGTTTCCACTAAAGCTTAGCGGAGATGAGAAGTGTTAATAACGTAATTCCATTGGTGGTTTGCAGCACATAAATGTCGTCTCGTTTCCGCTTCGGTAGAGCCTGACCCTAATACAGGTAATGGTCTATCTCTGTACCAAACCATTTGAAAAGAGTAACCATTGATTTTCTCGGCGGTTCTTCTCCATAAGAAACCACCAACCTGAACCGTGCACATTTTCCTCAACGTATTATATTAAGTGTCCATGAAGGCCTATGTGAAATAAAATGTTTAGATTTTAATTTACACCAGCATGCAAAACCCGTTCAGACAAACAAAGTTATTTTCGCATTTATAATATTACGAATGGATTCAATAATCTCAGGAAAATCTACCGTCATAGAAACGAAAGTTTAACTAAAGAGAAATAATTTCGCAAAATCTGTGGCCTACATTTATTGTTCCAATAATAATTTCAGCTGAGCCTTGTTATTGCTGCTCGTTCACATAATTTTGTTCGAACCAATATCATTTTAGTTTTAGTAATTTATTTAGTTTTGGCCTAGAGGCTATATTCTCTTAGTTTAAAGTTGGAAAACATTGATGAAACTTTGAAAAGGATTCGATTTTTTTGGAGATTTGACACCGACATCGTGATATTAATAAAGTCGCTGTTTGTAATAGGCTGTCTAGAAAGCCTAAAAAGCAAAAATAAAGAGCTGATAAATAACGACAGTTTTCTTAGTCTAATTCCTAGTGAGACCACTAAGTTTTTCACTGGAAACCTGCTTGAATCATCGGTGTCCACCAATAAAACTAACTAATAGGCACCTAGACCCAAAACTGCTATTTACCTTCTAATAATATTAGTTAGTTCCGCGTGAGACTTGATCACGCGTGGCCGAAGGGCAAACATTGAATCACTTAGCAAGGAAGGTATCAAGGTACCAATCTAACCGAAAACATTTCCACATCCATCGTTTCATTCTTATACAAAAACTTTATTGAATGAGTCCATCAAAGCACATGAAAGTTAAAATCCGGCCAAAACCCTCCATTGTTAAAAAAAAGCAAAAATATAAAATACTTCAGCACCAAGTCGAAAACTCACTTCCAACAATTTCCAACGTTCACATAATACGAGATATTCTGAAAAATGAGGCGAACGAAGTTGGGGCTTCTTTGTACTTCGGGATATCATGACGAAGCGCCTAATATAGCTGAAAAAGTAAAACTTGCCACAGTAAGGCGTTGAATTAGCCCACTGGCTTGCGAAAGTTAACTCATTTCCTTGAAAAACTCCTTTTGTTGCGTGCACTCTGTCGGCACGTACCGTTATCCGGAAACTTTCCGAATATTACCCACATTTCCTCGCTGTAATTAGGTTTGCAAATATTTTTGTTTGCGGCCACCTTAATATATCTTTCATGCCTGTCTTGTTGACCCACGTTACGTGTGTCGTTTGTTCTTATTTATCGGTAAACTTAAGGAATTACTTGAGTGAAATTAAGATTAGGGTGGAGGTATAAGAAAGAGTAAGAAAAACGTTATAGAAAATGAGAGTCGTCGTTTAAGCGACGTGTTCTCGTACAAGTATTCTATAAGTGAACAAAACATCTCAGTTGATAGTACGTGATGCAATATCAGCCGAGACTAGCTGAAGTCTGAAGTGCGCGGTGACAACGGACTCCTAACGACTCCCTGGGGGCAACTTTTTATAAACATGTTTATGTCAGAAGAAAACTTTGGCGTCCAATTAATATTAAACCCGCTTTTCAGATTAAAATAGTTTTGGTGTGCACTATCATCAAACTTTTTGAAATATGCACTCTTAACTTTGGCACTTGCGTTGTTTTAATAACACATTCTTTTGTTACAAAATTCAAGCTTTAGTTAGTACCTACTAGAACTTATAAAATATGTATCTTTGTATAAAAATTAGATAAAATCTACAGGTTTATTCGTTTACGTTTCAATACATTACCTCCGATACAAATCGTACCTACAAATCATTTACATTAATCGGCCGAATTTCGACCATTATTTGTACGAGTCATGTCTTCAAATCGGCCATCTAGCAATGTCCAGATTACAAATACGGTGTAATGACGCGACAAATCTACGTCTGCGACAATGCCAATATACGACGAAAGAAAAAAAAGCAAATAGACGTCACTTAGCGAGGTCCGATCTTTTTGGAGCAAACTTTTTCAGGATTAAATCTTTTCTCTTTGCATTTCGGTCCAGAAGTGGAACACGGAGTAATAATTGATCGGATTATACCTTTCATCGGGCCAGTCGTACGTGAGCTCTGTACATGATTGGTGTATGCGAGAGAATTTATTTACTAACTGTGACAATAAAACGCGTCATCTACGTCATACAAATTCATTGGTTTCGAACAGTGGACGCTGTGACATGAATAAAATATTATTTAGCTTTAAGTTCATAGTGTAAAACTTCTTTTATATGAAAAACTTCGTGCTGAGCCTATGGATTATTGTTATTCTTAACGGAAAACGCATTTATAATATATTCGTAGGCGTTTTTCGGATTTCGTTTACGGGAGCAATGTGATTTTGCATTCAGAGCGTGACAAACAATAAATAATATTTTCGGATAAAAATATTCCAATAATGCTTCTAATATGTTTTTCCTTATCCTTCTCTGAGTAAAAGGAACTACTAACCTACCCATATATTTTACTATACGCACAACGTCGACGACCAATCAAGCTATGCAAATCCAAATTAAGTTAATCACTAATTGTACAGGAAGCTCATATGAAAAGCGAGGTCAGATTATACTGGCTTCGAATCTAATAGCTTGATATGTCACCGAGTGTAGAAGCACAGCCACAACTCTAAAGCAGAATTCTATTGGTACTTTCTATTTGGATGGCTTTTCCTAATTTGAAACTGAATCAAAACTTCAGTACAGAAGAAAAGGTCACTTAACGTCATTATCATCTGCCGAAACTTTTCTAAACTATGTTCGGGTCAGCCCGCAGTCTAACCGCATGCAGCTAAATATTGACATGAAGCGACTGCCTATCTGTCCTCCGCAACCCAGTTAGTACCAGTTAATATTGGCAAGTCACCTTGGTAAGACTAGTTCAGACTTTAGACTACCTGTTACGATTGTCAAAGATCTACAAAATTAAATGCTCTACAAAAGGTCACAAAACAAGATAATAAAGATATATCTTCACACAAAGAATTCCAATACTAAAGCAGAGTAAACAATTTATATCCCAGAGCCAAGATGCTCAGTGAAAAATGTAGTACGTATTTCAACGTCGACCGAAGTCAATTCGTGCTCAGTTCCCGAACTCGTCCTATTTGGAGAAGGGTAGGAACCTAAGTGTAGCGGCTAATGCTGCTGAGGTATTGCTGGTAAACAAGGTCTGATGCGGGTAGACGTGCGTAGACGGTATGTACGTACTAAGTAGAGTCAGGGGAAAAGGTGATAAGCATATGCATAATCGGCTGGGACACCATATTGTCTCCTCATTCTTTGAGGAGCCCTCTAGTTCACCTAGGGCTGATGATCGTTAGATGTCCTCGAGTTTTTTGATTCCATGTTATCCTGGTTTTATTTCGATGATTCGCGACTGCTGAGCATGATGTCTCATGGGTTCGATTTCATTGAGTTTGGGTTTGTAACTGGTTTATGGCAAGGCAATAGGCTCGCCCCGTATCACATGGGACTTAAACATTAGGTTAGGTAGGCAAAGGTGTACTATAAGGTACACCTTTGCCTAACCCTGTAGGCATTACAGGCGTGATGTTATATTAAGTTTCTTTTAATTCGATGTTGTGCTTCACTATTTGAAAGTACCGAGGATGTATGAGATTCAAAAGCATCAGTGTGAATCTGTGAATACATTTTTGTTGCTGACCGTACTAGGTTCTTCTAGATTTAGGAGTAAGTGAAAGTTGTGGAAACACGTGGTAGTTCGTAAAGTGTGAAGTAGTGATTGAAGGATGCGTAAAGTATTCTGAGTAACATTTATAAATTAAGCAAAACGTGTATGTTTTGAGAGAGGTGACTTTATAAAAAAAAATTTTACCTCACCTTTCCAAATATCAACAGTGTCGTGACAGACTCAGAGTAAAAAGGGGTTTGACATACGGACAGACAGATAGATGGAACGACGAATCTATAAATGTTCCGTTTTTCCAATCGGCTACGGAACCCTGGGTACTTCAACAGCAACAGTTTCCGAAAGGCGACATACTGACTAAAGCTTCCTATATTTGAACGAAACCTCTCTGAAATCAGAAGCCTTCTAAAATTTCCCCTACGTCAGCACTTTTTTCGAGGTACACGGAAAACATCGTACAGAAATGTCGTACTTCTCCTAAAAGGTGGCAAGGTACAAAAATTGTCGTCAGCTAGATAATAAAGGTTTTCAAGGCGAATTCCACTGTTACCACATCAGCTTTCGCTATCAGCACATGCTAACCGGTGTTTAAGAATAATCAGTGTTAATATTCCAAATAGTAGAGGTACTGTCATATAAATATACTAGCTGACCTACGCAACTTCGTCTGCGTCACATAAATATAGCTTATAACCTTTCTCGATATATCGACTATCCGACATAAATTAAGCTAAATCGTAACAAACAAAAAATCGTATCTTTCCTCTTTATTATAATAATTTAGACGGTTTAGATTAGCTTAGATTATATTAAAGTGTGAATTACTATAGGTATCTCTTACTGTTAAATATACGATAACACTCTGTACTTGTAAACATTATGATGCAGTAAGTATTTTGAATTTTAATTTCCCAGAAAGAATCTCCCCACATTGCGACGCGCGAATTATTTTGCCGCGCGGATATTTTTACATTGCGATATCTTCTAAGATTTTTGTTTAAACTGTATAGAGTAAAGTGCACAAATATTCTATATTAAATTTCCCTTCTAACAAGCACATTTATTTAGATATAGATTAATACCATATGGGTTAAAGAAGCTACGCAAAAAATAATTCTTTTTAACCTAACAGTTTAATAGTAAAAAAGGGTTACAGTGAGTCAATCTTAAAAGATAGATATATGCTGTAGCGGACTTTCTTTTAGAACTGTTAAATAGGAACAATTTCTTTATACATGATATTTGCGTAACTTAAACCGTTTTCGCAGCGCACGCAGCGGAAGCTCTCAAAAAGGAAATACCTTTTCCCGTTTTTGAAACATTTTTCATTTATGCTCCGCTCCTATTAGCCGTAGCGTGATGTTATATAGCCTATAGCCTTCCTCGATAAATGGACTATCCAACACAAAATGAATTTTTCAAATCCAACCAGCAGTTCCTGAGTTTACTGCGTTCAAACAAACAAACTCTTCAGCTTTATAATATTAGTATAGATAAAAGCTTGGCTTGCCCTTATAACTTACTTCTCTTCATGACGTTAGGTTTGAATAGTCTGCTTGCCGTTTTGTTAGTCTTTAGGTTCGCCTCTGATTCTAATTAAATTTTTAGATTGAAAACTTTAGAAATGTCTACTGATTGCGTTCAGTTTTAATTAGTGTAATTCGCTCTTAGGTATCATGGGGTCGTAATGTTTATAAGATAACATCGAAGTATTTAACAAAGGGGAATAATTAATCGAGCCACAGTTTTTTTAATTGGCCACAGGATCAAACTTCTAATTTTATAACTAAGCCACGGGAAAATTATATAGCCTCTAATATACTAATTCGTCTTTTTTACAACGCCCACTAAATATTCTATAGAAAGCGTCAAGTGAAGATCAACAATTATAATAACTTGTCCTTGTTATTTATACATAGGCACCTAATTTACTAACTCAGCCACGGAATTTATATCTCACCACCATTTTACATTTTACAGCTTCAACACAAGGCCCTCAAAAAAATATAATTAAAGCGACCATAGTCAACATCATTTATTATAACTTAGCATGTAAAATAATACATCACATTCTTATATCGTGAAAATAGCAACAGCAAGATTTGGCGCGAGCGCGCGAGACGACAGTGACCGGCCATTTGCACCAATCAGAGAGCGCCATTCGATTCATGTACTGACGACATGTACTATACACTTTACGATTATTACATTTACGTTAAAAATACCTACTAGTAACAGAAATGTTTTTACCATTGTCTAATTGACTAGTCACAGTCAGATTGTATGACTCGTCATTGTAAACTGAGGGAAATAGGTTAGGTTAGGTTAAAACTGTGACCAAACGCGCACGAGCCGAGCGAGCGAAGCGAGCGGTGCCGCGGCAGCGGCCGGCGAGCGCTACTTCCGAGTTGCTTGCAGAAATGTATTTACAATTTATTGTCTAGTTTTCCGATAAAAATGAATTTCTGAAGCGATTCTGTCGATAACTTTTGTAGCACAACATGTAAATAAAATCGATCTTTAGGACATTCGATACTCTGAACTTCAATATTTAGGTCATTAAATACTCAGAACTTCTATATTTAAGCCTTTCGATGACACGACAGGAGCTTATACGTACTATTAGTGGCTATAATATAATATTTGATGACAATTTTAATTAAATTTTGATGCTCAGTTAATGTGGCATGAGTTATAATTTAAACGTACTGAGGTAATAAATTAGAAGCTAATAGAAGTTTTTTTTGATGCCATATATTAATATTTTAGAAGTTTACTGTTTGAATTCATGTTATAAATTTAGATGCTAAAAAATAATCACGATGCTGAGTTGTATTTAGAGTGGCTTTAAAAAAGATAACTTGTGGCTAAGATAGTATTATTTAGATGCTCGTTAATTGTGGCTGACTTAGTAATTTAGAAGGCAAGTTAGATTTTTAGATGCAAATAATGCTATTAAAAAGAAGCCGGTTTAATTAGCACCCTTTAACAAACATTAAATCGCATGATGTTTAACACACATTTTAATTTATAGAAATAACAGGTGAACAAGAAAATAAAAGGCAAATGGTAGATTGTTCACAAAAAGTTATTCTTTTTTCAGAAAATAATGTTAATGTAGGATGTCCTACATGATGTAGATTAATAGGCTAGTACCGACAGGTTAACGACTCCCAAGTGTTTAGTGTTTATGGTTTAATGTAAGTATAAACATTTAGTGTTTATACATCGCACGTGTCACCAAGTAGCTACTTCAAAAACATTTGTCAAATTCGTTCATTACATTTTTTTTCAGTCGCGAATTAGTTCATGGCATAAATAAGAATAATAAACCAATAAATGGTGTTTTATATGAAGTTCGTTAACAGCTTTATGCTATTTAACCGACTTCCAAAAAGTTCTATGTTTAGTTTTTAAGACATTTATTTTTTAAATTTCGATGTTGGTATTTTTTAGGATTTATAATAATATTCCTATGAATTAGTGTTGCCAGTGTTTTCATTTATTCTCGTAGTATCGGTGTCACTATGTATATATACATTGTGAAGTCACACTCGGATAATATTATGTCCTAATGTCACCCCTGTATACATTGCATCCATATACATTATAATTATCTACCCTAATTTCGCCCTACACACTATATAAATTGCGTATACATTCGCATATCATGTCCGCGCGTTAGTTTCGAAGGTATTAAGTTATTACGAACTCCTGACGGGCTGTTGAGGCATTACCCCTATTTATTAATGTCCTCCGGGTATTATTAAATTTTGGAAACTGTGATTCCTCTTGGGCTTGATACAATGGATCACGGAGCATGTTAGTAATCTGACTTGTTCAACTATAATACCGGCGATATGTTTAATATATTATTTTATCTAAATTACTGTGCCACGTGGCAACCTCGGTAGTCTCTTGGGCACGTTACCAGGTGTCAACGTTGAAGAGGAGTTTGTCGATGCCCTTTTATAGTTTTATTTATTTTGTTGGTATGCGATGGGTGTATGATTGTACATATATGGTAAATAATTTTGATGAAAAATGTGTATTAAAGAGTAATAAAAATGTTGTTAACCTTGTGCTAGTATAAAATAAACAAACGTCTTCAAAAATAACTAACAAACAATTACATAATGTCATGTCTTTAAGAAAATAACTGCCAAAATGTGGGAGTACTATACCTACATGGGTACGGTACCTTCGGGGATTATAGGCGAGATGTTATGTTATGTCTTGAAAAATAAATAAAAAGTTTTTAAACTGACATGGTCACTGGACTTCAGTTTATCCGTGATCATGGTGCTTGTAACAGCGCCAAAATATCGGGAACTCGAAACAATAAGAAAACATGGTAAATATCCCGTTTATAGTATTAATAGTAAGAAATAAAAATTAGCTGCCCATTTTTGCAAGGGCGACTACGCCGTAGCCGTAGCTACGCCTACGTAAGTCGTAGCCGTAGCGTCGTAGCACATCACAAATAGAGGTGTGATGTGAGTTCACAGACTATTAATTGATTTTATGTGAATAAATCGATATTAATCAGACACTGCTTTGTTAAATTGTTGATTAAACGCTAGACAAACTGTTTTTATCTCCGATTTATTTTGGGTTTGATTTTCTACAAGTAAGCACTTTTATGAGCCAGATGTATCCATTGTCTTCTTTTATTTACAACATTTAAAAACTACTATTTAGATGTATCCATTTGGTTTATAAATTATATGGAAATACAAATTTAATTTATGCATCTTGCTTAATATTTCATGCAGTGATGATGTTCCTACCTTTATCCTTATAAACTGAGCTCAATTCTCGATTTGAGTGACTGTACTATTGTGTATACTGTTTGTAATGTAAATTCCAATTCGAAACAGGCTTTTTCCTTGTACTTTAAACATCATACTGGGTCACCCAACAATCTCAAGCAATATAATTATCTTGAAATGAAATCTTGTGTGCATTACATATTGTAAAGAATAAAAGTTGTAGTAAATGGTTGCAGCCACACTTTATTTACTGTGAGTGAAGATGTGGGATTCCTTGCTCGGATTTAGAGGTGCGATTTTGTAACTGCGTTCTGTAAAAGTATGTACCGAACGTGAGTTATATTTTTATTGGTACATCTATTCGTTTTAGTGTGAATGTACGTACAAAGTCAAAGATTGGTTCTACTATGAATTGAAATCATTAACAGATTCAACTTGTGACTCATATTAATAATGAAAAAAAAAATAGTTTCAAAGTTCATAACTTTCAAATGATTTTTTAAAGAAATAATTAGTGCATTTTTCAAGTTTTATCGTAACACTGCCGGGTAGTCAGTGGCCCGAAAGTGGACAACCAGTCTTACCAAAGGGTATCGTATTTCCCAGTACTAACTGGGTTATGAAGGTTTTATAGACAGCCGCATCACGTAAAATACTGGTGGTTTTCAGCTGCATCTGCTTAGACTGGAAGCCGGCCCCAACATACTTGGGAAAAGCCTAGACAGATGATGAATGTGAATGAGGCCTTTACCCCACAATGAGCACTACGGGCTGATGTAATAATGTGAAGTGTCGTTAATCTACTACTTAAAACTTCTAATGATTACAAATTGAACTCACAGATAAACGAGTGGAATCCATGTAATTTTCAGACAAGTTATTAATCTGCCAACTTAAGCTCTGTCGCTAAGTTAGCCTAAGTTATAAATGATGGCATTTTATTAAGCCCGAGTGCCCGACTTAGGTAGGTATTAAATGCTGCACTTTGTAGAATTAGTTGCTCGCTTTATGAACTCATTAATAAAAATCAATCGAGAATTCTTAATTAAATCTATACTTCTATATCTATACTAATATTATAAAGAGGTAAAGTTTGTGTGTTTGTATATTTGTTAAATTGTAAGGGGTAGGTAATCTCGGGATCTACTGAACCGATTTTAAAAATTCTTTCACCAATAGAAAGCCACATTATTGCTGAGTGTCATAAGCTACTTTTTATCCCTGTATTCCCACGGGAACGGGATCTACGCGGGTGAAACCGCGGGACGTCCGCCAGTATTTATATAAATCACAACATCTGTCTCGTTGGTCGTCGTAAACGTTACTGCCCAGTAGGTCTTGCGTTTGATTTGTCAGGTCGACCATAGTGTTATTAGAATTTTGGGACCCAAATTTAAGTAGCAGCCAAGAGATGAAATATTTTAGACCGGTTGATTGAAATAGGCTAGCCCTTAAACATATCTGGTGATAAATGTGGAAATACACCTCTAAATAACCCATCGACGTAGCAAGCTTGATGATGTATTTATGTTACCTTAAGTGTATTTTGAAACCATACACCACTCAATGAGTGTTCTGAAATATTATTGAAATAATTTGCTCTGAAATCGAACAGAAACGTCGAAATGGCGTAAGCTATATTGAAGTAATTCATCACAAATTTGAAATTCAACCGTCGTCTGTGACTCTTATATATTTCCGAAACTGGCTTCCTGTTTCGGAAATGTATAAGTACCACCCGAAGATATAACTTATGAGGAAAACTGCACAACTCACACACTATACCATTTTAGTGTGTCGATGACATTTCACATTGACGAGAGTTTGGCATTTTCAGGAGCGTCGATCAGCTCCTGAGATGTGGAAATAACAGGACAGACAGGATTCGATATCAAGTGTCCCTCCGTTATCGGGGCAACACCAAATGACTCCAGGGCAGAGTCATCTATGAATCTCCACCTGAACAGGTTTTCCTAGCTTCAACCTGTGTCCGTATTCTATTTGAAGACTTACCCGTGCCCAGGTGGAGGAGGAGCTCGTGGCTTAATATGAACTGCCACTCAGGTCGATCTTTAGGTAAAGCTGTGCTTGCCTAGGTCGGTCTGTGGATGGGTGACCGCCCGACATACCGAGGTTCCTACGTGCCTCGGAAAGCACGTTAAGCTGTTGGTCCCGGCTGCCATATATAAAGATCTTTGGCAGTCGTTACAGGTAGTCAGTGACCTGAAATTCTGACATCCAGTCTTACCAAAGGGTATCGTATTACCTAGTATTAACTGGGTTGTGGGGGTCAGATAGGCAATCGCTCCATGTAAAATACTGGTATTCAGCTGCATCCGGTTAGACTGGAAGCCGACCCCAATATAGTTGGGAAAAGGCGAGGCAGATGATGATGACCCGTGCCCAGGTGGGAGATTTCCGGGCAAACACTTTCTCGCCACACATCTCTATGATTTTAATTATTTTTATAACTCTTCAACATACAATCAAATAAAAATGTTGGTATTCTGTGCTCAGCATATAAAATTTTAAAAAGTCGCGTATTAAAAATTTCTTAAGGCTTAACTCAGTATCACTTCTCGTTTTTAGGGTTCCGTAGTCAACTAGGAACCCTTATAGTTTCGCCATGTCTGTCTGTCCGTCCGTCCGTCCTCGCTTAATCTCTGTGACCGTTAGCACTAGAAAGCTGAAATTTGGTACCAATCACGCCGACAAAGTGGTAAAATAAAAATTGGAAAAAAATGTTTTATTAGGGTAGCCCCCCTATAAGTAAAGTGGGAAGTGATTTTTTTTTTTATTTCAACCCAAGCGTGTGATATATTGTTGGAAAGGTATTTAAAAATGTATAGGGGTTTACTAAAATCATTTTTTGATAATGTCAATAATTTCGGAAATAATCGCTCCAAAAGTAAAAAAACAATGCGTCCCCCCCCTCTAACTTTTGAACCATAAGTTTAGAAAATATGAAAAGTAGAACTTTATAAGGACTTTCTAGGAAAATTATTTTGAACTTGGATGGAAACAACAGATGGAAACAGCAGTTAACCAATATAATTTGGTCCCTGAATCGTATAAGGGCCTATACAATCCAGAGGTCAAGTTTCATTGGTCCTTTGAAGAAATTGTATAAATTATAGCATACCGTTTTGGTACGGAACCCTTCATGTGCGAGTCCGACTTGCACTTGGCCAGTTTTATTTTATCCAGAACAAATTGAACAATTTTATAAGCAATCTAATTCCAACAAAGCTAATTCAAAGTGCAAACTTGAGAAACCGATATTAACAGCTTATAATAACTGACCGCTCGGTTCATATCGAGAGAGCGTGTTACTTAGCGTAACCAGCTCAACAACGCAGGTATAAGGCTGCGCGCAAACGGGTAACTTTTCACAGCCACCGGTGGCTGGCGACAAGCTATTTCAATGATTTTTAAAACGTTTTCATGTAATCGCCGCACACGTAAACCGAGTGGTGGCCACTCGCGACTATGTGTTCGCGACACGCTAACGGTGGCGGCCACTGGCTATTAAGCCTTTTCTTTTTGGATGCTGGTAAGTCATCAAATGACTCCTCCCTCCCGCTCTGGGCCGAACGAGGGAGTGTCAGACATCTACTGACTAAAACTACCCATGTTTCTTCTTAGTCCTTTGTGTTTGGCGGGACTCACTGTTAGCCTCACCGCCCGCCTACTAACCGTGCCTATAGAGTGGGTATTCGTGGCACCCATCGACTACTAGTGGCGGGCACCGAACACTCGTGGTAGCTCTGACTTCCTACGTTTGCGCGGTACCAAAGTAAGTGGCGCGCGACAGCCACCGGTGGCAGCGGTCGGTGGCCCGTTTGCGCTGAGACTTATAGCTCAATATCCAATGAGGTTTGACTGTAGTTAAGTGGAAAGGCGGTGCAAGTAAAACCAGGCTGTCGTTTCTTAATGAACGTAGCTTAAGTTATAATAAAGAAAATGTTCGGTTATAATAATGAAAAGTGGGAAATGGATTGTGACGGAGAAACGAAACTCTATTGAAACAGTATTAGGTTCTGAATAAATAAAAAAAGGTAGTTAAAAAACTAAAAAACCTAACTGAAAAACTGAAATCTAAATGAATGGACCATTCCAGTCCATTCATTTACATTTCATGATTTAATATTCAAATGAACCCCGCCTGTTTCCAAGTTTTGTTTAATTTAAAACGTGCTTGTTTTTTGTGTTTTCAGTTTTTTCAGTCGGGTTTTTTAGTTTTTTAACTACCTTTTTTATTTCCAACTTTTTAGTTCTGTTCCGTTGGTCGCGGAAAATTATTCGCAGATGATTTAACTTTTGTGTTTGTTTATAGGATTTGTCACTTTGAATTCCTTTTAAATATATAAGTGTTATATATTTTTGTAATCTCCTTTTGATACCCTACTTGATGGTAATGGTTTTTTTAACCCCTTGATATGGCCCCAAAAATCCGCAATTTTTTCTGTTTTTTATTGCAACCAGTGATACTTACGCCATCAAGACGAATCTAACGACGTATATTTCATTCAAATCCCTTCATCCGTTTAGGAGTTATGAGGGCACAAAGAAACGGACATACATACATACATACACGTCAAACACATAACCCTACTTTTGGGCTTCGCCGCAGTCGCGTAAAAAGTAAAAGTTAATAGTTTTTATTTGGAACATACACAATTTACAGTTGCCACAATTACGAAGACAATGATGATAGTTACAAAAGTGTATAAATGTGTCGCAGCAATCAACACCCTTCATAACAAGTAGAATTATTGATATTGTGTTTTGTTTGTTTTGTTATCATACAGACACATAGAAATATAGGTATTTCTATTAATTTGAGACAGAGTAGCATGCCTTCTTATCATCCTTTATACATATACAATCCATCCATCACTTCCTCTAATCTTATAACCACCAACATGGTACATAAATACTCAAAACGTTTCCTCCGCAGTGCGCCTCCAACATTTTTAAACCGTAATAATTGAGTTAAAAAACCGTCCGACCTCATGCACTGAAATTCCCTTTTCCTCCCACGCTTTTGAGCCTACAATTACATTCAATGTTCGTTACCATCCGAAAAAACATTAAAACAAACAGACTTAAAAACCCCTCTTAAACACAAACATTTCACGACAAAAAAAAACAAACTACGATAATTCGGAACACAACAGCGTAAACTTCGGTAATACGAACGCAATCTTACTTGTAATCTTCTTTGAAATCGCAATTCCATCG
Organism: Diarsia dahlii; assembly: GCA_949775195.1. NCBI lineage: Eukaryota > Metazoa > Arthropoda > Insecta > Lepidoptera > Noctuidae > Diarsia > Diarsia dahlii. The sequence continues at coordinate 10,791,760 of OX459201.1, forward strand.
TTGGAAGCTTTATTAAATATTAGGGTATGAGGCGGCGATTCCGTGATACCGTATATTGTAACAATGTTTCTGAACGATCTCACGTGTTGAATTCAAGTACAGTCTCTTATTGGACGACATTGTACGAGTTGGAGCTAGGGAAACTCGTAATCGGCTTCAACAGAATGAAACTGCGGGCTGCAACTATTACCTACTTGTGATGTGGCGCAAGTGTTGGACTGGCGTTATTTATCTTGCTTTATACACTGTTAGGATTTTCTTGTTCTAGAATTTAGCTACAAAATTAAAAGAGGTTTTGAAAAGATTAAATCACGTGGTGTGGATCTACCCTTTCGTGATTAAATATTTTTGTTATTTAATATCTGTGCCACATTTAACCCGTCTGTCTTCTAAGCAAGAGTAAATAGATCTCATCATCAGGGCACGCTCGTGCTATCATAGACCTCATCCTTCGCTTTGTATCAGGCGTGATCAAGGTCAACAGCAGACCCATTATGTAATAAAAAAATGCGTTTTAATGTCATGCCGAGACACACACACATTTGCACATTACAACTAGCATTAATCTTCTATTATAATCATCATTAATCTTATTATCATCATTTTCCAGTGTACCTACGTTTTGTGCAAAACCTGTAGTGTTTATTTTAAGATAGAATGAGACTCTCTCGAAAAATCTGGGATTACGTAAATCGTTGTCGATGAAATAGTGAAATCGTAAAGACTAATATTTGGAATTCGACATATGAAATGTTCTGAAAGGAAAAATCCCAGGACACATCTATCGTAACTAGAAGGTGCTTCTGAAAGCCGTAAATAAATAAGAATAACTGTCATCTGCGAAAGGCCTGTTTGATTCTGAAGACAATTTTATTATATAACGCCCTTATGTTACACGTCAACAATATGATTTCACGTAATAACTTTTTAAAGTTTTTTTAATCTATTATATTCATTAAATTTTTACATTTTTACGAACATAGTATTTTGAAAGCCATGCTAATACGAAATAGGTCCAATCTCAAAGTAGTAAGTAACCATTATTTCACGAGAAAATCGCTTTTGAATTTTGCTAAGTGAAAAAATAAATACTGCACGTGGCTGAACTTTCTACGCCAGGGATGCACAGACTTATTGAGACCAAGGGCCACTTGGGCAAATGATGAACTAATGGCGGGCCACCAGCACACACTAAAAATATAAAAATTGCCAAAAATTAAGAAATTCCACTTCGTTTCAACAATTCATAGGCATAGAGATGTTTTTTTTTACGAAATATGCATAAAGCTTCAGACAATGAGACAAGAGGGTAACAAATGCAAGAGCGAGCGAAGCGAGGTCGAAAATTTTTGGCCTTCATCTAGGAAAGGTGATTTATATTATTTGATTTTCAATTTATTAATAAAAAAATGCATATTTAACTTACTTTTACTAGTAACGTATTCAAGAATTGGGCACGCAGAAAACGCGGCTGTAAGAGCGAGCGCAGCGAGCTAGAAATTTTTAGTGGTATGCGGCTGAACGAAATATTTACGTAGGACTAGTTCGAAAAGCCGCCCCAGGTCAGCGGCTTAAAGTAAGGAAAATACACCACTGCTTGGTTGTCCTTAGTTTTGCAACATAGATCCCGATTACAATAGTCATTATATGATTTGATAACCATGACAAGTGATCTGTAAGGCCTACTAAAAATGCCAAATCACACATGGTTGTTTGATTTGGCGTGTGTCAGGATTTTTGAGTTGCACGAACATTTCTGAGTACGCATCATGCACCTGCACAGCGAGCCCGCTTATAGTAACGCGCGTGATTCAAATTACCTAAAAAAATTTGTAAACCTCATCTAATAAAAAAGTAAAATTTTTGCTGGCGGGCCACAGACATATGACCAGCGGGCCGCAGAATAGCGTAGAATATTCAACTAATGACAACTCTTATCACATCAGCAAAAAAATCTATTGGAAAATCGTAAAGTCAAACATTTTCCTATCACACTGATCAGACCAGGATACGAACTTCATAGCGTGGCGTGCCACCATTATGCCAATGATGCGAACATCGAATTATGTTATTACTCTGTTTTCTTTATTCAAATATCTCAGCTTTTTATCGTTGTTTATGGTAATCGACTTCAAGATTTGTGTTACTAACGGCCATACCATAATGTTAGGGATAAGTATTGCCTGGATCTCCGCGACGGGTTTAGAAGAGTCTCGCTCTGAAATCAGGATGTATGTCTTGTAGCCTGTACATTATATTTTATTTGTGTTGGTACACATTTATTTTTGTTATTTGGTTGGTTTATGGTTTACATCGGGTGCTGGTTTGAATTTTGAATGTTTGTAGTACCGACCGCTTGTATATTATACTTTAAACCCAATGGTTCAAGGTCTGTGATGTTTATTCATTATGAGAATACTTAATTAAGATTTTATTATTAAGAAGATAAGCTTAACTTACCTTTTTTTTGGTGGGTGGAAAAGGTTTTGACAGTTTTTGTATGACAAAACTGTCAAAACCTTTACTAATGCCCGGTTTCTGAGGCACTTTATCGGTGGTTTATCTATTCATATGAACAATCCAAAAAGTACCTTAAGTCGACAGACTTAAGGCACTTTTTTGCTTGTTCATATGAATAGATAAACCACCGATAAAGTGCCTCAGAAACCGGGCATAAGTGCGGCAGTTAGAGTGTGCTGTTTCTCAAGCAAAAATACATCGTTTAACCACAGATTACCAGATACTACACTCCATACAAAATGTTCAATGTCTACCCGACTTGAAAGTTTAGGCTATTATAGCAATAGCCTAAACTTTCAAGTCGATAGACGCTGCGAACGAAAAGGTACCCTAACCTTACAAACGTAAAGTGAGTTTTGCTTTGTAGATGCACGCCGCCGCGTGGATATTATGAATTGCCAGGGCTGCCTCTGTCCTCGGCGCAAGGGCAAAGAAGGAACATGGGTTCGGTTTTTAGTCAGTAGAAGTCTGACACTCCCCTTCGCTCTGCCCAAGAGCGGGGGGGGGGGTCATTCGATGATTTTCCACCCACCAAAAAGAAAATAAAAAAAAAGGGCTGCCTCTGTCGACAAAGATCTTAATAGGGATTTGTAGTATAATTTATAAAATAAAACATGTATTTTTATGTATCAGAAGAATATTAATTGTTTTGAAAAATAAGTATAAAAACGAAATATATAATTATTTAAAAAGAATAGGTACCTAGTTAATTTTGCTTAGAGGTGTTTTATTTTGATGTAATTATTTTTTTTCCCTTCTTTAAATTCCCGATTGTTAAACTTTAACGCAGAGAATATTCGAAATCGAACAAACAATTTTAATAAGTAACATTGGGGGAAACAAGGGCAAGGGGAGTTAAGTGGGATTTATCATTTAATTAAATAATTGTAGGTAAGTAGGTATATTTTTTCAACTAAATAAAACTTCTCTTTTCTTCATTCATCTTTTCTCTTGCTGGATCTACATCCATCCACTGCACATAATACACCAGTTATAGCCATTTCTTAGGATTTCAAAACTCACGTCAAGTCGACCGAAATATAATAAATGCGTATGCACAGAGTACTATAATATTGCGTTTGTACGCGCCGCGCGGCTGTTCACAACCCTCTGCGCTATGGTCTATCGCAGACCGGCGCCCGGTAGGTAGTTAGCGCGCGTAAGTACATGGAGTGTAGTATCTGGTAATCTGTGGTCCGCCTGCGCAGATAAGTTGGTTCAAGAGTAATGAAGTATTTACGTCACCATTATCTTGATTATCATTCGTTCCTTTGTTCATTCCCCGGCAATCAATTGAGATTAATTAACTATCAATTCGGGACAGCACTGATTGAAAAAATATTCAAAACTGAATTGCAACTACTTGTTGCTGCTTCGTTTAAATTCATGAAAAGAGAATCGAACGAGCAACGTTGGAAGATGAAACATTGGCCAGTTTAAACAGATCTGCCCCCACAGGTGGCAGTTGCAACTATCTGTCGCATCTTCCACCACTGGTGGGACCGAGGTCAATTCCAATATTAATTGAATCCTATCGCTTATGCCATGATCCCTCTACGAAGAGCGGCTTAACAATACTCGTATTATAGTCTGAAAACGACTTCAGTAATAAACGAATATAAGTACGTTTGTCTGGCAGGTAATAAAAGATACGCACTGAAAGATTGGAAAGAACAAATAACTATTCTTGGTAATTTAAAATGTTTCAGCTTAAAACTGAAGGAAAACTGTTGTGATATTATTGTATCGTTCGATTTTATAGAGAAACTGTCTGCATCAAGGAAATCCTTGCCGGAAGTGGTCCAATAGAACCTCAAATAAAAAAGCTTACTTAGCTCGCTCCCGCCTCCACCACGCCTTTCACTTGATGCGCTTATGTTTATCTTGTTTACTTACAGGAAAGTCATGAAAGAAAATAGTTCCTATTTCTTCGAAAATTGATTTGATTTCATCAGATAAACGGAACTACGAATTCTTTGAAGAAGTCCAAGAAATTTAATGTTGTATGAGTGAGTCGAAAGGCTGTCTTTCAAGACGTTTCTAGAAATGTAGGGTATAATTATCTAAGTATCTTTTTCATAAAGTTCCAATAAAGAAACAGACAGGTAGTTTGGTTTACCTACTAAAAATTCAGCTTCGCAATATCAGTACCTACAATAAAGTTTGGTGCAAAGGGCTGATTGATTTCACCAACGGCCGATAAATCTTTATCTGAATAGTCGGTATTGTGTTTTTTGACAGTTCTTCCTTACAATAGCTGTCAGATTTCAATTTTATTCCGCGGTATCGTTCGTTTTGCGCATGAATGCCATTTTGGACACTGTTGGCAAACATTTGTGAAATTGTTTAAAAAAAGGTGGCGACGCTAGTTCCAAACTATAGTCACTAGGTTAGTTTAGTTCTAGTTAGTAGTTGAGTTTCTGATGTTAACTAATATTAGTATTTTAAAATCCTTATTGCAATGTGTGTATTACCTACTTTTAATTTTATGTGCAAAACAGAACAACAATAAAGGGCTACGAACTAAAAAGGTCCCTAAAGAACTAAACCTGTTCTTAAATCGATTATTTAAAAATAAATCTAGGTAATGACTAAGTATCTCTAGATTTATTAAAGGAATATCACAATAATAATAATAATGGTTTCTTTAATGTCATCCGCCACCTGAGCCTCGAATCTAATTTAATTAGCAGCCCTAAATCCTAATGACGACAGTAAAATATTTGTGATTCCACTTTACGCTTAATAACGTTATTTACATTAATATTTAAACGTTTAAATCGCATTTCGAATTCATTTTGATTGAGTTTTATTTATGTTTGAACCGCTGCACGATTAATTTCAACTCTGCTTTTTTGTGAAAAAGTTTTTGATGTAATAGATCCATAAATATTAATAGTTGTCATTGATTTCAGCATAATTTTCAGTTTTAATTACCCACGTACAAAAAATATATTTATGAAATGATTTCAGCGAGTTTCATTGTAAAGCCATACAATGAAATCTGGAATTGATTGCTTCTCATAAATCAGTCAAAAGCATTTATATTTAGATGTTCAATGACACAATACTCATTTCAATTTTGTTCTTGAGTTTATTGAAAGGTAATTAAGGAATAAAATAGGCACCATTTTTAGGGCAATGAAACGGACGACGTATCTACAAATTAAAGTCTAGCTTTTATTGATCAGAGGTTCATGGGCGGCATAAAAACTCTGACGTCAGGTTAGGCACTACCACACAATATAGAAAGAAGATTATGTGATAATGGTATGGTACAGACGTCAGCACATCAAGCTACCCCAACCTGGCTTCACCACCTGGCTGCATCGGCCGGCCCGAAGTGCGTCATGTCAATAATGAATAAACTGTGTTTCGTTTTCGGATAAGTACTTATTTATTTAGCAGGTATCTTCGTTTTCTTACTACTAATATAACTATGTTATTCTCTGTGAGAAAATATTTATTTTATATTATTTATTTATTACACACTTAGAAATGCCCATTTAATAGAATAAAATTATTTATTTACTACCTACTACCCTCATCCGTGTGTCACTGCGGGGGGCCTACTGAAAACCAGCGCTGAGTGTTTTACACCCAGCATATGCTGAGTTGGCTACCCTTTCGTTATGGGCATGCTCAGCGCAGTTGAGCTGTTTAATTAATTGTTAAGCTGTTTGTTGTTATTTGTTTATATATGTGCTGCTCTTTTGTGTTGCTGCTGTCCATTAGCGAATAAATACATATTCTATTCTATTCTATTCTATTCTTCCCCCAATCAACCTTGAACCTTATTAGGTTCGCAACTTTATTAGTTTAGCAGGTATTTCTGTAGCGATAAAGTTGAAACCCATTAGAGCTTGATATGCTGGTGATCACGCCTATGGAATCTGCTCACTGCTGTGATCAGGGGGTCTAAAATGGCCACTTTAGCAGATCATTATAGGATAATAATGTGAACGGAGTTAAAATTCGTAAAATAGTCACAGACGCAGTTACTGCTATGAATTGTCACTTTGTGACCATTATGAAATTTGTTTTATTTTTTCAGGCAAATAATATTCAGACAAGGACTTTATTTCATAGATTCAACTTACGACTGAATTGAAAAACATGTTTTCAATTTAGCCTTTGTATTTATAACACTCACGATCCCATGTCTCTTGCCATTCATTTCTAAGACTATATAATAACGAGCTATGATAACAAGTAAAGTGAAGTTCTATGTTCATATGAAAACAGAGATGTTTTCCCGTTTCCTGAAAATCACATTATACATTTCCAACTGGCTAAACAAATATGGTTCATTTAAGTTATTACTTTTGCAAAGCTTTTACAATAAAGTTAATTAGGGCTTGTGTCAAAGCCTGATAGTATATCAAAATGTGTATTGCATTTTAGAGCATTCAGAATCATATGGGTTTTGTATTTAGTCTGATTTTAAAGCGTTTCTGATAACTGTGAGTTATTTACTTATTTTGCGAAAATAGGATACACGTTCTATGCTGTTGTTTAGAGGTTTATTTTGTTATTCTGTGGTTTTCCGCTTTGATTTTCCTTAAGCTTATATGTTTTGGTAAAGACTAGTTTATAATTCTATCTAAGAAAAAAATATGGTTTTGACGGGTTGATTGGCCCCAGGCGATTCGATTACCGCGTTTCGGGTGCAACCGGAACATATTAATATGTGAATGGTCCATGCAGAATTGGCTGTTCCGAGAATTGTCTTTGTCGATTTTTAACTCTTAAGTATATGAAAGACACTAATTGATAATGTTCTTCAGAAGGATCAGGTGTATGGTACTCAAAAGTGTGTCTCTCTGTGGCTTGCGTGTATGACTAGATGTATCAACGTGAATGAAGCAAAAAGAGTACATAATTGGATGAAAATTATTGCAGGAGGTGGGGTTCTATAGTTCCCCTATCCCCATGGTAAAAATGCGCTATTAAAATTATATATGTACAATAACGAGAAATATTTATTTTTTAGGTAGCCCGTATTGCCCCACTCCTGGGCAAAGGCCTCTCCCCATTCATTCCATGAGAATACTAGTGTCTACAAAACTAAATCAAAAAGTTAGCTTAAATTTCTATTTTGTTTACCATTTTAAAATGAAAAAATGCTACTCCGCATTCTGATACAGCGCCGCATGCCACAAATTCAGTGAAACAAAAAACAGCGAGTATAAACCGGTTTCAATGTGCATGAAAATCTGGTCAGTTCTCCTAGGAAATGTAATATCTTTTAGTATGACTTAAGTTCGTTTAATACTAAGAAGTAAAGTGTAATATCATGCTAGCTGTGAAGGCGAGGGTGTAGGAAACAATATCTTGAAGTACTTACTCGAAGAAACTTGACGTGATAGTACCTGCTTTTATATGTAAACTAGCTGAGCCCTGCGACTTCTCTTGAAATTATTATCTACAAAAATGCATCTAAAGTTTCCGTAATAATATAATTCAATCATCATTCGAAAGACACGTGGCGCCATCTGTCTGTGTGGCGTTATTCTTGTTTTTCTCGGGAACAGTACTTTTTTTCTATGTCCGTTTCTGCTTACCTAACAACGTAAATGAAAAATTTCAGGGTAATCGGTTCAGCGGTTTAGATGGAAAACGTAACAAACACACGTAATTTCGCATTTACAATATTGAAGTTAGGATAACTTGAAGCTTAATAAGGATTGAAGGGTCTGGGTTATGGTAAGGTTTGAGATATCAAATTATATATTATCTTACCCGTATTCGTGGAAGGGCAGACACAGGGGAATAGACACGGTATGGAGTACAATGACAAGGTATTCAGTTTAAGAAGTTGATCGATAGTCTGATTGATTGTATTTTAAACCAGCTGTACCCCGTAAGATTAAACGGCGAGACATTATCTTACTTCCCTGTTTACATCGAATGGTAAAAATTTTAAGTATTTAAATTTTTATTATCTTCTAATATTTTTTATGAATAAAAAATATCCCAAGTAACACCTTATAACAATAGCTATCTGCCAGTCCAGGTCACGTCAAAATCGGTCCAGACGTTTCGGAGATTAGCCAGAACAAAAGACAGACAGACAGATAAACAGTTTTCTTTCACATCGTTCCTCTTATCCCCATACAAAGGTATCCCAGGTATCGTACTTAAATTCCAATGCTGAAGATTTACCGCTACTTGCAAAGAAACTTCTGTTTACGAATAAGGAGCCGTCCTTCTAAATTGAAAGTCGCAACAGATAACCACATTTATTTACGTTTAATAAGCCGCTATACAGTACACGTGTTACGAGTTAAGGCTTCTACACACGTTATACGTTGTAATTTTGTCTGAGACACTAAAACTAATCACAAACTACGTCTTCATCTTTACAAGTAATAAATCTATTCGAAGTTTAGTTAAGAAATCACTTTTAGCCTTTCAGAAGTCTCAACTGTATTCGTGATTAAAATCATGTGGCACCGCTCAGTTGTTTATGTGGCAAAATCTCTGTTCATCTACGCCGTAGACGCTGCTTCACCGTAGACGCTGCTACGCCGTAGACGCTGCTACGCCGTAGACTCTCTAGCAGCGTCCGTGTGTCCACCGACGCCGCCGCGCCCGCCGCGAAGCGCGTTGCAGCGAAATCTTGCCTAGCCGCCTCCGCAACGCACCATATGCTTAGAGCTCTGATTGTGCCTTGTTATTGATTTACGTTCCCAAACACCATTATTTTATGTGAAGCCACGAAAATTCTCAATATTCATCTTTTCAACATGTGGAAATAAACCATACATTTTATACTAGATAAAGTTTTCCCTTGAATCCCCATGCCCAGCGCAAAAGAAGCTCTGGAAGTACACAAACAATGACCGATAGCATTTTAACGTCATTTCTAGACTTTAACTTTTCTGTATGCGCAGAAAAGTTAAACCTACTTTCCTATTTTGTACACATGGAATTAAAAAATAAAGTATGGAAAAAAGCACCGTATTTTAATAACCATTAGGTGCAAAAAATGTACGTAGATAAACTTCATATCTCAGCATAGAACACAACAACTTCATTGCATAGAAATGTAACTTAAAGTTAACTAATGTTTGACGAACTTTGACAAACATTTGTCAAAATGTGTGTAGTATTTATCCAAATGTTTGTAGGACTTTGTTGGCCCAATCTGTTGGCCGTACTAAACGAGGTTCGGTCTGGTTGGCGTTGATTGTCACACATACATTTTGGTTGCGAACAGGGATCGGGCCGTGCGAGTGGCACCGATGGTCGTTCTTTAGCCGAGCGGACAGTTGAGGGCCGCCTGATGAATGGACTGTATGGCGACCGAGGCGGTTCAATCGAGGCTTAGGTGTAGCTTGAACCAGGATCACGCTATTGTTCAGTTTCTAGGGATTTGGTCTTCAATTGGATTATTTTGTGAAACGAATTGACAATTTCAGAAAAAAAGTTGATGTGACACTCGGAGACTGCCGCGGTAAAGCTATTGCATAGCATTTTTTATCAACTTATGCAAATAATTATTTATTTATTTTATTTGTGCAGTATTTTTTAAAAGTAATTTAAATTATATAAGTAAATCAAAAGTAACCTTCATAGACTAAACTAGTAAGAAACTCTATGACAGAAAATTTAAAAGAAAAAGTATTGACAGCTTGTCAGCCTGACGTAAGTGTCATAACATTGAAAAATATGAAAATTATTTATTTTATTGTAGATATTTTATAAGAAAACGAGTCGTTTTCTAAGACCGATTCGCAGAATAGTAATGCAAAAACCAATAAAACGTATGATAGATGCGTAATAATAATAAAATGAATGTATATAGAGTACTCGATTAGTACTCACTCATTATCTTTCACTATTTTTTCGTGACTTTCTTCATTAATAAATGCACTTTGTTTATTCATATTCAAAACACTTTGTACCTACACAAATTATACGAGTAAGAATATTTTAGAAGAAGAAAGCAGAGAGACAAAACAGAAAAACTTTACACCAACGTGAGGTTATAAATTATTTAATTTGACAACCTTGTTATTTTCCGTAACCATAGCAACCTGGTTGAATACTGAATCTTGAATATTTTCGTTAGGGAATCTCTGGATTCGCTCTCCACGCTCAAGACCCGCGATAGAAGCTATGCAATAGCTTAAAAAAAACGGTTGTGAAACTGTAAGTAGACAAATTGAGAAAAAGTTTCCATTTCAATAAAACTCCCGGCTAGTAAACTAAATAAAAATCGCATTTAGTCCCGCGTCCTCCCGTGAATACAAAAATGCTTTCATCCCATCTAAACTCAATTGTGAAAAGATTTTATTTACAAATCGTCAAAATTCAGATTATGTTGCTCATCAGCGCTATCCTTTAAAAGGGGAGGTGGGGGAGGCGCGTGAAACTGGCTAATGAAGTATTTCAAGCCTCCCCTTCTGAAGCGCCGTGATTGGTGATGGAATACTAAGCATGGTCCGATGAATAGCTTCACGTAATTCCTTCTGATTGTACGCCGAAAAATGTGAATATTTTTTCCCCTATTAAATTTTCGCTGCGAGATTCTTCGGGGTAATTTGTTGTGTAATGTTTTTGAGCGAGTTTGAGTGTGATTATTATTAGCTTTTATTTTCGGAGATTCAGGTAATTTGCATTGAGTGAATTCGTGGTACTTTACTTATTTACCAAATGCACTTCCATCTTTTCATGACACAAATTGCTCACGTACTCAAAAAGTTATTACTGACTGCCAAAAATAGTGCAAATAGTTTTCTAATGGCCAACCGTTTACGCCGAAAACGTATCTCAAATACTGCCATTTCATTTCTATACTCGGAGCTATCCTCAAACATTTTAAAGAGCCAGAAAATTCACGAAAAATATTTTATATTCCTGAATTTTTTACTTCACTGAAATCCATCCGAGGATTTGGAGTAAGTAGCGAATAAATGCGAACTCAGCAGCTGCCATATCTAGTGCATAACATAGTTTGAAATTCTTATATGGTGAAGTTCCTGTTCATGATTTCCCTGAGCTGAGAAGTTTGTGCCTTCCAGTAAGTTGAGCAGTAAATCAATTCTTCGTACGTATTACCATGCGTGCTACACGAAGCCACTTGTTTTAAATGTTGAAGAGTAAATTGGTACTAGAAGGCTTGCAATAAATAATATGCCTTTTGAATTCTTTTCTTAGAAAATAATAAGTAAGTAAATGTATTTTTTTTGCATTAAATGTGGGATATACATAAAGTTGCAACAAATGTCTCATGTTTTAGGACTGACGTTGGTGTAGTAGTCGCAAGCTCGACTGCTGTACATGAGGTCCTGGATTCGATTCTCAGGTCGGGTAAAGTGTACCGTCGGGGCTGCGGGTTGTTCGCAAGAGATACCGCGGGCTCGACATAAAGGGCTAAGAATGAACATGGGTGGTTTCCACCGCCAAAAAAAAAAGTTCGTGTAAAGTGTTTCTATTGGCTTTTTTAATGATGGATTTTTCTGTAGACGCCACGTTGTTGGATTTGTGCCCGGTTGATGGCAATAGGCTCACCCCGCTCTATTACATGGAACTAGACATAATTGGCAAATGGGTGTACTAATGTGTGCCTAAACGGTTCGGAATTTACAGGCTTGATGTTATGGATGCTATGTTATAAAATGTTTTAGGGCAGTACACAATTCGCCATATGAATAGCATACAAATAAATAAATATAGGTACATTAAAATGGCTTGTGTTTAAACGCCTACCAGAAAAGAACCTATTTTACTACCAAAAAAATTCGAAATGCCGGCCAAAATGGATTAATGCTCACCAAATTGTGTTTCCTAAAGTATTGTAGGAATGAACCTATTTTCCTTTTTATTCTATACCATAAAGATTTATAAACGCCTTTAAAGTTAACTGCAGACCAAATATTTTATATTGTCACTAAATAGATGTCACCAATATTGTATTTCACGACTTTCAATTTATCTCCATGACGCGCGCTCGCTTCGCTCGCATATTAAATAACACTAATATCTTCTGTCCCCGAAGTGCCGGGCCTCCGCCGGCCTCCTTCTGCCCATGCCGCCCATAAAGGATACTGTCGCGAGACGATCGTATTATAATTTTGGTTAATTGATTTGGTGAGCGTTTATCCATTTTGGTAGGTAAAAAGGATATAAATACAACACGTACAATTATTCTGATGAGTGTCTAATTATTTTGGAACTTAAAACGTTGTTCTTTAGGCACCTCGGTATAGGGTGGGTTTATTTTATTTGAACTTAAAATATTTTTTTTGGTACTTTACTGTACTTTAGTCTAGGGTCTAAAAATCTTTTTTGGTGAGCATTTAAATTGTAGCCCATTAAAATTAACAAAATAGGTATAATAATTATAAAATAGAAATCGAAATATACAATTATGTAAGTCCTTTCACAGTTAGTTTGTATGCCTTGTGGCTGTGCTACAGCTTTATCTGTGTGTTTTGACAATTCAAAAGTGCCAGTAACCAGTATATTTGAAATGAATGCTGTGAGTTTGAGAAATAAATAATTCTTTGACTTTTAACCAAGTTCTAGTTTGTATTCTGCTGTTATGCTCTCGTAAACTTCACTTACAATATTACTATACTATAGGTGATACTGTAATATTATATGGGTGTGTTGTGATACTAAATATAAACGGTTTTATGTAGATTTTGAAACATGTTTACGCACGAGTTAGTCCGTAGATTGAGTTCTGAAATGTTATAAATAGTCACGTTGTTATGGTTATGTATAATATGATATGGCAATATGTGTAAGTCCATTCAGTACAGTGAAATAGAAAAAAATAATCAGTAAATGAGGTTCAAATATCATAATTCTTGTGTACGAGTAAAAGATAAAAAAATCATGGTAATTTTATGAGATCAGTTTTTGTGTAAAACGAATATGAAATTATTTTAAAAACATTACTTCTCTATTGGATTTGATTAACAATTTCAAGGGCTATTTTTGCACGGAACCCTAATCCTGTTTCTGTATTAAATATAGTTTTAGTTACACGTTTAACATCAAAATCGAACCAGCCGTTTCAGAGATTACTCGTAGCCGATATAAACAGACAGAACAAAAAAAAACTGTTTTTTACTGAATCTGTTTTTTATTCATCGCCCCAACCTTCCTTTTCCCAAAGCGTCACACTAATATCGAGAAATACTTAGAGGCTTTTAGTAAAATCACTTACTATAAGGACAATATACCGCGTAGTTAACACCTGCCCACTAGAGATTTTCTCTTAACGATACCTTTGAGAAATCACAGTAAATGTGATTACACTAGGTAACTAAATAACCTAACGTTTGTTATTAGGTGTTTGGAAAGCATAAGAATCGGTTATTCTGTTTTTGTAGCTGTCTGAAAGATAGGTTGTGGTAGTTTCTTAATTACATCTTTAGTGTTTCGTGTCAATATTGGCGTAAAGTAGTCTTATTTTTTTTTGTCGATTCATTTGGTTATCGCTCTCACAACGAAAGCTAATGTGGTTTTAAGGTATTTTAAGAAACTATTGACGTCGCGCAGCGTCCAGTTTGACCCCGTACAGTGCGAAAGGATCAAGTGCATTTTAGACTGTTAATATCACAAAAAAAAAACGAGATTGACGTTTTGTATTCCCCTTTATTCTCCTCGAAAACTGAGCCCATTCAATTATTTTGGCATTAAAATTTTATGAAAGAGTATGTTCCTATCAATCTCTTTTTTTGTGTTAAAAACTTTTTATCACGGCCGTAAAAATGGAGTATTTTTAACATTTTTGGGGCGTCATATTTTCTTTACTTATTAGTTGATAAAAAAGGAAATAACACGAACGTGTCATGTGTATCATGATTTTATGAAACAAAAAGTTTTCCCTAGAGGCAATATTCAGGAAAAAAAAACATTTCTTGAAAGATTTGACGAACATATAGTAACTAACACAGCTCGTTAAATAAAAGATTATAAAAAGGGGAAAACATTTGAAGAATCACAACTCCTGTTCCCTTCTGTGACATTAGCCCAAGAAAATATAAGGTCCCATTAAAATAGGTGGACGAATTTTAACACAGCGTTCAGTAGGTCTTACCAAAGATATCTAAACAAAAAAAACATCAAATAAAGTGTTTTTTTTTACTTAAAATAATTAATTGCAAACTCTAGAACAAACTCATCCTTTAGGAGTAGGTACATAAATGCGTTTTTCTTATTAGAAAGAAAGAAAGAAAGAAATAACATTTATTGGTACAGACACAGGGCATAACACAATAATAAACATGCAAAAATTAATTTGAAAAGTGTTTTTTTTTTTATAAACAACCTAAAACTATTTGGTACATAAATTGTTTGCCCCACGGCTGCTCCAAACAGGCCCAGTTATTATTTTTTTACCATCGTCCTTATTTTGGTGGTCTGAATGATTTCTGAAATTTTGTCCACCTATTTTAATGGGACCTTAAATATACGAATAGTGGAACAGTATTGAAGAAATTTAATGTTAGTTTTATCATTTTAATGGAATAAATACTGACAGCTTTTAGCTAGTTATGTTAACTTAGTTATGTTGATCACGTTCTGTTAAGTTTATGACATTCGCTAGAATTAAAAACCTAGATGCTGATTCATTTTGATCTCCCTAATACTCAAAGCTTAATAAACCGAACATTAACTTTTGTTTTTCACAGCACATAATACTGTCGCCATTATTCCTGACGAGCTGAGAGCTGAATTAATTAAAATCACAAAGATAAACTGAGCGATCACTGATCAGATGCACCAATTCGTAAGTAATAAAACTTGAAACATTCACACTGCGACTGCACTAATTTCCTCATTTATTTAAAGTTAGTGATAAGTACAAACGAAATGAGACCATGACGCCATGACTTGTAATTGAAAATACGAGGGTATTTGTTCAGAATTTATTATAGTCGCTGCAAACATACGAACGTGTTAAGCTTCACAACTAGGCTATAAATATCGGCGAGCTCTGAGTTATGGCCTTAGTTTAACACACAGATTTGTTCTCTGTGTTTCGACCACAATACACCTACTTAAGCTTCGGTCCCAACCATTATCGATCAATTGGCAGTCGCCACTAGTTTGTTTGCTGTTCTTTGTCGGGTTTCACTAGGAGGTTACAGGTTGTTCCAAAGTATACGACTTTTCTGCTTACTTTGAGGTTTCCCAAGACAGAATGTCTTACGGAAAGTTGGGCGTGCGGAAAATTCATGAGAATATTTTCCCATTATTCTCGCCCCTGAGTGTTGCTTGTTTTAATAAGATATTAAAAATCAACATGGTTTATTTTTCATAACTAGGTTTGGGTGTATTTTTTTTCCTCGAAATATAATGAAACAATTGTGAATATAAATAATAAAATCAAATGATACAAGGCTTTCCTGATTTCAAAAGTAAATGAAATAAAAATCCATTGTTAAATTAAATCAAATTGAATTCCAACTGGGTAGCCTGTTGAAATTCAATTTGAAACAAAGATTGAGTGCAAACAGACTGATGAACGGCAGTGATCAAAATATACTTTTATAAAATAAATACATAGTCAAATGAAAACACGGATCATCTAGTAAACGATCGAAAAATTGATTGGTATTGTCGCAGAACAAACGTTTTTGAGCAAGCTATTAATATAGTTACCGCTTTGATGCGAAAATAATGGATATATTGATTGAAAAGTAAGGAAAAACTCACTATGACATTTTAAGTTTTCCACAATGTGCTTGTGCAATGTCAGGGACATAATCCCACGTAGGTGTTATTACCATAATCTCCACGATATGACTCATTAATAAGCAAAGGTGGAGTTCTAAGTGCGCGCTAACTTGCTCAACGATATGCAAACGATTACCGGGGCAGCGAGCCAGTCTATCTAAATGTAGCATAATGACAAAGTCACCATTTGCAGAATGCTACTTAGAATATTATTTTGCTATTACGCTCGCTCCATAATTGTTTGAATAGCACGTTAGATGTCTATAGCCACGCTCGTCCCTACCTACGAAACTCAAAACATAGACACTAGGTATAAAATGAAATAGCAGCTGCTTCACCCCGATACGCATTAACGTAATGAACACTTGGCCCATAATTTTCGGGGATTCTGTGAAAAAATCATCTCGCTATGCGAAAAGTTGGAAGGGCAAGTTTAGCAAGAATTCTCTCACCCCAAAAGTTAACACGTAAAGTTGTTCATCAAGCGACTGGAATCGTTTTATTCATTTACAGAGTATCTTATTTTTAAACATAAAAAAGCGCCCTTCCATTGCCAGATGATAACAAAGGGGAAGTTCTTTCAGATATTGTGTAGGATGGTACTTATAATTTCCTGTTCGGCGTTTGCCGGGTTTTTCAGCTAATAGTCTTTTCACTTTTTCCCCCTTGTTCATCTCTTGATTGTAAGGATCTTACAATTAGTTAAAAAATATATTCAGCGAGGAGCCGGGCTTTCATAAAATTGAGCTAATAAAGAGAGGTAGAACCAGCGAACTTCACAAAGAAAAGTTTGTTGGTCAAGATTCTACTTTAAAATTTTCTTTGGATGGATAAAGGAAAACTTCTCATTTGTTGGTTTTGCCTCTCACGGCCGAGGCCAATGTTGAAGAAGTTCAAAAGTAAATCTAATTTTTTTACATGAGTTTAGAATCTTACTGATTTTTATACCGTCCATTTTCAGACCCTTAAGAATCTTCAGCCAACAAGAAGGAACCCTTATTGGGATTTTCATGCGTCAGGAAAAAATGTTTTTTTACTGTCGACATGTACTAGGTACTAGGTTATACTACAAACTTTTACTCTCCACCAACATTACGACTCGGAAGGGAATGTCGTATTTGAGCGAAAATTGCACTTTAAATTTTTTATGGTTTTCTGCCGGCAAGCCGTGAACAGTGAAATCTAAATAAAATAACAGGAGTTTCGTAATTGAGTAATTTCATTATTAAATTAAATTGTTTTAGTGAATTAGAAAAGGTAGGAAAAAAGGGATTTTTGTTTGGTTTCGGAGGACATCATCATCAGCCTATAATGCAAGGACTCGGCTATATCTACACTATCTACATCTACACTATCTACACTAATATTATAAAGAGGAAAGATTTGTATGTTTGTGTGTATGTTTGTAATGAATGAGCTCAAAAACTACTGCGTCGATTTCTAAAATTCTTTCACCGTTAGAAAGCTACATTCACCCTGAGTAATGGGCCTACTACACGCACGCACTTCCCCACAGTTTTCGTTCACACTTCACAGTACATCGCGCGTATGGTTGGTAAAACTGTATTACCATTACAAACCACGCGCGCGATGTACTGTGTGCACCGTGTAATCCCGCAGGCAAAACTGTGGGGAAGTGCGTGCGTGTAGTAGGCCCATAACATAGGCTAGGCCTTTTTATCCCTGTATTCCCACGGGAACGGAAACTGCGCGGGTGAAACCGCGGGACGTCCGCTAGTCGGCTATAAAGAGGAAACCTGAGTTTAACCTGAGGAGACCTCATCCACCTAATCCACCACGCGAGCTCAGTACAGATTGGTAGATGTCACATGTTTTCGATTTTTTTTGGTTCTAAGACAGCTTCCGACCAATTTTTCCTTCACCGTTTTAAGAGCAGTGGTGATTAAATAAATAACACAAAGTATTGCGCCTGTCTGGGTTCGAACCCACGACTGACTGTTCGTTAGTCGGAGCCGCCACCTCTGGGCCACCGCTGCTCCCCAGTGGTTTTGAAGGAACGCGTGGCTAAATAATAACAACCGCTCGGGGTCGATCTTCAGCTTACAACTACTTACATTATACACACATACTCCAAAATTAATCATCTCTCTATAGGCTTAACTAAATCCAAAATCACCTCACAATGACTAGATTAAGGCAAACATCGATATTGTCCTATTTACCTCACATACATAGCCATTAACCGAACGTGTAAATTGAATCGCATGCGTAAACACAGAATTAGGTCGTTCCGCCTAATTATATAATATAATCAGCTAGAGTTGCCCTTCCACACATCTTGTGCACTCGAAGCCGCAATTTAGCCGCGGTTAACCCCTGACATGCTGTGTTTACGTCTAAATTTCAAAACTAAATTTCGAGCTAATTAGAAATTATGTTATGTGGTAAAGGATTTCCTGTTCGCAATTGTTTTTTGTTGTTTGCTTCACTGTGTTGGTGTAGAATTTCGGACAGCTGCTGCTTAGTGTTTTGAGTGCAGTCTTAATTTAAAGAATTTAAAAGAAAATTAATGTGAAACGTGGAGGAAAGTTGCGAGCTTAAACTACTATAGTTTCGTCACGGTTTGACGAAGTTCAACTTATTAAAATAATCACACTTTCAAGTGCTATTATAAAGTGGTTTACATTAAAAATAAGGATAATAGATTTATTTAAAAGCAGTGGACCTTAATCAGTATTGAAAGTACAGTCACCATTTTTCTTAGGAACGCGTAACTCATCATCATCATCACCCTACCGCAGTCCACTGCTGGACATAGGTCTCCTCAATCACACGCCACTTGCTCGATTTTCAGGAACTCTCATCCAGTTTCGCCAAGGAATGGAAAAAAAATGAAAGGGAATGCGTGACTCTACAATTGTACCTATTTATTTCTTTTTCAGTTTATTTTGTTGTTTGACACTCTTTATCGAATACCTTTCAACACCTAACTAGTATGACCAGCACCATTGTACTATCAAAAGTAGGTGCCTAACATCGTACACGTGGATTTCAAAGACGATGCGGCCATGCAAGAGAAACTACCCAGTTTCCTGTAGCTGTTCGCAGTAGAATCAATATTAATATTGAACGGGAAGCAGTTCCGGACTATTAAGTGTTTGCAGTAAACTTGCTCTAACATTGTTATCATTGACTATTCGGAAATGATAGGGTAGATCTTTGTTCATCTTGTTTACCGTCATTACTATAGTTAGTGCATTTGACTCCATCTAGTAAATATCTACGTAAATGCTTCTTCACATTTTTTTAATTCAAAAATCTAAAATACTTTATTTCACATAGGCATAAATGGGCACTTATATAACGTCGAGAAAAGGTGCACAGGGTCATTTCCAACGGAAAAGAACCGTCGAGAAACTCCATGGTTACTCTATTAAATAAGCCGAACAGTAGCCTTATAGCCTATGTCTGTTCCAAGGTCCTACCAACCTTTTTAGGGTTCCGTAGTCAACTAGGAACCCTTATAGTTTCGCCATGTCTGTCTGTCCGTCCGTCTGTCCTCGCTTAATCTCTGTGACCGTTAGCACTAGAAAGCTGAAATTTGGAACCAATATGTGTATCAATCACGCCGACAAGTGGGAAAATAAAAATTGGAAAAATAGTAGATTGTACACCAAGTGCATAAAACGCACCATTTTGCGCGAGACGTTTATCCATCCGATGCGAGCTTGCGAGCGAGGATGGATATAAAGTAGAGAGTAAAATGGGTTTTATGGACGAGTTTTACACTCTACTTTTCACTTCGATTGCGAGGAAATGCAACAGCAACTTGTAAATATTGTAAAAATAATTATGGTTCCCGCCAATTAACTTAACATATAACTAAACTTGACATATAACCTGACTTATGTCGTTACTCATACTGCTCAGATAAAAAAACCTTTTGAGCAAGCCAATTGCCATCAACCAATGTAATTAGGAGCAAGCCTATTGCCATCACCCAATGTAATTAGGAGCCAGCCTATTGCCATCAACTGATGTAATTAGGGACAAGCCTATTGCCATCAACCGATGTAATTAGGAAAAGCCTATTGCCATCAACCAATCTAAAAAAAGAAAAAAAAAATCTTATTAGGAGCAAGCCTATTGCCATCAACCGATGTAATTAGGAGCAAGCCTTTTGCCATCAATCAATGTAATTATTAAGAGTAAGCCTATTCCCATCAAATTATGTAATTAGGAGCAAGCCTATTGCCATCAACCAACCTAATTAAGAGCAAGTCTATTGCCATCAAGCGATTTAGGTAATTGGGGAAAGCCTATTCCCATCAACTTTCCTTGTACTCGTAATGAAAAGCAGTAATCCCTTGTTCTTAGAATACTAACGAAACGAATTAAATTAAAGAGGTTAGAAGTTGTTCATATGGCTGTTGGGCCGATTACCTGTGCCTATTACCTTGGTCTTCGACGAAGATTTTACTTTATGCTCTAGAGCATAAAACGCGACTTTATGTCGCCTACGCACGACATAAAGACGAATTTTAGAGCGAGAGAAGTGAAAAAATGTTTTATTAGGGTAGGCCCACATAATTATGTAAAGTGGGAAGTGATTTTTTTTTAAATTTCAACCCTAACGTGTGATATATTGTTAGAAAGGTATTTAAAAGTGAATAAGGGTTTACTAAAATCATTTTTTGATAATGTCAATAATTTCGGAAATAATCGCTCCAAAAGTAAAAAACAATGTGTAATAATAAATTTCCCCTCTAACTTTTGAACCATAAGTTTAGAAAATATGAAAAAAATCTGAAAAGTAGAACTTTATAAGGACTTTCTAGGAAAATCATTTTGAACTTGGATGGAAACAACAGTTTTTGTACAAAAAAGACAAAAAGTTGTACAAAATAATTTCTGGACTAAGTTTGTAGTATAATCGTATATGCAAGCATTTTTTTTAATGGATACCCACCTTTAAACTCATAAGTGGGAACACTTATTGTGACGGACGGGAAACTACGGAACCCTACACAGAGCGTGGCCCGACACGCTCTTGGCCGGTTTTTGTCTAATTTCATATTTATCGATTTCGACGTACAGAGTTCTTCCACTTTCATATTTTTTTAATTTTTATTTTCATGCAGCTATAATTAAGTCTAAAAACAGACGTGTCGTTATTAGAGAAAAGCTATCCGGCGCCAGACGAACCTGGAACCTGCAATATTCTTTCGATATTTTATTTTAAGTAATTAAGCTTCTCTTATTCGAATTTTCATGCACTATGAAATACAAGAAACAAAATATTATCAATCATGTTCATAATTGCATGTTATACGCTGACAATTACTATTGGTAAATAAATAACCAACCCCCCATCCACCACCGCCTATGTATCACTATTGTGCATGAAGTTTAAATAAATAAATAAATAATTGTATGTTATCCTTTACCTACCATCCCTTTGCTGAAGTAACATCTTTTAGCCCTTTGTTTGCTGAAAATAGGCACTTGAGTTATTTTAAAAGCACTCAACTCGACATTTCCTGAAGAGGTAAGCTCACTGCTTTATTTATTAACGTATGACCTTTTGTACACATTCCTACGAACAATCTCTAAGTTTCGTCTCCGGAAACGGTATATACCAAATATGAAAAGCTTTATTTCCACCCGGGACCGCGCCACCAATATTCATGTTTAAAATAATTACATAAATTCTAAAACACCTCTTTAGAGAATTCTGTTGGGGTGCTAATGAATTATGCGATCAAGATAAATTAGTTTTGATGTAATACGAATCTTAGTAGGTATAGCAAGAAGAGGGTTTAATTAAATATGATAATAGGCTGAATACCCGGTCGTTGTGCACGTTCCAAAAATTCCTATGCGTACCAAATTCGATGAACATTTTAAAAAGGGAATTTAGTTTTCATGAGCCTATTGCGAATGCTCATTTGTTTCACATTCTTTTGTTTTTGCCTTTTCAGCCGATGTTGGATATTCGGAATGGGGAAAAGAGTTTGAATACGTACTTAATAGACCCCTTTTGAAGTCTCTTAAGTACCTAATGAAGATTAAGTGGATACGTTTTTAGAAATATCTTGTACGTTAATACATGGGGAGCAGAGTTCTTGGTATCGAAGTGTTTTCAATTTGTGTTGTTTAAGTTACCGTTAATAGGTTAACTATGTGTGATCTCCGTTTGATCTTTGTAGCATTAGCGTTTCTTGTTAGTAGGTAATGCGAGTGGAGAAACCGTTTTAATCTGCTGTAGAATACAAAAAAGTCTAAAATCTAAAATAGTTTCGAGGTAATTATTTATTTTATATCGACAGCCAAAACTGACCCATATCATCTTAACGTGGGTCAATCGACTTTGGACCAATGGTTCATGGGACAATCGACTGTGGGCGAATTGTTTCAGTTTCATTATTCAATTCACCAAAGTAATGCTTTTTCACTTTTTTACCTGCCCTTTATTTACAGAAGAGAGAATAGACAGATTAGTTTTGCCGTGTATCTACCAATCCCGAATTTCAAACCAAGACATACTAAACGTAACCCTCAACACAGTTGTAAATATCGTCCGCTTAATTAAGCCAGCAAACGTCTACTAGTGTGGAGCGAAGCCGCAAACTTTCCTCTTTAGTCGGCTCCCATAACGTCCCCTAAGACCAAGTGCCACCATTATCTTCACTTAATGCAACTTGCACGCAAATTCAGGCCGACGTTTTATCGTCCAAGTTTGGAGAGGTCCTAAAGGGTTGGACCATAGATGTAGAATTATTGTAGGTAGATGTCCCTTGGACAATGCAAGTAGGATCACAATATGAAAACGAAGCGTGACATTTTATCATTTATTTATTTATTAAGTACACCAACAGCAATGTAAACAATAAAATAAAATTACAACATAAAAGATGATTACTTACTATGACGTTATAAGCACTATTTAGTTTACTTACAAACAAGTTAGACTACGTTTTCTTACGTTCAATGTTTAGAATTAAGTTCTTGACCGTTGGTGGTTTAAATAAAAAAAAAGCACATTAAAGCAGAAAATAACTTAACTTTCTGAAGTCGGTGACTTGTTTCTTTTATTGACTTTTTTTGCCACCGACTTACCTTTGGGGTTGAATTTAGGAAAGTCCTTTCTTTTTCCTCAGTCAGAGTCAGTCACGACTTTTCTATTTATTAATGTAGATAGATCATCAACACAGACGAAGAATAAAAAATATGTACAAACTAACTCATAAACTACCCAAACATACTAACATAATATAATTTATAAGGGACCACCAAACGAATCTACCAAAAGAATCTTAAATAGGGGATCGGACTGGGTCAAAATAATATAATTCTGTTTAGTCCGTAAGTTAGATTATCGAAAAATATTGAATACGTGTTTTTTATTTTATCAAATCAATAAAAAATGACAAAGATAAAACGCGTCAAAGATCTTGGAGTGGGGCATGAAACGTCACTTGTGTCGTCAAAATGTACTATCATATGACGTCACACGAGTTTTCGAAGCACTGTATCGTCTTCATTTTAAGTTTAAGTGAAAAAAGAAAAAATACGTGTCCAATAATTTTTGGAAATCTACCTGACGGACTAATTAGTTTTTTTTTGTCCGATCCCCTATTGTCAATCGACTCATAATTGTCGGAAATATCCATGATCATACGTAAGAATTACATACAGCCGAATATAGAAAACAACCTTTTTTGAAGTCGGTTAATAAATTAGCTTGCGACAGTAGCCACGTTAAGCATAAAATGCTCACGCAAAGTAGGTGGTCTTGCGTTATCTAGGTATGTATATCTATATCTTTGGGTTGGCCCACTACGCTGTTAGGACGATACAAGGAATCAAGGATTCGACCCCTTTCGGCGGAACTTTTGGACATGTAAGATCATAAGTCTGTGGTAGCTTGGTAACTACTGGATATTGTTACACCGCATTGTATGTCGGGCTGGTGTTTGAAACTCTCAGACCAAGTTTTGACCAATTTTGCATACAGGTGGGAAAAGTGGGTATTTGATCCAACCCAGATCTTAAAAAAAAATTAAGTTGAAAAATCTAAAACCAGACTACTAATGATTCTTCGTAGTCGCATGCCACTGATACCTGATGCTCCTTAATGGCGTTCTCATTGATACAGAAGTCAGCTGCTAATTGTCATTAGCAAGGTGGCATGCGACTACGAAGAATATCAGACAAGAATTATTTTCTTGTTTTCTACTTTTAAGATAGCAATTTTGTTAGTAGTCGGGTTTTAGATTTTTGAACTTAATTTTTTTATTTGAATTTTATTTTTGTGTGTACTTAAACTATAATATAATACATATTTGTAATGTGCTCGCCAAGACCTTTCATTTGATACCAAACTTGCTATGATTATCTCAATTTAATATTTTTTGAGGTAAGTTTTTGACATTTAAATTCCGTCATAAAAAGAATTTATAAAATTTATATAACCTATGTCACCCGGGCTATTCTTACAAATCTATTGACACCTAATTTATTAAAATCCGTTCAGTAGTTTAGGCGCTACGGTGGAACATACATACATACATAGACTGCCAAAATCATTACCCTTCCTTTTGGCTTCGCCGTAGTCGTGTAAAAAAACCTAGCAATAGGTATTTTCTTTCTACTTTGCTGTATAAAGCGGCTTCTTCTCTCGGGCAGCCTACGTACCCACTCCGATGACAAAGAAGTGTTTATTTGTTGCACCGTAGTGGGTAAAATATTAGATACAGTTTGTTGAAATTTATAGAATACAATAGCAACAAGTTCATTTTGACCGGCTCCACCCGATCACAATGTAACATCACGTCTGTAATACCCGATTGGTTAGGCTGAGGTATGCCTAATAGTACATTCACATTTTGGCAGCATGTAATAGGAGGCGAGCCTATTAACCAGACGCAGATTCAGACTACGTCCGTGGCCGCTGCTAAGAAATCCCTTACTACCACCCGATCACTCCCCCATATAACATTAACATTTATTTATTTTCAGGCAAATTTGGCCCATAGTTAAATACCTTACAGTATAACACACTTAATAATAATACAGCTTGTCCTAGTACCTACATAATTATAATCTTAATATTAGTATCACTGCACGGCACACACATATGAAGTAGTTACTAGGCCCGGTATTGGAATATTATACACAAATGTGAGTCGCTCCTGTGCCTTCATTGCGCCACTCCAAATTCATTCACAGCGAAACTTTTTAATTCGAATTACTCGTAACTTCTTGACGCTTGACGGGCTCATTAAATTTTACACTGTGACTTGACTAACTCCCCGGAATGTGATATTATACTCTGTGACAACTTGGATTATAAAAGCAGTCATGTCTAAGCTTGATCTTAAGTAACATTAATGCCAAAATAAGAAAATACTCAGATAATTTAGATTTAATCAAATAAAAATTGCATTAAAGTAAAAAACAAAATTTCGAGAATTTCAAAATGATATAAAATGAAAGTACTTTCATGTTTAACTAACTTATCGAACTAAACGCATTAAGTGTCAAACTAAACTTAATTTATCAACAAATTCTAGATTAAATCTACACACAGGCCAAAGCAAGTACACCACTATACAATACAAGATCTAGTAAACGCTTGTACACAAACCGTGTACGCATTTCAGAAACTCAGCAATAGACGTTACTTAGTCCGTGGAGCTCCAGAGTCTATTGTTATTGAATGTACACATAATTTCGCTCACAATCAACTGGGAGCTCCCCTCAGGGCGTTACGACCTAACCAAAGAGATCCTGAGGCGAGATATGACGCGGCAAATCTAAGGAGAAGCGTTACCGCTTTTGTTTAGCTAATGGGTGATTAAGTATTGCATAGGTACCTATATTTTCGGCAACAGCTTTAGGCCGCGGTCATGGCGACTTATGAGTGTCACTGGTACGTTTCTCATTTGTTTTTTTCGGGAAAGTACAATCTTGTGACGTCACTCCGAAAGAAGAGACTTGCAATAAAGGCTGGAATACACATGCTACGTAGTAGCACGAAATCATGCTAGTTTCGAGCAGCTGTCACCAAGTAGCATACAAGTAGCACGTGTATACGAAAAGAGCATGCTTGTTTCAAAGTATGCTACCTAATCGCAAGCCGGTCTATTACCGGACACATAAAACCTCTTTTTTGATATTCTTTGGTTTTACAATTTAAATGTTTTTTTATCGAGCTGCCACCTTTTTGTTGTTTCCTGTCAGTGTATCCAATAAAATACGTGAGGATGTCGCTAATTGATCCTGTTAGACCACGCGACTTAGGCCTCGCTCACGTCCACACTCACGAGGCTCTGCCGCGTGGCTCTTGTGGGGACGCGGCTTAAGATAATGTCACTCAGATGTGCTAAAAAAAGTATTCTCGTAAAAAGTATGCTTTTGAGGTCTGTGCATTAGAGCAAATGTGCACACTCGGAAAACATGCTACAAATGACAATACTACCTAGTAGCAAACAAGCATGCTTTTCTAGTCATCCACATCACTCACTGCTGGGTGTATGCCTCTCTTTACCAGCGTCATCTGAGATATTCCCACAATTGCAACAAATCAAAGTGTTCGTTATCGACTTTCTCAGGACAAAGGATTTAGTTTCAACGTAGAAAGCAATTTTACTTTTGATTTGTACTTACTAGTATACTTGGGTAGCAAAAAAGGTCATAGACCAGAACTGTCAACAATTTCATGTTTGCTAAAGTAGGTACATGAAAGGGCACAATAGATTGCTCACAGTCACTGCCTACATATTAGTTCAAACTTCTCATGTGATTCAAATATACCTAGCATACATAATAACTGCCAGTTAAGTTATTCAATTCGCAAATTAACATCAAACATGTTAAATACATATGCCAAAAATATCGGAATTTAATAAATTAATGTAAAATGTAAATTTTAATGATCATCAAACCTCAATGCGGCCTCAGTTACCACATTAGTGACATTTAATAAATAAAAGGTTGATGACATGAGTATAATGATTATATTATAAGCAGAAAGACAAACGTGATACGGTCGAGAATCATATTTTGTTCAACATTTAGCCAGACACTGACCTGAAAATTTAAAAACTGGCCTTTGAATAGATTACCATTGTAATAGATATTGAGAGGTTTTCCATGTTTTTTTAGCACCATAGACTTCTTATAGGTTTTCCTGTTATCTATAAGACGTGTTGAACTAATTTTTGTATTTTCTTCTAAATTTTAGGCTCAGTAGTTTCGGAGATAAGGGGGCTTACTGAGCCTGGTCGGACAGACAGACAGACACACGAGTGATCCTATAAGTGTTCCGATTTTTCCTTTTGAACCCTTAAAAAACTTCAAATTCGCGGGCAACCGTTTGCGTTTCCACAAAACAGGATACTTTACGTGAAAACGCCGCAGGTCAAAGTTAATTACAAATGTAATCCTTACTCTTCCATCACTTGAATGATTGTTTTAATGCTATCAAAATCCATCAAGTGCCTATTTGAAAAGCCATTTCCGGATTCCAAGACAGACAGGTGCCTCCGGGTGATTTAACAATTCTATTAATAACTTGTTTGTGAAATGCTATCTAGCCAAAGGCCATCATTTAACTATAGGTACTGGCCTATAATTATTTTCACAGATTCAAATATTTCAAATATTTTATTGGAACAAAAACAATTAACAATTTTTGTGTACGTTTATACTGCGTTAGTTTAGAAACTGTGTCGCAGTTATTAGCGCCCACCCCTGGAGCGGAAGACAACAGACGTTCCATAACAATAATTTTGGTTTTGCTTATAAGTAGATAGAAACTAGTTAAACATTTAATTATTATAAAACTAAAACTAGACATTTATTAATAAAACTAAGATTAGTAGCAAGATAGGGGGGTGTGTGTAAGTGAGTGAGTGTGTGTGTGTTAGGGGAGGGTGTGTAAGTGCGTGCATCAGTGTGTGTGTGTGTGTAAGTGCGTGCGATAGTGTGTGTGTGGGTAGGGTACGTGTATGTGGAGGATGTGAAACAATGTAATTTAATTTTTTATGAGGCTCTCAGTTTCCTCATAAGTCATGTTTTGAAGCCATTTTTCAATTTTTTGCTTACACTCGCGTAATGTGAGTGGGTAGATACGTAAATTTTCATTAATTTTGTTTTAAATAACAGGACTTAAAAAGTTATAGTTTCTTCTCACAATTGTTAGATTAACGCACTCTGTCTGGCATATTCTGTTAACTCTACGTTTTCGAGTATTAAGATTAGGGTCATATTTAATTTCAGTATGCTTACGTAATAAAGTGGATATCAGAAATGCTTGTCTTACAGTAAGAACTTTCCGAAGCGCATACAAGTCATGCGTGGGGAAACGAATAGGTTTGTATGCCATAACTTTTAGAACAGCTCTTTGTGCTCTTTCCAGACGAAGAAGAAGGTATTTACCAGAGCATCCCCACGCGGTAATGCAGTAGGTTATTACGGAATGTGCCAGTGCAAAATAAACGGTTTTCAATGTTTTAAAATCAGCTGAGGTTCTAAGGCTTTTGAATACAAATATTAACTTCCTGACACGTGAAACCAAAGACCCAATCTGCCCATTCCAGGTCATAGTGCTATCAATAATCACCCCTAAATATTTAATTTCATTTGCACGCGTGATTTTAGTACAGTTGCAAGTTACACTTGTGTCCGAGTGGCAATTGTGAGCAGTTAGAGTGAAAGAAGGATCTGGTTGTGATATAAGCCGAGGTGAAAACGTTATGAATTTTGTTTTTTCTAAGTTCAGGGTGAGCAAGTTGCTATTTAACCAATTCATAATATCCCGTAAGGCTGCTTCCGCATGAAACTGCACGTCCGCCCAGTCACTTCCATGAACTAGCAATACAATCATAACATATGCTGATGACACAGGTCATCAGCATATGTTATGATTTTGCAATTTGTAAGGGACAGTTTACAGAGTCTGTTTATATAAATAAGGAAGAGGGGGGGGCCCAGGACACTGCCCTGGGGAACTCCGTAAGTGAGAAACTGTTCTTCACTTATGTGGTCACCAACCTTCACAACCTGCGAGCGGTCACTAAGGTAGCTTTTAAAGATATCCAGAGGTAGCCCCCTTATCCCAATCTGAGACAATCTCTTGAGCAAAAGAGGGACAGAGACAGTGTCAAATGCCTTCGAGAGATCTAGAAAAATAGCTATTGTTTTCTGCCTATGATGCAAATTGTTAGCAATAGCTCCAGTCAGATCAAGTACAGCATCTTCCGTGCTTTTACCAGAACGAAATGCGTATTGATTTTCGGAGATAATGAGATGTCGTAGGACTTTGTTTATTATGTCTGTCGGATCCGGTCATTGGTAAGGATAGAATGAATGACAAGCGTACCAGTGCCAGTGATGTCATCTCGCGACCTAATAACCTACAAGTCTTCCCCTCACGGAACAAGTCCTGCCAATCTGATATATCGTTTTTTTTTTTTGCGATTTTATACCTACCTATCGTGTAAAAATCACAATGGCGAAAACAATGGAGCTAGGTACCACTGTTTATATTATTATCTGAGGTACAGAAATGTTGACTATCGAACAATTCCTTCCTTTTAGTCAATTTTCCAACTACTTCAACTTGAGATTCGCTAAGTGTAGAAGAAACAATAACTAAACGAACTTGTCCCGAACAACATCTTCGAATTTACTTCTTATCCAGTATCTAGTTTAAATATCCCATTAAAATAACAACTTTCCTTCCTTCCAGTTTATAAATGTATTCCAATTACTAGAGAAAATAACAAAGTATTATAAAATGTACCGTTTTCATTGAACTTTTTGTTTTGAACAATAAACTATTCGCTGTTTTAAAGCCGGCAACATCTTCGAAACTTGTCTGAGCTTCAGAAATAACCATTAAAGATATTTCGACAACTCTTTACTTTGAAGTATTGCTTTTTAAACTAGACTTGCTGGAATAATGATGGTAAGTTATAAATGGAATAAGTTGTAGTTTCAGAGCCCAAGACAAGTTGCAATGGCTTCTAATTTTTCAAGTAGTAGTCAGTATTATTATACGCTTTCGGTTGCTAATGTACACTCAAACTCAAAGCATTTATTTTAATTAGGCACTTTTGAATGTCAAGAAAACACAAAAGCGAAGGTACAGTCACATTCACGTGGCACACTAACTTGTGAAAATACTGTGGTTGTCCATTCCAAAGGGTATATGGAGAAGTAAGTTAGAGTAAGTTGCATACATCTTCGATTAAATCTATCATTAGCTCATTGGATACTTTATTCTGTCCATATCCTTGTGGGTATTTCCCCCATCTTTTAAAACCATTGTTTCACTGATCGAAAGAAAATGAGAGTTCGATACAAAGCTTCGTCTGAATTTTATTCGAATCTGGAACTGTGCCAAAACGTAAGGATTTGTATAATGAGGATACGATTTCTTCAAAAAATAATTTTGGTTTTCGACTCCCATTCGTAAGAATTTAACTAATTTGTCGATGATGTATTTTTTTATACTCGTATTACATAACTCTAGGGATTCATCGAAGAATCAATTGTTCTGCTATAAAAAAGAGTTAAGGGATATAAAAAAAAACACGTGATAGGTACCCCGTGCCTGGATTTTACATTAAGCTATCTTATTAACAAGTTCTAAAGGTAAATAAACACTAAAGTGCTTCCATTTACTTGAAAAAGTACAAACTCACAATCTCTCAATCACCAGTCAACACCGCAATCAAAACTTTCACCACTTTACAAAGAAACATCACTTAATAGCCTTTCATCCTTTTGTACAGTCCAATTTAATTTTTGTCAGATTTATAACAGCTATTTAATCCGGAGGCGTTAACAGGCAAATGAAATATAATTAGAAAGGAAGTATTACAGGAATATTTGCACGTTAAACAAAGGTGTTTCCACAAACGCGTTCGCTCGATTTATTTGAGTGGCTGTCATTCTGTCCGTAAGCGTTAGTTCAAAAACGGGCCGATTTCGGTCGGCGGCCAATCTCTAGCGGAGAGTAGTCATCGGCGTGGGAGATATTTTAGTGCACATGTCAGTGTGCTGGCACTGCACTTTCTGTTTCTTTTACTTTCATAGTCAGATGGGACGGCAATTCGAAATGACCGGAGAGAAAGAGATCAGGCGCAGGACCAATGGCATAACGTGATTTCTGAGGTACGGGTTATCATACCGCAAACTTTCAAACTCAGGGCTACTACTGGGAATTTTCTGTTGAATATACCACTGTTTGCCTGACCCAGGAACCAACCCCAAACGTAAACAACTAGGAGACGAATTAATCACTTGAACTGTATGTGAATAGATACAGAATATCTATGACAAGTTACGAACTAGCTGCAGTCACTAGTCGCGATTAACGCGGTTGCTGTCGCTAATAAATCGCGCCGTGAATGCCGCAGTCGTTCGCTCGCGCGTCACAGAATCGCCAGTTTGTAAATGCCCTAACTTCTGGTAACAAAGCGAGGGTATCAAGTAAGGCAATAAAAACGTAATTTAAAGTTACCCTCGACTCCATAAACGGTTGACATGGGAGAAGTACATTAATTTAATTATTTCGCTGACACTTTTAACTTTACTTTCGTTAATTTTTGTGAGATGTTTATGCATTGTGATTTTGAGTTTATGGGTTTTTAAGTAATTAGATATTTCTTCGTGAATATGGAAGTCATTTAAAGTGCATTCATGTCGAAGTTTTGAATAACTACTTACAATCTGTTTGTATCCACGTAGGTTTTCGGCATGTAAATGAAGCTTTAGTACAAAACCGATTTGTTTGTCTGATTCTATGATTTTTTTGTTATAATTAACCGCAGTACCTGTATGCCTAAAACAAGAATAAAAACCTTAGTACCAGTCCTTAAAAAATTCAAAAGCTTCCTACTTGAAAATCTAAAGAAATTAAGCAGCCAACACTTAACCAACCAAAATATTCCACCGTCTTTTCCTTTGAAAATGCTTCAAGAACTATGTCAGGAGTCGGAATATGGAGTATCATGTACAAGCAAGTTACTTCCCCTTCAAAACTACGTGTATTCAACATTTCAGAGGGTTCTGGTGAATAACAAATATTTCTCTACATATTTTCTCGTTGACTCTATTATTCAAACTGACGGGGTTTCCGGTCACTAACTGGATTTAAACATTATGTTTAGGGGTTGTTTTCTAAAGTATCATTTATGAACTGGTTTGGGGGATAGAATAATTATTATAATATGAAAAGCTTTGAGTACTAGTTTCTCGGAATATCAGGGTTATGACATTTTAGAAGTAACAGCATCATGTTGAGCCTTTTGGCCTCGTTCAGGACTAATTTGGTTTAATGTTGCCTTGTATAAGATTTTTTTTTATTTTGCTCTCTTTTTGTTTAAATTGTTTCGTTGTTTTGTTATGTGCCAGTCTGTCTAAATTATTTTTCATTTGACTAGAAATACTTCGTGAATTGAATGTAAAAATGACATTGTAAATAGTTCAGTGTCTGAAGTCCATTCCTCACCACCGGTTAAATTAATGGAATATGTCCTTTCAATGCAAACTGGAATTGACCGATTTTGTTTCTTAGAATCGGAAAAATATGTACATTATATTCCAAAGTCTGATTTGACCTTCAAGCAGTGTTGACTGAAATTCTCTCGTGAATAATTAACTTTATAATTTAGTAGGTAATATTTATGCCCAAATAGGCCCCACAGACAAGTAGCCTGACAACCAAGATTTACGGACTAACGCACATACGCTTACCCAATTGCGTCAGACAGTTGCAATATCTGTGTGTGGTGTAGTTATAAATTAGTCTAAATTGAGACGGTACCTAGTGTCCAGGTGACATAATTCAATTAGATTGCTAGCCATTTGTTAGGCTGCCCACTGACGCCTGAGTTATGTCCTGCTCTCTCCTCACAGGGCGTTTACACACGAATTGCATTGCACTGAACTTTGACTGGAAAATGGGATCCGTTTTGGTGCTCGTGTTTTCTTTTCACTTCGTGTGATAATTGAATTTTAATTGGATTTTTCCTCCTCGTTAATTACCCATTGTACTTTTTTGTGCAATTAAATTGAAAATGCTAATGTTTGAATAGCTTTATTTAACTTGAACGGCCCAATACCTTTTTGTTTTGGAGAGAAACTTTCTGAAGGCGACCGGTACTTGGAACGACCAAATACCCAGAAAATGAGTGACAGACGGTGCCGAATATTTTTTTAAGGAAATTAAAGTTCCTTTTTCCTGACATATTGACACTTTGACGTCCATTGATTCCGTCGATAAATTCTCGAAAGTTTATGAAATTAATAGAGGAAAAAAAAACCGGCCATGTGCGAGTCGGACTCGCGCACCGAGGGTTCCGTACAAACCTGCAAGGTTTACAAAGTTCGTTCATTACGACAATAGAAGTTTGATTTTGTTACAGCTTAAAGGTATTATAGACCTGAGTATTTGGTATGAATTTCAATTGAATACCTCAACGCGTTTATGAGGAAATGGGTAGTAAGTTTAAAATTATTAAAAAAATATATATTATGTGGTGTAACTAAAAATTTATGGTTTTCGTAATTTTTCCTTTATCTATGCTATAAGACGTTGCTTCGTACCAAATTTCAAGATTCTGAGTTCACGGGAAGCACCCTGTAGGTTTTGATTCCCTTGCAAGTGTCGAAAATTTGCGGCATAAACGGCTGTATCTTTTGATTGCGTTGGCTTAGAAGTTTGATTTTTTCACAGCTTCAAGGGACAGTAGACCTGAGTAATTGATATAAATTTCAGCTTCATACCTCCACGCGTTCCTGAGAAAAAGGGTCTTGACAGACGGACGGACGGACGGACAGACGGACAACAAAGTGATCCTATAAGGGTTCCGTTTTTTCCTTTTGAGGTACGGAACCCTAAAAACATTAAATAAAGCTTAGATCATTAAGAGTGACAGGACTTTTCATCGATTTTGTTGTGTAATTAAATAGGGAGCGTTGGTGGCCCACTGATTTTGGCTCCAACTTATGCCATGCGGGTCGTGGGTTCGAACCCAAGCAGGAATATTTGTTTTGTGTAATTTTTTCTCTTGTGTTTAACAGTGACACAGAGTCGCAGCAGACCTCGAAGGAGATGGTGGGATGAACTGGATGTCTGCAATGAGAATTGGAAAGAAGTGGCACATAATCGTTACCTTTGGAAGAAATGGAGAGACGCCTTTACCCTTCAGTGGGTCAATATGGGCTAGCTATAATATAATTAAGACTTAATCATAACTGGCGAAATGTGAGTGATACCGTACATCTCTGCCTAACCATTCGGAGATTGTAATCGTGATGTTATGTTACATTATTAAAACTTGGTTATTGCCTCTATCAACAGCTATTTATGATTTTCATAGTACATTGTATATACTGAAAGTCTGTACAAATATGTACCTGTGTTACTTGCAATGTTTCAACTAAAATCATGTTTAACCAAATTACCATTTATTGAACAGCACCAAGTCATGAATACACATTAAGTTAAATCATTTAAAGCACCATGTTTGTTTATTTATTTTAGTATTTGATTTAACTGCTGTTGTTTATCTTTTAGATTTTAACGAGTTTACATAAAGTTTGGATTGTTATCTTTTTTAACAGTATTAGTTTAGTTGTGGGGAAAGTTTGTTATTTTATTCGAGGAGGAATACGCAACCGAACCGCAGCCGAGGTTGTAATGGAGCCGAGAACTGCTTATTTAATTATTTTTACATGCAAAAATAGTACATTGTTACCTTAGGGGTGAAAGTAACTTATTTAGTCCCCGAGACGGGGTTTGGCGCCTGAGCGCAGCGAGGGCGCTAATAGTTCGAGGGACTAAATAAGTCTTTAACCCGAGGTAAACACTGTGCTTTTCATTACGAATACAAGGAAAGTTGATGGGAATAGGCTTGCACCCAATTACCTAAATCGAAAGAAAGAAGAAAGAAAAAACAAATTGACAAAAAAAAATAAAAAGTAAACATAAGAGAAACACTTAAAATCGGTTAAATCTAATCGGTGGATGGCAATAGGCTTGCTCCTAATTACATCGGTTGATGGCAATAGGATTGCTCCTAATTAGATTGGTTGATGGCAATAGTCTTGCTCCTAATTACATCGGTTGGGGGCAATAGGCTTGCCCCCAATTACATCAATTGATGGCAATAGGCTTGCTCCTAATTACATTGGTTGATGGCAATAGGCTTGCTCCCAATAACCCAAATCGGTGGATGGCAATAGGCATGCTCCTAATTAAATCGGTTGATGGCAATAGGCTTGTTCCTAATTAGATTGATTGATGGCAATAGGCGCGTTCCTAATTACATCGGTTGATGGCAATAGGCTTGCTCCTAATTAGATTGGTTGATGGCAATAGGCTTGCTCCTAATTAAATTGGTTGATGGCAATAGGCTTGCCCCCAATTACTTCGGTTGATGGCAATAGGCTTGCTCCTAATTAAATTGGTACATCAAATAATTTGACAGCTGTCAGTAGAAAGCGATTCTCCCTAGGGCTGAAAAGTGGTACTTTCAACCCGCTCCGCAGGCATGTCATGACCTACTTTCAGAGTATGAGTAATGAAAAAATACTTACAGCGACCGCCCGATATGCTGTGGGCAAAGCTATCATCGCTCTTTTTCATTGGAATTAGTCTATAGATCTACTTGAATTTTGACGTTTGCAAAGAGATTTAAAGGACTTACATTGCGAATATTGCCATACAAACATTTTTATCCCGAACATTTTCGACTTTGACATGCGAATGCTACCTGACAAGCGGGCGTTTGACATTAGATAGACCGATTTGACGTATAGTATGTAACAAGTATGTGGACATGATTTTCTTCGTCTTGTCCCGTCTACCGCTCGTAAATATTTGAATGTCTTTGGACTTTTCCTATAGAAATTAAAACCTGCTGACGAGGTTTTGATTGTCCTCAAGCAAATTTCAGCAGGTGGTGAGGGCAGCCTTGGACCGCAGTAGATGGAGGCAGATTGTCCGCTTGCAGGGGTCTAGTGCAGTAAAAAATATTAGATTTTGTTTTTTCTGTTTTGCTGTCGGTGATACGTTCGTTGTTACGTTATTTCGGGGTCACGTGATTCGGTGTGACGATATTCGTTGTAACGTGCATTCGTTGTTCCGTGATTCGAAGTCTCGTGCATTCGTTGTAACGTGATTCGTCGCTGCGTGCTTTCGTACTCACAGTATTCGTTGTCGCAAACATTCGGCGTCGTGTGATTCGACGTTGTAACTTTCGCAATGACGTATTGCACTCAGTGGCCACGATCCTCAGTAGTCGGTCCCTACCGACTGAAGAAGAAGAAGTTGAGGTTTAACATGACTGATGGCAAACCGGACTCCTAGATAGATAATGAAACGCAGAAAGAAAAAATATTTATTTGTCGCAGATAATGGTGCCGATGATACGACAATAAATGAAACCACTGGTAGTTACTTTCGGTGTTAGGATTCATTTGATAGTTTAATAAAAAAACTAAATGTGGCACTCGGAGACTGCCGCGGTAAAGCTATTGCATAGCATTTTTTATCAACAGCAAATAATTAATTATTTAATTTGACAACCTCAGTTGACAACCTTGTTATTTTCCGTAACCATAACAACCTGGTTAAATACTGAATCCTGAATATTTTCGTTAGGGAATCTCTGGATTCGCTCTCCACGCTCAAGGCCCGCGATAGAAGCTATGCAATAGCTTAAAAATGTTCCTATGAACTAGAACTACCAGTGATTTCATTTATAGTCGCATCATCGGCACCACCCTGTAAAGGAGACACAACAAGAGAAAAAAAAACAAACAGTAAGAAATAAAACAAGCAGAGATAATAAAAAAAATGGTTAACAGCTTTTACGTAGTGACTGCGACAAACAGGTTACCACTCAGCATGGTGCTGTGCTATGGGCACCCACAGCACAGCGATGGTTTTCAGTGGTCACCCGTCGGGAAAACGCACGAAAGCCAAGACAGCATAAATATTATGTGGGTATTTAAGAAAATAAAATAAACAGTGAAGACTACTACAATTGTTATGACATAAATACAATAAATCCTTACAAAAACTAATAACTAACAGCACTGAAGTATCTAAGTCCGTTGGCCGCATCCAGTCTGGACCCCGGTCCAGCCGGTTTGACTTTAACTACAGATTGCAGTTAACGGTAAGTAAAAAGTGCTTTTGAATTTGACTGCCTCGTTGGTCTAATGGTCGTAAGCGCAACTGCCGGGCATAAGGCCTTGGGTACGATACCCAGTTCGGGCAATAGTGTTATTGGGTTTTTTCATCAGGAATTTCTCAGTAGTAGCCATGGAGTCTGGTTTTGTGTCCTGTTGTTGCAATAGGCTCGCCCTCTATTAAATAAAACTAGCGATGTGATTGTTCTTATGGGTATCCCTCTACCTAACCCTTCGAAGATTACAGGCGTGATATTATGTTATGTAAAAAGCCCTATTGACAAAACTTCTATGATTTATTAAACAGGCAAATTCCATACTGTTCAATAGCATTAACTATTCAGTACGCGTCCCGTCGCCATTACTGGTAATAAAATGTTATTCTGAGCGCATTAAGTTGGGTTAACAACATTATTCATGAGTTCGGCAGACGGCAGTGCGCTTTAACATTACAACTAATTGAAAATTTGCAAATGCCTGCAAATTAATATAGTGCTAATTCATTAAATGTTACGGCATGGTTTCCATTGCTTGTTTTCTAAATGACAAAAAAAAATTGGGACTGGCGAAATGTGGGTGTACTATTAAGTATACCTCTGCCTTACCCTTAGGAGGTTACAGGCATGATGTTATGTTATGTGTAAAAACGATTTTTATCGATCTTTTAAAAGAAGCAAATATGTCAGTACCTTTGCATAGGAACTGCACAACATACTACAAAAATATGTATGTCACAAGTTTACGTCAAGAAATGTAAATGTATGGTCTTTCAGGCTAGAGGGAAATGATAGACAACGATACCTGCCTTAAAATTATATGGAACACCACTAAAAGACTGAAACATTTTAAATACATTGATCTAGACAACATAATATGACTTTTATATTTTTAATGTTTAAGTGAAATCATTAATAGTAACTTTAAACAAATAAATTAAATAAAGCTTCGATCAAAACCACGGACTTCCAAAATGCGAACTGATTTATCGCATTCAGTAAATGTTTCAGAGGGAATCATAATTTCCAACAGCAAATACACTTTGATTCCCAACAATGGAGAGACCCGATAAATGATCGGATTCCAGCGACGCGATTCCATTTCAAGGCTTTGCATTTAAATCAGAAGCACCGTGGATGCAGTTTCCATATTTTTCGGAAATACCAATGCGAAATCCTAACGTGTATTACTTTTTGATACTAAAACTTTATTGGATTTCGAGCCACAAGAACTTTGAAAGAAGATTTGTTTTACATTAACATTTAATCCCCTATAAAGCTTTGAATGTGAGATAATTAAAATTAGATTCTATTGAACGTTGATTAGGTTTAAATATGGTTTCAAAAGACTGAAATATGAAACGGGCCTTGGATGGATTGTATGAATGACTAATTAATTTGAAACAAAAGGCATGAAAGCGAACTCGAAGGTATTAGAAGTGAAATATCAATAAAGTTATACGTTTAGATTACTTAAGGTATAATATTCTAGCTTTATTTTTATTTTATTAGGTACTTAATAGGTTTCTATACCCTGTATTAAAATGATCTTCTATTTCGGTGAAAATAAGTAGGTACTTATTCAAAAACTTATCCTTGAAGTCTGGTCAACTGTAAAATCACTTTAAATCACGTTAATCAGTTATTAAAACCATGTGTGATGTTGTGTTAATTATCTGATAACAGCCAATTAAATCACTTGAAATCTGAGAGAACATACATGCAGACTTCGGTACCGATGGATCCGGCAAACCATTGAACGTTGGCTCCACAAGTTTCTAAGTTTAACGTTTTCTTAGGTCTGTCAAACTGATACTAATATTCTTTTTAATAACACAACGCAACTCCTCAAGAGATGCCTATATATTAATGCACAGTTATCCGGCTATCTGTGCTGAGTGAGGAAAATAGTCCAGAAAACTTTTAATCGCACAATTATTTAGATGAAGCCTGATGTTAGTGAAAATAGTGATAACTTTTGCGACAAATACTAAAACATAATATAGACATATTTATCTTAAAGAATCTATTTTCAAAGTTTGTTACAGCCAAACTTGGCAAAACAAAGACGGGCGAGTAATGACGTCGTCAGCTTTTAATGCGGTCCACATTTCAAGGAGCTCAGGTGTGCTGTCCATTGTGGAGCCATCAACAACTCCCCACTTTTACGAGTACATCATAACTTTACCAAAACGTGTGTTTTGAAGGCGGAGGTAACACTGGTAACACCCGACGCTGCCCCGCGTGGCTTCGTCGATTGTGTGTTGAGATATGGCTCATAAAGAAGTGACCACAGTTTTACGACTTGCTTCTTCTTCTTTACGTGTCGATGAGCTCAAATCGTATTAGACCAGTATACGTAAGTTATGTAACCACCTGCACAGGTCTATCATTTGCTTCTAGTACGTCCTGAAAGGTACAACACTGTTAAAAATTATGTAATTTTACTAAAAATTATGTAATTTTACATGCAAAAAATTATATAATCCTGTAAAATTTCCGAAAAATCTGGGAAATTTACGGGAAAATATGAAATTTTACATAATTTTCGTCAATTTTACATTTTTTTATGTAAAATTTCATATTTTCCCGTAAATTTCCCAGATTTTTAGGAAATTTTACAGGATTATGTAATTTTTTTGCATGTAAAATTACATAATTTTTTACAGTGAAGTGGTTGTGCAGGATGAACTGGTAGCGCATATCCTGCAGAGGGGCTCCACGCTGCGACTTACTTAGACTTCTTCCGGCTTGCGCTGGTATGTATAAAAGAGCTTCATGCTTATACCATAATATAGTATTCTAATCAGGATTGCAAGCCATCTGGACTGTGTTTATGTGGGTCGGGTTGTTGCAGCAGAGATCCACCGTTATTTCTTGTGTTGTTTGTTTTTATAAGTGCTTACTAACATAGTCGTAATATTTACTAGAAGTTTTTTAGTAAAGACAAATTCTCCTTTTTCTTAAAAAAGTGACAGTTCAAAGCGCCATCGTCGAGAACTCAAGAGACATCGTCTGAACCGAAACGTGTCGAAAAACGATAAGTGTGGTCACTCTTTATAACAATTGCGTGATGATTAAATTGTCGGTTTTCGTCGCTCCATGACTACCTTTCTTAAAATTGGTCTCTAACATCTGCCAGCCCGCACATTTTCGTCAGCAAATTGATAAAATAAGGCCAGGAAGCGTTCGAAAATCTAGTAATGATTGTGTTTGTCAAAAGTGTTTTCATTGCTCCAGGCTAACCTCTTTTAGAAATCTTCTCTATTTTCTGCCACCCCGCGCGTTCGTGACGAAATGAGGCTAATAAACGCGCGACAGCAGCGTGTTGTGTTGTCTGTTTTCGTCGCTCCAGGGTAGCGATTAATCAGCTCAGTAGGTATTATTGATTGCTTACTTATCGCGGCTCATTACCGTATTCGTTAGGCCGTGAAGTTTTGTGCGAACAAGTTTACAAGTTATTGATGTGTAAGATTTCTGTGAAACTCGTTTAAATAATATGTTTTTAGGGTTCCGTAGGTACCTCGAAAGGAAAAAACGGAACCCTTACGACCTTTGAATTTTAGGAACACGAATGGTTCATACGATTAGTTTTCTTAACTTTGGTCCAACGAAACAGAATCACTGTTTTGTCGACGAGTGGCTGCAAAATCTATGAGGATGCGACGCGACTGCTGAGCATGAGAGCTTGGGTTCGATTCCCGGGTCGACAGTTAACACGCTGTTTTGTAATAAGTTCCATTAGATACAAACAAAGTCAACGACTGGAGAAAATGTTAATTATTTTATTTTTATTCATGAACCTTTTTTTTTGGTTTGGCTTTACATAAAACCAGATTAGACCGAGGTGAAATTTCCTTTTTTGAGCTGTGTTTCTGCGAAAAACATAAAGAGGGAATTATTTTCCTTGTCAAAATAATAATAATATACTAACTAGGTCTGTACAGCTGCAGGCCTTTATGGAACATTGCTGTTCAATCAAAATAATGTAACGGTTGAATATCAATTTTAAATATTTCGGTGTTAGAGGAGTTTTTTTGGGCAACGATGGATTGTTGCTTGTAAGCTCCCGGCGGAGAATAACCTCCCAATTGGTGGGTGTTTTGAAAGGGAACAGGAAATAACGACTTTAGGACGGTCAGAAATGTCATCGTGTCTGCAGAAAAAAAACATGGACTTTCGTGGTGGTTCTTTTTTTTTAAATTTCGAACCGTGCCTATTTTATGATGTTTTTAAGTGCCAATGGTTTGTGTAAAATAAAACATTTTGTATTATAATTTGGGAATAGGGGCAAAACTAATACATGCACGCAGTTTTCTTTTAAGAAACGCTGCCACATACTAGACATTTCTCCTGTTTCCTGTATCTTAAAAATATCTTAACACAATTAGCCAGACCAGAAACAAGTAGGCACACATATTTGAACCGAGAATTGAACCTGTGACATGCAGCGCAGCAGCCAATCGCTGTCACTGCACCAATTGGGGAAAGGCCTTCTTCCTGATAGACATTTACGAGCTAATTCAGAACGAAGAATAAAAAAACAGCCCCTATTACAAGTTTTATTTGTTGAACCTCACTGATGTACCAATTAATCAGCGTTGGTGAGTCATTCAGATAACGATAAAATGAATTGAGGTTTTACGAAATCCTCGCGATTCGTTGAGCGCACTTTGAGGTCGTTTGTTTTTAATTTTATTGCTGACGCTGAGTTTCTGTTATCACTGGGACGTTGTTTACATTTATTTATTCGGTTTTTATTTTGTGTGCAATGAATATTTTTTGGACGACAGTTAATTGAGTTCGGTTTTTTGTGTTGAGAGACCTTTTTGATATTGGCGGTGTTCTCGAAACCGGCGTGCGTGTTTGACCGTATGTATGAACGTGGACGAAACAAAAGTTGTATGAGTAAAGATCGTCGTGAGTGACGTTCTGTAGATACGAGCACCATTTAATACACTTAAGGCGAGGTTGCAGTACTTTGTTTTTATGTACGCACGACCTCACCCCCCGCCCTGCCGCGCGAGCGATTTAGTGCCTAAATTTTGACTGTTTTTTGCTTCTTGGAGAAAAACTATAAATAAATTATACAAAATGTTTTCAACATTTACTTCAGAATAAGAAGTTCTATCTATTGATATAACTTTTATATAAATTCATGATGAAATGTCTTAGCAGTACACGTTTGAAATTGTGATTTAGAGTCATGTTTGATAAAAAAAAGTATCGAGCCGATCATTCTAAATCGCGTTCCTATCTTTACGATTTACTAGAGAGTATGTTCAATTTTTATGTAATGATTGTTATTTAATAACAAACTCGTATTTAGTTCGATTTTTATAGGTTCAAAAATCATAAAAGTACTGCAACTCCGCCTTAAATTATCAACGTTTAGAAGCAATTTTCGCCTACTGCATTGATTTCATTTTCATTTTACGTTACGAAACTAATTAAAATTTGGAACCCATACTATATCATAAATAAAGTAGGATACATAGGATATCTCAAAGTTGTACCTAATCGTTATTTTACGAAAAAAAATCACGTTTGAACTTTGGCAAGTGAATGACATTATTGCTCGTGACTGTACATTTTACCGACTTTTTTAGATACCTCTTTAAGGATAAAAAGCTACTAAAACTTAAACTCATCCTAAACTACATTTCTTATTTATTAAAGATCCTCAATGTCGTTTTCAAACTAGACTAAATTATTCACACGTCGAGTTATAAAAGATGCTTTTAGCAGCAAATTTTTAGACGTAGCAATTTGATCGTTCGGGGAGCCACCGCTCACAACATAGTCCCTTGCGTATCCTTCCACGAAAGTTGGGTATAGTTTAATTTTACGTAGCAACCCCGTCAGTGTGTTTCGGACCAAGTTTGTAATAAATGCTCCTTGTTTTTCTGCCAGCTGTCGAAGCTGAGTGTACAGCACCTGAGCCACCTGAGCCTGGCTACCTTATCACACGTCTGTATGAATAAATCAAACGTAGAGTGAGGCGAGCGAGGTGTACACTGTGTTTTGTTTTAGATGTCTGTTTTTGTAAATAAATCTGCCTTTTGGCTGAAATGATGATGGCAGGTATGATAAACATTTTATTTTATTTCAAAATAGAGATGTCAATTTTATTACTCATTAATTTTTTTACTACATCGGATAGCTAAACAAAAATATACTTTAGATAGGTTGATAGAAAGGAAAGGTTCTATAAAAAAAAAGGGGTGGAAACTTGGAACTAATCTTACAAGGGTTTTTTTTTAATTTGACTCAAGTTCTTTCATTATCTAGTCTGTTTTATCTAACAAGTTTCTTGCCAGTGTAACAAAAAAGTAACTACTTAGTTCAAAACGTACAGCCATCATCGTCATTGTTTGACCACTTTTGACGGATTTCCTACTTAATTAAAACTTCTAAAATGTCTACACTTACATGGAGAAATTGTGACCTTGTCGTATAATGTTGTGTGACATTCAACCATAAGGGGGGCGGTGAAAAAATTTCGAGGTCGACTTTACCTCCACCTCAATAAATAAAACAACCGACTTCAAAAACACCAAAAAGTAAAAAATAAACTTCAGAAGAAAAATCAGCTTCTGAAGTTGGTGACATTTGTTTATGTCATTTCGTGTTTTTGCCACCGACTTCAGAAGCAGATTTTTCTTCTGAAGTTTATTTTTTACTTTTTGGTGTTTTTGAAGTCGGTTGTTTCTTTTTTGCAAAAAAGTTTTTTATTTTTTCATTTTTAGTTTTAATATCCTATAGAAATATTTACTATACATTTAACATTCGACTAAGAAACGTAACATTCGACAAAAAAACACGAAACACGTAAGTAATACGTGCCTATGAAATTTGAGGGTTGCCTTCGAGTTCTCTGGGATTCCATTACCAGGTCCTGGTTTCTATATCATAGTACCACTCTTAAAATATCTCTTTCACCATAAAAAAAGAATCATCAATTGGTTCTTATACAACGAAGTTATTCGCGAACACACATAACGAAAAATGTTCATAAATTAAGAATAATCTTCATAAAATGAAAAGTACTGGGCCAAACTATACTAAATTTTTATGGGACCAAATGGCAACTATTCCGCATCAAACAAAAATAGAATCACGTAAATCGGATCATAAATCGCAGCGTAATCGGTGTACATACATAGAAAAAAAAAACATACCAATCGAATTGAGAACCTCCTCCTTTTGGGAAGTCGGTTAAAAATATTAAACACTCTGCGGACGTCCCGCGGTTTCACCCGCGTAGTTCCCGTTCCCGTGGGAATACAGGGATTAAAAGTAGCCTCTGTTACTCAGGGTGAATGTAGCTTTCTAATGGAATCGGTGCAGGAGTTTTTGAGTTTATTAATTACAAACATACACACAAACAGCGGAGCAGCGGTGGCCCAGTGGTGGCGGCCCCGACTTACGAACAGTAGGTCGTGGGATCGAACCCAGGCAGGCTCATTACTTTGTGTAATTTATTTCATCACCGCTGCTCTCAAAACGGTG
Source organism: Diarsia dahlii (assembly GCA_949775195.1). Classification (NCBI taxonomy): domain Eukaryota; kingdom Metazoa; phylum Arthropoda; class Insecta; order Lepidoptera; family Noctuidae; genus Diarsia; species Diarsia dahlii. Next base: position 10,836,669 of record OX459201.1, read on the forward strand.
AAGGAAAACATCCTGAGGAAACCGGCATGTCTTAGAACCAAAACATTCGAAGACATGTGACATCTACCAATCTGCACTGGGCCCGCGTGGTAGATTATAGCCTATTCCCTCTTTAAGAGAGGAGGCCTGTGTCCCAGCAGTGGTAACATTAATAGGCTGTTGATGATGATACACACCAACATACAAATCTTTCCTCTTTATAATATTAGTGTAGATTTTTCGGCTAAACTTAAAGATCCATTCTTACGTAGATCCGTATATTAGATTTCACTTGTTGTTTCGCCGGCTGTGATTAAATCAAGAAAGGGTTCTGGATCTTATTCATATATGTAAATATTATCCTAGCGTTGAATTTGGCCAATTCAATATACTTCAGTAGTTGTGTTACTACCACTTGTTCCAAAATCGAAACAAAATAGTTTATTAAATCCATTTTGAAAAGGGACTAAATTCAAAGGTAAGTATTCAATTTAGTCATGGATTTTATTTCTCTATGGTTTTAAGTAGAGCAAAATGGATTTAAGGTATAGAAGTAATAACTATCTCAGTGTGTTCAAACCTTTTTATTTTTTTGAGGGTGGGAATTCATCAAATGGCTTTTTCCACTCTGGGCAGAGCGGTAGGGAGTGTCAGACTTCTACTGAATAAAAATCACTCAAGTTCCTTCTTAGCCCTTTGTGTCGAGGCCGCGGTATCTCTTTCGAACAACCCGCAGCCCCGACGGGAGCGTGTTCAAACCTTAGAGATCGACCTGTGTTCCTATTTAGCCTCGACCTCCTCAAATAGCTTATCCTTCAACACGAATTATAAAGCCCGAACAATACCAATCTGCATCTTTCCAAAACAGACATAACCAAATAATTCTTAACTCAAGGATGAGCACGTTAAGTTAACGAAATTAAAAAGCTAGCTCGAGTGAGTAATGTTTCAGTGTTTTACTCCTGAAATGCATCTATAACGTACTTAGTAGCTCTGAGTAAGTCCTTTCTGACGAAGTTACTCGTATCCCGTAAGAGAATAAATTAAATGAGTCTTTATACTTAGTATACGTAGACATACAAACACACGTGCATTCCCACTTAAACTTAGGACCAGTAAGTAAGTGCTGGGATAATGTATTAGCATTCAGTACGCAGGACGACCATTGAAGCTATACAAAACCAGTATATGCAGATCTCTCATTGATGAGAAACCTAAACAAGGCAAAGCTATGTTAAACTGGAAATCAATAGCTTGGTGTGTCGCCGTTTGTACAAGCTACTGTCTTGGTGTAGAAATTTACGGCTCCCAGTCTAAATGGATGCAGCTGAATACCTGTATTTTACATGGAGAGACTGCCTATCTAACCTCCACAGCATAGTTAGGACTGGGGAATACGATATCCCATAATAAGACTGGTGATCAGACTTTCGGGCCAATGACTACCTACATTTTTTTTGAGTGGGTGACTACGGCAGGGAGTGTCAGACTTCTACCGACTAAAACCACCCATGTTCCTTCTTAGCCCTTTGTGTCCGGAGTCGCGGTAACTTTTTCGAACAATCAGCAGCGTGAACGGCTGTCAAAGACGTCTACAAATGACAGCTGGAAAAAACCGCTTCACGTGCTTTCCGCGAAGCACAGAGGAAACTTGGTATGCTCGGTTAAGCGCGACTTAACCTACAGATTGACCCGAGGGGTTGTTATTATTTTGCCACGAGCTCCACTTCGTCTAGCAAGCATTTATAAATAATAATAAAACACAGTAGAGTATGATTACCGTACGTAACCCTTTAGGAAGAAAAAGGGGACCTATTTATTCTTCGGCGGAAGCCTCGGTACACACCTCGCGTTATAAATCCCTGCTTACGCCCGGGATCTCCTTGTTTAACTTGAAGTACCTTTTGTGGAGTAAATCCTGACCTGAAGTAAGGTACTTCATAATTTTGTTATATATTTTATTAGAAAATATTATTATTCTGTTTCTATTGAGATTCTAATCCTATCTGTTATTATAAAAGTAAGTTTGTTTGTTACCTTTTCACGCCAAACCACTGAGCCGGTCATCCTGATATTTTGCATATACGTTGTTAGATATACGGAACTGACATAGGGTATCTTTAAATATTACTGTTCCTAAAAAAAAAACAAAAATAACGTCTTTAAGATAGTAGATAGCTGTGGTAGATAGGGCCACGTGTCTTTTAAAAACTGATTTAATTATATTATTATAGAAACTTTAGTACTATTTTATAATTATTACACGCGAATAAAGGTCACGGGTTTCAGTTAGTAATTACTATAATTAGCTAGTTGTGGTAGATATTATGAAATTAAGACGGTATGTTGTATTCTGATTAATTAAACATGATAAGGTGTTGCTATTCTTAGAAATAACGTATTAGATTATAGGAATAATTTCAAAAGAGATGTATTAAATCTTTGTATAAAATCTTAAGTAACTCACAATTTGGGTTCAGACCCGGATTATCAACCGAGGATGTAGTAACTGCCCTCAGTTCTCTAGTGGCTGGTAATCTGGATAGTGGTAATAAATGTCTGACTGTCTTCCTCGACTTAAAAAAGGCGTTTGACACCGTCTCTGTTCCTATCCTCATAAACAAACTGGAAACGCTAGGTGTGAGAGGAATTCCACTCAAAATGTTTGTTGATTACCTTTCAAACAGGAAACAAAGAGTTAGGGTTGGCGAATACGTCAGTAGTGCAGAAAAAGTGACATTTGGTGTGCCTCAGGGAAGCGTGCTAGGCCCTACGTTATTCCTACTTTACATTAACGACCTCTGCAACCTTAATATCAATAACGCTAGAGTATTTTCCTATGCCGACGACACTGCTGTAGTCTTTTCTGGGAAAACTTGGAACGATGTCGCTAGGAGTGCTGAAGCTGGTATGACTCAAAAAACTGAATGGCTTTCAAAAAACCTATTATCACTCAACACAGCAAAAACTAATTACATATGTTTCAGCATATCACACAGAACACACCCCAACAACAATTTTAATATAAAAGTACATACGTGTGATGCTCCAAATAACTGTCAATGTCCAGCACTACTCAGAGTGACTCAAACTTAATATCTTGGCGTTATTATCGACCAAAGATTATCTTGGTACTCCCAGCTCGAACAGGTCACTAATAGAGTTAGAAAGCTGAGCTGGATTTTTAAAACTTTAAGACATATTGTGCCAAACAAATTAACAACTGTCATGAGTACTACCAGAAATATACTAAACGAAATATATATAGCCTTGGTACAATCTGTGTTAGTATACTGCATCCTCATTTGGGAGGGTGCGGCTAAGACTAAATTTATAGACCTTGAGCGGGGACAACGGGGTCTAATAAAAATTATGTACTTTAAAAACAGAAGGTATCCTACAGAGAGTCTTTATCAAATAAGTAATTTATTCTCAGTGCGCAAACTCTATAAAATATACTCTATATATAATTAAAACTATTCTCAAAAAACATCGAACACTTTTCTATGACCCCAAATTAACCTTAAAAAGAAGAAATGATATAATAGCTGAAGTTCCACAGACCAAAACCAAGCTCGCTCGGATTCAATATAAAAAACGCTCAGCTCAGCTATACAATCGAGTAAATAGAGAGATCTACATAATTATATGATGTGAAACTAACCGACTGTAAAAAAATACTGAACTCTTGGATAAAACCACTAACATATGACGACACGGAAACGCTGCTGGAATAAAATAAAATAAAACCTTACACATAAATAAATAATCAGTTTTTAACTGTTTCACTCGAAATCACATACACACTCTTTCATTAATTGAAAATCACAAATGATTACAAATATATTCTCACTCTCACACAACCTTACATACACTCAAACTCACACTCACACCCACACATGCTCACATTCACCTTCTCACACACTTTCACCCACCCTCAATCACACACTCGCATGCCTGCGTGAATTCTGCTTGTTTAGTTTTAACTTATTTTTTTTAGTTTACATCATTTTCTTTAAAAATATTTTCAGTATAAAACAAGCAAATTAGTTATTTAAGTTACGGAAGAGCGGAGTCTCCTAACACAGGCTTATTTGCTTAAAAGGAGGTTCCTGCCCCTAGTTGTTAAGGTTTACTTGTTTAAACGAATAAAGCATTTTTTTTTTCATCTAGTTAGATGTGCCTATTCAAACCCACATGCGAAGAAGCCATTTCAAGATACTAACGTTAATATTATAATAACAAATGCCTAAAACTGTTATATAACATAACTTAACATCACGCCTGTAATGTTTCAATCCCATATGTATAATAGGGGGCGAGCCTATTCAAATCAACTCGAACTGGGAATCCGACCCAAGACCTATGAGCTCAGCAGTCGCGATTGTGGAGTTTGGAAGTTGGCGGTACGATACCCCCATGCTTCGGAAAGCACGGTCCTGCGCCTGATATCTCTCCGGTCGTGTCAGGTCGCGGTCCCATCGGACTATGAGGGTAAAGAGAGTGCACCTGTGTCTGCCTACACACTTGTGCACTATAATATCTCCCGCGCCGATGGTTATCCTCCGCTAAGATAGGCGGCTGTGGCCGAAAACGGTCAGGAGGACTAATAAAGTACACGCCTGTGTGGATAGACATATAATAGTTTAGAATACCATTAACTTGAGTTTGAAATACACGTATTAACGTTTAAAAATAAGCCCTCAATCACATAAATACTTAAATAAAAAACTTAGGAAAGCACGTAAGACAATTCACATTCAATTCACCTAAATTCAGAGACACGCCGCAAAAACGTAAAGGTCACTTTACAAGGCACTGAAAATTTAACTTGTTGAAGAGTGCCACGACCTGAGAGGGCTTTTTGTTAGAGAAATTATTTAATTACCTCTCGTACCCGAGTGAATATGGACTAACAGGGACGAACAAAGCCTCTTTCGGCTTGGAACAGTTTAAATGTTAATTCTTCATGCCCTGTTGGTGTATTGTCTGTGCCATTCACGCATTTAATGTAACTGGGGCGCTACTACAACGTCTTAAAACAGTCCTGTTTTAACCTTTTTTTTTTTGGTGGGTGGAAAATCATCGAATAACCCCCCCGCTCTTGGGCAGAGCGAAGGGGAGTGTCAGACTTCTACTGACTAAAAACCAAACCCATGTTCCTTCTTCGCCCTTGTGTCGGAGCCACGTTATCCTTTCGATAATCCACAGCCCCGACGGGATCCTGTTTTAACCTTACTTTGCGTTTTCGTACCATCACGTCCTTAAAACAATCTCAATAAACGACTTATTACTATACTATTTTTGTGTCTTCAAATAAATTATTTCTTTTAATGCATGCACATCTACCTAGACGTATTCAAAACACTTTGTCAAGAAGTTTCATTCCAGAATTTCATCAGGACTGTGGCCGTAAACCCAATTTTGTCCTCGTAACTAATTCCAGTCGTGTTAAGATTTATAGACACAATAATATTTGATTAAGAATAATTGAGGTTCTTTGTTGCCGTGTCGTCTACAGTTCTACAATAGAATAGACATAGTTTCCTTTTGATGTAGATTCGTTTAATTGTCAAAGACTTCTATGCAATGTTTTGGTTTTAAAGGGGGATTAATCTAATCCGTCGGCTGGTGAAGCGGCTAATTCAGGAATGCGACTTATATCAACTACTAGCTTTTGCCAGCGGCTTCGCCCGCGTGAAAATGACGATTTTCCATACAAACTTTCATCCCCTATTTAAATCCCTTAGGGGTTGAATTTCGAAAAATCCTTCCTTATTCCTTGTCTACACTATAAAGGGAACCTCTGTGCAAAATTTCAGCTTTCTAGGTCCAAGAGTTTGGGCTGGGCGTTGATGAGTCAGTCAGTCAGTCAGTCAGAACTTCTCTTTTTATTTATATAGATAATCTATTTTTATCATAACATATAACATACATGGTATATGATACAGGGTGGTGCCGATGATACGACAATAAATGATACCACTGGTAGTTCTAGTTCATAGGAACATTTTTAAACTATCAAAAAAATCCTAACACCGAAATCGTTGTCGTATCGTCACCACCCAACCTACCCTTTCTTTGCCAAAATCTTTTTTCCTTTTTTTTTTGTGCGTTAATCAGTGCAAATTATTCCTAAGGTTCGTTTACAGTTTTATGCTATTTAGTTTTTTAGTTTATATAAAAAAAAAAATCGGTGTTAAGATTTATTTGATAGTTTAAAAAATGTTCCTATGAACTAGTAGGTACTATAATACCAGTGTTTTCATTTATTGTCGTATCATCGGCACCACCCTGTATAATACTGTTTGTGTTAGTATATAATATAGAACCTTAAAACTATATAGTAACACCAAATAAGCATTGTGTGTGTGTTCAGTTATTTTAACCATGCGTGACGTACCGTAAAGTTGTTTGATGGTGTTTCTTCTCCATCGGAAACAATTAACCTGAACCGTGCAAATATCTTTAGATCCTTATCCTTACAGAGTATAAAACAAAGTCGCTATTTTTGTCTGTTTGTTTGTCTGTATGCTTAAATCTTTAAAACTACGCAACGGATTTTGATGCGGTTTTTTTTAGTAGATAGAGTGATTCAAGAGGAAGGTTTTAGTATATAATTTGAACGACATCCACGCGGGTGAAGCCGCGGGCATCAGCTAGTGTGAGATAAAATATTTGATTTTTTTGTTTTAAAATATAAACCTTTTAAGCGTGCTAAATGCTAACTCAGTTCAACGTCTCAGTTCATTCTGTAACAGCACTATAATTTAAAATTAAAATCAAAATATTTTATTTCACATAGGTCTTAGCACCCCCTGCTCTAGGGTGCTCACACCTTGGATGGCTTCCTCACCAACTGGCGGGAAGAAGCTCACCATCGTAAAAAGTAGAAGGAATGGGGGGAGGCCTTTGCTCAGGAGTGGGACAATACGGGCTAAACAAAAAAAAAAAAACATAGGTATACATGGGCACGTCGACAAAAAGGTAACAAAAACATAACTGGTTACTAAAAGAAAGCCAAATTTTTTAATTTTATTTTATTTTTTATTAATCTTGTATGTCCCACGGGTGGGCAAATAGCCTCCCTTATCCTTCCAAGTACTCTTCTCATCTAGAATATATTACATGAAATCTTTGTACTTTACTATTTAACATGTTAATTGGCTATCCTTTTTAGACTGCGACGCTTGTGCATTTTTCATTTTAAAAGCTAAAACATTTGCATAATCATGTTTCTATTAAAATGCGTCACTTTGAGATGTTTTCTCGCTCAAAGTTGTGTTAAATCAACATTTTAAGAAGAAAAAAGAAAATGTAAGGTTTTAAACCAAACAAATTGCATTCAAGTCTTATTAAAATGTGTAAAAGTCCTCAGGATTTTGCTTTCATACAATTTTATAAAAATGCAAACTTTGCTAATAGTATTTTCATTCAAATAGGTTTTCTCTTTTAACGAAAATTGCTATTTAAGTCATTTTAATTTTCAAACATGTAGGTATAAAAGTTAGGTAATTTCGTACTGAAAATATTAAACACATCATAAAGTTCGTAGAGATAAAAAACAAATTGTGAATAGGACTTTGTCACAGAAATTTTAATGAAGCTTAGGGTTTATTTCGTTTTACAAAATTATCAAATACTGTCATTTTGGTATTTTCCTTGAATACCTCCTATAGTTTTTAGTTCAGTTTAGTTTTTTTTAAATTTTATTTATGTTTAGATGCATTAAACAAAATAATATTAACCTCTGAGCTTGTTAAAAGCTTCTACAAAGGGATGGAAGATTTTTCGATGACGATTTTGTCACATATAATGGTTGTGTGTATTGATGCCAGTTATTGATTATTTAATACAGGTTTAATGCGTGGCTGCTACTAAATAACTAAAATGGCAAAAAAAATAAAGTGATGAAGGCTTAGGCTTAGCTTACTATAGTAACGTAGTCTTCCAAACCAAACGTGCTTCAGCTCAATCATAGCTCAATCGGTTGGAGATTACTTAATGTTTTATAATTTAGCTGCCAGATTTGACATAAACAAACATTGCAAGTTAAATAAAAGCTTCTTAAAAATAAGAAGTATTCGATAGTCAATTCCATTCAATATTTTTAGGTTTTGACTGAAAGTGTGTTATGCCAAAAACCACTAAACTACCTCAAAATATGTGTAACGCTTTATTTTTCATTTAAAAAAAGGGAATTTAACCTTTAGTTATTAAAGTACAAAATTGAGTGAAATACGTTGTTATTATGTGTCTACGATGAATAAACTTTTATGTTATGTAAATTACATTAAAGAAAGAAAGAAAGAAAAAGTATTTATTGGTTTCACACCAGGACAAAACAAATTGACAAAAAAATTAAAAGCTAACAGGGTAAACATAATTAGGAAACATTAAACTCAGCGTTGAATAATCAAAGGGTGTAAGTGACGTAACAGGATTTTGTATATTATATAAGGATGTGTTATTTGCATGTTTATTATTATTTAACATGAAATCTTGTTTTAATAAGGTATGAGCTCCGAGTTCCATCATCAGAAGAGGAGAGATACGGCGAAGCGTTGCCGTTGTATTGTCGAAGTTCCACAGACCCAAACAAAGGCTTAAGCTGTGCTTCCACGTTTATTGTGTAAATCACCAGTTAGAACTCGCTGCCGGCTACTCTGTTCCACGAACATTATAATCTGGATCTCTTTAGGGTTTGATTGAATCGTATTCTTCTAAGTAAGCGTGCTCTACCGCACACCGCACTGCAAAAGTTACTGGTGGCATTCATAACATCATCCTTTTTTACAAGATGGTTAAAAATAGTCATGATCTAGTTCGATTTCACCTGCTGCTGGGCCTCTATTTCTCTAAACTAACATTACCAATACAGCCACCCTCTATTAGAGACTCAAAATTCAAAGGAATTTTTAGATGCCTTGAGACCACCAGGGTATCGTGCCATTTTACTCTTTTTTCTTTCATACCTCACACAATTTCACCATCTTTTTTATGGTCCACCTCTCCCTCTTCATCCATTTACATTTATAATCATCCCTCTTTCAGTCACATGATTCATCAGTACCTATCGAAAATTACCTACCCGTTGACAAAATTCAGGTAATTTGAAATACCTACCATGAAAATCCTTAAAGTATTACCTTCACAATAACGTCAGCAAAATGTTCTAAAAATCTAAAGTCAGGACGAAGATATCCCGTTCCAAGATTTAGAACAGCAATAATCGTTTGTCAGACCCTGCACACATTTCAGCCACGGATTTATGATTTTATTTATCGGGAAGCGGCTACCATAATACCTATCTACTTAGGTACCTACTACCTTATTGGTGGTTTAGGACTTTACAGATCCTTTATTTATTTTACCACTTATGTCCATACACGAGAGACTATAAGGAAACATCATAAATTATCTAAGAGTACCTACAAAGGCGGAGTTTATTTCAAAAGAAATGTACGAGTAGACAGTAATGTTTGAAAGTCTTCAGCAAATATTAATTACCCGCGACTTGTTCGCGTGGAAATCTTGAGGTTTATGTGTTCGACTGCCTCGTTGGTCAAGTGGCTGCAAGCGCGACTGCTGAGCTGCTGGCCTTGGGTTCGATTCGTGGATCGTGCGAAGTGCTATTGGATTTTCTGTGGGTTTTACCAACAGGACTTTCTCAGTAGCAGCCACGAAGTCTGGAATTGTGCCCGGTTGATGGAAATAGACTCGCCCCTTAAAACATAGGACTAAAAATAAGTGACGAAATGTGGGTGTGTGGGTTAGGTATACCTCTACCTAACCCTTTGAGAATGGCGTGATGTTATATAATAATATAGGCACTGGCATTACGAGGCTACATAGTAGATGCGTCGTATCACAAAACGTAACCCTAATGTCAATGTGTATTATCTATGACGCAGAAAATGTGGAAAGGTGCCATTAGAATTCGGAAACCACACATATTCACATAATGCTGTCATTTCCATGTCTGATAGCAAATTTGGGTAAACGTACTGTTGATAAAACAGTTAGATAAACTGACAAGACATTTTTATATACCAGCATATTTACGACTAGCAGTTGTCTGCGACTTACGGCCGTATAACATTATTATTTAAAAAAATCGGATTTTGTAAAAATAATAATTGCAAGTCTTTCAATTTTCTTGCACGGTACACTAACTCTTTTTCTAAAATTGCCAGTCAAAATCGCTCCAGCCGTTTTGGAGATTTGTCGGAGAACAGACAGACAGATAAAAGTTTGTTTGTTTTGTTAAATAAGTACCGCTAGTTTTATAATTATATGCATTCAGTGAAAATTACACTTCGTAATCTATATAAATAAAGAGAGAAGTCCTGACTGACTGACTGACTGACTGACTCATCAACGCCCAGCCCAAACCCTTGGACCTAGAAAGCTGAAATTTTGCACAGAGGTTCCCTTTATAATGTTCTTTAATCTATATATAAATAAAGAGAGAAGTCCTGACTGACTGACTGACTGACTGACTCATCAACGCCCAGCCCAAACCCTTGGACCTAGAAAGCTGAAATTTTGCACAGAGGTTCCCTTTATAATGTAGACAAGGAATAAGGAAGGATTTTTCAAAATTCAACCCCTAAGGGAGTTAAATAGGGGATGAAAGTTTGTATGGAAAATCGTAATTTTCACGCGGGCGAAGCCGCTGGCAAAAGCTAGTTACTTACAAGATACGTTTTTGTTTACTATTTAATTTTTACCCAGTTCAATAATTATGCATATGTGTAGTTGTAGGTACTGATACGTTTTGTTGGCTGTACCTAACTGCGTACAAATCGGTATCTGTATACAAATACATCAAACCAATACTGCCGGTCGATTAGAAATCTCTTGATTTAGTATCCCTGATTGCCGCACACGTTATTTATTTATTTTGTGGAAACAAAGGTTTATAAACACTGATATTTAGCTGCGTCTGGATCTGTAAGCCAACCACAATATAAAAGATGGTGGTAATAACAAAGACTTTTAGATATAACTATAGATATTGTTAACAAGCTCTATACCGAGTATTTCGGCTAAGGTTCTCATATGCCTTTCACAAACATAAGAAAAACTGGTAGAAAATACAAAATATTTCTTTGATCTCTGTACAATATCCTTGTCGTTTGTGACATCGAACGAATCGTTGCTATAGTGCTAATACGTTTAGAGTGTATCTCTATGAAGATTTCCCAGAAAACTTAATTTGTGTATCTGTCATAAAAGAACCTCTACAGGTTACGTATAGGCGTTATTTGCTCACTTACACCTTACTAGTTGTTGCCTGCGACTTCACTCACCTTACCTCCCGCTTTTTGCGCAGTAGAGTGTTAGACTCTAACTGAGTAAAACCATCCATGTTCCTCCTGATGCCCTTTGCACTCCAGGGCCGCGATGACTCCTTCGAACCAGGTACCTGGTAGGCAAGGTTATCACTTACATCTATACTTTACCTCTTTAAAAAAATTCTATAGATACAAATTAATATATAATAGACCTACCTTTTTGAAATTACCAAAATATTCGGCACGTAAAGTCCACTCTTTAGCGTAGGTATGCCAAACTAAGCGAACTGCACATTACAGATTCATACGGTAGAACCATTTATATGTTCATGATCCAGAATTCCAGACTAATGAATCGCGCAATCGATGGTACCAATTAGTCGTACAAATGGAATCTATAGCTGTTTTTGACATTAATTGGTAAATTATTCAGGTAGCCATACTCTGACTGGTTTATATCTACCTACTTATAGTGTCTACTGAACTATTGCAATTATATATATGTCGTCGCAAGCGATTTCAAAACGAAAACACTTTAATTATTATTTCCATGTAAACATTTCCGAACGAAATGTTGCTCGATTCTCATTGGTCGACGGCTCTGATTGGTTGATTGGCTTGTACTGTGGACGCCGTGAGTTGGCGCTTCAATTTGCCGCCAATAACGTGGACAGAGTCGATACAGAATTCTAGACAGGGATTGCTATACCTGATACGATACTGAACAGATCTTATGATCGAAACTGTCACGTCCACCGTACAAGTCTGAGTTTCTGTATTACTACTTAGTGTAAATATCTGCTGTGTAATAAAAGTATCCGACTGTAATTCAAGTTAAACCTAAGTTTCATTGGTTTGCCCGAGTACCCAACTTTATCATGGAACCCGTACCAAGAAACCATAACGAAGATGACCCTGCCGTCGCTACGCCCACGCTTCCGCCGTCATATATTTTGTGATGTCATGAGTTTCCATGATATTGATAGTTGGACAGTGAGAGGAAGACCAAGGAAACGATGGTTGGATTTTGTGTGGAATGATATGAAAGACTAGCTTTTGCCCACGGCTTCGCCCGCGTGGATGTCGGTTTAACTACAAAAATGTCGATTTTCCATACAAACTTTCATCCCCTATTTAACTCCCTTAGGGGTTGAATTTCCAAAAACCCCTTCTTTGTGCTCCCCTACATTATAATAGGAAGCCGTGTGCAAAATTTCACATTCCTAGCCCCAGTAGTTTCGGCTGTACGTTAATATGTCAGTCAGTCAGTTCTCCTTTTATAATTATAAAGAAAAACGAGTAAATGATTTTGGCAAAGGAGCTGCCAACCATAACACTATCATTAACTCCATTTTCATAGTTTACTACAATTGAAAAAAAAACAATATCACGCCTGTAATCCCTGAAGAGTTCAGTAGACGTGTACCTCATAGTACTTGTGTATGCGGACTGTATGTGAGCATACACAACACTAACACACATACACCACTAAACCTCGAACATTTACATAAACGATTACACACACCCGTACACACGAACGAATACACGCATATACGAACGATAACATTTAACAAAAACTTCAAATATAAACACAGAAATAATGTATATTCACCAATTGATAAGTGGCCAGTATCAGATATTTTCAAAAAATAGAATCCTCTTTCAATCTGCTGTCAGAGACGATTTTGTCCTCTACACGCGACGCCGACGCAACCTGGGCGGTGGTGTATTCTGGCATCCTTGTCGCAGTTCAGAAGCCAATCTCTTCCTTGACCCACAGGCTCCGCTACAGCAAGCGAGCGGTCGCCGGAGAGAGTCCTCCACAGCTGGGCAACGAGGCTGTATGTCAGTAACAACAAGTATTTAACATAACATCACGCCTATAATCCCCGAAGGGATAGACAGAGGTATACCTAAAAACAGCTGCATTTTGCCAGAACTATGTTTAATTCTATAACGACTGTGGTAAAAAATAAACAGGACCTGATTTATAACTTTATTTGGGCAGAGCTTCCCCTTGCAACTATTACAATCGAGTGCGACAAGACCGAAAATGAGCTTGCAGGGCATTATATAGCTTTATCCCCGCCGGAGTCGTTCGGTAGTTATGGCGGTGGCATGGCTCGGCTGTCATTGACTCGGCTGTCATTGACTGGGCTGTCAGTGGCTTGGCTATGGTGGAGCCCGGCTATGGTGGCTTGGCTATGGTGGCCCGGCTATGGTGGCTTGGCTGGCTAGTGTGGCGCGCTGTTAGTGGGCTGTTGTAACAATTCCCATGTTATAGGGGGCGAGCTTACTGCCATCAACCGGGCACAAATCTAGACTCGGAGGCTGCTACTGAAAAAATCCTGATGGAAAAACCCAATTGCACTTCGCCCGACCCGGTAATCGTACCCCAGGACCTCATACTCAGTAGTCACTGACTGCGATTACAATTTTTTATTATTATTTTTAATTTTCTATTTTACCGGTTCTCATGTTTACAAGAGCAAACAAACTTACTTAAAATTATTGGTGCAAACGTTAGTAACAGTGAGCCTAGAAGCAACCGCAGAATAGCATTATCTACTTCGTCCTTTTGGTACCTATCCAAACCTCGGAGCATGCACAGCAGGCCTGCAATAGCAAGGAAATATTAGCTCCTGCCATTGTGCGCTATTATTGTTCCAATTGGACTAGGCAACAAGTAGGGAAGGATAACAGTTACTTCACCTCTAAACTGAACCTTTTTCACTGTACTGCAAAAACAGACATAAAATTATAACTCATGAAAGGACTGAAGTTGGAGACAAACGTCGTCCTCTCATAACTAAGACAATACACACAACATTGTAACAGACAATTTATTTCAAGGACTAACCAAAGAAACGCAGGTTTTTGAAAAGTGGAAAGAGTCTTTGCCCAAGAGAGTGGGTCAGAAGAGACCGCAAAAAGAAAAAACACCATGAAGTTTTCTTTCCCATTCTTCGAGATATGAAATTATCAATTTGAGCCGACGTTTCATAAGTACCCATATAGGTTTAGAGTAAAATACGGTGGTGGGCCTATTTCATCACCGCTGCTCTCAAAACGGTGACGGAAAAGATCGTGAGGAAACCGGCATGTCTTAGAACCAAAAAAATCGAGGACATGTGGCATCTACCAACCTGCACTGGGCCCACGTGGTGAATTATAGCCCATGCCTCTCCTTGAGAGGAGGCCTGAGTCCCTACTGTGGGAACATTATAGGCTGATGATGATGATGATAAAATACTTCGGAATAAAATACTTCAAATTTGTGTACTAACCGGATAAAAACATACACATTCCGAGACAAAAAGTCGACGTAAGTAAAGCGCTGAAAAATAGCAAATTGTGATTAGATTACCCTCATAATTTTAGATTAAATATATCTATTTTATTTAGTACATCTTTATTCAGATGGTAGTCATATGGTAGTCGACTTAAACATGCATGGCCAAGAACCACAATAACATTCGTATTCAATTATTCTATAATTTTTAGCGTAGCATGTTTTTATCTATTTTAATAAGATGTAAGTTAAGCTACAGCTCAGGCTACAGAATAAAATTTCCCGACAATAGAAATAAAGAACATTATATTCAGATGTTCTATTGGTAGGTATTCGAATTAAGAAAACAATCAAGTCGTACCTAAATCTCATCATTGTTTCGATGTTATTGTTTAACCAGTACAAAAAACACTTTCTTTAATATTTAATAAAATTATGAATGCAAAAACTACTACAAAAAATGTATTGATTTCTGAAACTAAGTCAAACTGAAGGGTGACAGATCCACAGACAGATCATAAATACATTCCACAAATTAGGTTCAGAACGAAAGAGTTCCACAAGTAGAGTATTTATTCTTGGTTGTTGTCTGACTGAAAATTCTGATCCTATTGTAATTTTTAAACAATGAATTGATCCTTACTTGGAATTGTGTTCAACCGCGTCAAAAAAAATAAAAAAATAAAATTTTTAGCACAACTCGCACTTAACAAAAATGGCAAATTGTTTTCAGAAAAAAAGACAAAATGGTTCTTTGTAAAGTTTGTCTGACTCCCTACGGATTCGGGATTCATAATGTTCCAGACAAAAACACTCTGATTATAGCCACAGTTATCAGATTTTAGCGAAAGGCTTTCTGGGGACTGTTCTTATCAATTTTTAAGAAAAACTTCCTATCACACAAGCGAATTCAAAAGATAAAATGGTAAGTTTCAAGTCACATCGTAAAAAAATACATAAACTTTTCTTATGTCTCGACGCTCAGAACTACGATATTTTTAACTTCATCTGAAAATACTAACCTACATTTTTCTTTCAGTCGGAACTTCGTTCTTAGTATTATTAGATGTCTTACTTCTTCGGAAGTCCTTATTTGTTTAAAACCAGTTTCAGAGTTACTGTCTTTGCTTTGCAAGGATTTGCGCTTCACTATGTGAGTGGCTTTACTGGATATATCACATTGTCGGTGGTAACTTCGGATAGTGGTAATATTAGTTATATTAATCAATTTATTTTCGGGAAAAATATTATTAGTAAATAATATATTTATAACTACATAAATAAATTGTAAAGAACACATCCAGACCCTTGGACGGTATTACAGTGCCTTACAACTGGACAATCAGTACCCAATATGGTATTCAGGAGACTTATGGTGCTGCCTCGCACGCGGCGCATAAGGGAGGCTATTCTTTTTCGTACTTTAACGCGATATTACCAACGATTCCAACTATTCGATCAGATATTCCCTTCTTTTATGTATATCCCATGACGGTCCCATGCTACGAAACGAGTCATATCATTTGGGAATACAAGAATGATGTACTTCCTCTTATTTTACTTTAAAAGGGTTGCATAATTATTTACCCATGTTACGTTGATCAGGACTGTAATTTTTTTTTTTTACGTTGCCCCACACTAGACATTTAAACTCGCATACACAAATACCATTTGTAGATCTCTAACTGTTGTTACGGATAGTCAAAACCTCGGGAGTCTGACAACCAGTCAAGCCAAGTCAGCTAAGGGGTATAATAGGTGGTAGGTAAAATACTAGTATTAGCTGCATCCAGTTAGACTGGAAGCTGACCACAAGACAATAGGAGAAAAAGTAGGCAGATAATTATATGAAGTCAGTATTTGTGACTAAACATTTGCCAGTATGAATGCTGTATCATCAGCATCGTCATTATAACATCACGCCAATACTCCTTAAAGGGTTAGGTTAGGTTAGGTTAGGTTAGGTGTAGTTAAAGGTGTACCCAATACTACACCCACATTTCGCCAGTTATGTTTAAGTCCCATGTAATAATGGGTAAGCCTATTGCCATTTCCAGGACTAATGCCGTACTTCTAGAAGTACGCCAAACTCTCGGTCCATCTCATAGGACTCAAAGAGCAGAGGCAGTAAACATAGTTCTATTTTAGTTAGTAAACTAGGAGCCCCATAGCCTTAACGATGTAGTTACGTCACTTCCCTGAAACATTTACCTTGTTTGTTACCAGTCATTTAGCTAGCTCCCACTCCTGCTTTAATGTACAGAGTAACACGAAACAGGAAAACGCGGTAATTGCTACGAATACTTGCAAAGGTAGTATTGCCAGAATTTGCTGATTTCCGCGTAGAGCTTGAAACACTTGTAAATATCATTAATACTGAAAATGGAATATTGAACATGTTTACTATATGTTTATAATATTTTTTGTATTTTCTTTTATTGCAAATTGCCTGCCTACAGAATGTACAGAATGGAAAGTAACGTACATAATTAAACAAGTGTGAGTCGGACTCGCACATGAAGGGTTCCTTACCATTGTAGTAGGGATAGTATCATTTGTTGTTATTTGTGAAAAGTTTGTTTTTTCATAAGGGTAGGGTAGGAGATTCCCTACTACAATAGCACGGAACCCTTTATGTGCAAGTCCGACTTGCTCTTGTCCAGTTTTTACCTTTTGAGGTACGGAACCCTAAAACAAATTTATTTGGCAAAATTATGCTACAAGTTCACACAATGTAAAACAAAAAAAAATGTCTTCCACAGCCGTTAAATAGGCCCAGTTCAGCAAAATGCTGGCAAAAAAAGCCCTTTGCAGGTTTTAAACAAGACCTGAATTTGTGAGGAACCTATACACACCAATTGTTACCAAGTATTCATTAAATAACTCAAGATCAAGACCCACCAGTGTTGAAGTTTACAAACGTTATTTTTAAATTGTCCGCTTTACCATACATTATTTAAATTCACCATTTTTTAAAATGATTCTATGGCTCATACACCCTATAGGTATAAAACCACCCCATGAGTGGTCGCCAAACTTTACACAAATACCCATTAGGAAAAACTCAAAATGAGTTTGGTGTGTACACTAGAAACTTTTTCAATCATCCAATGGAATAAAATGGATGGTAGTTCCTATTGTATTGAATGTCCCGGACTCCCAATCAATCCGTCCTTCCATTGACATGACTTAAAAAACACATTTTGTCAAACACTTTTGCGGTATACAAACTTCGTGTACAAAGTAAGCATCGGTCAAACAAGTTTCCATATACCCTTTAGAAAAAAAAATTGTGCTATAATGTTTACTTTTTGTTTTCAGAAAGAACTTTTACATCTCGATCTTTTCCTTGATAGATATTATAATCTAGTTCTTCAAAACCATACCTAATTAATATTTAAAGTCAACGGTAAACAAAATCCCAGTAGACAGTGTAATTATTTATTAATTGTCTTTAAGCGTAGCTATAGTCGTAGCGCTACGCCACAGCTACATTACGCGTAGCACTGTGCTACGAAATGCTACGATAAATTGAAAACATAAACGTAACAACTTGAAGAACAACAGAATCCATTAGTACATGAATAAATTAAAGAGACAGTGATCTCTGATTCCTCTAACAACAGTATGGTAATTATGGCATGATCCCCTGGTTGTTCGTCGTAGTGATTTATGGGGAGACCCCATGTTTCGTAAAGGTTGAACATGTCAAACATGGGCTCACAGGTTAGCCACGTTTGTTCGGCAAACATAGGGATAGATGTACGTGAAGTTTACATTGATTTTTATAAAGCATTTTTATGTTCCCACATATAAAATTTAACGGACCCGGATTACTTTAAAACACAGACATCTAAAAAGTTTTGTAAGTACCTCTTAAGTAATAAAGTTTCTAACTTTAGTATTATAAACTTTTATGACGGGAAGTTTTTTATTCTTGCCTATTTAACGTCTAAGGCAGGAGTCATTTGTTTTATGGTGGGTATCTTATCTTCTAGTGAATAGCGTATTGGTGGACGATCCCATGAACTCAGGAACTACGTTACTCATTTTTTTATCTCATTTTCTGTGGATTACCTTACTATAGGTAATAATAACGGTATTCTAAATGTCCACAAGTCATAATTATATAATAATTAAGTATGTTTTCTTTCATATTACGTAGTATAATGATTCACACTGAGAGATATTTTGTGTGCTAGGAACCCAACACCTTTAAAGTACCTATCATCATATCTTTCAGCCCAAGCATGAAAGTAACTATTTTGTAAGACATTTTATTCAAATTTAATAGTATGTATTACCGTCCTTTTTGTAATTTGTATGCCAATTGGCAAAACATAGCACACTACCTAATTTTTAAGAGCTTATATGTAATTATTACCTATGTTTACGAATAAATGATTCTGATTCTGATCATCATAGGGTCGGCAGCATGTCTTCTTCAGTAAAATATCTGTAGAAATTGTTGGTGCACCTAAATAAAATAAAATAAAATACTCCTCTATTACTCCTCATCTCAGCAGTCTCACCTCCTATCTAGCCATATCATTCTTCACACAGTTCATCCATCTTTACTTTGATCTCTTATAGCCATCTGCATTCACCAGCGTGTTCAACCGCGTTGTAGACACATAGAACTACCCAAGAATTACAATCATTGTGCTTTGATTATACGTGTAACTTAATTTGATGGTCAATTTTATAAACAGTTAAGTTTATTTGACTTTAGCTATAGTGGGCAGTAAATAATAGTGCTAAGCTATAATCATGTTACTGCGGAAACATTCAGTGCTTTAAGTGAGTCCTCGAAAGCCTCCCAAAATCCACTACAGTGAATTGTCAAAGAGGACAATTCCACAATGATACTTCGAAACGCGCTTGGCTAACGGACTACTGGTCATATTTTGCATGGAATGTATTAGCACCATATACTCTAATTATACAAACTAATCTTGTCGTGTCCTGTCGCTAACACTCTTTGAAACTTTTAAAAGTGATTTTCAATACACTCTGAAGCAAACTCTGTAACTCAAGTTATATTTGAACAAAACATCAAATCAGACAAAGTTCCTTTGAAAATAATATAATGTCTAACATTACTGCTAGCGCACAAGTTTCTAAAGTTAGAAAAAGTAACTCAACAAACGCGTCGAGGTTTACCAGCAAAACAAACTATTGCAATAAATAAAACAATTGTATTCATACATATTATAATTTTCATTTAGTCTTCAAGTTGCTGCAGTAACGTTGCAGGCGCTAGAAACTTTAGCAATAATAACAGACTGTAAATCTACTAGTTCTTTCATAGAAAAGCCGTTTCTCCACAGTAGTTGAGTGAATAATACAGCGCGTGCAAACACTGGGGTAAATGTGAACTGTTTATTTTTTAAACTTAATGTACGTGCTGGTCCGGCATTATTACGGAATGGCGTCAACTATTACGCCGGATAAAAACGTGTTTATTCCACGTCCCAAGCTAGCTATTTTAATAATGAAAGGACAAAAGACACTAGCTCATTGAATGAAATATTTTATTTAATACCCAGGACAGATTGTGAAACGTCTGATCTGAAATTGTCTCTAAAGAAGATTCGGAACGGTATTACTTTGATGAATTAGTATCGATAAGAAAATCCAGGATTTTTATTTTTTCCAGCCAAGTCATCATCTGCCTGGCCTTTTCCCAACTACGTTACTTCCAGTCTAACCGGATGCAGCAAAATACCAATATTTTACATGGAGCGACTGCCTATCTGACCACCACAACTCAATTAGCATTGAGGTAAGAATCCCTTTGGTAAGCCTGATTGTCAGACATTCGGGCCACTGACCTGTTACGATTGTCATAGATCTCCAAATGACAGGCTCTCCAACCACTTAACGTGCTTACCGAGATACGTAGGAAACTCGGCATATGGATGGGTGGTCACCCATCTGCAGACCAATCTAGGCAAGGGCGGCTTAACCTGTAGATCGATCCGTACGGATGTTGGTTGTTCCTGTTACAGCTAACTGAATACAAGATTTACTAGTTCTAAGAAGACGAAAATGGGCCACGACTAATGTAAATAGCACTGTTTAAATCTTTAATTAATTTACGGAACTATTTCGGGGAACTACTTGGTTCGCTCTGCATTCGGAAATAGTGGGACATACCTTTGAACAGTCAGTGATAGTGAAGACAAATTCTTATTAGAGACGGGATTATATGCAACATAAAATTATTATTGGAATGAGTAGTACATATCAGTGTTTTTATTCAGTTTACTATATTTTCGAAAATATTTTTATACTTTAAACCGTGAACACGGTGGAAGGCTCAATCGTCCTACTCATAATTAGGTGTATTAAAAAAACTCTTCACTTAATTCGAAATATTTTAATTAGTAGAAGTACTAATCAAAATATTTGGAATTGAGGAGTTTTATCACATTTTTTATTTTTCCAAAAACAGATATAATTAAATATTTTCCGAAATATGCATGGTATGCCGATCATCATTAAAATATGCAGGTATTATCTTCAAAAAACAGTCATTATATATTAATTAATTATTGCATTATTGTTTGTCATATAATCCGGTCTCTTTTACGACAGTATACATTTACATTAATAAATGAATCTAACTTATTACAGTACGTGTTAAAAACATTTTATCACCCGACACAAGATATTACTGAAATAAATAAAAACCTATTCAATACAAATTTTCCTCACAGAGCCTAAGAAACTTTATCAGAATTTACGAAAAATGTCTCCTGGTTTCTTTTGTAAGTATATTAATGTTCGCATAAGTAAAATAAAATTACACAGCAGCTGATTTCTGTAGAAAATTATTCACAATAATGAATAGAACGACCCTTAAAATGGTTTACTGTTATTTCAATTCCACCTTTATTCAAGTTTTAATATTGCTGGTTTTGCCTTGTCTGAAAACAATATCAGGTTCAAAAGTTCAAAATAGTTCCCTAATTGAATAACTTCAGGATTAGACAAAGAGGTTCTATCAACAAGTTTGTAAAGTAATCCCTTTATCAACGCCTACCTTATTAGGGTCAAACGTTATTACTTGAACACATAGCATAAACTTAAACATTCTGGGCGCATCCTTTCAATTTGATTTGTTCGCTTGTATTTATTTTACTCTTTAGAAGTACGATGTGAAGTTTTAGTTTCGTATCAGTACAATAATCACAAAGTTTGCAAGTTTGTCTGTTCGTAAGATTGGATGTAGGGGGTAATATTTAGAAGTAATGACCCAATTCGGAAAATTCTTTCACCAATGGAAAGCTAAATTATCCGCGAGTATAGTTAAAACGTTCCTATTGGATAATTTCAGACTATAACTAGAGCAAAGCCGAGGGCAAAAGCTACCTTAGAAAACGGTCTCCGGTAACAAGGTTAGGATCAGTTAGTTTTAGTTACCCCGGTGTAGAGATCGGACAATCCGGATTGGGAGTGAGTCCCGTTATTGTTTTACGATAATAACCTTTAACTTTTGTTTGTTGTTCATAAATTGAGTCCGTTTTGGGAATATGAAATTGTTATTGTTATAGTTCGGTTTGTTATAACTTTTGACGTCTCGTTTAAATATAGTTTGGCTACTCGTGATATCCTTAGCAAAAGTAGATGTTTTGAACTTCCATCTATAATTTTGGTGAACAATAAAGTATTATATATTTTATCGAAGTAAAATATTGTTTTGTTATTTTCAATCCACGTGTAAAACCTCGTTTACATCATTATAGTTTCTCGACTATTGAAAGTCGAAAATTACACTCATGTCCAGACAAAAGATAGCAATAAATCGCTTGGTTATTGTCGGCTACGAATCTAGTACCAAGACTTGCCTCTACACGTTCGAAAAACTCTCCGAGAGTTAGAAAGGCATGTATATTATTATTATTATTATAACTTTGTCGATAAGATAAGTAACTAGAGACTGCAGTTTTAGGCGCTCCACAAAAGAAGAACTTATTCCAAGAATTTATGTTTCAAATTACACGTTCTAAACAACCATTCCGACGATAATTAAGATTTTAACTTTCAACTACAAAAGAGACACTAGAAATTTCAACAATAAACATTACCATATTTATCATAAACATACAATGGTCTTAAACAATACGGTCATTCTACAGGGACAAGTAAAACGGTCATAGAAAAAAAGAGCAGACTTTTAGTATCAAATGCAAAGACCGTGTTTGGATCAATCCTGCTTGTTCAAGTGTGGACTAGAAACATCGTGGACATTTTCTTTAGTGTCGTGAAGATTTAGCTTCTCCACGGGGATGTAGAGAAACGTAACTTCGAGCACACAGGCCAACTAAACAGTAATATATTCACTAAATGTGCACTGCAGCACAAAGGTTTACACATTTTTGAATTATGACGCCATTTTCATATGCATTTAAACGAGATTTTCAATTGTTCTGATGTAGTTTTCATGCTAATTTCGGTGACAAAGAAACATTGTGACGGAGTGTAATGGGTTTTTATTGCTTGGTAACTAGGTCGTGTCTCTATTGGCCGTCCAACGTGCACCAAGGTCTATTAATTATGTGTAGTGTAACATTAGTCAACACTGAGTTAGATTTGAATCTTTTAAGTACGGTAAGTACTTACAATAATATTTTTTGCGAGAATATTTTTTTTTCAATAAGTTGGTTACTTAGATGTTGAGTGGTTATAATGTTAATATTTATATCCTTTGTAGGTACTTTGTGCCCGTACCTTTTGTTTGTACCTTTCTCAAAACACCCATTATTGCCTTGGTAAAGAGCGAATAAAATGTAGAATCTTACAACACAGTTGCTTGAACCGCGACTTCGTAAAATTTCCGCAATCCTAAACAGTGTCCAACCAAAACTAAAAGGTAGCAAGAAAAAATGCGAAAAAACTTCACCAGTTTCGTACTCCATTGACACATGTCATGTCCATCTAAACGGGAACAGGTAATAGTTGGTATATGAACGTCCTTGTTGAAGAGTGGAGCGCTACCGGGAAACCGAAGCGACTACCTCGTTTACCACAGGAAATTCAAAGCCTTTGCAATATTCACAAACGGAATAATTATTTCTTTTGCTCTTTCCATTTGTAAAGAGGAAATTATACAGTTTCCCTAGTGTTGATAGCGTTTTAAATTATATAGGTTTTGTGAGAATTTGAAACCATGCCGTCTTATGTAACTCTGTATCTGTTCATTTCTAAATTCCAGACCTTGTGGTTTAGGTTGTGCGTAGTCTGTTTGTGAATGAATGTGGTGAGTGTTCTCAGGTTGAAGTCGGCTTTCAAAATATAACAAAACATATTATATAGAAATAAGTATTGAAACTTACATCAATAACGCTAACAATGAAAACGTGATATTTACCATATTTATTTGATCTTGCAACAGCGTCATAATATCTGTAACTCAAAACAAACAGTAAACAAAGTAAATACCCGGTTTTCAGTGCTAATGATGTAAGTAGTAGAAACTTGGTTGACTTAGAACAACGGACAAGGTAGCTACTGCAGTGTCTAATAACTACTAAAAGCTACTTATAATTAGTTAAATAAACGTAGCAGTTAGTTTCTGCATACCTACCTAGATGTAAAGCCAAAAAGTTTTGCCGCATAAAAAAGAACGCTGGGTACACTGCTATCACAAAGTATTATAAATTACAATGAAAATGCGAGCGAAAAATCCTCTTACGCTCACCCGACTAGTTAGGCCGTGCACGCTCATTACCGATGCATTTTAAGCTTATCTCTAGGACAGAGGACATGCAAATAAGAGGAAGCGGAATGCGGTTATAAATTACTTTGAATACTTACTGTAATAAAATTCTAGTATGGTTTTAAATTCGGCAGAAGGAACCAGTCCACTATGGGATAATTAGTCTGTAATGTTTTCACTGCTGTGACATAAATTACATGTGATGAAATCATCATCATCATTTCAGCCGAAAGACGTCCACTGCTGGACATAGGCCTCCCCTAAGTGTCGCCACATTGACCGGTACCGTGCGTCTCGCATCCAGCGGATCCCCGCAACCTTCACCAGGTCATCGGTCCACCTAGTGGGAAGCCTTCCAACGCGACGTCTTCCGGTTCGCGGTCGCCACTCCAGAACTTTCCGGCCCCATCGGGCATCCGTTCTGCGAGCAATGTGCCCTGCCCACTGCCACTGTGATGAAATAAATTACACAAAATAATACGCCTGCCTGGGTCCGAACTCACGTCTTACTGTTCGTAAGTTGGGGCCTCCAGGATGGCACGCTACTCTGTCTAATAAAGAGCGTCGTTTTAATCAGCAACGAATTTTGCTGCTCAGACAGACAGTCGCTCAATATAACCTTTTTTTCAAAGCGCCTAAAAACCATGCATCATTGTAGGTCAAAAGATTTTTTTTTTTAAACTGTGTTG
The DNA here is from genome assembly GCA_949775195.1 of Diarsia dahlii. Lineage (NCBI taxonomy): Eukaryota > Metazoa > Arthropoda > Insecta > Lepidoptera > Noctuidae > Diarsia > Diarsia dahlii. The sequence continues at coordinate 10,861,653 of OX459201.1, forward strand.
TATTTTCAGCCTATCGCTACCCGCTTTACTTTACGAACTATCCTTGCGCTCATTAACGGTGAACGACTAAATCCTTCATTCATTTGAATTCTTTTAGGTATTTTAATCACTGCATTGTAGTAGAAATTAATTATCTTTTTATTATTTTCAAACCAAAGAAACCTAAGAAACAATAGGAATAAAAACAAGGGTTTTTGGGCCGCTAATGGAACATTATCCCTTTTCCCAAGGAATACGCAAATAAAACTTCCGATTTCTACGTAACCTTGCTGCCACTACTTCTCAATAAATATATAAGAAGGCATAATAATATAACAACTTTAACCTCATAGCATGAATAGATAGGTACAGAAGGTCAATTTCAAGAAATGAGCGAAAAACGGGTGCAGATGTAGACACTTAATCTTCATGATCCACAGCCAGACAAGACCAACTGCTTCATACAGGTGGCCTGCCAAGACGTTCGTAAAGCAGTACCGTTTTAATCATATTCCGGAGTGGAAAAGAGATGGCGCTAGACGTCCTCCATATCTCCAATACTTTTCCACCCTGGAGTGACATTAAATCAGTTCTGCTTTAAGATGTCATGGTAATTCCCCAGGCCTCTATTTCCTTGTGTTAATCTCCCCATACCGGTACCAGCCTCATTTAGGTACTACCTCCGATGATAAATGCCGTCTACCCATCTCACCTCGGACTAGTTTTCGGTTAGCCGACTCAGTCACAGCTTGACCCCACCTATAACCATCACCAACTTGCTCACCGCGGTGTGCTAGGTGACCTAGGTGTTTTACCCAGCTCCATTTCAGTTCTACAAAGCTGAAGTACGGGAATCTCAGACTATGGCACTAGCACTTACTGCAAGGCGTGTGTCATAAGTGTGCTTGCGTTTTCACTCGTTGCATGGAGCCAGCACGTCCTAGATCTAAAAAATCGAAGACATGACACATATTAACCACGTTGGGAGTATGTAGTGGATCTTGCTCCTTCTCGTAGTCCTTTTATCCGTAGTGGGTATTATTTATTGGTCGATTATATATGCGTGCGTATGGCCTTCTGTATATAGCTATTCTGTGTCCACGGCCTGTAGGACGATGTTCCGACAGCCCGCATACTGCCGAGTCCGCAGTCCAGCTTTAATTAGGACCGACTTTCGGGTATAAATTCATGGTTAGTATAGTTTAACTGCACCAGTGTTTTTGTTAACCGCATAACGTTGTGAAATTTTAATGCTTACACTCAGTGTTGGTTCTTGTGTTTTCACTTTAAATAAATTTAAGAGTGGCTTTGCTAAACGATACGGGCTTGGTAACTCTTGGGGTTTATCTTTCAGGTTAAAACATTTTATTTTGTTGAGTATTTATTGTGTTGGCGAAAGTTTTAAAGTAAGTAGTCCATATTTAGTGGAGTTAATGTGACAGTGGAAGAACCTATGAGCAGTAGTTATTTAGTTGAAGTTCTCAACACAAAGGGCCGTATTCAGCACAATATAGGCCAACGTTATTTACATGGACAAGCAAGCAATTAAATAATATAGTTGTTCATACGTACGCGGATCTTCTGCCGTGTGGTAACATTAGATACAAATACATGAAAAAATATCTCAAATATTATTCACCAACAACACTCTGTTAATTGAACCAAGAGAATAAAAAAATCACGTTGCAATATACATTAAAAACGATACAAACAGTTCGAACCAATAGTACATTACTGCAGCGGCCAGCAACAGAGGCATTGATGGACGAACGTGTAAATGTGGGCCGAGGCGAAGCCGAGGCACACATACGTAAGTCCATCAATGCCTAGTTGTGGCCAAGGCTTGTATAGTACTTTTCTCAAATAATGCGAGGAAATTAAATACAATTTACTTTTCAAAATCACATACAACAATAATTTTTCACGCGTTGAAGAGTTCAGCCAATTCGAAATTTAAATAAAACCTTTAATAAGTCACCTCCTTGGTTGCTATGGTTCAGAGTAAAAGATCGTTCCATTTTTAAATAACACGACAGATACAGATATGAGTTTAGTATGTAATTTATTTGGCCGCTAAACACGACAGATATGGATTTTCATACAACTTTTGCCGGCCGCTGGTCGCATGTATCTGGCCAGTCCAGCAATTTCGATTTATCTCGAAGAAGGTTGTCAAAATAATGCTCAAATTTCCAAGCATGTTTGAGAAAAGATTCTTAAACCATACAATTTCGAATTAAAAACAAATAATAAAAGCAAAGACTGCTGTTAAAAGCTGTTTTAAGTTGAGAAAATCCTGAGCATCCACAATTATTTTGATTTCCAGTGGCCAGCGAAATTGTAAATTTACTATGCAAACTTTTTACATGTTTTCATTATTAAACATGAAAAAAAATCAAAGTTCAAAAATCTAAAACCCGACTACTAACAAAATCGCGGTCTTAAAAGTAGAAAACAAGAAAATAATTCTTGTCTGATATTCTTCGTAGTCGCATGCCACTGATACCTGATGCTCCTTCATGGCGTTCTCATTGATACAGAAGTCAGCTGCTAATTGCCATTAGCAAGGTGGCATGCGACTACGAAGAATATCAGACAAGAATTATTATCTTGTCTATCAAATCCATTGACACCTAATTTATTAAAATCCGTTCAGTAGTTTAGGCGCTACGGTGGAACATACATACATACATAGACTGCCAAAATCATAACCCTTCCTTTTGGCTTCGCCGTAGTCGGGTAAAAAGGAAGTAATTGATTCTTTTACATAGAAATATTTTGGGCAGCTTTTTTAAAACACACAAACTATCCTATATCAAACACTAACAACCCAACTAGTTTTTTTAATCAAATCCAATTCTATTTGCTGACATAAAATAAATACCTAAAATCAGTTCACCACACCAACTTACGGAGAACCAAAGGTTCAATTTTGCAAAGCATATTGACTCAACATCAAATTAATCTGACTTTGTACCTACTTGTACAACGTGCTCATACATTTTAAATTAGAGAGTTTGCTTAATACAAGTGGTCCTAGTACTGTAACTCGCAAGCCGTGTGTTGGATGTTGATATACCACTGGAAGTGCCCCGGAGAAAACAAGATAAAACGTAATAAAAATTAAAGGGTTGAAAGAGACTTTTAATTCAGTTAGTTTTATATCTGCATTACCTGGAAAAGCTGAAGTTGAAATGAGTGCATGTCCGCACCGAGCTTAATTAAACATTGCAGACTCAATGATGGAATAAATGCTATTTATAAAGTTTGATCCTCCATATTAATATGCATGCTGAACGCAGTTCATTTTAAATCTCTTAATCCTTAATTTGTTATTTAATGTTAAATTAATTTATCGGAGAGAGAGAGAGATCGCACAGGACAGAGAGGTATGAAAAGAGAAAAGGGAGGCCTTTTCCCAGCAGTGGGACACCATGTGGGTCAGTAAAAAAATAGTTTGTCAGTCTATTTGCGCCATAACAGATTTTCCTGAAAGAGGTTGTACTTGAGAGGGACTGCCTACTTATTATCCTAGCAACGTGATTACCTCACAACGGCCTTTGGGTCCCCTTCTTATGATAGGAGAGACCTGAGTCCCAGTTGCCATAGAGAAAATTGAATGCGGATTATGTCATGCTTGTGATCGAAATCTCCAGGAACAAGCTTGTCATTGTTAGTATTTTTTATTGAAGAAACGAGGCTCCTTTTCCTTGAAATATTATCCTAAATACCGAGTTGAACTCCGACAAAGTGGAATGTATTTTGTTAATAAATATCGAAGGATACAATTTGAGCTTTGTAATATCAAAGTTTTATCTGCAATAATACGACTTAGTTTAGCCCTTAGTCGCTATGTTTTCTCACAAAACGCCTTATCCAATAGACCCTCTGAGTTGCTATTTAAGGGCTCTGTAATAACAGTTTGTATTTCTGTTAGACGGCGGTTACAAGTATGCCCTTTTCCTTTTTGAAGTTCGTTTAAATACTTCAGACTTATAACAGGCTCAAGGTCCCGAGTTGTATTTACAACCATATTTTTGCTTACCCACTGCTGTACTAATCATAATAAACGAGTTTTACTTTTATACTAATCTTGATCTATCCGTGATTTAAAAAAATCTGCTACTCAGAAAAATGTGAAGAGACAATGTGACTGAAATTAGGCAGCGGATTTTTTTTCTGGATGGATGCCGTAGTAAAAGGTGTTGATGGTAATGGATACTTTTTAAAAGCGTCATTGTGCTGAGAGGCTAAGGGTACCTAAACAAAAATTAAGTTTGTTTAGATCGTAAAATTAAAAAAAAACCCTCAGAAAAAAAAACCCGAACAACAGGTGCATAGTCTCTTTTAATTACAACAAAAATTATACATCTTTGTTACAAAACACCGCTTATTGCTCAATCCACAGCCCCGTTTATTAAATTTAACGATAAACACCGACAATTTAAAGTATTTGTTCAGGAAACGTTTCAACTTTGGCTGAACAAATAATTTTGTAGGTATTTATTTTGCCGCCGGACATTTGCCGTCCAGCGTATATTGCTTGGAATGAATTTGATCGCTCATACATCTCACTGCATCATTCTGGGTCACTTTAAAGCGGAATTATAAACATGAATTTTGCACTGAAATTGAAATTTTGGTCCGAAATGATTTTGCTGTTTACGTTACGGTGGAGAGCGAGGTTTATAAAATGAATGGAAGTAAAATACATGAGTTCGGTTATATGATTGATATGTAACATACTGCTATTTTATGATCTATCGAGCTTTTCTCCAATTATGTTTTGTTCCAGTTGAATACCCGTATTTTTCATGGAACGATTGCTTATCTGACCTCCATTCAATCCACGATTGTCAGACTTTTAGCGCCACTGTAACGACCACGACTGTCAAACATTTATAAATGACAGCCGGTTAACAGCATAATGTGCTTTCCGAGACATGGAGGAAATTTGGTATCGGTTGATCAACCGACTAACCTAGGCCACCGCGGGTTTACCTCAAGATCGACCCGACCGGCAATTATTTATTAATAGCCACGAGCTCCTTACGTAGACAGCGTATGAAGTAAGTACTTAATAAATATGTACATGTCTATGATTATAATTATGTTGTTTTTAAGCTATTGCATAGCTTCTATCGCGGGCCTTGAGCGTGGAGAGCGAATCCAGAAATTCCTTAACGAAAATATTTTCAACCAGGTTGCTATGGTTACGGAAAATAACAAGGTTGTCAACTGAGGTTGTCAAATTAAATAATGAGCATAGGTTGATAAAAAATGCTACGCAATAGCTTTACCGCGGCAGTCTCCGAGTGCCACACGTTTTTTTTTAAGAGATTCCATCTTCATATAACTTTTTTCATCCAATATCTCCTTTATTTTCTTATCAAAGAGTTCCATGAGGAGATGGGACTTAACTATGATTGCCGAAATGTGCGCGTACTATTAGGTAAACATTTTTTTTTGGAGTTCGGGATATCATCAAATGACTACTCCCACTCTGGACAGAGTGGTAGGAAGTGTCAGACTTCGACTGACTAAAAACAACAGCCCCGACAGGGCTATTAGGGCCAAGAAGGAACATGAGTAGTTTTTAGTCTGTAGAAGTCTGACACTCACTTCCATCCCCAACTACGAAAAAAAAGCCCTTATATTATAATTCATCATCATCATCATCAGCCTATAATGTTCCCACTGCAGGGACTCAGGCCTCCTCTCTAGGAGAGGGGATGGGCTATAATTCACCACGCGGGCCCAGTGCGGATTGGCAGATGTCACATGTCTTCGAATTTTTTAGTTCTTAGACATGTCGGTTTCCTCACGATGTTTTCCTTCACCGTTTTGAGAGCAGCGGTGATGAAATAAATTACACAAAGTAATGCGCCTACCAGGGTTCGAACCCACGACCTACTGTTCGTAAGTCGGGGCTGACACCACTGGGCCACCGCTGCTGCTATATTATAATTATTATGTTTTTATCCGAGATCACAGATAAAGTTACGCGCAACAGCTTGCAAAGTTATAATATCCTAAGAGAACTAATAAAACCTGCTTACTTACTAAACTCGAAGATTCAACACAAACTAGCCTAGAACACAACAATTATCGCAATTTATTATTTGTTTCCGCAAATCCATTATCTTATTGGAACACGTGAGTTGGAAAGTAACAGTAAACTTAGTTTAGATACCGCACGGAGCTCGGTTTAATCCCGCGAGGTAGCGAGTGTGAACAATATTGTACTTTCTTTAAGTATTTACCGTGATTTCAACTTCATGCCTCTAATCCCAAATGGTTTAGGCAGAGATGAACTTAACAGTAGACCCAGTTTTCGACAGTTATGTTTTTTTTAAGCCTCATGTAAAAGGAGGCGAGCCGTGGCCGTGGCTGCTTCTGAGAAGTTCCTCATGGAAACGCTTTCCCCGCTTTGACCCGGGAATAGAACCCAGGATCTCATGCCCAGCAGTGCACTTGTGACCACTAGACCAACGAGGCAGCTTCTAATACTGGCAAAGGGTTTTTGACGATGATTAAAAATAACAGTATCGATGCTAGTTGATGATGCTTCCGTTGCCCATAAGAACTGGCTTTTAAACCTTGACCACCAGTCTTTTGAACTCATTACCAGTTGACAGCGTTGTGGAGAAGTTATTTGATGGCATTTTTTAGTTGACTATTAGTTGGTTTTATCCGTTTTATTTGTTTTCTTCCAGTAAATACATGAAAGAAACTTTTTGTTTAATAATAGCTCATCTAAATACACCGTAGATTCTAGTACTATGCAATACATCCATACTCACTGTGATTTGAGTTCACTACATAGCGCAGAATCCAGTAATTTTTTACACAAAATAAAGTCGTTTCTCAGCAATAATTTTTGCGCAATGTTCCTTAGTCTGATGTACAAACGCTTGGTTCACGACGTTTTGAAGGCACCTGTTAAACCCTGTGTAACAAAACGTGTTAATTTTGAGCAGATGTTACTTGGTAACTTCATCATACTCACAATAAGAACAGACAGACTTAAAAACACACAGACGGGTCGAGTTACGACAGTAATGCCAATTTTAATCAAAATAGCTTTTGACTAAGCTTTGCGACTTCTCCTGACCGCAAGCAAATACAATTTGGTTGAAACGTCGAGGTAAATTATAATTGTTATTTTGAGCGAAAATGTCCTAAGCACTTTGGTGCCTTAATGTTTTGATAATAGGGGATCGGACTGGGTCAAAATAATATGATTCTGTTTAGTCCGTAAGTTAGATTATCGAAAAATATTGAATACGTGTTTTTTGTTTTATCAAATCAATAAAAAATTACTAAGATAAAACGCGTCAAAGATCATGGAGTAGGGCTTGAAACGTCACTTGTAGTACAAAATGTACTATCATATGACGTCACACGAGTTTTCGGAGCACTGTATCGTCTTCATTTTTTGTTTACGAGAAAAAAGAAAAAATACGTGTCCAATAATTTTTGGAAATCTATCTGACGGACTAATTAGCTTTTTTTTGTCCGATCCCCTATTAATGCAGTTAAACTAGAGAGTAGTAACCAAAAGGTAAAGTTGCAGATTTTTATGTCATCGTCATCATTCTCCTCCTGCCCCTGTCCCAATTGATTTACACCCGTATTTATAAACAAGTAATTACTATTACTTGAGTAAATGTCATTGTTTAAGATACGATTTTTTCTCTGTAGTTTAGTAATTCCTTAATGTTAGAATGTTAGAACTATCAAACGTTAGAATTCTTAGTTTTGCTTTCATTGACGGTTCTAACTTCGTTTAAATTCTTGCCCATAGCATAAAAATATTTTCATAAGTAATTACTTAAGTCCAAGTAATTACTTTGACTTAACTATAAATACGGGGGTTAGAGTCGCCGCGACATGTCTTGTTCTTCCATACTACTCGTCATCTCAGCGGTCACCTCTTTTCTAGTCGTGTCATCCATCACATAGTCCATCCATCTTTTCTTTGGTCTTTCTACTCTTATAATATAGCTATCAAATATTCATACTTAAAATTTTCCTCGTCACATTGTACTCATTCTTCCGAATTGATTCTAAGTAGATTTGTACAAATAGCAATAATTATAACACAGTTAACTTTAAAATAGCCAAATTAAATGCAAACCAAATACACCCAATTCAAATCTAAACAGAATACGAAATGCATTTCACATTAAAAGCCTCCAGGCAATCAGAATATTGACAACAGCGATCATTCTCTGCATTGTTTTGCAGTTTGTACCATTTGCCAGTGATCGTGCCAATAATGTACTGTGAGCTGGTTTAATAATAAATCATCGTTTTGTACGACAATCTGCGTTTACAGCAAAATTTTAGCTCAATAGTACATAAAGGCCATTTTCACCGAATTAAAATCAACAAAAACTGAACGGCCGAAGCTAAATAACAGTGTAGTTGATCAAATAACTCGACCCCATTCACGTCGTTACTGTTCGGGCTAAAAAGCCAAAAGTTTCATCGAAAAATGAAGCCTTGTGACGTACCGGTATAACTGAGTTACAAATAAAATGGAGCTTTGTCGCTAACTGAATTAAGCGTTCTTTTTTCAACGCCACTATCAAAGCCTGTGTTTAATAGACTTTTATTGTTTGTTAACACTTTAAAACGTCGTTCCGAACAATCCAGACTGTATCTAATGTTTGCGCGAATATGTAGTCGTTATTTTCGTCAAAAATGTTTTATGTTTTTGGGAAATTGTTTGGCAATGTACGGGGTTTTCGTTCGCCGACTTTTTCGCTTTGATCAGACGAAATCAAGTTACAGTTAGATCAAGTGCTCTCAAAGGGAACCAATGAACTGAAACCAAAAGAAGCGAGGTAGCTTCACGGCAAAGGATAAAGAGGTTACTTGGATTTAAGGGAAACACACGGAGCCGAACTCGGCTTTGAAACTGCTAAGCCAAACTCTTTTAATTATTCTCGACAGTCTAAAATTGCCTCAAACTTTTGCGGATCGCGTTAATGAACTCCGATGCCTAATGAGCTTTACATAATCCGTACCGAGGTAATTTGATAAACAGCTACAAAATGAATAGGTAAGCTCCTAAATTACAAGGTAATTTAAAATGATTTTAACACAAATAAGTGGTTCAGTGAATAAACACTTTATAAGAAAGCTATTAAATAATAATAACGGTTCAAACTCTAATTCAAGTTAGTGTCGTCTGAGTTAACATTTATTCTCCCTTTGTGTCCAAGTTAAATTAAGCTAACAAGCATATTTCAAGTATTTTACTAGAGCTCCAGCATCATACATATTTATTAGACTTTATGTAAAACTTATGTAGATGTTCTTTTTAAAGCAAATGAGAATACCAACTGCGTAGCAAAACGCTACGCCGTAGACAGTTACTACGACACATTGTAGGTAAAGATAAAATGAAGTTGGGCTAAATTATAACGTTCCGTGTCAGAACTGGCGTTTGAAGACATCACGAAATTATGGGCTTCCTTGTAAGTTGGTGACCTACTTACATATGATGTATCCGCTCAAAGATTTCCGCGAAAATAAAACCCAATTGTGTGGAACATTTCCATATATTATCGGAGTTGTTGTGAAACGTTCGCACCGCGTCCATCTGTGGAGCAATCTTGGTCAGTTGGTACACAATACGTCAGCGGGTAATCCTCTAGAGGCGTTTACGGACCGACACGGGGGCGTTTGTGTATTTATTGCCTTTAACAGCTATAAAAATGTTGCGAACACACATTAGCGAGACTAACCGGCGGCACGCGAGAAGCATGCCGTGATGACGGGCCGTTTCCGTCTCGCAGCCGGGTAATGTGTTAACTTTAGTTGCTTTTCACACCAAAATAGGGAAAATGAAATATTTGGAACATTAAGTGGTGTAATACCTTTTCCGACGTACGTTTTAGGCACTTCCATGGGCATTGGGTTATCTACAGACGCTTACATTGAGACTGTGAGCAGCTGACGCGAGCCTTTTCGAGCGTGAACTAAACACGCTTTGCACTAAATGTGTCCAATTCACAGTTTGCGTGCAACAGTTACGAGTACGTCGTAAACCCGGGCATTGTATGTAGTATCTTCGAATTTGCTCCTTTTAAGTCTTTCTACATTTTTTTCTACACTTTCTATATTTTTTTTTATTTACTACAAAAGGTAGGGTAAAGGTAGGTACATCAAAACTATTATATTATTGAAGCCAAAGGACATTTGAACAACAATCCGATTGACTTTGCAAGTGGCCCATGACATTTGCCACTTTCTATCAATACTTCGATCAACACAAAATAAAAGCATGAAACTAGGTGCGTTACCCAAGTGTGTACCGTGTAGAACAAGGCTTTACACCTCCGATTGGTAAACACGATACGCGCCAAATAAATCCGTCGTGTATTTGACGCCTGAAGATCAACGCACACTTATAAGCACTGGTTTTGCTCGGCTTATTGGCTCGCTGTCAACTAGGTATCCGAGTAACGTAAGCTCGTAACCGGATCGGCTCAGCATCACAGGGTTGCCGGTTGACAACTCGCTGGGGGATAGCAGTTGCCCTGTTTGTGTTATGGTGATGAGGAGATCACCTAGCAGATGCAGTAGCAGGTGCTTAGTTGTACAATGGGTCTGAGAGCGTCGACGACTTTCGGTAACTAATCGGAGGGATCCCCCGCCAAGTCGAGCGCGAAGCAAACACTGCCGTACCATCCTGACTGGAACCATTTGGCCGCATTTTCAGGCCTCTATTTGAGAACCTCTGAATAAGACCAGAACGCAGAAATTTTCATCATCCAGTAAGCTATAAAATCACACTTAAAATAAAAAAAATCAAGTCTGTAGGTCATTTATTTCTGAAGTTAAGCGAAAGCAAAGTTTCACATTTATGAAACTCACTCACTCACTCATGATCATCAGAAGTGTTGCTCATCAGTTAATGTTGTGTGACTTGGCCGTTGAACATTCTTTATACGTTAGTGAGTACAAGTCAATTTTGTTTACACGTTTTGTTATATCTGTTGTTACTACCGGCCAAGTCACACAACAACAACAATTATTAAAATTAACAATAATAATAAAGAAATCGCAGTAAGGAACCTTAGACTTGGCACGACTTTGTTTAGATTTCATTACTTTTTAGAGATAAACAAGCAGCTCCATCGAGACTAGGCTAGTTTTTTACAGAATGTTTTTGGTGGGATGTTTATTTCAGATTTCGATTCAAGACATTACGATGCTTCCAGTAAAGTGTTTCATCGAAAGAATCCCGAATTCCCGGACGACTCGCTTTGAGGCGGTGTTAATCCCGTGCGGAACTTATAGCTGTGTAGTCACCTTCAAAGATACAAGCCGCGGAATATCAAAGATGAGATTTAAAAATGATCGAATGTATTCTAAGAATTATCGGCTCGTTGTTCAAAGCTCAGCCGTTGTATGTTGTGGCTTCTTTTGACGAAAAGCTATGCTTATTTTTTTCTTTATTCAAGTTGAAAGGGTAACGATATAAAAATAATCTTATTGCTGGAATGTTTTTCAGTAAGTTCTCGTACGCATTTGAATATCTTTGGTGGGTAAACAAAATATGATGACGGTGGCAGCTATTTCTGTCAGCAGTATTGCTATCCAACGTGGCGATGCTGTCAGCCTTCTTTGCACTTTTCCTGTTGACAGCAACATGGACGAATTCTTTGACGCCCTTATTTTCTCCTTTTGATTCTTACAAATATTACATTATTATCATAGCTCTGTTAGCGCAGTGGCTCAAGCAGTTGACTGCTGCCATGCGCTACGTGTTGCGGGTTTGATCCCCGCATGGAACAAATATTTTTATTGCCTACGGATAGTTTTTTCGGGTCTAGGTACCTATTTGTGTATGTGAGTGTAATGTCTGTGAACGCACCCGCGACACTGACATTTAAACAGGAAATTCCTAGTGTGGTAACGTTTTTTTTTTAAAAATTGTAGGATGTACCTAATTAGTGTAACTAATAAAAAAAAATCTGTATAAGAGAGTAAAAAACTGTAATTTGTAGGTACAGAAGAGTGCAGATAAGTAGGTAAAGCTGCTTTTTACGGAGAGGAATGACTTGCAACTTGTAGTTCCTCCCGTACCGTAAAAGCCAAAAACATAATTATTCACGCCAATTTTACAGAATTTGAGTTTTCCTCTTTGCCAAAACCTAAAAAAACTAGTGTTAGGTACCTAGTTCCATTTCGAACACAAACAATTTGTATGGGCTACAATGGTGCTACAGTAACTACATAGGCACAAACATTCAACTGTGTTTGTACTAAAGATTTGATTGTACAACAGAACGGGTAACACAATAGCGAAAAACGTGTACATTTGTTATCAGTCGGTTACCTATGTTAACAAAAAACACAGTACCCGCAATGCGTAGGACAGGGGTGTTCACAATAGGGGATCGGACAAAAAAAAACTAATTAGTCCGTCAGATAGATTTACAAAAATTATTGGACACGTATTTTTTCTTTTTTCACGTAAACTTAAAATGAAGACGATACAGTGCTTCGAAAACTCGTGTGACGTCATATGATAGTACATTTTGACGACACAAGTGACGTTTCAAGCCCCACTCCAAGATCTTTGACACGTTTTATCTTCGTAATTTTTTATTGTTTTGATAAAACAAAAAACACGTATTCAATATTTTTCGATAATCTAACTTACGGACTAAACAGAATTATATTATTTTGACCCTGTCCGATCCCCTATTATACAGATAGGTAAAGAATGATTTTTTGCGCAGTGTTTTTCTATAGTGCAATGCGATTAAGTAACATTGAGCAAAGATAATTCTTTTAAAAACAGTTATTATTGGTGCGAGAAAGTACTGTTTACGGTTTGTCTTTTCACATCCTTATCAAAACTGTACACCCAGTTAGAGATTAATACACTTGGTGTTATATATTTACTTTTTATTTTTTTCATGTTACCACCATAAATAAATTAAATCGTTAATGTGAATTTATTGATTTATGTGACTGACTTGTTATTATTATTGAATTAAGTGAATGAAATTGTTTGTGAATTGAATTTAATGTTATGTACCTATGTAATGTGACCATGTATGAACGTATTATTTCTAATATGAGTCTGTGATACTCGAATTTATTTATTTATTTATTTGTAGTATTAATTACAATGGTCTTAATTACTAGTGTTAGTAGACGAGTTATTCAGTGTGGAGTTTCAAAACATGTCTCAGTATTAGAGACTCCCATCTATCTACGAATTAATACGAACTCTTTATCGACGTTTTCAATATTTTTACGTGAATTTTTCAACACAAGTTTAAAAATCTAAAACCCGACTACGAATAAAATATTGGTTTATCATAATACGAGTACATAACACAGACTAGACCGCGAGAACTGTTTGACCGCAATCAAAACGTATATATTAACTAAAACTATAATATGATATACATATTTGTAATGTGCTTGCCAAGACCTTTCATTTGATACCAAACATGTTACGATTATCTCAATTTAATATTTTTTGAGGTAAGTTTTTGACGTTTAAATTCCGTCATAAAAATAATTTATAAAATTTATATAACCTATGTTACCCGGGCTAATCTTACGAATCTATTGACACCTCATTTATTAAAATCTGTTCAGTGGTTCAGGCGCTACGGTGGAACATACATACATAGACTGCCAAAATTATTACCCTTCCTTTTGGCTTTGCCGTAGTCGGGTAAAAATATAATTCAGTGTTTCATACAGCTCATTTATGTAGCTACTCTTTCAACCTCAAACAGTTACTAAAACCAATCGGTGGAACACGAAGAGACCATAATTAGCGGTCCAGTAAGAAGAATGTGCCGAGAACTGTGGCAAGCACAGACCAGTGTATTAATGAACGTCGGACACGCGATTAATGGTACATAGTCTACTGCATGTGTATTGTATTGTATTTAGGTACGACATGGTGCAATGTATTGTATTCAATTAGAGTGTTTGACGAGACGAGGTGCAATGAGATTGTATTCAACTATAGTGTACCTACGTATTTTAGGATACAACGAGATTTGGCAACGAACATTTGGGAGGAACGTATAATGCGTCCCAATTAGAATATTAAGAAATAGTTTATTTATGTATGTACAGGATACCTAAACGTTATAGAACAGAAGTTACGTAAGGAAAATGATTAGGTTATTAAAATAACACGATCGATGTATGTAAGTCTTCTTTTTACTTATGGAACTTAAGTATTTTGTTTTTTAGGAGAAAAGAGTGGTCCATAGAAGCTTATTATTATAGCCAGCCCCTATGGTCCCACCCACTGCAGTGCAAAGGCGTCCGTCCATTCCTTTCAACGATTGTGATTCCGTGCAACTTCTATCCAATTCTCAAGGAAGACATCCAGTACGTCCCGCCATATCCTTCGTGGTCTGCCACTATTTCAGGGCACCAATCATGAGCGTTGTGGGCCCACAGCTCGTTCGGCATGCGAAATACATGTCCTGTCCACTCCCATTTAAGCAAGGCCTTAGCATAAATTCAAAAATAACAAACATAACAAAATATGGCAATACCGCAATTACCAAAACAATATTGGTATTGCAACGGGTCAGTACTATACTATTTTAGGTCATTGCGCTACGTAACCGCTCTCCACAAAATATTCGGTGTCGGTTTCACACTATACATTGATTTTGGATCGAGTGTGTGTGGATAGCATTCTTACCTCACGTCACCAAAAATCGGGAGCCTTAAAAAAAAGAATCGCACTTTGTGGTTGCTTTTGTTTTCAGTTCAATATTGCAGTTCAGCTGACTGCAATGTTGATCAGTATTGCGTGAAACAGAATATGATTTCAGTGAAACAGAATACGTTCGATTGTAAAATAAATTAATAGAAACCTAAGACATCATCATCATCAGCCTATAATGTTCCCACTGCAGGGACTCAGGCCTCCTCTCTAGGAGAGGGATGGGCTATAACCCACCACGCGGGCTCAGTGCGGGTTGGTAGATGTCTTCGATTTATTTGGTTTTAAGACATGCCGGTTTCCTCACGGTGTTTTTTTACCGTTTTTTTTTAATTGTCAAAAATAATTTAATCGGGTCAGTTATCGAAGAAAAAAGGAAAATACTAAACGTTGAACCCGACAATTTTTTGCCGCGACAGTCGCAGACGTGTTAATAATTGTTAAGTATTAGAGAATGTTATGTGGTCCCGTATAATCCTTACTATTATATCCTTACTATATAATAATATAATATTATGTATAATAATATTATAAAATGCGAAAGTAACTCTGTCTGTCTGTCGCGCTTGACAAACCGATGAAATTTGGTACACAAATAGTCTAGAGCCTGAGAAAGGACATAGGCTACTTTTTAATACGAAAAAGGGTTGAGAGAGGGGGATGAAGAGTTATTTTGGTCGCGATCCACGCGGACGAAGCCGCGGGCATCAGCTAGTGTTTGCATAAACTGTCCGTAATACGTGTTTAAATGTTTATAGCTTAATGATCGCATTGAATATGTGTCGATAGTGGGATGGTCAGATTCAATGAGGTAGGTAGAGCTGCATTGTATTACGTATTTAATAGGCTTCCCTGTCTCACTGGTCTAGTGCAACATGGGGTCCTGAGTTCGATTCCCTGGTCGGGCATACTATTATTGGGATTTTCCAGGAATTTCTTAGTATCAGCCACGGAATAAGGAATTGGCTCGCCTCCTATAACATGGAAATTAAACTTATCTAGCGAAATGTGAATGTACTAGTGATGGGAACAGTCACAAGCATAGTTTATTTATTTATTTACCACTAGTTAAACAGGCAGCAACTTACGACAATGTTTTTCTCATAATTTATTGATTAACGTGTTACGTTTTGACGAACATAGTATTTTGGAAGCCATACTATCATGAAGTAGGTCTGGTCCCAAAATAGAAACCAGGAGAATAATCCCTTTTGAATTTTACTTATTGCATACATTTCATTGCTCATGGCTACTCAGCTCTATCTAACCATTAAGGGATTTAGAGATAAAGATAATTTTATTTGTAGTAATGCATGTTACCACTAAAGGGATGGATAGGTAATATAATCAGACTATAATGTTGCGGTTTACTGGTACACGAATCTTTTCTCTATGATAAGTAGTCCCAAGGTCCAGCACACGACTCAGGGCGTCGGGTTGGTTTATTTCGTGTGTTTGCGTGTTCAAGGACATGGTGGATTCCTAACAAGGTTACCCTTCACAGTTCTAAGAAGAGTAGTGACGAAATAATATTATACACAAACTAAGCACCTTTCTGAATTTGAACACTCGATATACAAAAAGCTGTGTCCGTTACAACTGGGCCGCCATTCTCTATATAGAAAGTTTCGTCATCATCATCATCATCAGCCTATAATGTTCCCACTGCAGGGACTCAGGCCTCCTCTCTAGGAGAGGGATGGGCGGATTGGTAGATGTCACATGTCTTCGAATTTTTTGGTTCTAAGACATGCCGAAGTTTGAGACATGCAGAAAGTTTCGTACGGCGGTATTAATGGGGATCCATACGATGGGAGTACAAAACTGTTTCTTCCAAGTTCTAAAAGAAAATATATATATTCCAGGACAAAAACTTCACACATCTTAATCGAGTATGCAACCTCTATGCCAATATAAATTTATGAATAATGCATCTAATATAGTCGCACACAAAGTTGGGAGCCAGCCACATCCACCAACTTTTCACTAACGAAATAGAAGTTTAAGCTCGTGTGCCTAAACTGACGGGAATCCCTCCTTCAGTAACATCATAAACAAACAAAAAACTTGAATACTTCGGTCCTAAAAACAACATGACATTCCGCGCTTCCATATAAAACTTTGGCAACATTTTATTTGTGTTGCGAAGTGACATTACAAGATATTCGATAGTTCGTTTTATGAGATATTATTTTGTTTTTCTGTTTTAACATAAATCGACAGTTTTTTTCTGAGTAGTCTTCAATTTTCTTACAAATGTCAAAGTTCCTTTCCAAAATAAGTTTATTTTTTGCGACTTGTAAGTATTTCTAATGTTTTTTATTTCTTAGTAGTTCAACAGAATTTCAAAACAAATTCAAATTTAATTGAAAAACATGAAAAATCTTTAAGAGCTGCTTGGAAACTCGTCTAAAAATAGAACATGGAATTGTAAAATGAGGTTAGTAGATAATTTATTAAAGCACCAGGAGCAGGCCCAATCCTGCGTGTAAGGCTCTTAGTAAGTATGCTCCTGCTGCCCATTGACCCGACATAATCACTTAGCTCTAGCATCTATTTATGGCGCTCCAGGGATAGCGGGGAAGAGCCGTCCTATGTAAGGAAATCTCTAAGAATATAAAATAAATATATTTTATCATACGGTGGGTTAAGATATAAATATTATATTTCGAAAAATATAATATTTATATCTTCTAACTAGCGACCCGCCCCCGCTTCGTACGGGTGGAATGTGCTACATTATAAACCTTCCTCTTAAATCACTCTATCTATTAAAAAAACCCGCATCAAAATCCGTTCCGTAGTTTTAAAGATCTAAGCATACTTAGGGGCAGACAGCGGGAAGCGACTTTGTTTTCTACTATGTAGTGATAGTGATATATCCTTCTTAAATCGTGTAGGCACTTTGATGTTGGTTCTTTGCCTATAAAAAGATTATCGTAGGTATGCTATTTGTAAATACATACTACGAAATTATGACGGTTCTACATAGTTCAGTGACGGTTAACCACTTTTCAACCTTATAACTTAGGACATAAGGGTGAAAAGTGGCAGATTGTCAGTGAGCTTGGTAGTACAGTCAGTAACACCAATATGTGTGCACGAAGCAACTGTTATAAGTGATTTTCTCCTATTTATTTATGATTAACGTTTTATGTTTTTTCGATCATAGTATTTTGGAAGCCATTCTATTAGAGAGTAGTAGAGTAGAAACTGTTATTTCCCAAGAAAATTGCTTTTGAATTTCGCTAAGAGAATATAAATTTTTGCTCGTGACTGTACATGCGTAGGCGTTACCTTAATCTGACACATCAGAATTCGGGATACATTACTAACTACTCGACTAATTTGGCATTTGAAATATATTCCAACGTAAACTTTTAACTGTGCGATTTGATTAAAAGTTGTTACGTTTTGTGTGTTATTTAGTTTTAAAGTAAGTTTCTATTTTCGAGAAGGACGTACTATTTCAATTACAAAATTTTCTCTCAAAGTCAACTTTAGCAATTTTACGAGAGCATATGCGGCAATGAATAGAAGAATGATGTTCCATATAAAATACCAAAAAATACACATGATTTCGCAAGCTTGAGTGACGGCACTCCTTCGGGAACGAAAGCTTTTGTCAACCCCATGTCCCAGTGGCTTATTTCCTGTAGTATGAAAATTCACTTTCCACCCTTCGTAAAATCACCCAAAAGTTTCGGAAAGTTTATAAGAGCGAACCTTTGCATGTAATTTTTAGCCCTTTTATAAACACCTGACTGAATGGCTACAAATTCTACCCTTAGGGACCGCAAACACTGAAATTAAATAAAATACTGTCGGCTCAGAATTTATCATGAAACGTAAAGTTTACAATTAGCCATGAAACTACTACTATCAAAGAATAGACTAATATTTTAGCACTTCCTATATTGCAAAATTAATAATCAATCAAGCTAGCATTGAATTGAATCTTAGACCATTTTGGTAGGCGTTAAGGTTAACTAAAAAACATGACTTCTAGAAAAGCCAAACAAACAAGGCCTCTGCTATGAAGTCATGAACTCAAAATTATACCTCATTCGTAGGTAAATGGTGGAAGTTTCTCGCAATGCTATTATCGAGGGCTCAAGAACTTAGGCTGCGTAATAATGCCTTTGGGCCTCCTTGGAGATTATGACCGTTAGAGCGTCCACGGATGTGCGTACAACTAACATTACAACAAAGGGTAACTAAGGCACTATACCGAGAAAGCTGCCAGACTAAACCATTCGGCGAACTTACTTATAACACTACGACGAATAAAAGAAAATGTGTCCCAAGGTAGATGTAAGAATGTTTTCTTAACCTTCAAGAACTTTTGATTCAATTTTTATCTGGTCTTTGAAGATAACGTTGGTAATTTAGACCTATTGTCAAGATAAAAAATTGTTTTTCTACATGCTTTTCGGTTGGAAGAATGTTTTTAGATTCACCTTTTAATTTTCTTTACTTGTTGTATGAACCGAATACCGTCCATAAGGCCCTGTAAACCAAGAAGGGTATAACTGAAACCATGACTGTATAATGGGGACCCTGTAATAAATACATCGCTTAATCCCGATGGATGTTTGAAGCCGCAAAGCAGTGCTAATTTGCTGTAACAACATTCCCTACGTTTCCCTTCTGTTACTTTAAAAGCTTCGCAAATAATCCTATCAGGCTTTTACAGCGCTCAAGCGGATTTTTTTATCAAATCATTGTACCTCGTTAGACACTGCAAACATTACGGTATTTAGGTACGCCAAAGAATATTGTAAACAATTTTGGACAGGAGGAAGATCCTTTAAGTGTTTGCTCTTTGAGAAACATTAGCAGAGCTTTTGAGTACCGTTTTAAATAATTCGTTAAAATGTCGTTAATTTGTAACAAGTGATTTTGATAAGTTTCGTGCAAATTTTTTATAGTTTTAGTAATATAAATAAAAACTTTTATTTAACTAGGCTTGTTAGTAGTTAGTATGTATTGGCCAAATCTTGCAACTGAATTTAAAACCAGTTTCCTCCCATTGATGGAGCAGAATTTTTGCACACCTTTGGTTCTGGTTCATCATCATCATCATCAGCCTATAATGTTCCCACTGCTTACTCAGGCCTCCTCTCTAGGAGAGGGGATGGGCTATAATCCACCACGCCGGCCTAGTGCGGGCTGGTAGATGTCACATGTCTTCGATTTTATTTATTCTAAGACATGTCGGTTTCCTCACGATGTTATCCTTCACCGTTTTGAGAGCAGCGGTGATGAAATAAATTACACAAAGTAGCGTTTTAGGGGTTCGAACCCACGACCTACTTGTTTGTAAGTCGGGGCCGATACCGCTGGGCCACCGCTGCTCTCGTTGGTTCTGGTTGCAATACATTTAATGACAGACTTGACTCGATACTTCGTCGCCTCCTAACCAGAGAACTTCTCAACGGTTAATAACACGGATACAAAACTTTATGTACGCATTCCATTCAGTAGGTACTGAAAGATAAAACAATGAAATTCTTCTTTTCATTTTAATAAAAACCGTTTTTTTTTAAATCTATTGCATAGATTCTATCGCGGGCCTTGAGTTGAGCGTGGAGAGCCAATCCAGAGATTTCCTAACGAAAATGTTCAGGATTCAGTATTCAACCAGGTTGCTATAGTTACGGAAAATAACAAGGTTGTCAACTGAGGTTGTCAAATTAAATAATTGTTTGTCTCTCTGCTTTCTCCTTCTGAAATATTCTTACTCGTATAATTTGTGTACAAAGTGTTTTAAATATGAATAAACAAAGTGCATTTATTAATGACTAGCGGACGTCCCGCGGTTTCACCCGCGTAGATCCCGTTCCCGTGGGAATAGAGGGATAAAAAGTAGCCTATGACACTCAGCAATAATGTGACTTTCTCTTTCTATTGGTGAAAGAATTTTTAAAATCGGTTCAGTAGATCCCGACATTACCCCTTACAATTTAACAAATATACAAACACACAAACTTTACTTCTTTTTAATATTAGTATAGAGTATAGAAGAAAGTCACGAAAAAATTGTGAAAGAAAATGAGTGAGGAGTGAGTACTCTATAAACATTCATTTTATTATTAGTACGCATCTATCATAAGTTTTATTGGTTTTTGCATTACTATTCTGCGAATCGCTAAAACGATTCGTTTTCTTATAAAATATCTAAAATAAAATAAATGATTTTCATATTTTTCAATGCTATGACACTTACGTCAGGCTGTCAATACTTTTTCTTTTAAATTTTCTGTCATAGAGTTTCTTACTAGCTTAGTTAGTCTATGAAGGTTAGTTTTGATTTATATAATGTACATCGCGCGAAATTCGAAGATCAAACTCTTAATATCGTTAATTTTGTTAATAATTTTGAATAATTATTTGGTGTGTAATTACACTATTAATACCTAATTATTTATACCTATTATTGCATAAGTTGATAAAAATGTTATGCAATAGATTTACCGCGGCAGTCTCCGAGTGCCACACGTTTTTTTTTTTCCTCTCTTCTAATGGCCTGCTAATAATAGAGATGTTTACCCAAGTGCACTCAATTTTAAAGTCTATGCATGCTAATGCTAAAAGCCACTCTGACCGCAACTCACGTGATATTTTACTACAATTTACCAGAATGTTACTCGACTGCAGCTCGTAAAACATGTCGATTATGTGTGACCTACTCTTCTTTTACAGGTGTATATATCACTGGTAGCAAATTCAAAAATAGTGGCAACGACTTCGTAATAACTTTGCTCTGAAAATATAGGTACTCACTTTTTCATTGGGTTTATTGCAAACCTAAAAGAAATTGGGTAAAATAAGAAATTAATAGGAATGCTAATGTTGGTGGATATCTTGTAGGTACGTTTAAAGCTGTTATTTAGATAAAATATGTAAGTAAGTATATATTATGTTATTAAACACTAGTTATTTTTACTCGCGGATTCGCTTCATATTCACGGAAATGTAGCCTATAACACTCGAGGGTAATGCAGCTTCCCGCTAGTGAAAGATTTTCGGGATCAGATCAGTATTTCCAAAGATTAATTACATATTATAATTAGGTTACATAAATCTCGGTTTATTTATTTTATAATGCCATGTCGTTATAATCGACTTTATCTAGAGAATGTCTAGGCAACGCCAATAGATGGTAGAATCAGATGCATAGTTTGTTGAAACGAATTTTTCCACTAATAATTAAAGCTATCGAAGTTTACCTATTCGCACATGATATTTCAAAAAGAAGACCTCCCTTAAAAAATCTTTCGTACAAAATCCCGCCAAAGAAACAGCCACTTACATTTAACGATGTCGTATACCGACCTATCTGCAATAACGTTAATCTGTGCAGTCTTTACGCTAACGTGATTAGGTGCCTAATTTACAAGAGGTTAATTACATGGGGCCATGCTACCGGCTTTTAACGTCTTGGATTATTAAGCTTTGACTGTTTAATGAGCATATAAGTTCATATATGTTCATATATATGTTATCGCTACACTACTAAGTGGTAATTGAAGCGGATTTGGATTATTTATGTGTACTTGCTTATTATTATTTATGTAGTAGTTGCTGGTAATGAGGAAGTTAGTAAGCTTGTTTTGGTGTGGGAAGTCGGTGGGAGTTTGTGCTAGATGAAAGCCATGGCATCAATTTCAAAGATTAAGATTATAATATCTTAATTTTAGATGGCTCGATGATGGTTAATTTGACGAGGGGAAAAATTCAAAAGTTTGATAATTGGATGGTTAATGGATTAAATAGCATTGTTTAATTTTGTTTTCTGTATTACTCAACTTCTTCCTAATCGTAACTACCTATGTAGTTTTAATTTTAAATCCATTTTACCAGTACCTACAGGTATGACTTCAGAATCATAGTGTGTGTTTACGAATATCTTGATCTTAGCCAATATCAGTCGACAGAAACAACATTATAACCTTTAATTAAGCCTAATAGCACACACCGCACCTTACACAAGAGCGTAATAGAAAAGTGACATCAAAATCAGAAACTAAAGTCTGTTTACAGTTTAAGAAAACCCTACATATTTTTGTTCTGTTATAATTTCAACTCACAGCGCTTCGCTGAACGCTGAAATTCCAACACTACTTACAATATTTTAAGGTGTTACCTTAGGTTTTAGTGAAATTGAGCATTGTACTTATACATTGTAGGCATTCACATTGTCGCAGTATTATCACAGCTATTCTAAGCTCACTTGAAGTAGCGACAGCGAACCTTTTCTCAGAATATTAAAGCTTATATACAAAATTTTCATCTGGCTTTCTTTACAATTTATACAATGGGGGATTCATAAAGATAATGCGAACGCTACTGATCCTTTTTCTGTATGGTAATGAGGACTCTGATCTAGGTATGGATTACCTACATTAATATTATTTTAGGGATTTGGTAACAACGCTCCAACCGTTTAGATAGGTAAACGACTTTGCCCCATTTCTGCAAATTCAAATTCATTTTCTGTTTTTCTTTTGCGGTCTAGAAGTCTAGGTCTAAGGTTTAACCTCTGTATCATATTTGCAGAATGGCGTCCGCTGCCAACAAATCAATCAGTATTGGGCTTCTTCCATGTATTAGGTACAGACGCTAGAACATCAAGCTAGTACGGCATGTCAAATGTCTTTAATAGATATTTCAACATTATCGGTAAAACAAGGTTCAAGGTTGATTGTGAACAATTGACAGTTCCGAGTAGCTTGACGTGCTAGCGTCTATACTTCAATAACATTAATAAATAATCTACTGAAACACACCACATCACCACCATTGACCACATCGAATGTCATAAAATCAATTAATCTTTTAGATTTAGACTCACTGGCCTGACTAAATGTATTTTGCAAATTAATCGTTCCATTTCTGTCAATTGTTTCAGTATTCAAAATTATGTTTTAGGTACACACGTTCATCGTTAATCGCAATAACTGAAACGGTCAAATTTCACCAACAAAACTGCAAGTGACCAATGCATCCAAATCGCGTTCACGAGTTGTGTAGAGTTAATATTCCATGGCTATGATGGCACTTACCTACAGCACTTTAACGCATTTTAGGTGTGTTGGTCGTTCAATATTCAATAATATAATTAGTGCTGTAAGCTGGCCATAAAGAAGAAATACTAACACTTTTACCTACGTACAGTCTGTACCCAGGATTACCTGACCCCTCTCTTCTTACTACTTTCCCTCATTTTCTTTATTTGACGGGCCAGGTAATGCTGGCCGCTGACTCTACTAATGGAACGGTATCTAATGCCAAACAAGGTCAACAACTCCCTAATATCCTTCAAACTGCAACGTAAACAACTTCCAAGCAGATTGCTGGAACATCATAGGTTTATATAATCACCAGGATTGGCAGGATTTGGAAACTAAGAACAATACTTGAAGTATCGCAAACTCGGTAGCTTTATACCTTACAAAAAATGAAAGTAGGTTAGTAAATAGTTTTGATCAATTATGTATTTCAGCCACTCAGGACAATCATTAAACCTGGTTTATGTTCATCTTTTCACCCAGTTAAGGCGATTTGCAGCTTCCGCGTTTATCCAAATGAGTTAAGTGTTTAATTAATCAACAAACAGGTTTTTATGTATATCTGTGTTAACAATAAGACATAATAAATCAATGTTTTTCTCTACTTAATAAATTATTTTAGTAAATAAATTTTCTTTTGAAAATCATAATTTAAAATTATGCGTTAGGCATTGATAAATAATAAATTACCCGAAAATTGTCATGATTATTAACGATCGGTCATTTTGAATCCTGAAATATTGCCATACAAAATTTTCATGCCGAACATTTTCGATTTTGACACACGAATGCACCTGGCAAGCCGGCGTTTGACTCTCCAGACAGATCGACTTGTCACAAAGTACTAACAAATGTCGGATTACGATTTTATTCGACTTGTTCCGTCTATCGCTCGTAAATGTCTTTGTATCAACCATTTTCCATACGTACTATATAAACATATTATTATTTTCTAATAATCTGAGAACTTAAGGGTTCTCGAGAACTCGGAACAATACTTGTAGTATCGCAAACTAGGCAGCTTGCCTTACATCAATTAAACGCACCATCCGAGCGAGTCGGAAACAATTTCGCGGATATGCCCACTATAATACTTGTAATCCGATTAGTGAAATTAGTTCGTACGGCTTACGAGCTGACCCTAACAACTTAATATCGAAGTGTATGTACATAAGCGTATGGAGCACAATCTAATATCACGCCTGTAATCCCCGAAAGGTTGTACTATGTAAAATGAGAAGGCACTATTAGGTGTTCGCGTAGAAACATGAAAAAACAGGTGTATGTACTGTACCTAATAATACAGTCACATTTCGCCATTTATTTCGCCGCTATTTCGTAGGGGGAGGTCCCCGAGAATCGGACACTTAAGGAATAATGAAAATAAAAAACAACGTGATAGAGATTAATTTGTTTATTTCTCTGTAATAAGCTCTCTAGTATATAACTCATCAACACAGATATATCAGCAGTCTCAAATGTCACTTTAAATGTACTAGATAATAAGGAATAATTAACATATTATGTTCCGTATGGTGTCGGACGCAAAGAATAGCACCATCCCATATCTTCCCGTGGGTGTCGTAAGAGGCGACTAAGGGATGTACCAGAGAATGGGCAGCAGCGTTCTCTGTGCTTTTTGTATCGACCGTACTGCGATCGCCAACCCGCCTGCCAAGCGTGGCGATTATGGCAAACCCCCCCTAAGCAAAAATTACACTTAGGGGAGGCTTATGTCCAGCAGTGGACGTCTTTCGGCTGAAATGATGATGATGAACATAGATGCATGGACGTTTTCAAAAAGGTCCCCTTATGACGGACTGTTGGAAGAGTAACGCTGGCCATCTAGAGAATATACTTCAGTTTCAAATGTGAAAGCGTGTGTTCTTTCTGTTTGTCACTCGGCAACAATTTTTCCTATGTAAAGATGTCATGTGTAATTTTATAATAATATATATTAAATATTTCACTTCTTTCCAACTGTGTTTATCACTCCACTCCGCAATAACAACAACAGGTTATGGGCTACATGTGTGAAGTGTAAATATTTTGTGAAAATATTATTATTTTACTCGAAATATGGATGAGTATACTAATTCGAAAGTTACGATGGAAAAGCTGAAAGGTACCATCAACTATCGCGATTGGGCATTTCAAATGCAAAATATACTAGTATTCGAGGATTTGTGGCAATGTATTACTGGAAAATACGAAACCTCAGGTGAGAACGCTAACAAATTAGCTCGTAGAGAGGAGAAAGCTCGAGCGAGGCTATGTTTGAGTGTTGAAAAATCGTGCTATTCTCACATTGTGCAGGCGAAAACTGCGAAGGATGTATGGGATGCCTTGCAGAAGGCTTACGATGATACCGGGTTGCAAAAGAGATTGTCGTGTCTGCGAACTTTATGCTCGATTAAGCTAGAAAAGTTCGATAGCATGGAGATTTATGTCAACGAGATCTTGTCACTTGCTGAACATATCAGTAGTATGAAGAAACCACTTGATGATGAATTTCTGGCTGCTATTATGCTCCAAGGGTTGCCTCAAGATTATGACCCAATGATAATGGCTCTGGAACATTCTAGTATAAACATAACTACAGATATGGTAAAAACAAAACTACTTCAAGATAAGAGATGGAAAGGGAGCGCCGCTGATAATGGCGATGGCTGCTTATTTACACGGAATCGTAGTAATGAAAAGGCTAGCTCTCGAGGCGAGAAGAAAAATGCCTCAAGTACATCAAAACACGCTAGTACCTCGTCAAGTACGAACAAGTTGTGGTGTTGGAAGTGTCGTTCTAAAGGACATGTCAAGAAGGATTGTCCTCAATTGAACCGTAATGGAGCGATGTCGACTTCCATGGTGTTGTCTGCACTTAACACTGATAGTTCGTGGATTATTGATTCTGGAGCGACAGATAATATGTCAGGACGCCAAGAATGGTTTCAAGCTCTTGATGAGTCGTCGACTAAGGAGGTTTGTGTTGCTAACGGCAAGAAGTTAGATGTGAATGGGAAAGGTGACGTACATTTTACGGTTAACTCTCGTGGACATACGATAGATACTACTTTAAAAGATGTAATGCTTGTACCTGACCTTAATGTTAATTTAATATCTGTGTCTACCCTTGCTGAAAAGGGATTTAAATTTATTTTTGATAAAAATGGATGTAACATACTTAAAAATGGTAAAGTAGTTTTATATGCTAGGAAAGTTGGGAGAGTTTACAGGCTCCATTCTGTGGGTAAAGTCAATCTGACAACGTCATCTACGTCTAAGGATATGATGTTATGGCATCAACGTTTAGCTCATATTAATTTTGACAGCTTGGCATCACTTAGGAAGGTAGCTAATGATATTGACTTTCAGGTTACTACTCAGAAGAAAGTTTGTGATGTGTGTCTTAAGGGTAAGCAATCCCGCGCTCCCTTTGTGACCAATCATAACAAACAGGTGGCCGAGGCGCGGCTAGCGCTCATTCACAGTGACGTCATGGGGCCGATGCCGACTACTTCTCTCGGAGGAAAGCGCTACGTCCTCACGTTTCTAGACGACTACTCCAGGAAGGTGTTCGTCTATCCCATTGCAAAGAAGAGTGAAGTGTGTAAGTACACTAAAGATTTTATTAGACTGGTAGAGAATCAGTGTAGTGCTAAAGTCAAGGTAATGAGAACAGATAATGGCTCTGAGTACGTTAATGCTGAGTTGACGGACTTTCTTAAAAAGAAAGGCATTGTACATCAGCTGACGGTACCCTATTCTAGTCAGCAGAATGGATCCGCGGAGCGCCTGAATCGTTCTTTACTTGACAAGGTCAGATGTCTACTGTATAATGCAAATCTCGATGACAAGATGTGGGCAGAGGCTGTAAACACTGCGGCGTTTCTGATCAACAGATCGCCAAGCTCGAGACTTTCTGGTAGATTACCAGAGGAAGTGTGGAGTGGTAAGAAAGTGAGCCTTAAAAATCTGCGTGTCTTTGGTTGCGAGGCATTTACTCATGTAGATGACTGTAAACGTAAAAAGTTAGACCCCAAAAGTAGAAGGCTAATCTTTTTAGGTTACTGTGATAACGTCAAAGGATATCGTTTGTTCAACCCTGATGACAATAAGATCGTTGTATCACGTGATGTGGTGTTCAACGAATCTGTGTTTCCAGGGAGAAATACTAAAATAGGGCCAAAACGTGAGTTTGAACCTATTTATCTTACAGGAGGTGATGATGAGAGGGAGATGCTGGAGACTACGTCGGTTGAGGCGGAGCCAGATACAGTTCCTGCAGAATCACCAAATCATCCTGTTGAGTTGGAGTATGAACGCGAGGCTAGTAAAGATTCGGTAACGTCGCCTGAATTGGCACCAGAGTCTACTAGTACACGATATGACTTACGTCCACGTATGCTTAAGACAACCTGTAACATAACTAACGTGTGTAATGTGACAGAGCCAATAGAGCCACGTACTGTCAAAGAAGCTTTGAAATGTGAAGACAAAGAGTTATGGCAGAAGGCCATGAAAGAGGAAATCGATTCTTTTGTCTTACACGGAGCTTGGGAGCTTACTGATAAACCGGTTGACAAGAACGTCGTTAAAAATAAGTGGATTTTTACACTTAAACGAGACTCGGATGGGCACATTACACGTTATAAGGCAAGGTTGGTAGCTAAAGGCTTTACTCAAAGATATGGTGAAGATTTCCAAGAGACCTTTTCACCGGTCGTTCGTCATTGTTCTATACGATT
Organism: Diarsia dahlii; assembly: GCA_949775195.1. Classification (NCBI taxonomy): domain Eukaryota; kingdom Metazoa; phylum Arthropoda; class Insecta; order Lepidoptera; family Noctuidae; genus Diarsia; species Diarsia dahlii. The sequence continues at coordinate 10,890,188 of OX459201.1, forward strand.
GTTGCTATCTCTGGCAGTAGAAATGAAACTTAAGATTGATCATTTAGACGTGCAGACAGCATTCCTGAATGGAGATTTGCAGGATGAGATCTTTATGCAACAACCGGAAGGTTTCATATGCCCTGGGAGTGAGAATAAAGTTTATAGATTACGAAAGGCTGTTTATGGGTTGAAGCAAGCATCGCGATCCTGGTACCAAAAGGTAAAAGATGTCTTACTTTCTTTGGGATACAGACAGTGTAAACAAGAGGACTGCATCTTCACTAAGAGATCAGGTGAGTCGATTGTTTTTATCGCTCTGTATGTTGACGATTTTTTCGTGTTCTATAATGACAGACGTCTGGCTGAGACGTTAAAAAGTTCTTTGTTAAATGTTTTTAAACTCAAAGACTTAGGCCCGGTACGAAACATGTTAGGTATAAAGGTAGAACGTGATGCAACTTCCATCAAACTAAGTCAGGAAAAGCGGATTGACAATATGTTAGATCGTTTTGGCATGACAGACTGTAAGCCTGTAAAGTCTCCCATGATAACTAATGTTAGTTCGGTCATTGAGAGTTCTAATAATGCTACAAATAACATTGTAACGAAGTTTCCGTATCAAGAGTTGATTGGTAGTCTTATGTATTTATGTGTAACTACTCGACCTGACATTTCTTTTGCTGTGTCATATTTAAGTAAATTTAACAGTTGTTATACGGAATTCCATTGGAATCAAGCTAAGCGTGTACTGCGATATCTTAAAGGTACTAAGCAAAAGGCTTTGGTATTTAAGAAGTCGAATGTAGATCCCGTTCTTGAGGGTTATTCTGATGCGGATTGGGCGGCAGATCCTGATCGTAAGTCGTACACGGGGTATGTGTTTAAATACGGCGGTAATTCGGTATCTTGGGGTAGCTACAAACAGTCCTGCGTATCGCTTTCGTCCACCGAGGCGGAGTATTGCAGCTTGAGCGAAGCGAGTAGAGAAGCGGTGTTCCTACAAGCTTTAATTAAAGAATTGCTAATGACGACTTGTTGTAAAATAGTAATGTATTGTGACAATCAATCTGCTATACAGCTTGCTATCAATCACACTCATCACAGACGGAGCAAGCATATAGAAATAAGATTTCATTACGTTAGAGATATGATAGATAGGTTTAACGTAGAAATTGTATACATCCCTACGGATGAGATGTTGGCAGATGTGTTCACTAAGCCCCTGGGCTGTGTCAAGCACGAGGTGTTCACCCGTCAGCTTGGTGTGGCATGAAGCCATCATGATGCCCACGTTATGGGGGGGTGTTGGAAGAGTAACGCTGGCCATCTAGAGAATATACTTCAGTTTCAAATGTGAAAGCGTGTGTTCTTTCTGTTTGTCACTCGGCAACAATTTTTCCTATGTAAAGATGTCATGTGTAATTTTATAATAATATATATTAAATATTTCACTTCTTTCCAACTGTGTTTATCACTCCACTCCGCAATAACAACAACATTGTCCAGCAGTGGACGTCTTTCGGCTGAAATGATGATGATGAACATAGATGCATGGACGTTTTCAAAAAGGTCCCCTTATGACGGACACCCAACTTTTCGGTCATTTTTAAACTCAACGATTATTTTAACAAACTACTTTTGTAACAATATCTATTACAATAGAACAAATCCTTAGTTAATATAGAAAACTAATCATAATTTTAATAAAATTTGGCCGAACAGCGTACTTTTTGGCACATTGTAGACTACATAGGACTTTCTCAGGACATTTTTTTTACATCACTTTATCGATGGCTTTTTTCAATATTTCATGTTTGGGGGTATTCTCACATCTCAGTTTGTGTTTACCCATGATGAATCTGAAAAACAAAAAATAAAAAAAATACAACAAAAAATAAACTTGCTCTAAAACGGTCCGGTTTTAAGGGACTTTGAGAGTGTCCGAACTTAGGGACCCGTAGACACTTACAAGAAAAATTCTCATTCACATTGTGTGTTATAAATCACAAAAAAACGCATGAATTATATCAGATTTGTACAATAGCAATAACAATTAATAACAATGAATATCATCCCATGCTTTAAATACTGTTGACAGACCTCATAAAATGAGTTCGTAAAATTTTTTTACTAACCTCAAAATTCGCACTACAATCCACGGCGAACGAGTCAGCACTGGCTTTTGGCACTCCCCCCCCCCGCTCTTCACTTGGGAGAAGCTTCCTAACCGCGACATAAGCAACAAATTGGCGTGCTTCTTCGCACTGATTCAATGTATGTCCGGCTTTAGGACCCGTACGGGCTTAGGGGACTTCCCCCCATAATAAATATAAGTAAGTCCCATTGATCTAATAGAGGGTGAGCCTATTGCCTCCAACCGGGCAAAACTCCCTGGCTGCTACTGAGAAATTCATGATGGATAAACCCAATAACACTTTGCCCCGGAATCAAACCAAGATCAGTAGGGCTATCATAAGTGTCCATAAATTAACCGTAAATTGGTTATGGTTTGGTACATTTTTTTTTAAACTAACCATTTGACAGTTATTTGATAGACACTTTAACTATGTTAGCCACTGTCATTAAAAGATACGCAATAGCCCTACTGTAGGGCGATTGTGTATCTTTTTAATGTTAGTGGCTATCATAAGTGTCCTTAAATTAACTGTAAATTGGTTTTGGTTTGGTACATTTTTTTTTAAACTAACCATTTGACAGTTATTTAATAGACACTATATTATGTTAGACACTGTCAATAAAAGATACGCAATAGCCCTGCAGATCACTATATGACTATGACAAACAATTATGTTTGTCATAGTCATACTTATTATATTAATTAAACATAATCATTTGACAAAATTGTGTTCAATTGTTACATCTATTTAATAGAAGTGAACACATATATTATGAAATAACTTAAACAATTCAAGTCTAGACGATCAAGGCTAAAACATAAGCTCTTATATTTGCAGAACTAGTTTCAATTAAGATCTGAAAGTCGATAGAAACATTGTAAATGCCGTCGCCATATTAAATTACCCTTTCTATTCTTGTAACAGAATGTAAGCGATACATTTATATAAGTTATTACTTTAATAAACCAAGATATTGCACAAAATTGCTGTCGTTTTACTGTTTATCGCATGCATGGCGACTTTAGCGCGTCATGGGGTAGTTTAAAGAGAATTTTAGGGCAGGATATCAAAGAATATTTTGTAGAGGATATGTATAGTCAGCCAATAATGTTCCCATTGTTGGGACAGAGATACAGGCCTCTCTGTGAGAGGGGTTGGTCCGGTGAAGAAAAACTCGATATTAGCCGCTTACTGTTATTAATATCATATCTCTCGTGTATCCATAATACAGTACCGGTGCACATGTAAGCGTGTGTTACGATACACGTCCGATATGATATTTAGCGAGTTATTACGGGTAGGGCTTTGCATATTAAACCAACTTAGGTAAAGCAGTATCTAGAGATACAAGGATAGAGGGATAGAGCTTGGGCCTTCGCCGCGTCGCTTGGTAAAGGTTTTTGGCAGTTTTGTCATACAAAAGTATGTCAGGCCTTTGCTGGGTGGCGGTGAGTAATCGTTGGATATCTCTGAGTGCCGCAGTTAGTTTAATTCGACTATTCAAAAGTGCCTGTAAATGGCCTACTTGAAATAAATGCTTTGATTTTGATTTTACAGTTTCTAAAACAAACTGAAGTATACGGTATATAACTATACTATACGGTCCTATGCCATTATGTAAGTTAAAACGTATAAATAAAGTAGAGTTATAAAAGAGAACTTACAAGTCGCATTGGGTACATAAAAAACAAAACAACCAAGTGCAATCCCTTTGATAAGTGTTTTGCTCTTGCGGGAATTCTATCAGAATTCCATTGTAAACACTTTTTTATGAACCGAGAAAAGTCATAACAAAATGCTTACTAGATTTTCCTAAGTAGTTTTCGCTTAGTGGAGGGACAATGAGGCTTATCCGACCTACCCCATGTTTGGTGAAGCAAGGAACGCCTTCTCAGGTCTAGTTGAAAACCAGCGTTGGGTTCTAGCAGCAGCTGCTTGGCAGTTTGCTGAACTGGACATACTTGGTGCAGCCATGATACACACAATGTTTTTGTTGTCTGTTTGTGTCTTTTCACTTAGATATGTTTTGCCAAATAAATATGTTTTCTTTCTTTTCTTTGATATCGTATCTTGCGTGACATATTAACGGACTGATGCGGACGGTGCTGAAGTTACCAAACTCGAAGCAATTTAAATAGATTCAAGATTGACATCAACATGCTAAAAAGATCTAACCACAATTGGGGGGCAAGTCTATTGCCATCTAAAACTCAATAACACTTGGCCCGACTTGGGTATCGATCCCAGGACCTCATGGGGTAGTCATCATGTTAAAGACCTACTTCACGAGAGAAATCAGAGCTTAACCAACGGAAAATGGGAGATATAATGATTATGTTTTCAACATAAAGTCAACAAGTAGAATTTCATAGAAAGGTATTACAATAATATTGCGGTTGCTTTAAACCCTAAGTGGTGCCTAGGTACTTGTGAAGATCATTTTCCGTTCTAATATTGAGAAAATAATGTTTGAAATACGTAATTTAAAATGTCCTAAACTTTTCTTACGATGGTTTTGTGTTCCGGTACCTAAGTATTATAGCAAAGCTATTTGCAATGCTACTTATTAGGTATTTCGGCAAGTTTAATACACAGCTGTTGCTCTGAAAGAATTCGTAATTGAAATATTTTATTGAATTTGCTTAATTAACTTGTCTGAAAGTCAGTTTCGGAAAGAACAATTAAATATTGGGTGCAGTGGATTCAATAACGGAGATATTGTAAATATTGCTTTTCTTACAATGTATTTGTTAATTTAATCAAGACAGCGTACAAATACATATTAAATTAATTAAAAACTAAAATAAACTAAACTAACAATAAACTATAAAAAGGCATCGAAATACTGCTCCTCAACGCTGTCAGCCGGTAATGTGCCCAAAAGACTGGCGGCATTGTCTCGTTGTATGGCAACACTTAGCCTCTGGCCAAGATAAAAGCCAGCCGTTGGGTCACGAGAAGCGTCAACTAAGCGTTTGGAAATTTCCTTAAACAGGCTATGAGCACTCGGACCCCACGGCCCCACATTTTCAATCTTACAATTAAAGAAGAGTTCAAATTAATTTCAATAATTAAAGCCTATTTTCACTATCGAATAGTTAGGACCGAGCCTAAAATGAGACCCTGACCTGTCCACGTTTGGACAAGAGGTTTTGTTTCACCATATCAGTCTGAAATTATTATTAACAGCCAGGTTCAAACCGGATACCTATTTTTTTGGGGTTTGGGAAATCATCCAATGACTCCTCCCGCTCTGGGCAGAGTGGTAGGGAGTGTCAGACTTCTACTGACTAAAACCACCCATCTTCTTTCTTAGCACTTTTTGTCGAGGCCGCGGTATCTCTTTCGAACAACCCGCGGCCCCGACGGGGCTGGATACCTTCAGCTCTCGAAAAAGATCCCTAAACATCTAAGCTTTAACAGCATAAAACATTAGAAAACTCAATTACGAATTTAAGTCCTCCGTCTGTTATCCCGAGTTTAGTGTTAGAGCTCGCTTTTATACCTAACTAGCTTTTGCCCGCGACTTCGTTCGCGTGGAATAGTGACTTCCGGCAGATTTTTGGTTTTACCCACATAGTTCCCGATCTCGCGGGATCTCTTCAAACAAAAACTATCCTATGTCCTTTCTCAAGTTCCAAACTATGTCTGTATCAAATTTCACACAAATCGGTTCAGTAGTTTAAGCGTGAAGCAAAGACAGACAGACAGAGTTACTTTCGCATTTATAATATTAGTTAGGAAGCATTTATAATATTACAGAAAAAAAATCTCTTCACCTCCTAGGATCTCCAATTATTGAAGAATCTTTTCCGTCATTCATTGAAGAAAAAATTCAAAATTTTAATGAGGTTTCGGATAGGCTTTTCAAAATTACCATCCATTCGGCTTTCACTATTATTCGATACAGTTGTTTTGGCCCAAAATTTACGTATAGCCTCCGCTCCTCTCACCTTTGGAGGCATCCACAGCTTTTAGAAAAAGTAGACCAAATTATAAGGAACACTCTAACTTCGTTACTTAATGTGGCCCTGGACGACCGAGCTTGGCAGCAAGCCTCACTTCCCATTCGCTTGGGTGGTCTCGGTGTCCGCAAAATTTCAAGTATTAGTTTACCAGCCTTCCTTTCCTCGATCTACGGTACAGAAAAATTAACCAGGAATATTCTTTCTTCCTCACTGGTTGATTTTGAGGTACCGTTTTTGACCGATGCGTTGAACACTTGGAAAATGGCTTGTCCCAATACGGATTTACCCGACAACCTGTCCTCCCAGAGACGGTGGGACGAGCCGCTCTGCAGTATTGTACGTAATACCCTTTTAAACACGTCAATCAATGCTGTGGAGCGTGCTCGTCTGCTGGCTGTGGGAGAGTGGGAGTCGGGCTTGTGGCTTCAGGCACTCCCGTCATCCACCATTGGCACTATGATGGATGACTCATCCTTCCGGGTCGCTACAAGTCTACGCTTAGGCACACCTTGTGTTGCTCCGCATCGTTGTCACTGCGGTGATGCTGTCGACAGCCTCGGACACCATGGCCTGTCCTGCTGCAGGAGCGCTGGTCGCATTGCACGACACGCCAGTATTAACGACATTATTCGTCGAGCTCTTTCCAGCGCCGGCGTACCAGCGGTTTTAGAACCTAACGGCTTGGTACGTGACGATGGGAAGAGACCAGATGGCATGACGTTGGTGCCTTGGAAGGTGGGTAGGCCTTTGGTGTGGGATGCAACTTGTGTCGACACCCTTGCGCCATCTCACGTTGCAAGCACGGCGGGCTGTGTGGGCGCTGCTGCTGCAACTGCTGAGTCCCTCAAGCGGCGCAAATACTGTAACCTCATTGGTAATTATAGTTTTGAGCCGTTTGGGGTCGAGACGCTCGGGCCATGGGGACCGAGTGCACGTGTCCTTTTCAAGGAAATCTCGCGCCGTCTAGTCGACACTTCGCGCGACCAGAGGGCTGGCTCATTCTTAGGTCAAAGGATTAGCATTGCCATTCAACGTGGCAATGCTGCCAGTCTTCTGGGCACGTTTCCGGTTGTCGGCGATGCGGAGGAGTACTAGGACGCCTAAGTGTCTTATTTGGTCTTTGTATATATGTAAGTATTAACTTTTAGTTTAAATTTTTAGCATAATTATTTTTTATTTGTATTTAACGAATGTTACCCTTTTAAATCAAATAAATTAAAGATAAATACCATTTCGTTAGGAAGTTAGGATTAGGATAGTTAGGATTAGGATTAGGATTAGGATTATAATTATACAAGCACCTTACTTTCTATTATTATAATTAAGCTCTCGAAGTAGTTTTCAAAGTCTGTTTCAGTTCTGTTGTGATACACAGCTGTGCTGTACGATAGCGGATAATTAGTTCGACGAAAATTACTACTGCTAGATAGATTCTTCTATATCATCTTCCTAGTCTTTTCCTAAGTTGTGATCTGTTTCAAATCTAAGTGAACACATTGCAGCTGAATACCATTGTTGCATATGGAGCTACTGCCTAACCGACCTCCAAAGTCCAGTTAGAACTTTGTAACACGCGATACCCCTTGGTACGACAGATTGTCATACTTTCAGGACACATCCATTCTCCTCTATCAGGTAGTCGTCATCTCATCAGATACCTCCTTTTTTGCTGTAGTAACGTAAGTACGGGCCAGCAATAGGACTTAAAATTATATACCTAGGTTATTAAAAAAACAGTGCGCCCTTTTCTAAATTTTTTTGTACCCTTAGTATAATTTATTTTTTAGTATACAAAGTGTGTAAACGAACCCTTCACGAAGCCGGCAACCAAGCATTCTGTACATCAAACCACAGATATTATAGATCAAACTAACAAGTAACTAATAAGCAATAGTAGATTGTACACCAAGTGCATAAAACGCACCATTTTGCGCGAGACGTTTATCCATCCGATGCGAGCTTGCGAGCGAGGATGGATATAAAGTAGAGAGTAAAATGGGTTTTATGGACGAGTTTTACACTCTACTTTTCACTTCGATTGCGAGGAAATGAAACAGCAACTTGTAAATATTGTAAAAATAATCATGGTTCCCCCGCAAATTTACTTTTTTTTTTCAGTAGGATACTTGACATAACACCTGACTTTCTCATACTGCTCAATTATAAAAACATTTTGAGCAAGCCTATTGCCATCAACCAATGTAATTAGGAGCAAGCCTATTGCCATCAACCAATGTAATTAGGAGCAAGCCTATTGCCATCAACTGATGTTATTGGGACCAAGCCTATTGCCTTCAACCAATGTAATTAGGAGCAAGCCTATTGCCATCAAATGATGTGATTAGGGACAAGCCTATTGCCATCCACCAATGTAATTAGGAAAAGCCTATTGCCATCTACCAATCTTATTAGGAGCAAGCCTATTGCCATCAACCGATGTAATTAGGAGCAAGCCTATTGCCATCCACTGATGTAATTAGGAGCAAGCCTATTGCCATCAACCAACCTAATTAAGAGCAAGCCAATTGCCATCAAGCGATTTAGGCAATTGAGGGTAACCTATTCCCATCAGCTTTCCTTGAATTCGTAATGAAAAGCAGTAATCCCTTGTTCATAGAAAACTAACGAAACGAATTAAGTTAAAGAGGTTATTCTATGAAGTTGAAGCTGTTCGTGTGGCTGTTGGGCCGATTACCTGTGCCGATTACCTTGGTCTTCGACGAAGATTTTACTTTATGCTCTAGAGCATAAAACGCGACTTTATGTCGCCTACGCACGACATAAAGACGCATTTTAGAGCGAGAGAAGTGAAAAATTATTTTTCACTCCTCTTGCTCAAAAAGAACGTCATAATAGCATACCAGAGCGGGCCTAAAATTGCATATTTTGCCCTAGGGCTAAAAGTAAATCTCGTACGACAACTTGTTCAGCCAGCTGGTGCGTGATGTAGTTTCAAGTAAAAAAAAAAATGTTTTATTTTTAAAAATGGAACTAAACGCGCTGAATGCCGAACTCTTTGGTAGAATGTGTGCGTTGCAATGCAGCTACAGAAGAAATAAAAAAAAGCCACTGGCCCGAAATTTTTGGAATTGTATTATTAAATTGAATTAAATTTTTAATAAAATAAACTCATATTGAACATGGTTATTTTATTTTCTCGCAATCGTAGTGAAAAGTACAGTGTAACACACGGCGCTAAAATCCCTTATAACTCGGTTCCTATTTACTACCTCGCTAAAGCTCGGTAGTAAAACTACCTCGTATATAATGGGTCATTTTAGGCCCTTGTATTACAATGTACTATATTTATTTATTATTTATTTATTTAAACTTCATGTACAATAGTGGTACATAGGTGGACTTAATGCCACAAGGCATTCTCTACCAGTCAACCAACAGCACTGTGGTAGAGTATAAAAAAAAAATATTATAAGGAGAAAACTATTTTGTTATATAAATTGGTATACATAAATAGGTACATACTAATACATATTATTACAACGCACACAAAACACGTCTGTGCTCATTAATTTATTGAGTTTCAACCTATCTTAACTAGATAACGTACTACTTCTCTGGAACAAAAAAATCTACGTTTTATACACCCACCGAACTGCGTTACAGTTTCGGCGGGACAAACTTTTACACACATTACAATCATAGTAGGTATACATATCCTCATTAGTTAATGCACTGGCAGGGCAATATCAGGATCGGTTCTAATTTTAACTCTCGGAAAAAAAGAAGTTCCACTTTTAGAACTTCATACTTAGGAATGATCATTACCTATATAACAGACACCTACACAATAACAGCCAGGATCTGGCAGCCTTGTTTTCTAACAAGACAATGCTGAAAAATATGTTGAGTTCATCGAGGGTCAAGCTTGCAAATACGGTGTCTAGCAATTTCGTAATTGGGGTGACTTACGAAGTAATATCGTAACTGAGGTCTATATCTTGGAGTTAGATGAGAAATTGTTTAATCAAGACCTCTCAGGGTCATAATACAGCAAATTGTAGGTTTATGAGGTTACTCCATCCACAGTTCACACCCATTTGGGAACCTAAAGTACCTATCTAGTGATTTAATAGGTATTCGTTAGAGGTAGTGACTAAAAGGTGACCCTCTGAGAATCTATCTCGCGTACAAAGTTAGGTAATGGTACCCATGTCTTTAAACGCACAGAAGTAGCAATGAAAGACCTCATTATGTAGGTATATTATACTTATTGTCCATCAGCTCAGCTTATTGTCCACAGCTGGACATAGACATCTCCAAAGCTGCACTATACTATTCTGAAATCCACATCCAGTCTGGTTCAGAACGTCCAGATGGGTACTTGTTTTAAGGCTGTCGGTCGATCTAGATGGGAGGCGTCTCTCACAATACATACGCACGATTTTTATAAATATCTCTTCAGTTTAATATGCGATTGCTCTCAGTCAAAAAAGTCTCAATAGGTCCCCAGCTACCTTATCTCATAAAAGAGGAAAAAATAACATAAGAATAAGAACAAACGCAAAAAATGGCAAGGATATCGTATCAGGCGCGTTAATCGCATGGTGGGATCAAAAAGAACTTTCAGTCCTTTACGTTCCTCCTGATAACGTCTCATTTGCATTTCCCTTTTGAACATACCTTGTGCCTATACCCTTCATACTCACGCTTCGAAGCATATGCATACGTCGCAGGATAATTGGAAAAAAAAACTCAGTCTGTTTAGGACGATTAGATACTTTTTGCTCCTTAAAATAGAGCTCTACTATCGTAATAGCTAGGTAATATTCTTATTAATAGGTTCAAGGGGTGTTTTTTCCTGCTAACTAACTAAAAAACTTATCCAAAATATAAGTTTATCGCTTTTTACTGATATACATACCAAGTTACACCATAACACCCTGTTGTCTGACCGACTATAGACGCAGACACCTAGCCCTACTCTTTGAGATTGGCTATCTACGCCATACAAAGTCCTCACTCGGACTCGTTTACGCCATCGATCATCGGTCTTTCGACAAACATGGTCATTAGCACTACTTCAACTGGCTAAAAGGGCTGAAAGAAATCATTATTATCAAACACTGAAAATAAGGTAGGTATTTACCATGGTTATGTACCTACTGTTTGTTTCTAGTTCCCGATATTTAGACGCAGTTGCAAGCCATAGTCATGGAACTCAAAAGGAACCGTGGTAAATATTTCGTTTCCAGTGTTAGTTTTCATCATGATCATTTCATTTTGGTGAACATAGGTATCTGAAAGAAACTTCGGTAACTCCAGTTCTTTTCCGTATAATTTAAATTCAGATCCAGATCCTTCAACGAAGCCAACATATCCATTTAAGTACTTTTTATTTAATATCTAATTTCGACATCGCCACACATCATTTAGACTTCTAAGCACCTTCCTAACAACAGCACATGACAGCTAGGTAGATATCTACCAACAGCTTGTTGTGGTAATTAGGAATGTGGATTACACAATACGGACATTCCAGTGCGTATATCGAACTTGCCTAGCTGCCACCGCAGACATAAATTACCCGGACAATCCGCAAGTAGGCTTTTACTGGCTGACTGAAATGAACTGGCTTAGTTCTGTCGCGGCGTTAGTAATGGTATGGGTTTAATCCACTTTAGAACTGATTTTCATTTGTGATTCCGTTTTAATGAACAGAATGCTGTTTGATGCTGGGATTCTGGGATTTCAAAGTGTGTTGTTGGTTAATATTAAGGTATTTTAGCTAATAATAGTTAAACCACTATGAATACCTCAAGCCTTTGGATTTGCTGCATGCTGACATACTATACCTACTATGAATCATCAGCAAATAAGCTAGGTATATAATAATATCGCAGGCCATACATCCTCCGGGGCTGCGGGTTGTTCGAAAGAGTTACCACGGCCCCGGACACAAAGGTCTATAATAAGAAAGAACATTGGTCGTTTTTAGTCAGTAGAAGTCCACTACCTTCCGCTCCGCCCAGAGCGGCAGGAGTCATTTGATGATATCCTCTCAAAAATAAAGCCATCGCATTCTAACTCCATCTTTATGCTAATGCATCATCATCTTCCTGCCCCTAACCCATTATCAGTTCTTGGGGTCGGCGCAACACGTTTTTACTTCCATTCCCCTCTGTCCACCGTCACGTTATCCTTACTTACTCCTTTTTCTTTCGTACTGATCTTCCTCTCCCTCTCTGTCTCTCGTCTCTCGTCCTGGAGAGGACTATGCACTATGCATATAGATGGAATTAATATTTTCGATCTTCGCCAGTCATTCTCTTCCACCTGAAGAGAAGTAGCCATTAGAGGATCGATCTCAGGGCCAAGTCGCTACTCAGATACTCTGACCTGAGGTTCAGAGGTCAGGTTAAGATGGATTGCGGTACGTGCTACTCAGCGTTTACATTTTCGCAGATATGTGTAAGTGTGTACTATATTTTTAAACTAGTGAATACATAATTTTTAATTATTTTATAGATGTCAAGTTGATGTAAAGTTTGTAGAGGTTGGAAACTACCTACTGATCCAATTTTAGATTTTTTTTACTCTTATGAAACTATACTATCCCAAAGTATCATAACGTAGGTTATTAGTATTTTAACGATCCCGTAGAGGCCTGCCTCGTTGGTCATGAGGAGGTTGGGAGCATGAGGTCCTTGGTTCGATTACCCGGTCGGGAGGAATTTGGAAGTTCTGGCGAAATGTGGACCGTATCTAAGCCTTCAGAGATTACAGGCGTAATATAAATTGTTATGTTATGTTTCCGCGGAATAATTTCCGACCATAACGGATGTGAAGTCGCCGTAACCGAATAAGGCAGTAGTAGGTACCTACCTAGGTACATACAGCTAATAAACTTGGTACCCAATGAAAATGTGAATAGAATAAATTCACAAAGATCTCTATCTAAGTAATCTAGCTAAAATATGAAGAGGTTAAGTAGGTCTAGGTACTCTAATAGGTACCGTTTTTTGGTGGTTTCTGTACTGTTTTTCCAATGTTGATAATAAGGACAAGGAAAAACAGAGAGCGTCTGTTTAGCATCAAACTGAACACATAAAATTGGGAGGAACGGGAGTCTATAACTAAGCAATGCCAACTGTTATACAACGTGTTTTTTTTCCCATCCCATAACTCTAGGGTTAGGTATACCTACCTTTTTATTCTTTGTTTAAAATACAAAATCCCTCGAATAGGTAGGTACATATTTGGTCCAAAAATACAAACTAATCATTCATAGTACCTTTATATAGCTAAGAAAAAACCTACATCGTTGTCATGTTTCACTTAGGGGTGTTTTACATCCCGTCGGGACTGCGGGTTGTTTGAAAGAGATTCCGCGGCCTCGACACAAAGGGCTAAGAAGGAACATTTTTAGTCAGTAGAAGTCTGACACTCCCTACCGCTTGGCCCAGAGCCGGAGGAGTCATTTCATTTCATGATAATTATAATACAACCATCAAAAAAAAAATGGTGTTTTACATGCGGCGACTCTATCTATTGTCAACTGGTCGCAAACCTAGACTCCGATACCCGTTATTCAGTTCTTTAATGTGCCTATTTAGTTCCACTGCTGGGCAAAGGGCCTACGCCTAAATAAGTGTAGGACCTACAATTATTTTAGGTAAGTTGGTACCTACCACACTCTTATCAATTTGTCCAATTTATGGAACGAACTAGGAAGTATCGCTATCATAAAGTCTTTGATCGCTATACAAAGTAAAATATTATATTAATTGTAAGTTTATACGTGAAAGCAGTAAAAGAAAGTTCTACAGAACGAGTGAATGAATGATAATTCTAGTGTTATAATATTGCACGATGGCATTTTGCTGCCTTCTATCGCGTTGCGGTCGCAACGTTCTAGCAAGTTTATAAATTGTAACATCAAGGTGGATGGGGCCAAAAAATAACTGATGTAACATCGGTTTTATAGCTTCCCAAATTATTTTAGAAACGTAAACTAAAACTTTTAATTATGTGATTATTCGTTGTTTTTTTTACTATTTTATGTGGCAACATTACATTATACAGCATTATCTGTAGCATGTACTGTCAGATTGACATCATGACGTGAAACAGCGTTCCTGGCTAAAGTGTTATTGTGAGCATCAAATACGTTTAAAAAGATGGACATATAGGAGAACTTAGTTAAGAGCGAAAGAGATACGTGCAAAATCATTCAAAGATCTATTGTAAGTACGAGAAAACGAAACCAGAAACGCGCTCTAGCAATATTGACTGAATTGAATTGACTTGTCAAGAGAAAAGGCGGGAAAACGTTATAGAGTGAAGGCGCGCTTTTTTGATTTTAAAATTTTTTATTTGGCTTTTTTCACAATATCTTTGTAAATATTTATTAATAGTTAGTTTTTAGTGTAAGTTTGTATAAATAATGGTTAAGAAGAGAAAAAGGAAGGAGGGGGAACCGCCTCCGGATCCCCATCAGGTATTATCCACCGATTCTGACTCGGCGGAATCGGCGGTAACTTGCTTTTCTTTTAGGGAAACTATTGCAGACAAGGATCCGAAAGAAAAGTATAAAATTTTTAAGGTAAAGGGATACACACGCAGCTACCCTGAAGATACTAACCAAAAAGAGTTGGTTGTGTTCTTAAATCACGTAGAAGAAAATAAACCATTTAGTGATAGTGATGATAGGGATCGTATGGCTTTATCTAAAGGAATACGTGAGCATGGAGTTTCAGGAGTCATGCATTTGCGTTCAATTAATAAATACAAGGTTGGCATCACGTTTGATTTGCCAAACAACGCAAATATGTTTATTAAAAATAAAAAATTATTAGATCAATTAACACTAAAAGCATCCATCCCTGCCGCAGACACAGAGGTAACTGGGGTTCTCACTGCAGTCCCTGTCGACATGGCCAATAAGGAAATATTTTCATTGATCGGCAGCTCCAAAAACGTAATACAGGTCAGGCGCTTCATGCGCAGGGTAAAGGGTTTCGGCGGTGTTGAATTTGTCCCAACACAGGCAGTTGCTGTTACCTTCGCCTCCACCATTCTTCCTCCTTATATATATTTAGACTCATGGCGCCACGAGGTAAGCAAATATATTCCACCTGTTAAACAATGTCTAAAGTGCCTTCGATATGGACATATCGCTAAATTTTGTCGCAACACCGAGGTTTGCTCAATTTGTACATTAACACATAATTTTAAGAATTGTCAGGTCGACCCAAAGGATGCTAAGTGTGCAAACTGCAAGGGCGACCACATAGCTATCTCCTCATCCTGTCCTTTAAAAAAACAAAAAATAGAAGAAAACAAAATAAAGTCAAGAAGTTCCACATACTCTGATCTTTATAATATTAACGCTTTTCCAGCTTTAACAGCAAAAAATTTAGATGTACAGATTAATAATTTAATGAAATCTGATAAATTTATAAATATTTTAGTAGAGACAATTACTAAAATAGTTAGCAATAAAGATGTCCCTATAAACACATCATCAATTAAAGAGGTTTTAAAAAAAACTTTAAGTACTAAAATTTCTTCACCTTCATAATGGATATTAAATCAAATTTAAACATAATGCAATGGAATGCACAAAGCCTTAATAGCAACAAACATATATTTACCAATTTCCTCTATACACACAATATTCACATTGCAATAATTAGTGAAACATGGTTCAAATCTGATCAAAATTTTAAAATTAAAAATTACAATATTGAACGCAATGATTGTGGTAACAAACACAACGGAGTTGCCATAATAATTCATAAAAGTATTATTTATAATAAAATTAACACTTATTTTGACAATTCTTTACAAAATATTTGTGTAAAAATCACAGTTAATAATAAGGAGATGAGTATTGTCAGTTTCTATAGTCCTTTAAATTCTAATCCAGCTTTCACTATGGATAAATTTGATACATTGGTTAAGTCTATCCCTGGTCCTTTTATATTTGCTGGGGACTTTAATGCTCATCACACATCTTGGGGTTGTGGTTCTGACTCTCCACGTGGTCGAATTGTCTTGGAAGTCATTGAAGAAAACAATTTAATTTTGCTTAATAATGGTCAGGCAACAACTATTGGCTCTCTAACATGGCGTCCTAATGCACTGGATTTGTCTTTGGTTTCTTCATCATTGGCACTTAATTGTGAATGGCAAGTACATGATAGTCCTCTGGGTAGTAGTTATCACATCCCTGCAATTATAAAAGTAGTGATTAGTAATAGTCAAAATAATGATTTTTGTGGAAATTGTTCAGGTACTGAACATTTGCCCACCTACTCAAATTACAAAATGGTAGATTGGCAAATGTATAGTAATAATGTGGATGAATTATTAGTTGATTTCGAAACAGTTAATATATATCCTCTTGATTCTTATCATAATTTTTGTACAATTTTACGTACAGCTGCTGCTAATTCCATACCAAATTGTAAGGTCAATAAAAATACCAGCAATCATTCATGTCCTACAAATAGGATTAGAAGAACTTCCCTTCCTTGGTGGAATCAGAAGTGTACAGAGGCTGTATTAAATTTCAAAACGTCATATATAAACTTTAAAAATAACCCATCAGAAGAAACATATATCCAATTCAAAAAACTTCGAGCATTAAAAAAATTAATTATAAAAACAGAACGTCAAAAAAGTTGGATGTCTCTATGTGAAACTTTCAACAGATGCACGCCAATATCCGTCATATGGAAATTCATGCGTAAATATAACAAAACATATAATTTTAATAGTCATGAAAACGACGCATGGATTTTGGATTTTTTGAAGAAATATACTCCGGATTTTGTTACACAAGCCCCAAATTCTTTGTTTAATAATAATACTAACTCCAGTCATACTTTTCTACTTAATCCTTTTACAATCAGTGAATTAATATCTGCCATCTCCTCTCGAAGAGACACTACTTATGGTCTTGATGGAATGCCATACATATTATTTAAAAAACTTAGCATTACTGGTTTAAAAACATTCCTTAAAGTCCTGAATATGTTATGGGAAAATAATATTATACCTGAAGAGTGGAAAGTGGATTGTCTTGTACCAATTTTGAAACCAGAAAAATCCAAATTATGTCCAGATTCCTATCGTCCCATAGCACTTACTTCTTGTGTTGGTAAACTATTCGAGCAATTGTTGAAGCAGCGTTTAGAATTTTATGTTGAAAAATATCATATTCTACCTTCTAATCAATTTGGTTTTCGTAGAAATCGATCTGCTAGGGAAAGTGTTTGTCAATTGCAGCTTGATATACATTCCTCTCTATTGGTCAATAATAATTTGGTTGGAGTTTTCTTTGATGTGGCTGGGGCTTTTAATAGTGTAAATATAGATATTTTATGCCATGAACTATTACAAATAGGTATCCCTGGAAAAATTATAATATGGGTCAGAAATTTTCTGAGTAATAGAAAAGTATTTGCTAAATTTAATAGACACCTTTATGGTCCTAGACTTGCTTCAAAAGGAGTTTGTCAAGGAGGTATTTTATCACCTTTATTATTTATATTGTATATACGTAGTTTAAATTTAATTTTAGGGTCTCAAGTAAAAAATTTACAATTTGCAGATGATTTAGTTGTTTATGCTTCTGGAGCCAACTTATCACAGGTTGTTCAAATAGTCAATGATGCCTTGTCAAATCTGTGTAAATATTTTTCTTACCTTGATCTTAATGTCAATCCATCAAAGTCTAAAGTGGTTGTGTTTGGTAAACAGTGTCATAATATGCCTCCCGTGCAATATAACAATATTGCGTTGCCCAATTCACAGGAAGTCAAATTTTTAGGGGTTCTTTTGTCGTATAATTTAACCTGGAACAATTATACCAAACATATAATTAGCAAAGCAAATAAAAGTTACAATATATTGAAATCTTTGGCTGGTTCATACTGGGGTGCAGATCCCAAAATTTTGCTATTGCTGTATAAGTCTTTGGTTCGTAGCCATTTTGAATATGGTTTTTACTGTTTTGCTGCTGATACCAGAATTGTAAATAGTTTAGATGTTCTGCAAAACAAATGCTTACGTGTTATAACTGGGGCATTCAGAAGTACTCCTATAAATGCAATGCAGATAGAATGTAACATTCCACCTTTAAGAATCCGGTTTGACTATTTGAAAGAAAGATTTATATTAAAACTTTTTAGTGTTTCTAACAATAGTCTCTTGGCCAATCTGTTGCATTTCAATGCTAGATTAGATAAAAAGTCATTTTACATGTTACAGGATATTCATAGTTTCATACATTTTATTAAAAATATAAATATTCATCAATCATCTCATATTCTGCCTTGTTACCACGGAGCTTTTATTGCAAAATTTCCAGACATAAATATAATTATAAAAAATAAAAAGGACCTGTCCTCAAAAGAGGAAGTAAATGCAATGTTGTCAGAGTGGTCAAATCATAAATTTGTGTATAGTGATGGTTCCAAAAATGATAGTGCAGTATCTTTTGCCATTTATGAGCCAACCTCAAATATAGGCCTTGGTCGAAAAATTGATAAGAATGCTAGTGTTTTTACAGCTGAAGCTGTTGCTATTCTGAGTGCTTTGAAACATATAAAAAAATTGCAATTCAGGTCACAGCAAGTGGGTTGTGGTAAGTGATAGCATGAGTGTTTTAAAAAATCTAGCATATAATAAATTACATGCTAACACCAACTACATAATTTATGTGATAAAAGAGCTATGGATTGATTTGTCTCATTCTAATATTGAAGTTAGTTTTGTTTGGGTGCCTTCGCACATTGGTGTTGCAGGAAATGAAAAGGCTGATTATCTGGCTAAAAAAATAGTTGATCTGGGTGAATTAATTCCAAATGTCGACGCTGATATGAGTGTTTCTATACCGCATACAGACGCTGTTGGTCTCTTAAGACAGCGTATGTGTCAATCGTGGGGGAGACATTCATACCAGACCACACAAATCGAAAATAAAGGCACTTGGTATGCCTATCTAGATAAACAAATAAACACCATACCTTGGTTTTGCAGAAATAGTAATTTTATAAACAGAAAGTTTTATTCATTTATTTGTCGTATGCGTTTTGGTCATTGTCGTTTAAATTATCACCTTCATCGTCTTAAAATGGTCAACTCTCCTTATTGTGAGTACTGTCAATCGCAAAAAGTTCAATCTTTGCATCATATCTTCTTTGAGTGTTCGTCTTTCAACATTCAGCGCCTTGTGTTGTCGGATGAGCTTCTAAAAGTTTATGGAAAACCTGATAAGGTCCCGCAATGCATTCAGGAGCTACTTATGAATGCCTCAACGTATATATATTTGTACAAATTTATAACAGAGACTGTAAATGATATCTAGGTTACATTTAGTGTTTTTTTCTATCTACCTATTTTAATTTTATTGTATAATATATTTTTACCTCTAGATGTATTGATGTCTATAACGTTAACGTAGTATTTTTAGGTGTTTTTAGGTTATGTTATATTTTTTTTCCAAAATGTACTAGCTAAAATTTGGACATAAACGTCAAACCAATTTGACTTGACAGTAAAATGACGTTTAATTACTGATTTGACAAAAATGGATAAAACTATGAAGAAAAATGGATGGACATAATATTATATAAAGTTTATGAAAACTGAAAAATGAAATACGAAAGACATTATTGTATAAAACTTATCACGTAAGAAAATACTTGGACGTAAGACTAGGCAATATGGTCGAAAGACTTTAGCCTTCCCTTCGGGGTAAACGAAAAAAAAAAAAAAAAAAAAATTGAATTGACTTGTCAAAATAAAAACCAAGGTCCAAGCTTCCTAATGAGTGTTAAATTGTAGAAAACTAAGATTAAATGTTTCTACCTGCTTTTTAACATAGAAAACTGAATAAAAACTTAAGTGTGCACATAATGCACGTATTTCCTCTGTAGTTTAGAGTATTGTTACCAAGCAAAATGTGTGATAGCGACGACCCCGGTGATGGCGAGTCTGGCATGGACTTGACTGGGTTTCTGTTTGGTAATATTGATGAACGCGGTCAGCTAGAAGATGATGGTCTTCTTGATAAAGAGTCCAAGCGACAGTTGTCATCACTCACTCGCTTCGGCTTCGGTTCCATGCTATCTGAGGTACTAGACAAGGAGGAAGTTAGCAAGGAAGATCAGGAGAAAGGTAAGAAATTGCTGTGTAATGATGAAAAGTTCGTGATTACAATTCATATAGCAGAACTTACTGACATTGGAGAGTATATTTTATTTTCATTGTAATTCAAATATAAAATTAACATGATTTTAGAATTGAGTCTGTTTTTCGTAAGAAGTATTCAATCTACTGGTTGTTGAGACCAGTCTCTTAAACTTGTTGGAGCCGAAAAGAAGGGCATTACTGCTGCAGGTTCTTAATGATATTATTCTAAACTCTTTTCAGATTATACTCAAAAAAGTCCCTCGGCCGTAGACTTTTTTGATATTGAAGATGCTGTGGAAGACGTTAAGGTATTATTGCATGTTTCTATACAGGCACAAGAAGTTCTAGTTTCTGAAAAGGTTTAATACAATATCAACAATTCTGTTAAAGTGCATCCAGTTGTAAAAGCAAAAGAATGCAGTAATTAAAACTCAATTAAGTTTAATATAGGTGGATTTTAAATCAAAAATTAAGATTGCATGGCACACAACCAGATAAATATCCTGGAGTTGTGATTGTTTGTGATTTTAAAGGGAGAAAAATAAAAAGGTAGAAAAGTAGAGATATGATTTTATGGTATTCTATGAATATTGATGGAGAAGGCAGAACAAAGAGGTACACATGCTTATTTTTAATACTGAGATTTTACAAACCTTATTTGAGACCCGGGAATAAAACCTAATAGCCGGGACATAAGCCACAACTGCACTGCTGACACTTTTCAAGTAATATTTTTGCAAGCAATATTTTGTGATTGATTTTTTTATTTATTTTGTCATGTTAACTGTATTATATTTATGGTAAAAATATATGTTATTTATTTTTGTTTGTGTTAATTATTTTGTGATTTTTGTGGTGGATAAGAAACTGGTTGTTTGTCTCCAATATAATCATTAGTTGAAACACAATGTTTTTTTGACTACCAACATAGCATAAAATGTGATTTCTGAATGGTTATTTTTGGTAAATATTTATCGATCAGTGGTAGATACTAGATAAAGATGATATTATGATAATTATTTTTAACCCTTTTTAAGGCAAAGGGAATATATTTCCCACCATTTTTTTCACCTCAAAAATTAAATCATTTGTTTCTGTGAGTTATTCTGTGATTGTAAAGAGATTATTTAAAGACTAATCAATCACTCATTAGATATTCAAAAAACACGAAAAAGTAAAAAATAACTGAAAATTTATTTCTACCAATTATACCTATGCCTATTTGACCTTAATTTCCGATTGCCAAATCGTTATGCCTTATAAAGGGTTAAACGAATGTTATTTCGAAAAAGAACGCATTTGCATAAAGTTGGGCAAGTAAAAACTTGAATATAGTTTGTTTTAATATTGTGATTAATGCATTAGCGCTTTTGGGCTAATTATACCAGAGGCAAATTAAATTTCTTCATAACTTCTTAATTATCATTGGCTTGTCCACTGGATTTGGGGTTAACTATTTTGTATGCTATATTATAGGAACAAACATAAATATTCAATATGTTCTTCTTTAGATATAATACAAATCTGTTTGTTTTGACTTAGTTTCTAGCTTAACTCTAAATAAAATCATTTCTAAAATTTATTTGCATTTTAATTTTTACATTCATTGAAATTAGTCCTAAAACTTTGAAATATTTTGTGGCATCTCTCAATCAAATTTATTATTACTTACATCTTAAATAAGGTCAGCTCCTGCCTTTTGGAAGCAAAGTTTCATTCTTTAAGATGTTTTCTATAGTATGTTTTACCCTTCAAGTGCAAAACCGAGTTTCTGCCGATGAATTATTAAATTAAACAAGGCATATTGAATACTTGAGTTCTAAGCCTCTAATAGAATTCTTAATCTACCACTGTTCATAATGGGTTATGTGGAGAATTTATGTTTATGTTTTGTACCCTAATATCTTTGTTTACACTGAGAATTAAATGGCAGATGTACTCATAATTTTAAAGAAAGTGGTCATCTTCTTAATATAATATAACACAATGCTTGAATCCCTAACGGGTCAAACCCAAATACTGCCCTTTGAGTCTATTTCAATGCCCACTTTTACTAAACTACCTATAAACATCTGCCAACAAATTCTCAGCCCACCATAGTATGTATCAAGCACACTGACATATTTGTGTTAACACTAGGATGTAGACAGTAGCACTAATCAGGGTGCACAGAAAGACTCCACAAGCACAGAGGCACGGGGAACAAACAGCGATGTAAAGTCCCAGGTCGATGACCCCAATTGTCCACAGAGTGAAAATGAAGACAGGAATAAGTGGAAGGAGGATGATATCTATCGGTCTCGTGGACAAGGCACTAATGATGAGGGGTATGAAGGTGATATGGAGGGGGAAAGTGAGCTCATGCCACCTCCGAGTACAATACCGTAAGAATTGTTTTATAATTTTTGAAACACCAAATACGTTTCAGGTGTTACCATTCAGGTGACAATTCAATTAATTGAATTCGGACTGGTGCCTACAGTTTCAAAAAATTTTACTATTGTTTTTTTTTTGGAAATCTTTTTTCTGTCCATCTGTAAGATTAATGACATACGAAATCGGTTTAATATCTCAGTAGTTTGTTGATTGAAATATAATGTATTTTCTTCTTTATTTTCCAGATCGCATTTAAAGGCATCTGCAGAAGCTCGCAGGAGATTGGAAACACCGCTAGCAGCTATGTTGCCATCTAAATATGCAAATATTGATGTTAAGGAACTGTTTCCAGACTTCAGATCTGATAAAGTAAGTCTTGTGAACCATATTACGTTAAATTCTCGAATTTGATAATTCATTGTACCTACTATTTTCATGCTCATTCTTATATTTATATATAAGAATATATATAAGAATATATATTTATAGCTCATTCTTGTTCACTGCCCTTACATAGTGCCTAGAGAAAAGTATAATTATTAGATTCCTTGCTAGTTTTGAAAGTTAAAATCTCTGATTGCAAAAAAGATATATTTTAAAATGTGCCGAGTCCGATTGTATACTTTCCGTAGCAAGATACTTTTCTGCATCCTCCATTATTATTTTTATTATTACTAGCCATTTGTGTCACACTGCAGGGCAATGGCCTCCCTTCCCTCTTTCCACTTATCTCTATCCAATGCTGTTGATTGCCAATCCCTGCGAAAAGAGTCGAGTTCGTCTCGCCATCTTCTTCTGGGCCTGCCGCGTTGCCGTTTACTGCTGTTTGGGACCCATTGTGTGGTTACTTTAGCCCATAGCTCCTCCGGCATGCGGCAGATGTGGCCAGCCCAGTTCCATTTAAACTTGGCAGCCGTGTGACCTATGTCGGCAATTTGAGTTTTGGAACGCAGTATCGAATTTCTTATTTGGTCAGTAAGCTTGACAGCATCCTCCATATTTCACTTAAAATATTTATGTGAAAATGGAATAACTTTGTTATTGAGGAAGTTCAGGATTGTCGAATGCACAGATAAAAGAATTGAGATGATTAGTTAAGGCGCGACGACCAATCAAGCTATACAAACCTAGTTTTTGGGGATCTCTTATTGTACGGGAGATCTATGCAAATCGAAGTCATGTTATACTAGAAATTTATAGCATGATGTGGCTGTGTGTACCCTTGCAAATAACTAACTAACAAAATATTTCAGGTCCTCCTCTTCTCCCGACTATTCGGTCCTGGCAAATTGTCAAGCCTGCCTCAAGTATGGCGCGGCGTCAAGAAGCGTCGGCGACGCAAACGCAGCGGCAGCACTAGTAGTGACACTCCACCCACAGCGGCTGACAACCAGGAATCGCAATACGCTAGTGATGATGAGGATAAACTGTTGAAGTGAGTAAATATTTTGACATAGTTAGTAAGCTTATTTATATTAGTTTGAGCCCCCTCAAAACGTTAACCCACGTCAAAGAAATGCAAACCCTTCCCAATGAAAAATACACTAATTCCTAAATATTTTTTTCAAAAATTCACCAGCTTCTCAAACCAGTGTAATGTTTGTCCCTTGTCGGACCGTGGGTCGTGAGAAGGACGCTCCAAAAGTTAGTTTAAACTGTCATCATTCAGTTCGTCAAAGTTCATTGTTCTATCAGAGCCCCAGATTGTACCATAGAATATAACACTGCAAACTTGATTACTGCTGGTTTTTCAAAATTTGCAGTTATATGGAATGCGCTAAAAATAACGCTGTTGTGTAGAGGCTCTTGTCTATCAGTAACAAGTTAACCATCTGGCAATCGGAAAATAAGGGCAAATTGGCATAGGTATAATTGGTAGAAAATAATTTTTAAGTTTTTTTACTTTTTTTGTGTTTTTTGAATATTTAATGAGTGATTGATGTCTTTAAAAAGCTCTGTACAATCATAGAATACCTAACAGGAACAAATTATTTAATTTTTGAGGTGAAAAAAATGGTGGTAAATATATTCCCTTTACCTTATTAGGGGTTAAAAAATATTGTACCAGTTTGATCTAGGATCAGTGGATCAGTGGTGGCCCAGTAGTGGCGGCCTTACCAACAGTAAGTCGTGGGTTCGAATTACTTTGTATAATTTATATCATCACCACTGCTCTCACAACGGTGAAGGAAAACATCGTGAGGAAACCGGCATGTCGTAGAACCAAAAATATCGAAGACATGTGACATCTACCAACTCGCACTGGGCCCGCTTGCTGGATTATAGCCCATCCCTCTCCTAGAGATGAGGGCTGAGTCCCTGCAGTGGGAACATTATAGGCTGATGGTGATGATGATGATGATCTAGGACCTAAAGTTTTGCCCTTTCCATTCCAACAGGCCTATGGAAGAGAACCAGTTGTCAAACAATGACAATAACTCGGGCAATTCGGGTGACAAGTCTCACAGGCCGACTCCTGCACATTGGCGGTTCGGGCCCGCGCAGATGTGGTATGACATGCTCAATGTTCCGGAGACTGGCGACGGATTCGATTATGGGTTTAAAGTTAAGGTAAATGTTCTTTAGGATTTGTTTTTTTTTAACTGATATAGGCCCTTTCTTTCATAGATAAGAGTTAGTTAGATTTATGGGCTGATCTGATCTGGCCAGACGCGGGGATGGCCGATAGAGTAGGGCTTTGACCGAGTGGTGGCCAAGGTTAGGCCATAAAAGGGCCTTTCTAAAACTCGTTGGGTCCAGTGGCGGTACTCTCATAGAAGCAGAAAAGCACAGCTTGCCCTAATAAAACAACGAATTAAAAAAAAACGGTCAATACAAAAATTAATATTAAAATAATTATCATCAAACTGCATGCCACGCGAAAAACGGAACGTATTGATGCGACGTTGTCAGGTTTACGTACTCAGTAACCAGAAAAATACATTCGCGCGCAACTCGCACTGCAACGTTGCCAAACTTCTTCAATATTCTTCATACGTGTCCCGACCTCTGCCGAATGATCAAACAGATCGATCGGGCATGATCGGGCTCGGCTAGCCCTTTCTCTGTCACACCATTACACTTTCGATCAGCTTCTCCGACCTCTCTATCCTACGAACTTCGATCAATAATTATTGATCGAAGCCTACGAACTTAGTTAAGAGTTGTTTGTTTACATACTTTTTGCCGGGTTTACGACAAAATGTATAGGATTTTCAAGCTAGCTTTGGACGTTTGAATGTGTGTCAGTGTAAAAGTTTACGAGAGAATGTGAATGCGTGTGTGAATGCAAGTTCGCGACGCGATTGAACTTGTTTGAAGGGAATTTCGATTTAGTTCAAATTTGTCTTGAGCGTTGATGGTTGATGGTGCATTATTATTTTATTGTGATTTGATTTTTCCGTTTCTTGTTAGAATTTAAATAAGTTTTGTGATTAGTTTTTGATTGAAGTTAGTTGATTAGTACGAAAATGAATTCGAAAACGCAAACAATAGTGCCTTGTGATGGATTAAAGTGTGTGAAACAATGATGGTGTGAAAGCGTTACTGGGCAAGGTAAATACTTTAAATTTTACATCATCTCATTACTTCACCTAAACCCACTCCTGATTTGAATATTTCTCAGAAAGCTAAAAGAAATACTAGGTATTTAATCGATCAGCATATTATAATGTACAATGGGTTGTCGGCTGCTCTCTTAAAAACAATTTTTTCTGTTGGCCTTGTAGATAAGTTTTTTTCGAATGAAAAGAATGCTTAGAGTTTATCAAATTACGATGATTTAAATAACTTCTCTGGTGCATCAAAAAAGACATCAAAATTCTCATAAACATTTGAATGCTGTTATTAAATTTCTATTTGTAGTTTTGGTAAAACACGAATTGAAACAGCTTTATCTCGGCAGTTACAATATGTGTCGAGATTATATCTGTAAATCAATCTAGTAATATTATGCCTTCAGTGTGTTTTGTTGTTTGTCATCTGTCCATGGTAAAGAAGCGAAGAATAAAGAGTAATGGCTGTATACATTGTGAGTAACATTTTTTTTCAACTATATGTAGTTATGAACTCATTTATTATTTTGTGCGCCATCTAGCGGTTTGCCCAAAGCGACTGTATACGAGCGAAATACGTATTGACTCGAATAGTTCAGTTGTTGCGTTTATGTCAATAGATGGCTCTTGTTAATATATTATTTTACATGATACTGACAACTTGATATTATTTTATTGAAATAGTTGTAAATTTTCTGACAGGATATAAAATACGAAAAGTATTAGTCATAATTAAATAATAGAAAACAAAACCGGTGTTATTAAAAACCAGTGTCAGAATTCGGAACAAAAAGTGTATTTTTTTTTTTTTGGAAATTGTGCTTTACCTCCAAATAATTGCTGGCACGCCACTGGTTGGGTCGACGATATCGTCACAGTCGCTGGAAACACATGGCCACTCATAGCGTACAAGTGTGGCGGAAAAAACAAGTGAAGTGTCTAGTCGTCCGATTAGCGGATGAATAAAATGAATTAGTCGTCCGATAAGAAGCCGGATGAATAACCAAAATTATAATACGACCGTCTCGCGACAGTATCCTTTATGGGCGGCATGGGCACCGACGAAGGAGGCCGGCGGAGGCCCGGCACTTCGGGGACAGAAGATATTAGTGTTATTTAATATGCGAGCGAAGCGAGCGCGCGTCATGGAGTACATGCGTTGCATGTGACAGAGAGAACGAGAAAATGGCGCGCGGTGTTGTCAGTTCGAACGATGCTAGAGGCAACGTCATTGGCTGTCGTCGACAATTGCCACGTGACTTATCGGACGACTAGCAACAGCCAAAAAACAAGAGGCGTACCCAGCAGTGGGTGATCCCGGGCCGATATGATGATGATGATTATAGGCTGATCATGCTTGTTTTTTAAGAGTGTCGTGGCGTGCGGGTAAGAGACTTCTTACCCTTAATTCTCTACAGAAATCTACACTTTGAAATTCCACTCCAACTTGACTATTCAAAAGTGCCAATAAATGGTTAAATTAAAAAACCCTTTACTTTAACGTGAGTGAACTTCTGATTGTTCTAAGATAATGAAACTGATAAATAAAAACTACCATCCAAAGAAAATATTTGTTTTCGTTTTGGCGCCTGTTCTGCTTTTAACCATTTAAAATTAAATATTTTATTTTTTCGTCCATTAGAGTAACTGATCATGTTTGTATTTTGCACCTTCAGGCACCTTCACCAGAAAGAGAAGAAAAGCCAAAAGACGTTGAGGAAGTTAATCCAGAGGAAGCAGCCACTGAGGAAGACCCTGACAGTGGTTTCCCTGATGATTCCTTCCTCATGGTGTCGCAGCTGCAATGGGAAGATGACGTCATTTGGGATGGCAGCGAGATCAAACACAAGGTGAGATCAGAATAAATGAAACTTTTTTAAAATCACCATTTTGTTCGTCTGTCACAGAGTTTTCAGGTCTTTCAAGTCTTCTCTCGACTCTCTGAACTTGTACTAGATATTTTTTTCGTGACCAAAATTTCACATATATGAATAGTTTGTTAAACTGGATTTTGACCGAGTTTTCAATGTACAGTCAAGTACAGTGTAGCCATGGTAAAAGTGGGCATCATGCTTATATTGCCCGATATTTTTCATAGGTGCTGGCTCGTCTGAACAGTAAAAGCAACGCAGCGGGCTGGGTGCCGACCTCGGTCAGTCGGACCGCGCAGCAGTTCTCGCATCCGCGCCCGCAACCGCCTGCCCCCTTACAAGCTAAGCCTGCTACGTAAGTCTGCTTGACAAATTACAATCATAAAAACAAAGGTGTTAAGTTGAGAATCTTGTTTCTAGCTTCAGCTTAAAAGGCCGTTGCATTTTATTAATGTAATACATTTTAGGTTTTACTGTACGAAATTTTTTAAGCCATTAGAAACCAGGTTCACTCTTGTATTTTTCTTTAATTTGATCTGGACATAAGTCCAGATCAAATTAAAGATTGAGAATTGATTTTGTAAAAATCAATTTAGCCTTTGTGAATTGTATTTTATAAAAAATACAATTCACAAAGGCTAAATTGATTTTTTATTTACTAAAAAAACTTCCATGAATGATGCAATTGCCTTCTGTATCCATTTTCTTGGAGATATATAGGAAAGAGTCGCGTTGCTAATGACGACTGTCATTGCCCACTTTGCCGCTGCAATATACGCCTTTGGAACTGTACTTCTAAGACTCATTCTTGATTTGACTAAAATTATAATCTATCATACAGTGCAGCATCCTCAAGCAAAGATAATGCCAACGCCGCCGATGGAGAAGACAATACTTGGTACAGTATCTTCCCTGTGGAAAACGAAGAGTTGGTGTACGGAACTTGGGAGGAAGAGGTCATATGGGACGCGGAGAACATGGCCGTGGTGCCCAAACCCAAGATATTGACCCTGGACCCTAATGATGAGAATATTATACTGGGTATACCTGATGATGTGGATCCTTCGAAGATAACCAGGGGTAATGTACTTTTTTATGTGTTATGTTAAACATAATGACGGACACATAACAGACACAAACAAACGTACACGTACCACAGGTTCTACGGGTTGTTCGAAAGAGATACATGGGTGGTTTTTAGTCAGTAGAAGTCTGACACTCCCTTCCGCTCCGCCTAGAGCGGGAGGAGTCATTTGATGATTTCCCACCCTCCAAAAAAAAGATACAGTCTGGTATGTTTGTATCGTTTGTAACAAACGCGCTCCGTTATCTAGATATGTCTAAATCTGTGTACATGGGCCTCCAAAGAATACCCGGTTTTCTGTATGCTGACCTACTTGCTTTTCCAAATATTTAACTTATCAACTACTCATTAAAACAATACCAAACTTATGTCTAAAGGAGTTCAGAAGTAAATCAAATTAGTTTATTGAAGTCAGTAACAGTAAGGTCCTATGTTACGTTACCCGAATAGCCATTATTTGCCAAATAAATAAAAAAAACAGGAACTCAATCGTAGGCTATGAAACAGGTCCTTAGAGATATATTCAAATCTTCACTTCTGTTGTTTTAGAGAGAGGTCCTCAACCCAAAGTGAAGATTCCTCATCCTCACGTGAAGAAGTCGAAGATCCTTCTCGGCAAGGCGGGCGTGATCAACGTATTACAAGAAGATGCGCCGCCGCCGCCACCCAAGAGTCCTGATAGAGATCCTTTCAATATCTCGAATGATGTGTAAGTACACTAATAGGTCGGAAGGCGCTCCGGGCGTCGGGGGCCACGTGATGGCTTCCGGCCACCTACTACGCGGGCCTGTGGACGGTGAGTAACGGGCTAGCTCGCCGTCCGGCCGTCGTCATGACGGCAACAGACCGTGTCGGCGGCGCGTTCGTGTTCCACGCGCGCCTCAAAGAGATGTCAGCAAGGAGGGACCCGCAAGGGCTGACGCCCGTCGGGGCCGCGGATTTTTGTACTAGATGTCGTGGCCTCGGCGCAAGGGCAAAGAAGGAACATGGGTTCGGTTTTTAGTCAGTAGAAGTCTGACACTCCCCTTCGCTCTGCCCAAGAGCGGGGGGGTCATTTGATGATTTTCCACCCACCAAAAAAAAAAAAGTACACTAATAGGTTAAAAAAGAACGTTGCCCCACTCTTGGAATTTCTCCTGTATCTTGGGTGCGTTATATACAATCATTTTACTCACATACACAAACAGCCAGACCTGGAACAGTTACCGGTAGGCCATACAAATATTTGTTCCGTGCGGGGATCGAACCCGCGACACGCAGCGCAGCAGCCAATCCCGCAAGTACGCCAACGATGCCGTCAATTCAATTTGTGTTTTCATATTTTAAATCTTTTTAAAGCTGTGATCGTTCCGACTTGCATTATACTGTTTCGCGGACTTACAATGAAGCTGGTAACCAGATTTTTGGATCAATAAAAATACACTAATACGAGTATTCAGCTTTCCAAAATAATAAGATTATGCTTTAGGGGGTTTACCAAGTGTTAATCACAATTTCATTTTTTTTATCGTCGTGATAAAGTGATTTGACTTTATATATTGTAAATATGAAGTCATTTTTGTCTGATACATGATACACTAAAACCAACGATTGCTATAATTCTAGATATAGTTTCTGAAAAATAGGTGTTATGAGGTAAATGAGGAACCTAAATGAAACCAATATTTTATCCCCAGCTTCTACATGGCCAAATCCCAAAACCCACGTCTCAAAGTGGGTGGAGGTCAACTCATCCAACACAGTACTCCAGTGGTAGAACTGCGCGCTCCATTCATACAGACACACATGGGTCCGGCCAGACTGAGGGCCTTCCACCGGCCTCCTATGAGGAAACTGTCGTACGGACCCCTGGCTGCACCTGGCCCACATCCTGTGCAACCCCTGCTTAAACATATTAAGAAGAAGGCTAAGGTATGTGTATAGGAACTAAGCTAGGAATGCATGCTTTGAAATTAATTTAAAATATTATGTAAAATAGTTCTAAAAAATTATTATCCTTCATCGCCACCTTAGCATGACCACCGAAGAAACGGGTTTTGTCGACGGAAGAATCGACAAAATGACAGATTGTAGCAAGGTTTCATGTCAAATTGTATGGAAAAATCTTTGTCTATTCTTGGTAGAATAGAGATAGAATCGCCATGCTACGGGGGCTGCTGGTAGAAAGAACGTTACATAAACACTTCATCAAATAATTATACAAAACATCACGCTTGTAATCCTCGAAGGGTTAGTCAGATGTTTACCTAGAAGTACACCCACATTTCGCCAGTTATGTTTTTGCCATCAACCGAGCACAAATCAAGACTTCATATAAGTCCACTCCACTCGACTGTGGACATTCATAAGTACAGTACGCGTTGCTCGAAATAATAGATCGTCAACCTTTTTTAACTTTTACACCAAGTTCAAACTTTGCTAGTTTTGTTTTTAATTGTAATTTGTTTTATCTTGAGTTTCAACAATGAAAACTTGCGCAGCCTGCAATGTGCAGTTCAATGACGGAGTCCAATGTGGGAGCTGCAAGAAACATCTGGATTTCGGATGTGCTAATATATCCGAAGCCGGATGGAGAAAGCTCGGTGCCAGCAGAATGGCGCAATGGAAGTGCCCCACCTGTCGAACGTCATCACCAGCTCTGGTTGCTCCTGAACCAGCCTCCCTCGAAACCATATTGAGTGAAATTCGGGATATGAAGCGCCAGCTGCTCAATTTGCCGACCCTGGTTGATGATATTCGAGTAATCAAGGACGAGTTAGCCGAGCTAAAAATTACTTGTGAGGGCACTAGCGGAAGGCTCGATGAATTTGACACCAGAATAGCGGAGGTTGAAGCAAAAGCATCGGAACTTGACAAGCTTCAGGAAACAGTAAGTTGTTTGCAGACTGATTTAGAGAAATCCAGGTTCGAACTCGCAAAGTATGAACAGCGATCCCGATTAAACAACGTTGAAATCAAAGGAGTTCCTATCAGAAAAGATGAAAATCTTTTTTCGATTATTGAAGCGATTGGCCGGAAAGTCAATTACAACTGCCCTAAATCACAGGTGAATTATATCTCAAGGGTGCCTATTTTCAATTCCAACGAAAAACTTATCATTGTGAGTTTTTTGAACCGGTATGTTAAAGAAGATTTTATCGCAGCTGCACGTGCCGTTAAGGACCTATCTACATCCCACATCGGGTTTCAGAGCACATCTCAGCGTATATATGTGAATGATCACCTGAGCGTTGAGTATAAGAAGCTATTAAGTAAAGTTAAGACCATGGCCAAGGAGAAATATTATGAATTCGTTTGGGTAAAGCATGGGAAAATCCATATATTGAAAAATGCTAATTGTAAAGTAGCTATTATACGTAAAGAATCCGATTTAAACAAGATTGTGTAAAGTGCTTCCTACTTCTATTAAGTAATTTTTTAATCTTAGTTACATTTCATTCCTTTATTACATTTCAATTGCTTATATTTTTTGTGATCTTAAGTATCGCACTACTTGCTTACAAAAGGTTTACCACCTCAGACGCACCTACGATTTCGACACTCGTCTCTAATCGCGCTGTTTACTTCAAAGCCCAAATACATTCCAATATGTTTGACCCGCTCTCGCTTGTACGCACCATGCATTATTGCTTGCTCTTTCGCACCGCTGTTTGCTACTTACTGTCGTATGACTTACGTTCACGCGCAAACTTTTTTAAAGCTTACCTTCCTCGCATAATTATATTTTTACTGTACCTTAATATACATAATAATTCCAACTATTATTGTTTAACGAATGCTGTTATTGTAATACTCGTGTATCATACCGATTCATATTCAATGATTGACTACATTTTCAATGGCTAATAACATTATTAATAAGTTAAACATATATTATCAGAACGTTCGAGGTCTTAGAACTAAAACTCATTCTTTTTATCGTCAAATGTCACTAAATTCCTATGATGTCATAGTACTTACCGAGACTTGGTTATTGGATGGCGTTTTAAGTTCTGAGTTCTTTGATGATCGGTACATTGTTTGGCGCCGCGACCGAGACTATGCTTTAACCGGGCAATCGCGGGGTGGGGGGGTACTCATTGCTACTCGCAGAGAATTATCTGTTATTTGCCAACCTAATTTTCACTCTACAGCAGAGGACCTCTGGATATCCATACGCCTAAAAAATCGTATCACGAGGAAAAATATAACCTTGCATATCTGTGATATTTACTTATGCCAACAAAACTTAGGCCGATCTTTTTCCTCACAACTTTCTAATTTTCTTGCTAAACTAAACCAAACAGTTATTAATAATATTTCTGATACCTTTCTCGTATTAGGAGACTTTAATATGAGCGGTATTAGTTGGGTTCCATCTGATAACTTATGGCTTGTTCCATTGAACCCTAACAGTAACGACGAAGTTTTGCTTTGTGATGAATTATGCACTCTCGATCTTGGTCAGTATAACATGGTGACTAATAGATATGGTAGAATCCTAGACCTAGTCCTTTCTAATGAAAAAGTGAGTGTGACCGAATGTTCCAGCCCATTAGTGCCTATTGACGCCTATCACCCATCTCTATTGATTAATTTGGACCTATCTGTAACACCTCTGCTTGAATGTGCGCCTCGTACTCAATTCTTGTACGATAAAGGTGACTATGATTCTATCAGCAGAGACATTCGTACTACTGACTGGGAAACCGAGTTCTCCGCGCGGACAATAGATGACGCAGTCAACTTCTTTAATCAGTTTATTGGTGATTTGCAAATAAAATATATTCCACAAAAACTGTCTCGCAATAAAAAGTATCCAACATGGTATAGTCCGTCACTTATTAGAACAATTAAAGAAAAATATAAATACTTAAAAAGATTTAAAACCTATGGCAACTTATCTGATGAATCAACATTCAAGCTCCTTCGCGAAAGGGTGAAAACTATGGAATCCCAATGCTACCGTAACTATTTGGATCTTACAGAAAGTTCAATTAAAAACAACCCAAAATACTTTTGGACTTTTGTAAAAAAACGTCATAACTCAAACGCAGTCCCAAGCACATTGAACTATAACAGCGATACCTTGCGGACGGGGGAATCTATTTGTCAGGGTTTTTCGGAATACTTCCATTCTACTTTCCTCATTCCCAGTGTGAGTCATCCAATCTCTTCTTCTCTTCTTAGCGATTCGTCGATCCTAACATCTGACATCTGCAGTATCATTGTTGAAACTGACGAAATTGTTAACTTGCTTCGTAAGTTGGATACGTGCAAATCAGCAGGTCCTGATAACATCCCATCCAAACTTCTTGTTCAGTGTGCGCCTTCGATAGCGCAACCTATTTCAATTTTATTTCAAAAATCTTTGAATACCTGTGTTGTACCACAAATATGGAAATCTGCGTTTATAACGCCTATCCACAAAAAAGGTGTTAAAACTGACATAGAGAATTACAGGCCGATATCTAAATTGTGTATCATAGCAAAAGTATTTGAGAGGATTATATATAATCAGGTTTATTCTGCTCTGAAAAATTCATTTAGCTCGTTCCAACACGGCTTCCTAAAAGGGAGGTCTACTGTCACGAACCTGATTCTCCTTAACGAATTTATAACCGATGCCATGTGCAACGGTAAGCAGATTGACGTCGTCTATACGGACTATAGCAAAGCCTTTGATCGAATCGATCATAGCATTCTGATATCCAAATTAAATAGCATGGGAATTCGAGGCGATCTACTCAGATGGTTTTCTTCCTACCTTGTCAACAGGTCCCAAGCAGTGGTACTAAATAATTATATATCTAGCTGGGTCCCTGTTCCTAGTGGAGTCCCGCAGGGTTCATTGCTCGGTCCGTTGCTTTTCATAATCTACATAAACGACATCGACTCTTGCTTGACTTCATCTAAATTATTGTGTTTTGCCGATGATATGAAAATTTATACCACGATATCATCCCAGATCGACGAAACGGCACTCCAGAATGACCTACGTCGCCTGGAGGACTATTGCCAAAGAAACAAGCTGGATCTTAATCCCGCTAAATGCTCGGTTATTACGTATTCTCGGAAGCGCTCAATCATTGCTACATCGTATACCTTAGGCGACCAAATTCTACCTAGATCAAATTCTATCCGTGATCTGGGGGTTCATCATGACTCCAAGCTTAGTTTTGAAAACCACGTTGATGCAATAGTCGCTAAGGCATCAAAATCACTGGGTTTCATAATGCGGTTATCCAAGTGCTTCACTCAAGCCAAAACTTTAAAAATACTATACTGTACTTTTGTTAGAAGCCACCTGGAATATGCGTCTGAGATATGGAACCCATGTTACCACAAATACATTGACCGCATTGAGAGCATCCAAAGAAGGTTCATAAGGTATCTATGTTACCATCAAAAAGTACCGTATCATTCGGAAAACTACCAGAACCTATGCAAAAAATTTCATATATTACCGTTATTCAAACGCCGCGAGATTTCTGACTGTGTGTGTTTGTTGAAAATTTTTAATAACACCATAAACTGTAGCGATATTTTGTCAAAATTTTATTTCAACGTTCCCTTGAAGTCTAAACGATACAATCCTCCTTTGTGTGCGCCATTTGCTTCAACTAATTATAGGCAAAATTCGTACATTGTGCGTGCAAGCAGAAACTTAAACAAACTTTGTAAACAGTATGATATAGATCCATTCCAAACTAGTGTGTCGTCAGCCAGGAAGTGCTTAAGTCGAAGCTTTTTCATGTAGTTAATTTTGGTAAAATGGTTCATATGCAGTGTGAGCAACATAGTAATTATGCTGTAGTACCTATATAGTAACTTGATGTGAATGTCCGTAGAATTTAATTATTTTTTCCTTTCTGTATTTTATAAGTGGAGACCTGTAATTGGCTTTCAGACTATTGTACTGTCCTTGATCTGTTTGTTTTAGCTGTAAGTCTCCCATATTAACTAAATAAATAAATAAAATAAATAAATAAGCTACTGATAAATTCTTGATGGAAAAACGACACTTTGCTCGACCCACGCGGTGCTTGCGACCACTAGACCAGTTCAGGCTAGAGGCATTCCAGGACCACACCAGGACTGACAGGATATTCACCATCTGTATAAGACTGCAAGCAAAAATAGACCTTAAAACTATGCACTTTTGTCCCCAGCAACGCGAAGCTGAACGATTAGCTTCGGGCGGTGGAGACGTGTTCTTCATGAGAACGCCCGAAGACCTGAGCGGTCGGGACGGGGAGCTGGTGCTGGTAGAGTTTTGTGAGGAACATCCTCCGCTCATCAGCCAAGTTGGCATGTGTACCAAGATTAAGAACTACTACAAACGTACTGCGGCGAAGGTATGTTTATTTCGATTTCATAAGTTAGAATACTCATAACTTTTAAGGCGCTAACAGCACCGAAACTAGTGCCATCCACATCTTATTTTTTTTTAGTCTAAAAACACATCAAATTTGAAAAATACAAAACACTATCATGCTAGTAAATAACCTGTAGTATTTTTAAAATCACTTTTTATAATTCTAGACTTGATAAATTAATAATAAAAAAAAAAATAATAATAATATTCCACAACTATCACACAACGCCATCTAGTCCCAAGCTAAGCAGAGCTTGTGTTATGGGTACTAGACAACTGATAAACATACTTATATATTACTAAATACATACATATTATAGATAAATTACACCCAGACACAGAACAAATGATCGTGCTCATCACACAAACATTTGTCCTGGGTGGGAATCGAACCCACGACCTCCGGCATAGCAGTTAGGGTCACTAACCACTAGACCAACAGGCCAGGCAAATTAAGAGAATTATTAAACTTATTACCGCCAAAAGTGGCCACTTTTATCTTTAATCAATAATTCTGAATTTTTCAAATTTGATGTGATTTTAGAGTAAAAGAAATAAAATGTGGGTGTCGCTAGTTTCGCTTCTGTTAGCGCCTTAAGCAAGGAGATTCTTTTGATAGAAAACCTATAAACCTTATTTTCAAGTTATATGTTCCAGTATTATTATGTTTGAGGCCTATGTCCAGCAGTGGACGTCTTTTGGCTGAAATGATGATGATGATTATTATGTTACAGAAAAGGGATGGTGCTATACGTCATGTGTAGCTCCATCTCTTTCTCGCACTGATATAAAAGCAGGCTTTTATTTTTACTGCGGTCTCTTGAATTTGGTGTTTAAAAGCCAGTGCCAGGACGTTAGACATGCAGATAAAAAAATTACAATCATTTGTGTAAGGTTTTATATATTTTTTACCAACCTTGTACACACGGCAATACATAACCAGTATAACCTGACCTAGCTTTGTATGAGATTCCCGTGTGATGAAAGATCAAGAATAGTCGTCATGATGAAACCTCTATCAAACCAGCTGAGGAGAAGCTACAGGCCTACTCAAGACATTTTCGACTTTTCTGTCGAGTCGAATGACGGATCCAAATTCATCATCATCATCATCATTTCAGCCAAAAGACGTCCACTGCTGGACATAGGCCTCCCCCAGGCGTCGCCACATTGACCGGTCCCGTGCGTCTCATCCAGCGGGTTCCTGCAACCTTGACCAGGTCCAAGGATCCAAATTGTCCCTGTGTTATTTGTGTCTTTCTACCTATTTCAGAAACTTATTATTTAATTAGTATTCGACTCAGTTTTTTGCAGTTCCAAAACTGCCTTACTGTCGAATATTTTGGATAAATATTTTTAAAACGTGTCTTTTTCTTTTCATTGCCAAAGGGATCCAAAAGGGCAGGTGCAAATTCAAAGGTAGGTCTTATACATATTCTAAAACTATTATTCATTATTATTACCCGACTGCGCGAAGCCCTGAAGGAGGGTTATGGATGTCAGATAGGCAGTGGCTCTATGTAAAATTCTGTTACTCAGCACTGAGTCAGCACCGGCCAGATTGGAAGCCGTCTTCATGTCTGCCATTTTCCGTTAAGCAGATGATGACTTCATGATGGCAGCAAAATGTTGCAAAATTGTCTATTTTATTTTAAATCTTCTCTCTTTATCATATTTTTTTAGTAACCCTTAAAAACGGCTACTGAAATATAAGCCCTATTCTTTCAGGACGAGGGTCCAAAACCGCTCAAATATGGCGAGGTTGCGTACGCGCATACTTCGCCTTTCCTCGGTATATTACCGCCGGGAGCGACACAACCTGTCGTTGAAAACAATATGTATAGAGCACCGATATACGAACATACACTGCATCCGTCTGACTTCTTGATTATAAGAACAAGGTAAGTAAGTGCACAAAATATGAATGATATACTCCCAGTATGCTAACATACACTTTATGACCAAGTTTTGAACATAAAAATTAAGCCAAATAGCCGAACTTTTTTACTGACCTTTTTTACTGTTTTTTTTTTACTGGCCTGTTGGTCTAGTGGTTAGTGACCCTAACTGCTATGCCGGAGGTCGTGGGTTCGATTCCCACCCAGGACAAATGTTTGTGTGATGAGCACGATCATTTGTTCTGTGTCTGGGTGTAATTTATCTATAATATGTATGTATTTAGAAATAAATAAGTATGTTTATCAGTTGTCTAGTACCCATAACACAAGCTCTGCTTAGCTTGGGACTAGATGGCGTTGTGTGATAGTTGTGGAATATTATTATAAATGGCTATTTGGCTACTGTTAAAAAATTGGTTGCCTGTAAAGTCGGTATACGGGCGAAAGTTTTACGTGACAACGACTTTGAGTGGTAAATTATGTCTGTCTCTCTCGCTCTTAGGCGGGCTAACCATGCCCGAGTGGAAGGGACGCGTGCCTCTCACTCGCTCTCATTGTGAGCGCATAACGTGAGCGGAGCGTAACGCAGTTTCTTGAAGTGTCACCCGGCAAACCAATTTATAAGACGTTGTCACGTCAAAATCCCGAAAATGTTATGTTATTTCAAAGAACTAACAGAAATAACACGATGTGTGAAAAAAGTAATAAAGTCGATCAGAAAATGGCTTAGTTTTAACTGATTTTAAATGACATGTAAGACAAAGGCAGCGCTATTCAAACATGACGTCATATTTCATACAAACGGCAAATTTCAAATAACAACAATTTCGTGAATTTTTAAGGGTAGTCAAGTAGCCAATTATAATATTTTGACGGCATTTGAATCCAAATCAGAGGCCAATAGGCGGCATAAAACCTCTAACACCAGCTTAGGCACTAACCACAAAAAAAGTATTTATAAAATGTGTTTTTTTACAGACAATCTTATTACATTCGTGAAGTGGACGCTTTGTTCGTGGCTGGTCAAGAATGTCCTCTGTATGAAGTACCTGGTCCAAACTCCAAGAGGGCTAACAATTTTGTACGAGACTTTTTACAGGTTAGTTTCACATTTTTTTACTCACTTTTATCGCTCCTGGATCCTGAACTAGTCTGAAAAAATCTATCAACCGTAAATATAGTTTTCTCAAACATGCTTGGAAATTTGAGCATTATTTTGACAACCTTCTTCGAGATAAATCGAAATTGCTGTACTGGCCAGATACATGCGACCAGCGGCCGGCAAAAGTTGTATGAAAATCCATATCTGTCGTGTTTAGCGGCCAAATAAATTACATACTAAACTCATATCTGTCGTGTTATTTAAAAATGGAACGATCTTTTACTCTCAACCATAGCAACCAAGGAGGTGACTTATTAAAGGTTTTATTTAAATTTCGAATTGGCTGAACTCTTCAACGCGTGAAACAACTGTATTTTTAAATAAAAAGTTCTGCCTAGGTACTACTTAGTTTTAATTTCCTCGCATTATTTGAGAAAAGTACTATACAAGCCTTGGCCACAACTAGGCATTGATGGACTTACGTATGTTTGCCTCGGCTTCGCCTCGGCCCACATTTACACGTTCGTCCATCAATGCCTCTGTTGCTGGCCGCTGCAGTAATGTACTAATAACTAGCTGACCCACGCAACTTCGTCTGCGTCACATAAATATAGCTTATAACCTTTCTCGATATCGACTATCCGACATAAATAAGCTAAATCGTAACAAACAAAAAATCTTATCTTTCCTCCTTATTATAATAGTTCAGATGGTTTAGATTAGCTAGATTATATTAAAGTGTGAATTACTATAGGTATCTCTTACTGTTAAATATACTATAACACTCTATACTTGTAAACATTATGATGCAGTAAATATTTTGAATTTGAATTTCCCGGAGGCCAGCCAGAATTCCCCGTACCTACATTGCGACGCGCGAAATATTTTGCCGCGCGGATATTTTTACATTGCGATATCTTCTAAGATATTTGTTTAAACTGTATAGAGTAAAGGACACAAATATTCTATATTAAATTTCCGTTCTAACAAACACATTTCTTTAGATATAGATTAATACCATATGGGTTAAATAAGCTTCGCAAAAAATAATTCTTTTTAACCTAACAGTTTAACTGTAAAAAAAGGTTACAGTGAGTCAATCTTAAAAGATAGATAAATGCTGTCGCGGACTTTTTTTTAGAACTTTTAAAGAGGAACAATTCCTTCATACATGATATTAGCGTAACTTAAACCGTTTTCGCAGCGCACGCAGCGGAAGCTCTCAAAAAGGAAATACCTTTTCCCGTTTTTGTAACATTTTTCATTTATGCTCCGCTCCTATTAGCCGTAGCGTGATGTTATATAGCCTATAGCCTTCCTCGATAAATGGACTATCCAACACAAAAAGAATTTTTCAATTCCAACCAGCAGTTTCTGAGTTTACCGCGTTCAAACAAACAAACAAACAAACAAACAAACAAACTCTTCAGCTTTATAATATTAAGTATAGATTAAGTGTAGTATAGTAGTTTAATAACAAAATGTACCTAAAAGCTTGTTCGGATCCTTCGGTGCGCGAGTCTAACTCGCACTTGGCCAGGTTTTACTCCTGATCCAAGGCGATGGCTTTGCGGGGCTTACAAAATGGACAGTCGCCATCACTTCAAGCTACTACAATATGTCAAATTATTTCAATAGAGACTCAACTTTAATGCTATAAAGCATTAGGGTCAAGGTTAATTGGATAGCTTGATGTGCTGGCCATTTCTACTTTGACCGAAATGCGGTACCTATTTTGTCTTTCACAGAAAACTGCTTCCCATATAACCCGAAAACAATCACAGCTGAAGACTTTCCAATGTGTGTTTAATTTGTTTTGCCGTCCAGGTCTTCATATACAGATTGT
The DNA here is from genome assembly GCA_949775195.1 of Diarsia dahlii. Classification (NCBI taxonomy): domain Eukaryota; kingdom Metazoa; phylum Arthropoda; class Insecta; order Lepidoptera; family Noctuidae; genus Diarsia; species Diarsia dahlii. Next base: position 10,931,527 of record OX459201.1, read on the forward strand.
TCTGGAAATCTCGGGACAAGCCGCGCCGTATAAAGATGGATGACATAAAAAGGGCGTTCCCTTCGCACTCTGAGAGCTCTATTCGAAAGCGACTCAAGTTATGTGCCGACTTCAAACGTACTGGATTGGATTCTAATTGGTAAGAAATAAGAGTCGTTTTCGTGTCAACTTAACTGTAATGGAGATAAGTGCAATCGTGCCTATACCAATGTATTCGCACACGCCCTAGTAGTCGTTTATGTCTGCGTTGTTGTTTAAGCTTTAAGTTAAAATAAAGTTTATAATTCAGTGCTAAAGTCTCTTTGTTTTGCTTTGAAAGCTACTGTTCGCTTAGGCTAAAAATACCATCAAATATAGAAGTGAGTCATTGTAGACCATCCATAATAAGTTATTTCAAAAGGAAACAAGACAAAAACATTAATATAGAAGGTCCCATTAAAGTAGGACAAAATTTGAGAAATCATTCAGACCACCAAAATAAGGACATGGAACGACCTTACCCAGAAGAAGCCTATTTACTCGCGACTTAAATAGAATTGGGGTTATATGAACTCGGGAAAACCGACGCAGGCAAAACATTGTATACAGTATGTGGGATTCTCTATCGATGTTGATTCTGTAATCATGTAAGAAATAGCTTCAATGGGGCCTCATTGTCCCCTAAAATATATCACTTTTATCAACTGTAATTGCCCTACAAATCATTAATTTATTCCTTTACCAATTCTAAAGGTGGGTAATAAAACCAGATTTCCGCCTCCCATCTGAAGAAGAGATCCGCGCAATGGTTTCCCCGGAGCAGTGCTGTGCGTACTTCAGTATGGCATCGGCAGAACAGAGGCTTAAAGACGCTGGGTACGGGGAGAAATTCATATTCACGCCCCAGGAAGATGATGATGAAGAGATGCAGTTGAAGATGGATGATGAGGTATGTTAATCTTTTCAGGTTCTAAAAAGTCCCAACTTCACACGAACTCAGTATGATTTTTTACCCGACTACGGCGAAGCCAAAATTAAAGGTAATGATTTTGATTTAATGGGTTTAGATTCCTATCACGACTCCGTCTGAGTTTTGCTAGTTAATTTGATTTGACCCTGTACAAGCTGCCTCGCGAAATCACTTAAAAGTTCATGAACAATGAAGTATAGTTTTTTGTGTAAATACAAACATGTCTTTGACCTTCCGTATTTTTGCTGTTAGTGTAGTTTTTTTAAATAATAATATTTTTTTTAATATTTTTATCGCTCTTATAATTTTTATTTTAGCAGTCTTGACTGCTTTGAAGTCCTGGGTTCGATTCCCAGGTCGGGTATAGTGTTATTCGGTTTTTCCATCAGGAATTTCTTGGACACCGACTGCTAGCCAAGGTTTCTTGCCCGGTTGATGGCAATAGGCTCGCCCCTTATTACACGTGATCTAAAAATAACTGGTGAAATGTGGATGTACTAATGGCTACACCTCTGCCTAACCTTTCGGGGATTACAGGATTCATGTTATGTTATGTAATGACTCTTAAGGCTGACGTTTTCATTTTACATTACGAAAATGGGGCAGTAGTGTACGCCTAGCTTAACATAACATCACTCAGTCAAACCTCACTTTCCATTTGCCTCACTATTCATCACATACATTACCACATCCCATTTTCAGGTAAAAGTGGCCCCTTGGAACACAACACGCGCCTACATTCAAGCCATGCGCGGCAAGTGCCTGCTTCAGCTCACCGGGCCAGCCGACCCAACAGGCTGCGGCGAAGGTTTCTCGTACGTGAGGGTACCCAACAAGCCGACACAGCAGCCCAATGAAGAGCAGCAGCCCAAGAGAACTGTCACCGGTACTGATGCTGATTTGAGGAGACTTAGTTTGAACAATGCTAAGGCACTGTTGAGGAAGTTTGGAGTGCCTGAAGAAGAGGTATGTTGGGGTTTCTTTTTGTGTGTATATTGAGGTGGAAGTGCTAGGACCCACCCGTGAAATTAAAGCTTATTACGTTTTTGGCAATTTGCAGATCATTGTCAGGTTGTATGTTGATAATAGTAGATTGTATCATAAGGGAGCAAAATAATATTTTTACGGCGAGGGCGCTTTTTTGAATCCAGAGCGAAGTGAGGGATTCTAGAGTAGAATCCCGAACGTAGTGAGGGATTCTTTAGTAGAATCCTGAACGTAGCGAGGGATTCAAAGTACGTCGCCCGAGCCAAAAATATATTTTACGCCCAAGTGATACACTCGACTTTTCATCACTCTCTATGAGAAAATAAATGGCGCCTCATCTCATATTATATTGTAATATTATTTTTTAATAAAACATAGTAACGACACGTTTAAATCCATCAGACATCCTCTTCGTCTTCAGATACGCTATTAATTACGAATATGTGTCCAATTTTACGTCGTTATTAAGGCAACTAAGGTTATTAAGGGGTTTTGGCTATATACTGGAAGTAGGCCAGAAACGCAGATTCTGAAAAATTCTTGGCGCCTCTTGCATTTCTCCATTCAATAAAATTACCATAGGCTTTCATATATTTCTCCCGCGATTTTGCAGGTCAGTTCACATACTTTCAGGAGTTAATTCTATAATTTCACTGTCACTTGAAGAATTCATTTTTCAAAACAAAACCATGAATTTCTAGAAATCCGTGAGAATTGAGAATTTAAGCGCTGTAAATCAATATAAACTGAACTATGCGCATTTAGAGTAGAAAGCTTTTTCATGAAAGCAAAGTCGGCCAGGCATCACAATTTTTTTTTTTTAGTTACCGCGCCTCCTCGCACCGTACAGCCAACACTTACAGCCAGTAAAATACAATTTGTGTTTGATTTCAATGAACGATTCATGTTCTAAATTCAAATCTCATTACTGCCCGCTAAAAAGTCTAATGGAGAAAAGAGCTACTTTGCTCGCACTTAAAGAGGAACAAAACGACACTTTTCGAATTGAAGGGATGAAAAAATATGATTCGCGTCATTAAATGAGTTTTTCATGAAATAGTTATTGAATGAGATTACATGAACTTAGGGGGTATTATTGATGATTTTAATACTCATAGTGCAGTAACTACATGATACGCGTTGCGGGCCCAAATAGTAGATTGTATCATAAGGGAGCAAAATAATATTTTTACGGCGAGGGCGCTTTTTTGAATCCAGAGCGAAGTGAGGGATTCTAGAGTAGAATCCCGAACGTAGTGAGGGATTCTTTAGTAGAATCCTGAACGTAGCGAGGGATTCAAAGTACGTCGCCCGAGCCCAAAATATATTTTGCACCCGAGTGATACACTCGACTTTTCATCACCCTCTATGAGAAAATAAAAGGCGCCTCATATTTAATTGTAATATTATTATTTAATAAAAATAGAGTGACGACACGTTTAAATCCATCAGACATATTAATTACGAATATGTGTCCAGTTTTACGTCCTTATTAAGACAACACGTTACTAAACAACCTTCTACTCCATATTAAGAAATTGTCGTATGCCTTTAAATATTTCTCCCTGGATTTCGTAGGGATTAAGTTTTGTATGACGTTTTTAGCTTCTATTTTTATTGTTTCAGGAGTTAATGCACTATCACTTTCAGAACTCGACGTAGAACTCATTTTTTTGCACAAAATACAATAAAGTCCGTACCGATTATTATAACAGGGAAGTAAATCACGCGCTTTTGTTTTTTTTTTAATTTAGTTAACGCGTCTCCTCGCACCGTACAGCCAACACTTACAGCCAGTAAAATACAATTTGCGTTCGATTTCAATGAACGATTCATATTCTAAATTCAAATCTCATTACTGCCCGCTAAAAAGTCTAATGGAGAAAAGAGCTACTTTGCTCGCACTTATAGAGGAACAAAACGACACTTTTCGAATTGAAGGGATGAAAACATATTTGCATCGACATACAACCTGACACTTACCTGCAAATTTAAAAAAATGCAAGTAAATTTAAATTTCGCGCGCAACCCTGGCGCTTTTACTCATAAAGCTAAGGTTTCGTATTCTTAAAAATACCTACTTGGTTCAGTTTTCTCTAAGGCTGAGATCTGTAGTTAGTATTTTGACTAACTCAAGCTAAGTACAGTCACAGAATACATAATAGTACTACGTACAGAAGGGACACTCCCTTCCCCGCGCTCATATTAAATACCGCACCTCACCCCGCACTTCGAGGTATTCGTCGTCGACACTTGAGCAATGGCTCGCGCTCGTATTAGTCGTCGTTCGGTTTTCGCGACGCAGACCGTTGCACTTTCCGCGCCATTTTTTAGGCTACGATAACCCTACTAGAGTTTACGCACACATTTGCACGTGCACGTCGTGCACAAACGTTATTTGTTTATGTAGTAGTAATAGGTAATTATTTTGCGGGCGTTGTATGGAGTGTCCGAGGTGTGGTACAGTAGTAATTTATTTTAAAATTGGTGTTCCGGAAGTAGTAAGTCATTACGGCGGTTAAAAAAACGATTTACCTGTTATCATTCCACTTGATTTTATTTGACTCTTATTTATTTATTAACATTTGTTAGGAAATTACCCGTGTCTTTTGTTATAGATCAAAAAACTGTCCCGATGGGAAGTTATTGACGTAGTCAGAACATTGTCGACCGAAAAGGCAAAAGCTGGCGAAGAAGGTATGACGAAGTTTTCGAGAGGAAACCGATTCTCTATAGCTGAACATCAAGAAAGGTAAGCGACTTATATAGGATCTTACAGTGCTTGACAGACGAATGGCAGTCACCTATTCAGTTAAGAAAAAGGGGATTACTACAGATATACCTAGATAACGCAAGAGCACCTGCATCGCGTGCCTGGCTTAAGTATTTTATGCTTATAGAGGTCTAGCAAGGTAATTTGTTAAAAACAACAACTCGAGAACATAATAATTCTTGACATTTAAAGAACAAAAACGTAGTCTATTTTGAATAGCAACTAAATAGTGTTAATGACGTCATAATGGGTACTCAAAAAATGGCACGCTTGTTTTCATCAGTTTTTCTCTGTCTATATCTATTTCCGTAACACTAGTACACACGGCTACACATCAAGCTATACAAAACCAGTTAATCTTGGCCTCACTCTACTAGATCTTTTCGCACAATGAACGATCAGATTATACTGGTTTTGTATAGCTTGATGTGTAGCCGTGTGTACCAGCACTAGTGACAGTTAAAAAGGTTTCATTTTCGTACAGATACAAAGAAGAGTGCCAGCGTATATTCGAGCTGCAGAACCGCGTACTGACGAGCACAGAAGTGCTAAGTACAGACGAAGCCGAAAGTTCAGTCAGTGAAGAATCAGATTTAGAAGAAATGGGTAAGAATTTGGAGAACATGCTCGCGAATAAGAAGACTACTGAACAGGTAAATATTTAAAACAGAAACTTGTTAAGGATTTTGTCTATGACCAATATTATTCTACTAGATGAAAATGAGCATCGGTGGCGGCCCCGACTTACGAACAATAAGTCATGAATTTAAACTCAGGTAGGCGCATTACTTTGTGTAATTTATTTCATCACCACTGCTCTCAAAAACGGTGAAGGAAAACATCGTGAGGAAACACGCATGTAAGACTTATGACATCTTCCAATCCGCACTGGGCCCGCGTGGTAGATTATAGCCATGCAGGCTATGAGTGACTTGAATAAATAATTGAATTATTATTGTTGCAGCCCATTCCCTCTGTAAGAGAGGGGGCCTATGTCCCAGCAGTGGGAACATTAATAGGCTGATGATGATATGATTTTTTATTTTATTTTGTAGCTTTCTTTGGAAAGGGAGGAAGCAGAAAGAGCGGAACTTAGGAAAATGATCTTGGGTCAGTCTGAAAAGAAGCCGCAAGCCAATCAGAACGATCAGCAGCAATCATCAAGTCAAGGTAAATATTGTTAGTACCGATCTGTTTTTATTATAAAATAACCATAGCTAAGTTTCGCGGTTTCACCCGCACGAAAATTCCGACTGTGCATTTTTCTAAAATGTTAGAAATGTTGATCTAGTGGGATTGCTTACTTGGTTTTGTGGTCGCAACACCGACTACTGAGGAAGAGGTCCTGGATTTTTTCCCGGGTCGAGCAAAGTGTTATACGATTTTTACACCAGGAATTTCTCATTAGTAGCCACTTACTCTGTATGATGTCAACGGCATGACTCGCACCCTATTACAGTGCGATCAAATTATCTTGGCAGGTCTGAACATAGGCTCTGCGAACTTTTACGCATGTAAACTTGTGAAGAAAACTGTTATTGCCAGATAAACCAATACCTATACGATCAGAAAATATCTAATTTAAACAGTGAGAAATACAAATAAAATAAATATCATATCACTTTTATACATTAGTTGTAACAAAATGACCTGCACGAAGTTCGGACCTGCCAAGATAATTTGATCGCACTGTACATGGGACTTTAACATAACTGGTGAAATATGGGTGTACTCTCATGTATACCTCTGCCTAACCCAACGACCATACAACCACTAGACGCCTAATACTTGATCTAACGCACGAAACAAATTCTGTCAACTCGCTGAGGTGCGGGGGAACGGGGTACTGCATTCTGATTGGCCCTTTCAAGGTCATTGCATTTCACTAGGGATGAGACAGGTTTAAATCAAACAAGTACGTATCGATATTTTTTAATTGTATTTAATAAAATATGTATTTACATTTTACATATCGCACACCTAGTTAAAGACTCGCGCAACTCGAAATAATTCAAAAACGACTTATTATTACTACCGGAATCTGTGTTCAAAACTACGTAATCTCCAAAGACACCTGTAGAAATAGTTCCATAAATGAAGTTATGATAACGCTATATGCTAGTATTGCGGACTGGCTTGGCCCACACACCCCGCCAACAATACTAATGCATCACCAAATGTGACATGATTGACTAAGGGATAGGTGCTGTTAGTACACGTAAAGACCGGATTATTTCGAGTTGGTCGTGTATTCGTGAGTAAACGCGTTTGAATACGTTAATTATTTTTAGTTAGGCTGATCTTCGTGGTCAAACTTTTGATGAACTAAGACCGATTTTTTGACTATTTCGACTTAGTGGAGTGTTTGTTTACAAATGTAAGTATATTTATTTTACTAACTAAAAATGGTTTACTATTGTTGAAATTATTTGAGTTAGGCGAGTATTGCTGGTTAAATGAAAATCGCCCTTAAAACTGTAATAATAGCTGCTACGGTTTGTTTGAATATAGGAATATTTTGTGTTGTAGTTGTATTTGTCGCAGTGATTAAAAAAAAATTATTAAGAAGTGTCCACTTCGAGTTAAGGGTGTTTTTTGAGTTAGTGCAGTGTTCTTGACTAAATCAATTTAATGATTTATTTTTCAGAAGATGAAGGGTCGTGGTATACTTTTGCTAAAAAAGGGCTATGGCAGTTCATTCAAATGAATCTAAGAGCAATGATGTAGAATTGGAGCCTCAAGAATGCACATCATCGCCTTCAACGAGCACCACAATGACAAAAAAGCCATAGCAAATGAGCTAGTGGGCAATGATAACGAGCAGGAGCTGCACGAGAATACACCGAGTACACCGACTCCTTCAACTAGCCCCTCGATCATGAGATAAATTAAGTAGTTGAAGAAATGTTTTATTTTTATTTTTAGAAATTGGCTTGCTCTTGACCTCAATCTTGCCCTAAGGGCAGAGATGAGGTTGACGATGGAACAAGCTTACCCAGAAGAAGCCTATTTACTCGCGACTTAAATAGATTGGGGTTGTATGAAATCGGGAAAATCGAGGCAGGCAGGGAGTTCCACTCCTTGGCTGTGCGCATAATAAAAGACTTAGCAAAGCGCTTCGTTCGAATGTGTGGAACATCGACTAGGATTACCTGCAGTCAATCTAGTCTCTTGATAGAAGAAGGGAGTGGAATAAGCCCGTGGAGATCCTGCGCACACTCTCCAAAGTACAGTCTATCGAAGACCGACAGACATGCGACTTTGCGGTGGTGGGCCAGGCTATGTAGCTTGGCAACCAGCTTGTCGTCACCAATTAGCCTCCTGACTCTGCGCTCTACAGAGTCAAGTGTGGCAAGTTGGTATTTGGCTGAGCCATCCCAAAGGTGACAGTATATACTCCATGCCGAACCGGCTGTCCAGGCTTGAAGTACCGCTTATCCTTGTTTAGGATACCCAGTTTTTTTGCCGCAATTTGAGCTTTCGACTCAATGTAGGCGCCGAAGTTCAGATTCGCGCTCAACTTCGTACCAAGAAGCTCGAGACTGTCAGTAACTTGTACAGACGCACTCCGGCAACTAGGGGCCAGATTAAACGGACTCCTTTTGGCAGTGAACAGACATACTCACGTTTTGGTGGCGTTGAAATCAACCAGATTGTCGTCACCCCACTTGGAGACAAGTCTTAAGGCTGAATTCGTTCGCTCTACCATTGCCTCTCTCAATGAACGTACTACATCACCGCCGGCTTTTACGCTGGATGTATAACTCTCCATGACAGTGCGGTCATCTGTGTACCCAACAATACGGAACATGCTATTTTTATTAATGAAGAAGATACTACTACTACTACTACTGTTTTTGTACTTATTTAAAAGATAATGAACAATAATACTAGTTAAATTAGTAATTAGTGTTTTTGTATCAAAGCAAAGTTAATAATCTTTGACCAGACATTTTTAAATAATTACTTAAGTATGTATTTTTTTTTAAATATACCTATACTTTGCTAAGTACAATAATTAACGTTAAATATAATGTTTATGTACCAAAACCTATTCGTAGGTTTACAGGATTTTTCTCGAGATTTTCAAAAGTTTTGTTTCTAGTTTTCTTTATTTCTTTGTGACCTAAATAAAGGTAATTTCTTTATTAAGATATTTGTTTTATTGTGATAATCGTACAGAAAATAAATCAAATATAGCGTAGATACACTACTATTTCTGATTAATACTTGATAAATAAATACAGATTAATAGTACACTAAGTAAAAAAAAAGCCATTAATATGAGTTCAATTCGATTTAGTAAAAATTTTAAACAATGATTTTGACATAAATACCAACCTAACTCAAAAAAATTGAATTATACAGTGTTACTGTTATTTGATGGAAGACCATTATCACAGTAAATATAAACGTAAAATTACATACAAGAACATACAAGAAAGTTTTTAATATACTAAATAGAAATGAAGTAAATCGTTTTTTTCGATTCCTGAAAAAAGTTATATTTTGAGTTGAGCTAGTCTTTAACTAGGTGTGCGATATATAACTTGCATTTAAGTACCTTCTTTATTCTGAATATGATTGAATCATGTAAGTACATTCAAAAATCGCTTGGTTGCAATTGCCCATTTTTTTTTAAATCTGGATCGTGTGGGTATCTAAAATTAATCGTTAAAGTTTCACAATTTGTTAGCTGTATCCTGTTGTAATTTTTAATTACTAATAATATATTTTTTACTTAAATAGTTATAGGTTTATTTGCTTTATCGATAACAGGGGTGGTCATGCGATTTGGAGCATCATTAATTATTTTTACTTAAAATCGAGGAAAAGAGATGGCAAAAAAAATACTCTCAAAAGAAAGAGATGCAATCTTAAAAGACATCAACGCGCGCTCCAAGATTGTGCACTGCATACAAGTATGACCAGTATAAGATGAACTCCGAAAAATAATGTCAGAAAATTAATTTTATTTAGATTAAGGAACCATTAACTTACCGATGAAATGTGATACCGTCTTTCAGGAAACTTGAAGTCCGGCTTTCTTTATCACACCAACGTACTGTACACGGGGCCATATTATGTTTATTTTCTCGAATTTTCAAAGGTGTAGTGCGGAAGTGTTTACGGCTCACAGGTGTGGTCGGAACTAATACGAACTTTGTGAGTGACGACGGCTATAAGATTTATAGCCCTAATGTGTTGACAGACATTGGTCGCCTGTTATTAGGTGTCTAGTGGCTGTATGGTCGTTGGCCTAACCCTTCTGACATTACAGGCAAGATGTAGTGTATGAATGTAAAAGGATTCATTAGACCTTTTTAGAGGCTTAGTAATTCCAATGAATGCTTTATACAAAAACCTGTGTATGTAGGTATTACACTTTTATAGGAAACGAAAGATTTTTTTTAAATTTACGTGAATCTCAAATAAAGTTAATGCTATTTAAAAGAAATATTTACTGCATGGCAATTATTATGTATAACCATTTGCCAAATAACATTCAAGATTTGCCACTGTCGCTGTTCAAAAGGTCATTGTTTAGATTATTATTAGAGAAAAATTATTATAGTGTAAAAGAATATTTAGAGGATAAATCGTTAGTATCATTATAAAAGAAAGATTTACTCATCATTATTATTATTACATCAAAATTGCAATATTTATTCCAATAAAATTATATTAAATTAAATAATTTATAATTAGTAATAATATTAGTGTTATTAATATTATAAGACACGATTTATAGATATTATATAGAAATATTTGTACGCCATGTAATGGCAGGATATGCTGGAACCCATATTGTAACACCTATTGTACCATATTCTTGCAAATAAACATTTTTGATTTGATTTGATTTGAAAAAATATATGTTGGTGGTGTTCCTTTGTGCGTCGATGTCCTTCTATTTTTATATCTATACTAATATTATAAAGAGGAAAGATTTGTATTTTTGTATGTAACGAATAAAGTTAAACACTACTGAACCGATTTGAAAAATGCTTTCACCGTTGGGAAGCTACACTATCCCGAGGTGACATAGGCTCTTTTTGTCCCTGTATTCCCACGGGAACGGGAACTACGCGGGTGAAACCGCGTGACGTCCGCTAGTATGTAATGTAGAAATCACACTCCACTATTATACACACTTTACCGATTCAGATATTTTTGCATTTGCTCCTGCATTTAAAAAAATGGCTATAGCTTAGCTTACCGACAACCTTTCATAACTATTTTGTCTTTTTTTTTTCTTTGAATTCACAAATTAATATGTGGCCGTCCGTCCTTTACCCTTTTACGTAATTTTTATTTGAATCCGTGGACAATAGTGTGGGTTATACGTTTATTAAATGAATCTAATTACCTCCGATATGCAAATTGTAATGTGTAACTGTTTTTTGTCCCTAAATAAATAAAATACCTTTTTACCTTACAGCTGGCCGCGTCCTCCGCATAGTCCGTACATTCAAGAACGCGTCAGGACAACGTTACACACGCGTAGAGTTAGTTCGTAAGGCAGCCGTCATCGAAGCCTATATGAAGATACGGTCGACTAAGGACGATGCCTTCATCAGACAGTTCGCGACCATGGATGAATCGCAGAAGGAAGAAATGAAAAGAGAAAAGAGGAGGATTCAGGTATGTTTATTTCTTCAAAGAGACAAGACAGTCATCATCTGCCTTTTCCCAAGTATATTGGGGTCGGCTTCCAGTCTAACCGGATGCAGCTGAATACCAGTATTTTACATGGAGCGACTACCTATCTGACCTCCACAACCCAGTTTGTACTGGGTAATACGATACCCTTTGGTAAGACTGGTTGTCAGATTTCCAGGTCACTGACTACCTGTAACGACTGCCAAAGATCCATATATGACAGCCGGGACCAACAGCTTAACGTGCTTTCCGAGGCACGGAGAAAACTCGGTATGAAATGGGCGGTCACCCATCCACAGACCAACCTAGGCAAGCGCCGCTTAACCTAAAGATTGACCCGAGTGGCAGTTATTATTACGTCACGAGCTCCTCCAAGAGACACTCAAAAGTAATCAGTTAAAAACTCAACTCACTAGTGAATATCGGTGGCGCAGTGACTAAGCGATTGGCTGATTCGCGGCGCCACCGGGTTCGTACCCTGCATGGAATAAATATTTGTATGAAGGTAGTTGTTGTGAGTTTAAATGTATATAAACGTAAACGCACCTACGATACAGGTTAAATCCCTAGCGCGAGGCAACGATTTTTAATAAAACATAAAATATTCGTTTGTCAACTTACGAAACAATCGCTGCTATGAATGTTGTTCTAAATTAAAAACATATTTCTACAGGAACAACTTAGGCGTATTAAAAGGAATCAAGAACGTGAACGACTCGCTGGAAACGTCACCGTTCCTGGGCCATTCCCCGATAGTAAGTACTTGAACTTGATTTTTATTGAGATTTTAAACGAATTGAAATCGAAATCAATATATCTTATTTATTTTTTTATCTTTATTTAAAGGGCTTTATCGCTGAGCGATAACGTCACCCTGTAAAATTAACAGTAACACTATAACTAACAAAAAATATTTTAAAACAAAAGCTGCTAACTTATTTAAAATCCGAGCTTGTTCCGATAAAGGGCAAGCCAGGATTGCGTTACATACTCCCACATCATACAATTTGGTAATTCCAAGTAAACTATATCTCATAGCCTCATTCCGTACACACTCCATCAAAACATGTTGCACATCTTGGACTATTCCACAATCTTCCCAGTTGGGAGAAGTAACCTTTTTCATAAGAAAGCCAAACTTATTCGATGGAATATGACCGGAACGAAGTCTTAGAGCCATAACTATAACACTCCTACTAGACAAATGATCAATCCAACTATTCACTGAAAGTTGCGGCTGGATGGTTTTGTACCATATTCCCTTTTCAGTCGATCTCTGGTCAAAGTGTTCACTCCACACATCTATACCTTGCTGCTTATAAATGTGATGTAATCTGTGTACAGGGGTGAGACATTTATAGGAATTCCGTCTGTCACGGCTTGGTTCGCCAAAATATCATATCTTATTTGAAGACGTTGGGTTAGAAGGCTTCCCACTAGGTTAAATGATGACGTAGTGAAGATTGCGGGTATTCGTTGGATGCGAGACGCACGGCACCTGTCAATGTGGAGACACTGGACATAGGGACTCCTCCCTATGTCCAGTGTCTTTCGGCTGAAATGATGATGATAATAGTCTTACCATTTAGCACCATGAATTGTACCGCAATATTTGGTGTCGGTGACGCACAGAGACATACAGAGCAAAAACACAATGGATTAGAGAGTTATAATTAACATATCACGTAAAAGAGCTTCCGTAAAGAAATCTGAAATTATATTAAAGTAATGAGCTCGAGTCTTCACAGATCTTTTTTAATATCTGAATCTATGACTGGCCTATTTGAAAATAAAAAGCATCTTATTTATTTATGTATTCAAGACCCAAGCTAACAAAAGTAATCATAAATTGCTAATAGTCCAGTCCCAAATAACGGGTCTGGGTAGAAATACAGTTATATAGTGGACAACATACTAACGCCCAAATACTCAAACGTCACTCAATTTTAAGTTGGATTGAGTGACGTTTGAGTATTTGGGCGTAAGTGTCTCTAACGCCCGAATACTCGAACGTCACTCAATTATAAGTAGCCCTCAAAACTCGTGCTATCTCTGTCACTCTGCGTTAAAGTAACAAAGACAGCACGAGATTTAAGTGCAACTTAAAATTGAGTGACGTTCGAGTATTCGGGCGTAAGTGTCTTATGAAACCATATCCATATAAACCATAAGTTTTTGGGTGATCATCTAATCAAACTAATCTTTTAAATACTAGATTCGATGTCAATGTCCAATCAGTTCATGGATATAATGAGTTCGCCGACGCCGTTGATCCCGCTGGGTCAGATCAAGCAGGAACCGGATGTTCACACTCCGACCTCGTCGTCCTCATCGTCACGCCGTCGTGCCAAGTTGAAGCCGGATTTGAAACTCAAGGTAATCTACGAAAAAGGCTTGGTATCTGTCTTGAGCAGTGTTTGGTCCAAGTGGTACACTCCAACAAGGTATTTGGTATACAGCCAGCTAACTTGCGTTAACTTTATAAAACAAAATCGCAATCAATATTGTCAGTGTACTAGAATTATAAATATTTCTGCGTGTAAACCAAACAGTTTATTCGACTGTACCTTTATATACGCCTGGCTTGTTGTTGTTTGTTGTAAACATGACTAAAATTATAAACCTTTTTTTAACTCGTCCCGCTTTGGGCGGAGCAGAAGGGATTGTCAGACTCTTACTGACTTAAACCCATCTGTGTTCCTGCTAATACCCTTGGCAGCGGTGGATCTTTCGATAAAATACCTCAGCCCCTTGAAATAAACCTTGCACCTAAAAAATTTTGGCTTTTGGAACGACTTTCAGAGTTTTAAACTTGGAATATTTGTGTTTAAGTGCGGTGCCTGCGGCCAAGTGGGCCACATGCGTACAAACAAGGCGTGCCGCCTGTACACGGGCTCTATGGGGGGCGGGCCGGCATCGCCGCCCGAGACTGACGTGGAGCCGCCGCCTATTGAACCTGAAGACGACGATATGGGATACGTTGACGGCACCAAGTTGACGCTGCCTACGAAGATTATTAAGGTAAGTGACAGCAGAATGTTCAGGTATCTGTTGCGTCAAGTCGTAGAGGGCGTTGATGTATTCGTTAGACGCTCTTTTTCATTCATCATGATAGATTAATTTGAATAGCAGTGATAACTTAGTGGTGTGACTAGTGATGTGCCTGGTGGCAATATTGGCACTGCCTTTAAAATACCAAAATTGCCAGCAGCTTGGGCAATATTGCCAAAGTTGCCGGTAAATGTATATTAGGGTCTATAAATGCGAATTATAAGTGTATTACATAGTTTCCGTATTTATTTTGACTTATAATTAAGAAATATTCCCAAATATTTCCCTGCCTGCGTCGGTTTTTCCGAGTTCATATAACCCTAATCTGTTTTATTCGCGAGTAAACAGGCTTCTACTGGGTAAGCTCGTTCCATCGTCGACATCATCTCTGCCCTTAGGGCAAGATTGAAGTCAAGAGCAAGCCCATTTATAATTTAAAAAAAAAAATATTACCATTCCCGGCAATATTGCCGGCAATCTTGCCACCAAAATTCCCACTTCGGGCAATATTTCCGGCAACGGCACATCTCTAGGTGTGACCGTTGGACTGCCAAGTCGTATGTCTCAAGTTCGAATCCATGATCGCAACCTCTGATTTTCTGGATTAATGTGCGTATTGTCAAGTCAAAGTCAAAGTCAAAGTCAAAAATATTTATTTCAAGTAGGCCAGTAACAGGCACTTTTGAATAGTCGAATTAAACTAACTGCGGCACTCAGAGATATCCAACGATTACTCAAGCCGCCACCCAGCAAAGGCCTGACATAGTTTTGTATGACAAAACCGCCAAAAGCCCCTACCAAGCGACGACCCAAGCAACCACTGAAGCTCTCCGAGTGCGGCAGTAAACTACTGAACTACTGAAGCTAAATAAACTAAGCTACAGTCCCAGTCACAAGGCATAATAACTCGTGAGTGTACTGTAGTTGCCAATTCCAAAGCGTTGGTCTCATGAGAAGAATGGCAAGAAACTTCATGGACACTCTTTTAAAATCGTTTGGGTTTACAATATGTTCAAGGTACAAACATAAGTATAATACACACATGAAGACTATGCAGATTAGTGTTTGAGATGGTCTTTTGAAGAAAGCACCACACAGATTTGAGTGGACCCGTCCAGTCAGTGCAAGCATTTGTCAGTTATCGTGGAGCTCGACTTATAACTCAAGGAGCTCAACGTCACGACGATCAATACCAAAGAAAGGACATTTGGGTGGGTCGCTTAAAGTACTCAAACTGCCAAACAATCGTTAAAATTAAATAAAAACCCACACGGTCCTCACATTCACAATATGAAAATAATAAAATAAAATACATGAAGATCATGCAGATTAGTGTCTGAGATGGTCTTTTGAATAAAGTACCACACAGATTTGAGTGGACCCGTCCAGTCAGTGCAAGCATTTGTCAATTATCGTGGAGCTCGACTTATAACTCAAGGAGCTCAACGTCACGACGAACAATACCAAAGAAAGGACATTTGGGTGGGTCGCTTATAGTACTCAAACTGTCAGACAATAGTTAAAATTAGAGAAAGACCCACATGGTCCTCACATTCACAATATAAAAATAATAAAATATTTGTCATATTAAATAATCATGTCAAGTTATTAAATGCCAATATACACAAAACTAAATGAAAAATAAAATATTTAACAAGTAAATATTGATCAAAAAAGCAAAAAATAATATCATACTTAAAAAAGTAAGTAATGTCATTGTGTATAAAGAAAAATCATAAAATGTCAAATTGTAAATAATGTATAAATAATTAAAATGTCAAAGTGTAAAAAATAAAAATAAAAAGGTATAATTAATAAAAAGATATAAAATCAATTCACCTTCAATTCAAATTGGAGCAGTTTAATCCCAAGCTTTTTTGTCCTCTATATAATCTTTAACAGCATAAAAGGCTTTCTGGCAAAGTTTACGTTTTATAAAAGATTTGAATTTATTAATGCTTAAATTTTGAATGTCGCTTGGAAGTTTATTATAAAAGCGAATACATTGGCATCTAAATGATCCACCTATTTTCTTGAGCCTTGTTGTATTGTATCTTTGGTAAAGAAACACATCGTGAGGAATCAAGGCCAATGAAAAGGCAATACCGAGAGTTATTCCTCGAAGGCATGTAAAGCCGAGTCAAAGGCTAGGGCAGTATAAAACTCTGACACTAGGACCACACGATAAAAAACAGTTCGACGGTAAAAATTGTAAAAAGTCGTATCTGCCATTGAGCGTGTTCTTGAATTTGTACCTGTTTATTGAGCGGTGAAAGTTGAAAATTCATTAGCACGCTCACCAATATTCCAAACAAACCTACGATATAAAGATTTCTTCAACATAATAGGGTAGTTGACAAAAAAAAAATCATTAGTCCGTCAGATAGATTTCCAAAAAATGTTGTACTCGTATTTTTTTTTCATCACGTAAACAAAAATTTAAGAGTGCTTCGTAAACTCATGTCGACGTCACATCGCACTACATTTTTTACCACGTAGTAACGTCAAAAGCCCCCTCACCTGATCTTTGACGCGTTTTATCTTCGTCAATTTTCATTAAGGTTACACAAGCCAGTCATTCTTCCATACAAACGTAGTATGGTGATAACTCCTCTGGTTGACGGTGTAGGTTCAAAATTACGAAGCACTCTTAAATTTTTGTTTACGTGAAGAAAAAAAAATACGAGTACAACATTTTTTGATAATCTAACTGACGGACTAAACAGAATCATATTGTTTTTAGTCAGGACACATCCGTATCATACTTTTTGTGTTAGCTTTGTGTTTCCCACTGCTGGGCAAAAGCCTCCCGTTTTTTGCTTCAATATCTAAGTTACATTATCTGCTCTCCCCAGCAATCAGCAGAAGAACTAAAGCGTCGCGGTCCCGGTCGTCGCGCGGGCGGGTCGAGCTCGGGCGAGGCGCGCAGTATGGGACGTCGGGTGCGGCGCGGCACTGCCGGGGACTCGTGCGACTACCTCGTGCGCAGGCCTGCGGAGAGGAGACGAACTGACCCACTCGTCACATTGTCGTCTTTATTGGAGGATGTGCTCAATCATATGCGGCATCTACCTGATGTTCAGCCGTTCTTGTTTCCTGTCAATCCTAAGGTGAGTCTTATTGTTTTTCATCCCTTCAATTCGAAAAGTGTCGTTTTGTTCCTCTATAAGTGCGAGCAAAGTAGCTCTTTTCTCCATTAGACTTTTTAGCGGGCAGTAATGAGATTTGAATTTAGAACATGAATCGTTCATTGAAATCGAACGCAAATTGTATTTTACTGGCTGTTAGTGTTGGCTGTACGGTGCGAGGAGACGCGGTAACTAAATTAAAAAAAAAACAAAAGCGTGCGATTTACTCCCCTGTTATAATAATCGGTACGGACTTAATTGTATTTTGTGCAAAAAAGATGAGTTCTACGTCGAGTTCTGAAAGTGATAGTGCATTAACTCCTGAAACAATAAAAATAGAAGCTAATGACGTCATACAAAACTTAATCCCTACGAAATCCAGGGAGAAATATTTAAAGGCATACGACAATTTCTTAATATGGAGTAGAAGGTTGTTTAGTAACGTGTTGTCTTAATAAGGACGTAAAACTGGACACATATTCGTAATTAATATGTCTGATGGATTTAAACGTGTCGTCACTCTATTTTTATTAAATAATAATATTACAATAAAATATGAGGCGCCTTTTATTTTCTCATAGAGGGTGATGAAAAGTCGAGTGTATCACTCGGGTGCAAAATATATTTTGGGCTCGGGCGACGTACTTTGAATCCCTCGCTACGTTCAGGATTCTACTAAAGAATCCCTCACTACGTTCGGGATTCTACTCTAGAATCCCTCACTTCGCTCTGGATTCACAAAAGCGCCCTCGCCGTAAAAATATTATTTTGCTCCCTTATGATACAATCTACTATTAAGTTATGGTTCTTATTTCTATGACAGTCTTTTATATAAATACTGGTATTCAGTTGCATCCGGTTAGACTGGAAGCCGACCCCAACATAGTTGGGAAAAGGCTGGGCAAGTGATGATTTCCATGACAGTCTTTTAAGGACCCATGGTGAGGATATGCTGACTAGTCACTGTCATCATTGTTGGAAGATGTGCGGATGCAAGGAAGTTCCGTAATCCTTTGGTTGGTCTATTATCGACATTTTAACAGCAATGGAGCTAAAAGCAAATACTTTACTGCCGTAGTTAAGGCGATACTAAAGCTCAGCAAAATAATCGTAGGCAGACCAATAAGAAAATGACGAACACCTCGAATTACTTATTTTATTATCGTAATGAAGCACAGCATCTAGAAGTAGAAGACTCTCGGTGATGTTTGCTCAAGAGTGTGAGTTCAAATAAATACAGATATATGTAAAAATGGCCATAATAACATGACGACGGGTGTCTAGTTTTGTTACGTTTATTAGATTATTATAGTGAGTCTAATGGACGTATAATTCAGTTTAATCTATACGCCTCCGTTTCTTTTTTTCTTAAACAATACTTTTTGTTTGAAAGTTGGTCGCTGACTACTACCGCATCGTGTCCCGCCCGATGGACCTGCAAACAATAAGAGACAACCTCAGACAGAAGCATTATCAGAGCAGAGAAGAGTTCTTGGCTGATGTCAATCAGATTGTCGAGAACTCTACTCTTTACAACGGTACTAACGGTATTTTAGAGTGATTTGATTTTTTATACTAATTTTAACCTAGTTGTTAGTTGAAACCAGTGCCAGACGTAGCTTTAAAAATCTAGAGTGTGGAAGACGGTACGATGAGGCACAAAGTTACGTCCAGAAGCCCTACTATGACGTCTTAAAACAGTCATAACTTATTCTTAATCGAGTGTGGAAAAGAGATGGCGCTAGACACCCTGTATAGTTCTGTCACGTTTCCACACTGAAATGAGATTAAGTTAGGACTGTTTTAAAACGTCATAGTAGGGCACCAGACCTTGCTCATATCAACTGAATACGAAATGTCGTAAGAAACATGATGGACGCGCTGAAAGACCCGAGGAGTTGTAAAACCAGCCATCACTGTCTCTAACATTCCATAATTTACCTTAGCCGTATATCAGGACTTTGTAGATATTTGAAGCTATGACTGGCGCCGTTATAAAGCTATGTCTACACTCGTGCAATGGCATTCTGTCGCTTGAACTTTGCTTAAGGGCCACAACACACGCTACTTTTAGTAAAGGCGATCTGCGATTTTGCAGCTTTTTAGAGGCTAAAGCATCGATACAGTAGCGTGTGTGTCTTAAGTATAAATGCATGATGCACTAAAATAGTCGCATGATGAAGTGGTGGGTTCACGAGTGTGTGCATAGCTTAAAGCATGCCGCGGAAATGGTGATTTTTTGTACTACTAGCTTCTTGTCGATTTTGTTTTATTGAATTTAGTTAGCATGCAGAATTGTTGACAAAAAGTAGAATTTTATAGAAAGTAGCGTATTTTTTGCTGCCCGGCTTTTTTTTGAGCGTGTGGAAAATCATCAAATAACCCCTCCCGCTTTTGGGCAGAGCGAAAGGGAGTGTCCGACTTCTACTGACTAAAAACCACCCATGTTCCTTCTTAGCCCTTTATGTCGAGGCCGCGGTTTATTATTTGCCTATTATTTGGCAGTCCAACAGTCACACCACTACATTTATCAATGCTTTTTGATGGTAGGCTACTCTGATCCCTTCTCTTTTATTCGCCCGAGTGGATGTCGAAAAATATTTCAACAAACTTTCATCCCCTTTTTAACGCCCTTAGGTATTAAATTTTTAACAAAATTATATAGAAAAACCTTCCTCGAAAACCACTCTATCCGTTGCTGAAAACAGCATGAAAATCGGTGCAGCAGTTTTTAAGTTTATCGCGAACAGATAGACAGACGCGGCGGAGAACTTTGTTTTATAATATGTAGTGATATGCGTTTTCCAAGCACAAGCCTTAATATTTGTGGATGTTTCGAAGGGCCAACAAGCAGCTTGACCGTCGCCGCTCAGCGAATGTTACAGCGATGTGTTGAGAAACTAGCTGAGAAGGAAGAACAATTGATGAAATTGGAGAAACAAATAAACCCGTTACTTGATGATAATGACCAGGTAACATAATTTAATTTATTTATTTGCCTTGTGGCATTAAAGGTACAAGTTGGTAGCCGACTGCACGCAGCAGCAGCAGACTATCGACAGCAAATCACTATTAGTCAATAACTCTAAACACGCTCGACGTGTCGTTGCTCCGGCGTCAGCGGCACTACTGATCGGCGGTCGGACGACACTGGCGTCTGCCGCTCGACGACGCGTCGTCGCTAGCTTCATGTCGCTAACTACGGAGGAAATTACATAGAAATACGTAAAAACCAGTCGTGTCGGCGCGACACGTCGTCTGCTGCCGCTACGTGCAGTCGGCTACCAACTTGTACCTTAAGTCATCAAGGTATTGCCCGCGACTTTGACGATGTCGTCAACTCAATTTGGGACTTAATCATAACTAAACTGATGAAATGTGGGTGTACTACTAGGTACACCTCTGCCTACTACTCTTTGGGGATTACAGGTGTCATGTTATGTCGAAAGTTACTTACTTACTTTGTACTTTATAACTCAATACCTAAAGCTCAATAACAGATATTGAACAAAATAGAGAGTTTTGGAAGGAGAAAGAGGCCTATTTGCTCGGCAGTGGGACAAACAAAGAAACTATAAAAAAAATGTGCAGCACATGTCATCATCATTCTCTTGCCCTTATCCCAATTCATTTGGGGTCGGCGCAGCACGTCTTCCTCTTCCATACCTCTCTGTTTTTCGTCATCTCATGTTATACCTCCTTTTTTTTTTTTTTTTTTGGTGGGTGTAAAATCATCGAATGACCCCCCCGCTCTTGGGCAGAGCGAAGGGGAGTGTCAGACTTCTACTGACTAAAAACCGAACCCATGTTCCTTCTTTGCCCTTGCGCCGAGGCCACGTCATCTAGTACAAAAATCCGCGGCCCCGACGGGCGTCGGCCCTTACGGGCCCCTCCTTGCTGACATCTCTTTGAGGCGCGCGTGGAACACGTACGCGCCGCCGACACGGTCTGTTGCCGTCATGACGACGGCCGGACGGCGAGCTAGCCCGTTACTCACCGTCCACAGGCCCGCGTAGTAGGTGGCCGGAGGTCATCGCGTGACCCCCGACGCCCGGAGCGCCTCCCGCGGCGGCTGGGACGTTGAGAGGTTCTCTCCCTCTCTCGTTCCGCCACCTCCTTCGCTAGCATCACTGCTTCGCAGAAGGAGGCGACGGCGTCCCATTCCTCACTCGTAATACCCTTCCACATTCATATTCAAAACCTTCCTCACGACATTTTCCTCATTCCTCCGCATCACATCCGATACACAACTTTACAGTCACCGGTGCCACTTTCAGACTTCCTCTTACGTACACATTTTTTATTTTTTGCGCAGCACATGTAATGTTTTCATTAAAATCTTTCTTCACAGGTTGCTTTATCATTCATCTTAGAGAACTTACTGACGACCAAGCTGAAGATTATGCCCGAAGCGTGGCCCTTCTTGAAACCGGTCAACAAGAAACAAGTGAAAGACTATTACAATGTCATCAAGAAACCTATCGACATGGAGACTATGGGCAAGAAGATACCAGGTATTATAATGGAACTATATTTTTTCTTCTTTTTTATGCATAGGAGAAAAGGGTATTTCAATATTTTTCGATAATCTAACAGACGGACTTACTTAATTAGATTTTTTTTTGGTGAAATACCCTATTTCTTTTTTATGTATTCGCTGATCAAAGAAACTTCAGACTTGATCTAGAGGTAGAACGTTGACGCAGTAGTTTATTTTGTACACATGAAATACTTATTTATTTTTCGCGTAATGTCGTCTACGAGTAGACTCATGAAAAAGCATGTGATACTTTTTCTCACTAGACTTTTGAATAAGCTTGCAGCGAATACTCATCTACTAATGCTAACGATGGGCTGGAATTGATGCCATAGTACATTAAATCATTCCCCTTCAAATTATTCTTCTTTTTCTTTTCGTGTCGATTGTATGTTGTATGAGTCATCGTGGTGAAAGGATTAGTCAGCTAGACTCTGCGTTACCGAGGGCTAGATGTCCGGGGTGCGCCGGGCGATTGGAATCGCAGTACGAATTTTCTTACGCAACTCGGGGAGGCTCCTTTCTTGCACCCTTGCAAAATTATTACTATCCCGTGACATAAATGTAAGCAATTTAAATAACATTGTAGCTCACAAGTACCACAGCCGCGCAGACTTCTTACGTGATATTCAGCTGTTAGTGGACAACTGCCGCGCGTACAACGGACCCAACTCGCAGTTCACAAGGCAGGCAGAGATCATACTGAAGACTACGCAAGAATCGCTAGATCAGGTGAGATTTCCTCCCGTCGGGGCCGCGGATTTTTGTACTAGATGACGTGGCCTCGGCGCAAGGGCAAAGAAGGAACATGGGTTCGGTTTTTAGTCAGTAGAAGTCTGACACTCCCCTTCGCTCTGCCCAAGAGCGGGGGGGGGGGGGTCATTCGATGATTTTCCACCCACCAAAAAACATAGAGATTTCGTACAACGATACTTTATTAATCGCATTTATTTTAACTTCGGTTGTTCTTCACAAGAGAAACCGCGGCCTCGACATAAAGGGCTAAGAAGGAACATGGGTGGTTTTTAGTCAGTAGTCTGACACTCCCTTTCGCTCTGCCCAAGAGCGGAAGTGTTTATTTGATGCTATCATACCCGCAAAAAAAAAAATAGGTACAACATTGGTATATAGGCGGATATTATGCCTTTAAAAATTGTGATTGAGTAAAATAAAACTGTTTTGATTTATTTAATGATTTCTGGTTGTCATTTGAGCAGTTCCCGTGTGATTGTTACTTATCTGATCTGAGCACTAATTTTAGTTAAGAAACGCTAGTTATCCTCATGGATTAAAAGCACTTGAAGGATAGAAATTGGTGACCCCCTTATTTTTTGGTGGGTATGAAATCATAAAATGATACCTCCGACTCTGGCCCAGGAGCGGAAGGGAGTGTCAATACTTCTACTGACTGAAAAACACCCATGTTCCTCTCTTACCCCTTTGTGTCCCGGGGCCGGGATATCTCTTTCGAACAACCCGCAGCAAATCGGTTACCATTTACAAGCAGTATGATCCGATCATCATCATCATCATCAGCCTATAATGTTCTGCAGGGACTCAGGCCTCCTCTCTAAGAGAGGGATGGGCTATAAACTACCACGCGGGCCCAGTGCGGATTGGTAGATGTCACATATCTTCGATTTTTTTGGTTCTAACTTCTAAGACATGCCGGTTTCCTCGCGGTGTTTTCCTTCACCGTTTTGAGAACAGTGGTGATGAAAATAAATTACACAAAGTAATGTGCCTAACGGGGTTCGAACCCACGACTCACTGTTCGTAAGTCGGGGCCGCCACCACTGGGCCACCACTGCTCTCCACATTGATATATGATCCGATATCGATAGATTATTGCTAACTAATTTTTTTTACAAATTTTTACTTACAGTTCGGCGACCACGTAAGTCAGTTAGAAGCGAACATTTCCCGCGTACAGCAGAAGATGTTGGAGGAGGCCGAACATTCCGATCTGGACGTGGACGATCCTCTGCCGCCGCCGCCCGATGAGAAGCGCGGCCGTGGCAGACCGAGGAAGCATAAGCCTTCCACTTCCACTGCCTCTGCTGATGGTGAGTTCCGAACGCTTTTATGTAACAACTGCACATCTTTTTAGGCAACAACGGAACTGATCCCGGATTCACAAAGATAGACATACGATTTATCAAATCAAAGTGTTTTTGAAAACGGGAGTTGCTGTGTCTCATCAGTTAACCGTTCTGCGAGCAATGTGCACCGCCAATTAAATTACACCTACGGGCTTTGACGGTTACCTTGATACTGGACGAGTTCTTGAAATCAGTTAAAAGGATGACAATGATTGTTTTGTATTTCACTTATTACATTTTGTAACTATAATAATTTGATGTTTCAATAGGTGCTACTCCAAGAAAACGTGGAAGACCAAGAAAAGATCAGAACTCCCTAGAAGAAGGTATGACTTCTACATGAAATATATTTGAGTTGATCGTAAATACTTTTTTCTCCTTGACTGATTGTTCTGACGGTGATTATTTTTTTTTAATTGTTTAGATCTCCAGTACTCGGACAGTGGCAGTTCAGAGCTCGAGGAAGTTGAACAGAAAGTGGCTGCAGAAGCGATGGTGCAACTGGCAGTACGACCTTATCAAGGTTAGTTCTACAAGTCGTCTGTCAAATTATCACAAAGTATTCAGTTTTTGTAAAATGTTTTTCCAAAACACGAAATCATACTCGGACCGTCGAATTCGTAAAATTAATTCATGTGTTTAAATATAGGAGTTTTGATTATTCTCTAAAGTTTCATATGATAAAATATGATTTTTGTTACAAAAATTTACAATTTTTTTTTTTTTTTTGTTACATTTTACATAGGTGGTATACAAAGTAATAGATCAATATGGACCCTGTCGGGGAGAGCAACATTAGGATAGAGGAAAGGGCAGCAATAGGGTAGTTGACAAAAAAAACTTATTTTTTTCTTTTTTCACGTAAACAAAAAATGAAGACGTTACAGTGATTCGAAAAGTCGTGCGACGAGTAAACTTATTTTTTTCTTTTTTCACGTAAACAAAAAATTAAGACGTTACAGTGATTCGAAAAGTCGTGCGACGTCACAGGTTGGTCCATTTTTACCAGAGTATGACGTCAAAAACCCCCACTCATGATCTTTGACAAGCTTTATTTTTCGATCTTGGATAACTGACGGACTAAACAGAATTATAGTTTTTTTAGTCAGGTAACATCCCCATTTGAAAATATTATTATATTCTTGTAGTCAATTCTAAAATGTTGTATCTCGTTATAGATGACGACCTGCCGCTCATGGGCGAGCCAAGTTTCGACACGTCAGAGTTCCTAATAAAGCGCGAAGTGCCGGACGAACCGCCACAGCCTTCCGACGACTTCGTGGATCTAGATCAACACAGCACTGACTACTCCTTCCCGCCCGTTGTCAAGGTAATATTTCATTTTATTGATGTTATTTTTCTGTTTTACTTGTAAGAGAGAAGCCTAGTTGGTCTGGTGATCGGGAAATAAAAAAATATCCATTTATTTCAGGTTTCCCCATATTCAATTTACACGATATTAAATTTTAACTGTTTTATGGACGTTCATAAAACAGTTAAAATTTGAAAATAAAAATGAAATAAACAATAGTGAAAATAAAAATAAAATAATAATAAATACAATGTCCACAAATTTTATCAGAAATACAATGTCAATTTATATAATTAAATTAAAGTCAATGTCACATAAAAATAATCAAAAATTACATTGAATTAACACAATATTGATTAAACGCCACAATAATGACAACTGGGTCGTTAACCTGCTCGGGCAATGTTATGGGGTTTTCCACCAGCAATAGGGGATCGGACAAAAAAAAACGAATTAGTCCGTCAGATAGATTTCCAAAAATTATTGGACACGTATTTTTTCTTTTTTCACGTAAACTTATAATGAAGACGACACAGTGCTTCGAAAACTCGTATGACGTCATATGATAGTACATTTTGACGACACAAGTGACGTTTCAAGCCCCACTCCAAGATCTTTGACGCGTTTTATCTTCGTCATTTTTTATTGACTTGATAAAACAAAAAACACGTATTCAATATTTTTCGATAATCTAACTTACGGACTAAACAGAATTATATTATTTTGATCCAGTCCGATCCCCTATTTAGCAGCCACGGAGGAATTTGTCCCGGTTAAAGGCAATAGGCTGTATACAAGACAGTTAAATCGTTTTTCAGGGACTTCGTCGAGCTTCATTGTCTCGGCGCTTTTCTTGTGGTCGCCACTGTTGATTCTGGCTAACAGGAGTTACAGTGTTTGGGAATAGAAAGGAAGAAGAAAAAAAGGCCGTATACAGAAAGAAAGCTGGCAGCCTACCAGCGCTTATAGCAACCGATCCATGCAGGTAACCGGCGCAGGCATTTATATGAACAAGCGCCGAATGTCGCCGACAAGTTGAATGAAATTCACCAGCGATAAGCGCTGGCAGATCGGCGCCGGCTACCAGCTTTCTTTCTGTATACGGCCATAGGCGCGCCCCCTATTACATAAGACTAACATAACTAGCTAAATGTGGGTGTGCTATTAGAACCACCACTTCCATGCGTTATTCATTACAGGCGTGATGTGATTGTTTACATCTTACGATTAACGGTAACCTTTTTGAAACAACAAAATTACTTCTGTGGTCGCAGCACAGGTAGTTTTAGGCGCTTTGCACATGGAGCAACTTAAGTTGAGGCAACTTAAGCAACTTTAAAAGTTTCCAGTAACTAGTTGATAGTTGCTACAACGTTTACGGTTGCCGCAATTTTATGGCAATCTATGAGCAACTTTCATAACCGAGTTGCTCAATCTACGCAGCGAACAGCCTTCAGTGTGACGATGAATATCGAAGAAGCAGCAATTGCTCTAATTTTATTACGTCGTCGCCGTCGACGTTAACTTTAAAAATCGGTATAATATTTAACAGTTGCTAGTTGCGGCAATTAGCCACTAACTTAGTCATCGATTGCAGCAACTGAAAACTGTTGACGATCACCGAAATTCGAAACTCGACTTGCTATGTGCGCACAGTCCAATACAAATATATGTAAACAGCTAGTTGCCAGTTGCTGCAATAGTTGCTCCATGTGCAAAGCGCCTTAATCTCAGCAGCAACCAAACAGCAACCCTGGCCTTTAGATTAATGAAAATAAGCATTATTTCAGACAAAATTATTTTATTCCTACCGATTATTTAAGCAGTCACATTTTACCTACTCTCGTATTTATATCTCATGCTAAAACAATATTAATGATGTCTGTGCAGGAGGAACCAATGGAATCTGACATGGGTAATATGAGCAATATGGGTAATATGAGCAGTATGGGCAACATGGGTAATATGGGCAGTATGGCCAACATGGGTAATATGGGCAGTATGGCCAACATGGTTAATATGGGCATGGAGCCGCAGATGCTTGGAAGCACTGGATTGGAACCGCCACCACAGTTCAAGGAAGAACCGCCGGAGAACTGGCAGGTAAGACGATAAAACTTCATTAATAAAAATAATTCTTAAAGTCCATTTCACGAAAGAAGTCCCGCAGACAATTGTGGAACTAAGGAGATTGCCCAACTTTGGTCCAAATGCTGCCCAGGAATGGGAATACCTGCACTGGGTTCCTGGCACTACTCTATGTCATTATACTAAATATTTTGAAAATCCATCCTGGGGTTCCTATTTTTTTTACAGATTTATTTTGATGATATTATTGTTTATACATGTTTATTTTTTGACGGTATTTTAACATTTTTACGCTTTTTGGGCCCCAACAAAAGACAATTTGTGTAAATGGACAGTTTTATATGTTCATTTTTTAGTCTGTTAGCTTTTTTAAACAGAGTCCAGGCCGTTTGCAGTCTCGCTTGTAACAAATCGAGGCACCGGGCCTCAAGGTGGCTCTCAAGAAGATGGAAGCTCTGGTATTTCTTGTGCCCCGACGCCAGCTTCCGGCTTGCGTACACCTCACCATCGTGTTGCAACGATACCGGTGTGGGCAAGCATTAAATACTTGGGCCTGGTTACATATTTCGGCGAGCACTTTGCTCAGCTTGCACTGGACCAAACGTGGTCTGCGACGGCTGTAAACGGGGGTGATTCGCTTGACGTCGCTCTACAGAGCCCCGGTATGGGTACAAACCTCGTGGGGTTCGGAGGCGTAAGTGCTCACTGAAGTCTACCGGCGTGGTCTAATGGCGGGTGAGGCAGGAGACGCCTAGTGCAGGTGCAGGAGTGGGTACGGAAGTGACATGGGACGTTAACCTTCCGTCTAATGCAAGTGTTGTCAGGGCATGGCTGCTTTGGCAAATACCAGCACAAAGTAGCCACACGGGAGGCGATTCCCGTGTGTCACCAGTGCGACTGCAGCGAGGACATGGTGCTTCACACTCTTGAGCATTAATGCTCTGCATGTGTGGTGAAGCGTCGTGCTCTCGCGTGCGCTTTACCTGCCGTGGCCAAGGCCATGGTTGACAATAGCGAGGCATGGGAGGCATTGACGTCCTTCTGCGACGATGTCATCTCGCAGATTGAGGTGGCGGAGTGCATTCCATCCTGACGCGCTCCACCGCCTCCGTAATCAGTCGCAGGAGGACAGGGTGGTGGAGGAGCCGCCATGACGACCTGATGCCGCCCTAGGAGGTGCCAGCGGGCGATAGATCGGGGAATCTGTCGTCGCCGCATTGTACGGCGCTCATGAGTAGTGGCGGTTTTAGGTGAGCCCAGACATCGCCACAGGATTCTGGAGCCCGGAGGCAGGCTACGCTGGATGGGTCGCGAACGTCATGCGTAGCAGTTCTTGGGGCTCATCCGCCAAGGCGACAGTAAGCTCACGGCGGTGTTTTTACAAGCCCCATATAACCAAACAGTCTTTCCGGACGCGGATGGTGCGGTATGCTTTAGACATTTTTCACTGCTTAATAAAAGAAAAAAATAGGCACCAAGTTGCTATCAGACCTCTGCCCTCTCTTTAGACAGTACATACAGAGACATTGATGAAAATGATTGAAATTGAAATAAATAATACAAGCCATTTCAGTTTTTTTTGTTCCTTTCTATCATTTCCAATACGGAATAAGTATTAAAACTGTCCATTTATACAGAATGTCTTTAGTTGTGGTCATAAAGGGTGTAAAAATCTTTAAAAGGCGACAAAAAAAGCCATGTGAAAAAAATAAATTCATCAGAGTAAATAGGTAAAAAAAAGTGGGAACCCCGGGATGGATTCTAAAAATATTTTGCCTAATGACATAGTTTAGTGCCAGGAACCCAGCGCAGGTACTCCCATTCCTGGGCAGCATTTGGACCAAACCTACTATAAACTTGAGCAATGTCCTTTGACAGATGGGGAAATGTGGCGAGAGAGAGAGAGACATAGCAACATTATGTCGCGCGAATACAGCGCTGCGTCTGCGGTACTTCTTTCGTGAAATGGACTTTACTAATGTTATAAATTAATGCGAAAGTAACTCTGTCAAAACTATTGACCCGTTTTAAATGAAATTGGGTACACAGATAGTCTAGACCATAAGAAAAGATATAGGCTACTTTTTAATGCGAAAAAAGGGTTGTAAGGTGTTGAAAGGGGAGGATGAAAAGATTACTTTTGGTCGCGATACCCGACATCCACGCTGGTGAAGCCGCGGGCATCAGCTAGTAATATATAAACCGATTATTTAGTCACTATCTGGCAGGCGGTTATCGTAGTATGGACATGTGATGCGCTGAAATTAGGAAAATGTCATAAAAAAATGATGGCTATAAGAGTTTCTGATTTATTAGCCAAAAATCTGATGAAATAACTGGAAGCTTCGTATTTTCTTTTAGTTATTTAAAAATCTTTTTCTTTTCCAGACTGATCCGGCTATTCAAGACGATCTGCAGGTCACCGACAGTGAAGAAGAGCCAGAAGATGGGCTATGGTTCTAAAGGTTCTAAAGAACACGTCATTATTCACACTGTTCTTCTGGGAAGGTTCTATTACTTTATCCACTTCTTTACTATAAAAAAATGACTAGTAGGATGATAAATTATTGTTATGAACTTACGAATAAGAGGACGATTATATAAAATAAGTTTAATAATCATTGTTATTTTAAATATTTTGTATAGAGAATAAATAGGTTTTAATATTATACACATGTGATTTTTATTTAAAAACTTATATATTATGTCAAAACTCATAATCAGTCAAAAGTACTTTTGACTGGTTTCAGTCAAAACCCTTATTGCGTTAAAACGCGTTTATTCTAATGAAATAAATGTTAGCTATCGTACAAGGTTATCCAAACGGTCAACAAAAAAAAACTAACAAACCTAATAAGTTTCCTAACGACCTTTAGGTTATTATAATTTAGTAGAGAAATAAAACAGAAACCACTTATAATTTGTTATAAAAGTTTTGACCGGTCAAAAGTAGTTTTGACTGATTAACAGTTTTGACTGTGACATTTACACTCCTGGCTTGTCACGCTGTGAGCTAAGATAACACGCTGTGAAGTTGACTTGTCAACCAGGTTATAACACAGAGGCTAGGTGGTCGTCACCATTGGGCTTTACCAAATGTAGCGAGGTTAATATCGTTACGTTCGCAAAAGCCTATCGCGCTGTAAGGCAAGACTATCATAGGATATTTTTTTACCGTTTGAGGCAAAGACAAAGAAGTAAAGGTTTTAGGTAACCCATGGTTCAGGCCACGCCGGGACTTGAGATACGAAAAAAATCCACAAAACAGAGTTTTCAAAAGATATTAACTATTAACTGAAGTGGGTATTACTGTCTTATCACGGTCTAAATCAACTTTAAAAGGTTAACTGAAGTGGGTATTACTGTCTTATCACGGTCTAAATCAACTTTAAAAGGTTAACTGAAGTGGGTATTACTGTCTTATCACGGTCTAAGGGTAGATTGTCACCCGTCGGGGCTGCGGGTTGTTCGAAAGAGATACAGTGAGATACTGCGGTCTAGACACAAAGGGCTAAGAAGGAACATGGGAGGTTTTTAGTCAGTAGAAGTCTGACATTCCCTTTCGCTCTGCCCAGAGCGGGAGGGGTTACTCGATGATTTCCCACCCCCCAAAAAACATGGGTAGATTGTCACGCTGTTAGGCTAATTTGCGACGCCATAAGGCTCCAGTCTTGCTGTTCACGCCGACGCTTAGGCTATAGTGCGCGCGGAACTAGTTGGCCGCGCCTTAGGCATGTTTTTGTTTTTTATTTAAGGTTGAACAAGCCAGTCATTCTTCCATACAAACGTAGTATGGTGATTACTCCTCTGTTTGACGGTGTAGGTTCAAAATTAAAAATTGAATCAACTGTGTGCTTACTCTCGAATATAATTCCGATAGATCGACATTGGAATTGTCAGTCAAACGTCAGGCATTGGCTGGACTCACTGAGACTAGCCAATCCCTGACGTTTAACTCAACCAACTGACGTTTGACCAATGTCGATCTATCGGAATTATATTCCAGAGTAAGCACCCAGGTCTTATCATTATCTAGGTCTGTATGGAAGCAGAATTGGAAAAAAAATATTGGTTTGGAAGTTATGAGCGTCGAAACTTTCATATTTTAGCACTAATTTTAACCATCTTTGGGCGTAAATAAGTTACGTATATAGTACGAAAATGAAAAAAGTGAAACCATACAGACATAGATTAGTTATTAAAGAATTCAAATAATTTTATTTTGAACAGATACATTCAATGGATTTTTCATGGTATCCATACTACCAAAGGTCTGCATAGAAACAATCGCGCGCCCGTTTTAGTTGTGTCTCTTTCGCTCCATGCATTTCGCTCGTGATGTCGGATGAAATAGCATGCATTTAGCCCCGCCCACCAACTAGTTCGTGCCGTTGGCTTGTTTACCCTTGAGTATTCTTTTCAATAAATTGAACAATTATTGTTCACGATATCTTGAGATTGGTCATCACTGTCTAATTATAGTCTCCTGTGCATTGCAAGTTGTAGGCAACCCGCCCCCTCAGCCCTGTCGCCACCTAAGGCGCGGCCAACTAGTTCCGCGCGCACTATAGTTCCACAGATTAGGGCTGACATGTGAAGCAAGATTATCACGATTGCCAGTAAGAAGACCACTGTGAATCAATGTTATAATTTACTTTTAGACAATTGTACATAATCCCCCATAGACTGCTAGGTAAAACTTATCGATTTATTCTCATATATATCTCTTAATTTCTTTTATTCGAAAGACATAGCAAAACAAACCAGCAGAACAAAGTTTTTGAACCATGAAAAGCTTTTGGCTTATTCGTGGTCGTTCACATTCCAATGGTCCGAGTCGGGCCGGCCAGCGATAGATTGCATTGCCGAGGCAGGCATTTTAATACCCGCGCGACGAGGATGCATTGAGTTCCAGGCATTCATTGTTCAGACAGTCGGACTAACTCCTGTATTCGGAGGTTATTTTTACTTCTATTAGTAACTAGAATACACAGACATTTCTTCATTCAACTAGAATCTAATTGAATGAAGAAATGTCCGTGTATTCATAGAAAGCATCCCAACTAAAAGAATAAACCAGCTGATTCTAGTCGTAAATATTAAAATGCTTCCGATTATGAGATACGAAATATTTATAATAAAAAAAAAAAAAAGAATTAGTGTTCATTTTTAGTTTATTTATTTATTCTAGGCTAACTTCATTTACAAGATTGGTGGATTTAATGCCTTAGGGCATTCTCCATACACTATGTGGAAATCTGACACAGTTCTTTACGGGACAACTTTGCGCCGTAAACTAGGGAAAATTATGATTGGCCCTAATTTTTTTTTATGACTTAGAAATGGTTCTAGGGAAAGAAATGGTCAGGAATGGCTGCTTATGAACACACAAGTGAGCCAAATTGTAACCTATAAACAATTTGGAGTATTTCTTTGGCGTGGTGAAAAAGAATAGGACAAGGAAAAACGTAGTATTACCTACATATAAAATTACCCTGTGTCCGCGTAATAGTACTACAATCCACTACTACCTTTTACGCTACTATCAGCTGCTATGTTCAACGCGGGACGTATTCAACGGAGCAGTTTTTCGGATGAGACATTCCCATTCAAATGTATGCTAAACGCCTAACCTTAGTTGCGCGACGTATGAATAAAACAGGACAGTATCCGTGCCGCTATCTGGATGTGTGCGGTGTGCCCCCATAGTCTCATGGTGGTTGTTCCACTGAATTTGCAGTTTTGTACCCTAGGAGGAGCGTAAACTAAAAGGAATTAGGAATTCTCTTCTGTTAGCGACCTAAAGGGTATAATAAGGGACAGCCCTCTATAAAAACTGGCGTACTGGCTACTTATTTTATTTTAATTCATTATTTATTTATTTATTTATGCACACACAAAATACAAAAAGGATAAAAACATAACAAATAGAAGAGCACAAAGGTACTGCTTATTTCAAAAGAAATTTCTTCCAGCAGACCTGCGAGAGGATAGTTGGATAAGAAATGTAGACACAGTGTGTAGACAAGACTAACAATATTTTAATTAAAATTATTATGAACAAAAGCATATCCATATAAAATAAACATACATACTAATATATACACGTATAAAAATAAATACTAGTATCCAAATATAACAGTAAACAAACATACACTTAAACAGAATATTACAGAATAGAGGAAAGGTAATGCTCTCTGACTTGTTTTTTGAAAATAAATAAAGATTTAGAGTCTAAAATTTATGATTATATTAATTATTATTATTTATTTATTATTATTAATTTATTATTTTACCTATTTGACTTTTTTTCAGGAAAACTTTCTTTTTTTAAATCGGTTTTCAGTTACTATGCCTGTATTTCAAAAGAAAAAAACAACCATCGATGTAAAAATATTCTAACGTACGACGCGTGAAATCAGCTGTTCACTTCCTGCCAACTACAGAGATCATCGAACTCGTCGTCGCGCTCGCCGTTCGCTACGTGCGTCTTGTCACGGTAACAATCAAGTAACAATACATTGCTTATGAGGAAATAAAACAATTCCCATAACGTTCCTGAAATCATTTCTTTTACGGTCATTTTATGATTGAATTCACGCCATCAGTCGACGGAAAGCTGAACGCCTCA
Organism: Diarsia dahlii; assembly: GCA_949775195.1. Classification (NCBI taxonomy): domain Eukaryota; kingdom Metazoa; phylum Arthropoda; class Insecta; order Lepidoptera; family Noctuidae; genus Diarsia; species Diarsia dahlii. The sequence continues at coordinate 10,965,748 of OX459201.1, forward strand.
TACTGCTATTAAGCTGGAAATAAAATATAGCTTGGAAATAAATGTTGATACTTAGGTATGCTAACGTCCACCTAACCTAACCTCTAAACTAAAATAATGCCTACGTCTATTGATCTAGTGTCATCGAAACACTTGAAAATCGAGCCTTGTTATTTACAGTGCAATCAAATTATCTTGGCAGGTCCGAATTTCGTGCAGGTTATTTTGTTACAACTAATGTATACCTAAAAGTGTTATGATATTTATTTTATTTGTATTTCTCACTGTTTAAATTAGATATTTTCTGATCTTATAGGTATTGGTTTATCTGGCAATAACAGTTTTCTTCACAAGTTTACATGCGTAAAAGTTCGCACAGCCTATGTTCAGACCTGCCAAGATAATTTGATCGTACTGTACGTTATGTAGAAAGTGCGTACCTACATACCACACAACTTATATCCGTTTACCAAACAAGACATGTAGGGAAAATTCACTGTACAAACGTAATTTTTGCCACAATCTACAAGCGAGACACGGAGATAAGTCACCTCGCAAAGCTATTAGCTATCGATATTGGAGGTAGATAAATCCCCGCTGTATTTGAAATTTGCAATCATCGAAGTGTTCGCAGAGAGCCAATCAAATTGACTCGTTGCATAGAATATAAATGAGCACGGGTTTAAACACACTTACCCGTAGGTGCCAATTTTGCAAATCATACTGCTTGAATATTCATAAAAGACTGAATTATATTATCATAATTGCATTATTGCACACGCCGGGGTGTAACGTGTAAGCTTTGGGTGTAAAATTTTATCTAGATTGAAGTTAAGTACTTATTTTTCTCTGAAGGTTATTTTAAGCATTTTGATTAACTGTAGGTACGTCTTCATATTAGAGAGCTGCTGTTTTGAATTTTTCTGTAGGTATTCTAATTATTAGGTAGGTACTTACAGTGTAAGTTTGGGATATGGGAAACCACGAGAATCAGTTGCTTAACTCTGCCGGCAAAAAAAAAACATAAAATCTTGCCCCGATTTACTTTTTTTTGTTTCGATTGCGATGTTTGACTCAATTTTTTTAACAATTTGTTGTTTATTTCTCGTATCTATCATGTTTAGTTAGCCATACCTGCTCTATACTTCTGAGGAGTTTTGAAAGCTTATTAAAATTTACCATAAACACACACATAGGTAGGTAGGTATATCTACCCACATACCCCCACTAATATTATACCTAATGATGTGTCCTGCACATACCTCGGCTTGTGCGAGCTGTAATTCCTGAAAGGTTATTCATGTAGTGTTTGATGTGCATAGGTAGGTACTTGTTACACTCACGGCTTTTTTATGAAGTATTATAATATTGCCGAGTAGGTAGTGCGCGGACAAAATCTAAGGATTGCAAGAGATCTTTTCACTTGAGTGCCTATTGTTGAATTTTCTCCTGCATAGTGGTCTATTGTATATAGTTAGGTAAATATATCGTATTATCGATATCGGAATTGTCTATGTGGGAAAACGACATGGGAACAATCGACTAGGTAGGTATATTTAAAGTTTTTAGTTGCATTTTTGAAGTGAAAACTTCTTTAGCGGCGCTGAGCACTTTTTTTTTGTATGGGTAAAAACTTTCAAACTCGCGTCAGGGTCACGTGATGCTGATCGAAAAATCGTAAGATTTTTCGATCAGCATCACGTGACCCTGACGCGAGTTTGAAAGTTAATATTGAAGTTTTCACTGTAGTGGGAGAGCCGGCTGCAAAAATACCTACCTCATCAGGTACCCCAATAGGCTATCTTTAGATCGTTAACCGACACTTAAACACGTAAAAAAAATCAGGTCTGCCAGTGCCGATCCTGCCGGGTCATGGAAAAAATTCATATTTTTTGTCGTATTTTTTTGGTGAAAATTACGTCACAAGGTACCCGAATCAAAGTGCTGGCAACAGTTAACCATTGATTAATTACCTAAAAAAAAGTAGGTCTGCCATTGCGCACTCTGCCGGAAGTACTTGGCAGACCTCTAAAATATGGCCCCTCCAGCACCATGAACCTACCTCATCGAGTACCCTGATGGAACCTACGCCAAATAATAGCCAAGATGCCCTCGATAGAGGATCAAAAGGTCTGCCAGGTCTAATCTTGCCGGAACTTAGTGTTCAAAGCATTTCAAGTTGGTATGGTAAGTAGGCAGCATTATTTCATACAAAGAAGAAGGGGCGAAATGTCCCTTGTAACACTTTCTCCTATATATCAAATGAAAGAGCGTAAAAAATAGATCATTTTATTCCATAATAGCAAATGTGTGAATACTGGGGGAAAAAAGTTATTCACCGATAAAGAGAGAAAATATTTTTTTTATTTTTTTTTTCATCGGACATACTTGGGTGAGGTGTCTATTGATAGGTCTTTTAATATGGCCGTGATGTTTCTAAGATCATTTTTTCTCAAAGTCAATCGTTTGAAAGATAGGCAGTTTCAAATTGCTAAAATGTGTCCCCACCCCCTCTAACTTTTAAACTAAGAGAGTGATAACTCTAAAAAAATATATGCTGTAGATCGTAATGAAAAATTACAACCAAGATTAGTTTGAACGAGATGAAGTTAGCCGTTTTTGAGATATAGCACATTTAAAAAACCGCAAATATAACTTTGTCATTCATACAGTTACTATGAAAAACAAACTTATCACAAAATGTGTATTTCTGTTGCCGCTTTAACAAAAAATAATACAAATTAAAGGTGGCTCCTACGATGGTACGGAACCCTTCATGTGCGAGTCCGACTCATACTTGGCCAGTTTTTTTTTATCCAATTTATTTTTATCCAATTATTCACACCGTCCATCACACGTTTACTGTGTGAGTGAATAATTGATTTATTTTTTCCAATTTTTCACACGTTTACTGTGTGAATAATTGGAGAGAAAAGTTATTCACCTTTAAAGAAATGATTTTTTAAATTTTTTAGACTCAAATAGTATTCGCACTTTTTACGATGACATCGTCCGAATTTCTCATCATCATTATTTCAGCCGAAAGACGACGACCCGCCCCGCCCTTTGCACGGGTGAAATTGCTGAATATAAACCTTCATCTTGAATTACTCTGTCTATTTCTAAAAACTGCATTAAAATCCATTGCGTAGTTTACAAGATCTAAACGTAGAAACGCGTTCCATATGGTGTCGGGCGTAAAGAATAGCACCATCCCATATCTACCCGTGAGTGTCGCAAGAGGCGACTAAGGGACGTACCAGAGAATGGGCAGCAGCATTCTACTGTGCTTTGTTATGACCTTACTGCGCTTGCCAACCCGTCTGCCAAGCGTGGCGATTATGGCAAACCTTCCCAAATGGAAATGAGCGCACAAAAATATCCCCTAGTACCCCTCGACTACGGTAGCGGTCGAGGCAGCGGCGTGGCAAGGGAAAAGTTCCGGCTACCTAAAATTAACGGAACTCGAAGAGGAATTGAGCAGGTTGCGATGGAGTATTGTGGAATTATTTGAGGTCCGAAGAGAGGGGGAGGACAAGATAATCCTGAAATCCGACTCTACTTCCGAGAGGGTTACCGGCAGTCCCAGGGTGGTGTTGGGATTATCGTCCACAAGTCCCTCATGAATAACGTGGTGAAGATCGAGAGTGTGTCGACCAGGGTGGTGTACCTTATACTCAGAATATCCTCAAGATGTGTGCTGAAGGTCATACAGGTCTACGCGCCGACCTCGGGACACCACGCCGACGATGAAGGGGAGACCATGCATGAGGATATTTATAAAACCACACACTGCTCGCAGAACGAATGACGGATGGGGCCGAAAGTTCTGGAGTGGCGACCGCGAACTGGAAGACGTTGCGTTGGAAGGCCTCCCACTAGGTGGACCGATGACCTGGTGAAGGTTGCGGGGATCCGTTGGATGCGAGATGCACGGGACCGGTCAATGTGGCGACACTTGGGGGAGACCTATGTCCAGCAGTGGACGTCTTTCGGCTAAAATAATCATCATCCTCAGCCTATTATGTTCCCACTGCAGGGACTCAGGCCTCCTCTCTGGGAGAGGGATGGGCTATAATCCACCACGCGTGCCCAGTGCGGGATGGTAGATGTCACAGATCTTAGAATTTTTTGGTTCTAAGACATGCCGGTTTCCTCGCGATATTTTCCTTCACCGTTTTGAGAGCAGTGGTGTTGAAATAAATTACACAAAGTAATGTGCCTGCCTGGGTTCGAGCCCCACGACTTACTGTTCGTAAGTCGGGGCAGCCACTGGGCCACCACAGCTCTGATGAAATAATGATGATTAGAAATCACACAGAAACACATCGCCGCCATTTTCAAAACTTCGTTGGCCCTGCTCGTGCTTGGGACGATGTCATCGTAGAAAGTACGAATACTTTTTGAGTGTATTGCTCATAAACACACAAACATCGTAACGGATTTGGGTCTACCTTTTTTAGCAGATTTTTTTATACCCGAATTTTGTTTTGCATAACAGTGGATGGCAGAAACTTCATTTCACAGAAAATCATTTGGCATACACTCATCATTCATCATTCATCATTTCAGCCAAAAGACGTCCACTGCTGGACATAGGCCTCCCCCAGAGGGGGGGGGGGTTTGCCATAATCGCCACGCTTGGCAGGCTGGTTGGCGATCGCAGTATGGTTGTTACAAAGGCACAGAGAACGCTGCTGCCCATTCTCTGGTAAGTCCCTTAGTCGCCTCTTACGACACCCACGGGAAGATATGGGATGGTGCTATTCTTTACGTCCGACACCATACGGACTTCATACACTCATTTACCATAAATTCAAAACGCATAATTTTGTAAGTCAGAATCATCTTTGAGCATAAACTTCATTTCCAGAACCATAATTTCGCCGAAAATTCATAATCAGAATCGTCTTTTGGTACGCATTTCATTTCATACATACATACGTGTAACATGCAATAATAATAATAACTTTTATTATTAATTATTATTATCTGCTCACCCCGGCTATAATTTCTATCTGAGAACATTAAATGTATGTCAAAAATAATAATAATAATTAATAATAATAATAATGACGTCACTCAAACATGCAACGCCTGTACTCCATGACGCGCGCTCGCTTCGCTCGCATATTAAATAACACTAATATCTTCTGTCCCCGAAGTGCCGGGCCTCCGCCGGCCTCCTTCGTCGGCCTAAGGCCCGGTGCCCATGCCGCCCATAAAGGATACTTTCGCGAGACGGTCGTTATACCGTTATACGTATAAAAATCTACCAAATAAAATTCTGCCATCTTAAAAGTATGCCTTTGAAAATTCGGCTATTTAAACATTCTGCGAAATGAGTATTCTACTAAATAATTGATCTGCCATAAACACATTCGTTCAAAGAAGAATATGCCAAGTGTGGTATGCCAAATAAATTTCGGAGCATCAAGTTTCTGCCAGATAGATGGTACCCAACGGATTTTAATGCAGTTTTCAGCAATAGACAAAAGTGATTCATGGGGAAGTTTTATATTCCGCACATTGCACCCTTGCAAAGCCGGGGCGGGTCACTAGCACTACTAAAAAATAAAATAAAAGAATCATTTCTTTATAGGTGAATAATTTTTATCTCCAATTATTCACACAGTAAACGTGAATAATTGGAGATAAAAACAAATTGGATTTAAAAAAAAACTTCGCACATGAAGGGTTCCGTACCATCGTAGGAGCCACCTTTAATTTGTATTATTTTTTGTTAAAGCGGCAACAGAAATACACATTTTGTGATAAGTTTGTTTTTCATAGTAACTGTATGAATGACAAAGTTATATTTGCGGTTTTTTAAATGTGCTATATCTCAAAAACGGCTAACTTCATCTCGTTCAAACTAATCTTGGTTGTAATTTTTCATTGCGATCTACAGCATATATTTTTTTAGAGTTTTCACTCTCTTAGTTTAAAAGTTAGAGGGGGTGGGGACACATTTTAGCACTTTGAAACTGTCTATCTTTCAAACGATTGACATTGAGAAAAAATGATCTTAGAAACATCACGGCCATATTAAAAGACCTATCAATAGACACCTCACCCAAGTATGTCCGATGAAAAAAAATAAAAAAAATATTTTCTCTTTATCGGTGAATAACTTTTTTCCCCCAGTATTCACACATTTACTGTTATGGAATAAAATGATCTATTTTTTACGCTCTTTCATTTGATATATAGGAGAAAGTGTTACAAGGGACATTTCGCCCCTTCTTCTTTGTATGAAATAATGCTGCCTACTTACCATACCAACTTGAAATGCTTTGAACACTAAGTTCCGGCAAGATTAGACCTGGCAGACCTTTTGATCCTCTATCGAGGGCATCTTGGCTATTATTTGGCGTAGGTTCCATCAGGGTACTCGATGAGGTAGGTTCATGGTGCTGGAGGGGCCATATTTTAGAGGTCTGCCAAGTACTTCCGGCAGAGTGCGCAATGGCAGACCTACTTTTTTTTAGGTAATTAATCAATGGTTAACTGTTGCCAGCACTTTGATTCGGGTACCTTGTGACGTAATTTTCACCAAAAAAATACGACAAAAAATATGAATTTTTTCCATGACCCGGCAGGATCGGCACTGGCAGACCTGATTTTTTTTACGTGTTTAAGTGTCGGTTAACGATCTAAAGATAGCCTATTGGGGTACCTGATGAGGTAGGTATTTTTGCAGCCGGCTCTCCCTCTACTGCTGCCGGCACTCCCGGAGTGCTACCTTATTTTTTGTAAGCATAGAAGATAATTACTTGATATTACTTGTGCATAAAGTTTTAATAAATAAATAATTACGTTTATACAGCTAGGTAGATACTTAATGTCAACTGTATTGCACCCATGTATTCATCAATTACCTAATATCTGATAATGATTTGTAAGTATTTGTACTTAGACAAAAAATATTCAAGTTTCATAAAGGGCCAAAAAATAACAGAAAGTCATCATAAGCTGAATAATACACTAGAAAGTTAACCACAGTAAGTACAAAGCAAGACTGTTTCTAGCTCGAGTTATGGGTTAACTTGACCTAGAAACAGTCGGCCTCTAAGTACAAAACTAACCTTACCGCGTTCAATTTTCATAGCTTTGTAAAACATTTTATGTTAACCGCCAACTTAGAAGCTAGACCATAAGTGCCGCACACATGTACACTAAATATTATAAAGAGTCTTGTTTGTTTGTGTGTTGGGGGAAAATACGAGTAGGCACATTCAAATATTACAAGCGAACTAAATGATCCCATTCTAAAAATTCTCTCACAAGCAGAAAGCTACATTGTTCAGGGGTGCTATAGAGCACTTATTATATATTTTTAACAAGCATATTAGCCTGATCACAATTTTTGCGGACAATGTCGCGGGCGAAGTGCTATAGTTCAATATATTTTTGCAAGCTTTTCTAACATTCCATTAACTCGACTCGAACCACAAAATCTTACACACGCTATAACGGAAATACTTCACGATTTACACGTTTTCCTTGTATTAAATGCTCCAAGTAGCTACATAAGGAGTTTCGCATTAGCCACATTAGAAAGAGCATTAGCACGGAACATTAAAGTGCATTTACAGTGGACATCGTATACCTCGTATGTAACAATAACCGTATAACAGTTTCTGGGAAGCAAACAGTTCGCCGCTCTGTTGGTATGTTTCCTTTAAAACTAATAATAAAACTACGTCACTAATGGAACGTAGTTCTATTGTATTAAACTGTTGTGGACTTGTGGCAATTGTATAGAAGTTTAAAGCCTTGGGGTTTTTGTTTTGCTCCTACGCCTTCGGAGCTAGCAAGAGCATGCTTGTTTTTACGTAAAATAGTCCTTAGTGATTTGAGTCATATAATATCATATAGGTACCTATCATGATACCTATACCTATAAATATTTATTTTACAATTTATGTACACACAGTAGACAGCACAGGAAATTAACATAAAACAATATTTAAGTACAAAGGCAATAAATAATATAATTTGTCATATTGTATTCCGAGAGACCATTAATATCCTTGTATAAAAAAGATTGGACTGGAAGCCGACCCCAACATACTTATTTGGGAAATGGCTAGGCGGATGATGATTCTGAATATGACTTCTAAACTTTCGGTCTATCAGGCCGTGCGCGAGTATATGTGTTTTTTATTTATTAATTGGTGCTGGTATACGAAAGCTAAAAGAAAACAAAATTTTAATATTATGTTCTTATTTTACAAGAATGCCATCAGAGTTTTGCGAAAACAACCTTTTTTTTCCCGAAGCAGTATCCTGTACATATTTAACTGTCCTTTGGAGTAAATTCTCTAACTAAACAATACGGTAAGAACTAAATAAGCCGGATATGTGGTATGTTCTCATCTTGTTTTTCTTCAATCCCTCTTTTGTAAGGGGTCTATTATGAGAGCACCCCTGTTTGCAGAATGTATTTCAGCGGTACGGTCTACCACAAAAGGTTTATCCTGAGTTGTCGTACAAACGCTACTCCACTTATTTTCTTGTCGAGTCTCTTTAATTCTCTTTTGATTACGTTGGCTTCTTATTTTTTAGGTTGTTTTGTTGTATTGACTGCTTTCGATGTCTTCAAAAAGGTACACTGAAGATTAGAGGACCATCACATCCTCAAATCTTATTAACGATAATCATATTTTAATATGAAAATAATTAATCAAACGGTGAAAGAAAATATTATGAAGAAACCAATAAGACGTAGAGAATACCATGTGGCATTAAGTCCGCCTATGTGCCGCTATAAAATCCATGAAGATTAAATTTTTACTACCTACTTTAATTAATACTTACATTAATCCACTGAAAACTAGTTAGAATGCTGGAATGTAGCCATCGAATGCATCAACTAATATCTTGTTTATTCAGTCAATTAACCTTACCTACAATTAGCTAATCCTACACACAACCGGCTTTTGTACTATACGAGAAGAAAATCAGTCATTTAATCATGTTAATTCCAATTATTCCACTTACTTTCGGCCCTCTTTATTAGTCCGTCTTAGTGACGACTGTTTCCCTGTTCTGTAATCGCTGATTTGACGGCTTCGGAACCTCAAGCTAGGGTTCCGCAATCTTGTAATCCCGTGTAATACTACCGGGTAGCGTGGCTGCGTGGTTTAAGTGTCCGACGTAATAGGGCAACAAATCGTAGTGCCTGATAGTTGGGGGCAGTAGGTTAGAAGTTTATGAATGAGAGATTTAGATTTGCAGTCAAGGGTGTCAAATCATGGGCCGCGGATTTTTGTACTAGATGACGTGGCCTCGGCGCAAGGGCAAAGAAGGAACATGGGTTCGGTTTTTAGTTAGTAGAAGTCTGACACTCCCCTTCGCTCTGCCTAAGAGCGGGGGGGGGGGGGGGGGTCATTTGATGATTTTCCACCCACCAAAAAAAAAAAAGTGTCAAATCATAACCGTCGGGGCTGCGGGTTGTTCGAAGGCGATACCGCGGCCCCGGACATAAAAGGCTAAGAAGGAATATGGTGGTTTTTAGTTAGTAGAAGTCTGACACTCCCTTCCGCTGAGAACGGTAGGAGTCATTTGATGATTTCCCATCCTCCAAAAAAACGGTGTTACATCATCAACATCATGCTGAATGGTAGCCTACTTGTCGCAGTGACGTGCAAGCTGTTATTTTTTTTTTCATTCCGTCCTTTTTTTGTAAGTATATAAATATAATATGTATTTGTCATGCGTTATAAGTGTGTTTATTTTTTTAGTCATTTTGAATGCACGTCATGTACTTATCTGGGACATTTTCCTTAAATGTATAAGGAGTGTCGAGATGAGGCTGTCACGTTAGAAGTGTCAGTGATACTAATGGCAGAAAATGGGGAGTGTCGGGCACAATACTGACAGCACGTCATCATGATTGACGTTTTATCATTTCATTTGAAATTTCTCTCACTCTCTGTTGAGAAACTGTGCCATAACCAAAGGGTCCGTGAAAGCTATTAGACCGGACACTTAACATAGGTCCTTGTCCTATATAAATGTCATAGCGTCCTATGGCAGGAGGCAATCAGAAAGACATTTTAGACGTCGTCGAGAGCTTGGCGATAATGACATTATTACTCAAATGTAGGTACGTAACACGGCACATTGGAAATTACTTTGGTACATTTTGAAGGACGAATATTAAATGTTTGATATCGGCAGCACTTGGTTAGATTTTATTCATATCATTTTGATAAAATTTAGTGTAGAAATGAAAGTGAAGTATTGAAAAAAGACCCCCAAATAAATTGGGAACAGGTTTAGAACTGATAATGATGACATAATTAAGACTCACCTCATTTCAGTATTTATTTATAAATGAATAGCTTGTTTTTAAGGTGCTACGGGCGGCGTAGCACCACTGCTACGCCGTAGTACTGTGAGGTTACTATAAAAACATCTTACAAAACGCTTTATACATAAAAATAAACTCCTGTGAACATTTACAAAAATTCACTGTAGTTTCATGTCAATAAACAGATCAACATAATTATGTAGTTCATGAAAACTCAATATTTTGATACTTAAACTGCGCTAAACCGTTGAGCAAATGCCGTATCAAAACTTTACTCGTATACCACACCAGTCCCTTATGAAAGTTCCAAAGCTGGAACAGAATGCGTTACTATACTAGGAAGCGTTTATTAGCTGCTAGTCCAACACTCCCTAACATATGTCGGATAACTTGAGTGCAATATTAGGCTGGGTTCACACGGCAATCAAAAACATGAGGAGGTTTTTGACTGAAACGTAAAAACAGTGAGATTTTCAAACTCCAGCACATCGAGCTACTACAATCTTTCAAATGTATTTATCAGCTTTATCGCTAATGCATTAGGTTTTAAGGTTGACTGGATCTGCACGATAACTGATACTTTCTAAGTGGAATGCCGCGAGTCCGAAAACAATTAAATTCATTCAGTCCACTTCACACGCCCGGTACGTGTCTTTAGCGGTGTGCGCTGTTTTTGCAGTAAACAGTCACGCTACACGTTATTTTGCAGTATACGATAAACCACTGTATACTGCAAAATAACGTACAGATGAGCGTCGTGTGAACAGGGGTTAAGGTGTGGACAGACTATGCGGTTGCACTTACACCAGTTTCGGAGCGATAGCATTTGTTTTGCGACCAGCTTGCGGCGTGCTAGCCACTTTTGTACGCTAGCCCGTGAGTGTAAACAGTTCTTTATTTTCCTGCGCTGTTTTTAAATTGCTGTTATCGTATTTGAACTGTGTTTCTGTGTCAGTACTGTTTTTAGTTTGGTGTGTTTGTTAGGAAAGGTGACTTTAAATCTTTGTGTAGTTATTTAAATTATCGTTGTATCGTTATCCATTACTATGGCCCAAGAGCGGTTTCAGACAAGCTTATTTTTCTTGGCGTATAAGCTCGAATCGGCTATTGCGATTACACATGCACTAAACTTTTAAAAACGTGTTTTTGCGCGTGGTGAAAGTGCTCACGCGACAATGCGCGTACGAGTTGCACGTTTGTTTTAAAAACATGGCTACTCGCGCTTACGAAATTCCGTTCTTCTACTAAGAATGAACAAAACTTATTTTTTGTTGCATAAAGAACATTTTTAATTTATTCCCGTAACAATAGAAACATATTTTTTATAGCATAGGTATTATTTATTTTATAATTTATGTACACACAAGAGAGAACATAAGGAAACATTGTAAGAAAACGATCAAAGTATAATATTATATGAAATCAAACCCACATTATGAACTTGGAAATAAATTATAATTAAGAAGTTACAATCATAAAACATTTAAACTGAGAGACATGACATTTAAACTAGCCTAGGGATCTTCTACGTCCAAATGCCTCCATTACGTATTTCGATTCTCGGAATACATAACATACTAATTGTTAGCAAACAGGCCTACAAATGAGTGTTTTGGGAATACAAACGGCAATAATATGTAGGCCCAAGGGCGTACTTCACTTTTGTTCGTAATGGTCCAAATAGTCGGAATATTCGATATTAGTAAAGGCGATACTCCACGTGGCGCAACCCATGACAAAGCCACTCCGTGCGTTCAAGCGTTTTTGGCATACCTATTATTGGAATCAAATATAACAACCCACAACTTCGGATCCCAGTTGTATACGTCCCTTTATGTCTATAGGCCTTGTTCTGTTCCGTTTCCTGCTGATATGGAGGGAAGTGGAAAATATAATTTTCCTACTCCTCCACTATTCTTTTGTGCTTAATTTCGTAGCGGGATCCAAGTCAGTTAAATTGTTCCTCTGGGTCTTCATCCAGCTTCATAGGCTCGGTATTTTTGTGGTGGTAGCCACTGTTGATTCTGGCTTTTAGGAGTTACAGTGGTTTGGGAATAGTGTGGCGGGATTGTCCCAAAGACTCAGCTTCTCTTTGTTTAAAATTGTGGGAGAGATCGTCTACTGAGATCCACGGTATTAGCAACCCAACTACAGTAACAACAAAAATCTATCTAATCTTAACGTAACAAGAATAAATACCACATTGAGTTCTTTGGGTTTTCCATCAGGAATGAGAAATTAATGAAAGTAGAAGCCATGGAGTCTGAATGGCAATATGCTTGGCCCCTAATACATAGGAGTTAATTAATTAGTTGCAACAATTTATACGGAGCCGCAGACGGAGATACTAATTCCGAAGATGGTGTTGTCGCGTTTTTGAACTTTGTTAGAATATAGGGAAATGGTAACTTGGGCATAAAAGTCATGACTTTTAAAATTCATTGAAATTTATTTCATGAATATAGTTATTATGTTTCGTATTTCATTTGGTAATGTCATGTTCGAATGAGAATACCGAGGCCCTAGAACACTAAGGGCTCAGAATGAAGATGTGTGGGTTTAAGTCACTAGTAGTCACTACATGTCTGATACTTCCTTCCGCTCCGCCCAGAGTGTGGGAGGTAATTTGACCAATTTTTTAAACATATTGTATAGCTCATCTCTTTCCCAAACTTTTTTTTATAAAATATAAGAGGAAGAAACGAATCCCTCCGTGCATATCCTGCGTAACAGTGGACGGGTTGCCTTTGATACACGGATATATTTACGGACGGATTTAATCAGTGTAATCGTTTGCTAACCGAGCTTTGTGTAAGTGAAGTGTGTTTTGGTCTTTAGCGCACAAACGACTGCCTTGTTGTTTACTACGCATTTAGATTTGTATTCTCTGTGACCTAGTTTCTAGTCATAAGTTTTAGATATTGGATGCAAGTGGCAGCATTTTTACCTTTCTCCTGCCCTTAACCTAATTTATTATTTGGAGTCAGCACAGCATTTCATTTTCTTCCATACATCTTTATTACTCACTAGCTTTTGCCTGCGGCTTCGCCCGCGTGAAAATGAAGATTTTCCATATAAACTTTCATGCCCTATTTAACTCCCTTAGGGGTTGAATTTTGAAAAATCCTTCCTTATTCCTTGTCAACATTATAAAGGGAACTTCTGTGCAAAATTTCAGCTTTCTAGGTTCAAGGGTATGGGCTGGGCGTTGATGAGTTAGTCAGTCAGTCAGGACTTCTCTTTTTATTTATATAGATAAATAGATTTATATAGATATCATTATAGTGATAGTTGCATTTATATCAAAACTTTAAATTTATTTTTTTTCTATTTTTTTATTTTTTATTTCCTAATTTAATGTACACCTAGATTTAAGTTAGCAACTAAGCGGTTACCTGGCGTCTTTGTTGTCAATGTTGTGTTTACCTGTAATTGGCATATATATTAGAATATTACTGTATGATTTATTTTAAGTAAGTGTATGTATGTGCTGTGGGTGAACCTTAAGTAAATAAATAAATAAATATCATACTTTATCCAGCAAATCCATCGTTCCTTTGGACTTTCTGTACTCATATAGGTACCCCTCCACGTCCATACTTAAATATATTGATGATACTTTCCTCATTCCTCCGCACCACATGCCAAACAAGTCAACTGATTACTGCACAACTTTCCTCTTCCTTTTTCTTTTTCCTCCTTACAGCAATATATACATTGTTATGATTAGTAAATATTTCGTCGGGTTTTGGTCTCTGTTAATTAAAAAAATGTATTGTTCAAGCACGGTACTGAAAGTAACTCTTAACTGAACATAGAAACAGCATCTTGACACTCTGGACTTTTATTACAACAAAATATAACATTCTTTAAACCCTTTTTATTCAGGTTCCAGGTGTTGCAACGTTACGTCACAGCTGTTACAGTCACACGTGTTACGTAAACCTCCTTGGGCTTACCACGAACGCGCGACAAAAACTTCACGTACCTAAATTCGGATGATTTGAAAATTGCAGATGCTTGTTTCGCAATAAATAAATATTACCTAGTTAGTCAGGGTTCGAGATAGAGGAATCAATACGAGCCGTATCCAGGAGTAAGTACTGCTTTCGTAATCAAGCCGCCTAACGAGAGCCTCCTCTAATTTTTATCACCAAATAAATCTAAGAATAATATAGTAAGGATAATATTTCTGTACTGTTTGTAATTAAAACTAAACTTATAATAAAACTCTATAAATTATCGAATTGCGGTGTTTTCGATTAAAAAAAACATTCGAATGAACGTTACGTTAACGTCGAGCGTTCAAGTCAGGCCCTCTGGACACTTTACTGTCCGCGACACGCACCAGTTACGGGCCGTAGTGTGGAGCCCTAAATCACGGCAGCAGTTTGTATAAATCATCAGCGGCCGGTAAATATTCTCTGCTGAACCGCGTAAACTGGTATAACTGCGGTGATCAGGCTGTGGTACTAAATCATTGCGTTTGGCAGGTGAATTGGCGATCGCGTATGATGTTTTTGGAGAGAATTGTGATTTTCGGAAAAGGATTGGCAACCATGGGATTGTGATTTCAAGTGATAAGCAATAGTTTGTTTCGAATAATTCTAACAATTCTACCTTGTTTATTATATCTATGGATTCTATCTAAATATTTTTGAGTTGCCAAATCGGCGGAAGTACTTTCGACTCAACGTTGCTGTTCTTTTAATTTAACATTCCATTTTATCCACTAAATGTATCTGAAATACGTATTTTTTTCGCTTTTGTACAGACAATCTATTTTTTTTCTTTAAATATTTTTAACTTTATTGCTATAAAGCATTAGGTTCAAGGTTGATTGGGAAAAATTACAGATTCGGGTAGCTTGATGTACTGGCATCTGTAGTGTACATAGCTGTGGAACTACTCTAAAAGCCGGACTTATTGCATGACAATAACATGATATAATGAGGCATGTGTTATTAATGGACGTCTCCATATAATCCACGATCATCCCTCTACATTATTCCTTATATTTTTTCGATATACCTCATACAAATTCCCAGCCAGAATTAAAATTCTAAACGGCTCATCTGCTCTACCAACATAATGAGCCGTGCTCTGTTTTTTAAACAAACTGATCGATCAGTGTCACGCCTGTGTTTAGTACATTAAACAAGCTTTGGATGCATTTGCTTGTGGTTTGAAAATTAAAAAGTTACATTATTTATTCCAAGCCACCGTTATCTAATTAGGTAAGCTTTGTTTTCTCCCCAAAGTGTGATCAATCATCTTTATAAGAAAATTGTGAACAAAATATTATGAACTAAGGTATTGCCCGCGGCCGTTTATAAAAAATATTACGAGTCTTTGGTCAACTGGACCCACTTGTAACTGGACCCACAACAAATCTATGTAAAAAAACATTTTAAAATGTGTGGATGCGCGGGAAAGCAAAATAAAGACGACAAATTCGTTTGGTGGTAATGAGACAGGACGTTGAAAGACCGCGTGGAGACACAGGATGAAATCGGTCCTTTTAAGGGTTACAGGGGTGCACGGTACCTTGATATCCTCGGCGGCAGCTCCTCAGCAAGTTTCACAGCGGTTTTCACGCACAAAACACCAATTTTCTAGTTTTTCTTGAACGCAATGTTCGCGACACACGAGTTCATAGCCAACGAAAATCTTATGATATGAATGTCCAATGGCGAAACACTACCGCCGTACGTTTGCCATCTCGCTTCCACGAGTACGATAGGTTCCGTGCAAGAAAGGGATGGGAGATAGGGAAGTGTTACCAACCAATTCGCAATGTTGCCAAATAATTACATTTAATCTATGATTTAAAATTGGCGCAACCATCCCCCCGGGCTTGAAGCGATGCCTTCAAGAATTGAAGCAAATTTACAAACTAAACGATAAACTAAATACCTAATTACTAACGTTAACCTAACCTAATGACGAAATTGCCCAACTATTGGTTAGGTAACGGACAAAGACGAACGACGGGGCGCAAGTAAGAGCCAGTCGTCGTCTTAACCCGAACGACGCGAGTGACTCCTGTGGAGTCTGGGAAAACTTCCTCCACGACACCTAACGGCCAGTGTAGTGGAGGCGAATTATCAGTTACGAGAATCACGACCGTGCCGACAGCGACCGGATCGACCGGCGTGTTCCACTTGCGACGCGATTGTAAGGTGTGGAGGTAACCGCTCCTCCAGCGCTTCCAAAACGACTGTACCAGTCTATCTAACAGTTCATGTCTAGCGACAGTAGTTCTCTCGTCTATTTCCTCGGCAGGCAAATATTTTAAAGGCGTGAGATTCAAAAAGTGCGCTGGAGTTAAAGCTAGCGGTTCCGATGGATCACTAGAGAGTGTCCTGCAAAGAGGTCTAGTGTTCATTACCGATTCGACTTGGGTAAGAACGGTACTTAATTCTTCGAATGAGAGAATCGTGTCACCTATGACTCGATACAAGTGCGACTTTAGACTTTTAATATTAGCTTCCCAATTGCCCCCAAAGTGACTGGCAGTCGGGACATTGAGTGACCAATCTATGCGACTCTCAGCTAGCATGTGACCAAATTCAGTATTATGGTATTTTGAACAAAGAAATTCGTGAAGTTCCGAGAGTTTGCGCTTAGCGCCTATGTAATTAGTCCCGTTATCCGAATAAATCCTACTCACCGGGCCGCGCCTTGACAAGAACCGCTTGAAAGCGCCCATAAAATTAGCTGTGCTAAGGTCACCAACAAGCTCGATGTGCACGGCGCGTGTAGTCATGCAAACGAACAGACACACGTAGGCTTTGGTGGAACGAACACCTCGACCGCGAGACATGGTAACCCTAAAAGGTCCGGCATAGTCCGTGCCCGTGTGAACGAATGGCTTAGCGGATTGGACGACACGACAAGAGCGATGATCCGCCATTTCAGGAAAACTAGACTTAGGACGCAGGCGAAAGCAGGGAATGCATTTATGGATTCTATTTCTAATTAAATTACGAGCAGAAAGTATCCAATATCTCTGCCGTAAAAGTGACATCAGCAGGTCGGGACCTGCATGACAGTTTAATTTATGATGGTATTCGACGAGTAAATTCAAAACAGGATCCTTGCTTGGAAGCAAAATGGGATATTTCCCTTCATAACTTAAATCCGAATTTCTTAAACGGCCTCCGACCCTAATGAGTCCGTCCTTGAGAAACGGTTTTAAGTGTCGTAAAGCAGGACTACAATCCTTGCCTTCCCCGAGTCTAGCAATCTCAGTGGAGAAATAAAGGCGCTGAAGCTCACGAAGAACGAGCAATTCAGCGAAGTCGTAATCCGACGCTGACATGCGATATCTAACAGGTAACAACCTGACAAAACGACAAACGTAAATTACTACTCGAAGTAATTTACTCCAAGACGATATGCGATCGACCAAAGAAAGAATACGAGATCTTTCATTTAGTACAGCGGAAAGTAACGAGAGCTTCTTCTCTTCGGGCGCTTCAGGCACCGACGAAGGACTGAAGTGAACGACAGGCCACTGTGAGACATCCAAATGGGCCCACGGAGGACCACTGAACCACAGCGGGTGGTCAACAATTTGAGAAGGCGTGAGACCACGCGACAGACAATCTGCTGGATTGTCCGTACCGGACACGTGATACAAATTTTGTGGTGACAAGTCGCTTTGTATTTTCGACACTCTGTTGGCCACAAAGGTGTTCCAACGATGGGGCGACGAATGTACCCAACAGAGCGCGACTGTCGAATCTGAAAATGCGAATATGTTACGAAAAGCAATGCGGGGCTGACAAGCAACTATGACATTTTTTATAAGTTGAGCTAGCACAAGAATAGCACAAAGCTCCAAACGAGCGAGAGAAACGACTTTCTTAGGAGAGACCTTTGATTTAGCGGTTAGCAAGTAAACAATATTGCTATCGCTATTTTGGACGTGGAAGTAAATTACTCCTCCGTATGCCTTCTCACTGGCATCTGCGAAAGCCAAGATAGTGACCACACTATCGGCGACGATACCAACGTGACGTGGGATTTTAATATTACAGAGCAACGGGAGCTCTTCCTTGAAGCGAGTCCACAGCCTGACTATATCTTCAGGTGGGGTATCATCCCAGTCACAATCACGCAGCCAAAGCTGCTTGATAAGAAGTTTAGCGTACAAGACGACCGGTGCGACAAATCCCATGACGTCCCACAATCTAGCGACACACGATAATATTGTTCGTTTAGTACAATTTTGTGCTGGAGTATTGACCCTCATGCTGAAGTGATCTGACGTAGGCGACCAACACAAGCCCAGTACTTTCTGCTGGTCGGACTCGTCGAATTCTTTGACAGCTAGCAGACGATGCGAGGGTGGAATTGAATCTAAAACGGCTTGGGAGTTGCTGGTCCATTTAACCAATTCAAATTGGCCAGCTTTCATGAGACCTATCATTTCTGAGGCGGTAGAAATACCCTGATCTTCTGTGGGGACGGAATGGACGAAATCATCCATGTACAAACCTGAAGTGACGATATTTTTAGCCTGAGGGTAGGAGTCGCCCTCATCCTCTGCCAGCTGCCTAATAGTTCGCAGCGCATGGAAGGGGCTAGACTTAAGCCCGAAAACAACACGATTAAATTCATAAACCTGTAAAGGCTCTTGCGGGGAAAAGCGATACAAAATGCGTTGGAAACGCCGATCAGATTCTCGGATTCCAATGCTAAGAAACATCTGACGAATGTCTGCGGAGAGTGCAATCGAAAACAAACGAAAACCGACGATAATATTAAACAAACTCCCTTGCAGGTTTTGCCCACCGTACAAGAGGTCATTAAGCGAAATGCGGGAGGTAGTCTTGCAACTACCGTCGAGAACGACACGAAGTTTGGTTGTGATCTTATCATCCCTGATCACCCCATGATGCGGAATAAAATACGAAGTTTCTGAAGAATCTGAATTTGCAGGTGAAATATAACCTTTTTCTAAATATTCGAGGATAACGCTATCATACGTGACCTTGAGTTGTGGAGAAGCTTGCATCTTCCTTTCCAAGCAGTGAAACCGACGTTCACTTGCTTGGCGTGAGTTACCAAGGGATTCGACATCACCCTTGAAAGGCAGAGCTACCACGTATCGACCGTCACTATCTCTAGTAGTGGTGCGTGTGTAAAACTCCTCACACTCCCTGTCGTCCGAGCTGACTACAGGGGGAACATCCACCTCCTCCAATTCCCAAAATTTCCGAACTGCAGAGTCCAACGGGTCCGCGGTACAGCAATATGAAACGGTCGAGTTGCTATCAACACGGACCGGCGCGTCACCTACTATGACATAGCCAAGGACAGTTTCTAAAGCAAGCGGTGATACATATGGCGGCTGTCCTTGAACCTTATTCGACAAGAGTAAGTGCGGGTAAATCGAAGCACCGATCAATACTTGAATCGGGCCCGGCGAAAAATATGTGTCGTCTGCTAACGGCAAGTTTTTGAAGTTAGACAAGAGCGAAGAATTAACCGTGGCAGTTGGTAGATGTTCAGTAATTTTATCTACTACCAAAGAGTCGACACTATAATTTATGTTACGATCGAAGCGAGAATGAAATTTAAATTCTACGGAACCCTGAATTGTTTTACTTGAACCACCTATTCCTTTCACGGTGGAACAATTAGGTCGATTATTTATGTTCAAACCTAAGCGTTGACAACATTCACGTGTGATAAAGTTACTTTGAGAAGCGCTGTCTAACAATGCACGAATAATGTGCTTATTACCATGAGAATCCACGACAATAATGCGCGCAGTTGCAATCAAAACCGTCGTTGGGTAGCGAGATAAATGGTCAACCTGATTATTATTAGCTGATAACGCACACAGCGCGACGTCACCGCGAGCGGAGGTAGCGTTAGCGTCACTAGGTGCCGCATTGGCAACGGTAGCAGACGCGGCTTGCTGGGCCCCAAAACACAATAATGTATGGTGCTTGCGGTGGCACTTTTTACATTTAGAAGTTGACTCACACGCGGAAACACGATGACCACTACTTAAACAATTTATGCACAAATTGTTAGACTTTACGAAGTTAAAACGCTGATCAGGGTTATAACTATTAAATACCTTACATTTATAAATGTAATCATGTTGCTCATTGCATAGACCACAAGTTGTTTTCTCGGGACCAGAGGTGCTGGCGTACGCGACGGTAGACTTACGTTCGAGTGGTTTCTTATTGTTGGTGACCCTAGCAACAGCTGATGAAGTACGTTCTAACATTTTTATATGGTCACGAACGAAACAATCCAAATCGGAAAAAGATGGAATTTCGGAACTATTAGATCTTAGTTGATAATTAGTTTCGAAGGTACGCACAGTATCTTGGTCGAGTTTCTTAATAGCGATATGTAACAAAATAAAATCAGCGAGGTCATTGACCTTTGAGTTTTTTAAAGCGGCTACGGACGACGAGAATTTATCGAGAAATGATTCTAAATTATTTGGGGTTCCAGTCGAGATAGATTTAAATTCAAATAATTGGTCTAAATATGAAGTTGCGGACTGACGCTTATCTTCATACCTTTTACAAAGCGAATCGAAAATAAGAGGGTAGTTATCCGCTGATGGATTTATACCCGCACATATTGAACGAGCCTTGCCTGTTAACTTTCCTAACAAATAATGTAACCTCTCACAGTCTGTCAGAGAAACATTATTATGCACTGCGTTTTTATAGCTAGCGATAAACAATGGCCAATTTCTATGATCTCCGTTAAATTCGGGGATTTCAATAGGAGGTAATCGAGGTGACCTTTTGACCTCATTACGAAATTGAACTAACAGTTTTTCTTCAGCTCGCTTTACACGGCCTAAAAGGTCTTCGAATGAAGAAAGCGCTTGATATGAGACAGCGCAGTCAGGATTTAATTTGAGCTCATGGGCAACAATTTGGTCCAATATGTTTTCAAAGTCCACACGCAATGAATCAACTGTTTTAATGTCACAGAAGAACGACTCCCTATCGAATCCTTCTAAGTCGATTCGTTTTGCTTGGTCAGATATAGTTTGCATGCGAGCAAATATCCGATCTCGTTTCGATAATAATCTTTTTAAAGTTGCGTCCGCCATATTTTTATTAGCGGCTTACGACTAACTAAATATTTACGACAAGTAGGTAGGTAGTTCTGAAAGGACTGTGAATCGGTTACACTCCACACACAAATTACAATAAATGATTTTGTGAACGCACGATTATACCTATTTAACAGGGCAAGTAAAGTTATGAAATGTGGTTCTTTGCTTGATAGCTGAACCGGTTTTGACTGGATATTACGAACGAGAAATTATTTATTTACGATAGTTTATCGACAACGATTGCCTAACTTATTTGTTAGGTTTGCGGATGCGAAAAATCTAACTTACTTGCTAGATTACGACGATACGATATGAATAAGAATGCGAATTTACTACTATATTAGCGGGGTTTACGAGATTCTACGATCTAAGTAGGTACCTATAACCTAACTACCGGCACATGCGTCCGGCGCGGCTACAATTGCGGGTTTTGCGACAAATTGACCCAGAATAGGGGAATGGTTGGCTATTCACTGATTCCAGATGGAATCCGGCTCGAAAAGGACCAATGGATGCGCGGGAAAGCAAAATAAAGACGACAAATTCGTTTGGTGGTAATGAGACAGGACGTTGAAAGACCGCGTGGAGACACAGGATGAAATCGGTCCTTTTAAGGGTTACAGGGGTGCACGGTACCTTGATATCCTCGGCGGCAGCTCCTCAGCAAGTTTCACAGCGGTTTTCACGCACAAAACACCAATTTTCTAGTTTTTCTTGAACGCAATGTTCGCGACACACGAGTTCATAGCCAACGAAAATCTTATGATATGAATGTCCAATGGCGAAACACTACCGCCGTACGTTTGCCATCTCGCTTCCACGAGTACGATAGGTTCCGTGCAAGAAAGGGATGGGAGATAGGGAAGTGTTACCAACCAATTCGCAATGTTGCCAAATAATTACATTTAATCTATGATTTAAAATTGGCGCAACCAATGTGATTTGTTCGACTTAACTCGTGGGTCCAGTTTGAGTGGGTCCAGTTGACCAAAGACTCTATTTACTTTCCCGTTTTGTTGATAATTTTAAGGGTTTTTATTTTTTATTGAAAGTTTAATCTCTAACTTCTCTATTAGGTACTCATTATTTCATCAGCAATCACCTCCTTACATAACATAATTATTCTCCTTCAAACAGTCCATTCATTTTTTCTTTGGTCTTCCTCTACTAGTTATTAGTTCCTCTAGATAAACCTATACTCAATTAATGCATCATAGGTACTATACTACCTACCAAAGTGAATAGAAAAACCCTTTAAATTAAAAACGAGATTCCTACCAGATTTTACACTGATTTTCAGTTTTTACGTCCAAATTCTCGATATCACGCAAAAAAATCAGCGTGTCGAATTCTTTTTTGCGCATTCGTAGTACTCTTTAGGGAAATTGTACCCTGATACATTATTACTATTGCAATCTTTACTGCGGCCGTGTGGTCGCAGGTATACATATACATCACCTTCCATCTCCCATGGGCGTTGTAAAACTCGACTGAGGAATTAAATATTGGTAGGTTTGGCTTCAAAATGTACCTGTGTAGGCAGTATGAGAAAACACTAGTATGTTCTACGGTAGGGGTTTGGTTTCCACACGTAATAGTCCTTAAAGTGGACCATTGTCCGTCAGTCATGGTGGCCAATAGGTACTCCTACCAGCTCATCTTCTTCAGACTTCTCAGGACATCCGCAAGAGATTTTGGTGTTTCAAGACTTTCCTTGCGTAGGTATCTAGTTGACGCCGGAAAACAGTATTATGTATTGAAATGTTTTTTTTTAAGATCATCGAAATCGGTTCCCGATTGGTGAAGATATCGAAAAATACCCATAACATCATATATATTGGCCACATTTCTCTTGTTTACACAACACACGTGTAACAAGATACTTACCAAACTCTGCTGACGTAAGATTACCTGTTTGACAAGTTAAAATCTTCCATTCTACATTTATAATGTATACGTATCCTTAAGTTTCTAATTGCTTACACCTTTGCGATATATAACAATCGTTTGCTATAATTAACATGTTTGAGATCAACAAGAAGATAATTTCAATGTGCTTTATAAAGCAAAAAGTACTGTTTACATTGAACACTCAAATCAAAGTAATTTAAATTTCAAAGTTTCATACATGATCAAATTACTTTCTATATCTACTATCGATCTTTGGTAAGTTTTAGAGTAGATTCGGTTCAACCAACGTATCATACCCACATAGAACTTCAGATAATGCTTTAACTACCAGTTAGCAATTAGTATTCACTTCTAGAACCACTAGTTTGACCTACATTCGGCTTACACCAGTAGTCTATGCACAGAAGAAGAAAGTTTCACGTACTACGGATATAAATTGTTATCGATAGAAATGTTTACTTTAAACAAAATATGTAGGCAAGCAGGTACCGAGAAATGCTTTTAGTATAAATAAGAATCAATCGGCAAAAGAAAATAGCTTAGTACTAGTTTTTTTAAAACAGGTGATGAAACACGGGACGACATTAATTTTATTAACATAAAAAGTAAAAATACTTTTTCACTTCTCTCGCTCTAAAATTCGTCTTTATGTCGTGCTTAAGCGACAAAGTCGCGTTTTATGCTCTAGAGCTTATAGTAAAATCTTTGTCGAAGACCAAGGTAATCGGCACAGGTAATCGGCCCAACAGCCACACGAACAACTTCAACTTCATAGAATAACCTCTTTAATTCGTTTCGTTAGTATTCTAAGAACAAAGGATTACTGCTTTTCATTACGAAAACAAGGAAAGTTGATGGGAATAGGCTTCCCCCAATTACCTAAATCGCTTGATGGCAATAGGCTTGCTCTTAAGTAGGTTGTTTGATGGCAATTGGCTTGCTCATAATTACATCATTTGATGGGAATAGGCTTACTCTTAATTACATTGGTTGATGGCAATAGGCTTGCTCTCAATTACCTAAATCAGTGGATGGCAATAGGCTTGCTCCTAATTACATCGGTTGATAGCAATAGGCTTGCTCCTAACAAGATTGGTTGATGGCAATAGGCTTTTCCTAATCACATCGGTTGATGGCAATAGGCTTGTCCCTAATTACATCAGTTGATGGCAATAGGCTTGCTCCTAATTACATTGGTTGATGGCAATAGGCTTGGTCCAAATTACATCAATTGATGGCAATAGGCTTGCTCCTAATTACATTGGTTGATGGCAATAGGCTTGCTCCTAATTACATTGGTTGATGGCAATAGGCTTGCTCAAAATGTTTTTATAACTGAGCAGTATGAGTAACGACATAAGTCAGGTGTTATGTCAAGTTTCCTACTGAAAAAAAAAAGTTAATTGGCGAGAACTTTAATTATTTTTACAATATTTACAAGTTGCTGTTTCATTTCCTCGCAATCGAAGTGAAAAGTAGAGTGTAAAACTCGTCCATAAAACCCATTTTACTCTCTACTTTATATCCATCCTCGCTCGCAAGCTCGCATCGGATGGATAAACGTCTCGCGCAAAATGGTGCGTTTTATGCACTTGGTGTACAATCTACTATATCATTTCAGGAGAACCGTCAACCATACGAACATTATTTACGGCCAGCAGTCCAATTAAAAAAAAAGTATTCTTTTCACACCAAAACACAACCAGCATTTTTGCATAAAACGTTCTAAAATCAACTTGATTATTCTGTGATAGTTGTGGAATATTATTATATTATATTATTATTATTCTTATCTGTCCGTATGCACACCATTCTCGTAAAAACACCGAGGGTTTTTAATGGGGATTCCGTTGCATATTGGGTTCTGTCCCGCGAGTGCACTAGGGCATGTTTTTATTAGGGATCCACTCTGAAATGGATGCAAAAAAACATAGGCAACTGTGCGAAGATAGTTGAGAGGAAAAACAAACTAAAAACGTTATGTTACGGGATAGGTGCTATATATATATAAAATAGTACTTACATAAAATGTTTCGGACGTAATCTTTGTGGTCCGGGCTGTCCTCGATTCTTATCTTGATAAAGGATATGCCCCGTACTGTCACTGTGGATTAACCCATAGATTTCAACTTATTGGGGAACGGATTTCCCATGTCTTTACTTCGAGGTTTTCCTGGAACCAACTTTTAATTCTTTTGTCTTAGGAAACTTTGCACCATTTTGTCTCAATCACAATGCTAGCTATAATGCTATATTGATGTGTTTCGAGGACCTATACACAACTACGTAGTGAATCGATTTATCTTATTCAACTTACTTTTATTTCTAGACTTCTACAGCCAGTAAATCCAACTTCGGGTCAGACAAGACAACCTTCTAGACGGACAGCATTCAATGACTTTTTAATCTCTTGCAGTTTGCTATGAGTGAAAATATTTGGGTCAGGTAGAGAGAAACGCTATGGCCACATTTCTCAAGCGTGCAGATTTGTCTGTCAGAAAAATTGAGTTTTAAAAACGGTAAGTCAGAGTCAAGTGCCGTGGAAGCTCGGCTTTACGAGTCGCTATGTTCCATGCTGTCTGTGTGTCCCCCATATTGGGTAATATTTCATGTAATACTGTGTTTTGTTCGCAGCAAATAGTGAAATTTATTGCGACGGCGACAAGCGGGTTTATTATCATTTAGTTTATTGCTCAGCGAGGAATGCGATGATATATTATGGCCTGGTGATCGTTCGAATTGTACGGTGAATAACAATATGCCAATTGAGACTGGTTATCACAAAGGTTTGTAGCATATTTATTGTTCGAAGTTATTTAAAAAAATACGCAAGAGTTTCACTCTATACTTATGCAAATAAATTTGAAGTGAGTTAGACAAACAAGGAATGATGAAAAAAACATTTGCCTATTTATCTCTGAAATGAATTGGACAGCCAAATATAATTGTCTAGTCAGATGAAAAACAAACATGCAGACTAAAGAAATAAAGTATCTATGAATATTTTAGAAGGCCTTTCAGTTACAGTTTTAGGTTCTAAGCTTTTATTGCGTAGGTACGATTTTTGTATTATGTTTGTGACAACCTTTGAACTCGCATTTGTAATGTTTTTCTCTAGTCAAGCTTAATTGGACGTTCACGGTTACAATGAAAATGTTTATTTAGCCTTATTCATACAAATAAAATTTATATTAGAGCGCTATGCTAACAAAAATAAACGCTATATGTACAGCGTTGCCGACTAAATTGATGGTTTGTGTTAGTTTTTTTTATCTCGTGTTAGTCTATTTTAGTTGAGTTGTTCCCGGGGAATTTATGACGTCAATTAGTGGAACAAAATATTATGAATAATAATTTAAGGTTCAATTTTATCGCGTAGGTACCTATTAGGTGAGGGATGCCACTGGCCAGAGATAAAAAAATAACATCTAATCAAACTAGATATTTTCAAAGAACATTTAAATTAATACTGTGACCTTTTAGATGTTTACACGTGCCCAGGCTGTATATTGAAAGCTTCTACAGGAAAACCTGCCTAAACAGAATATATAAGTTCTGCTATTAGCACTTTGAAGTAAAAACATAAAAACAAAATATTACTTACTGGCTTTTGGTACACGGTTTGGTACAAGGTTTTGTTGTCAAATCTTTACTGAGTGACGGCTTAGGTAATCATTAAACATCTCTGAGTGCAGTAGTAAGTGTAGGTACGTTTATTCGCGAAGGTTGAGATCCACTGGATTCGAGACATACAGGTTCAGGCTGGCTTATGTGGCGATACTTGGGGGAGCAGTGAAAGTATTTCAGCTGAAATGATGATGATGAGACATTTATTTGGTTGGTTTTTAAAAGTATTTTTTAAGACGTCGTTTCAGGATTAGGTATATATAATAATTTATATAGTATAACTAGCTGATACCTGCAACTTCGTTTCCGCGGATATTCTGATGTGTGACTTAAAAAAATGTTTGGGGCGGACCACCCTTATCACTTAGGGGTATGAAAAATAGATTATAACCGATTATCAGACATACCTACCGACGACATAAAATCGGTCAACCCATTTCCGAGGAGTATGGCAACTAACACTGTGGCACGAGCATTTTATATAATAGATGTACATCGTAGGTACATACAAAAGCTCTGGCCTTTGACCCATAAGGGTATAGTCAAAAATATCAGATAATCACTTATCCCTTCGCCTCCTTCATAATAGCATTATAATAATAGTTATTTATTTATAATTATAATGTGTAAAGTAAAAACTGATGATTTAAACTTAAGTCCTATAAGGTTCTGTCTACTTATTATTTGAAAACCCATTAAAAACTTTAAATTACTAGAACCGATAGCTAAACATTCCTAAATAAAAAGTGGCTTGCAAATAAGTAGATAGCTAGCGGGTGTCACTTGAACGTGAAGACTTCTAGAGAGATAAATTGTAGTCATTGACTGATGGCTCGGAGTTGCCAGTTGCAAAAAAAGAAGATAAGTGATTGACTTGTGGCCTAAGGGCCTTGAAGGCGTGAAATGGTTTTTTAACCATTGGTTTTTCTTGATTTTGTTTAGGTATTTACTTCTATATTTATTTTTTTTGACTGGCCTGTTGGTCTAGTGGTTAGTGACCCTAACTGCTATGCCGGAGGTCGTGGGTTCGATTCCCACCCAGGACAAATGTTTGTGTGATGAGCACGATCAATTGTTCTGTGTCTGGGTGTAATTTATCTATAATATGTATGTATTTAGAAATATATAAGTATGTTTATCAGTTGTCTAGTACCCATAACACAAGCTCTGCTTAGCTTGGGACTAGATGGCGTTGTGTGATAGTTGTGGAATATTATTATTTATTCATTGGTTTTGTACTAGTTGACTTTTTTAAAAGTTACATAAAAGGATGTCGTTTGGTACAGGGATTGTAACTGACAATAGGTGGGTGTTGACTAGTTTTATCACTACAAAAGTAGGTAGATCAATCAAATGTTATTTTGTAAAATAATTTGACGATTACTTATTTTCTATTCTCAGAAAGGTCAGATGCGTAGAACTTGCAACCGACGTGCGTGTATGACAACATGTATGAACGTGGACGAGGCAAAAGGAACATGTATTGTAAAGATCGCAGCAGGCGGCATTCTGTGTTTCTCCCCCCCCCCCCCCATGGGAAGAAACCTTGAGTTTATGCATGTTATTTTCTAAAACACAAACATATTTTATAGCCACGAAAATAAAATTGACTACGTACTTTTCAATGGGACGGGCAACTGGTGGAACTAATGGCGCAAGCACCGCATGAACCTGAGCTCTTCATTGGTTGAATATCTGTCAATGTCATTTTATATTTCAAAATAGCTTGACCTCATTCGTCGGATTGGGACAAGCTATGGACACGCCATCTACAATCAGCTTTCACTTGCCAACCCCATTCTCTCACGTGAATTAAATGATAATACTAATACACCGAACAATACCATAACACCCAGAAAAATATCGTTTAAGCATATTAACTGCTTATTGCACCAGCTAAGCTGCTAGTCAAAGGGGAAATGGGGTAATGGAGTGTTCCAAATGCGACGGAAACGCGATTGGAGCTGTCTCCTCGTGAGTCAGTGTTCCATTCACTTAGTAATTACTGAAGCTCGTGTTTTATACGGGACGACTTCTTTGTGGGTTAGTTACGAGTTAATATCGAGGGTGATAGGTATGTTAAAAAGTATTTTTGTAACGGGTAAACTACGTAGTTACTTGATACAATTCTTAAATCATTTATTTCACTGGCTTTAACGCACAACTTAATCCAATGTATTGGTGCGTTCTAGTCTATTCGTAAACTTTTATTGTGTTCTACTTGTTTATACCTAAACACAGCAGGAGGCCAGCCAATTGTCATAAACTGGGCACAAATCCAGATACCGTTGCTGCTTCTCAGAAATTCCTGATGATAAACCATAGTAACCATTTCCTCGACCCGAGAATCGGACCTAGGATCTCATGCTGAATAGTCAAGATTGCAACCACTAGAGTTATGAGGCAGTCAGCAGGCAGACATATTACTTTGTATCTATTATAACAAACAAAAAAAAACACGAAAAATTGTAAGCATTTCGAATTTCTCTCTTCCGTAAACAATTTGCTAAGTAAATGATACCAGGGCAACATAAAATCAAGAAGCTTTATGTCAGCTGACGCCTAGAGTTATTTTCAAATTCCCTTTACCGGCTTCTGCCAGTATTAGAGCAAGCTTAAAGGGTCTAAACGTAATTGTATCAAGCGGAATGGGCGAGGTCAAGTAGATTTAATACGCTTTTGAAGGCACGGAATCAAGCAAGCCTGAAGATTAACTAAATGTTAAATAGGCTTATGGGCTGTGTAATTAGGCACTGTTCGTTACTTGCCAGGCTCAGCAAAATTATTTAAAATCATTGAAATATTAAATACCTACGTAGCTACTTTTGACGGTGGTGTTAAGGCGTAGCGCGAATGCAAAATATATTTCATTGCAGAGGCAATAGGGATGTGTCCT
The DNA here is from genome assembly GCA_949775195.1 of Diarsia dahlii. Taxonomy (NCBI): domain Eukaryota; kingdom Metazoa; phylum Arthropoda; class Insecta; order Lepidoptera; family Noctuidae; genus Diarsia; species Diarsia dahlii. Next base: position 10,995,592 of record OX459201.1, read on the forward strand.
GGGATGGTCCTGGGTAAAAACACAAATACCCAGACCCGGAACAACTATCTGTAGGTCTTACAAATATTGCTTGAGCCACTGCGCTAACCGTGCCGTCAAATCAATCTATGTGATGGACTAATTAGTTATTTTGTCAACTACTTGTGTGTGTGTCGTTGGATCATAGCAGGTGGCGTTCTGTAGTTTCTGCTTACCCCCATGGGAAAAAAGCTTGAGTTTATGCATGTTCAATAAAATTTGTTGCTGAAAATGTTTTCAATATTATACTTATATCAGAGCATACTTCAGCATACCCACATAACTCACACAAAGGGAAATAATCAAGTATCAAGCTCACTTCACATTGAAACAGAAAGGCATGGTTTTGATAAAGCAATAAGTAAACAAAACACTCGAGCCTATTGTACCACAACCGGGCAACCGCTCGTAATCCGCTGTCCATTTTTCATATTTCGCATTACACGTAACTCCCCACACTGTTAAAGCTGGTCGCTCGGCTCGGTTGAGAGGGTAAAATGTGGAAAACCTAAACGGAATTTATGTTTTCCAGAATGTCACCCTTTATCGAACGTTTCCATACAAAATTGGGGATGGAGCATAAATTGTAGCGACCGGTCCGAGGACGTTTTACGGTACTTTGAGGAGGATCCTAGCTTGCCTTTAATACAGGGTCGTTGTATTCTTTATACTGCTCTGTTGGTCTCGCGGTGGTTAGGGCGATTGCTAAGCGTGGGGTTCTGGGATTCGATTTCCAGATCCAGTAAAGTGTCATTGAGCTTCAGCAGTTGGTACTGTGCCTGATCTCGGTGAGGCACTACAGGTACCGTACTGTACTGTGTTTTATTATACCTACTGTTTATACGGACTTCAGATTAAGGAGTTCCAAGGATTCGGTGCCATTCGGCGAGTCACTGAAATATACTGCTTTTTATGCGACTGAATTTTATCTTTGTGCAGCAGACCGTTTTTCCTTTGCATTTTATGAGCTGTTAACGTCTTTTAGGGAACTAATAAAACTTCCTAAAGTTCCATAAAAGTTAGAACATTTTTAAAATACAAGATTAACTTCCTCTGCGGTTCGAATTTTCACTTTACCCTCTTTCGTAAACGCCAACTTTAAACTGCAAAGGAAAAGCAAATAGTCACCCACAGCTGACGAAGATTAAATTAAATGAGGAAAGTTTGAAGAACTATCTCTTTTCAGATTGTTGGATTGACGACGAGAACCGATTGTGAGACCGGATGCAATGGAGAACCGATACTGTCTTGAATCCAATTTTAAGTTTTAAGTAGGTATTTGAACTACATGAAATGTACTGAAGAATTTATAGTGGGGATTTAGTTGCCTGTTCTGTTCTATAACTAACTAAATTATATCTATATTCTCCTTTACTCGTCATCTCATCAGACACCTCCTTTCTATCCATATTATTATAGTTCATATTTTACCGTTTCGTTGGTCTTTCTCTACTCTTATACTCCTCCACATTCATAGAAATCGAAACAAACAAAAAAGATAAATGAATTTCAGGGTGCACGTGGAAACAAAAAAGCTCCACCCACGGACGAGCCAACAGGGATTGAAGTTTGTTTGCGAACAAATTCGCGGACATCAGCAAAACTATCCATAAATATCGAAGCGAACAAAAATATTTCATATCAGAACCAAAACAAAGATAACTCATTCAGAAAATAATATTCGTTCCTACGAAGAAACGATAATAATTTCTTGCCATGACATAATAAATGATGGTTCGCGTATAAACACACAGGTACCATATATATTAGGAGGGAGATAATGCTCCGGAACAAAAAAACATATAGACATAAATACGTTAGAAAAGGGACCGATTCCCCTTTATTGAAAACCTCCGTCTTTATCATCGCCCTTTGATTCGAGCGAGTCCACCCGAACAGGTGTCATATTTCAATGGAACTTTTTCCTCCTCCCTAATTCGATCCAGCAAATGATTTGGAAAGGCCCGATTGGATGACGTCATTATTTATTATGTATAAATGCCAATGCACGTGTTAGTATAGCTAGTGAAAGGCGAAAGGAAAATGCCCGGGTCGGGGGAAATAAATTATTAACTTTTCGCGGAAATCTGCGGGTAAACTATTTTTGCACTGTTAGGGAAATGAGTATTGTACGCGATTGGTAGTTCATTGTGCTTTCTGCAATATTTAACCTTATTGTGATAGATTGTAATAGCAAGTGGGAGAGAGAAGACACGAAAGGATTGTTGGTTTAGTAGAAAAAAACATCAGCCGGAAACTATTGCTAGATCGGGACTGCTTGAACGTGATTTGCACTGGTTGCTTCAGCGAACGAGATATTTTTCGTTTTCAAATATTAGTAGTGTCAACTGGTAGGCCACCCTATAGAAAGCTCCAGGGTTTGAGAGACGAGACGAAAAAAGGCCAAGTATACCAAAATTATTATGAATCAGCTTTTAAAAGTACCTAAGTTACTTCGGTTTAATCCCAAAGTGACTTGCAAATGAACTCCTTTGACACCTTCACAGCACTTCGATAATGTCTCAAAATTTATGAAGCGAAAGATGACGCCACAAAAAAATGTTATAGCGCTAAGTAACGCATTGAAATTTTTGTTACCATCTTATTGATCGCACCATTTAACTTAATGTGGTGTTAATAATTGACATGAATGCGTTTAAACACCTAATATGTGTTTGGGAATAATATTACACGTATAGAGAACATTGTGAGCAGTATTTCGTAGTGTTTAATGGTTCGGAATCGTGATAGTTGAACTTAGTGCCCGCATTCATAATACAAGGTGTGGGCTCGGAAGACGGCGAGTTTTGAAACAAAAGGAATGAAGGATGCATTTCTGGGTAGATTTTCTTCGCTGTGGCTTTTAATAAAATTGCAGTCATTTTAATCTTGTAACTTTTTACCCGACTGCTGCGAAGCTCCTAAGGAGAGTTATGTTTACATTTTTAATAGACGGAACTTTTATTTCAAACGAGAAGCGCACTGTGCAATTGTCAAAGTAATTTAAGTTAAGTTTTTAAACTGACATGGTCACTGACACTACTATTAATATCATAAACGGGATATTAATAGTAATTTAAGTTACTTTGTGGAAAATATTGGTTCACTCTCAATTATATTTTGGTTATATTTTGGTTGGTGGGTGATATTATGATCAATGTTGGTGATACAACAACACATCAAGCTCTACATTCCATTATTTATTCTATCATAGCATCACTATGTTTATATTTCTTGTACAATGAAAGATCCGCATAAATTGTATTTCTATGGCTTCGTCGTGCTGAGTGTACTGAAAAATACTACAAACGTATTACAAAATACCTACACCGCCTACACGATTGAGAGATGTTTTTAAACGTTCTACTTTTGAAACGATCTATAAAACAGAAGTCTGTGAATCACAGAAAGGAGCCAAAATTCGAATTCCCAGTGTTCTAATAATATTTCGAATCCTTACAAACAACAGAACTTTTCCTTCGATTTTCCGTTTAAATCCAATTTCGGGAAAACGTGCCGTTCATACACGTAGTACAAATCACGGTACTTTTCTCGGTAAATAAAATCAGCGCGCGGTGGCATTGACGGATCGTTCGCCCACCTACAATGAACGATCGGTGGCAGAATGGCAGCCTGGCACACTGGCACTTTCTGGTAGGCCCTCGCGAGTATTTTTCCTTACCAGCTTTTAGCCGAAACGTTTCAGGCGTGAAGAATTTTATTCCCGCGGGAAATAGGATTTGGAGTTTAGTTGTAACGGGTATTGTTTTTCCTGGTAGGCTTTAGAAAAGGGTATTTCTATTTATTAGGTTAGGAATTCGGTTGAGTGTGAGTTAAATTATGATGGTTGGTTTTCTCATGATAAGTAGTTACCAATTGTTGCTAAATAGGCTATCTACTGCTCCTGCAGCACTTTGACATGGGCAACTAGTACAGTACTTTCACAAGTTACAATGACCTTGTGACTGTGATTGTAGCTTCGCTTTTTTTTGGTTTTTTTTTTTTTAAATGTTGCCCCACACTAGGTTTTCTCCTGTATCGTGGGTGCGTTCACAAACATAGAAAGTCACATACACAAATACCCAGACCCGAAACAACTATCTGCAGGCCATACAAATATTTGTTCCGTGCGGGGATCGAACCCGCGACACGCAGCGCATTTGAAAGTGCCTGAAATGGTCTAATTGAAATAAATGCTTTGAGTTTGAATTTGATAATCCACTTTTTCTGTTCTTCTAATACTTTTACTGTGCTCAAAATTGCCTCGATCAAAATGGTTCTACCCCCTTTCGGCATTAGCGTTTACAAGGAAATTGCCGATGTGTCGAAGTCGAATATTCTCTCTCTCGCACGATTTTTCGGACGAACTCACCTAGCAATTAAATATTAAACGATTTTACGCCCGTTTTACAGCCTCATACAAGTTATGGGATCCAAGATCCAGTAACCGTAATGCCGTAATACTATGTATGTTATAATACATACAGAGGAAGTTAACGTGATCTTTAATGTTCTGTGTCAAGCCATGTGTAATACAGCCAGTTTGGTCTTTGTTCGTATTATTCATAGGAAACTTTGTTATGGGGTGACATTTATTTATCTGTTGGGATAATATTTTATTTTAAACTTATTGTTTTCAGAGAGCGTGTTGATTTAAAGGTAGGAAAGGAATGAATTGAAGATATTACTTTAAACTTACACACCATATCCCACTCACCACACAGCGATCCTCTCTTTACACAAATATTCACACATTCATAAATAAAAAAGGTAATTATGGCTGTATCAGCAAACATCAATAAAGGTTTCTTTTGAACACAACAGTAGAACACTGATTCCTCCATTCTAGTTTAGGAGGTAGGGTTTTTCACTATCAATGCAGCCTATTTAAATAGAACAAGACATTTTTTTCTTGGTATCGAATATAAAATATTGTATTTTGCGTTAATAAAGTTATTTTTTTTTACTTGTTTTCACAAAAATGAGTCAAACATTTTCGGAATTTAGACTTTCCATATCGCTGTAACAATAAGGTACCTAGGTAACAAAAAATAAGAACGACGGAAAAAAACGAGCGACTCTCAAATTTCTTTATGCTTTCCATATTTAAATGCAAACAGAAGCCTAGATTGAAGCCAAATTAACATAGGACAGTAACGTTTATGGAAATATACTCTATGTTCCCACTTTCCCAGTTATAGGTACTTGTCAGGGTGAAACCCTTGCTCTCGAAACATGCCATTATTAATTTAGACTACGACATTCAATGCAGTCAACCATTTTGAACCCCTCATTGCGTATTCTGTGGGCTGGTAATAAATTTCAAATTAACAAATTTCTAGCAAATTGAATTTATGGTCCTCTCAAAACATACGAAACCCCAATTTAGTACGAAACTTCGGAATTAGACGAGAAAAAAGTTTGTTTCATATTATTTATCCTGGCAACATTATTATTGCAAGTAAGAAAATTATGTGTTCCTAAATAAATTATATAGAAAATGGTTTTCTAATTATTTCGTGTCTAAATTCATCTTTAAATATTTATACAGGTTATACCAATTAATTAAGTAGCGTACCTTTATCACCCTTAAGCTATTTAATTAAATATACATGTATACCCAGAACCCTCAAAAAACAATATCCCACCTGTAATCCTTTTTTTGTCCGAAATATTTTTGTAAGGAAACAAGGATATTAAGTAATGAGTATTGTCCGCAGTATGAACATTTCATTACCTGCCTGGCATCACACAGAATGGGTAATTTAATCGTAAAGCTGAGCATATAATTTCAACTGCATTTATTTACTCGTGATCATGGTACTTGCAACAGCGATGAAATATTGGAACTCAAAACAAATAGTAAACATGGTAAATAACCTGTTTTCAGAGTTAACTATAGCATTCTAGAACTCAATTTTATTTTTATTTTTGTTTTACGTTGAGTATGAGGCTTTTGGGCTACTTTGTTTTATTGTATGTTTATTTTATAATGCTCGTCTTATTTGCCCAGAATGAACAGTTTTCCTTTCTTTTCTTTCCTTACAAGAAGTTGTGGGCTAAAGTTATCACGTGCTGCGCTCTGGCGTGTTCCCAGCGAAAGTTGGGCTAAGACTGAGCTATAAATATCCTGGTCTGTGCGCCAATAAATTAATGTTGCCAGCATGAGGACGCGCGCCAGAGGTTGCGGTCTATTAACTTTCTGTATAAATTTTAACGTTTTCATTCTGGTTTGTTGTACCGGGTGTGTTGCGGTTTTTGTCGCAATTATTTTTTTGGTGAATTGGGTGGGAGGTAACTTTCTATGAGAGTAGGGGTGGCACGTTTATGCAACTTTGATGGTTCTAGTTAAAACGTTACGGGATATTTAACATGTTTACTGTTTGTTTTATTGTGTTTGTTTGTATTTATCTGTGATCATGGTGCTTGCAACAGTGCCGAAATATCAGAAACTCGAATCCAACAGTAAACACGGTATTTATCCTATTTCACCGTTAATAATAATGTTAGTAACACATGACAAGGCTAAAATAAGATTTAAAACTCCCGAAGCTATATAGCTAATTTGAGGTGGTGCAGGAAAAGAGTTCCTGGAAGAATATGGGGGAGAACTATGCCCAGCAGTCAAAGATATAAATAAAAAACAATACTTGTGTATGAAACAATAAACTCTATTTATTTGTAATGAAAAGTTTGACATATATAAATCCACAAAAATGTATCAAAGTTTTAAACCGGATGGCAGTAATATTGTTGGCAGTAGATATATGTTCTAGAACCTTCCAGAACATACAGGAATTAACGACTGAGATTGGTAGCTCAGTCGGTAATTCTTGTGTGAAGCTTATCCACTGAATTATTAAAACCAATTTTATTAATTATTCTATTCAATTTGTTGTATTATTAATCTCCATAAAATATTCTGTTACTAACAAAGGTGAAATAAAAAAGGAAATAAAATTAAAAGAAATGCCTTTAATTTTGTAAAGGGCAAGAGACTCATTAACGTACTATTCAAAAGGAATTTCTTGTAATTTATTTGGCTCCAAATTAGAATATTATTTATGATATCCCAAGTATAAGATTTATGAAATCAGATTTGACAATTAATTTACTGTTTTTGGGATGACTTATATACTTGAAAATTACTATTCGAATTTGCTAATTCAGAGAGAATAATGTAACAAAACACTTTCTATATACCTAAATATTGAAACAATCCATATTCCTCAGTAATGGTGAGAAGAAATAACACGATCCATTATTTTTCGTCATAATATTATTATATTGTAGGTACGAGTACAATATATCCTCTTCTGTCGACATAAGAATGTGTCTATGTGACTACCTCGCTGGTCTAGTGGTTGCATGCGTGACTGCTGTGCGTGAGGTCCTGGGTTAGGTTCCCAGGTCGGGCAAAGTGTTATATGGGTTTTTTATCAGGAATTTCACTGTAGCAGTTACCGAGTCTAGATATGTGCTTAGTTGATGGCAATAGGCTCGTCCCAAAAATTACTGGCGAAATGTGGGCGTTTGGTTATTTGATCTTGCATTCACTATCGTTCTATACAATTATATAATTGGCCCCGGTTACCATGAAAAAACTATAAAAAACCAATATTGGTCTGTTGGAAGACATTTCTTATGAAATTAACAGTACCTTTGTGCTCCTCTAATATAACGTCATGTCCTGTTACGTATTATGTGTGGACACTGTACATAAATAATATAGATAGGTACAGAGAGGGTTTATCTCACATATTTCTAATATACGTCTACATGTTATTTTAGGTACTAGTCCTACCTATGTAAATCTAAACTTCTATCTAATACATTAAAAGTTTAGATTTATGTACTCGCACGACAAAAGTTTGAAGCGTTATAGAGTTAATAACTCGTGGATCCAAAAAAATACTCATAAAGTTGGAAATAAATATATAACCATTTTCAGAACCTAATATAAAGTTTCAATACTATAAATAAATGTATCCATCATAATTGAATTAATAATGAAGTTTATTTTACTTCCTGTGATTTAGAGTGCTTCTAATTAGGTCATTATAATATTTCGAATGACAAGTTTCATAAAACTAAATAGAACGATATTCCAACTGGCTTTAAGAGGTTTCTATATTATTACATCTATATAAATAAACCGTTTGTAATATCCAATAAACAGCTATTTACTATTCAGTAAATAGCTGTTTATTGGATATTACAAAAAAAAAAAAAAAGTGCCGTATATATATTTTTACATACATTCATTCGAATGTATGTAAAAATATATATACGGCACTTTTAACAAAAACTCATTTTTTGAATTTTTGTCTGACTGTTCGTTCAGGCAAATCCTCGAAACGGCTGGTCTGATACTGACGGGATTTTGACGGCACTTTTATCGGCAGGTAACTGATGCATTTTTTTTTTCATAGCCTGTACTGTCCCACTCCTGGGCAAAGGCCTCCCCCAATTCCTTTCAAGTGCTCTTTTCCTGAGCCACCTCGAACCAGCCCTCGTGGTGCGCGTCCAGATCGTCTCGCAACCTCTTTCTGGGCCGGCCTCGGCGGCGCGCGGCGCCGTCCGTCTTCCGGCAACCATCGTGTTGAGGCTTTTGCCCAGCGGTCATCGTGCATGCGGCTGACGTGACTCGCCCAATCCCATTTTAGCCTAGCAGCCTTCTTACCAACGTCCACTCTGCCCGTTTAGGAGCGCAGCGTGGTGTTTCGAATTCGATCTTGTCTTTTTACCCAAAATGCTACGTTCCATTGCCCTTTGGCATACTCCAAGGCGGAACTTCTGCGTCTCGGTGAAAGACCATGTCTGAGCACCGTAGGTTAGGATGGGCAGAATGCACATGTCGAAAAGGTCTAATTTAGGCTACTTTTATTTCAGGTTCTATGCTGGTATTGAAAAGATCGTTAACAGAAACCGATTCGAAAAGAGAAGTAGGTAGGGGGGGGGGGATAGTATTATCTTTTATAATAAATTCATGCGAACAAAAGTCACGCGAAACAGCCACTATACAAAATAAAAATACAACATTGCAATCCTGACTCCGCAACAAAATCATACAAACGTAGTTTCCAACAAATTCAATAGCATTGTCTCTCGACGATTTTTGATGAAACAGCCCTGTTCCCAGTTCCGGAACAGAATTCACAAGTTTACTGTTTATTTACAACCACATAACCATATCAACGGACTTGCTAGTTTGCGATTTACGATCAGATCCGTAAATCCGTTTCGATCAACAAAGCAGTTTCCGACAGTTAAAACAATCGTGTATTTGTTCAGAAAAGCCATTCAGTTAAACCAAGTTAATTGTAGATCTCGGTAGATTTGCATAGATTTGTTTGGTTTGGATTTGCGCTGTTTACACACTACCGCTTACCGGTACGAAACTGACGTGAAATGCGGTATTACCAAATGCATGTTGGTCTGTTACCGCCAAACGTAATATTACCTCGAAAACAGGCCGGAGTGGTGTAAAATATGAACATGAGTCTCTATTTGGTTGCCGTGGTGCGAGGTGTATGTTTAAGAAAACCTAAACATAGCGAAAATAAATATTTGAGAAAACCTACTCTTTTACTTAGCGTGTTGAAGACAATTCAATAGTCAGCAAAAAAAAATGTTTGCCGACCAGTTTGGCACTTTCAATAGCCTCCATCAGCTCCTGTGATGTGCAAATAACATGACAGGCAGGACACGATATCAAGTGTCCCATCGTTTGTGGGGCAACACCACATTTACACTCCAGGGCAAAATCATCTTTGAATCTCCACCTAAATTAGGTTTTCCTTGCTTCGGCCTTCCTTTGTATCTGGTGGCTAATAAGCATCTTCCAGGTCAGTCAGGCCAGGTGTGAGGAAGACTATCCACCAAATACTCAAGCTAGAACATCAACACATAACGTCATGCCTGAAGTCCCTGACCGTCGGGGCTGCGGGTTGGTCACAAAGATACCGCGGCCTCGACATAAAGGGCTAAGAAGGAACATGGGTGGGTTTTAGTCAGTAGAAGTCTGACACTCCCTTTCGCTCTGCCCAAGAGCGGGAGCGGTTATTTGATGATTTTCCACCCACCCAAAAAAAAAGGGTAAGCACGAGGTGTAGTAGTGGTGTTCACCCACATTCCGCTAGTTATGTTTAAGTCCCATGTAATATTGCTAATATAATAATCCTATTGCCATGAATCAGACAAGAAGCCAGACTCCGTGGCTGCTACTGAGAAACCCAATTGAACTTTACGGGATTCGAACCCAGGTCTTCATGCTACACAGTCGCACTAGCAGCCACTAATAGAGCAATTTAAGTAGTCAGGCAGAAAATCAACATTGTGTCAATCTTACGGTTTCGAACTCAAACTTATATTATCCTACCTATTTAATTATATTAATTACCATAATTTCAAAATGATTAAATTATCACTAATAGCTACAAATTAAGCTGATTATCAATGCAGGCTGCATTAATAATATAATCAACATCCACGCGGCCTCTCTTGCCAAATTAAAAATTAAATATTAAGATGCCGTAACAGAATCGTATATTGTTTGTCTCTAAGGAGACGTAAATTTTCTGAATCATACATATTTAATATAGGCCTACACTTTGGTATCACTCCGAAATGAAAGGAACAACGTAAGTATCTATTACAAACAAAAGTTTAAATAGATATCTTCTTAAATGGGAAGGAGGACTAACTTTGACAAAACGGTTCGTCAGCGAGTGTCAGATAGTTTGAGAGGTAGCAATGTAAAGGCAATATAATATTGTACCCCTCAAAACACAATAGTAATTGGCGGAATGTGGATCGAACAACTATGCTTTACCTTTTGAAGATAGCAGACTTGGTGTCATGTTATGTTCAAATCACGACCGAAGTTCCACACGACAAGTCTTTACTGTCAAAATACTTCGTTGTATTGAAAATCAAAACCGCTCCGGGTAAACAGATTGGTGATCGCACCTTTTTCCCATAAGCTAAGGTAGAAATCACAAACGCCACCTAGTATGAATGAACCTTACATACTCCTTGTGCCACGTCCACTTCATACACGGTCATATCATCATGAACTTTTTTAAAGAACATCATCAATAAGGTCAGGGGGTCTAAAATGGCCACTTTTGCAGATCATAATGTGAATTGCGTTTAAAAGCGTAAAATGGACCTTTCATAATAAAAACTGTGTCTGTGACTATTTTAAGAATGTTAACGCAATTCATATTATTTTCCTACTAAGATGTATTTTACTAAATTGTTACAGACGCAGTTATTATAATGAAAGGTCCATTTTACGCTTTTTAACGCAATTCATATTATGATCTGCCAAAGTGGCCGTTTTAGACCCCCAGGTCTAGGGTGTCCCCTCCCGACGTTGCCACATTTACCTGCCTAGTAAATACCTTTTACGAGTCAACTTCTACTCATCCTCTCCACATGAACAAAGCATCGAACCGTACTCTTTTAAATTCTACATCTCCTTTCATACCGCAACGTACCTATAACTTTTACAACAATGTTTTACCGACAATAGACTACTACTAGAGTTATAAAGACACTAGAAAGTAACTTTTTCCGTTATCAGTATTAAAGATAAACACAGTGTAGACACACCGTTTAGATTCATTAAAGCCGAAGTTACGTTCTGCAGTTTAATTAAAGTTTTGTATATTCGCTAGAGCCGTCTCGCGGCGCTGCCCGCATCCCTCTACAAAGTTGTCCGAAGGAATCTGACCTAGATGTAGCTCAGTCTACATATAATATGTTAGTTACAAAATTTTAGTAAAGTTTTAAAACTTGTGCAATATTCTTAAAGTTAATTTCCTTAGAGACCGCCTTCCGTTGACGTACGTTGTTTTGTGTGTCTTCCTTTATTAATTTTCTTTTGTTTATTGGTTTAGTTATGAGAGAAAAAGGATGGGTTATGCAAGCAATTAAGTATTAGTAATTTATTACATCACGACTGCTCTCAAAACGAAGAAGGAAAACATCGTGAGAAATCCGGCATGTCCTATTAGAACTAAAAAATCGAAGACTTGGTGCATCCACCACTCCGCACTGGACCGCAAGGTAGAATTATACCTATAGCCCATTCCCTTTCAAAGAGAGTAGGCCTGTGTACTAGAGCAGTGGGAACACTGACTAAACATAAGTATAATATAATCTTTATTGAAAAAAGACGAAATACGTACCTAATTACACTTATCACAATATTGTTACAAGTACAGTAAGTAAAAAACAAATCAAAATGAACCCTAACGTCTAAACTAGGCCGGGCCTGTATCTTAGACGTTAGTCGCTTCCAATGTTTTATAATCAGAGATCATCATGAGTATAGTGTGATTAAACATTACAGGGCAAATTTATAATATAATTAAATAAGTTATGTGCTCAGTAAACAATGTGGGTAGATAAGATATTTACTATTGAGTATTCTTAGGATCAAGTTAATAATTGGAAAACAGCCAGAGCTCGATGTGACTGCAGACATAAATCATTTGGAATTAATTAATTAGTCCTTTATTCAGCTTATTAAATCTAGCATCGCAAAGATAGCCTAGTGGTGTAACCGTTGGATTGCCAAGTCATAGGTCTCAAATTAGAATTCAAGGTCAAAATTCAAATTTACAAGCCTCGGGTTCTCGCCTTTGATTTTTCGAATTCATGTGTCTATTGTAAAGTATCACTTGCTTTGGAAAGGAAAACAGCATGTCTGAGAGATATTTTCTTGTCGGCATGTAAAGCCAAGTCAGTATTAGGTACCTAGTATTAACTGGGTTGTGGAGGTCAGATAGGCAGTCGCTCCATGTAAAATACTGGTATTCAGCTGCATCCGGTTAGACTGGAAGCCGACCCCAATATACTTGGGAAAAGGCTAGGCAGATGATGATGATGATGTAAAGCCAAGTCAGAGGCCCTTATGCCCTAGGCACGAACTACACGATATTGAATGATTAACACCACGCAAAAGTAACTTGTTTTTTATGTTCGTATGGGAATTACAGTATACATTATACAATTATATAGGTAGGTACATACCAGGATATCCAAAGAAAATAATAATGTGGAATCTGTCTTCAACAGTATTCCATGTGGTACAGTAAAATTATTTATAGTTTAGGAGCTAGATTTTTTTAAAATAATCTGTTTGGAAAAATGTGCCTTCCCGTATAAACATATTAAACTACATGTTTATGCGGGAAGGCAAACCGTTTAATTAATTTCTATCTAGAATATGAATTTCGCTGTACCAACGACTATAGACTAATTAACTCGTGGTAAACTGCCTTGCATTTCACGTTACCGCACAGACAAACAATCTCTCATTTACATATCTGTACACACGTAAAAACAACCTCATCATTAAAAGTAATAACATTACACCGTCATATTTAGTTTATTACAAACATTCTGCCAAAATGTGCATTTGCTGTTTGCCCGGGACATCGGGAGTGTCCCAAATAATTATATTTTGCCCGGGAACTTCGGGTGTGCTCAACAGAGCATGGGAATTTATATGCAACCATAGGAATTTATAGCCAAATTTATGGGTTTCTTCATATTTAATGGGAGACCACCTTTTGTTTATGACAACCCCGGAAAACTTTTGATGTTTGTTTGATTTTATGAAAGTCTTTAAATTGATTTGGATTTTTACTTGTTTGGCTCCGGTTACTACTAGAATACCTACAATTCTAGTAGTAACCGGAACCAGCTAAACAAAGAAATCGGAACTAACGCTACCATTCTGAATTTTCATTTTGTTTCACAAAACATAGACCTTAAACATAGCTGGCGAAATGTGGGTGTATTATTAGGTATTCAACTGCCTAACCCTTCGGGGAGTACAGGCGTGCGTGATGTTATGTTTTGTTCAATAAACAATCATTGCAGAAATGTTTACCAACAGCGTTTTCTGTCGGAAAATCAGAATTTTTTTTGTTAAACATCACCAACTAAAGACATTAATCAATGTGCGAAGCGAATTGAAATTAATCCAATATTCTAGACTGATGACAGCCATTAATTTATTATACCATCTGATTTATAGATTCCGTTAATTTTTATAATGAACTCATTCGTATAATGGTTTAAATAAATTCCGATGATAATTCATTGGTAAGTGACGGGATGACGCTCAATCTATACATAATATGAGTGATGCTTACATACATTTTAGTACACTCAAATCAGATTACGTACTCCATCATTTCAGACTGATTTTCCATTATGGTTTCAGCTAATATGCTGAAGCCAAAATTAAATAACGCCAGCACGGATATTAAAAAAGTGTATTAACTAAAGTACATTTTAAAAACTAATAGAAAATGAGTAAAGCGTCCGAGCATCCCATTTTAAAATCTATCGTTCACCGGTTTATCGGTGTAAAATATTATTTGATTCACGATAGACCAACCGACGATGGCCGAACGTTACACGAAAGGTGTCGAAAGAAGCCGAGCGCGGTGGAAAATTTATTTACCTGACGTCGGGGGTCACACGTTATTTCTATGGCCTATATTAGGGAAGCCTTTTACCACGAGTGGGTCAAGCAACTGCCTCTAATAGGTACTTTTGTTGTGAACCCAGAAATGTTACTCTGGGAATTTCCGGTAATTTCTGGATTTTTTCGTAAATGAAGGTCCAACTGCGGTACGTACGTGCCTGACTGTAATCAGGTTTTTTGCTGATTGCTACCGGTACCAAAACATGAATTCAAAAAGGAAAGCGTTGCGCCTAGAAGGAAAATGCCATGTATTTTTCCATCATTTAGATACTTAGTGTTAATTGTTGTTTTTATTCACTTTTCCGTTCCTGAAAATGGGCCTGGACCTTAGTCTTATTACATTCTATCCTTGTATAATAATTAAGTAATTTAATTAAAACCTAAACTGTTAAATTGTGTTTACTAAGTAATGTGTGCGATGCCACATTTCTTAGACAATAAGAAAATGTGACTTCGGACACATGGACTACTAAGGAGAATTGTGTTTATTTGATAACACTTTGGTAACCCTATCACGAACACTAAACACTAACTCGTACGGTTTTTTCGTTAGTTGATAAGGCTGTGTGTTTTCCTTTTAAGTATTACCTTTAAAAAAAAGCAAACTTTTAATTACTAATACGTATAATTACTTAAATCCCAAACTCACGATTGGTTACCAAAATCAGTGTCACTTTTTCACAAGTTTTCTAAAAAAATCTTTCACTCATACTTGTATCGTGGCATAAATTTTTTCACAAACTCGGCTCGCCTTTATATACGAATATCTAGCTGTATCTCTTTTAGGCTAAGAGAATGGAGCCCTATTTTCCGAGCGCACGCCTCTTTTGTTTCGTCCACATTCATTAATCTATATGGGATGGGAGGGCTCTTAGCCTACGGCCTTCTACGGTACTCTGACGGCACTCGACTGCCGTGTTACTTGTCGTGGTACTTTTTTAACACTTTTAGTGCCTAATAGCTTATTAATGTATCACTTAGCAGGTTCCTGGAAATGGCTGAAAAAGGTAGGCAATTAGCATATTTGACATTTTGCCGATGAATTTATTATCTCACAAAGGCTTTAATCATGCATTGGAACGAAATTACAATGTAGGTAAGCTTAACATATCGTATTTATAAACTTGAGTGAGTTGAAAATGATTAAATAAACTGACAACCTTTCATGGTTCCTAGAAAATGTGAAATAAACCGAGCAAAATTAACTTTAAGTTTTGCTGCGTTACACTTATATTAAATTATGCTTATCATAATATTAAATTATGCATTTAATTTGCGCCACAAGTTGTAGGAAGCACAAAAAAGGCTGCGAACGTAACGAAATTATTTATTTACCTCGCTACCGTCGGCAACGTACAAACAATAAATATTAATTATTTCGTTAGTTTGTGCTTTATTTATTTACGTCTAGTGTATTGAATGTACATTAAAGTCACTTACGGATAAAATATAGTTACGGCGCATATGGTTCAAAAAATATATTGCTTGAAACCGGCTTTTACGGTTACCCATACTTAACAGTAAAATATTTGCTTTAATGTGCTGCCATGCTGGGTTTACGACGATACTGTAAGGTAGTTACTTATATGTATCGTAATAAAATGGTACTGGCTCTTATAAATCCTAAAATACTTGTATTCTTGTAAGAGTCACCATCTCATAGGTTACTGAATTACATTGAGGTACACAGTTACAATGGAATTTAAAATAATTTCGACCTGGCTTTGTGCTTTTTTTTTGGTACTCCATATTCTTTTTTTATTTTATTTTTAACTTAATTGTACGTACTTAAGTAAATTGTATGTGCTTAAGTAAAATGTGTGGCATAATTTGTCATTTTATGGGTGCAATTTTCTACGATAGTTTAATACAGTATAGAACAGTAGACTTATCTGGGATGAAGTAAAAATATTTGAAAATATCAATAACCCTCCTTTTGGGCTTAGCCGCAGTCGGGTAAAAAAATAAGCCACACTTAATATTATCTGTTGTTTTATTTATTTCCTTCGAGTACCTAATCAAAATACTGCGCATTTTTTACTCATAAAAATTCAGTTCACGTAAGTCGTAACGCAAAATATAAATGAAGTGATGAATTGGGTGTTTTATGTTGCCTACATAAATGATTAATACAAAGACTAGCTTTTGTACGTGGCTTCAATTGTGTGTGGATCGAAAATTATATCACAAACACATGCGAGAATCGTCTTCAACTATGTTGGAAATCGTCTGCATAGCCGTTTCCCAACTGTGTTGGGGTCGGATCCCAGTTTATCTGGATGCAGCTGAATACCATTATTTTGTATGGAGCGACCGCCTACCTGGCCTCCGCAACCTAAATATTGGGTAATACGATACTCCTTAGTAGGATAGGATGTCAGACTTCTGAGTACTCGTTACGACTGGCAAAGATCTACAAAATTGGGACAAACGGCTTAACAACGAAGTTACGGAGGAAATTAATTGTTATGTATTGATGGTGAGCTATCCAGGGACAACCTCAGCAAGCACGGCTTTACCTTGAAGGTCGAACCGTGTGGCTGTTATTATAGCCAGGCTCTTCCATAATAATAATACTAGGTAGTAGTTTTAAAAGGAAATATATAATAATGTACAAAATATAAATGAATGAGAATACTATTTATTAACTTTTGATTCAGACCGGCCGATTAAGTTCCCGTTATCTTACTAAACAGATTATTTCATAGATATTCTGTTCCTTAATTGAATTCATTGGGCAAGTATTGGCTACTAGGATTTCGTGAAATAGACACTACCATATCAGTGCGACTGTTAGGCTTTGGGGATTTTGTTCCCATGTTGAAAGTGGCTTTGTTGGTTTGTGGGCAAATTCTCTGAAGCAAACCCAGAAGTGTTTTGTTTGGGACTTAAAACATAACAGGCATACAAACACCTGCCTAACGCTTCGGGATGATCTTGAACTTATGTTTATGTGTAGGTAACTTTAACTAACTTGTTACTGGGTAAGCAAACATACTTTACTTCTCTCGACTTGATTGGCAGAAAGGCTGATTAGCACCTATGATACGAAACCCAGTCTGATTCCCGCACGGGTTGGATTGAGTCCAAATTCAGCTTTTCCAATGTAGAGTGCATTTGCATGTTTGAATGATTAGTACGCACTTGGCAACTACAATGCTTTAAAAAATAATTTTTACCAGTGACGTAAACCTGACTGGTGAAATGTGGCGAAATATTTTTTTATTTTATTTTATTTTACTTTATTGGGACATAAAACAGTTACACATTACATTTAAGTATTACAGATATCTTAAGAACTAGGTAAACATGTAACCCACAAAAATGCCCGCGAAATAATGGTACAGGTAAAATTTAGTTTAATGCGTGCGGAGTAGGATGTACACGTACTCATAACTCTTAAACTCATAACTTATTAGTTACATAACAAAAAATAATAACTATAATGTTCACTATAAAAATTCAATAGCCATCTTTTTGAACCTAAAGTGCGTAAGTGCGCAAATATCTAAATCTATGAATTGTGTGTTATATATATCTACAATGCGTCGGAGAGGCGCCCGTGCACCGGCGTGAGTTCTGCACCTTGCGGTGTGGAATAGCCGGGGCACGCGCGCCTCTCGACGCATCACTGTTCTAGGTACAATATAACATAGGTTATTCGTAATTTCTGGACAGTCGAACCGGTTATTACATAGACCATGAAGCATCATGACCATCAGTAGGCTGCGCCTTGACTCCAAGCTTTGAAGTTTGTACCGTATTTATAATTGAGTGTATGGCAGTTTAGACTTAGTACATCTGTAGTGCATAGCACGTAAATATTTTTTTTGAACCATTTCCATTCTTTTTATATAAATATCAAAAATAGGACTCCAAACGGGTACTGCGAATTCCAATTGAGAACGGACCAAAGCTTTATATAAAATTAAAAACGTAGACGGTTTTTTAAAGTCTTTTGAAGAACGCATGACGAAACCAAACATACGATACGCCCTATTTATAATGTTATCAATGTGAAGATTGAAGTGCAATTTAGAGTCCATTGCAACACCGAGATCTCGGATATTGTCAACTTTCTGCAGAGAAATGCCGTGTAGACTGTAATCAAACTTTATAATGTTTTTGTTTTTTGTGAAAGTGATTGCATTGCATTTAGGTAAACTTAGCTGGAGTTTGTTATCTGAACAGTATTGAGAGAGTCTATCAAGGTCCTCCTGCAGCAGCAGACAATCTTGTCTGCCTTTGCACGACTTGTAAATTTTGATGTCATCGGCATACATTAGAAATCGAGAATGAATGAAGCATTTATTGATGTCGTTTATGAACAAAATAAAGAGTAAGGGCCCCAAAATTGAGCCCTGGGGTAAATATGACCGGCAAAATTTGGGGTACTATTAGGGTACACCTCTGCCTCACCCGTATGGGACGATAGTCGTGATGGTACGTAGGATGTTCCTGTGTGATAATTTCTAACCTTAATTTTGTAAAACTAGTACTTATAAATACGTATACATAAACAGGGGTTAGGCAGAAACCACAGGTTTCCACCTGATATAGCTCCCGACACGTAACTTGGCAAGGTTTCGAAATTCAAATTCAAAGTTCGCGCATCGTACACTTTGTGCCACAAAAAGTGGTCACTTTTATTGCTTGTCATTATTCTATGGTTATTGACATAATTTATTTTAAATAACGAAGTTAAAGAAAGGTGAAGACTTTGTGACATTTATTAGGTGTTATAAATAAAAATATGCATTTAAAAGTAAAACAATAACAAAAACAACAAAAACTAAATTTAAAACAACAACACTCGTAACAAAAACTAAATTTAAAACAACTAACAAAAACTAAATTTAAAACAACTAACAAAAACTAAATTTAAAACAACTAACAAAAACTAAATTTAAAACACAACGACAACTCAAATTCGTAACAAAAAGAAATAACAAAAACAACACAACTTTCGTGCACCGCAAGTGTAATCGGGAGCGAACGGAACGTATGCATTTGAATGCACCAATCGCACGCGCGGATGACCCTACCTCATCCCGCGCCCCGCGCCACCGCCAAAGAGACCTAAAAAATGACTTCTGCGCAACTAACGACTCTTGCCAAGTTACGTGTCGGGGACTATACGATCCTTACATAGGTACTCCTTTTGCCTCGTCCACATTCATACATCATCACGAACGGTCATATACGAACGCTGGTTGCGATAGAATTTCTAATTAACTATTAAAACCATGTCACGTACACACTAATTGCGTATGACGCTAACAGCTCTACTTATACATAGTTAGCAGTTGAGTGATAACTGATATCAATCTGCAGATAATGTTCCATAATTAATTATCTATATCAGATTCTGTATCCCAATTAGCACACACCAATCCGTGTAGGATTACCTATCACACAATGCTGATAAGCCCCTAATAAACATACATAAATGTGATGAACATTAATAACAGACCAACATACTTATATGTATGTACAGTCGAACAAACTATTTGATGTACACGCAAAAATGATATTTTTTATATTTAATCCCTAGAAACTGAATACTAAGGCTTGTGCAGTAAAGTTTCATGTAAAGTACAGTTAAGTTGCATTCGGCTGGGCAAATGATGACCTAAATCTAAACTCAAAAACAATATCTCTTCATAATATAGAGAACTAGCGACCCGACCCGGCTTCGCACGGAACCATTTATTCTACACTTAAACTTTCCTCTTGAATCACTCTATCTATTAAAAAAATTCGTATCAAAAGCCGTTGCGTAGTTTTAAAGATCTAAGCATACATAGGGACAGACAGCGGGAAACGACTTTGTTTTTATAATATGTAGTGATAGTGATGATAGTGAAGCTCACTATGATATGCGCCATACATACTACGGTCAGCATAAAACGAACCTTTTTCGCAAAAGGAATTGACTACCAAAAAAAAAAAACAAAAATATCAAAAATAACTTCACTGTTAGAAGTCGTTTTATTTTCAAAATAGTTTTTAGTTTACCCTTTTAAGTTGAATAATCTCGCGCAAAATCTGGTGATGAATTAGGTACATATTTCGAAATCGGTTCATAATTGAAGGAAATATTGATGAAAATACATTAAAAAATACAGTCGACCCTAGAATATGTTTAAAAACAATCTACAGCAAGTCAAAGATTAAAATTCCTACACAAAAATACGAGTGCGAGTGTTATCAAGTTTTTAACTCAATTTCGTGAATGCTATTTGACAGCCTTTGTCATAGCTCGTCTGAGCGTGACAGTTGCATAAAAGAGAGTTTGCACACCCAGAGAAGTTCGATTTGTTCAGTGATTGGATTGTGCTTCGTTAAAAATTCGAACGCGGATAAAAATGGGAAGAACTTTGTACAGAAATCAAAATGCTGACTGTGCCGTGTTCAAAATTTGAATGCGTACTTAATTGTTTTGTCGTCTGTACCGTACAATAGAAGATCATATTTGTCGACTGGTTTCACAAAATACTATCACAAAATTCATATTGTTTTTCTTAGCATCAATGCCGATGTTTTTAGAAATAATCCCTCGGTATAAGTCTACATAACAAGGACAATTTCCCGGAAACCCAGGAGGGAAAAGCGTACGGAAAAGGAATAAACATTTATTAAATCATACCGTATGTGAGAGTTAGAAATGAGTGTTTTATTACCGACCCAAGTTTGTGGCCAGGAAAATTGCGAATAGCATTTCTGTAAGGCACTTTTTTGCGTTTTTGTAAGCCAATTCGTAGAATATTGATTGTATTGTGAATTTGTGATGTTTTTAAGCGACTGATAGTATTTAGAGTAAGTTTTTGATTAATGAAATCATAATTATGAATGCGGAACTTCAATAATACATTACGGGGGTTTTAAAAACAATAAGTTACAACTATTGCTAAATTTAAGAGCTTTTACAATTTCTGGCTGTTAGGATAACATTATAGTACCCACATACAACTTCCATCTCTTTTAATAACTTTTTCGGTATAGAAAACACAATTCACAAGTCATTTATAGCCAAGCTATGTCCAGCTGTGGAATGTCGAAGGATAACAGTAATAAATACATATATAAACTTATTCCTTTGTTCCAAACTACAATCAATAGTATACAACCAATAAATCTAGTTAATGGTTCGAGTACAGACAAAAAAAGTTTCAACAAAAAAAAAACAATATTTCCTACACCGCTTATTTGGTGGCTCAATGTGGCATTATGAGCGACGGCTGTCGTAAAACGTCAAAACAATATTAACACGGAAAGTGCTTACACGACGTCTTTTACGAGCGGCAAGCTTAGTGTGAGTAAACCAGTATACCAGCAGTACACTCGATAATTAGCTCGGTATTAACATAAACACCTTATTTATTTTATGTTGCGTGATTTCCTAGTATAAGATGTCTACTTATCGAAAAAAAAACTCTATTTGTATTGAACTAAGTCACTAACTCTTTTCTTAACCACGCCATAAAAGTGACGTCTAATAACATTCGATATAATCGTAGAGTAACGTACTGTTAGGTATGTTAGTTATTTTTATACGAAAAACCTTTCACGTAATATAACAAATGCTGGATTATTACTTAGTAAGGAATTCTCTTGCTAATATCAGAAAACCCCTTTATTTTCCCGTAATACAAAAGTTGTACGTAAGTCGGCGTGCCGACATCGAAAAACTCGTTAAAAATCAATACGTAGCGGCAATGTTTACACGTAGTCATAGCGAACGAGCCGTATTGGATGTCAGCCAATAGCGAGAGATATTTGTCGAAAGCCATGACAACCGTAGTTACGCACCTGTGCTTCGAATATTTGGTCAATAAGCACAACAAACATTCAGAATAAACGCGAATACATTCAAACGATGAATCAAGACGCTAAGAAAATCGCGAACAGTCTCTACGGACGAGTAAACGTGCCGGCTGTCGAAAGATGCCGAGTTAACTTTTGCACAGACTTAGAAAAGTCAGTTTTGATGAGCAACTTCGAGAGGCGGGCATGGACCCAAGTTGGGCCCGACGATGAATGGAACTTCTACTGGGCCTCCACGCAGACGTGCCGGAACTTATTCAGCGTCGAGAGCGGATACCGGATGAATGACAACCAAATAATAAATCACTTTCCGAACCACTACGAACTCTCGCGGAAGGATTTACTCGTGAAAAATATAAAGCGCTATAGAAAGGAGCTCGAAAGGGAAGGCAACCCTTTGGCGGAGAAAGCCGAGGTCGCTTTACCCGGAGGTCAAGTGGTAACTCGGTACGTTCATCTAGACTTTGTACCTGTTACGTTTGTGCTCCCCGCCGACTACAACATGTTTGTCGAGGAGTACCGTAAATCACCGCAAAGCACCTGGATCATGAAACCGTGCGGAAAATCTCAGGGAACGGGAATTTTTCTCATAAACAAGCTATCTAAACTGAAGAAATGGTCTCGTGAAGCAAAAACGCCTTTCCACCCACAATTGACTAAAGAAAGTTACGTTATTTCGCGTTATATAGACAATCCCTTACTAATAGGGGGCAAAAAGTTTGACCTGAGACTTTACGTGTTGGTTACTTCTTTTCGACCTCTGAAGGCTTATCTGTTCCAACTTGGCTTTTGTAGGTTTTGCACGGTGAAGTACGACACAAGTGTTACAGAATTGGATAATATGTACGTCCACCTTACTAACGTTAGTGTGCAGAAGCATGGCGGGGATTATAATAATATACATGGTGGAAAGATGACGGTGCAGAATCTGCGCTTGTATCTAGAGGGAACGCAAGGCCGGGCGGTTACTGAAAAGCTGTTTGCTGCAATGCAGTGGCTGATAGTGCATTCTTTGAAGGCTGTGTCATCTGTGATGGCTAACGATAGACATTGTTTCGAGTGTTACGGTTATGACATAATAATTGACAATCAACTAAAGCCATGGTTAGTGGAAGTGAATGCATCTCCTTCATTAACATCAACGACAGTTAACGATAGGATATTGAAGTACAAATTGATAGATAACATGCTGTCGGTGGTACTTCCACCAGATGGTGTGCCTGACGTGCGCTGGAACAAAATACCGACTGCTGAAGCTTTGGGTAACTTTGACTTACTAATAGACGAAGAGTTGTTGGAAAAGGAAGAGCCCACTCATAGTCGTGCTTTGAAAACAAAGTATAAGTGAAAACAACTTTATTGTGAGTGTATCTAGATAAAACTTAGTTTGCTTTGTAAGTACTGATATCATCTTAGTACCGACGAGTTTCTGTAACATTCACAATAGCGATACAAACTTATAACCTATAAAATTCAAATGTTCTAGAAAATTTAAGCTAGCGAGAGGAAACGCTATCTGTACTACGGCGAATTGGTACTAACAGTTGAAACAATCAAGGACAGTGAAATTGTATCCTTTGGAAAATTCAAGAACAGTAGTACTATGTTGATAAATAAGACAAAAGTGTTTTGATTGGATATTGCATTTATAGTACCTATCCACGTACATTTAATAATACTTATTACTAATTGCCAGACTTGAATGCTATTATTATAGCATCATAGTATCGTTTTAACAAAAAGCCACATCGTTATGTAGTTTCTGCCCACCCGAATATGAAAAACCGTAACTTTCTGCATGCAGTGGCACTATCTACATTATTAAAAACATTTAAACCCCTATCACATGTTGCGATCTCGTAAAACTACCACGAGGAAAGTGTAAAATTAGAGACTTGCTACGTCAAAAGAAGCCGCCGTGCATACGTCGCGATTTGCATTTTAAAGTTTGTGGTGGAAAAATAACACCGTCGGGCCATTCTATATGCTAAATAGTGAAGAACTTCCGGGCGGTTAATGTTGTACAAGTTTATATCTGCCGCGACCGCCACAACTTGCTTTTGGAAGCAAACTTTATAATTTGGCCCTCAACGTTCTCTTTGGGAATTTGCAAAGTTCTTTTTTTTAATTATATGGCGTGTGTAGACGCTTTTTATGTGGTTTTTGGTAAGAAGATTTGATGCGGGTTTAAAAGAGTGGTCTTGTTTTTCCGGCTGCGGAATGTGGGACAGTGTAACAATAAACGCAAAACAGTTTTGTTTTCCGTATAGCGATATAGTCTGTCTTAGGGCTGGCAAAGTCAAAAGCGTTGCGACACAGTTTCTTAAGGAAACTGCCTGAAGTACCTACCTATCTTTGTTGATAGCGTTGCCACATTGCTTTATTTTTAAATGTGTCTGGGTTTACACAGTTTTGACCGAGTCTGTACACAATATTAATTTACGAAACCGATTTTTTAAAATATTTTTTCACCCTGCTATTTAACCCAAAATGGTGGAGAATGCCTTGTGGCAAGTCTACTTATACCACTATTGTAAATATATTATGAAGTTTACTTAAATAAAATACCTACTGTTAGCAGAAAAGACACCGTCAAGACGATGCGTGAAGAGGAACGCACACTCCAGCCACCACGCGGCTATATAAACCGCTGCACGACGCATTTCGGCCCTTTTTCTCCATCGAGTCAACAAGCTACGAGGAATCTCTGCCTGTTAGAACAGCCAATTCTGCCTACCTTCAATTTGATTCTGCCTATTTAGTGTTCTTTTTATTTCCTGTTAATTTAATTGTTTAAAATATAAAACCGTTGTTTGATAGTTGTTTTTATTTTTATCTGTTTAATGCTAGTTTGCTAATATCAGAAGTGGCATTCATTCTCACGTCTCCACTCTGTTGTTAAGGCAAAATTGGTTGTTCGAATTTGAAAAAGGAACCAAGTCATTGTTTTACATCGTAAATAAAATGTTGACTTTTTTCCTGCTATTATCATAATTACTGCGGGTAGATGTGTAACATGGTAAACGAAATGTTGAAAAATCTGGTGAGTACGTTCCAATTTGTTAACTGCATTATTGAAAAGATGACGGTAGTGCGTTTATGATTGCATTTTATAGAATGTTGTTCTGTAGCTTGTTGGTAATTTTGTAACTTTGTTTGTTAGGTTCAGCCTAGTAACGCTAATTAGCTATCCAGCTATCCTTATTAGTGTTTTGTTTAGTGAATAAGCTATTTAAGTACCTCGTACCACGCTTGCGCGTTGAGCGGCATTATGAACATGCTTAATAATAGCCGTAAAAGCAGAAGGCGTTCTAACAACTGTGGTTCTCAATCTAGAAATTCGTGATTATTCGAGTTGTGGTCATCCAGGTCATCGGAACTAGGGCTCTAGTCGTACTCCAAAAGGACGTAGGTCACCTAACAATTTACTAATAGATCAAATTTTAGATCGGTTGACGTCATTGGAAGAGCAGCGTCACAAGACTCCGCCGCGAGCACGTGAGGCGTGTGCGGTCGCGTCCCGTTCGCCGCGGGAGCCAGCCGAGGCGGCTTCGCCCTCCCCGGGTCGTTCCGCGAGCGCTGTAACGCCTGTAACTAACCGCGATGCCGCATGGCCGTTACGACCGCACGTCGAACGCATCATTGACGCTATTCGGTCAATCAACACGAAGCGGTGAGATCTAACCAATCTTATTTTTCTAATTTCGATCAAAGTATCAACGATTTAGAAAATAACATTTAAATTGACGGCACGGTTGGCACAGTGGCTCAGCGATTGGACTGCTGCGCTGCGTGTCGCGGGTTCGATCCCCGCATGGAACAAATATTTGTATGACCTACAGATAGTAGTTTCGGGTCTGGGTGTTTGTGTATGTGAGTTTAAATGTTTGTAAACGCACCCACGCTAATGGAGAAATTCCTGGCGTGGGGCAACGAAAGAATTATTGGAAGGATAATGAATTAATGACTGTCTGTATCGAATTGTAAATCGCTTAAAAAGTGGGTCAGTAGTGACGGTAGATGGAGTAAATAAAAAAAAAAAGAATACTGTGCCATAGGAGGCCGGATATTGCAAACATTTTAGATGAGGTCATGAAGACATTAGGTCCTGGGTGTGATTCCCGGGCAAATTGTTCTTAGGTTTTTGTGGGTGTACTAGTAGGTAAGTACACCTCTGCCTTACCCTTCGGGGATTGCAAACGTGATCTTATGTTGTGTTATGTTTGGTGAGTGTTTTTGATTTTGATTCTGGAGTTGAATTTTCCTAAATGAAAGAGTAAATGTTGCTTGTAAATTTAAATGATGAGGAGATTTTAAACAATTTGTTCTCATTTTGGTCTTTGAATCTAATTGAAGCTTTAAATCCTGCACGTGCCTACAAACATGCACATGATTGGCTAAGGAATTAGGTCAGTGGATCATGTACCTGACAATATTCATAAGAATTTTCATGAAGTTAAGTTGTGGTAGAAAGTCGAGTAAGGGATTCTATCGGCTGTATTGTGTTTGACAGTACCAGCTAATTGCGTAGTCGTAGCCCGATTCAAATGAAGGTTTTTTGAGGAAACTCATGTAGAATGTAGGTGCGCGATGCGCTTTAGCTTTAGTGGACGTCGAGGTCTGGAAAGACCGTATCGTGACGTCAGTGAGTGATGCCTGACATCCACTCGATTACTGGTTGTTTTGAGAGCCGTGGCGTTAGAGGTTTTACTCGATGATTTCTATAAATCTGGCATTTTTTTGTCGCAATAGATTTTATAGGGCAAGAAATTCAGAACGACTATAATTCAGAACGACTAATAGGACATGACCCAGGATAGTTCATTGTTCTATTTTTGATAATTCCCAGTTTAACCACGTTTGATTCTATCAAAAAGAGTGGGACCCAATGAAAATAAAGTTTGGTCAGGGGTGACCGAGTGGAGCCAAATTCTGTCGTAGATTTGTTTCTTTACAGAGTAACCATTGCACAAGCACAGTGGTGTGTGTTTGGAAGCACCGCAACGCTGCCTGGTCTCACAGCAGTGGTTGCCAGGGCTGCGCTACAGTGACGCCGTGACCGCTGACTGCACGCTATACTGGCGTTGCCGAGCGCGTCGCTGCAGGCCGACTGCGCGCCCTACTGGCTTTGCCGAGCGCGTCGCTGAAGGCCGACTGCGCGCCCTACTGGCGTTGCCGAGCGCGTCGCTGCAGGCCGACTGCGCGCCCTACTGGCTTTGCCGAGCGCGTCGCTGAAGGCCGACTGCGCGCCCTACTGGCGTTGCCGAGCGCGTCGCTGCAGGCCGACTGCGCGCCCTACTGGCTTTGCCGAGCGCGTCGCTGCAGGCCGACTGCGCGCCCTACTGGCTTTGCCGAGCGCGTCGCTGCAGGTTGACTGCGCGCCCTACTGGCGTTGCCGAGCTCGTCGCTGCAGGCCGACTGCGCGCCCTACTGGCGTTGCCGAGCGCGTCGCTGCAGGCCGACTGCTAGCGCGCTACTGGCGTGTTAAGCGCGTCGCTCCAGGCTGCCAGCGCGCTACTTGCGTGTTGAGCGCGTCGCTACGGGCTGCCAGCGCGCTACTTGCGTGTTGAGCGCGTCGCTACGGGCTGCCAGCGCGCTACTTGCGTGTTGAGCGCGTCGCTACGGGCTGCCAGCGCGCTACTTGCGTGTTGAGCGCGTCGCTACGGGCTGCCAGCGCGCTACTTGCGTGTTGAGCCTGTCGCTACGGGCTGCCAGCGCGCTACTTGCGTGTTGAGCGCGTCGCTACGGGCTGCCAGCGCGCTACTTGCGTGTTAAGCGCGCCCTACAGGCGCAGTTGTGCGTGGCACTTCACGGTGCAAGCGCGCTCTACTGGCCTGATCGACCGACTCGCTGCAGGCCGACTGCGCGACCTGGCTTGGTCAAGCGCGTGACCTCGGCTGCGTACGTTGTGTGAAGAGACTGTGTGGTAGGCTAACGTCGTGCCTATGCCATACAAGCGCTGAAATCACGTGGTATGCTAACGTCGTGCCTATGCCATGTGAAGCTGTTAGATTGCTGACAAGCTAACGTCGTGCCTATGTCATGCAAGTGTAGAAACTGTTTGGTATGCTAACGACGTGCCTATGCCATACAAGTGTTGAGATCATGTGGTATGCTAATGTCATGCCATGTGATAAGTTGTTAGATTGCTGATAAGCTAACGTAGTGCCTCTATCATGCAAGTGTAGAGACTGTTTGGTATGCTAACGACGTGCCTATGCCATACAAGTGTTGAGATCATGTGGTATGCTAATGTCATGCCATGTGATAAGTTGTTAGATTGCTGATAAGCTAACGTAGTGCCTCTATGATGCAAGTGTAGAGACTGTTTGGTATGCTAACGACGTGCCTATGCCATACAAGTGTTGAGATCATGGTGGTATGCTAACGTCATGCCATGTGAAGTTGTTAGATTGCTGATAAGCTAACGTCGTGCCTATGTCATGCAAGTGTAGAGACTGTTTGGTATGCTAACGTTGTGCCTATGCCATACAAAACGTTGAAATCATGTGGTATGCTAACGTCGTGCCTATGCCGCGTGAAGTTGTTAGGAATATGCTAAAGTTGTGTAAATGTTTCTTACACTTATGTTTTTGTTAGTGTGAACATTGTTCACTGTGTATAATGGTAATGATGCGACTGAGATGTCTGCATCGTTTCAGTTTCACTGTTACTAAACGTTATTTAAAAAAAAAATACGGAAATCATGAGTAATGTTTTAAAATCAGAATAGTAATACCAGCTGTTTGTGTTTTCAGACCGTAATGCCGAGGACGTGGAGTCTACGCCTGAGCTGCCAGACACAGTGATGTGCCATCTGGCGTGATGATGGCAGATCCTGTACCAAGCACCTCCAGTGCTGCCGAAGCCCAGCAACCTGAGATATAGGAGTACGGGGACGTCCTCCGGTCAGGAGAGGCCGTGTTAGCAGAAAAGACACCGTCAAGACGATGCGTGAAGAGGAACGCACACTCCAGCCACCACGCGGCTATATAAACCGCTGCACGACGCATTTCGGCCCTTTTTCTCCATCGAGTCAACAAGCTACGAGGAATCTCTGCCTGTTAGAACAGCCAATTCTGCCTACCTTCAATTTGATTCTGCCTATTTAGTGTTCTTTTTATTTCCTGTTAATTTAATTGTTTAAAATATTAAACCGTTGTTTGATAGTTGTTTTTATTTTTATCTGTTTAATGCTAGTTTGCTAATACTACCTATATCTTTGTCAACTACCAAGAAAAAAATCTATCAATAAATCATAATACGCCATACTGGTTAGGGCATCGCTTGTAAGCGGATATTATTTCAAATTGGCCAGTGAATCACTTTGCCCGCTTATAATGATGTGCGTCCACGAGCTCCAATGGCCACATCGTACGTAATGGTGCTATTATGAGCACCGCACTGAATGGGTTAATGACCTGCTCGGTTTTGGAAAAAGTAAATTATGTGATAGTGTACCTGTGAATGTGTTTTATTATGACAAGTAAAGCTTGTTTTAAATGGGAAAGTTGTGCAATAATACCTATAAGTTTTTAAACTGACATGGTTACTAACAATATCATTAACACTGAAAACGGGTTAGTTAACATGTTTACTATTTGTTGTGAGTTGTCTAATATGTTGGTGCAATATTTTGTGCAATAATGTTGTGAATATTGTTAGGTGTTACAAATGTATTATACTGTATAATGATAGGAATGTTAGTATTTTATGTGTAGATGTACAGTCACGAGCAATCGTATATTTACACTTAGCAAAATGACCCGCTTTATGATAATTTGGGTTCCAAAATATTAGTTTCGTAACGTAATATGAAAATGAAATCCATACAGTAGGCAAAATTTCTTAGAAACGTTGATAAGTGTTTACATATTCGTGCTGGTGACTATTGTATCTGAAGATGTTTTATTATTGTTAAAGCATTTTAAACAACGTTATTTTTTAATGTTAAACGAAACTTGTAGACTGTCTGTGATAGTATTCTACACATAAAATTGTAAAAAAAAAATGATTAAAGCTAATAGAAAACAACCACCACAGTAAGAGAGTTTTTATTCATTTTCCCGCAATGGAAAATGCCTTCACAAAAAATTTCGTAAGTAGCGTAAACATATCTGAAATGAAAATGAAAGCTCATCAAAAGAAGGTAAATACCGTAAAATGATGGATTGCTACAGAAACACGACAAGTACGTGACGTTGAAAACATTAAAATTTGCACTCAAAGGGGATAATGTGGGATCAAAATAATACGCGAAATGTAAAAGCAAATTCAATATTACAATGAATAAAGGAATAAAGGTTTTATACGTCACATTTTTATTGAACCTTTCCAGTGTTCTTTTATAAAAATGAATGTAATATTTGAACACATAATATAAACAACATCACGCCTGTAACCTCCGAAGGGTTATTCAGAGATGTACCTAAATAGTAGGTACACCCACTTTTCACAAGTTATGCTTTAGTCCGATGTGTAAAAACGAGCAAGCCTAACTCCATCAACTGACTACAAATCTAGACTCCATCACCGGTACTGAGGAATTCCTGGTAGAAAACCCAATAACACTTTGCTCGATCCGGGAATCGAACCCAGGACCTCATGCTCAGCAGTTGCGTTTGCAACCACTAGACTGACCGGGCATTCAAATAATATAATCATAATAATATCAAAAACATTTATAACTTATTAATATAAATGTTTGGTACAAATTTATGATCGTCTGTCTTGCTCATTAAAGTAGTGCGTAATAAACCATCATACGAAGTCGTACAATCAATAATGAACATTCCATAATATTTCTCATCTATCTTATTTTATTCAGTTAAAAGAAGATAGCAGATCAGTGGAATGAAAGATGATGAAATGGACAAAAGAAAATCGGATTATCGCGTACCACGGAACAAACAATGTTGGAGACATGATAGGACGGTGTCACACCGTCGTAAGTGTGCTTCACCTTAGGGCTTAGTACACAACAAAGCCGGTTGTCTACAAAAGCGTGGCCAGGAAACATTTTTAAACTTGGTTACTCATATTCTATACTAGTTTTTTCCAGCGGCTTCGCTTACGTTTTGGTCGAAAATTATTACGGGAAAGTTCCAAATATAGCCTACTAGCTTATGCCAGCGGCTTCACCCACGTGGAGTTAGGTAATTGTCCCACGGGATCATACTACCGGGATTAAAAGCTGTATGCTATGTGTTAATCCAGGTTATAAACTATCTGTGTCAAATTTCATTGAAATCCGGTCAATAGTTTTTGACCTCCATGCCAACACCAAGCAGAAATACAAACTCCGTATTGCTATTGACAAATTCCAGAGACAATAATACTCTTAAAATAATCCATAAGACGTTCAAAGCAACTGATGTTTTATTGAAATGGTACCGTCGTCTTTGCAGCGTAAAGCGCTCTTCATCTAAACTTAGCCTTACCGTCTAATATATACGACAGCGCTTTACACCGCGACGCGCCTCCTAATGCATGCTGCATACTTTTCCCTGTCGCATATCGCAGGGTACTGCCACACAACATATAGTAGGTTAAGAAGGTTGGCTATAACGAACACATACATAGACACGCACGCGTATACTTAAGTAGGTACTCGTATATTATGTAAGGGAGCAGTACCGCGACCGACAACTAATGATAAGCGAGTAGATCATATACATAGCCTTTAAGGTTCTCTTTACTAACACAAACTGTATTGGTAGTATGTATATTTAGGTTAAGGTATTTATCTATGAGTCTTTGTTACCTGAAAATAAATAAATTCTATTCTATTATTACTAGATTCACCCATCCATAGGCAAGCATGGTTTAACCTAAAGAACGATACAAATGACAGTTACTATTAAGCCAGGAACTCCAATGATAAGCTAGTAGATACTCGTATACCTAACTCAGAAATGATATCAATTCAATTTATTCAGGTAACGATTCAATGAGTTGGCGGATAACGAGTCTGTAGTGAGTTCGGATTGTATGTTGCTGTACCTATGCGCAACGGCGACGGGTACCTAATTACTGGCTGGTATATGTATGAAGCATGTGAAACTCTTCCAGCAAAAGGAACTCTTTCTGTTCTGTCCGCAAAGCAAGCATCGATGCGCTACTCGAGCATCCAGATAGCTTTTGTTGATGTGACAGACGAGAGTATACGCCGGGCGGTGTATAATCAGTAAGCATGTATGGATATTGTACCTTGTACTCTCATGGAACCTTCAATCTTCTTCTTCTTCTTGTACGAAGTATTGTATCAAGACAATTTGAGATCGCCGTAAATATGCGTGCGCCTATTTCCGCTCGATATACAGAGCTGGACTTCTGCATAAAACTTTTGCAGTGTAAGTGGTACTGCTATGTGCACATTACTTATGTAGTAAACTCTACGACTTAAAGGAACGCTTAGTTGGAACCCAGGGTAAATTGTAACAAGTGCTGCCAAGCTTTGAGATTTGTACCGTATTTTTAATATTTAATAGGATTTGGCTGTTGTTTGGCATTGTTTGCGGCTACGTTTCTTTGTAAGGGATTTGTAAATGCTGTGAAATAATCTACAGGTGTATGTTTTTCATGCTTTTGTTAGACTACAACTTGTGAAACAAAATAAGTAAAGAAGGTGAATATATGAAAAAATATTTTGTCCGGGTTGTGTGCATGACCAGCTGTATGAACGTTGACGAGAAAAAAGGAGTATGCAAGGATCGTAGCAGGTGGAGTTCTGTAGGTTCTGCCTACCTCCACTGGAAAAAACGCGTGATTGTATGTATCTATATTTCAGTTTACATTGATGAGTACCTTGAAAATAAATTAACTCAGTTTAACCGAGTCTCTAAAGCGCATTAGTAAAACATACCGCCACAAAACAGGCCAAACTTTTCAGCCACCAGAGAATGGTCGAAAAAATAAAACTGAAAAAAAAAGTTCGGAACGCCAGCAGTAGCCAGGGTACGCCAGGGTATTTTTTCGATCGATAGAATGCCAGTGGAAAGGCCTCCTGCATATTTTAATGTCACGTTTTTGCCCCGAGCTTAGAATGCGAGGTAACTTCGATTGAAAAATCCGCGAAGCGCCTCGTCACTACCAAAGTTATTAATCACATTGCGGCGAACTCGCTGAACAAAAATGTACTATCAAAATTGTAGAACTAGCTCTTTTTTATCGGATAATAGTCACTGTGATTTATGAGTTTGGTAAGAGTTTAATAACTATTACCCCTGCGTTTTTCAAATAGGTTTTTCACTATTAGGTTTTAATAGAGTTACTCTGTCATGGATATCAATTTAAATCTTGATTTGAGTTGATTATTGGCTGTAATTTCAATCAATCGTCGTTACGCACAAGATTTTTTCTGAATGAAATGCGCTCACTTAAGTTAAATTTTATCCTAGTTTCACCGATTGCAAAATAAAACAAACTTATTTAATTTTCGATCGAATACTAAGAATTTATCGGGATATCCAGTTCAGTTCCAGAGAAGTCACCGTGTCCACGTAAATAAGATTGAACGTATCCAAAGATGCTTCACTAGAAATCGTCGTTTCAAAGGTTTTAGCTTTGACCACAGGATTCCTCCTTTGTTCAAAGACTCAGCAATTTTCATATGTGTTTACTCGAACGCCTAAGAGACGTAACGGACCAAATCTGTATAAAATAGATTGTGGTTTAGTAAATGCTTGCGATTTTTAGCGGACCTAAGAATAGCTGTACCTCGACAGAAACCCATTCGATCTGGTCGGGAAATAATAACTTTTACCACCATTACAATCCGTACTTACCTTGGTAGCACCGCACCCATAAACCGTCTAATGAGAAACTATAATAATAATTGCTGCACGAACCAGTAACATCGACATCTACTACCCCTTCTTTTTTTTGGATGGGAAATCATTCAAATGACTCCTCCTGCTCAGAGCGGCCCTACCGCTCTGAGCAGGAGGAGTCATTTGAATGAGTGTCAGACTTCTACTGTCTAAAAACCTCCCATGTTCCTTCTTAACCCTTTGTGTCGACGCCGCGGTATCTCTTTCGAAAATCCCACAGCCCCGACGGGATGAAATAAACATTTTTTTATTTTTTTTATTTATGACTTTTAACCAGCTCGGAGTCTGGTCATCTGTACGATATCAGACACCGGTTAATTAATTGCACCCACCTCCATTCTCTTCTTTTCAGGTTTTCATTTTTTTTTTGTAATATTATTCTGTATTTGCCACTGGCTTAATGTGGGGTTTGTAATATTTATAATTATCTTTATTACAATTAATACAATTACACAATTTAAGTTATACAATAACTTAAATTGTGTAATTGTGTTTTACTTGCCCTTTTATTATTTGCGAGTTTTGTGCAGTTATATAAGTCACGAATTTATTACACTTAAAACTGTTTGTGATTTATGTCTGTTTTTAGAAAGCCGTTGAAGTGCCATAAAATAAATAAATAAAAAATAGTAACATAAAGAAACCTTAATTTTGAAAAAAGTAAAAAAAACTCGAAGGATGAAAACGTGTTTTTTTTTCAAGTAAGCTCTCAATACTTCAATTATAAACTTTACTACAAACAGTTAAGCAGCAAAATTAATTTAACTTACCGTTAAAATTCACCAGGTTTTTACTGCCATAATTATACCTGCCTTCATTGCTCACCCACACTTTACAGCACCCATGTATTTCCAGTAAGCAATAAACAAAGTTTGGCGTGATACACAAACGATCTTATGCCACTAGCTATAACGTTCCAGGTTTAATGACAGCAATCATGTGTAAAACTGTCAGCTGGCACGCCTATCTTCATTCTATTTACTACAGTACATGGAACAGTATTTAATAAACTCGATATTATAGCACACGTGCGAGAAAATCTCTCAAGCGAAAACAGCGAGCTGTTACGATACAAATAGGATTATGTGTTTGAAGAAGAAAATATTGTATGACCACAACGGACGGGAGCAGTGAAGAGTGTATTTTAAAATAAGTACTTTATTGTACTTCAACAAAACGATACTGGAGTTCTATGCTTTCATTTTATTGATAATCCTTTTGGAAATGGATTTAAATGCATTGTACAGTAACATTAGGTTTCTGTTATGCCAATTAATTAGCACACAAATTAACTAACAGTGTCAAAATGTTAACTGCAGCGGATGGCTGGCTGAAATTACAACAGGTAATTACATCACTTGAAATGACATAGACAACCTGTTAGCTTATTGTTATTGTATTAATTATCCAATCAGAAATCAGATGTAAATTCAGAGCTAAAGTTTACTTTAGCTCTCAATCTATTAAAACTTTATTTTAGTGTGTGTCTATATTGCTGTACGGGTACAGATTATGCATAAGTACGACTCGAAACCACTGTCACTGTCTAGAATTTGTTCTATTTTTTGCAACGAAGTAAAGAAATAAGGAAAAAGAACTCACTACACACACCTTGTCATCAATATTTCTATGACAGCCCTAAACTACATGTTCCGTCATTCCGACGGTGAACGGTGGAGGGGAATTGGCGGAAATTGCACTCAATTGAAGGCATCGTCCCTAGCCTACAAATTACGAATGTACTGCAAGTCGGAGCTATGACGGGATGTGCCAGTCTATGGCTCGTACGTGATCACGGGAATCAAATCCGCTATTCATAGCTTGTTGTTGAATGGGGGCTTTTTCAGTGATTGGGAAGGGAGGAATTTTACTGTAACTTTGCGCTTTCTTCTCTCGTACAATTTATCAAGTGTTGGATTTATTGATTAGTATCGTTGGTATTGTGGTTGCTTTGCCTGAATTTAATTCCTACCAAGTAAATATACTGTTTTTTGGATTAATCATCATCATTTGCATATATTCGACCCATTGTTGAGTACAGACCTTCTGCCTTTTGTTCCACTCTTCCCTGTTCTGCGCAAGTCCCAAATTGATCTCTATGATCTTCTGAATATCATTCAGCCAACTGTGACCATTTAGGAACAGCTCTACTCCACACCATCACCATGCCTTGTCAAATGTACTGTTCAGAGCCACTATTCCACATCCCGATATACTGGATTATGTCAGAATTCGAATTACGGACTCGATCTTTAGTGATAAGCCTTTTAAGGCGCGTTCCGTAGCCCTTCGTAATACCCTCATTTTGTACACAGTCTCTTTAGTGTGCGTAGCTTATTTAGATTACTTTGTTGTTACTACTTGAAACTAAACACAACAATTTCCATCTCGGCATTCCATAATTATTCAAACCGTAGCCGCGGCACCTAAAATCTATTAATAGTTTTCCAGAACATTCTTAAGCTTAATCTTAGAGCCAGTCGTTGAAGCTAACTTATAGCATTTTCGAACTTTCAAACTGTTATCAAAGTTCACGTTTAATATGCCCTAGCTAAGAACTACTTAGTATCACGAGCCGAGAGAGGGTTAAATGAGCTCTTTCGAGCAGAAAGCGGTTAAATTTATGAGTGTACTGCAACTATAAATTGCGGTTGTGCCTGTATACTGGTTATCAGGTTACGTGGGTTATAATATCGGCTTTTATATGATATTTTTAATATGTGTGTAGTGACAGAGTCAAAATTTTAAAAAGATCAGCAGCGACATCTATGGCAAAAAAAACGAAAACTTAAAATTTTGCATCGTGATATCAAAATTATCCGTAAGTTAAGCGTATTGTGTAGAAATAGATAACAGCTATAGAAAAGTAGCCCACAAGATACAACCGACACACTGGTCGAAAGATAAAGATCCCCCCTTTTCAATGGGGGATGAGGATGATGATGATAATGACCTGCATTATTATGTCTTCAAAACCATCCGTTCCCTTACGGCTTACTAATTGAAACTAAATAAATAAATAAATAAAAAAAATTATTGCTTCATCACTTATGCTAGTTACAATTGGGAGAATCCAATTAAGCAAATAGTATGCTTGTTTTAGGATGAAAACTAAAGCATGTCATCATTAGCCTATAATGTTCCCAATGCAGGGACTCAGGCCTCCTCTCTAGGAGAAGGATGGGCTATAATCTACCACGCGTGCCCAGTGCGGATTGGTAGATGTCACATGTCTTCGAATTTTTTGGTTCTAAGACATGCCGGTTTCACCGTTTTGAGAGCAGTGGTGAAGAAATAAATTACACAAAGTAATGCGCCTGACGGGGTTCGAACCCACGACTCACTGTTCGTAAGTCGGGGCCGCCACCACTGGGCCACCACTGCTCTTGAAGCATGTAAAAACTAGAATTTTATTTTGAGTAAAATATTTAGCTTGATTACAGTAAGATTAGGATATTTTCTATCTGGTTGCTTAAAAAAACAATCTGATCTACTCATCAGAAATAGCTCTTGATATTAATTTATTCTAATACAGAAGAAGAATTGAAATGTAGACCGTGATCAATTGTACCCTAGTAGTAATAAAAGAACCAAAAACGCTGCTGAAATTATTTATGAGCAATTAATGACTTAACTAGGTACTACATACAGCGGAGGTAAATAGTGAAAAAATAAAAACTTTTTTACAAAAAATAAAACCGACTTCGACAAAAAAAAACACTCAAAAGTGAAAAATAAACTTGAGAAGAAAAATCAGTTTCTGAAGTCGGTGACTTTTGTTTCTTTGATTTAATTTTTTTGTCACCGACTTCAGAAACTGATTTTTCTTCTCAAGTTTATTTTTCACTTTTGAGTGTTTTTTTTTGTCGAAGTCGGTTTTATTTTTTGTAAAAAAGTTTTTATTTTTCACTTTTTAGTGTTTCACATGTGCTTACCCCTTCACAACGTACCGGCGTGATGTTATGTTAGGAACTGGTGTAAACAATAGACAGACAATATGAGATTTCAGCAATCCCAGTCCATTTGCTATCATTTATTGAGGAGTTCCGTTGCCTATCGCCGAAGTTCTTCATCAGATCTTCACAAAATAGTTTTTATAACCTTTGTAGTGAGTACAGGCGTGATATTATGTTGTGTGATGGCGTAAACAATGCTTAGATATGCTATAGCAACAATCGCGGTTAATCTGCTGTTATTTATTGAAGAGTTCCCCCGATTTCTACAAGATCCCATCATCAGATATTGAAATGGTGACAATGGGACCACACGGGAAGCACCAGCTTTCAAATGAAAAAAGAATCATGAAAATCAGTTCACCCAGTCGCAAGTTATGAGCGAACAAACATAAAAAAAAAAAAAAAAAAAAAAAAAAAAAAATACAGTCGAATTGATAACCTCCTCCTTTTTTTGGAAGTCGGTTAAAAAGTTACTTATTTGGTCAATTCTATAAAATTAATACAACCATTGAAACGTTAAAATAAACGTAAAACTCAACAGAATAGGCTTACATTTATTCAAATTTAATCTACAGGCAAAAATATTTCAGTTCAAGCCAGACGGTCACATGAGCGAAACCGAGGTTAATGGCTAGTGCAATAAATTTCCCACCCAATTTAATTACGGCCATTTAAAATACTACGAAATACGTTTACGAGCTACGAGCGACGATATTACGAGCCCCACACAACGTTAACATAAAAAAATGAATGAATCAAGTTAAAACGAAATGTTCATAATGAATGTTGTACACTACACAACGCATGGCAATTACCTCGTGTTACTACATTTGCCGCGTAGCAACCGCTACGCCGTAGGCATTCGTAGCAGATGTAGTGTAGCCATAACTACGCGGGTACATTACGCTGTGTGGAGTCGAATCGTTTCGGTGAAATATTTGTATTACTGTGGGCACCTTTCACTCTGCCTTTATTGGTATTTTGGGCTAACATAACATCACGCCAATGATACGTAAAGGGGTAAGCTAAATTACAAGAGCAACCCAAATATCCTTTGACATAGAATAACGGGGTTTGATATAATTATTATACAGCTACGGGAGCTGTACCATTGTTTCCTTTAGTTAATGATTCAACAATAGCCGTTTCCTATTGTCATCATTTACGACGCGGGACGATAGGCTGGTTTATGTATTTCGTTTATGTTTTCCTTAAACTTGAGAACAACTTGAGAATTTCAAAATTAAACGACCTTTTAGTATTGAGCGGGTTGATAAATGACGACAACCGGTTTAGTTGAGGTAACTCAATAGAACTTCTGATAAAATGGCAGCTCTTTGAATTATTTAAGTAACGAAGTTAGCCAAAGTAATCATTGACTTTGGCGGGGGTATCTGCGCATAATAAATGCAATTTAAATATTTCACCCTTTTGTTTTGAAAGTGTTGTAGTATCAGCCTGTTAATGGGGTGCATTTAAATTCGAAGAGTGGCAATATAAATGTTCGCTGCGCCTTTGGCTGTCAGTTCGCTTTTAGCAATTATTTTATTTATGGTATGAGCTATTTGATAGAGCAGATACAGAAATTGACGATATTTAGAGAAAATTGGAAACTGCTACATGATAGATTTTAACTGATTGCATGTTCTGGAGATCACCAAAAAAATACATTCAGGTATGATTTTGCGCGAAGTGTGTGTGTATTCTCAGTAGATAGTACAAGATAGGTGTCTGCCTTACAGAAAAATAGGCCCTAAGGTATCCATGCACTTGGCATGGATACCTTAGGGCCTATTTTTCTGTGAAGGTAGAAATCAAGTTTTCGAAAATAATTAATAGATGGCGAAGAATTAAAGAAGTCCCGCGGACAATTGTGGAACTAAATTTGACCGATGGGGAGATATGGTGAGAGAGAGAGAGATAGCAACATTATGTCGCGCGAATACAGCGCTGCGTCTGCGGGACTTCTTTCGTGAAATGGACTTTATTAAACTCTTCAATCCCCAGTGTCACTTGTAGGTGGCATAAGTTATATTTCTGTTTCTACCTCACAGCAATTTTATTTGTAATTCCTACTTAAATAATAATAAGAAATTAAACCTAAAGTTTTAACTTTCCGCAATGACAATATCCGGATTACCCGGTGTCACCTGTAGGTGAAATAAAAAGGAGGTAGATTTTTATAACTTAGTCCTAACTAAATGTAACCTATTTCTGTTGAGATATAGGAAAAAAAAATGAACTTTGACTTGGGAATAGGTTAGGTAAGTAAGAATTTAAGAAACTCGTATTTGGTTGGATTAAGTGAGAAGTTAAATGATAAAAAGAAACCATATGGAATGTTTTCATTAAGCTAACAAGTGCGCATAGCATTCAAAAATATAATATTCTAGTTCGTAGTCAGTTATCAACAGGGATGAACAGAGACAAACAAAATAAACTATCACACAAATTTTAGAGTTTTAATTCTTACAGTTTATTATTCAAAAACAGACATTTATTACCGTTCAACATTATTAAATTATTTAAAACTTCTTATTGAGGCCATAAGCTTAAGTATTCGTTTCCAAAATCGGAAAGAGGATTGAAGCTTTTGTAATCTCAACAAAGATGAACAGGAGACCGGATTATTTTATTGCCCTTTTATGGTTTTCCGTGGGCAAATGTTTCCTCCTATAATGCAGCTCTTCTCACAGACTGAGTACAAAAATCGACGAACAACAGCCGATTGAACAAGCAGGTTTTCGTTCCAGCTTCTCTACAATGGACCACATACACGTTATACAACAAGTCATAGAGAATATAAAGAGTTCAATAGACCACTTGACATAGCCTACATAGACTACGCAAAAGCGTTCG
This sequence comes from Diarsia dahlii, assembly GCA_949775195.1. Classification (NCBI taxonomy): domain Eukaryota; kingdom Metazoa; phylum Arthropoda; class Insecta; order Lepidoptera; family Noctuidae; genus Diarsia; species Diarsia dahlii. The sequence goes on from OX459201.1 coordinate 11,036,595, forward strand.
ACACGATTTCACACAACTCCATCTGGGAAGCCCTGGAAAAATGCCACATTCATGAAAACTACATAACGACACTAAAAAACATATACGATGGCAGTTCCAGCAGAGTAAAAATGGAAAAACGTAGCCCAAAAATACCAATTTGCCGAGGAGTGAGACAGGGCGATCCTTTGTCCCCCAAACTTTTTAAAGCAGTACTACAACTTATTTTCGACCATTTAAACTGGCAGTCAGATGGAATCACAGTAAATGGGAGAAAACTGACACACCTGAGATTCGCTGATGACATCGTTCTCTTCGCCGAAACAAGCAAGAAACTAGAAAAAATGATATGCTCACTAAGTGAAGAAAGTGAAAAAGTAGGTCTCAAAATGAACGAAGACAAGACGAAAATAATGACAAACAGCAACACTAACACAATAAACCTAAATGGTGAGCCGCTGGAACACACAAACAAATACATATACCTAGGGAAACAAATAACATTTGGAGACAATAACGATGAAGAAGAGACAGATCGCAGAGTGAACATGAGTTGGAAAAAGTTTTGGTCCCTAAAAGAAATTCTAAAAGGCGCCTTTACTCTTCACCTCAAAAAGACCGTAATGGACACCTGCATTTTACCGACGCTCACATACGGTTGTCAAACTTGGACATATAACACCAAAATAAAACTAAGCTCGTGACATGCCAGAGAGCGATGGAAAGAAGTCTATTAAAAATAAGGAGAATAAAAAGAATTAGAAGCGAATACATAAGAAGTGAAACAAAGCTCATAGATGCTCTGCAATACGCTTTAACACTAAATTGGCGATGGGCAGGGGCACCTAGCAAGATACAGAGACAAAAGATGGACATTAGAATCAACGGTATGGAAAGGACCAATTGGTAAAAGGAGCAGTGGACGTCCAACGAACAGATGGATTAACGAAATAATCGCCACGGCAGGAAAAGAATGGCAAATAAAAGCAAGGGACAGAGATAAACTGGAGGAGGCCTATACCCAGTTTGGGGTTCCAACATCAAATAACTAAAATTAATATTAAAAAAAAAAAAGCATAAAATTTATATAAAACACTATTTTCTAAGTAAAATTGTTATTTAAGGTTGTTGGAAATAAATGGGTTTATTATATTATTATTATTATAATGCAGCTCTTCACTTTTAAGAGCACGACGGGCAATATCAACACTTGTGTCATATAAACCAGCAGTCGGTCATCGGCAGGACTGAATCCATTTTCTCCATACTCTCTTATCACGGTTTGACGCTGTAATGTGTTTATGAGCCGTGATCTGGCCTACTAGTTCTTTGATGGTGTTGTAAAGAACCCTCGTCTTTAAATCGTCGTACCAATAGAACAACTGTTTTTCTCTGCAACAATAAAACAGCAATATATAATAAGCAATAATGATTATTAAGAAGTATAGTCGTAACTAAAACATAATTAATTTTTTTTCTTTAAAAAGTTTGAAATCAAATCTACTTACGTTAACAATAAGATAAGTCGATAAGTCGACAAGTTTCGAGTGTCGATAAGGTTTTGCCTTGATTATGCAAATCAATTATTTGAGCTCTTGTAACCAAAACAATTTTACAACGCGTACTCATTTTGATGAAATAAGTTAATTCACCTAAATAACAATAAAACTGAGCTAAACACACTAGAATTATGTAATCGAAACGAACATAGCAAACAATCAATTGAGCTTAGCTCATAAATCTTCAATTTATTTATTTCTACTACCTACCAATTTATTTACAAATCCATATTCAACCTACCCTCAAGTTTGAAAACTAAAACATAGATAATTAAAATCAGATAGTTATAAAATGATATTCAAAATAAATATATTATGTAGTTAGGAATAAATTTATTTAATAGAAATTATTCATTATAAATTATTTGAATGTTTAAACAGAAAAAGAAACTACTTATACATTTTATACAGCGTGAGCGCCCTCTAGTTACTGTAGCATCAACAACATAATCAATGTTGCTCATCGATAACTTATTACGCCAGGTGGCGTCATTTCTCGCTTCACACGATGTTTTTTCGGATCTGCCCATGCATTATTGTGGGCGATGGTACGGGAATCTAAGCTTTTATGAAGATTTCAATTACCATTGTAGTTCACGAAAATAATAGCAATTCGATTTTTTGATATAAAAAACTAATTTTGTTCTAGAAAAAAGCTCTACTCTGTTATGAATCTTTTGAAACTCATACATGGTTGTCAGTCTCTCACTCAAGGTGGTTAAGCGAGCACTCGGGTACTGAACAATAAATCGAAACATTTTCCCTAAACACAATACTTAACTTTACACCATAAACACACCACACCAATAACTGTAACACGGTTCGAGTAAATTCTCGAAACAATTTGAAACAGCACGAGTTTATCTTCAAAAATTGCTTTTATCGCTAACCCGAGTGAACTCTGAAGTCTGTTCGTTGGCGTTCGGTAATAACTTTACAAACAGAGTTACCCGTCACGATCCAGCCTTTATTCACTCACTATACACTGTATTATGAAATTCTCCATTTACAGACATAAAACTCGTCGGGTGCGACATAAAGTTTTATTTTTACTACACTTCCGTGCGTTTTCATAAATGTTGAGTGCGGGTGGTGAGAGGTCGCCTTTACGTTTGTGTTGATGAATTTGCTTAATGAAAATCTTTTGTGGGTGCGTCCTTATTACAGTTACGCATGGAGTCTAGGCTTAAGGCGGCGATAAAGATAAAAGGTAGCAAATTGGGGAGATCGTAAACATTTTTGGCTGAAAAGCTCTGCCTTGGAAAAATACAAAACGTTGAGTATCTCTGCGCGCCTGGCAGAGATATTCAATTGAGCGTCAATCATTCTGAAGTGAAGCCCGACACTTGATGGTTTCACGTTACGCTTGAATAGTTCATGCCTCGCGTGATAGATGGCGCTGTCGCCGTTCTTGGCCATCATATGTTAGGCTTCACAGGACACACGGGAGTGGTTCGGGTTTTTACTCTATTTTCTTTCGTATGCCACATCAATCAAATTGGAATTCGGCTGTGCTATGTGACTCGAAAAAAGGAATTTAAAACAATTGGTTTGTATCCAATCCTAAAAATAAGTATAACATTGCTGCAAAGTCATCACAAATAAACTTTACGAAGAAAATATAATTAAATAGCAAAACATAAAACAAAAAATTCCAAACATCCAAAACTGCTGATGAAATCGTCTCCATGAAATAAGTTTGGTGTGCTATAAAAATCGAACGTAAGCCACGTTGATAGCCTCATCCAGATAGCCGAGTAAACTAATCTATCTTCTGATAGTTAACGATTTAATCTAGCCAATCCCACTGCACGAGCCACTTACTCGTTTTAGACCACGTGAAGTTGTAAAAAAGCCATTTCGTAACACCCATATACTAAAATAATGTACGTATACAGGGCGTCCCACGGTTATGCCACATGGAGGGAAAGTACCTTGAATTTGTAGATGGAACATTTTACTGAAAGAAGACATTATTTTAATTTAAAAAACAATTTAAACTGCTTTCATAGATTTTTTAAATTATTCCTTGGTTGAACCGGGAATCGAACCTGCTACACGAGAAAAAGAATTACTCTGTAGCTTTATCATACCGATCAAAAGGCTTCATCATAAGGACTATTTTTTGCTAAATAACATAGTGTCAGAAATAAAAGGAAGATCGTGAATTTTAATTTTCTTCTTTCAGTTAAATGTTCCATCCACAATATTCAAGGTACTTTCCCTCCATATGGCATAGCCGTGGGACGCCCTGTATGCACCCCGGGTGACTTTGTTTAACGGCAGTGAGGTGAGAGGTGCTAAAATGAAGCATACCGAGTACTTACTCACATGTAAACTGGATGCACAGATGTAAAAGTAATGACAGATTTATGTTCTTTTACAACCTCTTAAAAGCTTTTAACTTTAGCGTGCCTCTGAGTAGCTTTATCACGAGTTTCCGACTTATTTTGGACAGTGAGTCATCATCATTTACCAAGCCTGTTCACAACTATGTAGGGGTTGGCTTCCAGTCAAACCAGATGCAGCTAATACCAGTATTTCACATGGAGCGACAGCCTATCTTAAGTTCACAACCTAGTTAGTACTGGGTAGTACGATACCCCTTAAGGTATGTAAAATAAAGGGTGTAAAACTACCCTTAATGAAGCCGAAAGGCTGTTTTTTTTCTCCCCGTCACTACGATCATTTTTTTCTTCTAGATCATATCGGGGAACCGGGTAGTTACGAAAATATTAGGGGTCAAAGTTCAAAATTTTTCACAGCTTTTTTTTTAAATACTAGTTTTTCAGGTTATATATCTTTAGTTAAATTACCTCCATGATCCGTTTACTATTCAAACCACCCATTAGCACAATGTTTTAAGACAAATTGAGTTTTTTTTTACCGTAAAATGAGATTTTTCATCCCAAAAAAAAAAGCCGTTTCCCAGCAAACATTTTTGCGTAGGTGTACTTAGTTTGATGTGCATAATGCTTGGTTGACGGCTTCGTGAAGGGTTCGTTTACACCCTTTAAGTAGATTTTAACTACCACTGTTTATCTCTGCTTTACCCAAAGGTTGACTGACTGAAAATGCTCATGGCATTAAGTTCGCCTCTGTACTTTGTGCTTGAAGTGTTAAATAAAGTAATAAAATTACCATTTAGACTTCAAAATATCCGGATGTCTATTTGCAAATTGGCTGAAATCAAAACGCGTAATCCAATTAGGCGATTTAAAAATACTCCAAACATAGTATTGACGTGTCAATTATTGAGTAGAGTATCTATTTCCGTAGGGAACTCGATTGTAAATGACCGATTTAATCGATTCAGTATCGAGTTGCGTTCGTAATTGGGATCGCTCAAAGTTTCTCGATGTTTGCCCAATAGTGATAGCTTTGGGTATGTTGTTTAATATTTGCGGAGCTCAATTAATTGGTATCTTAATTTGTGTTGTGTTTGTTTTCGTAGTTCCGGAATGGGAATGTTCCACGGTAGGGATTCGATTAGATTGCTAATAGGATTGTCAATATTTTTCTAAGAGATGTCCAATGGTATATTTTATTTGATTAAGACGAATAGGTTTCGCAATTAGGTTCTTTTTGCGTATGATTATAATTCGTTTTTTCATCTTGCTCCTTTCTTTTTATATCTTTCTAAAAATATTGTTAATTGTTAAAATAAACCCTTAAAGTTGATTTGTATAGTATACTATACACTACAATAAAATAAAAAAATCTGGGAAACCAAACAGTTTGAACTGAATTTTTCTTACCAAAAAGTAATTTTAGAAGGAACTTCTTTTAAATAATAAATAAATGAAAAAATATTTTAAGTAAATTTGACAGTTGTGACGTAAATACGAAACCATGCAGAGTGATCAGGTTCACGTCAAGGTAAAATTTAGTATAATTTCTTATTTACTAAAAAAATCTATTATGTGTGTTGTGGATTCAAATAGAAAATGCATTGAGCTGAAGCTAATGCTAAATTAACTACGTAATTCATGTATTTTCATCACATTTTACGAACATAATCTTGGGTGTATAACATACCATACATTGCGACTAATTGCTCAAAGAACATCTTACTTGTGATGTATATTATTCTATACACTGACAACTAATGGGTGGTGGTGATGTCAGTATCATAATTTGAGTTTGATGATATTACGTTGACGTTTTCTACTTGCTAGGCATTAGTTTATTATTTTTTTCTTGCACGGTGTGGCCCGTACTTGCATGCTTGCTTTTAACTTTGTTCTAGCCTGGACAGCGCAGTCGGCGTAGACGTATACTAGCACTAGTTTCTAAATAAAATGTTGAAAGTAGCCGAAGTTGTGATGCAACAAGCAATAAAGAAGAAGTAAACAGTTGCGACTCATCCCCTGCTTCATCTATAAATTAATCGTTAGAAATACTTAACTGCATTAGCCTAAAACCAATAGTTATGATTCCGATATAAAAAAACGCAGATCAAGATTTTCTATAGATTCTCCATCCACACCTGGAATTCACAGATTTTCGAAGCCATGAAACTATACCCGATACCTGTTAGATCCACCACCACTCACACCTGTTATTTTCTTTTTGGAAAGTCAATAAAATCAACTAAAGAATAATAATTGACTTGATTGAAATTGCTATCATGAAGTAATTTGACAACAGGCCCGTTGCCTTGGTTAGCTTACATATCGATGCTTACCCCATCTAAAAAGTAAAGAAATTCCTTATGGAATAAGCAGGACACCTATACGTACCTTGCCAACAAATTGTGACACCCTATATAATAGTCATATGGCCGGAGTAGATAGAGAATTTTGTGACACTATCTTAAGCACATGAGTGGAGTAGATCTAGCTGCTATGATGCATGCGAATTGCCTTGGATTGGACTAAAAAAGATACATCGTCGGTACCATAACATATTTTTTCCATTATTTGACATATATATCAACAACGGCTTTTTCGCCGCCACCATCACGGATCAAACGAAAATGATGACAATCTCAAACAGTTTCGATATACGAGGTGTATGCTGGGATTACAGGAAGCAACCGACAAATGGCTAAAATTTCAGTACAGAATTTGGTGACTAAAGAGAAAAAGTAAGGAAACCAACTACTGAAAGGCCCATAGATGCTTTCAGGTATGGCGCTGTAGATCATTGGCCGAAAAACACCGAGTATCATAGGTGCAAATAATGCAAAAATGGCGAAGCATGTACCCGTTGCCAAGTACAATATCAACCTTTGTTACGTGGCTAATAGAAATTGTTTTGCTGCTTTTCAAGAGCACTGATATAATTATTTTATTGTACCTTGAAAGCATATTTTGTCGTTGTATTATTTTGATCAAGCTATGTCCAAAGTGTATTTTGTATATTATGCTATACGCTCCTTACACATGCGAGTTACTAACGTCGGTAGCAATGTATAGTATAATATACACTAATTATCTCAGATAATCTGCTAATTAGATTTTTTTCACTATTTTTTCTAAACTTGTTTTAGGTCTAATAATCATAATCTGGTATAATTTTGACATTTTATTTCGATAAAGCATCGTGCGACTTTAAGGGTTAAGACGAATAGGTTTCGCAATTAGGTTCTTTTTGCGTATGATTATAATTCGTTTTTTCATCTTGCTCCTTTCTTTTTATATCTTTCTAAAAATATTGTTAATTGTTAAAATATTCTTATCTACAACTGATCAGATTAAAAAATATGTTTAATTTTGTCTACGATTATGTTCATAATCAAACGATCTACGTGTTATTTATAATAAACTATTATTCAAGCCATCACCATAAATGCTGTTCAAATGGTCTTTCTTTCATAGAAAAAAGCAACTGTCTTAATATCAAATTCCGAAACCATAAAATAGAGACGTTGAACTCTTCAGTGTCGCATACAAATCTATAATTCACACTGCAATCAACACATGTAGGTGGGGAGCGTATATTCCGTCGAAGTATTCCTGGATACAAAGTGAGACAAAAATAGTTTCTTTTGAAACGGGTCGCTTTAAATTGCCTTAATGTATAAAGGATTCCCGTATATCGAAGTTTTACTTGGCATAAGTGTCACGTTTCTGTCCTCCACCCTTTAATCAAGGGGTTTCTTTGATTTAATATACTAGTGGCAGCCTGTAATTTAGTTAACATTCTTGTATGGATTTATCGACATCAAAGACCCAATATTATCTGTCGAAGAATACCTGTCATTGCAAGCTTATCTGTATTGGGTATATTGTGTTATAGCGGAGCGAACTTATCGCCATTGATTGGGCAGAGTTCCAATATTGGATGGAACAATTATTCTATCAGACGTGACTATACTTTTTGGGGAACTATTTTTTTGTTGCCGATATCAATATACTACTTAATACCGCTGAACTGTTGATGACAGACATCAAATGTTTGCGATGTTGTGTGTCAGATACAATGTTGTAACAAAAGCAATTAAAAACACGAAATCATGCGTGAAAAATATGGATAGACTAGCTTTTGCCCGCGACTTCGTTCGCGTGGAATAGTGACTTCCGGCAGATTTTTGGTTTATCTCGCGAAAAAAAAAAAAAAAACTATCCTATGTCCATTCTCAAGTTCCAAACTATGTCTGTACCAAATTTCATCAAAATCCGTTAAGCCGTTTAGGCGTGAAAGAGTAACAGACAGACAGACAGAGTTACTTTCGCATTTATAATATTAGTATGGATATAAAAAAAATGTGTAACGATTGTATGAAACGGTGCATGAATCTGGAAGATGCAAATAAGATGTCAGAACGACACGTTAACAAAGGGGAGAAGCGTGACGGAATAAAAAAATGAATGTAGAAAACATACAAAAACATGTGTCGTACCTTTTATTTGCATGCGTGAAAGTGCAGACAAGCGAATGAAACAACACTCCATTTGCTAGCTCGCAATCACGAGGGCCCTCAACTGCTCCCACGTTCCATTAGACATTGCCCCAATTTGTAAAGACCTCCATCCCACTCCACTCTTTAGAAAAAGAAGAGAAAAGATGGAAATGTATTTATTATTTTGCAGAGGTCAAGGATTTAAGATTATACCCGGACTTTTTGTAGACTCCGTAATGAATGAGACGTAGAAGCTTACCTGGGTGAAATACTGAATGGAAACACCTTTTTTGTAAGTTTTGGTTCGTTAACGTAGGTATTTCATGAGGTTTAGACTTTCTGCGTTGTAATTATGAGGTTTGTTATTTTATTTCATTTGTAAGACTAACGAAGTATTTCACAACGTAACGAGATATTTTTAGAAAGCATTTGAATGGAATATTTTCTTTAAAATTTCGGTGAGTTTTTTTTTGAGTTTTATTAAAATGTATCGGTCTATTTGATTTCATTTTTTTTGTTACCTCCGAGGTATATTTCGAGTTGTACGACTTGCGAATAAAAATAAAGACATGAAATAGGTATCTTATAAATAAAGTAAATTACCTACTGTTTGGAAAAACGGTGTTTGACAATATTATGCTTAAATTCGACAAGAAATTGTTAAACAAAAATCACCTTTATAAAGCAAGGTCGTCGGTAGCCTACTGAGATGTTTTTTTTATTACCAAAGTTTTAAAACATTTTAGGGACCACTTCAAACTTAAATTGGCATTTAATGACAGTTTCTAAGTTCAGTTTTCTCCCGCAGCAGGATTTTGAAGTAGATTAGAGAGGTGTCCGTCAAAATGAATGTCTTACCTTTAAAATATAAATAAACTAGCACTTCACCCGCAACTTCGAAAAAATTACATGTCTAAAAGGTTCCATTAAAACAGGTGGACAAAATTTCAGATATCATTCAGACCACCAAAATAAGGACGATGGTAAAAAAAAATAATAAGAAAAACGCATTTAAGTACCTACTCAGAAAGGATGAGTTTGTTCTAGAGTGCCGGCAATTTATTATGTATAGTAAAAAAAAAACAGTTTACTTAATGTTTTTTTTGTTTGGAAATGTTTGGTTAGACCTACTAAACGCTGCTGTGTTAAAATGTGTCCACCTATTTTAATGGGACCTTATATGAATATTATAATAGCTCGGCTAATATGCACGATGTCACTAAACTATAGCATCCTCTAGCATGTAGCTTTTTTTATAGCGAAAGGATTTTTAGAATAGAATCATAAGTTCCGGAGATATTATCCTTTATATTATTCAAAATCATAAAAAAAAACTTCCGTATAAAATTTAGTATACCTAGATAAAATGTTTTACGGGTATCAAACCGAAATTTGACGAACTTGTTTGATTACCAGCAGGTAATTCATTGTTAATTGTGTTTATTTACGAAATAATAATAATTGTTCACCGAATGATTATTTTGTTCGCACTTTAGAGTTAATTAAGCTTAATCCAGTTCCATATTCATTCAATCAAAATGAGAGTATCAAATATTGATTTTGAATTATCATTACAGCACGAAAAAAAAGTAATTACATTATTCTGACAGTTTCAATAAAATTTCCCGGAAATCAACATTGCTATCACAATGAAACAGAGGCTACAGAACAAAATTGAAAACTCGACACGATAAGGATTCACACGTTTTTATGTCTCCCAATAGTTTTATAGAAAACTGAATGTGAACACGAATGTACGAAATTGGGTGAACATTTACATAAGGAAGATTTACAAGGAGGTTCTCCTTCATTACAGAAACGTCAGACCTTCTGATGCTGATCTTTTGATTGCGTTCGTGTGACATGGGAGGACAGTGTGGCAAGTGGGAAAAATAATAGCTGCCCCACGAAAATGCGAGATAATTAGAAAATAGAATGAACGAAATTGTTTTTTTTCGTCTGGTTTCTCTTGTTTTTTTTTTTACTAGTGTTGGTTTTCATCACTTTAGAGGGCGAAGTTTTAGAGGTATGAAGGTTGTACCGATGATTTTTAAGCTTTGCTTGGGTAAAGCCAGACGTAAGTTCATGTCTAACTTCTAATAATATCGAGAACAAAATGTTTATTACCGGATATAATATATAAAGATTTAGATACTTTAGTTTACTTTTGAACTCCATCGATTAAAATTTTATATTGCCATGGAGAAAATAAAAAAGTAGGTAAGTAAATTGATAACCTTATAAACCAGTATTTTTTAAGCTTGTAAAAAAGTTGGAACTCTGACCCTGGCTTCGTTAAGCGTTTTGTTACACCCAATAAAATATGTAGTTTTCGAAAAATATAAAAAACAGGCAGGTGAAATATACAAGGCCGCAAGTCGCACGATCTTGACATATTTCTTTTGTTTCCCTTTTCATATTTTGGTGGGAAACATAACAAAGAAATAAAAAAGCATCATCAAGTTTACTCCCTTGCGGCGTAAGCAGAGATTGAGTGTCAGCCGACGTGATGGATGATAGGTACTTGAAAACAGTGCCTTTGCCGACCCAAAGGTGGCCTTTTGTATTATATTTTGGTTTCCGCATTTTGGTACAATTTAATTTAACAGAATGAAAAACAGAAACAAACTTTTTTTGTAAAAAGTTTGTGAAAGAATGCGTCATGAATGAAAATAAATTTAATTAGGCCACATCTGGTGCAAGACGAATTACGTTAGGATAATTATGTATAGGCGGGAAAAAACAAAACTATTAATATATTTCTATTTATATACTGTATCCACAAACTGTATTTTTTTTTGTAGGTCCAGACCAATAAAAACACTATACAGAAAATAAATTTATGGTGTAGTGGACACGCGTGTCCAGTAGCAATTGGGTCCAGTTGACCAATAACTCATAGTTGGGAAATGATGTTGAATAAAAAAAATATAATGTTCTAGGGTTATTTAGTGAAAATCTACTCACTCAAACACTTATGAGAATGAGTAAATAAAAATGTATATATTTTTATTTACTCTTTCATCACACCCATCCCAACAGATATTTTTTTTACCTTCCGTGTACGTAACCGGCTAAAAACATTGTTCACGCTTAGACAGAACTTTGTACACGAAGCCCTATCGAATGCCCGACTTATATCCCGACCAAACGCCTATCACGGCAAAATATTTCGGAACAAGATAAACAAATAGGACGTAAACAATGGCATGTAGACCATATCGCTGTTTCCCTTTGTTTATCCAAGCTTATTTAGCAAAAGAAGGAAACAGGTAGGTATTTTCGTACCGTCAATGTCGGGTTCAGATAGGATCTAAATAATAAATCATCTGTACCAAATATGGCATACGGGCCTCAGTTTTAGTTCCCCCAAACATAAATAATTCTATGAATTTCCGCTTTCCTTGTGACGTAACAAAAAGTTCACATCTCCGATATGAAAAGGCAGATTATCGCGTCGTAGTTTAGAAAATGATACAAACAAACAAAAGAAGAGAAAATATTGAGCGAGATTTCCTCGGGGAATTGAAGTCGCCTCCACTAAAATTGGATGGTAAACTGAAGATACAATGGCTTTTATTCTTTTTTTTACCTTGTCGCTAGGGGAGCGCGAGGCAAGCCCGGCCCCGCTACAAAAATATTTGATCGCCTGCCCATCAATCAATGTTGATATTTTTAATTTGCTGTTAAAAGCATGACCCACTTTGCTTCATACTATTAACAACAACGTGAAAAACTAATTACTCTAACAAAAGCACAAAGCAGTCCCTTTATACTCTTTTAAAGTTTCAACGTGCTAGTAAAAAAAATATTAAAAAAAATTAAAAAGCAAAATTGACAGTGACAAATCATAATGTTTTCCGAGCATTTTATTTTATTTTTTGTTGAGACTATATTTTTATTTTTGTAACAATGCCTACCATTTAGATTTTTTAGGACGTAATGACACTAGAGCCGAGAAAAGTATCCCCCGCAGTTTACGGCAAGGTCCTACCGCCAGTTATGGAGAAAGGTAAATTGACTTATTGTACCGACTTGGAAAAATCCGTGATAATGAGCAACTTCGAGCGACGCGGTTGGACCCAAGTGGGGCCCGACGATGAATGGAACTTCTACTGGTCCTTTACAACAAATTGCCGAACAGTTTTCAGTATCGAGAGTGGCTACCGAATGAACGACAACCAAATGATAAATCACTTCCCAAACCATTACGAACTGTCGCGTAAAGATTTATTACTAAAAAACATCAAGAGATACAGAAAGGAGCTTGAACGAGAAGGTAATCCCATGGCCGAAAAAATAGAAGTTCAATTACATAACGGACAATTGACTTATCGCTATTTGCACCTAGATTTTATACCAGTGACGTACGTACTGCCTGCCGACTACAATATGTTTGTTGAAGAGTACAGAAAGTCCCCCCAGAGCACATGGATCATGAAGCCGTGCGGAAAGTCACAAGGGGCCGGAATATTTCTTATAAATAAACTATCTAAACTTAAGAAGTGGTCTCGTGAAGCGAAAACTCCATTTCATCCCCAATTGACCAGTAAAGAATGTTACGTGATATCGCGCTACATAGATAACCCGCTCCTAATTGGCGGGAAAAAATTCGACCTCCGTCTGTACGTACTGGTGACGTCATTCCGACCTTTAAAAGCGTATTTATTCCAACATGGCTTCTGTAGATTCTGTACGGTGAAATATGACACGAGTGTTACTGAGCTCGATAACATGTTCGTGCACTTGACTAATGTCAGCGTACAGAAGCACGGCGGTGATTACAATAGTTTGCACGGCGGGAAAATGAGTATTCAGAATTTTCGGCTGTATTTGGAAGGCACAAGGGGGCGTTCAGTAACTGATAGATTGTTTGCAGAAATGCAGTGGCTTATTGTTCACTCCTTGAAAGCTGTCGCCCCCGTGATGGCTAACGATCGCCACTCCTTTGAATGTTACGGATACGATATTATAATAGACAACACGCTCAAGCCTTGGCTGGTAGAGGTGAATGCCTCACCGTCTCTACAGTCGACCACTCCTACTGATAGAATTTTGAAGTACAAATTAATAGACAATATTGTGTCTGTAGTTGTACCACCTGATGGCATCCCTGACGCAAGGTGGAACAAGATCCCCAGCGCCGAAGCCCTTGGTGACTTTGACCTGTTGATTGATGAGGACCTCCTAGAAAAAGAAGACGCAAATATACGCTACTACAAGTACACACGTGCTAGACCGTAACTTTGTAACATTTTCTAGTATCGTTATTTAATAAAAATCGTAATTTAATAAAAAATCAAACCCAGTTTAATCAGTTTATTCAATAAACAAACCATCTAGAATACACGTAACACAATATTTGAAATAAATTTTAGTTTCTACGAGCTCCTCTCTCAAGTTGATCCACCTCCCCCTTATACATAGAATCTTCGTCGATGAGTATTTGAAAATCCCCTAAAGCCTCGGCGGTGGGCGTTTTGTTCCAGCGTGAGTCGGGGATCCCGCCCGGAGGCAGAACTACCGATAAAAGATTATCCACGAGCTTGTACTTGAGTATCCTGTCGTTAACCGTCGTGGCCGTCATCGATGGGGAGGCATTCACCTCTATAAGCCATGGCTTTAAGTTATCGTCTATGATTATGTCGTAACCGTAACACTCGAAGCAATGGCGGTCATTTGACATAACGTGCGCTACGGCTTTTAACGAGTGCACTATCAACCACTGTATGCTCTCGAACAGACAGTCGGTCACTTCGCGACCCCGGGTTCCTTCCAAATAGAGCTTTAAATTATGTATGCCCAGCTTCCCCCCGTGCTCACTATTGTAGTCACCGCCGTGTTTTTGTACGCTGACGTTCGTTAGGTGTACATACATGTTGTCGAGCTCAGCGACGCTTTTGTCGTATTTCATTGTGCAAAATCTACAAAATCCATTCCGAAACATGTAAGCTTTTAAAGGGCGAAACGACGTAACGAGGACGTAAATCCTCAAATCGAATTTCTTCCCTCCGATAAGAAGCGGATTATCTATATAGCGAGATATGACATAAGTATCTTTACTCGTGAGATGATGCTGTAAGTATTTCTTAGATTCCCGCGACCATTTTTTCAGTTTCGACAGTTTGTTTACAAGGAAAATGCCGGCGCCTTGGGATTTACCGCAAGGCTTCAAGATCCAGGTTTGTTGGGGATATTTTCGGTACTCTTCGACAAACATGCTGTAGTCGGAAGGCAGCACGAACGTTACGGGAATGAAATCTAAATATAAATAGCGCGTGATGACTTGCCCGCTCGGGAGTTTCACTTCAGTTTTTTCCGCAAGGGAATTACAGTCTTTTTCCAAATCTTTTCTGTATCTCTTTATGTTTTTTACGAGAAGATCTTTACGTACTAGTTCATAGTGGTTGGGGAAATGGTTGATTAATTGATTGTCTGCGAGTCGTAAGCCACTCTCCATACTGAATATATTTCGACAATTAACTGTGTTTGACCAGTAAATGTTCCAGTTTTCTTCCGGCATCACTTGCTTCCATCCTCGTCTCTTGAAGGTGTTTATCACTATAGATTTTTCATAATCCGTACAGAAATTCAAGTGCTTTCCTTCGTGCGATGTACTTGTAAGACGGTAAATATTAGCTACTGATTTCTTGGTATGAGTGGGCGCACAGGGCACTACCCGCGAGGACCGCATCACTGATATTAAAGATAAAAAAACAAAAATAGGGCTTGTTTGTGCGTTTTAAGAAATAATTTCTTACTATTCTATTTTAAAAACTAAATAAAACAAACCATGACTGACCTGTTTTGACAGTTACATTGCCATGTTAGTAAACATCGTTGTCATGGAAACCTAAAGTTATATTTTTAGGGGAGAAAGGTGAGCAAACAATTTTATAAATCCTTGTTTACCATGGAGATTTTAATGACTCCAATGATCATCAAAAATACATCGCATCATATTGGTACAAATTTTAATGTGAAGACGACTGCAACAGTAACTGGTTTCTATTAAAATTTTAGAAAATTTTACGTTTTGGTTTTATACGTAAAATAAGTTATACGATGCAATACTACATTCACGTTTCATTTATCCACAAGCTTCTAACAAGCATGCAAGAACATTTACTTAGAACCAGAAACCAGAATGCTTTTGTTACGCTATTTCAATTTTTAAGACTGATAAGCAGCCAATTCCCGTGAATCTAAGACGCTATACTTTCGCAAAATAGACGTTGAACAACGTCTTATCCGAAGTAAAGAGACTTATAACATCCTGAAGCAAACAACTTATATTTTATTTAAAGCTGGAGTTTGCAGGTTAATCTTTGCCGGAACTAAGGATGCTTCGATACTTTGGCCATCCGTCAAAAGCAGAGACGATATTATCCGTTAAGGTTTACTTATGTTAAGAATCGACGTGTAAGTGAACTTAGGATATCATAACATAATATCCGTTTAAATATTCTGTATTTACATATCTCAAATTTTTCTCTGAAAGTTTGACAATGATTATATTATATCTACATCTACACTAATATTATAAAGAGGAAAGATTTGTACCTATTTTTGTATGTTTGTATGTTTGTAATGAATAGGCTCAAAAAGTACTGGGCCGATTTCAAAAATTCTTTCACCCTTGGAAAGCTACATTCACCCTGAGTAACATAGGCTACTTTTTATCCCTGTATTCCCACGGGAACGGGATCTACGCGGGTGAAACCGCGGGACGTCCGCTAGTCTGATAGAAAGAAGCTTGTTGAACAGTTTGCTTTCACAATAACACCATCTACTGTTCCATGTTTTGGTGTTTCATGTTCCGACATATTAAATAGCTAAATAAACTATAGTATAGGTTAAAACCTAAGCTCAGTTATATTTCCTCAATCAAATACCCCCACATTAATAAATAACACAGCGTAAGCTAATCGACATTGCATTCGTAATCAGCGTCATAAATTAATGGCATTTGCAAATGGCCGACAACTGGTGAAACGTGGCACATGTAAATTCCACTTGAGCTGAGTGCCCATAAATTCATTATTATTCAAACGTTTCGCCCACTTATCTTGCTTCCCTGCTAATTCTGGATAGGCTGTGTGTTGAATTCGTCATTGTTGACTGTTGGAAAAGGTCAAATAGAACCGTAATATAGGAATTTCGTATATAAAACGTAGAGTTTCCTACTTTTGGTTTTTGGAGGGTGGGAAATCATCAAATGACTCTTCCCGCTCTGGATGGAACGGAAGGGAGTGTCAGACTTCTACTGACTAAAACCACCCATGTTCCTTATTAGCCCATTGTGTCCGGGGCCGTGATATCTCTTTCGAACAACCCACAGCCCCGGCAGGCATCGGCCAATTTGACGTTAAACTTAAACAAAATATATATTTCATTTCACATAAACCTATATGGAAACTTATAAATTGTCAGAAACTGAAGACGAGGAACTGATAAAGTTGCTTTTTTCCATTGGAGAAAAAGAAAGCAAGAAAGCCCTCGGTTGAAATGAAATGAAATGAAATGAAGTTGTTTATTCAGTAAATAGGATGTAGGAATCACTTTTACACGTCATCACATTTTAAACTTAAGCTAGATGGGGTCGACATTTCGTATCTGACTACCCTGAGAAGAAATGGTGAAACAAACTCAGGGATCAAAGTCTGTTTTAAAGCATGTACAATATGTTTCATGTTTTACAATGAATTAAATAATAATTTGAGCATACAAAATAGGATAATAATTATAATGTCAAAATTTACATGTCAAAAATTGTAAAAGAATTAATTAAAAAAGGAAATATACAATACGATATAATTATCAGATTTTTATGTCAATATTGTAATTACACAAAGCTTAGCAGAGCGAGCAATTCAATCCCAAGCCTTTTTGTCATCTAAATAATCAATTATTTTATAGTACCCTTTTTTACATAGTTTAGTTTTAATGCAAATTTTAAATCGATTGATTGATAAATTTCTAATGTCAATGGGAAGTTTATTGTAAAAGCGTATACATTGACCCATGAATGAGTTGCCTATTCTGTGGAGGCGAGTGCGATGTACAGCGAGGTTGTGCTTATTCCTAGTATTCAAGCTATGAATATCGGACATTTTCTTAAAATTTGATATATTTTTATGAACATACAGTAAATTTTCAAAAATGTATTGAGAGGCTACGGTCAGAATATTCATCTCTTTGAATTTCTCTCGGAGGGAATCCCTAGGACCTAGATTGTAAATGGCCCTAACAGCCCTTTTTTGTAGAACAAAGATAGCGTCGATGTCCGCACAGGCACCACAGAGAAGAATCCCATACGACATGACACTATGAAAATAACTGAAATAAACAATTCTGGCCGTATCAACATCAGTAACCTGTCTAATTTTCTTGACAGCGTAGGCGGCCGAACTAAATTTTTTTGACAATGTTGCAATATGTGGGCCCCACTGTAATTTTGAATCAATAGTTATACCAAGAAAAACTGTTGACTCAACAGGATCCAACTCTATTCCATTAAGTTGAACATTTGTAGATAACTGCCTCACATTAGGAGTTGAGAATTTAATTAACTTGGTCTTTTTTCCATTCAGGAGTAGATTATTTACATTGAACCAATGAACAATCTCAGATAGTGCATTGTTCACTTCGTCAAAGTTTACTAATTGACGTTTAATTTTAAAAATGAGAGATGTGTCATCCGCGAACAATACAATCTTGTGATTATCCCTTACGTGATATGGCAAGTCATTGATATATATTAAAAATAAGAATGGACCTAGAATTGAGCCCTGTGGGACGCCCATAGTGACCGCAGACCCTGAAGATCTCTTGCCATTAACATCAACCCTCTGAGTTCTGTTATTTAAATAAGAAGTCAGAAGGTCTAGAGCCTTGTCCCTCACACCATAATGGTATAGTTTCCGTATAAGCGTTTCATGCTGCACGCAATCGAAGGCCTTGGACAAGTCGCAGAAGACACCAAGAGCATCCTGCGATTCCTCCCAGGCCTCGAATATGCTCTTAAGTAATTCCACGCCCGCGTCTGTAGTTGACCGTCCCTTTGTGAAGCCAAACTGTTTCAAGTGAAGTAAATTATTTTTTCACTTCTCTCGCTCTAAAATTCGTCTTTATGTCGTGCGTAGGCGACATAAAGTCGCGTTTTATGCTCTAGAGCATAAAGTAAAATCTTCGTCGAAGACCAAGGTAATCGGCACAGGTAATCGGCCCAACAGCCAAACGAACAACTCCATAGAATAACCTATTTAATTTAATTCGTTTCGTTAGTATTCTAAGAACAAGGGATTCCTGCTTTTCATTACGAATACAAGGAAAGTTGATGGGAATAGGCTTCCCCCAATTACCTAAATCGCTTGATGGCATCAATAGGCTTGCTCCTAATTACATCATTTGATGGGAATAGGCTTACTTTTAATTACTTTGATTGATGGCAATAGGCTTGCTCTCAATTACCTAAATCAGTGGATGACAATAGGCTTGCTCCTAATTACATCGGTTGATGGCAATAGGCTTGCTCCTAGTAAGATTGGTTGACGGCAATAGGCTTTTCCTAATTACATCGATTGATGGCTTGTCCCTAATTACTTCAGTTGATGGCAATAGGCTTGCTCCTAATTACATTGGTTGATGGCAATAGGCTTGGTCCCAATTACATCAGTTGATGGCAATAGGCTTGCTCCTAATTACATTGGTTGAAGGCAATAGGCTTGCTCCTAATTACATTGGTTGATGGCAATAGGCTTGCTCAAAATGTTTTTATAACTGAGCAGTATGAGAAACGACATAAGTCAGGTGTTATGTCAACTTTCCTACTGAAAAAAAAAGGTTAATTGGCGGGAACGATAATTATTTTTACAATATTTAAAAGTTGCTGTTTCATTTCCTCGCAATCGAAGTGAAAAGTAGAGTGTAAAACTCGTCCATAAAACCCATTTTGCTCTCTACTTTATATCCATCCTCGCTCGCAAGCTCGCATCGGATGGATAAACGTCTCGCGCAAAATGGAGCGTTTTATGCACTTGGTGTACAATCTACTATTATTGAAATGTTTTAACATTTGCTTCAGAATTAATTTTTCAAAAATTTTGCTCAAAGTAGGTAATATGGAAATAGGTCGAAAGTTTGTGGGGTCGGTTGTGCTACCAGATTTGAACAGCGGAATCACTTTGCTAATTTTCATCAAATCAGGAAATACACCGGAATCAACACAAGAGTTAAAAATAATTGCCAGGAAAGGTGAAATAATATCTATGATTGTTGACATGGTATGTACTGATAATCCCCAAAGATCGGCGGTTCTTTTGACATCTAGATCTTTAAAAGATTCAATAATGTCCTTTGGGGTAACAACTATAAATTTAAAAGATTCAACACATTCTGGTACACATTCCTGCAAAATTGAGTATGCAGAAGTGGAGGATGATGGCAGAGTTTTAGTTGTTACAATAGGGATATTAGTAAAGAAATTATCAAACTCTGCTGCAACCTCCATGTCTGCCTCAATATCTAGATCATTTATTTTTAGATGAAAGTCACGGCTTCGTGCTGTGTTCCTTCCCATTTCGGAGTTTATAATATTCCAGGTTGTTTTTATTTTATTATCAGATACTTTGATTTTATTTTTAAAATAAATGGTTTTAGCTGAGGAGCAGGCTCTTCTAAATATTTTTGAGTAATTTTTAACGTATTCATTAAAGTTTTCATTATGGTTATATAATTTTTCATTATATAGTTCATATAGCCTCCGCCTACTTTTAAAAATACCCGGTGTTGCCCAGTCACTAAATAAAACGCGATCAGAAACAGACAATGTTTTGGAGGTAAACACTTTATTGAATTCTAAATTGATTAAGTTAAATAACAAAGTATATGCTCGATCTGCGTTATCGTGATATGGCAAAGCGGGAAGTTTTTCCATTAAATTATTTCTAAATAGGTCTAAACGTCTTTTATTTATAGGAACAAAACTGACAAGTTTTTTCGGAACTCTGACTATTTGCCGAGGAAAAGCAACTAACTGGCCACAATGATCTGAGTCTAACTCATTTAAAATTAAATGGATCAATGGTTTTAGATTTGTAAATATGTTATCTATACAGGTAGCACTAGTGGTAGTTATTCTGGTCGGTTCAGCGAAATTACTGTGCAAGTTATATGATTTTAATAATGTCAAGAATTTATTTACTGTAACCGATTTTTCAAGTAAATTAATGTTGAAATCTCCACAGACAACAACTGTTTTATTATTGTTGCATGTCTTTAATAAGATGTCCTCCATATGTTGCTCAAAAATATCATAAGGCGCACCTGGGGGCCTGTACACGCTCATTACAATGTACCGCTCAAGCTCAATGCAAGCCACTTCGATTACTCGCTCAACAGAGAGATCCACAATATCACTACGTTCTTTGAATTTCAAATTATTATGTGCAATTATAAGGGAGCCACCACGTATTATATTCACTCTGCTGAACGAGCTGGCAATCTGGTGGTTATTAAAGCTAAACAGAAGCTGGTGAGATTTTAACCAATGTTCAGTTATGCACAAGATGTCAATACAATTGCTGTTCAAAAACAACTCCAATTCCAATTCCTTACGTTTTACACCCTGTATATTCTGATGAGCTATTTTTAGAGTATTATTATTTAATTTAGTTCTGCAGTTTGAACGTTGTGGTAACGAACATTGGTCCAAATTATTGCTAGAGTTTAACTCTGTTGTCTCAATGTCCTTAGAAATATTGATCAAGTCTATCTCGGTATTACAATTACTGCTAGAGGGTGACTCTATTGTCCCATGTTTTAATTTAAATGACTTAAAGAAACATCCAACTCCTGCGCATTTACACAAGTTACATCACTAAATTGCTCAATAGAAGCAGTATAGTTACTTAAAAAACTATTACAATTAAAAATACAATAGGATAGCGAGTCTACTATCTGTCCTTTAAAAAAGTTACAAAGATAATAATTATCTTCGCTCATAAAGTAATTTTTACTAATAAGTACGTTAGAGTCAATAAAACTAAATTTTTCATTATATAATGTCATGGTATGTAATCTAATATTGTACTTATTTCTAATATTATTTTCAGTCTGTGGCAAACCATTACAATAGGGAAATGCAAACAAGACTATTTTTTTAACATTTAACTTAGCTAAATAATCAAAATACATTTTTATTTTTCTACCGCTTGCATTTCCCCTTCTCCCGACCAGAATGATGATAGTAGTTGATGAGCTGTATTTACTACTTATTACTTTTTCCAGTATTTCGCAGTAACTGGCACCAGGCATGCAATAATTAATAATCCTTTTATGTAAACGAAGTTCTAGTATACGACCCATATTTTTTCCCATCTCATCGCAGTACATGATTATTTGGTCATTATCCTTTAACAAACTGTAATTTGACAAATTATCATTTAACAATATTTTTGTATTTGGTGCGGGAAGGGAAGTACTAGCAAGGCTGTCAAACATCTCCACAGAATGTACGGGCTCGTGAGAGGGGACTGACTCTGAACGACCTGATGGATCACAATCAGGTGTTGGATTGTTTACTATAGAGTTGAACATTTTTTCATTTTCAGTACACAGATCCACCAGATCATTCATTGCCAGTAAATATTCCCCCATTTCCTTTTGAGAAATATCATATTTAGATGTAATACTTTCTAGGGAACCCTGTAAATTTAAAATCTCTGACTGCAGGAGTTGAATTTCAGCCTCATAGTTACTTTTTATACTATCTGCAACTTTAATATGATGACATAATCGTTCTTTTAACTGTTTACAATTTTTAAAGGATTTATAATGTTTGGAAAAGGAGTTTTTATTATTTTTGATCAAATTTTGTGTCTTTTTTATCATTTTATTTATTCTAATATATTTCCTTAATTTATTCCTGCTACAATTTACTAGCCTGACCTGAGGGCTTGATATGACACTCTTATCACAAGTGAGGTCAATTGTTACAATGTCATTGTTTACATTACTCGAGACTGGGCTAGCAGAATGCAATCGAGTGCTACCAACGAGCTGCTCAAACAACACATGGGTCTGTGCTGTCCGTAATGCCCGGCCAGCATCCCCCATCCTGTCAATGGTGTCTTGAGCTTCGCTTAGCCTGCTTTTCAGCTCGGCATTGTGTTTGATAGTTATATCAAACTCATTGCTACACTGGTCGAAGCTGTCCACTATACGCTGAAGTTTAACAAGAAGTTTGAAGTTGTTACACAATCACATAAAAATTGGTCGAACTATTTAGCTAGATACTAGTAGGTACCTACTCTCGGATGGGACTTTTGGTCAGAATAATATCCTTTTATATCGTAAAAGAAAAGGTTATAGCAGAACCCTTTTCTAAAAGATATGAAGCTTAGGTTTTGTAATAATTCCAGCTATTCTAAATATATCTGACTTGGTGCTGTCTATGAGCAGCCATTGCTTTTTTCCTCGTTTTTTGGTGGTCTGTGAATAGCCTTTTTTTTTTTTTTGGTGGGTGGATAATCATCAAATAATAATTAATAATAATAAATAATAATAATAATAATAATTAATAATCATCATCCCTCCCCCGCTCTTGGGCAGAGCGAAGGGGAGTGTCAGACTTCTACTGACTAAAAACCAAACCCATGTTCCTTCTTCGCCCATGTGTCGGAGCCGCGTTAACCTTTCGACAAACCACAGCCCCGACGGGGTCTGTGAATAGCCTTACAGCTAAATATGGAAAACATTAGAAAATTTAAAACATTTTCTGGTTATAACGTAACACAACTAACATCACGTCTGTAATCTTTAAAGGGTGAGACAGAGGTGTATCCTAGTACTACTACTTTAAACTGTAACTACACGTAAATATAAATACGTAACTAGCATTATGGGGATCAGCGCGTGGGTAAAATCAGAACTAAAGTAATGTTATGTTCAATAACATTTCACAATAAACCTAATACAGAGGATCGACGAGCTTCTGGCTAAATAATAACAGACGCTCAAGACAATCCAATCTTCAAGCTAAGCTGAACTTTCCTGGATTGGTCCGTGGATGGGTGACCAGGACCACCCGTTACATACCAAGTTTCCTCCGTGCCTCGAACAGCACGTTGACGCATTGGTCCCGGTTATCATTTGTATCTCTTTGATAGTAGTTACCAGCACTGGCCCAAAAGTCTAACAACCAGTATAACCATGGAAAGGGTTATCGTATAACCCAGTAGGTACTAACTGGGTTGTGGAGGTCAGTTATGCAATCGTATACAGCTGCATCCGCTTAGACTGGAAGCCGAACCCAACATAGTGGGGTAAAGGCTTGGCAGATGACGAATTTCACAATTCAATTTAATTTTTCCAACTATTACTTACAGTCAGTTCTTCAGTGTGTGTGTGTGTGTGTGTTCGTCAGTGTTTCTTCCTCCGCGTCATTCGAGATTCACACACCACTTTATGCACTGCACGTTGGGTCGTCGGTAGTCTAATCAGATCACTGACTGATTGTAACTAATTAATAAAATAAGGGAAAATCGATTGTAATCACATACAATCATCATCACAGTAAACGCCAAATAGCCGGCAACGAGCACCGGCATTGAGCATAAAAGCCACTTGAGCTTAGCGCCCATAAATTCATTTATTATTAAACATTACGGCCATTTACGGCCACTTATCTGCCTCCCCACTAATTCACGCCGATAGGCCGTGCGTTTGGCCGTTATTTGCAACTCAATGTGCGTCTTCGTATGAATAATTCAATCAACTGGAGAGGTGGAATGAGCTCAGGATATTAATGGTAGTGCTTCTTTTATTATTTTATACGTATAAGGGTGTAGCTCAGAGTTCCAAACTCAACGTTTGCCAAAGACCGATGGAACGTAGGTAGCATTCTCAATATTATTAGACCCTCCGATCGAATGCGCAACACCTTAATACGATCACAGGCATCGCCGATATGGGCTTTAAATCTGCCAAGTGATAAAAATGGGACTGGGCGTATCACGTTTCTAAAATGAAGCCTAACAGGGCGAAGATAATCATACAGTGAGTGCCTGAAGACGGCCGTCGTAACCGAGGCCGGTCTAGGAAACGCTAGGGTGACGATCTCGACTCGTTCTCAACAGATTGGACTGAGAAGGCAATTAATAAACAAACTTGGAAAGCCTTTGCCCAGCCTAGGCTGGCTTACATAAAAAAATAAAAAAGAGTGTAGGTTGACAGAAACAGCATATCATATTATAATTGCGCCTAAAAAGTGAATATGTAAGAAATCACTGAAGTGACGTTGCGTTCAATTTCTAGCAAATTAGAAGTAGTAGCGACGGTCGGCGCAATTCCTGTATGTGTATTGTTACGTCCGCTACTATCATAGAAATTGTCCCCACTTAAATTAACCTAGTGTCATTAGGTTTTTATCTAGAATTTCGAAGTAGCAGCCCAGTCTCTTCATCTTCCTGCCTTGTCCCTTGTTATTTGGGGTCAGCGTAACACTTTTTTTTCTTCCATTGTCCCCTGTCAATCGTCACGGCATCATTTACTCCTTTTCCTTCATATCATACCTATGGACACCCACATTTCACCAGTCATTACCAGTTAGGTTATGCAGCCTAACTGGTGAGTGTGGGTCCCCTACGTTTCTTCGAAACACCATTCTTCGAAAATTGTTTCACCGAACACTATTCACCGAAGCCTTCATACTGCGACGTTTTGTTTAGTCTACGCCTTTTTTGTTCGATGTTACTTTACACCGACAACCTTACATCAACTTTTGTTTCACCAACGTTTGTTTGTTCTATGTAACGTTACTTCAAAAATATTTAGCCAACACAATAATACCTTCCTTTGAGCTTGGCGTTTTTTGTTAAAGCATTGGTAATAATAACTGCCACTTGGGTCGATCTTTAGGTTAAGCCGCGCTTGCCTAGGTTGGTCTGTGAATGGGTGAACACCCTTACCGAGTTTCCTCAGTGCCTCGGAAAACACGTTAAGCTGTTGGTCCCGGCTGTTATAGATTGATACATAGATCTTTGGCTGTCGTTTATTGTGTTGTCGAAATTTTCGAAGTAACGTTACATAGAACAAACAAACGTTGGTGAAACAAAAGGTGATGTAAGATTGTCGGTGTAAAGTAACATCGAACAAAAAAGGCGTAGACCAAACAAAACGTCGCAGTATGAAGGCTTCGGTGTATAGTGTTAGGTGAAACAATTTTCGAAGAATGGTGTTTCGAAGAAACGTAGGGGACCCCGTATAGGGTCAGCTTTGCCTATCACCTGGGAAACGGGCGTGATGTATTCATAAATAATTTTCACAGAGTGTTGACACGACAGGGATACAACGCAGTGATAGGAAATACAATTTCATCCCAGCGAAATAATGACGATACAGGTACTCATTGAAAGTGGAGTGATATTGTATAGGTATATTTATGTAACAGTGACTGTGCATGGATATCGCTATTCAAATATTTTCACAGACAGATTTCCAGAGCTTTACGGACCATGAAAAATATTTTATTGACTGTGGAATTTACTAGTTTGTAGCGTGAAACCGACAATTTTGACAGTCAAAATTGTCGGTTTTCCGTATCATTAATTCTAAGATTGTTTATAAATTCAGTTCTCTTTGTATTCAAAAGTTATTTTTAGCTCCTTAACGTTCCAAACAATATTGGAACAAAAGAAGTATCAATTCCAAGACATTAGTTGATGATTTCCATTATTTTACACCCACAGTTCAGCGTTAACGACAACTACGTACCTACTATTTGTATTTCTGAGAAAATGATTTCCTTAATATAAAGGTCCTAGTATTAAAAATTCGGAGCGAACAATCCCGTCCGGCTGTTTATCTGTTTGTCGGTCTGATTGTGTGTCTTTTTCTCACTTTATTAGGTACATATGGAGGGATCGATGCGCCCACACAGGTATACTGAGACGTGGGTTAGGAAATAATTATGATAATACTTGACATACCGGTATTTCATTCTCAGGGAGCAGGAGCTCGTGGCTTAGTAACAACAACCACTCAGGTCGGTCTTCAAGTTAAGTCGTGCTTGCCTGTATTAGTCCGTGGATGGGTGGCCAGGCAAGCACAATCCTTCCAGTGCCTTGGAAAGCGCTCTATGCAGTTGATCGCGGCTGTCATTTGTGGATCTATGACAGTTAAAACTGTAAGTCAGTGGCCCGAAAGTCTGACAACCAGTCTTACCAAGGGGTATAATATTATGTATAACGATTGTGAAGGTCAAATAGGCAGTCGCTTCATAAAAAGTACTGGTATTCAGCTGAATCCGGTAAGAGAGGGGTTATTTGATGATTTTCCACCCAACACAAAAAGAAAAAAAGGGACCAATTCCGATATCCTCATACGCGAAGTCGCGGGCATCAGCTAGTACTCGTAATAACATGAAACTGATAAAAACTCATTAATCATTTACATCGGTAATGATTAATGACTTTTTAACAGAAGCTTCTCTCTAAAAATAAAACACAAGTTAAAAATAAATCGTTGGGAAACGTGTGAGGAAGCAAATAGAATCACCTAAACTGCAGTGTGAAAGTTGGTCAGGATTTATTGCTTGCTTGGAACAGTTAATACTGTACTTGTCTTTGGAACATGTGTTTTAAAACTGTGTGTGATAAAAACAATAAATTATCTAATACTTTTGATAACTAAAACCTATTTTCAGAATGCACTCACAGTTAATGCAAATAGAACCTTATTACTGAGCCTACGCGTCTGTTTGTCGACCACAGACAATGATATTATAAATAAAATAAAAAGAGGTAGATATCGCATTAGCACGCACAAATTGTTGAGGACAAACTACGGCAATTGGTGCAGTTTAGTAACTAGCTATCTCTTTTTATCTTAAACGTTTCGTATTATCTATCCCTGTCGTAGAACGCAACGATATCTGAACGCCATTCAGTATGAACATGGCGTATCTTTCTTTATAATATCACTAGCGGACGTCCCGCGGTTTCACCCGCGTAGATCCCGTTCCCGTGGGAATACAGGGATAAAAAGTAGCCTATGTTACTCAGGGTGAATGTAGCTTTCCAAGGGTGAAAGAATTTTTGAAATCGGCCCAGTACTTTTTGAGCCTATTCATTACAAACATACAAAAATAGGTACAAATCTTTCCTCTTTATAATATTAGTGTAGATTGATCACAGAAGTATTTTTAACTTCATCATCATTCTCCTGCCCTTATCCCATTTTTTTGGGGTTGGAGCAGCATGTCATCTTCTTTCGTACTACTCTATTAATCGTCATCCTAGGAGTCACCTTCTTTCCAGCCACATCATCCTTCACACCGTCTAAACTTCGTTTCTTTGGTATTCCACTACTCGATCTTCTAGCCAGCTGCATTCATAACACCCTTGATAGCAATAAAACATTCGACAGAGTCATTGGAGTCATTTTCGCAACCATTCCAAATTTTTACGCTACATTTTCCACATTCCTTCGTATCACATGTTCATAACACGATAACCGATTACCACACAGGTTTTCAGTTACCGGCGCCACTTTCAAGCTTCATCTTATGTGCTCATTTCGTATTTTATCCATCCCTCATAGCATTTTCATCTCAGCCACATCATAGGCTTGCTTTATAGCCGTAATATTTTGACAGTACAGAAAAGGTATCTGTAGGTAAGTTTATGGTCGCTATATCACCACATACTTAGTAAAAATAAGGAAAACGTAAAAGGTTTTGTTGATCGATTTCACAAAATTCTCGAGTGGGAATTGTATCGTTCTTAGAAACATACTCTGTAATATATCGTTCATAATAAGCCGCTAACAATTGGCATGTCACGTGTGTGTAAAAGTGGTAGGTACACACATCAAAAGTGTCTAGGGATCAACATATTTTTTGCAATAACTTTTCTCCTGATTGATATTAATTAAAATTTTCTTTAAGGATTCATCAAATAAAGTGTTTTCGTTTGTCACAGTAACGATAAACCAAGTCACCTTTGCATTAATAAAGAAATTTGCCAATTTACTAATAAAGGGATTTTTGACATTTGAACCACTAACATTAAAGTTCGAAAAAAAGACTGAAATAACAGTTTTCTTTAAAATTTTATTGGGTAACTTAAACAATTAATAATCCGTGTTTCTACCGCGAACACTAACAACACAAGAACATCGGTTTGGCATACTCAAAATGAGTTCATCCAAATCACGCTGTGTAATGGCCGCCCATGTTCGTTGCAACAACAAAAAAAGGTCTTCTTGTGACTGGATACCCTCCATATTCGGCAGAGCTCTTCTCTGTAGCATATCCCATGCATGCTCAATCGGGTTCAAGTCTGGCGACTGAGCAGGCCAGGGCAGGACATTGATGTTAGCTGCGGCGAGAGTCTGTCTTACAACTCTTGCGGTGTGCGGTCGTGCATTATCATGCTTTAACTGAAATAAGGGACCGATTTGCACTTGTAGAGGAACAATGACGTCTGATACAATCGTCTCAGCATAAATTTGAGCGTTGAGGTTGCCTCTGATCCAAATCAACTCAATTCTTCCGCCGATCCAAATGGGCTCTTGAACACAGAAATTGGGCAGAAGAACAATGGCGTTTCGTGTGCTTTTCTGATGAGTCTCGTTTTGGTATGAGACCGGATACAAGACGTATACGACACTGGAGAACCCCTGGACGCCAACAGCGATTAAAATCCTGCCAGGAAGTCCATCCTTATAGTGGTGGAACCATCATGGTATGGGCGGGTATTTGGATCGGCGGAAGAACTGAGTTGATTTGGATCAGAGGCAACCTCAACGCTCAAATTTATGCTGAGACGATTGTATCAGACGTCATCGTTCCTCTACAAGTGCAAATCGGTCCCTTATTTCAGTTAATGCATGATAATGCACGATCGCACACCGCAAGAGTTGTAAGACAGACTCTCGCCGCAGCTAACATCAATGTCCTGCCCTGGCCTGCTCAGTCGCCAGACTTGAACCCGATTGAGCATGCATGGGATATGCTACAGAGAAGAGCTCTGCCGAATATGGAGGGTATCCAGTCGCAAGAAGACCTTTTTTTGTTGTTGCAACGAACATGGGCGGCCATTCCACAGCGTGATTTGGATGAACTCATTTTGAGTATGCCAAACCGATGTTCTTGTGTTGTTAGTGTTCGCGGTAGAAACACGGATTATTACTTGTTTAAGTTACCCAATAAAATTTTAAAGAAAACTGTTATTTCAGTCTTTTTTTCGAACTTTAATGTTAGTGGTTCAAATGTCAAAAATCCCTTTATTAGGAAAATGGCAAATTTCTTTATTAATGCAAAGGTGACTTGGTTTATCGTTACTGTGACAAACGAAAACACTTTATTTGATGAATCCTTAAAGAAAAATTTAATTAATATCAATCAGGAGAAAAGTTATTGCAAAAATATATGTTGATCCCTAGACACTTTTGATGTGTGTAGGTATACACGGAATACGCGGAAAATTGCACTTGAAATCGCTTCGTTAGCAATTGTGGGAGCGTTCATACCATTGACAATATATTCACGGAAAGGATTATGTGGGTGTACTTTTACGACAAGACATCTTGTTATTTTTCAACCGACTTCCTAAAAGGAGGAGGTTCTCAATTCATCTGTATTTATGTTTTTTGTGTGTGTTTGTTTCCGGATATCTCCGTCATTAATGAACCGACTTTCAAAATAATTTTTGTATTCGAAAGATCCGATCTCCGGAGGCGGTTCCATTGTTGCCAAGTCATGATCTGATGATGGCATCCCGGGGAAATCGAGGGCAACCCTTGCCCTCGATGCCCCAAATTTTATAGGCACTTTTTACGTTTTCCATATATTTTTTGAAGCTGTTCATCCGTCTGATAATCTTAATCCCATGTGATAGCGCTGATGATGTAAGGTGCAATTCCTCAACGGGTATGAGATAAAAGACAATTCCTTCAAAATTATACGTACGTACTTATTGACAGATAGTTGTATTCTTTCAGGCTGTTAGGTTGACCTGATGATAGAAGGTAAATCTTATTAACCGACTTTAAAAAAGGAGGTTCTCAATTCGTTGGAATCATTTTTTATGTATAGGTATTCACCGATTACTCGAAGACGCCTGAACCGATATAGAAAATTCTTCTTTAGTTGGAAAGGAAATAATAATATCCTAAGGGTTATACCATATATTATTATGTGAGAAACTGAAGTCGAAATCATGCTAGTTTGACTTGAATCTCGTGTTAATTAAATTAAAGTCAGTTTATTTGAGAGAGGATATAAAAACAAGTTCGACTTATGTGCACAAATAGTCACACCCATTACCTTCGACATTGAAGTCATGCAATTAATCTCCTACATATAATATATTTTACCCTAGGGCTGAATGTGATAACAGTTCGACCACTGCATTGTCAGTCACCCTGCCGTTAAATCATCTTGGATGGGCTTGTGACTTCGATTGTGCAGCGCAATTGGAGTGCAGGTGAGATGTCGTGCTTGACGGAGCATAGCCATCAGTACAGCTGCACCCTTGCACCGATATCTAATATACAAACATGTGAATGATGGGTGAACAAATGATGATTAAAATAATATATTTTCGGTATCTACGTAGGAAACAAAATCCGCATTGAACGTAGTGATCAGAAACGCGTCGTAGAATGTTCTATGTCCCCCCTATTTTTCGGGCTCCGTACCTCAAAAGGAAAAAACGGAACCCTTATAGGATCACTCATCTGTCTGTCTGTTTGTCTGTCCGACCCATAGAGTATTAAATTGGTCCGACCATTCCCCCCCCCCCCCTTATCTCCAAAACTACTGAGCCTAAAATTTTGAAAAATATACAGAAATTAGTTCAAAACTTATAGATTGTAGAAAAACCTATAAGAAGTCTATGGTGCTAAAATAATATGGAAAATCTCTCAACATCTACTACAATGGTACCGGAACCCTTCATGTGCAAGTCCAACTTGCACTTGGCCAGTTTTTTGTTGTTCGTAATTCTCAGGAAAAGCTTTGTTTCACATTTCTTTTAACTAGATAATTACACTCGTGTGAAGCCGGGGCGGTTTACTAGTCCGTTATATTTATTAAGAAGTCAAACAAATTGGATCCGCACTGTGCAGAGTTGTTCGTTTTTCAAATACACAATTATTACAGAAATACATTCAACCTACGCACGATATTTTGGTAATAATTGGTAATTTTGCCTATTCACTTTGATGTTTCAAATCGACGCGTTATTTTTAGGTTAATTCCTAAGATCAAAACACGAGTTCCCGAGACTTTTCGCATCACTCTACCTGCATATCTAAACCAATTTAGTAGGCACATAAAACGAGGTTTAAAGTTCAAAAAACAGGTATATACACATAATAAAAACGCCTTATTAAACCTCTGAAAATTGTTTTATTTTATTTTAATATAAGGTTTAATAAAAGGAGTAAATTAGTTTGTGCAGAATTAGTTTAATTATAGAAGCTATTCAGTAACTTTCTAAATTAATGTTTCAATAAAACTTATGAACAATTGTCATAGTTAGTTACAAAACTTTCTTCTATAACAACTTTTGTCTTTAATTACGAATAGAATTAGAGGCGTCTTTCTAATATTTGAAAGTTTTATAGAACAAAGAATATTAAAAAATAATGTTCACTCAATAATTTAAAAAAGAGCACTTTAATGATAAAAAGCGTGGTTTCAGCATACCAATAGCGGTTATTGCCCTTTTTCTTATATTTCTTCATACTAACCAAAACAATAAACACTATTTTATGATTTGTAAGGATAAAATTGTTGATTGAAGGTTGTGTTACATCTTTATACAGAGCAGAAGGCCTACCATGACGTCTTAAATCAGTCCTAACTTATTCTTAATCCTGTGTGGAAAAGAGACGGCGCTAGACACCCTGTATAGTTCTGTCACATTTCCACACTAGAATAAGGTTAAGTTCGGACTGTTTTAAGACGTCTTAGGGCACCAGGAGTGCTAACACTCAGCGCTACTGAGTACGCGGCAGTATCGACGATACGGTCGGCATCACGGTCACGTCACGATCTGTTCCTCGTTCTAGCAACTGACGGTTCTGAGCGATGAAAAAGGATAGGAGAAAGGAAAAACGCGATTCCACGGTCCACGCTGATAGGTTCTAAATAGTTAAGCAGAGCGTATGTATCTATTAGTACTTCCCTCATTTCGCTAGTTATGTTTAAGTCCTATGTAATAAGGGACGGAATAATTAACGTCAATTTATATAGGCCAAGCTAACAGTAAGCACAGTACCTATGTGTATAGACACATACTGTTCTTACTGTATTTTGGTCTGACTATGTCTACAGGGACATACGATATGTTTAGGCATGTAACCATTATATAATAATCTACAAAGTATACTTAATGAATTACGAAATTTCTACCTTCTAGGAACCGCACCCCCGGAGCCTACGTAAACAAAACCCAATGTAATCTTATAAATACTGATACAATTATGCTTACAGGTACCATTATACTCTTTGGGTAATTCCCAGCTACAATTTACCTGTGAGCAGGTACGCCTTCTTAACAATAATTAGATCCCGTAAAATAAAAGTGCCCTCTAAAATAAATAAAATTAATTAACTGTTGCTACCAATTTGGTAGCTAAGTACTGTAATCAGTTGAACCGGTGATTGCTTTTTACTAGTTGTGCAAAATCGTGACCATTGGAAGGAATGGAGGGTGACCTTGTTTAGTTGCGGGACAATATAAGTAACATAAAATTACAATGGTGTATATGATTTTCATCAACTTCAGCCTACAGCAGATTACTGCTGGCTATTCGCCTCCATAATAGTACACCATTCAACTCGACTCTCAGCAACTGTATGACTGTATGATGATCTCAACGTGAATGACATAACCAAGATTTTGTAACAATATTTTGATTGAAAGAGTGTCATCTACAGAGTTTCTTGCACATTCTTCTCCATATAGATCTACGCTTTTGGAATGGCCAACTACAATACTTTCACAAGTTTCTGCATTCATTATGGCTTGGTGACTGCGACTGTAGCTTCGCTTTTTTTGTTTTCAAATTTGAATAAATGCTTTGAGCTTGAGTTTGAGTTTCAACTCTGTCTAAGGTGTATGTGGGTAACAGAACAACCTACGATTTTAGTCTTTTTTTTTTTTTTTTTTGGTTGGTGAAAAATCATCGAATGACTCCCCCCCGCTCTTGGGCAGAGCGAAGGGGAGTGTCAGACTTCTACTGACTAAAAACCGAACCCATGTTCCTTCTTTGCCCTTGCGCCGAGGCCACGTAATCTAGTACAAAAATCCGCGGCCCCGACGGGATCACAAGTAGATCTTAGTACTTACTTAGTAGATATGTATGGAATTCACGTAAGTGGACCCGTGGGTGTCCGTTTTGAATGCACTTCAACAAAAATTTTAGGCAAATAATGATATTAAAAAAGTAGAATAACCCTTCACGTGTCAGACACATTTCAGAGTTCTATACGTAGATATCTACTTGTAAACACAAAAGAAACAACACTCCATAGGGGAGTAGGGACTTGTGAAGTATTGTGCGCATGATAAATGAAGCCTCTCCCACGTTATTAGGTGGCTGCATGAAAATCATTTGCGATATGTTACATGTCAGCTGAAGTCATGTTCCTTTGTGAAATGTTTTACAGAATGTTTTGTATGATAATAACCGTTTTCTGAACTGAGAGCTTTAAGTGTTTTTCTTTTCAATCGTAATATCTATTACTATCATAAACCATAATATACACAAACACACGGCAATAGCGTAACTATATTTTATCAGTAAAACAATTATGTTAATAATCAAATTAGTGGTTTCAAAAAGTGCTTCTCGGCAAAAAAAAAGGTGGGGGGGGGGGAGGGTTGCAGACCTGAGTATTTGATATTACTTTCAGTTTGATATCTTAAGGATAGACTGATAACAAAAGTGATCCTTTATGAGTTCCGACTGAGGTATCGATAAGTATTAATCCTATTTCGAGAAATTATTTTAATTATGTTATATTTTCATCACTATGATTTATATACAGTACTTGTTGTCTCTACGAGTCATATTTCGACGTAAACAACACATTCCGTTACTGACGGGCAAGTGCCATTAATTGGCTCGGTCGGTTAATAACGAGTTGATATTCGGTAATTGCATTTACATAATTGCTTTTCATGCTTCATTTGCTAGGTAAGGATCGTTGAATCTTATATGCCTGATTACGTGCGTTCTTTTGAGTGTATCCAGCCGGTATCTGTAAGTACTCTTCATTTTACGAATGCAGTTACGATGTATATGGGAGGCTAATTACTCGCTTCGTATTTGCAGAAATGTTTTTTTTAAACTCCACACTAGGAATTTCTCCTGTATCGTGGGTGCATCCACAGACATTTAAATTTACATACACAAATAACCCGAAATAACTATCTGAAGCCATACAAATATTTGTTACGTGCCGGTCTCGAGCCCGCGACACGTAGCGCAGCAGTCAACTGCAACTGCTTGAGCCACTGCTCCAACCGTACCGTCTGCTTTACACATTTGCAAAAATGTTTTTTTTTTTAAAGTTTAGTAGTAGGTATGGAGAATTATGTATAAGTCGCATGTAATAGGGGGCTAGTATATTGCCATCAATCGTACACAAATCCAAACTCTCTGGCTGCTATTAAGAAGTTCCAGATGACCAATCACTTTGGCCGACCTCAGGGCTATTGCGTATCTTTTAATGACAGTGGATTACATAAAGTGTCTATCAAATAACTGTCACATGGTGAGTTTTTAAGAAAAAAATGTACCGAACCATAACCAATTTACAGTTAATCTATGGACACTTATGATAGCCACTGACATTAAAAAGATACGCAATAGCCGTACTGGGAATCGAACCCAATCCCTCATTCTCACTAGTCGCGCTTGCAACCACCAGACCAACAAGGCAAGTAGATTTTTTTAGCGTTTCTGAAAAGACTGGCAGTATGATAGTGATCTAATGACCTTAAAACAATTCAGAAAAACATGAAGTTTAATAATATCTTGTTCTCTCAACAGACAACATAAGTATTGCTATGAATGTTTCTGTTTACTTTGATTTTTAATCCTTTACTAGTTAATGCCCACGGTCTCACTCATATCTTTAAGGAAAATAAATAAAATGAAAGCCCCGACTGGCTGACTGGCTGCGGGCTGTTCGAAAGAGATACCGCAGCCCGGACACAAAGAGCTAAGACGGAACATGGGTGGTCTTTAGTCAGTAGAAGTCTGACACTCCCTTCCGCTCCGCCTAGAGCGGGAGGAGTAATTTAATGATTTCCCACCCGACAAAAAATTTAAAAAACTGTCTGTCTCATCAACGTCCACCCCAAACCCTTGAACCAAAAAAGCTGAAATTTTGCACGTAGGTTTCCGTGGGATATTTTCCGAAATCCACGCGGGTAATAGCTAGTTGAGAACAGAAAATATTACATGGAAACGTCCCACCAGTATGAAAGCCCGATGTGCATTTTAATGTACTTAATCTTCCGTTTCTTCGTACATAAATTGTTAAATTAATGAAACGCTTATAACATTCCATTAATGTATAGTAAAAGGGTAGTAACTGTTGGAAATACAAATTCTAGTTGAATTTCAAATAATAATTACAACATTCGAACCGGCCAGTATTCGTGGAAACTTATAATAGGGCTCTATGATGGGTTCAGGAATCATAGGGAAATGACCAGCATTGTTACCAGTGTAATGCAATAAAAAATAAATTGAACACATACAGAAGCAAATTATTTATTATAGTAATGGTAGTTAACATTAAAATAAAATAAAATGTTTAAAATGTTAAAAAAATAAAATCATGTAAATGTTTAAAATCATACTGAATTGGGGTTTCGTATCGATATCTGTTTTAATGTAGATACTAGAATAGCATACTCACTTGAATTTGACACCTGTTCCAAATTTAAACTCATAATTAACCTACTGTTTTCAGGTTAGGTTAAGAGTTCATAACAGTTCCGTTTATTTCTGCTGGTTGGTAATGCTGGTCATTGCCTATGGTTTTTGAACGCATTAGAGAGGGTTTATGATATTTGGGTAGATAAAATATTTTTTAAGGCTCTCTCTACTATTTCAGGGCTATGGATAGTTAAATAAAATATGAGAGGAATAAGTGCGGTATAAAAGCATAGTTTTCAGAAACTAACTGCTTTGCATCTTTTCGCTAGCGATAAAAATGTCCCACTCCAGTTTTGAATGGTCTATCTTCCACAAGGAGAGTGTCGTCGAAAAGTATAGGAATTAAGAAAATATTCATCTGAAAAGTATTGAAAACTTAAGTATCACAGGAGAGAGGAACTCGTAGCTAAACTATAACAGCCGCACAAGTCGATCGTCACGGCTAAGCAGTGCTTGCTAAAGTTAATCCGTGGAAGGCCGACCATTGTTACATACCTGTACTACGCTAGTATTATCTTATCTGTGCCTGTACTACGCTAGTACCTATTATATTATCTGTGCCTGGACCAAATCATTTCTGGATCTTTGTCAGTCGTCCCAGATAGTCAGTGGCACGAAAGTCGGACAACAAATTTTGCCCTCGTCACTGGCAATCTAATTGGTGAATGCCTTTACAGTCATCAACTATTTCCTGTAACGAGCAAACAAAAGGTCACGTAGGATACGTGACTGTAAATTAAATGTAATTATTTAAGTGTGCGTGTAGCATGTCCTAGAACCAAAAATTCGAAGACTTGTGACATCTACCAATCCGCATTGGCCCCGCGTGGTAGATTATAGCCCATTCCTTCTCAAAGAGAGGAGACCTGTGTCGCGGCAGTGAGAACTTTTACAGGTTGAATCATCAGCCTGTAAAAGTTCCCACTGCCGCGGTTTTACACTTAAATCATCATCATCAGAATGATGATGATTTAAGTGTAAAACCCTTATCATCTTCATTATCTGCCTAGCCTTTTCCCATCTATGTTGAGGTCAGTGGAAAACCCTTATGAAATAACAACGGAAACAAGAAATTATAACGCAAGTAGCATTATTTCTCGAAATGTTGACGCCATTTTCAAGTCCACTGGCCAAAAATACGGCACTAGAGTTCGCAAGTGTCGGCACCTTTTAAATAACGTACAGCAATGGTTGTTCATATCGAGTGTCAGGAAACTCGTTTATCGCAAGAAAAATGGAGTCGCCTTCGCGTATTCTTATTTCAATTGAAGTTATTCACAAGCAGCATTTCAAGCTGCACAATTCAGCTTGAATTTATAGCGGGAAGTTATTTCAGCCGCAGTGCTTTTGTCGAGTTAGCTATGCGAGCTGTTACGAATGGCGTCGGTAAAATATTAACGAGTTTATAAATAGTATTTCCGTTTTTTGGCTGGTGTTTGTTTTTTTTTACAGCTCTGTGGTTAATGTTTTGAATAAAACAGGTTTGTTGTGAAACTTTAGTCCTATTAAGTCTTCTCTTTGACGTGTCGGGTGAAATACTGAAATATTTTTCAATCGAGTTTAGAGTCACCTACACAGATTTATCATTGGGTTGTTTTGGAGGATGGGCAGGAAAGAATCTCGACATATTATATTGATTATATTCAATACGAAGCGTTCATTATTGGCAGTAGTTGCCTCTTAAATATTTACACGATGATTCTCTATTTGAAGAGTATCGAACAACAATAACCCAATCAAGAGATGAAATAAATCCAACACTTGATTCCGAGATAATGAGCTATTTATCTTTAATGACGCACATGAGTGGAGGCAAATTAATAGTAATCAACACATCACAAAATAACACTGGCTGTGAGAAATAAGGCCCGATTTCACCAATCAGGAGATAAAAGGAGCGGCGAAAGATTGGATCAATAAGAGAAGAATGAGTTAATAAGAGAAAAGAGGAGCTCTTGTCTAGATACTAACAGCCACTCAGCCTAAGATTGATCTTCAGGTTAAACCGCGCTTGCCTAGGTTGGTCTGTGGATGAGTGACCACCCACTATTAAACCGAGTTTTTTCGTGCCTTGGAAAGCACGTTAAGCCGATGGTCCCGGCTGTCATTCATAGATTTTGATTTCAGGTAGTCAGTAACCCGAAATTTTGCCAACCTAGGCTTACCTAGGGTTATTTTTATTTTATTTTATTTTCTTTGGGTGGCTTACAGCTAACAATACAAAAATGGATAGTGAATTTTATTGTTCAACGACAAGCCATTTACAAGCCTCCACAGTTGGCAGTAAAAGAGTGTTGCAAAAACTATTACATAAGCATAATACACTCATAAATATAGAATAAAAAAAACACAATAGAAACTATTAACTAAGCTTAATTTAAGTAGCTAACCTTAGTATACTTATAAATAATAAAAACTAAGAATATAAAATTAGGCACCTGCATAAGCAGGACAGCATCGTATTAATAATACTGGTATTCATCTGCATCTGGTTAGACTAGGAAACCAACTCCAACATAGTTGGGAAAAGACGATTCCCGCATGTTTCCTGTCCGCTACGGTCGTCCCACTTTCGTGAAAACTGGGCCTAATAAATACAAGGCATGACTTCTAGAATTATTATCATTAGGTAGGATGGGTAATTCACGACTAACTCACTAGTCCAGTGATCGCAAGCGCTGCTATGTTCATCTTTCAGATCTGGCAAAGTGTAATTGCATTTTTTCCATTAATTTCTTTCTGAGTAGCATCATGGACTCCGAATTATTGCCCGGTTGATGGTAAAGGGCTCACCTTGTATTTTTCTTCTTGACGTGATCGCATCCGACGCTTTTTCAAGCTTTTCAGTATTCTGCGCTTCTATGATTTGAACCTTCTCTTGCTCCTCCACTGCCAACGATCTAAACGATAAACTTGACTTAGCCTCACATCAATTAATATCACCATCATCACACTCATCATCACTATGTTGGGGCGAGCTTACTGTCTGAACGGATGCAGCTGAATACCGGTATGTTCCATAAAACGCCTGCCTATCTGACCTACACAACCCAGTTAATACTGACAGCAAATATAATGAACAATGTCAATTGGGGTGGCACTGATCCGATTTCAAACACACGAGGCACGTCACCCTACTAATTTACATTAAATCCATGTTTATTTTAATAATAATTGGATCTAATCATAAACTAATAGAGTTAATGCAACTACCTGCATACGGGTTGTGTACATAGTGACAATATTATGTTGCTTGTTTCGATCATGTTTACGTTAAGTGTATCGAGGTCGACAGTAATTGATCAATAGCCGTTGATTTAAGTGGGTGAATAACTATTGTAATATTCTAAATCTATATAAATAAAAAGAGAAGTCCTGACTAACTAACTGACTGACTGACTCATCAACGCCCAGCCCAAACCCTTGGACCTAGAAAGCTGAAATTTTGCACAGAGGTTCCTTTTATAATGTAGACAAGGAATTAGGAAGGATTTTACGAAATTCAACCCCTAAGGGAGTTAAATAGGGGATGAAAGTTTGTATGGAAAGTCGGTTTTTTTCACGCGGGCGAAGCCGCTGGCAAAAGCTAGTATAAAATTATGCCTGTAATCCCCATAGGGTTAGACAGAGGTGTACACATTAGTACACCCACGTTTCGCCAGTAGCGTTTCATCATCATCAAACACAGTCTGAATTTACCCACTGCTGGATATAGGCGTCTCTTTTCTTGTGCCAATCTCCACGTTCTTGTACCAGCCTCGTTCAGGTCCTTCCAGCAATGTCAACTATGTCGTCTGCATTATGCCCACCGTTTGCCGCCGAACGAATACATTTCTTTTGTTACGTTTAAGTCCAATTTAATAGGGCACAATTAATCCAGACTCCGTGGCTGCTACTGGGATACTCCTAATGGAAAAAGTAAAAAATAAAAATACAATAATTTATATCCAAACTAATATTATAAATGCGAAAGTAACTCTCTCTGTCTGTCTGTCTTTCTGTCTGTCTGTCTTTGCTTCACGCCTAAACTACTGAACCGATTTGTGTGAAATTTGGTACAGACATAGTTTGGGACTTGAGAAAGGACATAGGATAGTTTTTATTACAAAAAATAAAATAAAAAATAAAATTTATTCCGGACATACAGCGCCATCTATTGGGTGCGCGTTCACCTTTGTTGCGAAAAAAGGGTTGAAAGGGAGGGATGAAGCGATTACTTTTGGTCGCGATAACCGACATCGGTCGCGGTAACCGACATTCACGCGGAAGAAGCCGCGGGCATCAGCTAGTAATTTATAAATAACACAAAAAGTATATTTATAAGTGTCGCCCAGTTTTAGAGGTGTAGCGGTATGTTTACCCACACATGCACACCACTTGCGAGCTTATAAGTGCCTATGACGTTGCACCGTCAAGTTAAGTTCGAAACCACGCGTCCCCGTGACAACACATATAGTCGGTTACTACCCGTTACTCGCGTCAATCATTTATTGTAGTATTGTACCGTGTTTAGTTATAGCAAATACTTTATTAAATTCATAGTGCAACATAGAATTGGACATTTCATTTCATCTAACTATAGAACCTATATCACGTCCCAACAAAAGTTCTATATTGGTGACCCCGACGTGAATAAAATAATACGGTTCCATACTTTGACCCGCGAGTGCAATTACGTTCAATACAGACGTAGACTTTATTTAGTGTTGTTACTGTGAACTATACCAAACCTTCAAAATGATCAACCCTAACACTGTTGCTGCCAGTGAACATAAAGTTACCATAAATCCCGAGCACACAGCCACCACGGCTGCCGCCGCACCTGATAGCGTCAACGCACCTCAACAAGCTGGTCCGTGTTACACCACAGACCAGCACCAGCAGCCAGAGACGGGGACGATCACCATCAACTCCCGCATCGCCGACTTCTGGACAGCGCGTCCGCGACTATGGTTCCATCAGTTTGAGGCCATAATCGGTGCACAAAAAGCAGGTGACTTGCATAAATATCAATTAGTTATAGCTAAGTTAGGTCGAGATGAATTGGGTCAAATTAGTGACATTCTTGAGAACCCGCCCGTGAACGGTAAATATATAGCACTGAAGGACAGGTTAATTTCGTCCTATGAAGAGTCCGAGTCCAAGCAATTACATCCGTTGCTTACGAAAATCGAGCTAGGGGATCAACGACCCACTCAACTTCTTCGTAAAATGCGAGAGCTTGGAAGTAACAAAATTCCCGAGGATACAATCAAAATTTTGTGGTTAGATCGCCTGCCTCAAACAGTCCGTGCAGTAGTTACTGTCTGCGATGTAACGTTGGACAACGTCGCAGCAATTGCTGATAAGATAATGGAAACTTCACGGTCATCTGAAGTCTGTTCGCTAAATCCGGTCGCTATCCCTAGTCATTCAACGGATCAACAATTTAATCATTTAATTAAAGAAATTGCCGCGTTAAACACAAAAATTAGTGATCTACAAAACACGCGTCAGAGTACAAATCGGAGTCGTGGCAATGATCAGTCGCGATCACGGTCACGATCACGCTCTCGGTATCTTGACAATCAAGACAGATACAGGCGTCAAACAGCGCAACCGGGAGACAAAGATTTTAAGTGCTTTTATCATTATATTTATGGAGACAACGCAAAGAAATGCGGCGACGAGCAATGCATCAGAAAGGCGTTAAACTAAACCCGACACCTACCTTGGCGAGAGTAGGTGTCGAAGGAACATCCCGCTTGAGCGTCACCGACTGGAAAAGTGGTACGCATTTTCTTATTGACACCGGCGCTGATATTTCAGTTATTGCCTACAAAAACGTTAATCGTCAACCCGCTGATTTTACTTTATTTGCTGCTAATGGGACCACAATCAAAACATATGGGACTCAGAAAATGACTTTGGACCTTGGCTTACGTCGAGCTTTTACCTGGGAATTTGTCCTGGCTGATGTACAGCGGTGCATTATTGGGGCAGATTTCCTATCCAAACATCAATTGCTTGTTGATCTTCACGCAAAAAAGTTAATTGACAAAGTCACACTACTCTCTAGGTACACTAACGTAGAAGATGCCTCAAATATTCCTACAATTAAAGTCATCGACTCGGATAATAAGTATCATCGTATTTTAACAGAGTTCCCAGACATCACTAAGAGTGAATGTTTCAAGGACCCACCCAAACACAATGTAACGCATCATATATGTACCCATGGCCCACCTGTTTATGAAAAAGCACGTCCACTTAACGCTGCAAAATACAAAGCGGCAAAGGATGAATTCCAACGAATGGTAGATTTAGGAATATGCAGGCCGTCATCCAGCCCATGGGCAAATGCTTTACACGTTGTTCAAAAGAAAAACGATGAGTTACGCCCGTGCGGTGATTATCGTCGTTTAAACGCTATCACCGAGCCCGACCGCTACCCGATTCCTCGTTTAACGGATTTCACATACATCCTCAAAAATAAAAAAGTTTTATCTAAAATTGATATTAGACGTGCTTACCATAACATAAGCGTCGCACCTGCGGACATACCGAAAACCGCAATAATAACTCCATTTGGTCTGTTTGAGTTTACAAAAATGAGCTCCGGTCTGAGAAACGCTGCACAGACGTTTCAAAGATTTATCAATGAAGTTTTGAAAAATACTCAAAATACGTTTTGTTACCTGGATGATATACTTATTGCTTCAGAATCAGAAGAATGTCACATTCATGATCTCAAAGAAGTGTT
The DNA here is from genome assembly GCA_949775195.1 of Diarsia dahlii. NCBI lineage: Eukaryota > Metazoa > Arthropoda > Insecta > Lepidoptera > Noctuidae > Diarsia > Diarsia dahlii. Next base: position 11,079,691 of record OX459201.1, read on the forward strand.
CAAGCGACTTAGTGAATATGGCGTCACAATCAACACGTCTAAATGCGAATTTGGAAAATCCGAAATTACATTTCTCGGTTATCGCGTTAGCTGTGATGGCATAAGGCCGGACGAAGAAAAGGTCAAAGCCATCAATAACTATCCACAACCCGAAACCATCGAAGAACTGAGGCGTTTCCTCGGTCTTATAAATTTTTACCGAATGAGCATTCCTAAAGCCGCCGACACTCAAACTATCTTAGACAAATACTTACACAATGCTAAGAAAAAAGACAAAACAAAAATCGCTTGGACCGAAGAAGCAATCAACGCATTTAATCAATGCAAACATCACATAAGTGAAGCTGTCACTCTCACGCATCCAGACTCATCATCCAAACTTATTTTAATGACCGACGCAGCGAATACCTGCGTTGGCGCAGCACTTCATCAACTAGTCAACAAACGGTTAGAGCCACTAGGATTTTATTCGAAAAAACTAAGTAGCGCCCAGACAAAATACAGTACCTACGACAGGGAATTATTAGCTATTTACATGGCAGTAAAACACTTTCGGTATATGATTGAAGGGCGTGATCTCACAGTGTTAACCGATCACAAGCCGTTAATATTTGCTTTATCGAAGAAAGAATCGAAATCCGATCCACCAAGACGTCTTCGTCAATTAGATTTTATTTCTCAGTTTTGCAACAAAATTGAGTACGTTAAGGGCGAGCTCAATAACGCCGCCGACGCTCTTTCGAGAATAGAAGAGATTTTTCTACATGATATTTTCGACTATGAAGAATTATACAAAAGCCAAGTCGAAGATACGCAATTGTCATTATTAAAACAAAAACCTAACTTGGAATTTAAATTGTTCCGCATGCCATATGCAAATCATGAGCTTACGTTCGAAACATCAACGTCATCAGCGCGACTTTATTTACCGTCGGAGTTTCGAGAAAAAGCGATTTCAAGTGTCCACGCACTTAATCACCCTGGGGTAGCCTCTACGCGTCGCCTTATCGCGCAGCGCTATTTTTGGCCTAACATGAACACTGACGTTGCAAACTTTGTAAGAAGCTGCATTAAATGCCAGAAATGTAAAGTACAAAGGCATACAATTACACCTCTAGGAGAGTTCGAAAGGTCAGACCGTTTCGAGCATGTGCATATAGATATAATTGGACCATTACCACCTTCCGAAGGATACACATACTGTGTCACAATGATTGATCGTCATACAAAATGGCCTGAAGTTGTTCCTGTAAAAGACATAAGCGCTGAAACCGTCGCGAAAGCTCTACTCGAGCATTGGATAGCACGTTTTGGTTGCCCTGCAAGAATAACTTCGGATCAAGGTCGTCAATTCGAATCCAATCTTTTCAAACAGCTGACCAAACTACTTGGAATAGAAAAGATTAGAACAACAGCATACAACCCAAAGGCAAATGGACACGTCGAAAGGATGCATCGAACGTTAAAAGCTTCCATCATGACACGTTGCGATAGTAGCAGTCAATGGTCACAACAATTACCTATCGTGTTATTAGGAATGCGCAATACAGTAAAAGAAGACTCAGGGTACAGCCCTGCTCAGATGACCTACGGTAAATCTATGCGTCTACCGGGAGATTTTTTTGTTCCCACCGAAGCAGACATTAACAACACCGATTACACTTGCAAACTCATGGAAACATTAGCGAACCTTCAACCAACCACAAGAAAACAAGCTGATAACAGAAACATTTTCGTGCACAAAGATTTGACTAAATCGGACTACGTTTTCATTAAAAACGAAGTTAAACGTTCGTTAACACCGCCGTACGAAGGTCCTTATAAAATACTCAAACGAAGCAATAAACATTACGTCGTTCAAGTAGGTTCTCGAGAAGTCACTATTTCTCTCGATCGTCTCAAACCTGCTTACGTTATAATTAATAGCCCTGCACTTCAGTCGCCACATGAAGTTTTTGTTTCGCCCAAAACAACTGCGATAACACCGGTTGCAACCAAATCGACCTCACTTGACAAAACTGAGCCATCTGTCACTACAAGATCGGGTCGCGTCGTGAAAAAGACCGTGAGATTTGCCATTTAAAACATTTTTTGTCGCCAGTCCCAAAGTCATAAAAATATCAAGTGAAATTTGAAGTGCGGTGAAGTGTTCTGTGTTTTAAAATAGACCAACAAAATTGTTTGTTTTCACACTAATTATGTCAACTTGTAACGTATTTATTTTTATGTTATCGTTACCACTTAGTTAACTCTTAAGTTTAAAACCTTTTTGTATAAGACCTTTTTGTGTCAAGTTGTTACCAAATTTATGACCAATGTATTTTAATATTTTTTTACAAAATGTATTCAATTTAGGTAAGTATCCATTTGTGTAGTGTTGTTTTTATATTATAAAAATACCTCATGTTACCGTAGTCTTGTTGTTTATTAATTTAGGAGTTATGTATAGTTATACACTTTTAAACCAAACCATTTTAATTGGTATTTGCAATGTTTTTATACTTTGGTCATTGCTTTTGATGATTTTTTTTTTCACCCTTTTATTAAATTGTCTTCATCTAAGGGGGGAGGACATGTAGCGGTATGTTTACCCACACATGCACACCACTTGCGAGCTTATAAGTGCCTATGACGTTGCACCGTCAAGTTAAGTTCGAAACCACGCGTCCCCGTGACAACACATATAGTCGGTTACTACCCGTTACTCGCGTCAATCATTTATTGTAGTATTGTACCGTGTTTAGTTATAGCAAATACTTTATTAAATTCATAGTGCAACATAGAATTGGACATTTCATTTCATCTAACTATAGAACCTATATCACGTCCCAACAAAAGTTCTATAGAGGAAACGGTCAAAACTTTCTTATTTCTTTAGCTTTGCCTACGCCCACATTCACGATCCGGTTTCAAGTAGGTATTTTACAAATCTGACCTTTTAGAAGGACACTGCCCACAAGGTCAGTGTATGTCCTTCTGTGAGGGTGTTCCCTCCGGGGTTTCTATTGGCCATTGTGTTTCGTCAAAATAAACGAAAAATATAAAGAAGAAAAGAGGTTGTAAAGTAGGTATAATTATGATAAGGGATTATTAAATGAACAATGAAAAAGTTCATGCTCAATCGGGTTCCAGTCTGGCGACTGAGCAGGCCAGGGCAGGACATTGATGTTAGCTGCGGCGAGAGTCTGTCTTACAACTCTTGCGGTGTGCGGTCGTGCACTATCATGCATTAACTGAAATAAGGGACCGATTTGCACTTGTAGAGGAACGATGACGTCTGATACAATCGTCTCAGCATACATTTGAGCGTTGAGGTTGCCTCTGATCCGAATCAACTCAGTTCTTCCGCCGATCCAAATACCCGCCCATACCATGATGGTTCCACCACTATAAGGATGGACTTCCTGGCAGGATTTTAATCGCTGTTGGCGTCCAGGGGTTCTCCAGTGTCGTATACGTCTTGTATCCGGTCTCATACCAAAACGAGACTCATCAGAAAAGCACACGAAACGCCATTGTTCTTCTGCCCAATTTCTGTGTTCAAGAGCCCATTGATATCGAATCCTACGATTGTGCATTGCTATAGGTGGTACCCGTAGCGGTCTTCGGGAATGAAGGTTCACGTCATGCAAGCGGTTTCTGACTGTTTGGTCGCTAATTAAGTTCCCTGAAGAGTGATGAAGCCTCACGGCTAACATCATGGCGGTTATTGTTGGAGCTCTTCGAGTTAAGATTTGAATGTATCGGTCTTGTCTCCGTGTGGTGCAGCGATACCGTCCTCCATGGCGCTCAGCCACGGTACCAGTGCTTCGGTAACGTGTCCAAAGTCGACTGATAACACTCTGACTTGTATTCAGAGCTAAAGCCAGCCGGGAACCAGCTTCTATCATTCCCACGGCTCTGAGCATTTCTTCCCTGCTTAAATGACGCCGCCGCTCCATAATAACGTTGGTTTTAATCAGTAGTAGGGAAACAGTAGCACTAATAATGTCTTCAATGCGTTGTATGTTTTTATAGGGAAAATATTGACAGCTGATTTTCATCTTTTACTCGAATTTGATTCACAGTTCCTGATTCAAATTATGAAATGCACCAAAAGGATCCATATAAATTTATAAAATCATAAATTTATTACAAAGCCACATCTCAATCTCAAGAAATCCTCATAAAAATGCTTGATCCCTAGACACTTTTGATGTGTGTAGTTATCAGACTTTTGGGCTTCTCAGTATTCGTAACGACTATCAAAGATGTAACACAGCACACAGTATCAAAAATATTGTAAAATAAATATTGTTGTTTCATTTTATCGTAATATTTATTATGATTAGGTACATAAATTAGTAGAGCTGCTTAACGTTTAATGATATTACATCGATGTATCGCGAACCTGTCTCAAATAATTAAATTATGTTCAGAATTCAGCGAAGGAATATCATAGCAGTACAAAATAAGGTTTATAACTCACTAGGTTTTACTCGTGGCGGTGGCCACGTGTAGGTCAGAATTTATCCCACAGGAACGTATAATATAACGGATAAAACGGATACTGTGTGTTAACCTAGGTCATAGTCTGTCTTTGAGCCAAAGGTTATGGACAGTACCTAAACAGATTTCATCGAAATCCGTTCAGTCGTTAAGGTTTGTAGTAAAGTTATAAGTTTTTAAACTGACATGGTCACTGACACTACTATTAATATCATAAACGGGATATTTTACCATGTTTGATTATTGTTTCGAGTTCCCGATATTTCGGCGCTGTTACAAGCACCATGATCACGGATAAACTGAAGTCATTGCGGGTGGATGTATATGAGCAGACAAAACGGTCTACCCTCTTTCTTGTTCGTTTTTTGCGTTCGGCACCACTACCATTGTCACTCACTACACGATTCTGTTCCCGACAAACAAAACTCACTGTGTCCACTCGCGAACTTTTTTCGGCACTTTTTCGGTTTTTACACAGTTTGTAATGTTTACAACCAGACTAAGGTATTTTCGTATTTACAATATTGAGAACGACTTTCGGTTTTCAGAAATGAAGCACCGCAAGCAAGTCTTAAGTAAAATGAGGTGAATTTCAAAGGATTCCGCTTAATTGGAAAATGAGACCTCGCGATAGTCAATTTGGTAAGTAACATCGGTTGGAATTGAATAAATATTTGAGATTTATTATGATCCTTCTGAGTGCCTGGGAACACGATGTACTTTGTAATACAATAATTGAATATCCCCTTATATCTGAAAGTCTATTTGAGTTACTTAGTGCCTGCCTCAGTACTCCGGTATGAAAATTCCCATGGTAATTGTTATTGTAATAACTGTGGTTAGTGAAAATACCAGCCTGTAAACTATATACACATAAGTAGCGTGATGCAGTCAGTAAGTCATTGCGGAAAACAACTTTTTTCTTTGTCTTCATGCAATGGTGTCTATAATTATGTTAAAGACCTATCCAAGGAAGACTTGTATGAAGCAAATGATAGAGCCAAGCCGTCCAGGTTGCCACGTACTAGTTGGACAGAGTTTAGCCATCGACTCGAAAAGAAGAAGAAGTAGCGGGGTCCTACTGTTTATCATCATCATCATTCACAGCCCAATCATCATCATCCAATGCTGGGCAAAGGCCATGATGTTAATGATGATGCCATCTAGCCCATTTTGGCAACGGCGACTGCATTCAATGATTTTCTAGGGCGGTTGTCAAGAGGTTTACTTTAGCTTTATAGGCCATACTATATGTGTAGATTTCGAGAAATATTCCATGTTCTATGAATTCACTCTTTGAAGCCTGTTTGTATTGAAATGAGAAGGTTATTTCACTTTGCTCATTTGTCTTTGACAGGTAGGGCTTCTATGAAATAATCACAAAGTGAAACACACTAACGCTTTGTATTGCAAACAGATTTTCCTACTATGTATGTGATTTTCCTACTGTGTATGTGTGTGTCTATGTGTGTTACCTAAATACGCAATAATATGGTTTCCCCGAAAGCTTTTGAAAGCTTTTACATGTGTCATGTATTTTCCGTATTTAAATAAGTAGGTACGTGACTATATCATACCGGTTTGGTTGTTAGGCTGATATTAGGCTGTGTCCAATATTATTCTGGTTAAGAGCCTATGCTACCTCAAATTAGCAACTCTATTTGTGGTGGTTCAAACTTAGTTTGAAATATGTACTTACTGTAAGAATAAAGTTCTAATCAGCTTGCACTACAAAGCGGTTGTTACGTCTTTCGCTGCGGCCGAATAGTTAGAAATTAGTGGTATTTTGCGATTTACAAAAAAACTATTGATTGGACTAAAAAAGTAAAACACTATGATTTTAGTATGTTGCTTGTAGAATTATTTGGCAAAAAAATCAGAACGATGACATGTATTTTAGTATGGTTTTTACTCGTTATAAGAAATTTTTAGAAGTATCTTCGTGATTTTTTTCTGTCGAGCAAAATTAGTTGTATTGTGTTTTCACAACACTATGTCACTAGCATATATCCTGAAGAATATCATACATTTTTTCTGATTTTGTTTACTGCAGTGAATCATATACTTTTACGCATTATAAAACTTGCGTTTTACGTCTGTTAGCCGCTTAACAACATTAATTAATTGTCTGTGCCTAGGAATTCGGTTGTAGGTGCTCACACTATAGTTTGACTGATAAGTTTTCAAGCAATAGAGCTTATGAATACGACCGAGTTGAAAGGAAGTGCACAGACCCCGAAATAGATATAAGAGTAGCCCTTAAATCTAGAAAAATAAATAACCTCACAACTATAACAAACAGTCACTAAAGACATTAGGGTTTTTGTTCACACTCATATTTGTCTCAGAAAAACAGAGAAAAGACGTACTTTTATCTCGACAAATATTAATTTCACCCTTGAGGAATATTTCTAGCGAAAGTACGTTGGTTACTGAGAAAAATTGGACTACATTACGTACAATAAGGCGCTGACAAGTATTTTAGATGATAGTGTTAGTCTCTAGTGAGTAATAAACATGTAAGTTCTTAGGAAGATGAATCGTTCAGCTGGGAGTTTAAGATTACACACAATGTGTATTATCTCACGTAAATTGAAATTGTGTGCAATATTATAAATATCTTTTGCCCGTATTCACTTTCGTAAGTAAATAACTAAATTAAAGTAAAAAACGTGTGATGAAATGGCACACAGTCCATGGATTCCACTCTCGAACTAATTATGTGATTCTTTGTTTAGCTTTGGCTCCCCGTGGGTCTTGGAACAAAAGAAAACTAATGATAACTCATAACTCAACACTTAACTAGTAAGAATATTGTTGTCCGAATCAGATCGCCAGCAGAATAGAACAATTTAATTGTAAACTCTTTTAAAATTGTGAAAAACCTTTTCATAAAAAATATAAACAAACCATCGCGAATTTAACAGCGGTATACTAGCTAGACACGGAAACTCGGTGCCACATTATTGATAAGTACATCCTTCAAATCCAATTCAAATCACCTTTTCTGAGTAATTATTAGTACAGCTAGCCCATAATCTGCCACTGCAAGACAAAGGCCACTTAGGCCACTCTCCACTTCTTCCAACGGTCACGATTCTAAATCCCCAACTTCTTTCCAATTCTCAAGGAAGACATCCAGCACGTCCTGCCATCTCCTTTGTAGTCCGCCGCTACCCCATGTCACTGTTTCAGGTCACTAATCCTGAGAAAAAACAAAAGGAAACCTCACAATTTTGATTTAATACTTTTACAGAAATAAAGCTAGGCACACAAATATTCTAGGACGCACAAACTCAGTCAACTCGCCGCACTTTTACAATAATGCATGATGTACACATATTTCCTTTGCCTCCCCACAGTCGGGTATCGCAATATCTCGTGAGGCGTACTCGTGCACTCAAATATAATATTTGTCTTTGACATATTTATTTTCCAACTTTATATTGAGGGTGAGCTCGTTTTCTTATAAAAGTCGTATGTTTTGAGAGAAAATAAATGTCGTGTGGTTGGAGGTTTAAAGTGATTTTGATAGCATAATATTTAAGTGGAGTTACTATATTTTTATTGGTAGAGTTACTAGATTTCATTCATAATACATATTTTAAGGAGACTTTTAAAATCACATAGGTAATAATAATAGTCCTCCTGACCGTTTTTCGGCCACGGCGGCCAATCTCAGCGGAGATTAGCCATCTGCGCGGGAGATATTACAGTGTGTGCTCAGGCACAGGTGCACTCTCTGTTCCCTTTTCTCTCATAGTCCGATGGGACGACAATCCGACACGACCGGAGAGAGATCAGGCGCAGGACCAACGGCTTAACGTGCTTTCCGAGGCACGGGGGTATTATACCACCAACTTCCTACTACTGGGAAATTTCTGATGAAAAACCCAATAGCACTTTTTGGCCGACTCGGGAATCGAACCCAGGACCTCACGCGACTACAGTATATAAAATGAGAATTTGAAAATAGAACTCAGACTCTGCTTTAGCACAATATAGGTCTGCCTACTTCACCGCTCCATACCATGACCATTGACCGTGATATTTTAACGTATCGTTTTATTTTTTTCAATCATCTTTTCTCTTATTAATTACTTTTTTGAATATTTTAAAAACAGTAGCTTATACAAAACTATTAAAAATGTAAAAAAAACTGATGGCCAATCGGCGTCAGGAACAAGGTCCAAGGAAGGTGCCGTTGGTCAGGGCTCTAGAAAGAGGATCCTCCTCAATATGCACGCCGTGTCCAGGTGTACTGCTTACTGAAATAAAACCCTTGACTTAGCCGCGCAATGAGATAACGTATTCTTAGTATTATAATTTAATGGAAAAAATTGAGCATACAATCCTTAAGCTTGAATATTTTAAGAAAACAAAATGTAATTTTGATAAAAGCCTTAATGATGACTTTAATAAGCTAATAGTAACCTACTTATCCCTTTGCCTTAGCAAAAAAAAACTATTTTTACTATCATCAACAAAGAAGACTTATCATCAAGCCAAAAAAAGGGGTTTTTTTAACACAAGTATTAATCGAAGAAACATTCAATAACGTGTAGAAATAAAGATGGACATTACCCAAACCTTCTTCGTAACGATAGTTCTTATGTTTGGAACTTGGAAAAGGGACCGCAAAGCGATATTAATACGTTTTTTATCTGCCATAAGCCTACGGTAATGTTGGTCTAAAGATCCTGAATGTTTCTCAGATCGTCGTAAAGGAATCTTTGCCAATCAGAAAACAATTTCCTTGGTATGTAGGTAGCTATTACAGCGGTGGTATAAAAAGCGTGAGATTGGTATGTGAATTCGTGCGAGAAAATGATTTTTTGGAACACACATAGATATCTGATGAGATGTACCATAGTGCTGACTCGTAGGTCTTGTGGATGCAAAGGCGATTGCTGATTCCCCGTCCTAGGTTCGATAACTTGTTGAAAAAAATATTTTTCTTTAGAACTTTTCACTTTTATCCTGTACTCTGTATTATCTGGATTTTTTGCCCGTATAGTAGCAGTCGTGATGTAAATATATAGGTATAACAATTAGCATAAGCCTATAAGGTTCCCACTGCTGGGGCACGGCTTCCTCTCTATGAGAGGGAATGGCCCATAATCTACCATCATGCGAGATTGCAGATGTCAGTAAATTGCATTTATTAATACTTAAATATTAATAAAAGCAATTTACTATACTACTCTACTATACTTAAGTGGCAATGGGCAGGGCACATTGCTCGCAGAACGGATGGCCGATGGGGCCGAAAAGTTCTGGAATGGCGACCGCGAACCGGAAGACGTTGCGTTGGAAGGCCTCCCACTAGGTGGACCGATGACCTGGTCAAGGTTGCAGGAACCCGCTGGATGAGAGACGCACGGGACCGGTCAATGTGGCGACGCCTGGGGGAGGCCTATGTCCAGCAGTGGACGTCTTTTGGCTGAAATGATGATGATGATGACTATACTACTCTGATTTCGCTGTTCGGGAATATACTCTAACACACCATAATATACAAAGTGATTTATAAACTATCTACTGCGATTTTATAACTCGTTTAAAGCGAAGGTTTAAGGGAGTATAATATATAGTCTATCTCTATCTGCTACCGCGTTAAATAGTTTCCTTGCGATGGCATATTCGATTTCCGGCTTTCACTCAGCTTTGACTTAAGTTCCGCTGTTGTTTATTATCTCCTCCGTGTTTTGAAATGGGGAGATTACCGGTAGAGGAAGTTATTAGATATATATATGAATATTAAATGGCACCTAGTATTATTATGCTTATGCATAAACAAAATTCGACAAAACCATTTACTTATTTATTTACTAGCTGCTGCCCGCGACGTCGTCTGCGTGTAGTATACAGCACCAAAAAATACCTACGATTACACTTTGTTTAAAAATACCCGTTCACTCATTTACCCGTTTCTCTCTCTCTCTTAACATTTCATATCTACAGAAAGTGCAGTACCAGAGTGAGAAGGTCTTTTGTAAAATTGACCTTCAAAAAGTGCTGATTTTGAAAGCCTGCTTTGAATAAATGACTATAAGGTGATTCTCCTGAATTAAGTCATAAGTTGTGACTGAAGCAGATGGAGAAAACAATGAATGAGGTTACAAAATAGGGTAAAAATAACATACTTAGAGGAATTTTCGATAAATAAATAGTGGGTTGGCAATCACCGACCGTCAGCTTGATGCGCATGCGATGTAAGCGCTGGAAGTCTACTTGCTGACAGGGAGTTCAGATATTCCACGGGATAATGTGTGGCGTCATCTTGCTTGACGACAGTGTTTATAGAGGTGTAGACCACTTCATTCCCCTCAATTTCCGAGATAATGCATTCGTTAATTGCCGCAGTCTGATCATTTTTGGGAGTTAAAATGGCCCGCTCGCACACCCAAGAATTCTGCTGGTGCGGTATGCGACTGATGTCCCCGTACACACAGCGAATGAGTTCTTCTTAGCTGGATAAAACTCTACCGAAGTACCGAGAGACTCTGGCAGCGCCACCTGTCCACCTCTCTCCTCGCCGTCGCCAAGCCTTAGAAGGACATCGGAGAATTCTTGAGCACGGTGCATTGCCGCCGTGCCGAGCTCTCATATTAATGGTCAAGCGCAGTGTACGAACTCGTGACCACAACGAAGGTCATTTCAACGAAGCATTCACTTCGTCAGCCTTTGATCCCCGCGTCACCACGGGAAGCGTGTGTCGGAAATTGCCACTGGACAGAACTGTGACACCACCCATCAAATGTTCGTTCTTGTGGATGTCCTGCAAAGTTCTGTCCTCGGCCTCAACTGCCTTCCTGTTGGCCATCGTACACTCATCCCATACGATCAGAGAGCAATCCTTGAGCACGTGTCCCTTATCACTGTTACGTGACACACCACAAACAGGCGTTTCGGCGCTTTCTAAATCGATGGGAATTGATATGTGCTGTCTTGCCACGCGAAAACAGTGTGGCAGCGATTGCCGACGACGCTACAGCAATGGTAATTTTGCCTTGCCTCCTGACCTCTGCAATTATGCCAGTGGTAACTAATGTTTTTCCTGTTCCACCAGGAGCATCCAAGAAAAACATTTTACCCTGGTTTTGCCCAACGCTTTCAAGGACGGTGTCATAAATTTGATTTTGCTCTGAAGAGAACAAAGCGACATGGTAATTTCGTATGGTGGTCATTTCGCCCGGTTCGTAAATTATCTCAGTGTTATACTCCCGATTTCCACGGTCTGGATGCGGTCTTGGTGCGGCCTGGTCAAGGTTGCAGGAACCCGCTGGATGAGAGATGCACGGGACCGGTCAATGTGGCGACGCCTGGGGGAGGCCTATGTCCAGCAGTGGACGTCTTTTGGCTGAAATGATGATGATGATGATGATGCGGTGCTGATTGGGGAGCTGGTAACCCATATTCGATAGTAATGACCACGTCTAGAAGTGAACTGAGACAGGTGTTCAGCACGCGTTCATCACAGACAATCTCGATGAATTTTATAAGACAGATGAAGCAGCTTAAAACTTATATAAACACATTTTTTTTAATTGTCTTGCACATCTCTGAAACGAATTAACGATACAATGTTTAAGAAGAAAATGCACAACTCCATCTATGACTTTTAAAAACAACTATTAACCTCGCCAACATCATCAATTTTTAATTATTTACAACCAAAAAGGACTTACACATGTAATTCGACTTGATGTTTTTGAAATCCCATAGATGGCGCTGCTTTAAATTGTCTTGATACTACAAAATTATAATAATTATTATGTTTATCGGCCTAAGTTACTTATATTGCGTGATTTTACAGTATAAAGCTAGCTTATAGCATGGATAATAACATAATAACATCATTTAAATATGCGTCGTTAGATTACACGTTGTTACAGAATGCGTTGAAGAAATAAAGGTTCACTGCTCGTTCCCCGTAGGTGATAGCGTGATAATATGTAGCCTATAGGATGACCCGACTTCTTAGTAATATTCGTGCCAAATTTGAAGTAAATCCATGCAGTACTTTTTGAGTTTATCCCGGACATACATACAGACAAACAGACAGAAATTCTAAAAACTATATTTTTGGCTTCGGTATCGATTGTAGATCACACCTCAAGTATTCTTTAAAAAAAATATTCAATGTACAGTTTTGACTTTCCTACCATTTTATTATATAAAAAAAATATGTATAGATGTACCTAGCCTATTATAGGATCGCAAACAAAAGATATACCCAAAACATGATTAAATAACGTAGAACAAAAGGTAATAGGTAAATGTAGTTCTTCATTTAAATTATAGGAGTCCACAGCATGCACAATAGTGTGAACAACTAACAAATTAAGACCCTAATAATGAAGATAAATTTTGGCAATTTATGACTGTCAAAACAAACCAATTTGGTAAGATACTGAAACATCTTTTAAGTTTCTTACTACTACTACAACTTGAACTACGGTAATGACCTACAAGTGTGCTGCGACTGTGAATAGCGGGAACAAATGCACAAAATTGCATGCCACGAACACCATGGGACACAGGTGATAATTTGTCGCAAATCGCCCTGTGAAGTGTGAGTCTGTGTGATTCTTTTTTAGCAATGATCACGTCCATCAATAAGGTACCCAATCAATACTCTTTTATCATCGAAAGTACAATGTATCCTCATCATTCTCCGGCCCGGTCGATAGTATGTCATTTTTTCCATTTACAACGAAAAACAAACAACCGATAACATTTTTCTTTAGAATATTCAATCAAAGAATACCCAAATATTTCAATCGAGACTAAAATATATCGTTAAATTCTGTAACGTAACGACTGTTTGAACCGCACGAGTAGGTTTCTCTTCAACCCGGTGGCGCCTGTTACTCATTCGGTTATGAAAAAGAGTATTGAAACGCACAAGCTAATGAATTTTATTTATCGACTTTACAACTAAAATCTGAGGAATTAGACTACCCCGTCGGGGCTGCTGGTTTTTCGAAAGAGATACCGCGGCCTCGGCACAAAGGGCTAAGCAGAAACATAGGTGGTTTTTAGTCAGTAGAAGTGTGACACTCCCTATCGCTCTCATCAACAATTTCTCATCATACCAATTTCTCAACCCCCCAAAAAAAAGAAATTAGACTATACTTAAGTAGCTACTGTTGAAATGATTTTTCTTGGCAACAAAAAATAACTGCGTTTAAATAAATACTGAAATCCAGTGGCGTGCCTAGGAGTAAGCAATACAGCAAGCACAACTACAACAAGCAGACTGTTGTTTTTAATAACGGCTGTTTTATTTTACTAGTTATTTTTAATATACCTAATTATAAAAATACAAAAAGTGGTGAACTACACTTTTCGGAGTTCCTATTATTACGTCACAATTTAAGAACAACATTTAGGTGCATTACACAATAACGAATCCACACTCTTTAATCTTTCACAAGGAAATATTACATTAACCACTTCAAAACAAAGTTATGTAATTCCATCAAAAACTAGTGTCAAACTTTAAATCACTAGAAAAAGAAATACAGAAAGAAATGCACTCACTAGTAAACGCTCAAAACAAATATGAACTAACTTGAAATCTACTTTGTGTCAAAATTCTCGCCACACGCATCATCTATCGCGCGAACCGTGAAACACACATTCTCTTTCAAACATACACTGACTTGCCACGCACACATTCAAATAGTTCAGAAGCTCGGCTTATTCCTCATTCATAATTTCGAATGTTTCCTAAAAGTATTATTAAAAACAAACCAATTTATGAATGAAAAATGCAGTGGAAACAGTGCGTGCTTTCGAGCAAGGGCTACTGGGCTAGCCCCGCCCACTGGCTCACTACTTAACTCTTCTTTTGTTAGTGCTAGAGCGAGCTAGAGACTCGCGGTCGCAGCGGAGAAATATGAAGTTTGACAACGCCGCGCGCTGAGTAATGCACGCGAATTTTTATAAATTTTATTTTGTTAGTGTTTATATTATGACTGTTTTTTTATTTGTTGTTTTATTTTAGGGCAAGCACAGCTTTTCTGCTTGTATGGGAGGCCCGCCACTGCTGAAATCTCTTCCTACTCAAATACCAATCATGAAAACACGCCCATACTTTACACAAATTGGTTTCGCAGACATTGACTTTTGAGATAACCGAGCCAATACCCATTTTTTACCGATCGTTGACGTTAGTAAAATGTCGAAAGAACAGCTTTGACAAATAAAATCAATCGTTTGAAGTCAATTTTCCATCTGTGTCGAGATAAAAGGCTTTAGGCATATTGTGTCATGTTCCGTTTGACTAGAACAGAACAAGGAACTAAACTAGTCACGTGGTTTTATTATATTTTTGTCGGAATTTAATTGAAATGGAAGGTCCATTGTTGCAGATTTCTATCAAAGTGCTTTGGAATTTCCATAGTGAGATAGACACAAACTTTTATCAACCTACGTGATTGTTTTATTTTTGGGAGGTGGGTAATCATTAGATGATTCCTCCCGGTCTGGGCAGAGCGGTAGGGAGTGTCAAACTTCTACTGATTAAAAACCACATAGGTGGTTTTTAACCCTTCGTGTCGAGGCCGCGGTATCTCTTTCGAACAACCCGCAGCCCCAACGGGTACCGGATTGACCTGAAACTAATGTTATGATGAACGTCTCGTAAACTACGTGGACGATCAATATCGCCAATCGGAGATGATCAATTTGGTACATCAATCATAACAGGATTACAAATATTGGAAAATTGGTAGATCTGCCTATTGTTTTAAGGCTTATTCCACAAATCCCCCCTGAGGGAATCAAACTCTTTTGACCATTCACAAGTTTTATTTTTTTACCAACCCATATTGTATCACTGCTGGGCAAAGGCAAGTTAAAATCGCTTTATATTTATTGAAGTTTAAATACTGAAATTGGCAGACATGTTATAGTCTAATGAAATGTTTTTTTTTTATTATATTAAAAATAATAATATTGAGGAGCTCGTGGCTTAATAAGAACTGCCACTCGGGTCGATCTTTAGGTAAAGCCGTGCTTGCCTAGGTCGGTCTGTGGATGGGTGACCGCCCGACATACCGAGTTTCCTCCGTGCCTCGGAAAGCACGTTAAGCTGTTGGTCCCGGCTGCCATATATATAGATCTTTGGCAGTCGTTAAAGGTAGTCAGTGACCTGAAATTCTGACATCCAGTCTTACCAAAGGGTATTGTATTACCTATAAGTATTAACTGAGTTGTGGAGGTCAGATAGGCAGTCGCTCCATATATAATACTGGTATTCAGCTGCATCCGGTTAGACTGGAAGCCGACCCCAATATAGTTGGGAAAAGGCTAGGCAGATGATGATTAAAAATAATAATATAACTATATTATTAAGTTAACTTTATGTTATGTTATAGTTTATTTGGTAGTTTGTGGGACTTTACCATCTATGCTTTTAAAAAAAAAAAAAAACATCCAGTTTTCAATACCTCTTTCCTACTTCTGATCTCCTGGTAGTTTGTGGGACTTTACCACCTATACTTCTAAAAAAAAAAACTTTCATTACAGTTTTCAATACCTCCCGCCTACTTCTGATGTCCTGGTAGTTTCATCTATCCTTTTTTTTTTTTTTAAATTCATTCCAGTTTTCAATAACTCTTTTCCTACTTCTGATCTCCTGGTAGTTTGTGGTGGGACTTTACCATCTATGCTTTTTTTTAACTTTCATTCCAGTTTTCAATACCTCCTGCCTACTGCTGATGTCCTAGTAGTTTGTGGGACTTTACTATCCTTTTTTTCTCATCTCCTACTTGTCCTCGCCAATGCCGTTTGAAAATGTAACCATAAGGGGGAAAAGTGGAATAACTCAAAATGATAAGGGGGATTTTCGGAATGATTTTACATTTGAGTTCAGTTTTCCACCCCAAAGTATTCTCTCAGGGGGGATTTGTGGAATAACTCAAAATGTCAAGGGGACTTTCTGGACATGTCTTACATCCGAGTCCAGTTTTCCCCCCTGAGGGGGATTTTCTCAGGGGGGAAAAGTCCGAGTCCAGTTTTCCCCCCTGAGAAAATCCCCCTCAGGGGGGAAAAGTGGAATAAGCCTGTTTTAAGTCCTGAAAAAGCGAAAACCGTTTTACATAAAACGAAGTCCGACTCAAAAAGCCTGAATTAATCCTTGTTGGTTTGGGTAGCTAGTTTCAAAGAATTCCTGCATTTTGTCGGTTGCATTCAACGTTTCCGAAGCGCTGAAACAATTTTATTCAAGTCCTCTTTTACTGTTTCGAGTGGCCTGTAATTGCCTTTACCTCAGTTCATACAGACTTGTAGTTAAACTTAGACATAAATTAAGTCGGTTAAAAAGAGGATTTTATTCAGATTTAGCCGATAGAACACCCAAGAATGAAGTGGGAATTGATTTGATCTAGGAAATTTCCTTTCTGTTGGTCCATTTTATGAGGAATATAAAAGAATAATTATAACAATATTACCATGATATTATTGGCTGCGGCAGTGTGAATACTTCGTGGCTAGATAATAACAGCTGGTCGGATCAATCTTCAGGTTAAGCCGTGCGTGCCTAGATTGTTCTGTGGATGTGACCACTTATTTATTACATACATAATTTCCCCCGTGCCTCGGGAAGCACGTAAAGCCAATGATCCCGGCTGCGATTTGTAGATATTTGAAAGTCGTAACTGGTAGTCAGTGACCCGAATGTCTGACAACTAGTCTTACCAAGGGGTTTCATATTACCCAGTACTAACTGGGTTGTAGAGGTCAGGTAGGCAGCCGCTGAATGTAAAATACTGATATTCTGCTGCATCCGTTTTTACTAGTAGCCAACCCCAACATAGTTGGGAAAAGGTTAGTTAGGCAGATGATATTGATGATTAAATAACATGATATTAGTTTGTCATCCTAGAAGGTTTAAGCATAAGTCCAGCTTCCACATTTTATCAGTTATGCATGAGTTTTTTTATTTATAATAGCCCCCCAATTGACAATGAACGGTCACAAATACGGACTTCAGGCTTCAAAAATCGCTGCGGGTTGTTCGAAAGAGACACTGCGGCCCCGGACTGAATTGGCTAAGATCGAACATGGGTGGTTTATAGTAAATTGAAGTCTGACACTCCCTACCGCTTGGCCCAGAGAGGGAGAAGACATTTGATAATTTTCCACCCTACAACAAAAGGCGTCAAAAAGCCTAATGAGAAACCCAATAAAACTTTGCCAGATAGCGATAGACAGATCAGTGAAAGCGTTTGCGAAATTGGTTCAAAGAAGCAGAATTAACTAGGGGAGTAAAATAATAATATTATTTTCTATTCGTCCATTTAACGACAAAAATATACGACATTATTTTCACACCTACATGCATTCATTGGACATTAAATCATTTCAGCTACCAATAATAATGGTTTTGGTCGATGGTCATCGAGTGAATTGCCATAATCAACACTTTCGGGAAATGGATTTATTTATTTATTTATTTATTTATTAGGTACACCAACAGCAATACATACTAAAAAGTTAAAAATAAAATATTATAATACAAAAGTGCTGGTATGTAAGCCCATAATAGGTATACACAGCATTCACCATAATGACAACAAAATATAAAAAAAAATCTTAATAATAAAATAATACAATAAATTACACAATTATGAATTTTACTTAAAACTAAATGAAATAATTATTATGAATAATGATGATACTTATATACTAACTAGTAACTACAATGTTTTTCTACAATGGATTTCTTATCGTGATGTGTTTAAAAATAATTTGAAATAAAACACAATATTGGTGATGACATAGTTCATCATTATCGTCATGAGCATTGATAGCCTGGTGGTGTGGCGGTCGGACGGCCGAGGTCTCGAGTTCGAACTCTACGCCTCAAACCTCTGATTTTTCGGATTCATGTACATATTTTCTTCGGTGAAGAAAAACATCGTGAGGAAACCAACATGACTGAGAGAATATTTCTTGTCCTCACGATAAAGAAAGAAGATCATCATTGTCATCCACAGCCCGATTTCACCTACTGCAGGGATAAGGCCTCTCTTTGCATGAGCCAAGCTAAAGTTACTAAGAACTATTTACATAAGTCACGTGTTTGAGTATAACCACAGATTACCAGATACTACACTCCATACAAAATGTTCAATGCCTACCGTTATAATAGCCTACACTTTCAAGTCAACAGACGCTGCGAACGAAAATGTACCCTAACCTTACAAACGTAAAGTGAGTTTTGCTTTGTAGATGCGCGCCGCCGCGTGGATATTGTGAATTGCCAGGGCTGCCTCTATCGACAAATATTATTATGTATAATAGGTTTTGTAGTATACTTTATAAAATAAAACAAGTGTTTTAATGTATCACATTAAATTGTTTTAAAAAATAAGTATAAAACGAAATTTATAGGTATTTAAAAAGAATAGATTAATTTTCTTATACTCCATTTAAAAAATAATCATTACATCAAAATAAAACACCTCTATACTCAATCTATATATATATCTATATAAATAAAAAGAGAAGTCCTGACTGACTGACTGACTGATTGACTGACTGACTCATCAACGCCCAGCCCAAACCCTTGGACCTAGAAAACTGAAATTTCGCACAGAGGTTCCCTTTATAATGTAGACAAGGAATAAGGAAGGATTTTTCGAAATTCAACCCCTAAGGGAGTTAAATAGGGGATGAAAGTTTGTATGGAAAATCGTCATTTTCACGTATGCGAAGCCGCTGGCAAAAGCTAGTTTACTATAAGATTAGAATTTTAAGTTAGCCGTTTTTACAGTCCGTTCAACCGATTTTGACTTCTTTACCGTAGGCATAAGGAGGCCATTATAAGCAAAAAGAATGTTACAATACCGACTGTTTACTGCAGCTGCATTTTGTCTTGCTGTCAACGTAATAGAGTTCACAATCGGTTGAACGGACTGTAAAAATGGTTAACTTAATATTCTAATCATATAGCAAATGGAGTATAGAGGTGTTTTATTTTGATGTAATGATTATTCTGTGGTATAACCCCATGTCCTAATAAAATCGATTGGGCGTGCGCATATGGTTTGGTCATCGAGTGTGCGTGACATATAATATGTCACTGAGTTTGTTCGGGAAACGACTGTACGAGTACCTAGTTATGTTGGGCGACCACGTGTTCACATTTGTTGTTTCTAAATGAATTCGACGGTTGCGTGTTCACCTGATCTGTTTGGCGGTCCAAAAGTAGGAATCTACTACATTTAACGAAATTAAAAAGTGATTTTCTTTGCCAAGTATCAAAATTATTTCTATGTAACATTTCCCAGAACATAGTCCTATTTACTAGCAAATTTAATATCTACCAAAATTGTGTTAATATTTCAATCGACAATATTCACACATTGTGGTGTCCAAAAGTGTGCTTGTTTTGTAAATTGTGATAACTTTGTAACTTAATCAGAAGTAGAGAGGCAAAGCATTTAATTTAAAACAATGTTTACTGACTATAATTTAGAACAACACAAACAGATCCAATGATAAAAGCTGGTTAACCAATAAAGTTGCTTGCTAACTATTACTGTGTATTTGCGTGAAAGTTGGAAACTTGTGCTGGATCCATTTAATGGGCTCAGACGTCTAATTGGATGTAGTTCTGACGTTAACCGCTGTGTGCTCGTTATACTAAAGTTTTTCTGATATTTTTTTTTATACTCACCACAATTTCAGCCCGAAAAGTATTCTAATTGCTTCGGCCAAATTATCCGTTGTATAATTAGTTCGGAAATGGTGTATTCCCGTGTTTTTTTCTTTTTTCGTGGGTTGGTTCGCGTTAATTTTTGAAAACAGAAAAGTTCTTGCCAGCCAACGTTTATTTGCTTTTCTCTTACTCGCCGATATTTGTTCTCTTTGGCGATATTAGTACTTACACGAGAATACTGCACTATTCTCGTGTAAGTACTAATTGTGTAACAGCTGTACTTCAGACTTCTATGTAATTTGGACGCAGATAGAAGATTTTCTTTTTGATTGATAACTTTTATCACCGTAATAGTTTAATGAAGCTTGCACAGCGTATACATTTTTTTCGGAAGATGTTATGATAAAACTTAAAAAAAAAACTATTAAAACACAGTTCTGAAGCTCTAAACTTCTGAAGCTCAAACAAATAAAATATAGGAATGGTTATCGCTAAAAATAAGAGAATTTCATAAAGCTACCAACAAATAAAAACTTTTAATTATACCATAATAGACCAATGATAGTTCTCTCTACCCAACACAGTTTTACGAACTAATTGGTCAGTTCAAGCACTAAGTGCGACAAATGAAACCAATACGAGTAATGAAAGCCCGTAATTGGTATGTTGGTCGTTTATAAACATAGAACGTTCTGTGGCCGATAATACTTGTAATCTATTAGTGAGTGTAATGTGCAGAATTTGGTAGTGCATTTATAATAGGGGATCGGACTGGGTCAAAATAATATAATTCTGTTTAGTCCGTAAGTTAGATTATCGAAAAATATTGAATACGTGTTTTTTATTTAATCAAATCAATAAAAAAATACGAAGATAAAACGCGTCAAAGATCTTGGAGTGGGGCTTGAAACGTCACTTGTGTCGTCAAAATGTACTATCATATGACGTCACACGAGTTTTCGAAGCACTGTATCGTCTTCATTTTAAGTTTACGTGAAAACTGAAAAAATACGTGTCCAATAATTTTTGGAAATCTACCTGACGGACTAATTAGTTTTTTTTTGTCCGATCCCCTATTCTATGAACTAATGAATGATCTATGTGGAGGTAGAATTTGTAATGTATTGATTGAGGTATACGCTGACTTTATGCTGACTGATGGGGGAACGTGAGCTAGTTGTTACTGTTGTTTTTAACCGATAAGACTGGAAAGCGCGACACTTTGTAGGGGGGGGGGGGGTAATGGTAATTATCAAATTACTCCGCCCAATCTGGGTGGAGCGGAAGGGAGTGTCAGACTTCTACGCACTAAAAACCACCCATGTTCATTCGTAGCCCTTTGTGTCCGGAAACGCGATATCTCTTTCGAACAACGGGCTGCTGCAAGGCGACCCTTACATAGTTGAGAAGCCGAGGCAGATAATGGTGTTAAAATTGCCACGCTCGGAAACGTGGCATTACCCACATAGTTTGATCAAAACCCGGTACAATTTCATGATTACTTTTTAAATTTTTGCATTCGATTTTTCAGTTGCAAAAACATGCTAAAGCTCTTTGTAATACTGGAATGTTTTTAATAATAAAAATCACCTGCCGAAACTAACAAAATGATGTTGATGATAACGAAATGCGCTATTAATTAATTAATTTTGTTCAATTATTTTAAGGCAACAATGGCTGTCAGTTTAATTAACACATTCGGTGATAATTTCACAGTTAATACAAATTATACATAACACCAAATAACTAGTTATTCGGTGCTTTTGGGATTTTCCATCGGGATTTTTTCAGCTAGAGCTCGTAGTGTGGATTTGGACCCTGTCGATTTCAAACTTCTTTTCTGTATTTTCTGATACTTTAGTAAATCTGGTGATCGACTGGTATGTTGAAGTCTCATTTACTAAAAGTGAAGAATTCGTACTATATGTAAGCTCGTTTTCACTACACTGAGATACTTTAGATGAGACCTGAATGCATGCTTAAATAAAAGGACACTGTTGGGATTCAAACGCCCAGTTCACACAGTCGAAGCTCTATGGGCGGTCTGATCCCCCCCCCCCCCCCCTAGTTTTAAACAAAACGGGCAGACCGTTAAGTGTTATTTGCTGTAAATCATTCGTGAACGCCTCTTCTGAAAAAAGACCTCTATATACTTGGGAAAAGACTACTACTACCGACTATTATGTTATTACAAACCCAACTATTTGACGCAACAATTTTATCTAAAAATTAATCAAACATGTATATATAGAACCTTGAAATTGAAAACTCCACTAAATTCTTCGGTTACTTGTTAGTAACACAAATGGATGCTAGCGTATCATATTGTAACCATTATGTAATGATGATTCTTGTTTTCAGCTTTTCAGTTATTGCAATGCAGCAGTCGAGTTTTTACTTTTTTCCATTTTTTTTTTCTAAATGGGTTTGGTTGCCTTAGTAGCCAAAACATTGAGTTACTAAACCACGAGAACGTGACATTAAAGCATCCATTTGTTCCATTGTCAGAAACAGATCAAGCAATCCAAAAAAGAACCTTTGACGAAAACAGAAAACTAAGGCACATTATACCACATCCAACATTTCCGAATCCTGAAACACGAAACCGTTTGAAAACACGTGTCACAAGCACAAGAATCATGATCTAATCCGACAGTCCCCGCGGCACAATTTGGGTAAGTGCAACGATGTCACAGAAGACACGACAAAGAGCGAAACTAATGCAATTTCCTTCATAGCGTTGTTATGGTATTGTTTTATCATAACTATTTTATTGTTTTAGTGGACATGCGGGGAAAATTGGTGGAAAAGGATACTTGGAAAATTATAAAATAGGATAATATAAAGATATCGTGTGATTGATTGATAATAATATAGCAGTGATAGTCTAGCTATGTGAGTGTCGAACTGCCAAGTCGAGGAGTTTGATCCGATGACACGCATCTCTGATTTTCGGATTGTAGATCTTAACTCATCTAGATTAAAGATCTATTTTACTTTCCTATTGAAATAGTGCGTAGCAACTGGTCACGAAACGCATTTTCAAAAACGGCCGGAGGAATTCAACACATTGAAATAATACCAATTACAAAATCATTTGAATCCATTATAATTTATTCAAACGACTCGCGCAAATATAATGAAAAGTTCTCAAACTCGAGTAAAACTAACATCAATACTAGAAATGTTTAGTACTTTTATTATTATTGCAAAGTTTGTTTAGTACTTATTGACGTAGGAATAAAGTTTATTTTCCGGGAACATTTTGTTTCCGATACTGGCATGGTTTCTGATGTGAAAACACAAACTATAGGTACCAAATAGTGCCCTTGGGTGCCATAAGTGGTGAGTGTTCCGCGGTCAATGGATAAGCCGATACGTTACGTTTACGTTAGCCGCTCTCCAGTCCCCACTCCTTTGTTGAAAATGTTTATTTGAAAATACGAGTAACTGCAGTTACTGTAGCACTAAGCTGAGAGCATTTGTGGCACATGATATAGGTTATAGGCTCGAACCCAGACATGCACTTTGCACACTCAGCTATCGTCGGTTGTGATTAAGTCCCTTAATATAATGGGGGCGAGCCTATTGCCATCAACCGGGCACAAATCTACACTCCGCGGCTGCTACTGAGAAATCCCTGATGGAAAAACCCAATAACACTTTGCCCGACCCGGGAATCGAACCCAGAACCTCATGTTCAGCAGTCGCACTTGCGACCACTAGACCAACGAGACAGTATTTCTTTACCACTGCTCTCAAAACAGTGAAGAAAAACATCGTGAATGTCCCAGCTCCCACCACGAAACAAGACAAGTGATATCAGCTACAGACACGCACTGGGCCCACGTCGCGGTTCACGGCCCTCTCCCTGTGCGAACTTTATGGTTCATTTGGACTTTTACTTGTCCTGTCCTGGCTGATTATGTAAACATATTTTGACTCAAAAATAGTTGACTGTAGAGGAATAAAATAGCTGTTCTTACGCCTTTCTAGATTATGTGGTAAACAAGATATTAAATCTTATAATTGTTGTGCAGAACACGTACTAAAAATAAATCATAAAATACGAAGAGCAATTCAGGACCCAGTCGAAATTCCTCACAAAAAACTTCTCCCCTCTAGAACCAAACTTTATTTTCGAAACTTTTTTCCTCTGCAATGTAATAACCTAAAAGATAAATACTGTAGTCGTGAGTCTAATCTTCATAACAAAAAAGTTTTGTTTACTTTCTTTTCTACTGAGACTTCTTGCGGTAATTAACGGAGATAAAGTAGCTCTACAAAAAATCTTATTTTAGCCTTGTCATATTGTGTTATTAGGGAACTGTCTAGCTTGTATTTTTCTAGACGAAAGTTTTGTGATGATAAAAACACACAATATGCCTAGTTATCATCAGCTGTACAGTACCTACAACTGCTGCTATGAAATAACAGTTTAGGCAACTGCAGAACCCTACATTGCGCGTGGTCCGACATGCTTAGCCGGTTTTAGTGAAAGATAGCTTGCTCCCTATTACATGGGATTTGACTCGATTTACTAACTACTAATTTACTATTTAAAATTGTTATGTAAAACATAACAATTTTAGATAGTAAATGAGTTAAATAGGGACGTCATATTTTGATAATAAATTCACGAGGACGAAGGTCAACACCTAGTCATTTTATTAAAACATGAATTTAGATTTGTGATAAAAACTAAGTTAGTGTATTTGATTGCTGGTTCAGTGACTTGACAAAAAAAGAAACTTAAAATAAAGCGTCAAGTTCTATTATTGCGGGTTAAGTATGTCGTGGTAAAAATATTAACAACATAGCATAACATCACGCCGGTAATTATCGAAGATTTAGGCAGAGGTGTACTTATTAGTTTAACCACATTTTGCCAGTTATCTTTAAATCCCATGTAATAGGGAGCGAGCTTATTTCTATTAAACGGGCACGACCCAGAATTTTTTATAGAAAAAAAAACCAAAAAAGATTACCATCCGGTTAGTAAAATTGTTAATCCCTTGGCTGTGCCGTGTGTTAGGGTGTGCCGGATGTACTGAAAAGTTGTATGGACAATAAATGTATGACGACACTTTTTTGCCATATTATAATGTAGCACAAATTAAAACACTACATTAATTCATATTCCTTTACCAACTCTGTTTCTCTCATTAATTATACTCGTATTTAACTACGAATATGACAGAGTGAAGCTTATGCATGTCCACTCTGCTATGAATTTTAACGTACACACACGAATGAAGCTCTACGCACACCTGTAAGCACCTGCACCTGATTCATGCAGTAGAAATAAGTCTAAAAATGACATGAATGTATTGTCATTTTTAGACTTATTTCTGCCCCTAGTAGTCGCGAAAACGACTGCTAACATGTAAAGTGACAGGCCCGGTTTCCACCAAAGCGGAGAGGAGCGAAGATGTGCGGAAATCAGCCAATCACATTAGTTAAAATTTACATAATTATGGTCTTTCGCCCTTCCTGTGATTGGTCGAATTTGGCACATCTACTCTCCGCTCTACTCGCCTTCACTTTGGTGGATACCGTGTCTTATTGGTTTAGTGCATCAGGAATTTCTCAATAGCAGCCAAGGAGTCTGGATCTTTGCCCGGTTGATGGCATTAGGCTCTTTCTCTATTACAATATGGGACTTGAAGCATGACTAGCGAATTATGGATCTACTATTTAGGTACACATAATTATGACTTACTCTTTTGGGATTACAGATGTGATGTAATGTTACTTCTGCTATAATGAGCTAACACACAAGCTATTTCTAACTCCGTTAAAGTATCATTCAAACTTATCTAAAAATCTAAATGTAGCATATTAATGATTCAATCAAACCAATTTACATCCTAAACGAAGGCTTCATCATCATCAACAGCCTATTAATGTTCCCACTGCTGGGACACAGGCCTCCTCTCATTTGAGAGGGAATGTGCTATAATCTACCACGCGGGCCCAGAGCGGATTGGTAGATGTCACATGTCTTCGAATTTTTTGGTTCTAAGACATGCCGTTTTCCTCACGATGTTTTCCTTCACCGTTTTGAGAGCAGCGGTGATAAAATAAATTACACAAAGTAATGTACGTGCCTGCCTGGGTTCGAACCCACGACCTACTGTTCGTAAGTCGGGGCCGCCACCACTGGGCCACCGCTGCTCAACGAAGGCTTAGAACACATTTAAAGTTAATCAGCGTTAACAACTCAAAATGAGGGACAATTTTGATGTGGGTTGATCTGTTTTGGCTGATCCAAAACTCGTTTTACTCAATATGAGTCGATATTTATAAAAGTGCGTTGAATATGGAGCTTCTTAGTAGAAGTTATTACGAACGGCTATAACTGTACGTTGACCTTAATTTCTATCGCACGAACGGCCACACAGTTGCTAAAGGTTGAGTTTACAGATCAACGCGTTTGTTCCAAATACCTAAACGTGGACTTGAATAACAAACCCGTTCAGGGACCTGATTCACAGATTGTATTACGTTCCGCAAAATAATACCTTGAAAGGAAAACAATGGAGTAAATTATTTTTCAGCAAATCAGTATGTATTATTGTTAGGGCCTTACCACAATGGTGATTTGCAATCGTGTTCAAGGGTAATGATTGTTTATCACACTCGCTGCATGTGCATGCAGTGCACGACATCTTCGTCGTTTTTGCGTAATTGACGTGAGTATACACAGCACATCAATCTTCCCGAGACAGTCCCAATCAACATTGAATCCAATGCTTTAACGATAAAGTTGAAAATCTATTAGAGAAATTGTCCAGATTGAATAAGAGGACGAGCGAGACAAGCGAGCGTGCAAAGTTATGAAATCACGGAGAACACGTCGCTCAGTCTCACCCGCGAATGGCCCGTTCACAAATCGTCTAGCTAGAAACACGCTGACAATTCGTCGGTATGATAATGCTCTAACGAAGTAATTTCACAGAGTTCTCGGCAACGCAAGGGTTTGTGAAATAAACATTAAATGAGAATTTTGTTGAAGAATATTTTTTTGGTTTAATACCGGTCTAGGTATGTCCAGAACATTAAGGTTTAAGCGCCAAGCGCCCGTGGCGTGTTCTGAGAAAAAATATATCAGGTAATTATGGCGCGGAATGTTTAGGTAGAGATGTACCCCTCATCCACATTTCGACTGTAATGCTATGAAATGGAGGTGAACGGTAGTTCATTTTCATCTACCGAGCACAAATCCAGACTTAGGGCTGTAAGTGCAAAATTCGTGATAGTAAAACCCAGTAGGTATCAGTTGGTATCAGTTGGCCTGACCTGGACATTGAACCTAGACCTAGTGCGCCGTGGTAGAACTTGCGACCATAGACTAATGAAGCAGTTAGTTATTATGTAGATGATATAGAAAAACAATTCAAACCGACGTTTTCAAGTGCGTGAAAATCACGTTCAAAGCTTCCGTTACATAATTATAAACTATAGGTAATGTCCAAAAAAAGGGGGTTTTCTCTGGAAATTCTTATTTAACAAATAATTCAAATAAAAAAAACATTGCAGTATTTAATAATTCAATAACAATATACATCATACCACAACAATTCTGAAAACTTGACACATACCAGGCATGTTTATGAACATTTCTATTTCCAATCAAAGCTTTATTAATTTGGCATAGTGAAACATTGGAATTTGCATCAATAATGAGCTTGTCCACTGAACACGACAGATATCGACTTTTCATTAAACATTTAAATTTCAATACTCGTACCAATTAATTCATGCAAAACAATGATGAACTAATTTATTAAATTGAAACTAACTATTTACTTTATCTCTTAACTGTATTTGGGCTTAGGTTGGTCGATGAACCTACATAATAATCTGGCCCAATAGGTATTCTTCATCCATCTGAAATAGAATACCAGTCAAGTGTGGATCCCCCCTGCAGGATATGCTCCACCTCCTGTCCTGCTCATCTGGCAAAACCACTTGGACCTTTCAGGATTTATGTAATCAAAGTAAACTTTAAGGCTGTGCAGGTGGCTACATATTGGTCTAACACAGTTTGAAATTCAACGACGATTAAGAAAAATAAGAACTTTTAATATTCTCACCAATAACCCTCACTCATTTTACTTTCACTCTTCACACGTATGTAAAAACAGAGATTTTCGACTCTTAGGTCAAATAATTCCGAGAGCCACGCTTCACAAACGCTCGAGGTTTATCTTGGTCGCTTCCGTTATGCCAAAAAAGGTAGACCTACTTGCCACATCGAAAGCTCGGACCGAACATTTGTGAATACGAGGGCTGATTTTACTTTACCAAGTAAATTCTGTGTTTCACATAAATATCAGGACTACTCGTAAACTAATGTAACATAATATTATGTAGTAGTAATTTAAATTCCTAAGGTAGTGCTGTAGTGCGTAGTGCATTTGCGATGTAGTGTAGTAGTTTTCCCTGCGACAAATAAATCATTTTTTTGGAGGGTGGGAAATCATCAAATTTAATGACTCCTGCTCTGAGAGGAGCGGTAGGGAGTGTCAGAGTTCTACTGACTAAAACCAGCCATGTTCCTTCTTAGCGCCCTGTGTCCGAGGCCGCGGTATCTCTTTCGAACAACCCGCAGTCCATCTGTAGCCCTTATGTAATGTTTTGGTATTTACGAGCTTTGCAAATCGCTGAACCAGTGCAATGTTGCAATTTATAGCGACATGACAACAACGGGTCTCATTCAGGCATTGCAGCCGGGTATAAATAGGGAGAGATCAATAGACCGCTCCCGGAATACCTCGGTCACGTTGTCTTGATTGACTTTGTAATTAGCACCGGATTGAATGGGTTCTAGTTGCTATTGTTTCAAGGGAAATATTGGTTTGTCGATACAACATTGTGTTGGATTTGATGAGCTATTCTTATCTATATTTCAATATTGTTTTTGCAATGTGAAAAAGGGGATCGGAAAATCGTGTATGGTTGGTTAATCTAACTAAAAAAATGATAATGATTTTCCATAATATACAAGAAAGAGCCCAAAATGCTAGATTTAAAAACATGACATTTTGCACTACAGTTCCTTATAAAACGAATGCTTGAAGTTTTTAATTAAAAATCTGTTGCATGCGTTATTTATAATATAGCAGGTACAAGGAAGACAAATCAAAAATTTGTTGCATCATCGTTTATGAAACCTCATTCCCTAAGGGTGCTTTCGAACTGGCTAAAGATTTAACACTAATATTTCATTCAGCGTGCATGCGCATCTAACCAAAACATTATGGGCTAGATTGCAATACGTTTAATTCTTACCTCGTCACCATCTCCCTGCCCTAGTCCCGGTCTATTTGGGGTCAATGCAACCTTTTTCTTCTGCCATTCTCCCCTGTTAGACATCATAGAGTCATTTTCTTTCTTGTCTTTCACATCATTCCTCAAGCAATTCATTTATCTTTTCTTTCGCCTTCCTCCTATCCCGTGATGAAGCAAAACACATCAAAAACCACAATACCCTATCATAATGCGATACATTATACAATCTTTTCTCAAATTAACATCAACAAAACATTCCCAAACTCTATTATCCAACAAGATCCTTCACAATACATGCCTTAACAGCGCCACAGACATTTTTAACTCACTTCCTTGAATGTTAAAACTCTTAACATCCGTATCGCGTCTCGTACGTTTAAAATTTACATCAGTTACGAACGGGGAAACTCTTGTAATAAAATCCGTGGGTTCCGTGAGACCCGCTGCTTCGCGACATATTTACATAAGTATGTTAAACTTCATTCGTTTCGATATGCCGCAGGGTAATTGGAACAATCGTTTGTTTGTGAAAATTCTAGGATTTTGTAAAGTATCTCGTCCGTTTGGCTTTTATATTCTGGTCGGTAGATGGTCATTTAAATGAATAATTCTGCTTGACCCATAGGATATAGGTAATTATATGTAGCTTGATTTCTTTCGGAGTGCATTGTTTATGTGCAATTAACATTATCATCATCATTAGCCTATAATGTTCCCACTGCAGGGACTCAGGCCTCCTCTCTAGGATAGGGATGGGCTATGATCTATGGCCCAGTGCGGATTGGTAGATGTCACATGTCTTCGAATTTTTGGTTAGACATTTCCTCACGATGTTTTCCTTCACCGTTTTGAGAGCAGTGGTGATGAAATAAATTACACAAAGTAATGCGCCTGACTGGCTACCACTGAGCCACTACAACAACAGGGTAACATAATAGGTTATTTTGTAAATAAAATATTAAATTAATATTTTGTTATGTGGTTAATTAACTACCCTGATTGGTTATCATTTTTATCCGAGTGATGTTTTGATCACCCATCATAAACATTTTATGAATTTCACTTTTAAAACGGTTACGTATTTCCAAAAATCCTAGCAATTTTGCAAAAAAACCTTTTATTCAATAACCCTGTGACAAATACACAAGTTGTAATGTATAATTCTTATTCCGTTCTCGTGTGCCGTACGTCTGTACTTATCATACAGTTTGCTTCTTGTCAGATTTTATTGGACGAATGTTTGGCCAATGTTGGAACTTCCATGTACCGTTTGAAATGTCTGTGATGTGGGATGAATCTGTCCACAAAGATTTTTGTTATGATTTCTTGTTTCGTTCAGTACTTTTTTCAATCTTCTCTTGCCTTTGATCTTTTACGCTCGGAGTTTTGACGTGGGACTAAGTAAAATGTTGTATATGGTTGACAAAGTTTTGTTGTACATTAGGATTACGCAGTGTCCCAAAAATTGAACCATGTCTAGATACATAAGAAAGAATTTTCACTGTATCTCAAACGTTTACATTTACAAATGTGAATAAAACAGGCCCAGTAAGTAATTAATTAATAATACTTATTGTTTCCAATATTGAAACTTTATGAGATTAAAATTAACAACTGAGGTTTAAGCACAAAGAGAAAAAACCTATAAAGTAGGTAATTTGCAGCTCTGTGTAGCGTGTAATTGTGAGTATGTGTATGTGTCACTATAGTCATGTGTGAGTGTAGGTTTGTAAATGTGATTTAAAGTAATATGTAAACTGATGACGGCAAACTGACGCCAAAAGAAAAATAAAATTGATAACTGAACGCAGCAGCTTGATTGATTAAATTATTTTCAACAGAACGTTACGATCCGATATTTCCGATTACATTTGTCAGGCGACACAAACTATACCCTGACACATATTCTACACCAATTCTATAGTTCCGATACCCGCAGCTACCTAATTCGGCCTCTACCAATATTTATCGAAAATGTTTACGCGTAATCTACATATTTGAACGGACCAAAACCGGTTTATAGGCAATGTACAGACAGTTCCCGCCCGTGATGACGGATTGCGTACAAATATCGCGATCATTCCGTGGTGAGGATTGAAGGCAATTTTCAACACGTCACAATAACCTATATCGAGTGTGGGCCTGTATTGGTGACAGGCGACCAATATACGGATTATTTTTTGCCTGTATCGACTTTACACACACAAACGTTTTCAAGGTAGTTTTCACGGTACAGCCTTGGATGACAGTTGCTCTAACGAGCTCAGTTTCTGTGAATAAGTAAGTAACCTTCTTGGTACTGTTCAGTACTGTTACATACAGTTCATATAATATGATAATAACCTACGCATATACACACAGCATAATATACAGGTAACATGGGCCTAAATACGAGCTTGTTAAGAATGAATTCACTGATTAAAATTTATTCATCTTTTTTCAGTTACAATAATATTTTGACGTGACAACGTCTTATAAATTGGTTTGCCGGGTGACACTTCAAGAAACTGCGTTACGCTCCGCTCACGTTATGCGCTCACAATGAGAGCGAGTGAGAGGCACGCGTCCCTTCCACTCGGGCATGGTTAGCCCGCCTAAGAGCGAGAGAGACAGACATAAAAAGTGAAAGGCACGCGTGTAAATGTGTGAATGTGTGAATGTTTTAAATATAATTCTTTGTATAAATAAATGTTTTAAATTGTTACTATTATTTCATCCTTCTTCCTACTGTACGAATGAATATTCACATTAAAATTATTTTACCACTCAAAGTCGTTGTCACGTAAAACTTTCGCCCGTATACCGACTTTACAGGCAACCAATTTTTTTAAAGAACCATAAGACCTTTTCGTTCCAAAACGTGTCTACATTTTATTTTTGTTCCATAAAATGAATAATTATAATAATTTGCTATGAGGTGTTATCGACACTAATATTATAAAGAGGAAAGATTTAATAATTGTTGGTATTGTTGTACGTTTGTAACAAATAACTCAAAAAATACTAGACCGATTTTTAAATTCTTTTACCATTTAATTGTTACATTATTCTTGTAACATAGGCTGCATTTATTACAAGTTTAAAAATAAATGTTGACCTATACCGCTAGTGAATGATAATCTTATTCGATATAAGATAGAAGAAATCTTGTTCAGTCTTGTCTACACACACTGTGTCTACATTTCTTATCAAACTTTCCTCTCGCAGGTCTGCTGGAAGAAATTTCTTTTGAAATAAGCAGTACCTTTGTGCTCTTCTATTTGTTATGTTTTTATCCTTTTTTGTATTTTGTGTGTGCATAAATAAATAAATAAATAATAAATAAGATTTTATTTTTCGATATTTTCATTACTACTTGAAGCCAAGAAGACACCAGACACAACTAGCTCGCAGTACTGGCACAAACGTTCGCAGATAACTTTGATTGATACGACAGTGCGTGAATGCGGGCGCGATTTGTCACCAGGGAACACGAACAGTTTTAGTACTGTTCCATGTAGCCTCTGAGAGCTTCAGCCTTTGTTGAAACTCGAGATTATGTGAAAGAAGATTTGGGACGTTTGCGATTGCTAAAGGCTTTCTCTCAGGCTTTGCACTGATTTAGTTTATTGAGATAGACTAACGTATTGCGAAAGCTATGTCGAACATAACAGTCGTGTACTTTTTGTTTTCATTTAATTTATGCTAATTTTGACTACCATTTTGGTCATACGGCATGCCTGTATTTCCCGAAGTATTTGGCAGAGGTTCACGTTTTACCAGTTTTGTAAAAGTTCTGTGTAGGGTATGTACGGTATATTGACATAGATTTTTAACCGACTTCAAACACAGAAGGAGGTTCTCAATTTGTTTGTATGTTTTATGTGATTTATGAACTTTGAAAATTAGTTTATACGGATATTAAACTCTCCGATTGGTCCCATAGAAATGTCAACATAATCGGTTCAATAGTTTGGTTCATAATGGCCCTTAATAACTTGTAGTTACAACGTAAGATTGATTCATGACAAAAACTAGTGTGCACTACAACTAAAAAAGGTAAAAAAAACAATAGGTATCAGTAATAATTTTTTTGCAAAACCTTTTTTCTTTATTTATAATTTACTACCGAAACTTTATGCAGCTACAAATATACGTTATCAAAATGGATGGCATTAATAAACAAACATGCAATCCGAGAAACATCCAGATTCGTTAAACGCCTACACGAAAATAAACCAGAGTTTTCCGACTGCGGTCTATAAAAAATAAAAGACAAGTTCAGTCGCCTTTGGGCAAACGTGTGACGTCATATTATGCAGAAACGAATTTATTTATGAATCCAATGCTGAGATGAAGCAGCGAAATCTGCCTCGAAATACGTGCACCGAATATTAATACGAGTAAATAGAATTGAAATGTATGTTTGTTATTCGGGAATGTACGGGTTTTATGCGGTTTTTCTGTTGACTTGTTTAGGAGCTAAACGAAGTATTGTGTGTTTATTTGCTTTGAATTTGTTCTCCACAAAGGACTTTACAGATAGGATTAACAAGGGAGGAAGGTTGGTAGAGGGATGCAGTTCGTATGGTGTTCCATACACCTCGATGATGAACATTCTCAATTCTTAAATTCGTCATAGCGTACCATCTGACTCACGTAAATCGTAGGTACTTTCAAACTTTATGTAAACGGTTTATCAGTATTTGAAACCTCGAAGTTCCTTAAGACAGTCAGTGCGCCTGTATAGGACCTTTAGTCAAACTGGCTATTAATACTGGGGAGGTCATAGGAGGTCCGATGCTGTGCAGGGTAGCAACGGACCTCTTATACTGTGTAGTAAGTCACTGTTCAGAGATAGAGCTGTCCTAATCCTACCGCTCGTATTGAAGCAATGCTATGAACGGAAAGCTATTGTGGATATTGCAGTGCTCCCGAGTCTCCATCTCGTATCTCGACAGTTAGTTAAGTGGTTAGCCCATTGTATATGGTGCACGGTTTAGCCCATGTGGTTCGTTTTCGGCTAATGAGAATAGAAAATCCGCCATTTCGTTTCAAAAATAAGGTTTTTTTGACATCATGTATCAAGTTTTTTACAACAAATTTACAAAAACAAATATTAAATTATTCGATCATTTCACGATAATTACACATTTTATAATTTTAAAACTTCTCATATCGACAAACAAAAATATAAAAACCAGTTAAAACTCTGTAAGCGGATATTCCATTCGACTATTTCAAACTTTTTGTTTAGCGTTCGTTATTTTTGTAACTTCGACATACGGATTATTGGATCACGTCAGTATACAAAATAGACTTGTTTCATAGTTCGTTTCAGTTATTAAAAAGTTTTTCCAGTCAACGACTGCTATACCAAAAACTGCCGATTTTAAAACAATGTTTTTTTTTTTTTTGTTTTTAATAATCCTGCTATTCATGGTTTCCGTTGGTAGGTACATTGTTTTTACTTAAATTCAAAAACTACGTATGTACTCATCTGTATTAAATTACTTAATTACGAGTACTTGGTAAATGAATGATTTATAAGAGAAAGAAGTAAATGCCACCGTGACGTCTAACAGGAAATAATGGAAGTAGAAAACCTATTGTGCCGACCCTAAATATAATGGGTTAAGCCCAAGATGATGATGATGATGATGATTTACGAGTACTTGGTACATTGTCAAACTTAACTAATTCATCAATAGAAAATAAAGAGTGCCATTCATTACAAGAGGAAAAAGTATTTACTTGGTACTTTCGTTTCGTATAAGGGTGAGTATAGACTAAAGCATTTACTTGTAACAAAACATTGAGCCGCTATTATATTTGTCCCTTTCACGAACCGAACATTGTATTGAGTAAGGCTGTCCTCTAAAGCGGTGCGAGGCTGCGGAGCGGAGAAACAGAGAAATACACACATCAAAAGTGTCTAGGGATCAATATATATTTTTGCAATAACTTTTCTCCTGATTGATATTAATTAAAATTTTCTTTAAGGATTCATCAAATAAAGTGTTTTCGTTTGTCACAGTAACGATAAACCAAGTCACCTTTGCATTAATAAAGAAATTTGCCATTTTCCTAATAAAGGGATTTTTGTCATTTGAACCACTAACATTAAAGTTCGAAAAAAAGACTGAAATAACATATTTTTCTGATTAAAACCAACGTTATTATGGAGCGGCGACGTCATTTAAGCAGGGAAGAAATGCTCAGAGCCGTGGGAATGATAGAAGCTGGTTCCCGGCAACGTACTGTGGCTTTAGCTCTGAATACAAGTCAGAGTGTTATCAGTCGACTTTGGACACGTTACCGAAGCACTGGTACCGTGGCTGAGCGCCATGGAGGACGGTATCGCTGCACCACACGGAGACAAGACCGATACATTCAAATCTTAACTCGAAGAGCTCCAACAATAACCGCCATGATGTTAGCCGTGAGGCTTCATCACTCTTCAGGGAACTTAATTAGCGACCAAACAGTCAGAAACCGCTTGCATGAAGTGAACCTTCATTCCCGAAGACCGCTACGGGTACCACCTATAGCAATGCACAATCGTAGGATTCGATATCAATGGGCTCTTGAACACAGAAATTGGGCAGAAGAACAATGGCGTTTCGTGTGCTTTTCTGATGAGTCTCGTTTTGGTATGAGACCGGATACAAGACGTATACGACACCGGAGAACCCCCGGACGCCAACAGCGATTAAAATCCTGCCAGGAAGTACATCCTTATAGTGGTGGAACCATCATGGTATGGTCGTAAATACCCGCCGTATTTGGATCGGCGGAAGAACTGAGTTGATTTGGATCAGAGGCAACCTCAACGCTCAAATTTATGCTGAGACGATTGTATCAGACGTCATCGTTCCTCTATAAGTGCAAATCGGTCCCTTATTTCAGTTAATGCATGATAATGCACGACCGCACACGCGCAAGAGTTGTAAGACAGACTCTCGCCGCAGCTAACATCAATGTCCTGCCCTGGCCTGCTCAGTCGCCAGACTTGAACCCGATTGAGCATGCATGTGATATGCTACAGAGAAGAGCTCTGCCGAATATGGAGGGTATCCAGTCGCAAGAAGACCTTTTTTTGTTGTTGCAACGAACATGGGCGGCCATTCCACAGCGTGATTTGGATGAACTCATTTTGAGTATGCCAAACCGATGTTCTTGTGTTGTTAGTGTTCGCGGTAGAAACACGGATTATTAATTGTTTAAGTTACCCATAAAATTTTAAAGAAAACTGTTATTTCAGTCTTTTTTTCGAACTTTAATGTTAGTGGTTCAAATGTCAAAAATCCCTTTATTAGGAAAATGGCAGATTTCTTTATTAATGCAAAGGTGACTTGGTTTATCGTTACTGTGACAAACGAAAACACTTTATTTGATGAATCCCTAAAGAAAATTTTAATTAATATCAATCAGGAGAAAAGTTATTGCAAAAATATATGTTGATCCCTAGACACTTTTGATGTGTGTATTAACCAATAGGATTGCATAAAATCTGCCCTCTGTTCCTGTGTACAATCCTATAGGTTAATAATATTTCTCCGTTTCTCCGCTCCGCAGCCTCGCTCCGCTTCAGTGGACAGGCAGCCTAAAGACGGAAAGACGTTGTTCTGACGTTTTAGAAAAGAATAAACGCAAAATACAAAAGGAATGTTACGAGTGAATGCTCGGTTGCCACTTCGAAAGCCGTGTTGAGTATTCGAAGAAACGTTACGTTACATGGAAATACTTGAAAAAATTGAAACCGCTCTTGGGCAGAGCGAAGGGGAGTGTCAGACTTCTACTGACTAAAAATCAAAACCCATGTTCCTTCTTCGCCCTTGTGTCGTAGCCGCATTATCCTTTCGATAATCCACAGCCCCGACGGGATGGTATGAGGGCCTGGGTTCGATTCTCAGGTCGGGCAAAGTGTTATTAAGTTATTTCATCCGAAATTTCTCAGCGGCACATACGGGTCTGGATTTGTGCCCGGTTGATGGCAGAAGGCTTGCCCCCTATTACATCGAACTTAAACATAACTGGCGAAATGCGGGTGCACCTTTGCTTAACTCATCCGTGATTACAGGCTTGATGTTGAGTTATGTTGTGGAGAAATGGTCTAGCAAATGCTCTAGTCAGTGTATACTCACCTCACTGCGAAGATGACAACAAAAGCTATCCATTATATAGCTACTTAAACATCAAACAAGCAGCAATAATGGAAGCAAAACCTTATAAAATATACATAAGTACAACATTTACATACTCACGCCTATCTCGTATAAAAATAATGAAAGTTCCTGAATAACGGTTACCTTCCTTTCCTTCGTAAAAGTGAATTTTCATCACAAACGCACGGTGGATATTAGACACACTTGAGGCACACACTTAGTTCCATTTATCACACCTTTATCGTACGTTACGTAAAAATATCGTACACACAGACGTCTCGAACTCTCCCCTCTTATTTTCTCCCAGCCTACTTGTCTTTATTTTCCCTTTATATAAAGAAAGTTGTTTATCTAACTAATCCTTACAAATCTTCATCGCTTTACTTCTAAAACGGACAAAAGCCTTGAAAGGGCTCTCCGGTTTTTTCATTGAATCTTTTTCACTATTTTAAAACGTTACGAACTTTTCACATTTTTCTTTTTGCTTCAGCTGTACCAATTTATTAGATTTTCTAGTGAGTTGAACCGGTAATCTTTGGAAGAGTTTGGTGTATTAAAATTGTTGAGAAATTAATTTCAGACGAAATAGATTGCTTGTACTGAGAATTAGCATATCGTGCCTCTGTCACCTACATAGTTTAAAGGTTACAATGTAGAATTATCGCTTGAGCAATGTTCTCGGTGACAAAGAGAACGATACTCCGCACGCCACAGGGTGTATCTTCAGGGTGTATGTTCTATCGAGAATGCAGCCAATGAATATATCCTACTAAAATAAATGTGAAATTTTGTGAGGATGTATGGATGTTTGTTACTCTTTCACGCAAAAAGTACTGATCAGATTTGGATGAAATTTGGCACGCAGATATTTTATAATCCGGAATAACACATAGGTTACATTTATTTCGAACACCACGCGGGCGAAGCGATATAAGCTAGTAATAAATATAAATACACAATCTATTTGCAACCCAGCGGAATTACAGAACACCCTCTAGCATCAATATTGACAGTACAAATGAATTCGACAGGTCCACAACATGTATTTACTTCAGTTTTAAAACTGTGAAAAGGGAATATTTGATGTAACCATTCCTCGTTTTATTTACCTATTTGGACGTATGATTGCATGGCATTTAAATGTTTAATCAAACGATTACGTATGTGACACGGGAGATATAACATGAACGATCGTGTACATACATGTATTTAAGCAAAAACGCGGAGAGCGATATGTGTCAGTTATTCATAAAAACGGAATGTAGAAAACGAATTCTTCCTAAATAGATGTTCTGACCTACTTTGAATCAATATTGATTAAGTAATTTAATTTTGATTGTTATTTAATTTTGTTTGTTTAACATTTTTCTCAACTGACCAATTAGTATTGCGACGACATAATCAGGATCATCCGGGATCCCGCTTATTATAGCCCTGGCAAAAACGGATCCTGAGATATTCCAAGAATTTCAATCTTGTTTACCTTCAATCTACAATAATAAGAAAATTGACAGTGTCTTACTGTAATTTGTTCCACGAAATTGAAGACTGAAATAGCAGAATAATCGAACTAAAATAATAAGTTTAAAAGATTTGCCGCATGGAACGTAGAGTGAAAACGGAAAAGTGTAACTACACACCGCACAGGACATCTCGGCAATGCTACTGCAACTTCACAAAATCTCTTTAGGGAGTTAGTGAACCGACCCTAAGGATTCCTATGCTGTATAATACATATAATTATGAACCCTATCTTTTTATATCCTTCTTTTTAATATAAAAAAGCGTGTTAAAAATAGAATAGAATGTTATTAATTGCTGCAGATAAAAAACATTATAAACGGGGTTGAATTTAGTGTTGCAAAAGTTGGGGGGTACAACGGGGGTTAAAGCTGGTAGGGGTTGGGTCTCCGATTATTAAGGTAATTCTCATATTAATATGTTCCGAGATATTGATATAATGTTTCTAACCTCAATGAAACGGAACGTTAAAATGGGCGATTGACAACCAATTCGGTTCCAGTATGCTGCCCGTGGCATAAAATGTCGTGCAAAATTGACTAAAAAACAATGCGCCATTTGAGTCATGTGTTACTGTCATTCATTTTCGTTCACGCGGTCTCTCTTGGCACAAGTATACTACTCGGTGGTTTGTCCTCAAGTTACATGAATGTGTTCTGAGTTTTGCGGTGCTTTTGTTTTGTTATTGCTTTTTTCGACGACTTTGGCTTACTCTCTGGACTTAAATTCATTAGTAACGATTGATCAACGCTTGTACAGTTGAAATCCATTTTCTGCCTCATCGTCTGATTTTTGCGAGCATTATCCTGGACTTCGATGTACTCTCCCCACTGTTTCTACAAGAACTTAGGATGTAAGAGCGAGCGAAGCGAGCTTGGGACTTGGAGCACCCCGTGTCGGACAGGTATGTTAGAAGAGGATGGCTGGGTCTAGTCAGCGAGTGAAATCAGACCCCGCCAACCACTTCGTGGTTTTATTAAACACAGTTGGGTCCGACTATGCTTTTTAAGAGACTGAAAGTGTTTTAAAGTCAGGTTATAATATTTTCTTTATCTCAAGAACGGTGCGTTATGTTTTCATGAGTGTCAAGCTAGGGGAGAGGAGACACTCCTCCTCTCTCACGCTCCCTGCTCCTCCTGCCAAACGATACTACATTTATTTAATACCCGAAAAAGAAAGACCAGAAAATAAAATTAAAATAAACAACATCATCACATAATTTAATTACTTAAAACAGCATCATACTAACACACGTTTGAAATGCAACGTTGGTACAATATTAATTAAAACCAGAAAGTCGTGAAGTATACGCCACAATAATTTACTAAAATAAGAGACGTCGTCGTGTAAAACATTCATATTTTAGTTAAAACTGAATCCTGTGTATTTTCCGAAGAACCGCGCCACATTCGTACGAGTAGGTCGGTAAATTTTGTATTTCCAAAAGTCTTTTTTCCCGTTTGTTCCCTTAACGGTTCCGGCAGACAGAAACGTCAGGTGAACTTTTTTATTTTTTAAACACGCAGTCTGATTACTATGGATGTTTTTAGACTGTATTTTTATGCGACAAATAACTCTTCGTACAAAAGTTTGCAAACCATTTTTAAAATGTTCTAGCACATGATGTATATGTCGTGATACGGAAAAATTGGGGGTTTTTTGATGAATTGTATTTTTTTAGTTACGTGTGATGGTTTTATAACAAAACTTTTGTTAGTGGAGTGGACATTCAATTACTGCAGTCACATACATGGAAAAATGGTATGTGACGATTTATGAAAATAAAATAAGATTTTACATCTAGCTTGTCTGTAACAGGGTTTAGTTCAGTTATAGTGTCTCGTTGGTCTAGTGATGACAAGCGCTACTGGTGAGCATAAGGTATTGGGTGCATTTTCTGGATCGGATAAAGTATAGGTAAGGAATTTCATTATTAAACAGCTGCCACGGAGTCTGGAAGTTTGTGCCCCGTTGGGATAAGGGCAGGAGAATGAAGATGGCAATAGACTCTCTCTTCAATAGGGTACTGCTTAATCCTTCGGGGACTACAGACGTGATGTTATCTAATGTATTCTAACAGGTGTTAATTTAGAGACTTGATTAAAATATTCTATTAGGTAAGTCTCATCTTTTCGGGCGTTCGTTTCATTACGACTTGACATGAGACTTGAGGTGGGGTGATGTTTTCATTTCAATAGTAATAGCGCAGCATGGAATAATTTGTCACGCTAAAAAAATGCTTAATTTAGACGAATATATTTTTGCCCTTAATTTTCTTGAAATCTATGTTTCTAATGTTTATGTATTTCTTAAGGTGTTTCAAAGAACTTAATTTACATTTATTTTAATTCCCTAATGAAAGTAAACAAGTGTATTAAATATTTTAGAAGTCTGTAAAGGAGAATGCCCGCGTACAGTACTCTTGATAAAAGACTTGTGTATCAAAACCTAAAACGGCATTAACTATCTAAAATAAAAATACATTTTTTAAATAAGTATTAACGATTATTTACAATGGCATAGTTTAACAAACAATAAATGAGTACTTTTATATTTCCGACGTCATAGTACGCCATTTTTTACTATCACCTGACAATACTAGGGATTATGTTACTCGTAGTGCGGGTACATTAACATTTATTGTGCGTTTGTCATATTTTTACAATACATTACGACGACGGTATGTTATTTTTGCTGGTTTTGTTACATTGTGTGTGCTTCGAGTCGAAGCTTTTAGTTACTCCGTTAATGCTGCCAACCCATTGACAATAAACACACTTCTAACGCCGCTGCACCGTGTGTGTTGTTTATAACTAAATACAGGACTTTTTGTGTTGTGATCATGGCGAATGCAACTGTGGTACGATGCCTCAACTGCTCTTTGAGATTAACGCAACTTATGCACAGACGTATGTTGTCGGAGATTCCGAATAACATCATGAACATTTTACGAGTCTGGATCTCACCAACACCGGTAAGAGTAAACATTGTCTTTTAATGTAGAATGGTGTTTTTTATTTAGGAACTGTACTTTTATGTTTATGTACCAAATAACAAGTAAAATCCATGTGTGTGTTAGTTTCTCACCTCACCAGTTGAGTTACCGGATTTTAATATAACTTATATAGGTAGGAACCTCATACTAATGTGTTGTTAATATCCAACTTAATAACTAAGATGGTTTATCTTAATCAGTGTGTATTCGAGGATATTAATTGTATGTAGTAGGTACCTATCATTTAAGATTAGTTGTACAGAATTTATAATTGTTTAAATGTGTTTTTTTTCAGCTGTCAACCGAAGGCACATTGTGTCAGGAGTGTGTTACACTGTTGCAAAATACACTCACATCCCAGGGACAGTTGACACCTGCAGTAGGACAAACGGCCGTCTGCTACGGCTGTGGGGTTTCCGTACTGAGATCAAGAACTCACCGAGTGCCATTAGACTGCCCACAAATAATTAATTATTACTGCGAGGGGTACTATCTCATCAGGTAATATATAATATTTTTTGATACACATACGATTGAGGACGTTATTTTTTCACGTTATTCTGATTATATACGTTATTTTGATTACGTTATATTTTCTAGCCTATCAGCTACGAATTCCCTTGCGTACCACACTAGTCCACACTGTTTACTGTTATCTTACTAGAAGTCATTGTATTGATCTACAGGTGTCACGTCTGGAAAGCGTTTGCCGAACATGCTGGATAACTGCAACCAGACAAACTCACGATGCTGACTGAGTGGAAGATTCTGCTATCCAAAACCGATCTCAGACACATATTGAACAAGATTTTAACATTCCAATGCCACCCCTCCTGCCAGAGCCCTGGTCGATCAGTATTATGGATTGTTAATAAGGTTATTCAAGAACATATTATAAACGTGTTGCTGCCACACCAAACGCAACAATAATGAGCGTCTATTGGTATCATCAATAGTTAAAGGATTATTGATACAGCGCGGCGCCACAAAATATAATTATGTTCCTTAGAGTGCCCGGATCTGCAATATCCATTTGAATAACAACTTTTGGGACGGAGAAGAACTGAAGGTTGCTGTGTGCATTTAATGTGCATAGTATGGCAACTATTTAAGCTGGGGACGTTATAATAACAATGTTAGTGTTCCAGCTCCATTTTTGGATACACTATTTTTTGATGAATAAAATTAATAAAGTCCAGAAATAATCATTCTTTCATTTATTGTATTTAGTATTGTGTGTTTTCCCTTTCCACCCTACTTACAAAGACAATTTCATGATTTCCACTACCTTAAGATTTGAATAGTATCTACAAATAACTCTGAGCGATTGATTATCTTAGTAATGATTTCTTCCATGCTTTGCAATTTCATGAAACACGAGAATATGATTTTAAAATGCTCAAAATCTAAATCAGTTAGACTTGGTGAGTTAGTCACAGGTGGTCACCAGACACGGGCCACCTGAAATAGCTAAACCGTAACAGATTTTACAAAAAATGCTTTAAAGACACAAAGCTCACTCGTAATCCCATTCAGACCCTTTCAAATAGTTTTTTCAACTAATTTTTGGTTGAGCATAACCTAAAAATAGTCATTTCATTTTTGTAAATATCTCGAAAATGACATTGTCTATTGTGTTCAATCTTCTGAGGTAGTATTTAGGCATGCCAACCAGTATTTTAAAGATGATTTGATGAAGACACAACAATGTTGAATTGAGTACATTTGCCCATAGTGCCGCTGGCATTCTCCTTTGTAAGACAGTATCCAAACTTTTTTGTCAAAATCTCTGACCAACCTCGGCGATATCCACCGCGTTCACGTTTCGAAAACATTCTCGTATTGCCCCAATCAAAACTAAAACTACATAGCACTAGCCCTCACGTCACGTCAATCAAAATTTATAATAAAATTCTTAAGGTGATTAGAATAGAAGAAAATGACAACATATTTATAAAACGAGTCAGAAAACTATTAGTTGACAATTGTTATTATACATTGAATGACTTTTTGAATGATGACATCATAATGGATTAACTTGTATTATTTATTTATTGACATTTTGTATTATTGTATTGTATTAGAATAACATCTTAATCATGACTGTATTTGGATTAAAATTTTAATGACATAATTTTAATAATTCTAATTTTATTTTGACTTTTATTCTCTATTTTAATTTTAATTTTCACTATGACATTGCTTATTAAAAATAATTCATTATTTTCTAATTACTATTGATAATTTTTAATGCTATTACCAATATTGTAAAAAAATGTTGTGCCCGTTGTGAACTATATTTTTATTATAAGATCTTTTAAAACACATGTGATTTGCAATAAATAATTGAATTGAATTGAATTGAACAGTTAAACAGATTGTGCTTATATAAAAGAAGAATACTTTCATTTTTATGTATTTATTTATTTAGGATCTCCATCATGGAATATAAACAGTATACGCTAAATACATAGTGGACGACAAAAGTATCACGCACCTAAGTGTATTCCTTCACTTACAGGAAACCACAACATTCACAATAAAATTTGAATCTAAGCTAACAACAAACAATTTCAGGCAATAAATATTTAGTAGAGTTGTGGCTAGCAGCTGCTTTGGGTCGAACTTCTGGTTAAGCCGCGTTTCGGCCATCCATTCCATACCCAGTTTCCTCCATGCCTCGGAAAAAATTAAGCCGTTGATCCCAGCTGTCAA
Organism: Diarsia dahlii; assembly: GCA_949775195.1. NCBI lineage: Eukaryota > Metazoa > Arthropoda > Insecta > Lepidoptera > Noctuidae > Diarsia > Diarsia dahlii. Next base: position 11,124,533 of record OX459201.1, read on the forward strand.
TTGTAGAGTTTTGCAAGGCAGTCAGTGGCCAGAAATTTTGACAACCATTCTTACCAAGGGGAATCGTATTACCCAATACCCAGTAATAACTTGGGTGTGAAGGTCAGATACGCAGTCGTTCAATGTGAAATACTGGTAAACAGTTGCATCCGGTCAAATTGAAAGTCGAGACCAAAATAGTTGGGAAAAGGCTAGGCATGGTGCAATAATAATTAAAATATTTGCATCAAAAACAGTTTATCAACACCAGATTGAAAAATAAAATAAACATATTTCGACAACAAAGTGCAATCTACAGAATCGGTTATGAAAAATGTATTCATTCATCCTATAATATGTAATAGGTATAAATCGTTTGAAGAGCTCCGAATATATTATTATCCGCGGTTTAATCAACCAATAAATGGAAAATGTTGATTTCAATACGAGTTACGAGAATCATTTGAAACTGCCAGTCTTAAAGCCATGTTTATTCTTCTAAATAATGATCTGATATTGCTTTTCAACGTAATGTTGGGTTTCAAAGTAAAAGAAAATTGGAAGCGAATCTCGTGAGTGGGATCATTTGTCTTATTGTACTTCATAAGCTGCTCAGGAGGTATAATTAAGTAGGTATACATGGCAAAAAAAACTACCTAAAGCTACACAGATAATAAATTTATAGGTTGAAATAAAACAATGTTGTTTCACATAATAAGTTCAAATCCCAAGAACAAAATTAATATGAAACCAAAGCTAGCTAAGTCAAAAGTTTATTCCAAGAATTTCCTAATGAGCTACTTGTAATAGTAACAAATCTTATTTTATGAGTAATATTATACCTATGTAATTAAGACTCGTTAAAACAGATAGTTTCCACGTGTACCACGTTTGTGCATGAAGTTTAAATAAATAAATAGTTTCCATGGTTTACATTAATAAAACTGTATAACTAACTAATATCAGCAAAGCAGCCAAATGATGAACAAAAGACAAAAGAAGTTAAGAAATAAAACACGAAACAATAATTCAAAATCAAATGATTTCATACAAACTCAACAGTCATAGGTATGTGGATATTCCAATGACTTCTATAGAACTAGATAATATCAGCCACGCAGCCAAATGACGAACCATAAACAAAATAAAAGAAACAAACAAAACTCTAAATCCAGATAACATCATGCAGCACGCGTTAATACGGATAGTAAATGCAGTCAACACCCATAGGTATGTAGATCTTTCAATAGTTTCCATAGATAAGACTATAGAACTTGCTAATATCAGTAACGCAACCAATGAACGAATCAAAAATAAAGCAAAAGAATACGGACAGCTGATGCAAATTTAAGACCCATAGGTCTGTGAATTTTTTAATGGTTTCCATAGATTCCACTGTGCACCTAGCTAATATCAGCAGCGTAGCCAATGAACGAACCAAAAGCAAAATAAAAGAAACAAACAAAACTCGCAAAACCATCAAAACCAAACGACATCATGTAGCACGCGTTAACACAGACAGTTGATGCAAATTCAAAACACGTACATACATCGTTATCTACGACGATTTCAATCTAGGATACCGCAGATGGTGTTTACGGCCGCATGCAGTTTACGTGGAAATTGCATGCGCGCGACGCATTAGCGACTACCCGCAAATTACGAGCGCAATCTCCGACGATTCTGCGACCACTTCCATAATATTTGTCGACTTTATAGCCTTGTGCGGAGTTTTATGCGAAAACTTTTTATAGCGAAATTGGTTTGTTGTGTTTTCTGTGCGTTCTAGTTGTAATGTGGTTGGAATTTCAATGAGTTGGGGCTACGAATTTGTTTTAGTTTTTGGTTCAGATATGTTCCTGCTCAGATAAGCACATGTTGATGAAAATAGTGAAGGTTAAGCTTAGCCGAATAATAAATTCTGTCACTCAACAATTCTTTTTTTACGGTTGTTAGTTTTCAGTTTCAATTGATCACATGGGTTTGGTTTTTAGTCAGTAGAAGTCTGACACTCCCCTTCGCTCTGCCCAAGAGCGGGGTCATTCGATGATTTTCCACATACCAAAAAAAAAAAAAAAAACTGACTACCTGTAACGACTGTCAAATATCTACATAATTATGACCGACGGGAACAACAGCTTAACGTGCTTTCCGAGGCATGGAGGAAACTCTGAATATCATGGGTGGTCTCTCTCACTCATCCACAGACCAACCTAGGTAAGGTCAGCTTCACCTGAAAATCGACCCTGTTGGGGCGTAACTCCCAACAGTGAAAATGTTATGTTGATGTTGTAAGTGGGATGTTATGTTGATTGAGTAGACAACCGATTGGTATAAAGGTATAATTGCTACTGAAAATAACATGTAAAGTACACAGTAAAGTAAATACAATATGCAACGTTTCACTATACATAATGTAGGTCAAGTTAGTGGCATGTACAGCGTAGCTCGTACATATTGCCCACTCACAAAGATAACTTAAATGTATATTACATCGAAAATTGTTTCAAAATAAAGTTAAAATGTAAGTTAAAATGTAAAAATTAAATTAGACAAAGTCATAAGTTATTATGGTAGGTCACAACGCGGAATTGGCGACGTTGCTTTATCGAGTGCGCGTGCCCTCGATAAGTGCGCTGCGCTACTGTCGTCGGTGACCTCAAATAAGGCGTTGTCCGCGATGCTCGCTGTCGACCTTCTTCGGGGCATCGGGTTGGGAACAGCTGGAGGTTCTGGTTTCCGTCGACTCGCCCAATGCTTGCGTAGGCGGTTATAAGCGTAGATTACGCCCGCGATTGCTGCTGCCGCCGCTAATAGGTAGATGACAACGTATTGGTGGACATCGTGGTTTGTTGCACGATCTGACAGGATGTCTTCTGATGCTGCGGCTTTCAGTTGCTCTATTTGTTTGCCAAGCTTTTGCAGTAATACTCTCTGCTCGGATGCCGTCTCATTCTCTTGATGTTTTAAAACCGGTACAGGTAGGTTTATGATGTTGTTGATTGACGGAATTTCTGCAGGACCTGCGTCGACTTGGGCTTGGATTTTGTTAATTTGTTGTCTTTGAGGATAAACAGCAAAAGTTTCACTACTAATTATGCAATCGTCATGTATTGTTATGACGCCGGCCTTGTGTAGTAGCTGCGTAGAAACTTGATGCCCACAAATAATACGAATTTTGCATTGTTGACAGCAAAAATATAAGTAATTGTTTATATTGTTTAATTCCAACCACTTGTCTCTGCAGGTTTCATGTGTGGTTTCGCAGTTAAGAGACTCCTTGTTCTTCATGCAGAGGCTCTCGTCAGACTTCATGCGGTATATGGGTTTTTGTAGTGAACACAGTAGAGTTGTCGCGTCATTTTGCACGCATTGATGTATTTCGGATTACGTCATTGGGATGTACGAATCCTTTTGAATGTTTATTGCTAAGATTTCAGCAATAGGTACTAGGGTGACCATATCCAAGTCATTGTTTTTAGGTATTGGTATTGTTCGGTAGATCTCGAAGTTATCTCTGCTGATTAGTGGTACTTTTACCTCGATTATAAGGTATTGTTCAGTAATTTTCGCCTTTACTTGTAGAAGATGATACAGGCGAAATAACTCTGTTTGAATGTTGGTGATGGGTAGAACTAAATCCTTGGACAATTGACCCGAGATTATGTTCAATTCATGCCGAAGCTGTTCCGGTGCGATGAGATGTAAATTCATCTTGCCGTTGTAGATGTTTGTGACAGTATCTATTAGGGTCTCCTGGACGTTTCTTAGATGCTCAATCAGGCTATTTGCCGTAATAGCGGACATCACAAATTCGATGGACAGTTCTTGAGAATCCAGTTCCTTCTGGAGATTGTTCGTAAACTTCTCAAGGTTTAGCAGATGTTGGTTAAACATTTTGTACTGTTTTTCAACTGCGTCTTCCGACCTCTTCAGTAAGTTGTATTCGGCTTCGATCACGGATGTTTGATTTCTTAACAACAGTGCCAGGTGTTTTTCGTTTGCCTTGACCAGGTCAATGTCTGCTTGATATTGTTTTGTGAATTCGTCATCTAATACTCCGAACAGGGAGCGCGCGATGGAACCGACACCGTTAATAAGCCCACGTTTGTTTCTCGTATTCACTCGGCCTTGCGGATTCAGCAACATATGGTTGTAGTGTCCTATTTCTTCGGTCGAGTGTTGTAGTTGCGTTAAAATTACGTTGCATTGTGTTTTCTGTTTAATTTTCTCGCAGATGTTTTCCAGATGATTGGTAAATTTACTGGATACTTCCATACCTTGCCAGTAGGGCTTGACGTCGTAGTACACGATAATCTTCCACTCGCCACGTATTAGTTGCATATTGGTCACTTTATCAAAGTATAGACCTTGTTGAAGCTCGGCAATGTTTGTTGTGTTAGCGGCCGCGACAGGATTTAGCAAATACAGCAGTGCCATGACCAGTCCAATGAAGTTTATATTTCTGTTTGTTGTTTTGCCTCGTCGTGAACTTTGCGACTCGCTGTTTGTTCGTAAGTATGACTCAGTATCGTTTGGTTTTGAAGTAGTTTGCGATTTGGCAGTTTCGTCATCTTTGACAGGTAAGACGGATAGTTTCGTAATAGGTCTTTTCATGTGCCCATTTCTTGTTGTAAGGCTAACGACCCGAACATATCCATCGTTCCCAGGGTGAAGCTCTGTTATTCTCCCCATGAGCCATTTTCCGGCTGGTATATGGTCATCATGAATAACCACCAGGTCGCCTATCTTCAGGTTTTTCCGTGGTTCCTGCCATTTTGATCTGGCTGATAGCTGGCACAAGTATTCGTTCTTCCATCTCTTCCAGATTTCTACGAAGATCTTTCTTGTTAGTTCCCATCTTGTTCTTGCATCTTCACTTGTTTCGATAACTGTCAGGCCCGGCCTACCCGATATAAAGTGTGCTGGCGTCAGACAGTCTATATCGTCTATGTTTTCACTTAGTGGACACAGAGGTCTGGAATTCAAGCAGGCCTCCAGTTTTGTTAGGATTGTGGTAAACTCCTCAAATGTTAGTTTTTGTTCACCTACTACTCTCTTTAAGTGGTGTTTTAGGCTTCGGACTGCTCGTTCCCACAGTCCTCCCGCTGATGGCCAAGCGGGGGCATTAAAATGCCACTCAATCCTCATCTCCGCGATTTCCCTTTGTAGTTGTTCGTCTTTGTATGTATGTTCGATTTCCTCGTATTGTTCCATGAGTTGACGGTTTGCGCCGACGAAATTTGTTCCATTGTCACTGTATAAGTGACGAGGGGCGCCTCTTCTTGCTGCCATCCTGTTTAGTGCTGCCAAAAATGCTGAACTGGTGAGATTTGATACCAGTTCAATATGCACAGCTTTGGTCACCATACATATGAAGACTGCAATATATCCCTTTGTTGTTTTCGCTCCTCTGCCTTTGTTCATTTTGACGTCCACAAATCCAGTGTAATCCACCCCTGTATGGTAAAAGGGCGGCGCTTGATTTGCTCGTGCGCTCGGTAGGTTACCCATCAGCTGGTGTTCTGGTTTTGGGCTGTTTCTTCGGCACGTCACACATTTTCTGATTTGCATCTTCGTTGTTCGGTTTCCGCCGACGATCCAATATTTCTGACGTAAGTGTGATAGGGTCAGTCTCGGTCCGCCGTGAAACGTTATTCGATGAGCTTGGTCGATGAGAAGATGTGTTAGTCGACTGTCGTGTGGTATGATCATCGGATGTTTCATGTCTTCGTTTAGTAAGGCGTTTTTTAATCTTCCACCAACTCGTAGGATGTCTTGATGGTCAATGAACGGAGTGAGCGCTTTTATTTTACTGTTAGACTGCACCGTGTTATGTTTTTGTAAACAGCAAATATCTGTGTCAAATGATTTTTGTTGTGTTTGTTTTACGAGTACCTTAGTTGCCTTGTCCAATTCGTGCAACGTCAGATATCTCGGCAGTTGTTGCCGTTTCGGGTTCAATGCTCTGAGTATCCATGCGACAATGCGAATGATATGTTCGATAGAGCTGTGATTTTGCAATAATTTTTCCACAATGCTCGGATTTTCTATGTTATGTTGGGCTATATTTGCTTGTTTCCGGACTGTTTTTTCTTCTTGTTCTGTGTTAAAGTTATGTTTTTCAATGTTATTTGTTTTTAGCGATGGTAGCCATGTAGGCCCTTGCCACCACAGTTGATTTTCCTTTAGCTGACTAGCGTATTGGCCTCTGCTTGCGGCGTCAGCGGGATTTTCTTTTGTTTTGACGTAGTTCCATGACGATCGTGGTATGACGTCAGTAATACTTCGTACTCTGTTTTCCACATATGTTTTCCAGCGGGATGGGTCTCCTTGTAACCAACCCAGGACCACCATAGAGTCAGTCCAGCCGTAGACGTGTACTTCATATTGATTCAATGACTGTTTGACTTTGCGCATTAGTTGTGAAAGAAGGTGCGCTCCATTCAATTCCAGCCTAGGTAATGTTGTTGTTTTTCGGTGTGGTACAATCTTTGACTTCGCGGCTACAAGTATTGTTGATGACTGGGTCCGTGCGTAGATGACACAGGCATAGGCATCCAAGGAGGCGTCACTGAACCCGTGTAGCTCCATTGTCTGTTTTTCACCACACTGAAGCCATCTAGGTATTTCGCAAGAGTTTATCGCCATTACGTCCGCTTGTATCTTGCTCCACTCCGCATGTATGTTGTCGGACACTTCGTCGTCCCATTATAAGTTTCCATCCCACAGTTTTTGAAATAATAATTTCAATTTTGTTGACACGGGAGCCAGCCAGCCGAGTGGGTCAAATAGTTTTGATATTTCGGCTAGTAGGCTGCGTTTGGTCTGTTTCTTGTTTACGTTCGAAATTGTGCATCGAAAGGTGAATTTATCCACTATTGAATTCCAGCACAAGCCTAACGTTTTTTGTGTGTTTTCCGTTCTGAAGTTGAAGACAATCTTATTGTTGTTCTGCTGTTCAGAGATGTCTCCCAAAAGGTTTTGATGGTTAGCTGACCATTTCCGAAGGTTAAAACCTCCTTTTTTCAATAATTGTTTCAAAACAGCGATCAATTTCTTTCCATTTTCTATTGTATGAGTCCCATGGACGAGGTCATCCATGTAGAATGATTCTTCCAGCACCTTTGATGCCTCCGGGAACTGTTCACGTTCATCTGTCGCCAATCTCCTGAGTGTCATCATGGCTAGGAACGGCGCGGCCTTGGTACCGTATGTTACTGTTGTTAGTTGATATGAGCGGAGAGGTTTTTCCTGCGATTCCCGCCATACAATTTGTTGCAGTTGTTGGTCTGCGGGGGCTACCCAAATAGCACGAAACATCTTCTCAATGTCCGCTGTAAACGCATATTTGTATTGCCTCCATTTCATCAATAATGTTTGTAAGTCTTGTTGGAGATTGGGGCCTTTGTACATGAGGTCGTTCAAACTGCAGCCTGTAGATGTTTTTGCTGACGCGTTGAACACCACTCTGTACTTTGTTGTTGTTGATTCAGCGCGTTGCACGCCGTGGTGAGGCAAGAAACACTCTAATGTTTTGTTACTGACGGTTGATTGCTTCATATGACCTAGATCAATATATTCAGCCATGAAGTCTTTATAGGCGCTTGCCAAATGTGTTTGTTTTTGTAACTTTCTTTCTAAAGTTTTGAATTGGGCTATAGCCATTGGCTTGGACAACCCCAGTCTGCTCTGAAGTTCATTCTTCATCGGCAGTCTGACTTCATATTTCCCACTCTCTAAGCGTTGCGTAGTGTTGGTGTAGTATTCAATGCATGTTTCATTTTCTACCGATAGGTTGGATTCGTCCGTGATGTCTTCGGATTCCCAAAACTGTTTGATGTCAGGCAGATTGTTGATGACCACATTGCAGTGAAAAGTTTTGACATTGCCACATAAAAGCCAACCTAGGGATGTTTGTTGTGCGATAGGTTGAGTGACGTCATCGCCTTTTATTATTCCTCCCAGCATGATTTGCGAATAAATGTCAGCTCCAAATAGTAAGTCCACTTGACGGCTGTTATGGAAGTCTGGATCTGCAAGATGGATGTTCTGTATGTGGGACCAAGATGGTTTTGCAAAGGTCTTATTTGGCAGGTTCTTAATCAAGTTGTTCATAATGAAGACAGACGTTTGGAACTTGAAATCGTTGTAGACAGAACTGCAAGTAATTGTTGTCATTCCTTTGCAGTGGTTTTCTTTCTGTCCGACTCCAAAGATGACTCCTTTGCATCTCTCGCGCTTGACACCGAGAAGTTGAGCGGCATGTTCCGTGATCAAAGATATCTGAGACCCTTGATCGATGAGGGCTCGCAGTTTAATTTTGGTCCCATCAGCAGCTTGTATGTTTACTACGGCGGTTGCTAGTAGTATCTCTGAAGTATCATCATCCTTTGATACATGAGAAGAATTTGTTTGTTTTTCTGTTTTGTTCTTAATACATGCATCATGTATCAATGTGTTATGTTGACCCGAGCACTTGCGACATCGGTGAGCTGACGTACATGTCTTTCCGTTATGGCTGAACAGGCAATTTACGCAGAGGTTCATTTTATTTACTGTGCTAAGTTTTAAGTGATTTGGCATTTCTAAAAACTTTGCACAATTATACATTCCATGTTCGTCATCGCAAAGAGGGCATCGAAATGTTGACGCATGGAATGATTTCGTAATTTTCTTGTTGCTAGTTGCTTGATTACTGCTGTATAGTTTTTTGGAGTACGAAGAATTTGGATGTTGACTCGATGATGTATTTGGTTTTTGATTGTTTTCTTGTTTGCGACGCGATGCTTCCAACGATGTAAACTTCGCTTCTAGGAAATCTAACAGGTCTTTCAGTATTGGCAGCTTTCGGCAATTTTTCAGCGAGTCATTGTACTCTGAATGTGTGTCTGCGTCTAATTTCTGCGATAATATATGTACAAGAATCGGGTCCCAAGTGTCGACATCCACTCCTAAATTCTTTATCGCATGTATGCATTCTATGCTGACGTCATGGATTTTCTTTATTTGGGCCACTGACTGTTGTTGCATGCTTGGCAGATTGAACAGCATGTTCATGTGCGATGTGAAGATAAGTTTTTCGTTATTGTATCGGTGATTGAGTATATCCCAGCACACGAGGTAGTTGTCTGAACTTATCTGTAGGTGTTGAATCAAGCGTTCTGCTTCTCCTTGAACCTTGCTCTTCAGAAACTGCATCTTCTGAGCAGATGAAAGGGAATTGTTGCTGTGTATTGCTTCTGTGAAAAGGTCTTTAAACGGGATCCACTGGTTGTAGTTACCGTTGAATACAGGTGTCTCTAGTTTTGGTGTTGTTTTCTCACGTTGAGCGCCGGACCACAACTTGGTATTCAAAGCCTTTTTTAGTTCATGAAATTGGTTTTCATACCTGTTGTAGCGTTCTTCGTACACTATCATCTTCTCTCCGTTGGTTTCGCACTCTATCTCCCAGTGAAGGTTGTCAATTGCTGACCAGCGCGTTTGGAGTATTTGTAGAGCGTCTTGAAATTCCCATCTTTCAGATAAAAACTCCACGTGTATGTTCGCGACTGCTCTCATGAAGGCTTTGAAGTTTGCCGTTTGTTTGCGCATCATGTCGTCCAGCTTGCTATTGGATCCCGTATCCTTCTTCGCAGGTTTGTTTTGCTCTTGTTGAGTAGGAGGAGGTGATGGTTCTCTGTTTTGATGATCTTGATTGTCATCTTTAGCTTGTTCTGCCACCTCACCCTTGTAGGTTTCTTGTTCCTGTCTTGCCTGATATGAGGTACCTTCTGTTTGTTGGTTGGCACCTCCCAATGTTTTTGTTTGTACCGGCTGCTCCCTTGGAGAACGAGCGACGGCCGTTAGTTGTTGGTGTTGTTGAAGAATAAGCTCCTTTACTGCGTTGTAGCACTGCAGCGTTTGGTTGTAGGAGTCATTCGTAAAGTAGGGATGACTTACACTTTGTTCCGTAGACAAGCGGTCATGATTGAATTGATATTCTGACCACAAGTTTTCCAACATTGCCATACGGCGTTTGAAATAGTCGGGGTTTTTCCTGTCCCAACCATCTTTCTTAATATTTACTCCGATCTTCTTTATGTTGTCGGAGAGTTCGTTCTGATTCAGGTATAAATCAGCTGTTGACATGTTGTTTATGTTCTTGTTCTTGTTGACTTCAAGATGAACTCTTCTGTTGCGAGCGTCGACTGTTGTTCCACACTCCTGGTTCTTGGTACTGTGCAACCTTTCTCTTCTACGATATGCGACTTCTCAATTGGTTACTGGGGCGACTCGCTTGTGAGAGACCAGTCCAACCGATTCGCGATCGTAAAAGATATAAGTCACACAACACTAAATTGCTCGAAGGACCAAATGTTGGGGCGTAACTCCCAACAGTGAAAATGTTATGTTGATGTTGTAAGTGGGATGTTATGTTGATTGAGTAGACAACCGATTGGTATAAAGGTATAATTGCTACTGAAAATAACATGTAAAGTACACAGTAAAGTAAATACAATATGCAACGTTTCACTATACATAATGTAGGTCAAGTTAGTGGCATGTACAGCGTAGCTCGTACAGACCCAAGTGGCTGTTATTGTTTAGCCACAAGCATCATCTTAACTAAAAATAATACTCTTACATAAAGGCTTAGAAACAAAAATTAAACAACATTGATAAATGAAACATTAGAGCACTGAAAAAGACATAGCTAACCCTTCTTAGACCGCTTTCACATTAGGACGTTAGCAGCGCGACAGTCGCGCGACTAACAAACGGGCTGTTCTTATAAAATGCTAACGTCTAAAATATTAACGTCGTCTGCTAACGTCCTAATGTGAAAGCAGCCTTAGAAGTTAGGTAAAAACACAACGTCCAACAAAGCGAAACACCACCTAAAAAGATGACATCTTTAAAAATATACGCACGAAAAAGGACAACAAATACCCCACTTAAACCTCGTTACACATCATTGCAAACCATTATTCAGAAGGTAAATCCCGAACGGGTATCGCGACTAGATGTCTGTAGGCCTTATTAATGGCCTCACCTACCTGACTGAGACGGATGGCAGGTACTGACCTGACGTTGACCTTGCGCACCCCACTTATTCCAGGCCAATTTACCTTTGTTTTTATTGTGTTATCTTTGACGGTAGCGTGTTCCTTCCTTTGTTGGAGAGGCTAACAAATAGGCCAGTGATTAGCCTCGAGTAGGCGCTTTCTTTGATTCTCGTTTTTTTTTTGTTTCCTTTATTAAAGTGTTGTAGGTAATGTTGCGGGTCCGCCCGGATTATTCTTGCCAATTTCTTTTGTTATTTCGTAATTGAGGAGTCTGATATTGTATAAACCAAACTGACTTTGGTTGGCTGAATGTTTAGACTAGGCATTAACGAAGTCGATTTCGGAATTGGATTTGAATAATTGAAATGAACTTTAGAATATCAAATCGGGCTTCAATTTTATAAATGGAATAACAATATCTGCTGAAAACAATTTCTAGCAATAAAAACATTGTTTTCCTACCGGGCGTGCCGCGGTCAGGTCTAAATATTTAATATCCAATCACGTATACTACAGCATTATCTTATAGCCGGAGGGGTACTAAAACCTGTTTATTAAATGAACATGAACCATTAGCATATTCCGGGAACGTACACCCTTAAAAACTAATACATACATAACAAGAATAATAAACAACAAAACTATGCTGCTTCCTGCCTGAGGTTACGAAATAATGATCTGCAGAAGATTCACTTGAAAGCGTTGTCTACCAACGAAAATTCAAATATCATGCATACTCGTATTATTCTGAAAAGACCTAACAATGACAAATATAATATACTAGGATTTTCTACAAGTTGAGTGATAGCTAATGGAATTGAAACGATATTGCTAAAAAAATAAATAAAACCGACTTAAAAAAAAAACACAAAAATTGAAAAATAAACTTTAAAAGAAAAATCAGTTTCTGAAGTCGGTGACTTTTGTTTGTTTGATTTCATTTTTTTGCCACCGAATTTTTCACGTTTTTGTGTTTTTTTTTGAAGTCGGTTTTATTTTTTGTCAAAAAGTTTTTATTTTTCACTTTTTAGTGGTTCATATGTTCATGGGTGAATGTAGTTTTTTTTTGAGTTTTGTTGTTTTTTCAAAAACCGCTTGTCCGATTTCGATAAAAAAGCTGATGCCCACGGCTTCACCCGTGTGGATGTCGGTCAAATTATATACCTAAACCTTTCTCGATAACCACTCTATCCATTAGTGAAAACAGCATGAATATCAGTGCAGTAGTTTTTAAGTTTATTGCGAACAGACAGACAGACAGAGGACTTTGTTTTATATTAAAAAATAGCTGATGCCCGCGGCTTCACCCGCGTGCATGTCGTTCAAATTATATACTAAAACCTTTCTCTTGAAACACTCTATCTATTAAAAAAAACCGCATCAAAATCCGTTGCGTAGTTTTAATGATTTAAGCATACAGACAAACAAACAGACAAAAATAGCGACTTTGTTTTATACTATGTACTAGCTGATGCCCGCGGCTTCACCCGCGTGGATGTCATTCAAATTATATAGTAAAACCTTCCTCTTGAATCACTCTATCTATTGAAAAAAACCGCAACAAAATCCGTTGCGTAGTTTTAAAGATTTAAGCATACAGACAAACAGACAAAAATAGCGACTTTGTTTTATACTATGTAAGGAAGGATAAGGATTACTGAAATCAAATATTTAAGCTGTCTCAGCTTTCGTAACTTTCTCGCGGGTGACCACTGAAACCCAGCGCTGAGCTGTGCCCGCCTCCTCATAGCACAGCATCATGCTGTGTGGTAATCCGCTCGACCTGTTATTATTTTTTTTGTTCCATTTTTTTATAATTATATTTGTTAAGCGTTGTAATGTTTGTTGTTTACTATTTTTGTCATTTTCAACATATTTTTTTCTAATTTGTCTCTAAGTGGCCAAAACATTAAAAATAACTATAACTATAACTGGTGCTTCTGCGCATATTTCTCTATTAGAAGCCGGGGCTTAGTTCCGTTATTTAATTATTCCGCTACTAATCCAATCCCTGAAGCGATCTAATTCAGAAATCCCTACGAGTGCCTATTAATTCGCTGAATGTTCGGGATAGTTAATTAGTTTAATGTTAGTGTGTAATTGCCTTCTATTTTGTAATTTTGTTTCTCTTTATCGTTTATTTCTGTGATGTCTTATTTATGTGTATATTTGGAAAACAATTAGAGTTTTATTGGTTGTTTTAGCAGAATACTTATAGACGATAATTCTACAACACTTATTCGATGAATTTACCATGTGAAATGAGTGTGTTATATGTTTGTGCACGCACCCACGATACAGGAGAAATTCCTAGTGTGGGGAGTGTTCAATCTTAACAAAACTTCACGCATGTGATCTTCGAAAGAATGGCAGAACTGTTTTACATTTCACTACGATTGTATAATGCCTGAATACAGCCTCATCATCTACTTATCCTTACGGATGAAGCTGAATGGCTGTCAGACTTTCGGGTCACTGACTAAGGGCCTTATCATACTAGCGGATTGCGAACGTCTTCAAAGCGGAGCGGGCGCGCAACGAATTCGTTACGGACACACAACGAACACACCGCGCATGCGCAGCGAATTCGTTGCAGACGCGCAACGGGATCGCCGCGAACAATGTATGTGTATTGTGGTGTGCAGTGTATCGCATGCTACACACACGCGACGAAAACGTATAATACGCCACGCGTCCGCGACGTCTTCGCTGCGCAGCCGCGGCGAGCTAGCGACGCATTCGCTGCGCGTCCGCTCTGCCCCGCATCCGCTTCCAAACCGCTAGTGTGATAAGGCTCTAAGTGTTGCGACTATCAAAGATTTACAAATGATAGCTGGAACCAACGGTTCAACATGCTTTCCAAAGCACGGAAGAAACTCAGTATGTAATGCGTGGTCACCCATCCACAGACAAATCAAGGCGAGCGCAGCTTAACCTGAAGATTGATTCGAGCAGCTGTTATTATCAAGCCACGAGCTCCTCCGAGCGAAGCATAATATTGAATAAGATTTAAAGACAAGTTTCACATGTTTTTTCTATGACCAAGATTGAGGCTAAACGCTTGGCTTTCTATCGAGAAGGTCGCGTTTTCCGTCCCCGAGCGAAACAAATATTTGTATGGCCTACAGATATTTGCGCGGGTGTTTGAGCGCGCGAGATGTGTTCGTAACTGCTGCCATAGTGTGCTTAAAGCAAATGGTGGGCTTCCTTGTGTTATTTTAAGTCTAGAAAATGATGTGTAGACGTTAGCTGTTCTCAAAAAAGTAAAGTATGACTTAACATGACGTTGGTTTTCATTTTACAAGGTAAACAGTAATGTGAAAATTGTAGCAGGATTGGCCTGCCAAATAAAAAACTTAAATACAAAATTATCTACACTTCGACTGTAGATAAATTCTTTACGTATTTAATGTTTTTGCTAAGTTTTTGCTAAAGGTACCCTAACGAAGGAATAAGTTTGCTTATGAAGAAGCTTATCTTATATGATAGCATACGTGCTAGGTGGCGTGTTCTACCTAGCGGCAAAATCCTATTACACTATCCTTTACATTACAGATTTTATTCATATAAAGGACTGTATCAGCATTGCTTTTATGTACAAAATTGGGCAACCATACGTCAGGAGACGCTATGATTTTTACACTGAACAGCAATAAATAGTGATACAGTTCTTTATTCAGTGGCACCAAAAAAGTACGACAAAAAATGTTTCATTCAGTATTTACCCGTCAGAGATCTACCATTACCTTTGAGAAAAAAATAATAATTACTTTAATATTTTATTACTCAACAAATCAAAATAGCAACTTTAGATAACCTATCATAGACACACACATAGGACATCGTTTCAAGTGTTGAAGCTATGTCCACAATCGACCGTGCCTTACGTACAAATAGGTTCACACTACACAGAACCCATTCGCTTCTAAACACCCGACAGTATTGGAATCAAGCTGTATACGAAACCAACTATCTAGTGCCACAGAATAGGTAGGTACAGAAGACCGGCTTCACGCAATGAGTGAATACGCACGCACACTAAAATGGTTCATGAATAGCGAGTGCAAGCGTGCGTTCGTTCAGCCAGTATTAATGACTTTAATATTTCAAAACCCTCTATCTATTACACTGTACAAATCAAAACAAAAACTTTAGATAACCTATCACACACAAACAGGACATCGTTTCAAGTGTTGAAGCTATGTCCACAATCGACCGTGCCTTACGTACAAATAGGTTCACACTACAGAGAACCCACTCGCTTCTAAACACCCGACAGTATTGGAAACAAGCTGTATAAGAAACCAACTATCTAGCGCCACAGAATAGGTAGGTACAGAAGAACGGCTTCACACACTGGGTGAATACGCAGGCACACATTGACATGGTTCATGAACGGCGAGTGCATGCAAGCATTTGTTTATGGCGTATGGGATTATCATACGCAAGCAGGCGTGCGGGTTATGGTGACTTGAATGAGGCTACAATTTCATTTCGAAGGTTGTGGGGCAGAGCCTTCACAAGTGCTTTACTTTAATTTGTTTAATTACTATATCAAAATATTGAAGGAAAACTTTACAAGGGACTTAAACATTATCTGGAAAAATATGGATGTACTATTCAAATATACTATTCTCTCTGTCTTAACCTTAAGAGGATTACGGCGGCGGCGACCTCTCGCGCCCGGCCCTGGTGCAAGCCATGGTCCGGGGCGAAGAGGAATGGGACGTTGTCACCTCCTTCTGCGAAGCAGTGATGCTAGCGAAGGAGGTGGCGGAACGAGAGAGGGAGAGAACGTCTCAACGTCCCAGCCGCCGCGGAAGGCGCTCCGGGCGTCGGGGGTCACGCGATGACCTCCGGCCACCGTAGACGCGGGCCTGTGGACGGTGAGTAACGGGCTAGCTCGCCGTCCGGCCGTCGTCATGACGGCAACAGACCGTGTCGGCGGCGCGTACGTGTTCCACGCGCGCCTCAAAGAGATGTCAGCAAGGAGGGGCCCGCAAGGGCCGACGCCCGTCGGGGCTGTGGATTGTCGAAAGGATAACGCGGCTCCGACACAAGGGCGAAGAAGGAACATGGGTTTGGTTTTTAGTCAGTAGAAGTCTGACACTCCCCTTCGCTCTGCCCAAGAGCGGGGGGGTTATTCGATGATTTTCCACCCACCAAAAAAAAAAAGCGTGATTTACGTGTGCACGTAAGTATGTATTCAACGTACGCGAGTTTGTCGTCTCGTCGTATATACCCGGCCTTCTGGTTACTATTTATTCTGTACTACTCGCGTCACTACCCAATTGTGACAATATTCAGTCTGCAATATGCCTTCCGAATAGGATTGCATACGTAATATAGTTCCTGTTTTAGAGAATAATAGTCTCACAGGTATATTTTGACTAGAATATACGGGAGTTCGAGATGCGGAGGATTGTTTTGGCTGGATATAAACTAATAAGTTCGAATTAACGTGATCCCCAGTCCAGTCATTACTTTACTGGATTAGGGAGCTTGTTAGTTTAGTTCTCTTATTTTTTGTATCTTTATGCTATCATTGAATAATATTATAGGTATAATAAATTCATTGCTTGATGATTCAATTGTGTTCTGTATAAAACGGTGTTATTCAGCCTTTTTTTAGCGAAAATTTTATTTTCCAAAAATAATCGTTAAAGTACCAGAATCGTATTCCGTGAAAAAGTACTCTATCATCTGTTACTCCAATTTCGGCGTTCAGGTGTGTAACGTTTCTAGTTTCAAAAATGGCTGTGGCCGAAAAATGGAACAAACGTATTCAAAATGGCTACCTAATTCGCTCTGTGCGGCTCTAACCACGTAATAGAATGATTGCAGCCCCAAAAAACTAGTCCCAACTATGTTCACAAACTGTAGCGGTACAATTTCTTGCTTGTTTTGTTTCAATTGAATTCAACTGCCAACATCAAGTTCATTTGTTTGCAGTTACCGCACGGGTAGTTCAGGAGTTGCGATTAACAATACAACTACGGAGATAATGCGCGCATATTCGTGCCAAAACTTGGTTTTCATACAAAGTTGGTCCTGCAACGCTAATCCGATGAAAGAATAACACTGAATTTATCATGCCGCACGAGTTCTAAAAGTAGAATGAGTTCCCGAGTTAGCAACTAGTAAATTGGATGGTTGAGTGGTTGGAATTAATTTTAGTGCTTAGACATTTATTGTTTCTACTTATCGTAAAAGTTATGTTTTCACAGGCATGAGTCATATTTGCTACGACGCTACGGCGTTGAACGCGCTTTGCTACGCAAGCTACGGTGTTGCTACGCCGCGCCGTCGTAGCAAGAAGTAGTGTTTGTAGTAGTGACTACATTATTTCATTAAAACTTAATCCATCAAAATGATTTTTTGTAGAATAAAAAATTATTCAATCAACTTATTGATTTTTTAGCAGTAAATAAGCATCTACTGCGGTCCGTTGTTTTTAAAATGTATCTATACGACCGTAAAATCTGGTAAACGTTTGTAGTTTTACTCACAAACACAGCTAGTTCAATAGAATATTCCGCGGATTAACTTTTTCATTGGCAGACAAAAAACGTGCAAAAAAAATTCGCTGACGAGGAACAAATGGAAATCAATGTTTGATACAAATTGTGCTTTGCATCGTTGTGACCTAATTTAAAATACACTTACTTTGCAACTAAAAATGTAAGCACTTTGGTAGTGTTGAATTTTTCAGTATTACATCATTTACAATACGGATAGGTATACTACCCCGAACAAAACTTTTCATAATAATGTTTTTAAATTTAAATTGACTGCGAACTTAAATAGTTCGTATAGTCAACACAACTTTTCATAATTATGAAAGTTTTCTGGCGATCGGGAGCCAACAAAATCCACCAATGTAAGTGATTATTAATTTAAATAATAAAAAAAAAACATCTACAACCGAGACCGCGTCGAAAAGCTAGTGAGTTTCTATTGATATTCCGTACCGCAAGCATGTAGTTAAACACAACAAAGTTCCGCCTAAACAAACTCGAAGTTTCATTGCGTCGAATACAGGAAACTTGATATTTTGATGTCAACTACCTACTGTCGAACAAGCTATAAAGTATACATGCAAAAATCTTTATTATTCTAGTCATCATCAGCCTATAACGTTCCCACTGCTGGGACACAGGCCTCCTCTCTTTGAGAGGGAATGAGCTATATCTACCACGCGGGCCCATTGCGGATTGGTAGATGTCACATGTCTTTCGAATTTTTTGGTTCTAAGACATGCCGGTTTCCTCACGATGTTTTCCTTCACCGTTTTGAGAGCAGCGGTGATGAAATAAATTACACAAAGTAATGGCAAAGCAAAGGCAGGCATGCCTGGGTACGAACCCACGACCTACTGTTCGTAAGTCGGGGCCGCCACCACTGGGCCACCGCTACTCTCCATTCTAGTACCTACACTGACAATATTGATTGCAATTTGATTTTATAAAGCGTTTGGCATTAGGCGACTGATGTCAAATACTGCATCGTTTTACATCAGTCTCTAACTGTATCTGATATAATTTTAAAAGTAAATGCAAATTAGCAAGCTGTATACTTATTACCTTGTTCGTCCGTACAATACGTGTTGCAGTGTATACGTACATAAATTCCTTGAATATAAATATTAATTTCATGAAAATAACTGCCTTAAAATGTGCAATAAAATATGAATGATGTTTTGTAATACAGGGAATCTAGGTTGCACGGAAATTTTACTATGACTACGGTTGTAACATAATAGTTTGCACTGTTCATTATTATTTCGTTATTGTGTTAATAATTATTGTTATACGAGACAATAGAAACACTTTCACGCCATTTTCCCATGGGGGTAAGCAGAAACCACAAAACGACGGTTTAATGATGTAATTATTAAGTTTGAGCAGGAATTGGGGCCCGGAATTAATTCACCACTTATTTACAAATGGTTCCCAACGATTTTATCCAAACAAATATTATGTCAAACACATTAAAATAACATACCACTGAACCATTTAATACATTATTGAACTGTGTCCGTATTAATTGACAACAGTTCAATTGACAGTTTTAGTATGTTTCTTTCATTATCGTGTGATTTGTGCCTAAACTGGGTCAGATGTCAGGTTTCTATTATATATGTCGTCCAAGGGCCTATGACTTGCGGCGCGTTCGTGTTCCACGCGCGCCTCAAAGAGATGTCAGCAAGGAGGGGCCCGCTAGGGCCGACGCCCGTCGGGGCCGCGGATTTTAGAACTAGATGACGTGGCCTCGAACATGGGTTCGGTTTTTAGTCAGTAGAAGTCTGACACTTCCCTTCGCTCTGCCCAAGAGCGGGGGGGAAGGGGGTCATTTGATGATTTTCCACCAACCAAAAACAAAAAAAAAAGGGCCTATGACTTTGGGCTCCGGGTTGTTTAAAAGAGATACCGCGGCCTCGGCACAAGGGCTAAGAAGAAACATAGGTAGTTTTTAGTCTGAAGTCTGACACCCCTTTCAGCTCTGCTCAGGGCGGGATGGGTAATTTGATGATTTCCCATCCCCCAGAAAAAAAGGGCCTATGACTTTTCAGTCTAGTGGTGTGACCATATCGAACTGCCAAATCATAAATATCGAGTTCAAACCCAAGACACGCACTGCGATTTTTGGGATTAATGTGCGTATTTCATAATTTATTACTTGTTTCGGAATCTATTTAAGTCGCGAGTAAACAGGCTTCTTCTGGTTAAGCTTGTTCCATCGTCGACATCATCTCTGCCCTTAGGGCAAGATTGAGGTCAAGAGCAAGCCCATTTATAATAAAAAAAAAAAAAGAAAAACATCGTGCACTCGAGATATTTTTCGACGACATGTAAAGCCAAGTAAGTTTCAGTTTAAAAGTATAAAACTTCGAGAATTATTAAATTGCAAAATGAGAACTGACTTAATTTCATCCTAATAAAATTTCCAATAACACGATTGGCTGCACAATAAACGCGGCTGAGTGATTGGCGTTCCTGCATTACGGATCGCAGGTTCGATCCACGCACAGAATAAATTGCTGGTCCAGGTCAGGGTATTTATTTTGCTTCAGAGATTTGTGTCTGTAAACGTGCCCACGATTTTTTCCCTTCAAAACTGAACTGTTTGGGATTTTTGGGGCCATATAACGCACTACGGAAATAAATCTTTTTAAGTTAGTCGCAGCTGCTACAATTTTTTCTGAATCAATCATAACTGTTACTAAGGTCGTTATTCCCCCGTCGGGGCTGCGGTTTGTTCAAAAGAGATACCGTAACCTCGGCACAAAGGGCTAAGAAGGAACATGGGTGGTTAAAAAAAGGGTAGTTGTGCCTTCCTGTGATTGTAACCTACTACGTAGTTGAAATAAATTCTTTGATTTTTTATAATGGTTGTGACTAAACTACTGAGCGAGAGGTTCTGGGATGGATTTCCAGGATGGGTAAAAAGCTATTGAGTTTTTTTATAAGGACCATCAATAGAACTGTGGAGTTATATGCCACATTGATAACAATTGGCTCGCCGATGCACAATGTGGGTGTGCTATAGGTACAACTCTACCTAACCCTAAGAAGCGTGGCGAGATGATCTTCGATCACAGCCGCTATGAAGTTTTTTTATTAAATAACCAAATTATTTTAGATATTGTTGAAATGTGTAACAAAATATGATATGTGGCAACATCTATGCTCTGCTCTATGTACAAACCTTTTAAATAAAGTGACTGTTCTTGCCCGTCCATTGTGCGTATCATTATAGGTTATGGGCTAATCACGCGAGTTAAAAGTTATTTAAGTTGAAATATAGTGCTAAAATGTCGTCAAACCTTATTGCTAGTATTGCAAAGCTAAAGGGTAGAGAAAATTACGAGGATTGGGCGTTTGCAGTGGAGAACTATCTCGTATTGGAAGGCATGCAACAATGCATCACGACCGGCGGAGATCCGAATGACGCGAAAGCGAAAGCAAAAATAGTTTTAACTATAGATCCCAGTTTATTCGTGCATATAAAAAGTGAATCAACTGCAATGGGGCTATGGCAGAAGCTGAAGAAACTATTTGACGATAATGGCTACACGCGGCGCATCGGATTACTTCGTAACCTCATTTCGAATTCCTCATTTTGACTGGCCTGTTGGTCTAGTGGTTAGTGACCCTAACTGCTATGCCGGAGGTCGTGGGTTCGATTCCCACCCAGGACAAATGTTTGTGTGATGAGCACGATCATTTGTTCTGTGTCTGGGTGTAATTTATCTATAATATGTATGTATTTAGAAATATATAAGTATGTTTATCAGTTGTCTAGTACCCATAACACAAGCTCTGCTTAGCTTGGGACTAGATGGCGTTGTGTGATAGTTGTGGAATATTATTATTTCAATTCGTCGTGAAAATTGCGATTCTATGTCTCAATATGTGACTTCATTGTTAGAAACCAGCCAGCGATTGAACAATACAGGATTCAAAATAAGTGACGAGTGGGTCGGGTCCTTGTTGTTAGCAGGATTGCCTGAAAAATTTGAGCCGATGATAATGGCGGTGGAGCATTCAGGTATTGAGTTAACGGCCGATGCCATAAAGTCGAAATTACTGGATATGGAGGATGGCAGTGAAGTTGGTACGAGTTCTACACAGAAAGCGTTTGCGTCGAAAAGTTGGCAACATAAAGATAAAAAACAAACGCATAGACAATCGACATCGCGTAATGTCAACGACAAGTCAAATGACAAGGTTAGATGTTTCAAATGTAAACAGATTGGACATTTCATGAATAAATGCAAATTAAACACTATTAACAAGGAATCTAATGCATTTAGTGCAATCTTTCTCAGCGGTAATTTTAATCAAACGGATTGGTACATCGATAGTGGTGCCAGCTGTCATTTAACGTCAAACAAGGATTGGTTGTTGAACGCAACAAATCAACACCAGGTGCGAGACATTATTATCGCTGATAAGACGAAAATTCCTGTTGGAGGCTGTGGAAATGTCCAAATAACTACTCTCGTTGGAGATACCGAGCACGAGAATACAGTTATGGGAGTGTTATATGTGCCAAACTTGGCTACGAACTTATTATCAGTCAGCCAGTTAGTGAGCAAAGGAAACAATGTGACATTTGATGAGAAGCACTGTTATATTTATAACCAAAACAATAAACTCGTAGCAATCGCAGATGTGGTTGGAGGTGTATACAAATTGAGAATCAAGCAAATAGATTGTTTGTTGACTTCAGTGTCCGGAAGTGTATGGCATAGAAGATTTGGCCATCTAAACAGCAAAGACCTTAATGTGATGAGGGATGGTGCTGTAAAAGGTATGTCATATTCGGACAAGGCTCAGGTCAGTAAGACTAGCTGCATTGTGTGCTGTGAGGGAAAGCAATCCAGGCTGCCTTTCAGTCATGTTGGCAACAGAGGTGAGGAACTTCTCGAGGTGGTGCACGCAGATGTCTGTGGACCTATGGAGGCCAGGTCTATTGGAGGAATGAAATATTTTTTATTGTTCGTCGATGACTATAGTCGGATGGCATTTATATATTTCTTGAAGACCAAAGATGAAGTATTTTCAATATTCAAAGCATTCAAGGTGTTAGTAGAAAATCAGACAGGCAGAAAGCTGAAAGTATTGAGGACAGATAATGGTACAGAATTCTGCAGTAAGGAATTTGAAAATTTCTTGCAATTGGCCGGAATTGTACATCAAAAAACTTGCCCATACACACCGGAACAGAATGGTCTCTGCGAAAGGTACAACCGTACAGTCGTAGAAAAAGCGAGATGTTTGTTATTCGATGCAGGATTAGCAAAACCTTTTTGGGCAGAAGCAGTGAACACTGCAGTTTATCTGCGTAACAGGTCAATCGCATCAGGATTGGACAACAAGACGCCTATAGAGATCTGGACCGGGGCTAAGCCAGATGTCAGTAACCTACGAATCTTCGGAAGTAAGGCTATGGTACACATACCAAAAGAAAAACGATTAAAATTGGACAGAAAAGCAACTGAGTGTATTCTTGTTGGTTACTCAAACAATGTAAAAGGTTACAGAGTTTACAATCCCAAAAATAACAAAGTAACAATAGCAAGGGATATTATTGTGATTGAGGAGGGGATTGACCAGAAGCAAGAAGTGATACACATTGATATTAGTGAGGGCACTAATGAAATCTTTCCTATGAAAGAAAAAAGAGAAGAATGTTCCCAAGAAGTGGGGAACATGAAGCACACAAAAACAGAGAAAGATCAGGAGCAGGAAGAGGTACTGAGCCCCAAAAGAGAAAGTTACAGCAATGATGAAGAGGGCTATGAGGACTCCGAAGACATGCTAGAGGCTGAACCTGCAGAGCCTGTGCCAGCCAGGCCACAGGCCACAGGCCTCTCTCCAGTGTTACCAGTGGAGAAGTCTGCTAAGCGTCTACGCAAGCAGACTGATCGTTTCGGTTTTGGTGTTGTGTGTGAAGGTCAAAGTAGTGAAACAAGTGCAAGTGAAATATCTCTAGATGAAGCGTTGAATGGACCTGAAAGTGAACAGTGGAAATTAGCTATACAAAGTGAATTTAAATCATTTGAAGACAATGATGCTTGGGAGTTAGTGGACGTTCCTCACAGTGGCACTGTTGTACCATGTAGATGGGTCTTTAAGCGAAAAATTGATAGTGATAATAATGTCAGGTATAGAGCCAGGCTAGTTGCTAAGGGCTTCACCCAAAAGCCGGGCATTGATTTTGATGAATGTTTTTCACCTGTAGTTAGGCATTCTAGTTT
The DNA here is from genome assembly GCA_949775195.1 of Diarsia dahlii. Classification (NCBI taxonomy): domain Eukaryota; kingdom Metazoa; phylum Arthropoda; class Insecta; order Lepidoptera; family Noctuidae; genus Diarsia; species Diarsia dahlii. The sequence goes on from OX459201.1 coordinate 11,148,326, forward strand.
GAGATTGTTATTCGCTTTAGCAGTTCAGCTTCATTTAGATATTTGTCACTTGGATGTAGATACTGCATTTTTAAATGGTTTCTTAAATGAAAATGTGTTTATGATGAAGCCACCAGGTTTTCAGGTTAGTGATGAGAATTTGAACAAGGTTTTGCATTTAAAACGTGCTATTTATGGCTTAAAACAATCATCAAGGGCATGGTATAAGAGAGTTGATGATTTGTTGCAATCCTTAGGTTATAAAAAATGTAAACTGGAACCATGTTTGTTCACAAAAATGGATAAAAATGTAAAGATCATTATTGCATTATATGTTGATGATTTCTTTGTTTTTTCAAATAATCAAAAAGAAACAGAATTGTTAAAAGAAAGTTTGTCTTCCAAATTTAAAATTAAAGATTTGGGATGTATTAAAAATTGTTTAGGTATGAATGTAGCAATGGATAAAGAGAATAGAACTATAACTTTAGATCAAGAAAAATATATTGATGAATTACTGTTAAAGTTTAATATTTCTGATTGTAAGTTTGCAGATACACCAATTGAACCTAAACTGAATTTAACTAAAAGTGAAAGTTGTGACAAAAATTTGCCTTATCAGAAACTGATTGGTTCGCTTATGTATATAGCTGTTCTCACACGTCCTGATATTGTATTTTCTGTAAATTTTCTAAGCCAATTCAACAATTGTTATACTAAAGAACATTGGGCCTATGCAAAGAGGGTTCTAAAATACTTAAAGAAAACTAAATCTATGTGTTTAAAGTTTTCAGCTAGTGGTAATAGTCAGTTAGAAGCTTTTGTGGATGCAGATTGGGCCAGTAATGTAATTGATAGGAGATCATAAACAGGATATTTCTTCAGGCTGTCAAATTGTGCAATCTCTTGGGAAACTAAGAAACAAGTTACTGTAGCACTGTCCAGCACAGAGGCTGAATATATGGGCATTTCAGAATGTTGTAAAGAGGCTGTGTATTTGCGAAATTTAGTATTCGAATTAACTGATGTAACTTATACTATACCAATATTTAATGATAATCAGTCAGCCCATAAGCTGTCAGCCAATCCTGTTCACCATAAAAGGTCCAAACATATAGATGTGCGGTACCATTTTTGTAGAGAGAAAGTCGCTAACCAAATGAAATTGTAAAAATTAAATACTTGTCGACTTCAGAGATGCCCGCGGACCTGCTTACTAAGGGTTTATGTAAAATGAAACATTATAATTTTTTGGGAATGTTTGGTTTATTTGATAAAAATAAGATGTAAAGGATATATTGTTAAGTGTATGCATCTTTTATTTTGTTAAGTGGGGATGTTGAAATGTGTAACAAAATATGATATGTGGCAACATCTATGCTCTGCTCTATGTACAAACCTTTTAAATAAAGTGACTGTTCTTGCCCGTCCATTGTGCGTATCATTATAGATATCCACCTTATACAAAGCACTACACAAATAAACCACCACAGTCGATCCTACCCTCGTTCGCTGCCTACAAGAATGTACGGAACAACTTTACTAATTAACACTACAGTAGTGAGAGTACCTACTGTTCACGACGTGCAAGATAATGGAAAATGCTGAGACGATAGCGCCGCAATTCCAGAACTAATGATTTGGAGCCATTGACTTAATGCCGATCCTAACTTGCTTGAACGTTGCCGGATTTGGTTAAATTACTTCTTACACTAACATTTGTTTAATCATTGTGAAGTTAGAACGAACTTTTCTATTGTTTTGTAGGAAAGTTCTTGTGGAATTGTGGTTGAAGTTTTCATTGTGAAGGCTGGAGTTACTTTATCAAAGTTTGGCACTTGAAATACTTGTGGTAAAAATTTCAGTGGTTAGATCGTTGATAAGGTCGTAGATCTGTTGGATCTTCTATTAGAAACTGATGATTGACTTCGACGGGTACCTATAATTACTTGTCTATTGATCTGATATTTGAAGGAAGTCGTCTATATTGAAATGGGTGACGATGGGTCACTGACCACCTGTAACCACTGTCAAAGGTCTAGAAATGACAGCTAAGACCACCCCAGCACCCTTTCCACACTTGCACCGGGAGTTACGGAAACTAGTGCGCCTTCCACGATCAGCAGCCAACCTAAGGCAATTTTATTTTTGCGTTTGGTATTCATCAAATGACTCCTACCGGTTTGAGCGGAGCGGAAAGGAGTGTCAGACTTCTGCTGACTAAAAACCACCTATGTTCCCTCTTAGCCCTTTGTGTCCGGGGCCACGGAATTTCTTTCGAACAACCCGAATAATCCGCAGCCCCTACCTAAGCCAACCTTGAAGATCGATCGATCGATTTAGTCACGAGCTTCCCTAGATGTATTCTACGGAAATCCTTGTAAAAACCCACTTGTAGGTACCTATTAACCTTCTCTACTTCTCGTCAACAAAGGACAAGGCGCAAATCGAATCAAATAAAACTATTCAGTCCTAACTAAGTTACATGCTCATTAAGCGAAGTAATGGGATCGCCGTCTGTAATAGAATCGGCACTGTCATTTACTCGTGGTCATTAGGACCTACCCACGCCGTATAATAAGAGGACCCGGCTGTTATAAGACTGGGTATCAAAGAAAATAACGTAGCTAGTTTAGATTTTATTATAGAATTTTCTTAAAATACATTTGATTTGTTTTTTTATTATAGTATCACCCAGGATTCACCACATAGCACTGTATTTTGAGAGATAAGCATTTTTTTCGCAAGGCAGCTGTTCGCCAAAACTCCGCTTGTAGATAATTATTGAAGTTTATCTTAATAACGTCAAAGTGTCAATCAACTATCGCCATTCAGAGCTGGACAAAGGACATTAGGCCTCTCGGAAACTGCGTTAGTAGTGCCGCAGTTTGTTGACCCTGTCCTCGTCTTCCACATATAGTCTTTTTAACAGATTTTCACAATGCAGGACGAGATTCTACAATTATTAGCCTATATTGATCATCATAACTATGACAATAATAAGTGTGGGAAATGACTTGAAATAAAACATGAAAAATTGCTATGTGATCGGAAATCGGTGGCGTTGGTCGATGAAGTAGGTGTATTACAGTTTCTTTTTGGAAGGTACACGGGGTACACGTTATTTAAAAAAAAGTTGATGAAGTCCTCATTCCATTTTGCTGGACGGTGTCACACGCTACGTTTGTTGATTCGCAGACTCCAGGACTGGTTTCAAATAGATACAGGTTTTTAGAACGTGGCAATAGCTACTCTACTAGTATATTGTTTTAAATATAAACATCATTCGAGAGCTCTAATCAAAAGTATTAATTAAAAGCTTTGTACTGAACATCACGCTACAATAAACTGATTTAACGTTTCAATCATGTATTCCAGGAATTTTAAAATTAAACGCTGATGTTGGTTTTAACAAACTATACTAACGTTAGGTAATAATACAATACATAATGTTTTTCGTCATTGTTTGTCCCAATCAATAGCGCGTGATACGCAACTACTTTAAGTCCAACAACGTAATTATCACCTTCACAACCTTTATCCAACTACGTTGACGTCTGCTTCTAGTCTATCCGGATTCAGCTGAATCGTCATCATCATCATCATCATCATCATCATCATCAACAACCACAGTCCAAATTCACCCACTGCTGGGAATAGGCCTCTCTTTTCTGGTGCCAAACGCCTCGTTCTTGTGACAGTCTCATACAGGTTTTTCCCTCGATGGCAACTATATCGTCTGCCTATTTCACTCAATACCTGTAGTAAATCCAACGACGTGACATATTATGCCAATGGGCATAATATGTCACGTTTGTCTCAGGTGTGGGACTATTATGGGCTAATAAAACTTTTACGGAACGTGGATCCGCGCGAGCCGTTATGCCCGGATTTACGTGTTTGTTTTTAGATAACTGTATATAAGTTTGTAGATCCAAGATAACTTAAAGTACTTATACCTAGGTCACGTGATTATACTATGCTTTGTTACAGCACCATAGGTACTGAGCTGTTGCCACAACATTGAGGCGTAATTTCAAACCTTATTATTCATACAAAACTTTCAATTACATTAACACTATGACAAATTGACTAAAACTTTTCATTGTTGTATTCAACAACTTGAAAATTCTCTGAAATTGACAAAACTTAGATTGACGTCATGTTGTGGTAGTATTCTCAAGGGCGTACCAAAGACAAAGCAAAGGAACTTCTTAACTAATACGTTCCCGTAGGAGATCTCGAAGCCCCTTCAAAATAACAATATGGTAAGAACAGTTAGCGTGGTTGTTGTAATTTTCTCTTTCTGCTCTACTCGTTGGTCTTGGTTGCAAACGTGACCGCTCAGCATGAGGTTCTGGGTTCGATTTCCGGGTCGGGCAAAGTGTTAGGCATTGAGTTTTTCCATCAGAAATAATTTCTCAATGGCCACTACGGTGTCTGGATTTGTGCTCGGTTTATGGCAATGGGTCGGCCCCTATTACACGGGACTTAGACATAACTGGCAAAATGAGGGTGAACTATTAAGTAAACCTCTGCCTAAGCCTTCGGCGATTACAGGCATGATGTTGTATGTACAAACTGTTTATAATTAGTGAAAAATAAAAGTAGGTGGTATAATAATAGCCTTGGATCGTTGGAACAGTTTTAATGTACGTTCATTTCACGCATCCGGATTTTTAATCTTTTAATGGCTCTTGACAGCATTTTTTATCGTGATAGGCTTTGTAAGCAAATGAAATACCTACACGAATTTTTACTTTAATTAAATTTTATATTGAAATGATACTCTATCTGTTTAAGAACGTCATTCGTTCGAGTTTTATGTGGCTATAAATTATTGCATTTGATGAGATTTTTTATTAAAATCCCGTTTTAGTAACTTTTTATTAAAATGCAATTCTGTTTTATTGCTTTGTGATGGTTAAAAGAAGTGAATTTGTAACGAAAGTAGTAGTTTTAATAGTTTTAGTTGGACATTATCAATTTGAGATCATCCGTCATGCATTTTATGAACCGACTTCCAAAAAGGAGGAGGTTCTCAATTCATGTGTAAGTTTTTTTTGTTTGTTTCCGGATATCTCCGTCATTTATGAAACGATTTTCAAAACTCTTTTTGTGTTCGAAAGAATATACTTCCGAGGTGGTCCCATTGTCACCAAGTCGGGATCTGAGAATGGGATCCCAGGGAAATCGAGGGCAACCCTTAAATTTTATAGGCACTTGTTACGTTTTCCATATATTTTTCTACTTATGTTTATGATGAATAAGCTTGGCACTGACACGACCAATTTAGATTATCTTTAGTACCATAGTATAGGTGACCAACAGTTTCAATAAAGTTCAAGTCCAAAACTTGGCTAAGATAATTTCTTTAAACGAGTTGACGCCCTGTAGTTTTCCCCTTTAGATACTTGTAGATATTTTACATACATAACCTCACCCCTTTTTCCCATGGGGTATGCAGAAACCACAAAACGCCATCAGCTATGATAGTTTTTTTTGAAGGGTTGGAAATCATCAAGGGACTCCTCCCGCTCTGGGCAGAGCGGTAGGGAGGGAGTGTCAGACGTCTACTGACTAAAAATCACCCATGTTCCTTCTTATCCCTTTATGTCCGGGACTGCGGTATCTCTTTCGAAAAACCCACAGCCCCAGCAAGCGTCGGCCCTTGCGGGCCCTTGGAGTGTTGCAGACATCTCTATGAGGCGCGCATAAAACACAAACGCGCCGTCGTCGATACGGCCTGTGGTCGTCATAAGACGAACGGTGAGTTAGCTGCTACGACCCATACATACTCTTTTTGCTCCGTCCACATTCATACATCTGGTCATTTATATGCAAACCGGCGCGCGTACCTTTGTACAATAGGGTAGTTGACTGACTAAAAATATATATGATTCTGTTTGGTCCGTCAGTTAGATTATCGAAAAATATTGGATACGTGTTTTTTGTTTTATCAAATTAATTAAAATTTACGAAAATAAAGCTTGCAAAGATCATGGAGAGAGGGCTTTTGACGTCATAGTCTGGTAAAAATGGACCAATCTGTGTCGTTGCACGACTTTTCGTCTAAGCACACACCGCGGTCCGAAACAGCCCATTCTTAAGAGCTCTTCTGCGTTTCACACCACGGTCCGAACCGCTCGTGGTGCGAAACGACGAAAGACCCACTGTATCGTCTTCATTTTTCGTTAACGTGAAGAAAGAAAAAATACGTGTTCAATATTTTTTGGAAATCTATCTGACGGACTAATTAGATGTTTTTGTCAACTACCCTATTGTACATATTTTATTATTAGTATAGATCTCTTTATTGTAATTTGTAAATAATGTGAATAAAAATAGTATAGTAAAAGTTTACAATTTACTACAGATTAGTGCTTTTATGCCCAACCCCCTGAGTTTTAACGGCTTGCTACAATCTCGAATACAAGCAAGGCTACCAACATTGTAACAACAATCACGTCCAGTTTTATTACCAACCGAACAACGAGACATAATGAAGATATATCAACCATCATAAACGGCTCCTATTCATACATTACAGTACTCAACGGATTAAAATTATTTTGTAACGTGGTTTTGCTATCTCAAATGAGATTACATTGTAACGATACGTTAAAACAAACATTTTGAAGCCTTTCAAAAGCCTCTGTCGGTTTATCTTTTGAATTATTTTAAGGTTAGTTTTAGTCGTGTGGTATAATTAGATTTTGTTAATGATGTACCTTTTATGTTATCTTAGTTGAGGTGTGCGGTTTGCGGTTTACTGTAAAAGTTTTAGACAGTTATATTTCAATTATGATTAGATAATAGATTATAAATTGAATAGGAAACCGGCTCGCGCCGTGCGTGTTTGACCAGCAGGGCTTTTGCGTATCTTTTAAATCAAAATCAAAAGTCATTTATTCAAACTAGGCTGATAATCAGCACTTTGTCAGTGACTGTGGCTATCACAGTGTCCATCGATTAAGGGCCTATTAGACCTCAAATTAGCAACTCTATTTGTAGTGGTTCAAACTTCGTTTGAAATAATGTCAGAATAAAGTTCTAATCAGCTTGCACTACAAAGCGGTTGTTACGTCTCTCACTGCGGCCGAATAGCGCGAAATTAGTGGTTTTACGCAGATTTAATTTATTTAAAAAAAAATACGCTGTAATGTTAAAATATTTTTACATATGTCTTTAGTTAGTTAAATTTCCTTTCTGATAGTAAAAAAAAAAAATAACAGTTATCGCTCAAAATATTGAGCATTTCGAGACGAAAAAGTTTTTTCGTGTTCTTTCTTGATTGTGATTGTGATTTTTTTTTTCGAGTAAAACTGGGTCAGATGTCAGGTTTCTATTATATATGTCGTCCAAGGGCCTATGACTTGCGGCGCGTTCGTGTTCCACGCGCGCCTCAAAGAGATGTCAGCAAGGACCCCCGACGGGCGTCGGCCCTAGCGGGCCCCCGCTAGGGCCGACGCCCGTCGGGGCCGCGGATTTTAGAACTAGATGACGTGGCCTCGGCACAAGGGCAAAGAAGGAACATGGGTTCGGTTTTTAGTCAGTACAAGTCTGACACTTCCCTTCGCTCTGCCCAAGAGCGGGGGGGGGGGGGTCATTTGATGATTTTCCACCAACCAAAAAAAAAAAAGGGCCTATGACTTTGGGCTCCGGGTTGTTTAAAAGAGATACCGCGGCCTCGGCACAAGGGCTAAGAAGAAACATGGGTGGTTTTTAGCCAGTAGAAGTCTGACACCCCTTTCAGCTCTGCTCAGGGCAGGAGGGGTAATTTGATGATTTCCCATCCCTCAGAAAAAAAGGGCATAATTATGACTTTTTAGTCTAGTGGTGTGACCATATCGAACTGCCAAATCATAAATATCGAGTTCAAACCCAAGACACGCACTGCGATTTTTGGGATTAATGTGCGTATTTCATAATTTATTACTTGTTTCTGAATCTATTTAAGTCGCGAGTAAACAGGCTTCTTCTGGGTAAGCTCGTTCCATCGTTGACTTCATCTCTGTCCTTAGGGCAAGATTGAGGTCAAGAGCAAGCACATTTATAATAATAAAAAAAAAAAATAAGAAAAACATCGTGCACTTGAGATATTTTTCGACGACATGTAAAGCCAAGTAAGTTTTAGTTTAAAAGTATTTAATTTCGAGAATTATTAAATTGCAACATGAGAACTGACTTATTTTCATCCTAATAAAATTTCCAATAACACGATTGGCTGCACAATAAACGCGGCTGAGTGATTGGCGTTCCTACATTACGGATCGCAGGTTCGATCCACGCACAGAATAAATTGCTGGTCCAGGGGGTCTAAAACGGCCACTTTAGCAGTTCATAATAGGAATTGCGTCAAAAAGCGTAAATGACCTTTCATAATAGTAACAGCGTCTGGGACCATTAAGGAAAATAGATCATAGGTAAGTAATAATAGGAAAACAATATGAATTGCGTTAAATTCGTAAAATGGTCACAGACGCAGTTACTATTTTGAAAGGTCAATTCATATTCTGATCTGCTAAAGTGGCCATTTTAGACCCCCTGGGTCAGGGTATTTATTTTGCTTCAGAGATTTGTGTCTGTAAACGTGCCCACGATTTTTTCCCTTCAAAACTGAACTGTTTGGGATTTTTGGGGCCATATAACGCACTACGGAAATAAATCTTTTTAAGTTAGTCGCAGCTGCTACTATTTTTTCTGAATCAATCATAACTGTTACTAAGGTCGTTATTCCCCCGTCGGGGCTGCGGTTTGTTCAAAAGAGATACCGTAACCTCGGCACAAAGGGCTAAGAAGGAACATGGGTGGTTTTTAGTCAGTAGAAGTCTGACACTCCCTACCTCTCTGCCCAGAGCGCGAGTAGTCATTTGATGATTTTTCATCATCCGAAAAAAAAAACCTGTGATTGTACCTAACCTACTACCCAGTTCAAATAAATTCTTTGATTTTTTATAATGGTCGTGACTAAACTACTGAGCGAGAGAGAGGTTCTGGGATGGATTTCCAGGATGGGTAAAAAGCTATTGAGTTTTTTCTTAAGGACCATCAATAGAACTGTGGAGTTATATGCCACATTGATAACAATTGGCTCGCCGATGCACAATGTGGGTGTGCTATAGGTACAACTCTACCTAACCCTAAGAAGCGTGGCGAGATGATCTTCGATCACAGCCGCTATGTAGTTTTTTTTTAAATAACCAAATTATTTTAGATATCCACCTTATACAAAGCACTACACAAATAAACCACCACAGTCGATCCTACCCTCGTTCGCTGCCTACAAGAATGTACGGAACAACTTTACTAATTAACACTACAGTAGTGAGAGTACCTACTGTTCACGACGTGCAAGATAATGGAAAATGCTGAGACGATAGCGCCGCAATTCCAGAACTAATGATTTGGAGCCATTGACTTAATGCCGATCCTAACTTGCTTGAACGTTGCCGGATTTGGTTAAATTACTTCTTACACTAACATTTGTTTAATCATTGTGAAGTTAGAACGAACTTTTCTATTGTTTTGTAGGAAAGTTCTTGTGGAATTGTGGTTGAAGTTTTCATTGTGAAGGCTGGAGTTACTTTATCAATGTTTGGCACTTGAAATACTTGTGGTAAAAATTTCAGTGGTTAAATCGTTGATAAGGTCGTAGATCTGTTGGATCTTCTAGTAGAAACTGATGATTGACTTCGACGGGTTTATTTACTTGTCTATTGATCTGATATTTGAAGGAAGTCGTCTATATTGGAATGGGTGACGATGGGTCACTGACCACCTGTAACCACTGTCAAAGGTCTAGAAATGACAGCTAAGACCACCCCAGTACCCTTTCCACACTTGTACCGGGAGTTACGGAAACTAGTGCGCCTTCCACGATCAGCAGCCAACCTAAGGCAATTTTTTTTTTTGCGTTTGGTAATCATCAAATGACTCCTACCGGTTTGAGCGGAGCGGAAAGGAGTGTCAGACTTCTGCTGACTGAAAACCACCTATGTTCCCTCTTAGCCCTTTGTGTCCGGGGCCACGGAATTTCTTTCGAACAACCCGAATAATCCGCAGCCCCAACCTAAGCCAACCTTGAAGATCGATCGATCGATTTAGTCACGAGCTTCCCTAGATGTATTCTACGGAAATCCTTGTAAAAACCCACTTGTAGGTACCTATTAACCTTCTCTACTTCTCGTCAACAAAGGACAAGGCGCAAATCGAATCAAATAAAACTATTCAGTCCTAACTAAGTTACATGCTCATTAAGCGAAGTAATGGGATCGCCGTCTGTAATAGAATCGGCACTGTCATTTACTCGTGGTCATTAGGACCTACCCACGCCGTATAATAAGAGGACCCGGCTGTTATAAGACTGGGTATCAAAGAAAATAACGTAGCTAGTTTAGATTTTATTAGAGAATTTTCTTAAAATACATTTGATTTGTTTTTTTTATTATAGTATCACCCAGGATTCACCACATAGCACTGTATTTTGAGAGATAAGCATTTTTTTCGCAAGGCAGCTGTTCGCCAAAACTCCGCTTGTAGATAATTATTGAAGTTTATCTTAATAACGTCAAAGTGTCAATCAACTATCGCTATTCAGAGCTGGACAAAGGACATTAGGCCTCTCGGAAACTGCGTTAGTAGTGCCGCAGTTTGTTGACCCTGTCCTCGTCTTCCACATATAGTCTTTTTAACAGATTTTCACAATGCAGGACGAGATTCTACAATTATTAGCCTATATTGATCATCATAACTATGACAATAATAAGTGTGGGAAATGACTTGAAAAAAAACATGAAATATTGCTATGTGATCGGAAATCGGTGGCGTTGGTCGATGAAGTAGGTGTATTACAGTTTCTTTTTGGAAGGTACACGGGGTACACGTTATTTAAAAAAAAGTTGATGAAGTCCTCATTCCATTTTATGTTATTTTTTTATGTTTATCAGTTGTCTAGTACCCATAACACAAGCTCTGCTTAGCTTGGGACTAGATGGCGTTGTGTGATAGTTGTGGAATATTATTATATTATTATTATCATTATTATTATTTTGCTGGACGGTGTCACACGCTACGTTTGTTGATTCGCAGACTCCAGGACTGGTTTCAAATAGATACAGGTTTTTAGAACGTGGCAATAGCTACTCTACTAGTATATTGTTTTAAATATAAACATCATTCGAGAGCTCTAATCAAAAGTATTAATTAAAAGCTTTGTACTGAACATCACGCTACAATAAACTGATTTAACGTTTCAATCATGTATTCCAGGAATTTTAAAATTAAACGCTGATGTTGGTTTTAACAAACTATACTAATGTTAGGTAATAATACAATACATAATGTTTTTCGTCATTGTTTGTCCCAATCAATAGCGCGTGATACGCAACTACTTTAAGTCCAACAACGTAATTATCACCTTCACAACCTTTATCCAACTACGTTGACGTCTGCTTCTAGTCTATCCGGATTCAGCTGAATCGTCATCATCATCATCATCATCATCATCATCATCAACAACCACAGTCCGAATTCACCCACTGCTGGGTATAGGCCTCTCTTTTCTGGTGCCAAACGCCTCGTTCTTGTGACAGTCTCATACAGGTTTTTCCCTCGATGGCAACTATATCGTCTGCCTATTTCACTCAATACCTGTAGTAAATCCAACGACGTGACATATTATGCCAATGGGCACAGATCAGTTCTTTGTCTCAGGTGTGGGACTATTATGGGCTAATAAAACTTTTACGGAACGTGGATCCGCGCGAGCCGTTATGCCCGGATTTACGTGTTTGTTTTTAGATAACTGTATATAAGTTTGTAGATCCAAGATAACTTAAAGTACTTATACCTAGGTTACGTGATTATACTATGCTTTGTTACAGCACCATAGGTACTGAGCTGTTGCCACAACATTGAGGCGTAATTTCAAACCTTATTATTCATACAAAACTTTCAATTACATTAACACTATGACAAATTGACTAAAACTTTTCATTGTTGTATTCAACAACTTGAAAATTCTCTGAAATTGACAAAACTTAGATTAACGTCATGTTGTGGTAGTATTCTCAAGGGCGTACCAAAGACAAAGCAAAGGAACTTCTTAACTAATACGTTCCCGTAGGAGATCTCGAAGCCCCTTTAAAATAACAATATGGTAAGAACAGTTAGCGTGGTTGTTGTAATTTTCTCTTTCTGCTCTACTCGTTGGTCTTGGTTGCAAACGTGACCGCTCAGCATGAGGTTCTGGGTTCGATTCCCGGGTCGGGCAAAGTGTTAGGCATTGAGTTTTTCCATCAGAAATAATTTCTCAATGGCCACTACGGTGTCTGGATTTGTGCTCGGTTTATGGCAATGGGTCGGCCCCTATTACACGGGACTTAGACATAACTGGCAAAATGAGGGTGAACTATTAAGTAAACCTCTGCCTAAGCCTTCGGCGATTACAGGCATGATGTTGTATGTACAAACTGTTTATAGTTAGTGAAAAATAAAAGTAGGTGGTATAATAATAGCCTTGGATCGTTGGAACAGTTATAATGTACGTTCATTTCACGCATCGGGATTTTTAATCTTTTAATGGCTCTTGACAGCATTTTTTATCGTGATAGGTTTTGTAAGCAAATGAAATACCTACACGAATTTTTACTTTAATTACCTAAATTTTATATTGAAATGATACTCTATCTGTGTAAGAACGTCATTCGTTCGAGTTTTATGTGGCTATAAATTATTGCATTTGATGAGATTTTTTATTAAAATCCCGTTTTAGTAACTTTTTGTTAAAATGCAATTCTGTTTTATTGCTTTGTGATGGTTAAAAGAAGTGAATTTGTAACGAAAGTAGTAGTTTTAATAGTTTTAGTTGGACATTATCAATTTGAGATCATCCGTCATGCATTTTATGAACCGACTTCCAAAAAGGAGGAGGTTCTCAATTCATGTGTAAGTTTTTTTTGTTTGTTTCCGGATATCTCCGTCATTTATGAAACGATTTTCAAAACTCTTTTTGTGTTCGAAAGAATATACTTCCGAGGTGGTCCCATTGTCACCAAGTCGGGATCTGAGAATGGGATCCCAGGGAAATCGAGGGCAACCCTTAAATTTTATAGGCACTTGTTACGTTTTCCATATATTTTTCTACTTATGTTTATGATGAATAAGCTTGGCACTGACACGACCAATTTAGATTATCTTTAGTACCATAGTATAGGTGACCAACAGTTTCAATAAAGTTCAAGTCCGAAACTTGGCTAAGATAATTTCTTTAAACGAGTTGACGCCCTGTAGTTTTCCCCTTTAGATACTTGTAGATATTTTACATACATAACCTCACCCCTTTTTCCCATGGGGTATGCAGAAACCACAAAACGCCATCTGCTATGATACTTTTTTTTGAAGGGTTGGAAATCATCAAGGGACTCCTCCCGCTCTGGGCAGAGCGGTAGGGAGGGAGTGTCAGACGTCTACTGACTAAAAACCACCCATGTTCCTTCTTATCCCTTTATGTCCGGGACTGCGGTATCTCTTTCGAAAAACCCACAGCCCCAGCAAGCGTCGGCCCTTGCGGGCCCTTGGAATGTTGCAGACATCTCTATGAGGCGCGCATAGAATACAAACGCGCCGTCGTCGATACGGCCTGTGGTCGTCATAAGACGGACGAACGGTGAGTTAGCTGCTACGACCCATACATACTCTTTTTGCTCCGTCCACATTCATACATCTGGTCATATATGCAAACCGGCGCGCGTACCTTTGTACAATAGGGTAGTTGACTGACTAAAAATATATATGATTCTGTTTGGTCCGTCAGTTAGATTATCGAAAAATATTGGATACGTGTTTTTTGTTTTATCAAATTAATAAAAAATTACGAAAATAAAGCTTGCAAAGATCATGGAGAGAGGGCTTTTGATGTCATAGTCTGGTAAAAATGGACCAATCTGTGTCGTTGCACGACTTTTCGTCTAAGCACACATCGCGGTCCGAAACAGCCCATTCTTAATTAAGAGCTCTTCTGCGTTTCACACCACGGTCCGAACCGCTCGTGGTGCGAAACGACGAAAGACCCACTGTATCGTCTTCATTTTTCGTTTACGTGAAGAAAGAAAAAATACGTGTTCAATATTTTTTGGAAATCTATCTGACGGACTAATTAGATGTTTTTGTCAACTACCCTATTGTACATATTTTATTATTAGTATAGATCTATAAATTGTAATTTGTAAATAATGTGAATAAAAATAGTATAGTAGTAGTAGTAGTGTAGTGTAGTAGTAGTGTAGTAGTGTAGTAGTTTACAATTTACTACAGATTATAGTGCTTTTATGCCCAACCCCCTGAGTTTTAACGGCTTGCTACAATCTCGAATACAAGCAAGGCTACCAACATTGTAACAACAATCACGTCCAGTTTTATTACCAACCGAACAACGAGACATAATGAAGATATATCAACCATCATAAACGGCTCCTATTCATACATTACAGTACTCAACGGATTAAAATTATTTTGTAACGTGGTTTTGCTATCTCAAATGAGATTACATTGTAACGATACGTTAAAACAAACATTTTGAAGCCTTTCAAAAGCTTCTGTCGGTTTATCTTTTGAATTATTTTAGGGTTAGTTTTAGTCGTGTGGTTTAGTTAGATTTTGCTAATGATGTACCTTTTATGTTATCTTAGTTGGGGTGTGCGGTTTGCGGTTTACTGTAAAAGTTTTAGACAGTTACATTTCAATTATGATTAGATAATAGATTATAAATTGAATAGGAAACCGGCTCGCGCCGTGCGTGTATGACCAGCAGGGCTTTTGAGTATCTTTTAAATCAAAATCAAAAGTCATTTATACAAACTAGGCTGATAATCAGCACTTTGTCAGTGGCTATCACAGTTTCCATCGATTAACTGTCAAATGGTTATGGTTTGGTATTATTTATTTATTTATTTATTTATTTATTTATTTATTTATTTGTTTATTTATTTATTTATTTATTTTTAAATTTATTTATTTATTTATTTATTTATTTATTTATTTATTTATTTATTTATTTATTTATTTATTTATTTATTTATTTATTTATTTATGCAAGGTAGCTTCACAACTTACAGTAAAATAACTTAAAATATTAAACAAAACAATACGCCAATTACGAAGTACACAAAAAAAAATGTAAGATAAGGTAGTCGAGAGTGACAAAAAAATTGGCCTTAAAATGTATTGTATACTAAACTAACCATTTTACAGTTAATTGATGGACTCTAGATAGCCACCGACATTTAAAAAGATACCCAAAAGCTCTGCTGGACCCCATCGTTACTAACGGATCTTCTAATTTTGTGTTTTTGACATATTAGACATACATAACAATATTATGACTGACTCATTCGTGGCCGTAAGCGCAACTGCTGTGCATAAGGGCTTAGGTTTCATGCCCAGGTCGAGCAAAGTGTTATTGGAATTCTCTATCAGATATTTCTCAGTACCAACTATGAAGTCCGGATTTGTACCCAAAGGCTCACGCCCTATTAAATGGGACTTAAGCATAACTGGGGAAATTTTGTTGTTTTAATGAGTACCAGGGTACACCTCTCGGGTTTTACAGGTGTTATATTATTATTAGGTTTTTCTTTATAAACTAACTGATGCCCGCGGCTTCGCTTGTTTGTATTACACTAAAACCTTCCTCGAGAACCACTTTATCCATTGGTGAAAACAGTATGATAATGAAAGTGTAGTTTTTGAATTTATCGCGAACAGACAGACGCGGCGGATGACTTTGTTTTAAAATATGTAGTGTTCAGTATTTTTTTGTCTCATTGTGTAGGAAAATGCTGCTAACCATCCATTAATATTACATTACGAAATAAGGAAAAAATACAATGAAGGTAGACGTACCCACTTAATATACCCAAAGCACTATCTATAAATCCTTACCTATACTAAATATTTACACAAGAAAAACAACAATATTCGAACAAACAAGCAGTGTATTCGCTTTTCCTGTTCACGTAATTGCTACTTCGACGCTATACCTACGAATATGTGTAGTTTACTTTTTGTGAACTGTTTTTGTGAGCACACGCGCCACACGACGGAAGGTACCACCTAAGTGGATTAGTTGCTTACCCCAAGGGTGGCCGACAAAATAAACCAGTTAATCAATATTGCAAACCAGGCTTGCAATATTTATTAACCGGCTTATTTTACGTGTTGCTAGCGTATCTGGATATTATTTTAGTCACTTGCTGAAGGTTTAAATAAATCGTGTACTAATATTATAAACGCGAAAGTTTGTAATTATGACGTATGAATGGATGGATTGATGGATGTTTGTTACTCTTTCACGCAAAAACTACTGAACGGATTTGAATAAAATTTAGTACACAGATAGTTTCCAACCTGGATTAGCACATAGGATACTTTTTATTTCGATTTTATCTTCATGTGGGATAATTTTCGAGTTGTAGCGGGCGAGGCCGCTGGCAACAGCTAGTATTGCATAATAATTATGTCTATCATAGTAATGATTTCAAGTGTTTGTGGTTACTACATGGATATATACGGCACTAATAATTTATGATTTATCTAACTGCGATAGCAAATTAGCAAAATCTCAAATAATTGGTGTTTCAAACTGTTTAATCTACACATAACATCACGTCCGTATTCATCGAAGGGTTAGGCAGAGGTGTACTTTATAGTACACCCACATTCCGCCAGTAATGTTGAAGTACCATGTAACGAGAAAGATTTGTGCCTGGTTGTTGGCAATAGGCTCACCCCGAGCCTATTGCCAACAACCAGGCACAAATCTAGACTCCGTGAAGACTACTGAAAAGATCCTGTTGGAAAAACCCAATAACACTTTGCCTGGCCTAGGAGTCGAACCCAAGACCTCATGCTCAGCAATCACGGTTGCGACTACTAGACCAACGAGGCAGTCATAGTTTTTTTTCGCGGCAGTCGCTGGATGCGAGACGCACGGGACCGGTCAATGTGGATGTGGCGACACTTAGGGGAGGCCTATGTCCAGCAGTGCACGTCTGAAACGGCTGAAATGATGATGATGATGATGATGACCATCATGTTACCAAAATGAATCTGGCATAAATAACCTTTACACCAGAAATCACCAGAAATCGAATCGAATCGAATCGAAATCGAGCAGAACAAATTAATCGAAAAAGAAAAGAAACGAAGGCATTAATATTATACCTATACCTCATAATACCTATTGACTGCAAAATCCCGAACACTCACAAAATGGCGGCCCTGACAAAATGAAGAGGGGCTTTAAAAATCCCGTCATTTCCCTTTAAATAGGATTACAGGGAATACAAAAGAATTATAAATGTATACGTAGGTAGGACGGTGTAACGTTGCCGATGATACAAAATGATGTTCGGTGATGCGAGTGACGGATTTTGGTAGGCCGGAATATCCGGGCCGGCTTAGGTGCCACCCCAACGACGCAGGACAATGACACTGGACCAATAAACGTACCGGTTTAATTAGGGTCTCACATAAAATGAGTAAACCGATTTGAGGCAAAATTTTGGGCATCCGATACCGGGAGTCAGAGATTTGATTTCAAATGCAATTTCTAGGTATTTGAATAGAGCTAGAAGCAGTTTAAATGTAGCCAGATCCAAGTTCGACTGAAGATATAATTTGATGAAATTGGTAACGGGAGTTAAGACAGTCTGTAGCACTTGGCAGCTGTAAGGTACAGTCGACTACAGCTATGTCTGCCCATTTTGATAATAGAATCTCGTGCACAGAATGACCAACAGTACAAAAAAAATTATGTATACAGTATAATTGAATTGAGAACCTCCTCCTTTTTAGAAGTCAATTAACTAGAAAAGACCAAAAAATATGCAAGGTTTTTTTATTACTACATCATCATCATCATCATTTCAGCCGAAAGACGTCCACTGCTGGACATAGGCCTCCCCTAAGTGTAATTTTTGCTTAGGGGGGGTTTGCCATAATCGCCACGCTTGGCAGGCGGGTTGGCGATCGCAGTACGGTAATAAATTAATAAAAGAAATTTTAAGCTGTTGCTGTTACTGTGTTTTCATCCAATAGGAGTTAAAAAAGACCAAGGACGAGAAAGGTTTCAAGATTTTGAAACGGCCGGACGTAATAAGATGAATATTCCATATGACCCCATTATGGAATATTCATCTTATTACGTCACTAACTCAAAGAAATCATTATCGTAAACACGAAAACATAATTCAGCTCCGTGTGTGTGTCATTTAATAGGTCGAGTGGATGTTGAAGTTTTGTATGGGACAGCTGATTTTAAGTATGTAAGTATAGCATTATTGTAAACTTTTACTTGTAAAGAAACATACCGTAAAGGACATAGAAAGACGTTTGTGTCGCCTATATTCTTTTATGGCTTGTTCGACCAATAACTGAATAATTAGATAACCAAACTAAGGTTTCTCCGAGCACTGAAAGCTACCTAAGGCAAGGCAAACTGGGTGCTGTATTGTTAGTAATCCTAATGAAACTATTTGAGCAAGTACTCGGCCAGTCGTTACCCAACTTTGGCCAGCACCTATAGACTGTTCCGAACTAACTTTAGCTTATTCAGGAAGCAGTAGCTACCTCGTTGCCCATTTCAGGATAAAAGAAAAATATAAACTTTTCCACTGTTTTCCAGCAGGTAAGTAATGCTGGAGGAAAATACTAGGAATTGGATAATATATGTATTTTGTTCGAGGTTGCATCTGTACCAACCGCGTTATAGATTCAAATTCACCTGTCACAAAATAACTGTTTCATCAAGCAAAAAATTATTGTGCAATAAAATGAATTGTAGTTCAAATAAAGCAAGTTCAATTATAATGTGTCTGCTGTGGGCAATTACTAATAAGGACACTCCTTCGGGGATTACAGTTGTGATATTATTTCATGTTTGTGTACGTTTGTGATTATTATTTCTTTTTGTATTCCAATTAGCCATCATCACCATAATTCATTAAAATAAAACAGTTTGGTACATGATATAACGTTTTAACAAGCACCACAACAGACGCTCTAAGTACTGCAAAACTAATGCTTCACTGGCGTATTAACATAAATGCCACACAGAATAATGTCATGGCATTTATTATAAAATGTAGTTAAGAGTATCATTTAACATTGCGTTTCGCGCCGCATTACGAGGCAAAATGATTCCTTGGCCGCCTTCCTCGTTTAATGACACCAAGCACGTAGGCTGTGGCCATACTCGACCCAACACGCACACCTAACAAAGTTATAAGCTCAACGCACACAAATTAGTACTGCACGGGATTCGTGTCGCCTCAACTTGAGTGGCTCAGAACTATTCCCATGAAACTGAATGAAACAACGCACAATTATTAGAAGACATCGGATTTTATTACTATGCATGCATGTTTGCATATACAAATGCATAAAACGACTCAAGGCGGATTGATCAACTATTTACGGTCGCCACATCACCTCCACCCGCTTACGGTGAGCTGCTGTTCCCTTTACAACCTTGGTTGCGATGCTTTTTTTTTGTAGTTTGATCAATAAATCAAATGACTCTTCCTGCTCTGGGTGGAACGGAAGGGAGTGTCAGACTTCTTCTGACTAAAACCACTCATGTTCCTTCTTAACTCTTTGTGTCTGGGGCCGCGGTATCTCTTTCGAACAACCCGCAGTCCATCGAACAACCTGCAACCCGTCATATTCTCCCTCCAACTCCTTCCAGAAGCTGAACCAATCTGGTCACACACTTACTTATACCAGGTTGACGACAAGCCGCAAAGTAAGTTGTAGTTTACAACTTTGCAGTACCTCTATGGGTGCGTTGACCTTTCTTCTTCTTAGTCGTTATCTTCATTGCTGAAGGTCGTGTCTAGCTTGAAGTGTTAATCACCCGATGCACTATGCCTCTCCACGTATTTCTGTCCTCGGCAGTCTTTATAGCCTTGGTTATTGATAGACCAGTGAGCGACTTTACTAGGTCTGACCAGCGGGTAGGTGAGCGACCGCGTGATCTTCTTCCGTCGACCTGGCCAACCACCATCAGCTTCTCTAGGCTGTCAGAGTTCCTGCGGGCGATGTGTCCGAAATACTTTAGTATGTGCTGGTAACAGATAGTGGACAGCCTTCTGGTGATACCTAGTTCCTTAAGTATGGACACGTTGGTCCGGCGTGCAGTCCATGGAATTCTTAGCATCCGCCTCCAACACCACATCTCAAAAGCGTCGATCTTTGCCCTTTCACTCTGCCTTATTGTCCAGGATTCAGCGCCATAAAAGAAAATCGAAACCAGCCTCACTTTGGTTTTGCGGGATATATTGCGGTCTTTCCATATCCTAGTGAGTTTAGTCATCGCTGCTTTGGACATCTGGATTCTTCTCGATATCTCTTTCTCACTGCCATCCACGCTGCTGAGAAGAGAGCCCAGGTATACAAAATGGTCAACAAATTCCAGGTCTCGGAGTTCATTTGAGCGAATTAGTGCGCCAGGTCTGTCTACCACCAACACCTTTGTCTTCGCTCTAGTTATGGTAAGGCCAACTAATTCACTCTCTTTTTCCACTCTAGAAATGAGTTCGGCCATTTCTTGCTCGGACGTTGCGAACAGTGTGGTGTCATCTGCATATCGTAGGTTGCTAATTTTTCTGCCACCTTCTGCGTTGACCTTTAATCAACTGAATAAAACTCGTCTGTCTGGCAATCGAACGCAAATCGGATTGAACTGAAGTTGAGTCATATTACGCGGTCTGGCTTCTCTCTAAATCCATAAAAAAGCAAAAAGGTGATATTAGAATTGGAGATGTTTTAAAAAGTATAAGCGAGTTGTTCCGGTCTGATCCCCTAAACCGATCCACTGCCAATATTTTTCTTTTGTTTATTCCGTTCTGATCCCCTGTAATTTATCATTCCGTTCTGATCCCCTTTTTGACACAAGTACAAGTGAAGTACAGTCAACCGAAAAACAGTTGTTAATGAAAAAATAATCAGTTTTTATTTCTATATCATAAAATTGTACGATCATCCCACAAACTACCAGGAGAACAGAAGTCGGAAAGAGGTATTGAAATCTTTAAATCAAATCTATATTATTTCTTTCTAATACCTACCATGCACTTTTTTTTTAGAGATAGGAAACCAGGATAGTAAAGTCCCACAAACTATTCCATTCCAATTTCCAATACCTCCTTCCTACTTCTGTTCTCCTGGTAGTTTGTGGGACTTTACTATAAATGCATAATATAGATTTGATTTGAAGATTCTAATTTCCAATACCTCCTTCCTACTTCTGTTCTCCTGGTAGTTTGTGGGACTTTACTTTAAAGGCATATTAAAGACTTGATTTAAAGATTCCAATTTCCAATAACTCCTTCCTACTTCTGTTCTCCTAGTAGTTTGTGGGACTTTACTTTAAAGGCATAATATAGATTTGATTTGAAGATTCCAATTTCCAATACCTCCTTCCTACTTCTGTTCTCCTGGTAGTTTGTGGGACTTTACTACCTATTATGTTTTTTTTTAATCTAATAGAACCTGTACAAATTTTTGTTGCTGACTGTCCTAAAAATGTGTCAGGGTATCCGATTCTTTTACGGGGGATCAGACCGGAATAGAAAATAATTTATAATAAAACGGATCCCCTAGGGTATCAGTTTTAGGGGATCAGACCGGAATAACTCGTATAAGCTCCTTTGTGGTTGTGTGTAGTTTATTTTTTTTATTTTTTTTGATTCCACAATTTTTGAGAAGGTTGAATTTCTAACTTGATTGCCTTGTTGGTCCAGTGGTTTCGGCAATGCTGATCATGAGGTCCCGGGTTTGATTTCTACGTCAGGCATATTTGTTATTGGGTTTTTCCATCAGGAATTTTGCAGTTAGCAGCCACAATGTCTGGATTTGCCCGATTAGTGGCAATAGACTCGCCCCTATTACATTCGAAATGTGGGTGTACTGACTGTAGACAGAGTATAGTAATATAATATTAATCACTTATAGTATCTACCTACAGACAACTTTCCCTCCAACAAAACTCCACTTCTCCTGATTTACACTAACAAATAGTCTTAAGGGGCACTTAAATTCAAGACGAGTGCAATTGAAGATCGACTCAACGAGTTTTCATACCCGTGTCACCCTTTTCAAAGGGATGACATGCGCCCTTGAGACGCTTACTTCACACCCTACGGATCAAAGTAGCATACACGAAAACTTGAAACTATGTTACGAATATATTCTGGTTTTTATTTTTCTTCAGGACATATTCTGTCTAAATGACATTTTATTTCTAGAGTTTTGTGAGAATTGAGTAAGCTTTTTGCAGGAATTATTTAAAAATCCCCCGACCGTGGTCGACATTTCGTTGTTGACCTTTAACGCTTCTTAAAATAAAATTAATGTTTTCTACAATATTATTTTTGACTGAGAAACCGACGCCACTCAAACTGGTTTCTTTTCAATTGTGAAAAGCTTGATAAGAAATTGAAAGAAATGACAGACTGTGACCCCTACCGATCGTATTTTTATCTAAAATCTCTTTGATCATTACGTCTTGACTCCTGGGATCATAATATAAATGTAAAATATCATGTGGAATTGTAAATATACTTTTTTTTATTATTATACATGGGCTTGCTCTTGACTTCAATCTTGCCCTAAGGGCAGAGATGATGTCGACGATGGATCGAGCTTACCCAGTAGAAGCCTGTTTACTCGCAACTTAAATAGATTAGGGTTATATGAACTCGGAAAAACCGACGCAGGCAGGGAATTCCACTCCTTGGCTGTGCGCATAATAAAGGACTTGGCAAAGCGCTTCGTTCGAATGTGTGGAATGTCGACTAGGTATCGGTGATACCCTGCAGTACGTCTAGTCTCCCGATGGAAGAAGGGAGATAAAAAAATGAAAGGTGGGATCAGCTCGTGGAGCTCCTGCGCACACTCTCCGAAGTACAGTCTGTAGAAGACCGACAGACATGCGACTCTGCTACGGTGGGCCAGGCTATGTAGCTTGACAACCAGCTTATCGTCACCAATTAGCCTCCTGGCTCTGCGTTCTACAGAGTCAAGTGTGGCAAGTTGGTATTTGGCTGAGCCATCCCAAAGGTGACAGCAATAATCCATGCCAGACCGGACTTGAGCTTTATATAATACTGAAAGCTGTCCAGGCTTGAAGTACCGCTTAACCTTGTTTATGATGCCCAGCTTTTTCGCCGCAGTTTGAGCTTTCGACTCGATGTAGGCGCCGAAGTTCAGATTCGCGCTCAACTTCTACTAATAAATACTTTAAAATAAACAAACATTTTAGCCAATTCTGAATTCTGTAATGCGTGTTTTGTGCGTATTATTTTAATGTGTGCATTGGGTACAATTATGAACTCTGACGAGCACCGCATAGAAGCGGTAGGAGAGAGGAGAAAGAACAATGAATGTTTAAATTCTGTACCTTTAGTGAAAAGTGATACAAGTCACAAATCCTCGTTTTGAGAAAAACAGATAATAAGTTTTGCATTTTTTAAACGGATACAACTTTTTTATTTCAGTATATTTTTTTGACGTGTTAACTTTTATCAATTGGAAATTGTTTTTATTATATCGTATATGTTTTGATTTTGTTAAAAAATTATTAGAATTTGAGATATTTAAAAAAAACTAGACTTATATCATTAGCCACATTTAAGTTCCTATGTGTATATTGATACAATTTCAATTATATCATTTTACTTAATATAAAATGCACTTGTGTTCAATGTTACAAGTATTTTTGAAACATCTTTTTAATAGTAACAGAGTTATAAATAATAAAACACTGGAACTAATTTTGTTTCGAAAGCATCGAGATTTCATGGGTACCGTGTCTTTTTAGTGTGCTATGACAAAATCTAAATTATATCAATTTACACACAATGAACACAATAGAAGATGTGGTGTATTTCGATTTATCTTTATATATATCAAATGAGCTGAGGTGTAAAGTAATATAAGTTTAATTTAATTTCTATTGTGGGGCCTAGTGCCTACTGCCCTTATCATTATCATCATTTCACCCAAAAGACGTCCACTGCTGGACATAGGCCTACACCAGGTGTCGCCACATTGACCGGTCCCGTGCGCCTCGCATCCAGCGGTGGCCACCTTCACTAGGTCATCGGTTCAACTAGTGGAAGGCCTTCCAACGCAACGACTTCCGGTTTGCATTCGCCACTCTAGAAGTTTTCAGCCCCATCGGGTGCATTGCCTTTTGGGTGACTTTGAGCTTTCTTATGAGGCCCATTGTGAGGAACCACGCTTCGGTCGAATGGAGCTTGTTTGATTTTCAGCAACCAAATTCCTATCAAGATCTAAGACTCTACACTTGAAATTGTAGACAATTATGTGTCTACCTGGGACAAACTGTCCAGTTAGGTAGGTTCAACTTTGAGAAAGAGGTCAATCGTCGAATCCGACTCGGCTGGGCAGCGTTTGGGAAGCTGAGTAGTATCTTCTTGTCCAACTTACCTCAGTGTCTCAAGACGAAAGTCTATGACCAGTGTGTTGCCAGTGATTACATAATTATGGGACCGTAACGTGTTTGCTCACGATCAGCCTTATCAGAAGGTAAAAAGTCAAACAAAGGGCAATGGAGAGGGCTATGCTCGGAGTTTCCTTGCGTGATTGAATCAGAAATGAAGACATCCGAATAAAACCAAGGTTACCGTCATAGCCCGAAAAATTGCCAGACTTAAGTGGCAATGGGCAGGGTACGTTGCTCGCAGAACAGATGGCCGATGGGGCCGAAAAGTTCTGGAGTGGCGACCACAAACCACAAGACGTTGAATAGGAAGGCCTTCCACTAGGTGGACCGATGACCTGGTGAAGGTTTCGGGGATCCGCTGAATGCGAGACCCACGGGACCGGTCAATATAGCGACACTTAGGGGAGGTTTATGTCCAGTAGTGGACGTCTTTCGGCTAAAATGATGAATAATGATGATGAACCAAATAAAGTTTAACTTTTGTGATTGTAGACCCGATGAACCAGGTTTGTTTCTCAAATCGTGTTACCGTTTTAGGGTTCCGTAGCCGCATGGCAAAAAAACAGAACCCTTACAAATTCGTCATGTCTGTCTGTCCGTCAGTCCGCCAGTCCGTAATTCCGTCTGCTGTACTGCCACTTTATTCCGAAACTATTAAGACTACACAGTAGAAACTTGGTACAAGGTAGATGTGTTCTGTGAAACGCTTTACGATTTTTATACAAAAATAAAAGATTAAGGGTTTTAGTTTTGATTTCCTTGTATGGGGAGGCCCCCCCCCCCCTTACAAGGAAATTAAACTATAAACAAAGTCAATCTTATGGGTATGGGGTGTCTATAGATAGATTTTTCAAAATGACATTAAGGTTTCTAAAAACATTATTTCTCAAAGTCAATCGTTTGAACGAAAGACACACACACACAAAAGTTCCCCCCCTCCAACTTTTAAATAGAGTTAAAGAAATACTGTTCTTTAATAGTTTGAACGAGATTAAAAAAAACCGCAAATATAACTTTGTCATTCATACAAACACTATGAAAAACAATATTATCACAAAATGTGTATTTCTGTTGACACTATAACAACAACAAATACAAATTAAAGGTGATGATACAAACTATTACGATGGTACGGAACCGTTCATGTGCGAGTGACTCGCACTTGGTCAGTTTTTTGTTATTTTATGATGGAGTGGATGAAGATTCACTGTCACTTCTAAAAACATTGCTCTATTCACGTTTCAGTCAGTGCAAAAGAAATAAGAAAACAACATAATCATGAGTGCAATATGGACAATAACAAAAAATACACCCAGCGGACATTATCCGTCAACAACTAAAGATGCATTTTAGTGATAAGCTAATGAATCTAGTGATTTGCTAAGTTAATCGTTTGCGACTATTCTTTTCTTTAAATGTTTTTGGTTTGTATTAGCAAAAATAATTATTAAATTCTCGTAAAAGGGAGTACGAGTGTTTTTTCTCGCTTCTCGTACAGAGAGTGCTACATCTCGCAAATGTACGAGATTTCTCGTACATCTGGCAACGAAGTTTGAGCGTGATTACATCCCCCGCCATCATGGCTTTTCTCGCTTACTACATAGATCACTGCATAGATCACTTTACACAATAATCACTATCGATCGGTTTCTAAAGATCCTGTATTACAGCGATACAAATCAATTTATATTATTGAGAACTAAACGCGTTACTTAAAATATTTCACGTGTAGTTTGATACAGGTTTAGTTGCATCACTTGACACGTTGGTGATGTTTTATGGTGTTTATACTTATGAGATACAATTTGAGTTATATCATCATTCACAATTGATAATTGTAGGGTTTTTTTAGTGTCACTTAATACAAATTGTATTGTATTAATACGCACAAAACTCGTGTCATTAATATTAAATGTGTCAAGTAATATAAATCGAGTTAGCCTTATTTACACGTACTTGTTTAAATTTAAGCTTTAGTTTAATTTAATATAACTAAAGACATATCAGTATACACAAAAAATATCATCAAAATTAACCAAGAATGCCACTTGTATCATTAAACACGAAACTTATTTCCCTTTCTATAAGAGATAGAGTTATACCGATTAGATAGAAAAATCAAATAAAATTCAAGCTTCAAGATTGTATACAGAACTCAAAACTGCTACAAGTCGAGTTATATCACTTTTCACTAAAGGTACAGAATTATGATCATTTCCTTATTAGTTAGGTAGTAAGTACGTAGACTAATTTAGTTGTTTGTTTTTTCCTGAGACCTTTAACGACGAATAGGTCAGTAAATCATCATCATCATAATCATATCAGCTTGGAATCACCCACTGCTGAGTATAGGCCTCCCCTTTTTTCTGCCACACTTCCCGGTTCTGTGCGTCAGTGTAGTCAGTAAATAGTCATATTAATAAACACCATTTACTCACAAAATTTGCTCGTGATAACACGATTGGAACGTTCGTGAATACCGACTTCATGAAAGTACGGAAAATCCCTTTTGAATGTTCAAAACTGTACCTACCTACTAAGTTGGATGGAATTCTGAACGAAAAAAGCATTCCGTGCATACAAAAAAACTCCGCACATCCAACGTATCCGCACGGCTAAAAGCTTGTCACCGTGCGGGTGTTGATTTTCCTCTGACGCTACGCCAGGCACAGGCGGCAAAAAACCCAATGTGTGTAATAGGATAACATCCATCTATGTATACTAATTTTATAAAGAGGTTCAGTTTGTGTGTTTGCAAGTATGAATGTAGGGGTGATCTTCAGAACTACTACGTTATCCCCGAGTGTCATTGGCTATAAAGGATATAAAAATACCTCTAACGAAGCCAAAAACCTACTTGTTCTGCCCGTCGTGCCGTCACGTTTGTTTTGGGTCATACCTGAAAACTTCTAGTTACGATATTGAAGATCAAAGTTCCTACGAGTATTAGAAGTTTGTTTATAATACTAGTTTTAAGTTGCTTTAATTTAAATACATACATGACCCATTTACTATTCAAAGCATCCATAAGCACTATATTTTGAGTGTGTAACGTAGAGTCTTACTGAAAAACGTGATTTTTCATCCCAAAAAAGTCGTTTCCCAGCAAAACTACTTAGCTAGATGTACATTATGCTTCGTGAAAGTTTTAAATACAGGGTGTAAACCATGTGTAAACCATGTGTAAACCGAGGGTCAGTTTACATCCGTTATTTCAAAACATTCAAAGAGGATAATTCTTGAACAAAACGCGAGGAAACCTGCGGGTAAAAGCTAGTAACACATAAGGGAGCACCAAGTGTAAGATACCTAACACTTTACTACCATTTAAATTGGGAACACGAAAAATACTTTCGTCTATATTCGAGAAATTCAAACGTTTCGAGCTCACATAGTCCCAAGTAGATATTTATCGTTTAGGTAAATATTTCTGGAGCAAGCGATTGCTTCGGGACCAATTTTCCGTTCGCTTGAATATTCACACATTACAAACTTACACCAGCCGGTCGAAATTCAATAACTACCTCAACTTTTAGTAAAATATAGTAGTACTGTAGGTACTAACTGAAATTTATTGCAGCAACTTTTTTGTCGTTACGGGCATATGCTAACCAATTTATATGGGCTCCTGTATCCACCGCTCCATTTCGAATACAAAATTTTATTGGAAAATTCTATTGGAAATTCGTTTAAAGATGATATTTGTGCGAGTTTGAGCCGTATTATTATCATATTCAAATATTCAGATGTACTATGGAAATTGACTAAACGTATGAACGTACACGGAGGCTTGCTTGTAGGTTTTCTCTGAGAATTGTTTGCATAGAATCAAAATTCAATAGGAATTCATTGAAAATAATTTCCATAATTGGTTTTGAATGACTCATTAATTATTATAATTGAAGACTTGCCCGCGGTTCCGCCCGCGTCGATGTCAAAAACTTGACAAATTATATACTAAAACCTTCTTCGAGAACATTGTTGAAAACAGCATGAAAATCGGTGCAGTAGTTTTTGAGTTTATCGCGAACAGACAGACAGACAGGCAGACGCGGCGGAGGACTTTTTACACGACTGCCCCAAAAAAACGAGTGTTATGTTTTTTTTTATAATAGGTATGTAGTGAAGGTACCCACTATCACCTCACGCAACCTTAAGCGCAAATACGCTGATGTGCATATGGCGGAAATTAAGGAACTCTTTGAAAAATTTACTGCGACGCAAAATACTAAATTTGATTCCCTTACTTCCGCCATGACTATGTTGAAGGAAGAAACTGCTGAGATGAAAGAATCTCTTTCCTTCATGTCAAACAAATACGATGAAGTACTGGGAATACTAGCTAAAACTCAAAAGGAAAACTCCATGTATAAAGTACGGGTTGAGTTGATGGAACAGAGGATCGATTTCTTGGAAAGGAAAGCCAAGTCCACAACAATAGAACTGAGAAATGTGCCACAGTCCCCGAATGAGAATAAGGAAAGCCTCACGCAAATAATAAAAAATGTCAGCGAAGTGCTAAAGCAACCCGTAAACTCATCTGATATTCGAGATACCTTTAGACTAAAGACCAAAAATAAATCTACCCCTCCAATTGTAGTGGAATTTGCATCAGCGACCATCAAGGAAAATATGATTCAGAAGGCTAAATTGTTCAACAAGGGCAACAAAGATAATAAGCTGAATAGTTCACATCTCATGATTGATGGTCCAATTCAAGCGATCTATATATCCGAGTCCCTAACACCCCTAGCAAAAAAACTATTTTACTTAGCCCGGCAGCATGCAAAGAAACATTCTTTTACGGGTTGCTGGCATTCCTACGGAAAAATTTACATGAAGAGGAGTGATGATCAACCGAATATACGCATAGACAGTGAAGAAGATATTCTCAAACTTTCACAAGCATGACTGTATAGTCAAAATATAATATTGTTATTTCACAGTAGTAGAATTAAGGACTTCTATCTGTTTGTTGCAGTCCTTGAATTGTATTTTCTCTGCAAATGTGTTTTTTCTCATGTTTATACCGTTTCCACGACCACACCATATACACACTTACTTAAACACCCTCCAACTGAAATTGTACGCAATATCTTCAATATCCTGTCTGATTCCGTTCATACAAATCTAATTTCTGTAAACACCCTTAGTTTGACATCTACCGCAATCAAAATTCGATAACATAAATAGTCATGATAATATTTCGACAGATGTGGACTTGATATCCGTGGCTAGTGCATCTACCTGTAACATAGATCAATGCTCATCACTGATATCATCTTCTGGTAAAGCCTTCAAAATTCTAATCCAAAATATAAGAAGCATTAACTGTAATTTGCCTGGTATGCTCATTCTTTTGGCTAGATCCAGAGTCGATTGGGATGTAATTATATTAACAGAGTGCTGGTTGCTTAGTGTACATAATCCTCCGATAATGGATGGTTTTGATTACTATGCAACTAATAACAACAAAACTCAAAACGAAGGAGTAGTGGTTTATATTAGGAAGGGAATTAATGTTTGTGTAAAGGAGCCACCAATTATGGACTGTAACAGTCTGTTAATAACACTCGAAAATCATACTACCATTCTTGCTATTTACCGATCCCCCAGTGTTAGAAATATCGAAGTATTTATGCAAAGCTTACATAACCTATTGCATGGCATTGTTTCAAAATCCAAAAACTTTGTTTTAACGGGTGATATTAACATCGATATAGCTGAGCACACATTGGATGTTCGAAAGCACAACTACTTAAATCTAATGGCTTCACATGGTATGTTACCGGCCCACCTTATTCCCACTCACTCTAAATCCTGCATCGATCATGTTATGCTGAAAACTAAGTTTCCAGCAGCATGCTTTGTAGCTGAAACATCCCTTACTGACCACCACACTGTTATTCTTTCTATTGACATGTCAATCCCTACAAGGCAGAAATCAAGAACCATAAAACAAATAGACTATACTTCTCTGGACTCAGCTGTCCCCAGTATCGACTTTTCACCCCTTTATTCTGTGACTGATGTTGATGATGCCGTAGCCTTTTTCACTGGCTCTATTAACTCTGCTATCCAATTGTGCACTAAAACTATAACTGTGACCAGAAGGCAGAAAATCTTAAAGCCATGGATTACTCCAGGTCTATTGCGATGCATGAGAAACAGGGATAAACTGCATCTGAACTCGAAAAATTCCCCTAATAATACAATTCTAAAAGTGACCTATGCCAGATACAGAAATTTTTGTAACGGATTATTAAAAAAACTTAAAAGACAACATGAAAGGCATGAAATCGATAAGGCAGGTAATAATTCCAAAAAGCTATGGACCGCTATAAAATCTATAACTTACACTACTCGTTCCGCAGAGGTCGCCTCTGAATTAATATCTCCTTCAAACCCCCAACTTTCTACTGACACCGTAAATGCTTATTTTGCAAACATGGGCAAGTCTCTGGCGGAGGAGCACGCATCTCATGATCCGTCGCTTGTCCTACCTGTGTCTTTGTCTCCCAAACCGCCCTGTTCTTACTCCTTCGTAATGTTACCAACGGATGAAGATGAGATAAGCAGCATTATCCTCAATCTGAGGGTTAACTGTGCAGTTGGACGCGATGGTATATCGGCAAGTTTTCTGTCTAGATATAGACCTATATTACTCTCTCCTCTGACTTACATTTGTAATTTGGCATTTCAAACGGGTACCTTCCCACGTGACTTTAAAAAATCACAAATCACACCTATATTTAAGTCTGGTGACAGAGACTGTGTCAATAATTATAGACCAATTTCAATATTGCCTACATTATCCAAAGTCCTGGAGAAGCTCATGAACAAAAGACTGAAACACTATTTGGAAAAGAATAAGCTACTTTCTGACACTCAATTTGGTTTTAGATGCAACAAAGCAACTAGTGATGCAGTTCATGAGGTTACGGACTTTGTTGTAAACAATATTGATAGCAAAAAGAAAGTCTTGGCCATATTTCTTGATTTAGCCAAGGCATTTGACACGGTCTCTGTTCCCAGACTGATAGATAAGCTTGAGAGACTGGGAGTCAGGGACTTGCCGCTTAAACTCTTCGCGGATTATCTCAGCAACAGGTCTCAGTGTGTGAGGGTTGGTGAGTGGATAAGTGGCGATCTTCCCATTTCCTATGGAGTTCCTCAAGGAAGCATCCTCGGACCTACCTTGTTTCTGATTTATATCAATGACCTCTGTGACCTGGAACTTCTAAACGGCAAGATTGTTGCATTTGCAGATGACACGGCCCTCATTTTTAGCGACAGTTCATGGGACAAGACATTTCAGCATGCTCAGCATGGTTTCAACATTGTTACCCATTGGCTGGGATCAAATCTCCTTGCCCTGAATGTCGATAAAACTAAATATTTAACTTTTTCTCTCCGGAATGTCCCACAGCCGGGTTTTAATGCGAAATCGCAAATTATCGCACACTCACACATATGTAGGGGCCTGTCGCCCTGTAACTGCCCTCCACTCCAACAAGTGAATACAATAAAATATCTAGGCGTCCTGCTCGATAACAGGTTAAATTTTGCACCGCACATCGACCTCATGTCATCCAGAGTTCGTAAATTAATATACATATTTAAAAATCTCAGACACATAGCAAACGCTAAAGTATTAAAAACAATCTACTTCGCCTTATGTCAATCTCTTTTAGTCTATTGTATAACGTCTTGGGGTGGAGCGTGTAAAACCATCATCCTGAAGCTCGAACGTGCTCAAAGAGCCTTACTTAAAGTTGGTGCATTTTTTCCCTTTTTTCATCCTACTACAAGCGTTTATCGATACTGGGAGGTTTTAACGGTGAGGCAACTGTTCATACTATCATCTACCATTAGGATGCATGGCCGACTGCCTTATGATCCTATTGCTCTGTTAAATAAACGGAGGAAACATACAGTTTGCGAGTCCAGAGCCTGCCGTACTCAATTTGCGCAGAGATTTTTCTCATTTTTGGGTGGCCATATTTATAATAAAATTAATCAGACACTATCAATTTATCCTCAAACTAAAGAAAAATGCAAACGAACTGTCACACGATGGCTCCTTGACCTTGATTATTCTCAAACGGAAAAAATTATCAATATTTCACAGTAATGCAACTTAATCAGAAATTGCGTACACACCAAAGATACACGTCATACACGCTCACAAAAGCACCCATTGACACTCACACGCACTACACACTATCACACACAACACACTACACACTATCACACACAACACACTACACACTATCACACACAACACACTATCATACCCCACACCAAACATATTCTACGAGTATACTCCCATATCTAGATTCTCAATTAATTTATTCGCATGCTTTTATTTCTCTTAGCCTGTTTTATTATTTGTTTTGTATAAAGTCTTAAATATATGGTCTAATTACTACCAGCGTTGGAATTGTAACATTTTTCTTTCTCCATTTCATTTTGTCCATGGAAGTGCACTGATTTCCAAGATACAGGTTTTTTACCTAGTTTGGAAGTCAGGCGTCCGTATAGTTTATTGCAGCCTTTTTTTTTTTGTATAGAATCCCCGATAATGAAATTGTATTAGGCTATATTTTAATTGAGACCAATAAACGATTATTATTATTATTATTACTATTACTCTAGAAGAATATAGACGATATTGACATGAATTAGATACCTAATCACCACGACGGATATCACAATATTCATACTACTGACGTATCATCTTATAGTAGAGGAACATGTCTTTAACGTCCAAACAATCAATATTTTAATACAACACAAAACAAATCACGCAATTTCATTCAGTAATATTGATAAGTTAACCAAAACAGCGGAATATTTGACAGCCATTTGCAATCTTGCCAATTTTCAGAATTCACTGAGAGTCTTCGTCGGTCTGATACATAAATACAGATAAATAAAATTGAAGTGTCTGTTAGTAATATCAAAATAACAGCTGCTGCTATAAACATTAAAAAGAAAAAGCCGTCCGTATTGTATATGTATAAAAGTATACAGTATTTATAACATGCACTCAGTTTTAGGGTTCCGTAGCCGACTGGCAAAAAAAGGAACCCTTATGGATTCGTCATATCGGTTTGTCTGTCCTTCAGTATGTCACAGCCACTTTTTTATATATTATTAAATCTGCACAGTTGAAACTTGGTAGGTAGGTGTATGCTGGAAAAAAACCCTCAAACCTATACGTGTGGGATGTTTATACATAGGTCTTGAAAAATTGAAGTTTCTAAAACCATTTCTTCTCAATGTCAATAGGCGCGTACTGACTGAGTGTGCAGCTTCGCGAGGCATGCGCGCGAGGCAATTCATGCGGCCGGTCAGGGGGTCTAAAATGGCCCCTTAAGCAGATCATAATAGGATCATAATATGAATTGCTTTAAAAAGCGTAAAATGGACCTTTCATAATAGTAACTACGCCTGAGACCATTTTACGAATTTTAACGCAATTCATTTTATTTTCCTATTATGATAATTTTTTCTAAATTGCCACAGACGTAGTTACTATTATGAAAGATCCATTTTACGCTTTAAAGTTGCCATTTTAGACCCCCAGGACGTGCCACACGCGAGGAAAACAATGAAAAAATGAAAATGATCTAGTCGCGCGGCATAGGTACGCCCGAGACTGCCTCGTGAGGCTGCTTTTCAGAGATAGACCCTTCCAAAGTAGTAAAATGTGTCCATCCCTCCACCCCTCTAACTTCTAAAATAAGAGAGTGGAAAATCTAAAAAAAAAATGCTACCAAAATAAAACACATTTTCAAAAACCGTATAATTAACTTTGCCATTTATTACAAACACTATGGAAAACAAACTTTAGAGAGGGCTTCCCTACTAACAGAACCCTTCTTGGGTGAGTTGGTGTAAAAATTATTGGAATCGATTCAGTTGCTTATTCTGAACAAACCATATTCAGGTTTCGGATTCATTTAAAATAATGTTATATACATAAGAGCAAAACAAATCATATTCAGGTTTCGGATTCACTTAAAATAATGTTATATACATAAGGGTATGTCATCGCTCGCTTATTGATACAAAGACTATACTGAAGTAGTTTTCTTTACTTTACTTAGCTTATTATTTATTTATTTAAACTTTATGCACAAAAGTGGTACATAGGCGGACTTAATGCCACAAGGCATAGGGTCAAATAGGACAGCACTGTGGTAGTGGGTAGAGTACAAAAAAAATAAAGAGAAAACGATTTTTTCATTTAAATTGATATACTTTAATAGGTACATACTAATACATAATTATGTATATATACAGATAGAGTACAATAAACTAATATACATTATAATAATATACAAAACAGTCCAAAACACTAGAAACCTTATAAAATAACTGTGTATATTAACGGCATTTGGTTTGTAGAAATCTTCAATCTTAGATTCCTGAATAACAACGCATTACTGACTGACCACAAGACGTTTGTAAAGTTGAATCAGACTCTTTACAACTGTTAAGACTGAAGGAGACCGCTGAAACAAATCGTTTACAAATTCGTCACCATCTTTGTCCCTCATATCTCGTAAAATCTTAAAAATAAACGTGCCGTTATAACATTTTCTGTACTGAGTATATGTGTACGGTGAACCGCATAAAGTGTTCAAATAATTCATATGCTGAATGCAGTACTGGAGTTCCGTCAACCTTTTCAACGCATCACTGTCGATAATTCTTTTAGCTTCAAGATTATCGTAACGGTAATACTTGTCTATACAACTTTTAACTTGAAGAAACTCGTTCCATTTTAAATTACGTCTTTCTGTATTGAACACTAAGTTCAGCATGACATAGGACACCACCACCGCATACACTTCTCTCATCACGTTTTCACCTAGGAAATGCTTCCTCCGACCAAAGTACGCTAGAGCAATGAACAATACGGCAGAGTCTGCTGGCAGTTCAGCTAAAACGTCGGTGTCAATATAATTCTCAGTTAAGAAATGCTCGAACAGCTTCAAACTCTTCACGTGTTTCCAGCCATTCTCGAACACCGACACCTCGCAGTCGTAACTCGGTCTTTTCACAGTATCTGCACTATCTATCTGTATATAGTTATCGGTATCCTGGTAGACCTTAAACATATCTCCTCTGTAGTTTGTCAGTAAGTTATATGCATATTTTACTATATCCATTGTCAGAAAGATACTGTCTTGTGATTTCTGGTCAAAGACCCAAGATCCGTCAATCACTTGAGATTTGAACAGATTGATGTATACGGGTGGCACGTGTTTACAAACTACTCCTTTATCAAACCATTTAGGATCTTGTTCCGCTATAGGGATATTAGAATTAAGTAGATACTCAGTAGTAAGCCCAGCTTCGTCTTTCTGCATATTAACTAAAATTTTGTGATAATTTACCCAAAATTTGTTGACATCATCATCGTTTGTCAGACTTCTTGAAATTTCGATTCTCGCTTCTTTTATGCTGTGTTTCGAGAGCCAGAGGATCAGTTGTCTCAATTTTAAATGTTGCGGATTAGTTAATACACCCCAAGTTTCTAATAGTGAATCGAAAAAGTCAATGGGAAATAAATATGAGTCTGTTAACGAGACAAAAAGGGCAGCTTTCTCTTCAGTAAGAGAATGTTTTTGGAGAAAATCCTGAAGTTTGTACCGGCGGCATTGGATTGAGCCTGTTCTATCGTCGAATCTCATTGTTGTAGATGGAATGTAAGGAGCTTTTCTGAAGCAGTATTCTATATCATAGGAAATGATAGGGCATTTTAGTTTTTGAGCTAAGGCAACACACTCATCTTTAGTCTCTGTAACGCAAAAAGTGTAGTCATACTCCATTTCGTCTACAATTTGCGCAGTGGCATCCTTTAGAAGCACCGGTGGTACAAATATGTAGTTCGCGTCAAAATCGAAGAACCGTGGTTTGAATTTTTTAATTTTCTTCTCCATATTTGAGTCACCGCCTTTAAATAAGATGTAGCATCTGACGTTTGCCTGTCGAAACATCTGAAACCGCCATTTCAAGTAATCAGCGTATTTGTCGGTTTCACAGCCAAAGACGTAGGGGAGCTTGCTCTTTTCATACATGAAGTGTAGCCATTGCTGTCCATCAATAACAACGGGGCAGTTCTTCAAAGAGAACTCCTGGGTCTCCTCCTGCTGTATATAATTGGGGAAGTGGATAATCCTCATTTTGGTTTCTGAAACATAATATAGTGAATAAATAGTAGGTAATTGAGTCTTCGAACATAACATAAACTCACATTACGCCTGTATTCCCGAAAGGTTAAGTTAGGCGTACCATGGGCGTACCCATTAGTACACCCACGTTTCGCCAGTTATGTTTAATTTAAGCCCCTTTTAGTAAGGGGCGAGCCTATTGCCAAATCAAAACTCTAGTACTGCTACTGAGAAATTCCTTATGGAAAAACCCAATTACACCTTGCCCGAACTGGGAATCAAACCCAG
The DNA here is from genome assembly GCA_949775195.1 of Diarsia dahlii. Taxonomy (NCBI): domain Eukaryota; kingdom Metazoa; phylum Arthropoda; class Insecta; order Lepidoptera; family Noctuidae; genus Diarsia; species Diarsia dahlii. The sequence goes on from OX459201.1 coordinate 11,185,310, forward strand.
GTCCTCGTGCATAGCAGTCGCACTTGCGATCACTAGACCAACGAGGCAGTCTTGTTTTTCATCTGTATGATAAAAGACTATAGATAACTAAAACATTATCTGCCTATCCTTTTCCGAACTATGTTGGGGTCGACTTCCATTCTAACTGTATGCAGCTTATATACCAACACTTTACATGAAGCGACTGCCTATCTGACTTCCACGCCATGTTAGTATTGGGTGGTCACCACACACACATTACGTGAACCATGTATCGGGCCCAAAACGAACCTATCACACATTCATAGCTACATAAATAGTTGCATTAACATCATCATCATCATCAGCCTATTAATGTTCCCACTGCTGGTACACAGGCCTCCTCTCTTTGAGAGGGATGGGCTATAATCTTCCACGCGGGCCCAGTGCGGATTGGTAGATGTCACATGTCTTCGAATTTTTGGTTCTAAGACATGCCGGTTTCCTCACGATGTTTTCCTTCACCGTTTTGAGAGCAGCGGAGATGAAATAAATTACACAAAGTAATGTGCCTGCCTGGGTTCGAACCCACGACCTACTGTTCGTAAGTCGGGGCCGCCACCACTGGGCCACCGCTGCTCTAACAAGCATTAACAAGTAATTATAATTTTATTGTAATTAAATGATGACGTACTGTGCTCATCTTACAACTACTACTGCATTGTACAAATCTTAGGCGAGGACGCTGGCACCCTAAACACAAGTTAAATCTTACATTGGGTGCCAGAGCTCATCGAAAACACTCTGTTACCCTAGTTGTAAAGCTGCATAGTGTGTTTTTTTTGTACAACGGAATGTACTAAAACAATTTTTTTTTTATCTTTCAACTTGAACTCATCATACGCATTCGCATTCTTAACTACGTTTCGGCCAGTTTTTGTCTAACCGGATGCAGAGCAATACGCGTATTTGACATGAATTGACTGCCTACCTGACCTCCTCAACTCAGTTAATACTAGTATCTTGATAAGTCAGGTTGTCAGATTTTCGGCCCACCAACTCTCTGGCATCGTTCACACCAAACGTATTGTCCGCCGCCGACTGTGAGTATGCTCGCTATCTCTATGGAACTACGTAATAGCGTATAGTCGGTTCGGTGTGAACAAGAAGTATGATATATTGAAAAGCGATAAACTGCGTAACGCGTGCTCACAGTCAGCGGCGGACAATACGTTTGGTGTGAACGATGCCTTTGACTCGACTGTCAAAGACCAGACCTGTATTATGTACCTACTGATCCACAATTAAGTTATTGATTGATTGCTAAAGATCTACAAGTAGCAGCCGGGACCAACAGCTTAACGTGCTTTCCGAGGCGCGGCAGAAACTCGGTATTTAATGGATGGTCTCCCATCCACGGACCGACCTAGTTAAGTGCTACTTAATTATATTTTGTGTTCCGAAAGTGATGCGATCGATTTTTTTTACGCTTATCTGCTTAATTCAATACTACTACGGTAATAGTTATAAATAATGTACAGTAATACAATATGTAGGGTGAATAGCATTATCGAATTTTGCGTCGATCGGTGCATGCAAAGATAACGTTTTATTATCAGTGATGATGATAATAATATGTTAGTTACCTATTAGTTTAGTCAAAATAATTGAATTATGTCTTATTAAATATAAATATAATTTCATCATCATCATCAGCCTTTAATGTTCCCACTGCGGGGACTCCGGCCTCCTCTCTAGAAGAGGTATGTTATCTACCACGCGGGTCCAGTGTAGGTTGGTAGATGTCACAGTATATATGTCTTCGAATTTTTTGGTTCTAAGATATACCGGTTTCCTCGCGATGTTTTCCTTCACCATTTTAAGAGGAGCGGTGATGAAACAAATAACAAAGAGTAATGTGCCTGCCTGGGTTCGAACCCACGACTAACTGTTCGTTAGTCGGGGTGGCCACCACTATTTTTTAGGGATTTTAACTGGACTTTTACTATCAAATAGCTCCTCCTAAACGGCTGGAACGATTTGGAGGAAATTTTTTGTGTGTGTTCCTGGTAGTCTGCCAGGTCCGCTAGTATGTTATAAGGTCTAATATAGGCTACTTTTATTTTCGAAAAGATTCAAGTACGGAAGTAATATTTTTTTTATAATTTCACACAAACGAAGGTGACACAAGTAGTGAAATATAATAAAATACTTACGGATAAAATAGGTACTGCTTTGTTGTACTGAACATAAAATGTACACACCACTGCACAATAAGTCTGTAGGACTAACACAAGCGAGGACGATTGCTATCCTTTATACTGCGACTTAAATCTAGCCCTATGACGAATTGCGATTGTTGCAGCCTAAGTAAAAATAAGACATTCTTAAATTTACCTGCTTCATTATCTTCCTAGCCTTTTCACGACTTTGCTGGACTAGGTTTAGGGTTTAGTCTTTGTTGGCTGAAGCTTTGTCACAAACGTTATGTGTAGCAGTTCTCGTGGCCTATCTAACAATGCGACATAGCTGTGTTTTTTAGTGGGTGCAAACCCCACATAACCACGACGTCTCCCCGGACGGTGCGATGTTCGTTAGGCATTTATCACCGCTCAACAAAAAATAAAAAAGGTTTGCACTCTAACCGGATGCAGCTGACTACCAGTGATTTCTATGGAGTGACTGCCTATCTGACCTCCATAAACCCGAAAGAACCTCTTATCGTAGTGAGAAAATATAGACTTTTAAAAATAATAAATCTATAACTTTACAACTTTCCTACAGCATTTACAAACAACAAGGGGATTTACCGTGTTGCCTTTCTACGTTTCGTTTAATTTTTTTTTCTTATCTTTTTTTCGTAGTTTGAGCTAGCTTTGAAACATAGCCTTTTTAGTTAGGCTTCCATAGGCAACACGGAACCCTTATGGCTTGTGATAAGTTTGTTTTTCATAATGTAAAAACCCTCTCCTAGAGAGGAGGCCTGAGTCCCTGCAGTGGGAATGATGATGATGATGATGAATGTAAAAACAAACTTAACACAGATGTGTATTTCTGTTGTCTTTATAACAACAAATCATACAAATTAAAGGAAGTTTCACTACTACGATGGTACGGCGTTCTTTAGGTGTAAAAATTATTTGAATCGATTCAGTTACTTATTCTGAGCAAACTATATTTTCCGAATTTTTCATAATAATTGTGGCAAATAGACAGTGCTGCTAGGATCTTTTGTGATGGTCCAGCATTTTTTTTAATGTATTGCCAAAGTACACACATAATAAATATCCATCCTATCCTACTTCCTATTCTACTAATATTATAAATGCGAAAGTTTGTGAGTGTGTATGTTTGTTACTTCTTCACGCAATAACTACTAAACGAATTTGGATAAAATTTGATACACAGATAGTTTATATAACCTAGATTAACACAAGATAAATTTTATACCGATTTTATCTTCCCGTGGGACAATTTTCAAGTTATAGCGGGTGAAGCTGCTGGCTACAAAAAGTTTGACAGAGTTCTAATACTTTATTTATGTATTTTTCAACATCCCTAAGTACTTTACTTATTTATTACGTAGTTCCATACCCAGTTAATTTCCTTACTCTGGTCACACTGTATTTGCACAATGGGAATTTTATTATCGTTAAATAATATACAAATTATATAAATGTAATCAAATTAAAGCAACCCAAGGTCACTACGGGTATTCCCACTGCTTCTATTTTAAAAGATACAGTATCGTTATCTTACAGAATTCGTAATTATTTGGCACGGGTTAATGCTTAAGCTTGCATTATTTTTAACCGACTTGTAATAAAGCAGGTGGTTATGTATTTTGTTTTTCATGAAGGTTGAGGTGCCGTCACGTAAAAGAACGCTGAGCTAGAATAGGGGATATGGTTGCGCACGTTATACAGTTGTGCCCTGAAGTACTAGGCTATTGTTATTGTGTATTATATTATAAGTGTATTGTCACATTGTAGAATCCTAATAGATACTTTACTAGCTACTTGTACTTATAATTATATAGGAAAATATAAAAAAATAGACAATGTTATTTTAGCTGTCATCGTTCTTATTGCATGAAACGACTCAGTCGCAAAATGTCTCTTTCGCAAAATGTCTACTGGTAGCAAAATGTATTTTTCTCATAAATGCTTTGATTTTTTATTTTGATGATAAGGCCCTTGAAAAAATTATATTTAACCACGTTTTGATTTGAGGATGGGGTATATTGGTAGGCAGGTTTTAGGTAGGGAAGTACCTAACCAATAAGCAATATACTAATTGATGAATCGCGGTACAAAGGCTTGTCCCCAAGTGTACTGTTCCTTATTAAAAAAAAACTCTCGTACTGGACCTCTCACATAAAAATAATGAATATCACGAACTCATAAAATAAAGTAAAAACCTGAAGTAGGTACCTACGTACTTTTATCCATAACATGATTAAAATAACGCTCATTGCATGTCATAATAATTGGGCAATTTATTTTATGCATGGTAAATGGAAATCACCATGTTTGTTTACTTTCTGTACATATATTGTTTGATAAAAAATCCGTAGTACAGTCTGGTTTGTATTCTATATCACTATCACTACATAGTATAAAACAAAGTCGCTTCCCGCTGTCTGTCCCTATGTATGCTTATATCTTTAAAACTACCCATCGGATTTTGATGTGAGTTTTTTCAATAGATAAAGTGATTCAAGAGGAAGGTTTATTATTTTATTATAAATCAATTTCGTGGGGAATGCTGTAATTGACGCTTCTTAGTATTTAATTAATTAACTACAAAATTATCTACCTTGTTTATTGAAATCGATCTTTAACACTTGACTTGGCTTTATAATATTATAATCTTTAATTGGACAATTCAATATTATATAATTATAAAGCCAAGTCAAGTTAGTCAAACCTGTTGGTACAATTTTAGTGTCTTATATCAGGCGTGTAGGTACATTTTCAGCAGCTGTTTTCAGGCCTCTGGATAATTTTTGGCAGCTTATATCAGGCCTGAAGGTACATCTTCGGTAGCTTATGACGGCAGACCTGTAGCACAGTATAAATATGATAATATTACCGTGCCTGTAGGAATATTTTCGCAGAAAACACTTTGTTTAGACCGCTGCTGTTAGGGATCCTTTCTTGCCACCTAGATCCTGTCACTGGTGTAGCTGCTGTCAAATCAAATATTGTTTGTCTCCCCCTACAAGAGAGAGTGTTATGAGAACCCTAACAATTAATGTTCTTAAGCGTGTACTAAACGACCGTAACAGTGTTCATACCTCTTTAAACTATTAAAAGAGCCTTTGAACACACGATTCATGTCTGATGTAACATCGCTTTATCACGTAAGAGTTAAAACGGCAAGGGTCTTAAGTGTCCCGACACCGTAATACGGGCATTATAGAGCATGTTATACAAAATGCGGAGCGAAAGAGGGTTAGGTGCATGTTCGAACTCCTTTGGAAGTGGAAATCGTTCGTGAAAGGCAATAAAAACATCGCACGTTCTAAAGCTGTTGATACCGCGGCCTCGACATAAAGGCCTTAGAAGAAACTTAACTGGTTTTTAGTCAGTAGAAATCTGACACTCCCTTTCGCTCTGTCCTAGAGCGGGAGGGGTTATTTGATAATTTTCCACACGCCCAAAAAAAAAGGTATATAAACTAGGTAGTCACACAAGTTTCAATCTATAGATGACATAAATCTTATTTATAATTCTCTGGTTATGCCTCATATCGACTACCTCGAAATAAAGTTGTTCTTAAACCTAATGTTCTTATAACTAATAATAAGGTTAAGGACTATTATTATAAACTAGCTGAACCCGCGCATGCGTTGCAATGCGTTTTTCCTACCTACCTACCTACTACCCTACCTACCTACTACCCCACCTACTACCCTACCTACTACCCTACCTACTACCCTACCTACTACCCTACCTACTACCCTACCTACTACCCTACCTACTACCCTACCTACTACCCTACCTACTACCCTACCTACTACCCTACCTACTACCCTACCTACTACCCTACCTACTACCCTACCTACTACCCTACCTACTACCCTACCTACTACCCTACCTACTACCCTACCTACTACCCTACCTACTACCCTACCTACTAGGTACCCTACCTACTACCCTACCTAAAAAAAAAAAAAAAAAAGTATCCTATGTCCTTCTCCTGGTTCTTAGCTACCTCCCTACCAATTTTCAGCTAAATCCGTCCAGCCGTTCTTGAGTTATAAATGGAGTAACTAACACGACTTTCTTTTATATAGATATAGATATATAATAATAGTCCTTAACCTTATTTAATGTGGTGTGACCGTCGCGTCGCCGCATCGGACTGCCAATATATAGGTCTCGATTTTGAACCCATGACCCGCATCTCAGATTTTTAGGATCTGTGATGAAATCATGAAGAAACCAGCATGCCTTTTTTTTTTTTGGTTGGCAGAAAATCATCGAATAACCCCCCCCCCGCTCTTGAGCAGAACGAAGGGGAGTGTCAGACTTCTACTGACTAAAAACCAAACCCATGTTCCTTCTTCGCCCTTGTGCTTATGCCTTACGATAATCCGCAGCCCCGACAGATAACCAGCATGCTTGAGAGATATTTCTTGAGGGCATGTAAAGCCAAGTCAGAGGCCCATGGATGGCATAAACTGACACTAGGTTAGATACTTACCACACGATAAAGAAAGAAGAAGTGTTGACGAGCGACTCTGGTTAAACAAGAACCGAAAAACATGGTATCAAATTCCGATTAGTTCAAACATTTTTATTTGCCGTTTTTGTTTGTTTTAAAGGTTCCAACTGATATGTAAAGCCTTGTTAAGACCGTTTCAGTAATTAATCATATTTTTAGTCACTCTGCATTTTGTATGACGCGAAGTTAATTACCCAATCACAATGAACATTACACAGCACAGTCCACTGGGGATTGACGTCACACCTGAAAGTTGTCACAGTAATTCACTGGTAGATGGACGGTCTCTAAACATACATACATATTATTGTATATGTATTGCTTAATCCCTAAACACAAGGATTAGTACTAAAGCCAATACTCAGGTGATAACGGCTTACTAAGTAATTGAGACGGCTGCGGGCCTGGAGTTCGAGGTAGCTATTGATTTATTAATGTTTTAGTAGACCGTAGGTACGTAAAATGTGTCAAAGGGTATTTCAGTGTTAGTATTACAAGGATATTTAAAGCCATGTATAGTTTGTCAACTCCTTGCTCTAGTCATAAAGAAACCTTTAACAGAATTTGAATGAAATTTTAAAAGAATTTTATTAGGCTTTTTAATAAAAATAAATCTTAATAAAAATATTGAACTTAAATTGTATTTCTTTTTTAAATTTTATGTTGTATTTGTGTAATTATTATTGTGAAAAATATCAATGGGAGTAAATTACGTGTGGTATGATGCATCTTAGATGTACACAGGCACACAGATAATCATGTATTCGGGTGTATAAACACTATGGCTATACATCTCGAGCTACATACATACTATGGTCACGTTACGCTTGAACTTAAGCTTGTATACACACGTCTAAAACAATAAACAGTAATTGGATTCATTGCGTTTTATTTAATAAGGTCACCACTCCCCCCAAACCTATGAATGAATTTATGATAAAGGTTTCAAATGTGGGTACACAGAAAACGAAAATCTTTGTTCTAAACAAACTTCTAATAGGCAAAAAGAACCATCAAGAACAAGTGATTTCAAATGAATTGTTTACAAAGTGACCATCAGCAAAAGTTCAAGGAAAGTTCCAAGAAACAATAAATACGAGATATAAAGGCCATCCTTTATTCTATCTAACGAGGACATAGCTAAACATAAAAGCCAGCGTTTATGCTAGACAAACAGGCTGAGTGAATTCAGTAGTTTTCTAGTCTTTCCAAATTTCCTCTGAACCGTACGACGGTAAACTTTTGCCGTTTTCGTTCGAGCGATTCTTTTGTAATCGAGTCACGGACCGGACCGTGCCGGGTCAGACCGGAGACGGTTTGTTATGACGTGGACAACGCTAATAGGAACAAATGCGTCTTTTCATTTATTTAAGTAAAAGGGGACGTTGGAAACGGACTGATAAAAACCTTTAGCATTTTTTTTTCTTGAGTTTTTTTGAACTGCTACTTATCTAAAGATACTTAGTTCCTGTACGGATTTTTCCTGTGGTTGGAAGAAAATCTCTTTTGCTCGATATCCAAAATAACGTAAACAAAACACATTTATTAGCACTCGGGCATCATCCATAGTGTTAGTAACAATGTTTTTTAATAAGTAACGTTGGTAGTCCCGGTATAAGAGACTCCAATCAATCTGCGATTAAACTCAAGATAGTTTCGATACTGATACCAGAAAGAGCAAAAAGGGAAGCCCTTCTTTTATGAATGATAGTTCGCCATGGCAGCCTCTACAATATCCTGACTACGTTATTATGCTGGAAGATATAAGATCGCTGTATGCACGCAAACTATTACTAGTCCACAGGTTGCATGTAAAAATAACGTGCAAAAAAAAATAATCAGTGTTATCAGTTTTCGCACCGACCAACTAGATTTTCAAAATAATAATAGTAAAATTATAATAATAATTTTCGTAAAATCAAACTATATCACTATCTACCAACATGTTTCTTCACCTTCCTAGAAGAACATCTAACTGTATTCAACAGATTACTCAGCCACAAACCGACTTTGAAAAGCAAGTCAGCAGTATTATTACCTTACAAAGCTAATACGGGCTATTCAATAACATACCATATTAGCTTAAACTTAGTGCTTACCTACACCGAAGTGGGTCCTTCAATCCTAATACTACTCGTATGACTCAAGACTAAGTTCCGGCCGCTACTAACTTTGACATTCGATTCCGATGTACTAATGAGACCAGCTAATTTGACGCTTTCAACAGATCTACAGCGTTTATATGGGACTTATATAAATGTAGTTGGTTAAGTTTTCTTGTTCTTTGTAGCACACAATAAAAACGTATCCATAAAAATTGCTATAATATTGCATAACATAATTATCATGTTATGTACAGTCGAACAAACTAATAAGTATACAGCCAGCTAACTTGTATTTACTTTTATGATTATACAGATACATTTAGAGACTGATGTCAAACGATACAGCGTTTGACATTAGTCGCTCAATGCGACACACTTGATAAAACAAAACTGCAATAAATATTTTCAATGTTTAGAATTATAAAGATCTCTACCCTGTATACTTATTAGCTTGTTCGACTGTACATCATGATCTGTCAAAGATCTACTAATGTCAGCCGGGACCAAAGGCTTTATTTGCTTTTCAAGGCACGGAGGAAACTCGGTATGTATGTAATGGATGGTGAACTATCCACAGACCAACTTAGGCAAGCACGGCTCAACCTGAAGATTGATCCGAACAGTTGTTATTATCTAGCCACGAGTTCCTCTACTTCTACTACAACAACTTTAATGTGTATCTTCTCATCTTCCTGCCCTTGTCCCATTTTACTTGGGATCGGTGTAATACGTATTTGTCTCCCATTCTCCCCTGTCAGACGTCACGGCAACATTTAGTCCTTTCTCTTTCATAATTATCATTCCTCACAAGACATCATCCATCATCATTTTTGGGCTTCCACTTCCTCTCCATCCATTAACATTAATATCCATCACTTTTTTAACAACTGTAGTGTGTATATTTTTTAATAAATATCATTGTTGGACTCCATTTTAGAGCAGACTCTGTAGTCAATAACAATAAATTAATAATGAATTTCCAATTCAGTGCATTTACTTTTTGAATAATACATTAATTTCTGTTTACATTTCACTTGCACCCTGTACTCTTAAGGGGACGGTGAACGAACATTTCTCCATACAAACGTAATACCAAAATCATTCGCGATACGAACATAATACCAACTTAAAATTATGTTATTCGGATACAGACGATATTTATGTAGGTTCCTATTAAACTTTTTTTTTAAACATTTACTATTTACGAAATGCAAGCGAATTGCATTTCGTCAATAGTAAATAGCAATTCGCTTGCATTTCGTTAATAGTAAATGTTTTAAAAAAAAAGTTTAATAGGAACCTAGATAAATATCGTCTATATCCGAATAACATAATTTTAAGTTGGTAATAATATGTTCGTATCGCGAATGATTTTGGTATTACGTTTGTATGGAGAATGTTCATTCACCGTCCCCTTAAAAATGTTAATTTCCTCATTTTATAGCCGACAGTATTGTTTGCTGGAAAAACAGTTGTATGAATTCGTTATGCCCATTCATCATTTTATAGCCTTTTCAATTCAAAATCAGAAACAATGGTCCTGAATAATATATAATCTCATGATGAGATGTACCTCATAATACTGAAGGAAAACGTTCATCTTTTCAATGTAAACAAAAATATCTATCAAATATTACAGTCAGCAGGGATTCATATTTTATACAAAAAGTGAAATGGAAAACTGTGTTTTTATTTTAATTTGCTAACTTAATACTAAAGGTAAGCTATATCTGTCGATGTAATGCCTAATAAACAATCCATGAGCTGGAAACTTTGTAGTTTTCGTGACTTAGTACAAAAAGTATCTCTTAATATCCCTAAGTAGTAACAAAACTTCAAAGAAACTTTGCCTTGCCGTGAAAGTAATACAAATAATGAATGAATGAATAAATAAACATCGACACTCCAACATTTATATTATAAACTAGCTGTTGCCAGCGGCTACGCCCGCTACAACTCGAAAATCATCCCACGGGAAGATAAAATCGGGATAAAACTATCCTATGTGTTAATCCAGGTTATAAACTATCTGTGTACCAATTTTTTTCCAAATCCGTTCAGTAGATTTTGCGTGAAAGAGTAACAAACATCCATCCATCCATCCATACTTACAAACTTTCGCGTTTATAATATTAGTAATGTATTACTAGGAAGGACAATAACAACGCTAATTAGTACAACCAATCAGCACTTAGCGTAATACACGATCAATATTAATGTACACACGGCTACACATCAAGCTATACAAAACCAGTTAATCTTGGCCTCACTTTACTAGATCTTTTCGCACAATGAACGATCAGATTATACTGGTTTTGTATAGCTTGATGTGTAGCCGTGTGTACGAACGTACACGTGTACGTTTGGGTTAGTCCTAAGCATTGTGACATTACTACAGTACACGAAATCAGCAACAGTGTGTAGAAACGGCAGCTCTTACAAATTGTGTGCTTCCGAAAATACGGTGGAAACTTCTGCCGCGGATTGCCTTTTGCTTTTTCAGTTTCAATTGTTATTTCTAGTCATAGATTTAAAGTTCGAACCCAAAACAACCACTTCCGATTATTCGGATTCATGTGCGTATGGTAATAATTATCACTTGCAATATCTCGTGAAGGGAAATATCGTGAGGAAACCAGCATGCCTAAGAAATATTTCTCAACGGCATTTTAGGCTCAAAAACTAACACCAGGTTAGGCAATAACCACACGATAAAGAATAGTATCGTCGTTTCTTTTACTTTTTTCCAAGGATCTGTTGCGCCATAAGCTAGGCGGTTCTAGGTGTCTCCTCCGCGGTCTGTGGTGTTCACACCACTCCATTGAAATTACCTCTATTGATTCCTGCTTTGAGCTCCAATTAATTAGGCGATTTGTATTGCTTTTGATGACAAATCATCGTAATATTTCTCTGCAATACCTATATTTTTATGTACAGGTAAATAAGTGACTATCTTTATATGCAGTGTTTTCTATGTGCCTCGGAAAACATGTAAGCCGCTGGTTCCGGATGTCATTTTATTCTCATCTTTGTCAGTCGTTACAAGAAGTCAGTTGTCCTTAAGTTTGACATCGTATTGTGTTTCCGAATCGAGTTGTAGAGATCAAATCGGCAGTAATCATTCATCATCATCATCATTTTAGCCAAAAGACGTCCACTGCTGGACAAAGGGCACCCCTAAGTGTTACCACATTGACCGGTCCCGTGCGCCTCGCATCCAGCGGATTCCCGCAACCTTCACCAGGTTGGCGGTCCATCTAGTAGGAGGCCTTCCAACGCAACGTCTTCCGGTTTGCGGTCGACACTCCAGAACTTTTAGGCCCCATCTGCCATCCATTCTGCGAGCAATGTGCCCTGCCCATTGCCATGCACTTTAAGTGGCAATGGGCAGGGCACATTGCTCGCCTGCCAGATCGGCAGTCACTCCATGTTAAATACTTGTATTCAGCTGCAATCTGGTTAGACTGGAATCCGACCTCAACAATGATAGTTGGGAAAAGGCTAGGTTTGATGATTATGATGATTGAAGCCATATTATTATAAGCAGGTATAAAGTACAAACAAAATTGCTTTTCGTATCGTGTCTTTGTGGCTGCTTAGACTTAAACTATAAAAAAAGATTTTGATCCTTGTCGTTAAGATATTTTTATGTGAAAGTTTATAATAGGTACATATATCACAGTAATATCGTCATTGCACCGACGATATTTCTGTACTATATTATAATTATATGCCAAGGCGAAGCAGGGGCGGGTCACTAGCACTCATCATTCATACTTCAACAACTGGTTTCGATGAATTTCGTATTCAAACTTACTTTATATTACGTTCATAAGTACCTTGGTGTGCGATAATTTTCTACCCCCACACAAGTGGAACCACATGAAATTGTACGTATTTTATAAGAGGCTTATTTGTTGTTAGTGATTACTCCTACATGGTAGTTTGTTATCGTCAATGAATGGTGTGCTATTTGAATTAAATATTCACTGCATTTTCAGTTGTATATATGACTAGCTGCTGCCCGCGACGTCGTCTGCGTGAACGCTATACAGTACCAAAAATACCTACGATTATACCTTTTAAAATAACATTCATTTACCCGTTTCTTCTTTACATTTCATATCTACAGAAAGTGCAGTAACAAAGGGAGACTGTCTCTTATAAAATTGTCCATCTAAAAGGGCTGATTTGCAGCCTGCTTTGAATAAATGACTTTATGGTGATTCTGCTGAATTAAGTCATAAGTTGTGATTGAAGCAGATGGAGAAAATAATGAATAAGGAATACAGAATAGGGTAAAAAAAATACATACTTATAGGACTTCTCGATAAACAACATTAGTGGTTTGGCTCTCCGCATCCAAAATGTAAAGAGAGTCAGGACTACGTACAGCTGCCCGTGTGAGAAGCAGCACGTCCTCTCGTCGACACCCGCTGCCCTCAATGTCTGCCCCTGCGACTTAATGATGGTCATCGCGAAGCAAACACTCATGGGGAACTGTACGCGCTTGAACTGGAACGGGAAGTTATGAGGTATGAGGAGAATGCGTGGTATAAATACTGCATTGCCACAACCCGTAAGAATTTCCGCCTCAATGGTGTGTCTGTGTAGCGAGATGAGTTCAAGGCGGGTCCCGTTACACAACTTCGGAGAAGATAGGTTCCGAAGAAGCATAATCAGGACACCGTCCTTCACCTTGATGGTATGCGCAGAATTTCCACGGGATAATGTGTGGCGTTATCTTGCTCGACGACAGTGTTTATAGAGATGTAGACCACTTCATTAACCTCAATTTCCGAGAGAATGCATTCGTTAATTGCTGCAGCCTGATAATTTTTGGGCGTCAAAATGGCCCGCTCACACACCCAAGAATTCTGTTGGTGCGGTATACGACTGATGTCTCCGTACACACAGCGAATGAGTTCTTCTAAGCTGGATACAAATCTACCGAGAAACTCTGGAAGGACCACCTGTCCAACCCTCTCCTCTGGTAGAGTGCCTTCGCCAAGACTTAGAATGACGTTGGAGAATTCTTGAGCACGTGCATTGCCGCCGAGCCGAGCTCTCATCTAAACTGTGACACCACCCATCAAATGTTCGTTCCTGCGGATGTCCTGCAGGGTTCTGTCCACGGCCTCAACTGCCTTCCTATTGGCCATCGTACACTCATCTCATATGATCAAAGAGCAATCCTTGACCACAAACATGCGTTTCGGCTCTCTCTAAATCGATGGGAGTTTCAAACATGGCATGTGCTGTCTTGCCACCCGGAAGCAGTGTGGCAGCGATTCCCTATGACGCTACAGCAATGGCAATTTTGCCTTGCCTCCTGACCTCTGCAATTATGCCAGTGGTAACTAATGTTTTTCCTGTTCCACCAGGATCATCCAAGAAAAACATTTTACAAAGGTGTCATAAATTAGTTTTTGCTCTGAAGAGAACAAAGCGACATGGTAATTTAGTTTGGTAGTCATTTCGCCCGGATCGTAAATTGTCTCAGCGTTATACTCCCGATTTCCACGGTCTTGATGCGGTGATGATTGGGGAGTTGGTAACCCAATTCGACCAGTGGATTGCCGCCGATAGCAATGACCACGTCTTGAAGTGAACTGTGAGACAGGTGTTCAGCACGCGTTCATCAGTTACTTCGACTTCGTCTCCAGTAGCACTCCCCAAAACTCGAAAAAAAACTTCAGACAGATGATGGCGATACTTCTCCCACAAAGCTACCGGGTTTGCAGTTCTTTTTGAGTTCTGTTTGTTATTATTACATAAAGACAAACTCGATGAATTTCATAAGACATAGATGAAGCAGCTTAAAACTTATATAAACACATTTTTTTAAATTGTATTGCTCATCTCTGAAACGAATTAACGATACAATTTTTAAGAAGAAAATGCACAACTCCATCTATGACTTTTATAAGCAACTATTAACCTCGCTAACAGTGTCAAATTTAAATTATTTGTATCCAAAAAGGGCTTACACATGTAATTCGACTTGATGTTTTTGAAATCTCATAGATGGCGCTGCTTTAAATATATTAATTTAATTTTAATTATGTTTATTGGCCTAAGTTACTTACATTGCGTGATTTTTATATTGTGAAGCTAGCTAATAGCATGGTTAACATAATCACAACATTCAAATATGCGTCGATAGATTACACGTTGTTACAGAATGCGTTGAAGAAATAAAGCTTCACTGCTCGTTCCCTGTAGGTGATAGCGTGATAATATGTAGCCTATGTGTTGACCCGACTCCTAAGTAATATTCGTGCCAAATTTGAAGTAAATCCATGCAGTACTTTTTGAGTTTATCCCGGACAGACAAACAGACAAACAGACAAAAATTCTAAAAACTATATTTTTGACTTCGGTATCGATTATAGATCACACCCCAAGTATTCTTTTAAAAAAATATTCAATGTACAGTTTTGACTTTCCTACCATTTTATTATATGTATAGATATTTTGAATAGTATTTAGTTGTTGGACGTCAACCATATTATCTATTATTTTATATTACTTCACATAATTATCATTTATCGTATAAAACAAGTTAATAGTTTTATTAAGTGATTGCCTCGTAGGTCTAGCAGTTGACAGCACTACTTCTTCTTCTTCTCGAATCGGTGACTCAGATTTTGTTGGACCAGTACGTAGCAACCGGGAGAACTCAGTTACTACAGTCAAGTCCTAGAGCGCAAATACTTCTAAGACGGGAAAAGTTCTGCTAAGTTTTTCATCCGGAATCACTTTGATCGGAGTCAGAATAATTTACAGTCGGTTGATGGCAATACGCGCGCCCCTTATCACATGACACTTTAACATTATAATCTGCCAAGTTTATTTCCATGTGTCACTTACACACACGTTTCTATGAAAAACTTTCATGTCTATTTAAATGTGAATACGAAAGAAAATAAACAAAATCCTTTTATGTGGGGTCGCTTTTCATAAAAGTGAATTAATGTTATAAATTGTATACACAAATTCCAAGAACGCCTTTGGGGAATTACGTAGGAAACACTGTCTTAAAAGCTCGGATTCCATGAATTTGGTTTGTAATAAAAAATTAACATGTTGTTTTTGAACCTAAGTTATGTAAAACTTATTCGTAAAATATCTGCTTTTAAATCGTCTTTTCAAGAAATGGTTGATTTCATCATGTCTAGTCTTTTTTTTCAGCCTTACTGGATGCAGCTCAATACCTGGATTTTACATGGAACGATATCTGACCTCCATAACTCGTTTAGTACTGGGTAATATAATATATTATTATATCCCTTGGTAAGAGTGGTTGTCAGAATTTGGTGGTTTATACAAATAAATTCATATGTCACCGTTAAGACGAATTAACTTGACATTCAAAATGATCTAGTAAACAAACAACTGTGTGTATAACATTTAACAAGCTTCTACCAATACAAATCATTTCACTATATAGAACACAAAAGATTGGCACAAAAAGTAAACGACAATCGTACTCACATAATCCTCGACTTCCAAAATACTTTTCCATCCAAAAATCCTATAAACTCCATAGGCTTGATTCCAAATTGATTTGCGTGGAACAAAGGGGGTCTACAGCCGCAGAAATGAAAGTACGATTTACGTACAGTCATGTGCACTAGTATGTACAAACGTAGCAATTTTTACAAGAGATTTCCTCCTTTAATGTACTGATAAGAATGTTTATTGTTAGGAAGATAGCATTTTGATATCCATATAACTTCGATCAATAATGTACTAGATTCCCGATAAGCGCTTCAAAAACGGCCCGAAATATAAGACCACAAACGTATTTGTGGTCTTATTTCAAATTAGTATGGTCTAATCAAAGCCAACATTAAGACGTCAAAATACCGCAGTAAGCGTTCAAAAACTGCGTAAATAACCACCGTAAAACCAAGGTTTTGGAAGGAATATCTTTTTTTCGGTAATTTAATATCATTATGTGCTTTTTCATAATATTTAAACATAATTAAACTGTAAATATAATTAAATCAGCGAATATTATAATTGTTTGGCCAATGTTTGCTACAACGCACCAACTATTGTATCATGTTCTTGAACAGGGAACGCTAGTTCCGCAATCGAATAAGCACGACATTGTACACAAAATGCTTTTAACCGTATTGCTTAGAGTTTAAGTTTCATTTTAGAATGAATATTTTTGTACTGATGACTTTTTACTTTGGAGCGACATTTAAAACGTTTTGCTTCTAATCTTTCTCCGATGAAAGGGCTTAAATAAATATACTTTACAATGATATTTAAACGTTAAGTTTAAGTATTAAGGTTTATAATCATCTGAAGTTGTTAATAATATTGAACTTTTTTCTAAGATGTTAATTAGATGTTTACGTGTGTGCAAACGTGGCCACTTGAGCGACTTAGTTTTGTTCCTGATGCTTAATCTAGTACTATAATATTATTGATCGAAGCCATATAATGATGAAATAGGCAGCCACTTCATGTAAAATTTTGGTACTTGTGCAGCTACATCTGGTTCAGCTGAAATCTGTTTCCAACATAGTTAGGAAAAGGTTATTTGGGTGATAATTATTTAAAAGAACGAAAAAAAATTGCTGTCTCAGGTTTTTATATGACGTAACAAAATGACAAAAAAGATAATAAACGTTTTTATATACCTATATATTTTTTAAATTTGTATATTATTGCATGTTTTTGCATACCAAATATTTATAAATACTAAAAGACGGAACAAAGAAGAAGTTAACAGCTTGATTTCGAATGGAGCTTGAATTGGTCTATTGCAAAGAGAAAGTTGCTTTTGAATTTGTATAAGTGTATACAAATTTATGATAGTGACTGTACAACCAGATAGCAATTTGTTGCGGCGCCATCTGATCTATTGGAAATTTGAATGGGTTCCGTCGGTAATTTACTCAACTCAATTGTTCCGTCAGTACAACAAAGGAATTATTATGGGTTCACCGAAGAGATTTGCTTGTTACCGCAATATAAATACGACTCTACACGTTTTGTGTTTCGTCATGTGTGTGGTATTATATTATTATGGTAAACTTTGTTGGAAAGTTATTATATTGTTACATGAGGAACAATTTATCAGAATTTGTGAGTCATAATTCAATTGATTTGTAACTTAGCAATCGTCTGTTCAGTATCTAGATACAACGAGTATAATAACGCCCTGATATTTTAAAGATACGATTAATTGTACTAAGTACTTTCGTCAGTATTATTTTTTTTAAATAATATTGGGTTGAATGATAATTTACATTAATTTTGTACCTTCAATTTAACATTTTACAAACATTTGTATAACTATAGTTGTGGTCGGTGTTTACCGATCACGTTTTCAGTGTTAATGATAATGTTAACGACCATGTTCGATAAAAAAACTTATATCGTGGTTCCCTATTCCAGTACTCTCGAGAAGAAACAAACTCAGAGGTCTAATCTTGGTTAAGTCTTTGGGGACCACACAGACAGGGTACCAACCCACAATGTGGAAATATAGACCTACTTTGGCCATAATCCTACAGTCTACCCGAACTAATTCGCATTTCACAGCAGTCGCGTAGTCTGCGAATATGTATTAATGCAAATGTGAACAATGGAACATGTTCTCACTAATTATTTGTATGCATCGCGATTCCACTGAATGCGTTAATTAATTAAATCCACGCATTAGGCTTGTTTCAATGTATAAGAGAATGTTGCCAATAAAGCTTTCGAATTCCAACTCAATGCATATTTTACCGTATTTCCTATCAAGGGAAAATAACGTCAATAAGCGCCAGAAACGGTTCTCAGTAAAATATTAAGTAAGATTATTCAAAAATTTATATTCCACGAAATTTTCCAATTCAGTATAGCGTTGATTAAAATTACGAAATAATTAAATGGTAGGTATCTACTCGAGCCCTGATAGTTTTGTTCGGATTGTAGATTTTAATTGGAAACAACACAAAGAAAGTATTTTAATTAAAATTGAACCTCTTTATTTGAGAGCCCTTTTCGAAAATGGCCAATGTTCAACAGAATCTGACATTAATTTCGTCCTACGTATTTTAGGTTATACTAATAATTACTCGTTATTTTGGTAACAGACAAAGTTAATTGAGGTAAGGTGTTCCGGGCTCTTTACCCGCTTTACTACGAACGTCTTGAGTAAATTATAATTCCACAAGTTTTAATGAAATCTTATTGGTGATATTATGTATTTTTCAAAAAGCTGAAGTCAGATTCGTAGTACATTAGACTACTTGTCTGAACGTGGGCAAATGAAAAGGAGTGTATACTGGTCGTAACATATCATAATATAAAAGATTCTGTGATCCTAGTAAAAGGCTCTAGGCGCGAAGCGCGGAACTTTTCTTCTTAGTCGTCTAAAAAAAAGTTTCGCGACAAATTAATAATATCAACATGTCGCACGCAAATTTTGCTTAGTGGATACAAGGCTTGAACGTTAAGTTAATACCAACGTCGTTTTTAAATCAAAACCTCAAGTAACAAACATAGGTAAGTATGAATGCTTTCTTAAAATCATGAAAATATTATCTGTGAAGATTTTTTTATTAATTAGCGTAATGTTTACACTGCGCGGGTCTCTGTAGTTTGTGCTTACCCCAAAGGACAAAAGAGTGTATTGTAGGTTTTTAATAATTTATTTAAATCTCAAACTCGAACGTTTCGTGAACAACCATAACTTTTAAAATCCTTAGCTAAGAACCGTGCCCTATGTGATAAATTAACTTTTTCTTAACCATTACACCAAGATGTTCCATCCCACAACGACAATCAATCAATCAACGTCAAAAATACGCTAGCAAAAATCTAACCACAATATTCCCATTCCATTAAAGTCAAAAAACCTTAAGAACAAGTCCTCAGAAAGCACTAAAAACTTCCATAACACCATTGTCGTAGCGGCCAATATTCTGACAAGAAAATTAATATGGCTTGGTCAGCGAAGTGGCCGGAACTCCGTCCAATATCATTTGCCTTCCCTATTGTTAGTCGAGTGTAGTAACTAGAGATGGGTTAGTGCATTCAATGGCTTTGCAAATTTGCCTCCGTCGGACTGTAAGCATGATAAAATGCACACTCAAGAGGAATAGAGTCACTACACTATTATGCTGGCTTGCATTATTAGGAAGCTAGATAAATAGGCAACTAGAGTGATATATCTTTACTGTTTGACGTTACAGACGCTGAATGGAGCTTTGTTTACGAGGCTGGTTGTTTGTTTACGTTGTCTTTATTATTTAGTTGGAAGAATAACGTGTCCCTTCTTGCGAAGTTTTTGTTTTGAGATAATTTTGAGTCAATTACGGTGGGAAGTTACGCTTTGGGAGTTGGAAATCGGGTCGTCCCTAGATTAAGGATATTTTATTTCAGTGCTATTCCTTTTTTGTAACAATGCAGGCGCTTTTCTTCTAATGAAAGTTTGAATCGTCATTCATCGTTGTAGGTATATGAGTAGTTCTAGGCATAGCAGACCCCAAAGCAATTCTCCAATTTCGTATTAAAATGTTTTCGATCAGGAAATTCGTTTTGTTTCAAAGAAATTGAAATCAAGCCGTCAAAGATCTTACAATATTTCGAACAAAAAAAGTCAATGAAGCGTCAATAAAAAAGCACAAAGGACAGTGCCTAATTGAGCGTCGTCGAACAAATTGAAACAATGTTAATCGAAATACACAAAGAGTGAAAAGAAATATTTTACAAACAGAAGCTAATGTTTTTTATTCATATTTCAATACCAGGCAATTTAACGTTACTCTTCTTCCTTATAATTTCCTGGTACCTTTCTACTTAACATTGGAATATTTTGTAAAAAGTCATTTAGAGAGGATCAAAGTTTTCCAATAAGCTTAAGAGCCTATTGTAAACGGTGTTATGGCGCGGCATTATTACAGAGTGGCTCATTAATAGGAAACGTTATGCATGAGTTAGGTACGCAATTCTTTGGATCATTTTCTTTTAAATGGCTTTATAAGTGTCTAAGACAGTCATCATTCTCATGGTATATAAAGGTATCTTTGTTTTAAAAATATTTTTCGTAGCATTTTCTTTTGAAATGACTTTGTATGATAAGCGAAACAAATTAGCCGTTCTTGATAAAGTTATTAATAATTTTGTTCAAACAATCTTTCTCATAATACAAGAGCAATTTCAATCGACATTATTAGCGCAAATTCGCAATAATATTTCCGACCTTTTCCGTGCTCAGGTGATTTATGAAAAAACGTCGCAATAAACCAAAACCTTGACAAAAGACATGAAAAATGTTCTCAACAAACTAGACTTTATATCTCGTCTCAAAATATCAAATAGTAGCCTATATCTTACACATGAGAAGAGGGCTTAGACAATTTCTTGCAGTCCCCTATTTGATTCATTTTCTAGTCGTAAAACACCCGGCAACGTACCGACCACAGATATAGATAGACCTAGATAACGCAAGTATCACGATCTGTATGAAATCGAAGCGTGCCATTTTTTGACTACCTATTATGACGTCACCAGCACTAGGTATAAATCAGAAAATTAAATCGATTCAAAGACGCCACCGCGTACGGTGCCTGCTTCGCCCCAGCCCCTGTCTTTTACACGAGCGCCGACGCGACGTAACGTCCGACTAGCGCTAGTACACCGATGCAAACTGAGTGCGAAAGTAGCCACTTACGATTTTTGTACGTAAGCTAGGCACGAAAAGTAGCACGCGAAGTAGTTGCTCTTGCGTTATTCTATGTCTATCTATATCTGTGGCGCCAACTATTCTGGCTTCCATCTTCTCAGTTCACTGCCGACTGGCTATAAGACAAAGAGTGTTTTTAAAAACTTCAGTCCGTATTCACAAGAGTTTCTGGGCTAAAGATAAAACGCAACTTCTGTTGTGGTGTGACCGAGTTACTCGGCGGAGACGAAAGCATGCTTCATGGGACTTTATCTCCGCATCTACGTGCATAGAAAGTAAGCTATGCATTTTAAATTTTCTGTTTAACAAGGAATGTTGGTTTTGGTTGAAACGGTGGTTGATTAATATGAAGTTTTTTTTGTTTTTTCGTAGGATAGGTTGTATGTTCCTTCGCAAAATATTTTCAATATTTCATTCCCACTCTTTGATTTACCCCTTAGCCTTTTTAGAATACCAGCGCTGTGACATTTGTCTGCACCATACTGAGATAGGGGGGGCCTTTTGGCCTCTTACACGACCAATTTTAATTTAATATGTCTTATTTTTAAGATTTTTTATGTTATTTTTATTTATTTTTTGTATTATTTTAACATTTCGTTTTGTCTCATGTGAGACTAGAAAATACATTTTCTTTCTATCTTTTTATCGTAAGTTACTACTTATTCTTAATAATTGGAATATTACAAATTTGAAACACTTTAATGTATTAACATCAAAAGTTATTTGCCCTACACAAAGCATAACTTTGTAGTAGGGTAATTGCTATCGTAAACTGTCAGAAACATTCAAGTACAAAAGTAGCAAACTGTACTCAAAACTACACAAACATGAAGTACCTGTAACTATCCCATATTAGTAAGTTATTAAGGCGAATCAATAACTTCAGAGTCTGTTAAAAGCAGCAACATTATACGATATGATACATCCTGGGGCAGTATCCCTTAAATTTTGTGGTTCTACGAAGTACAGTCACCTGCAAAATTGCATGGATACTTTAGTGTCTATTTTCCTGTGAACGTTTATAGTCGATAACTCGTTTACGTTAGGTCGCGTTGTTTCTCGCTTCATACGATTTTCTTTCTGAATTGTCTATGCATTTTTGCAGGTGACTGTACCTATACGATGAAACCTCTTCGTCTTCCTCTCCTTGTCTCCATGTTTCCAGGTACAGAATAATTGCATCGAAGACTATGTTAGGTTAGTAATACACTTAAGGGTATGATCTATTTAATATCGGTGCCTTGAACCATCCTGAGGTTATCAAGGCATCGATCGTATCATGTTACTAGTCAATTACAAATCAACCTTGTGCCTATCGATGAAGCAACCAGATACGATTAATAACTTCTATGTTAACAATTGTCTCATATACATATTAACCCTAGAAAGATAACCATACCACGGCATACGTTAAAGATAACCATACACTTCATAGGCGCACCCTTTTATAACATGTGTTTTTAATTGATTTAATAAAAAATATTTATAATTTATGATATTTATATATGAATGCCTTGTGGCATTAAGTCCGCCTATGTACCACTATTGTACATGAAGTTTAAATAAATAAATAAATATTGTGTTAAAAGGTAATACTATAAACTATAAATTTTAAATACGTTTTTATGTTATTTGTTTATTTAAAATAATTTAAAACTAAATAAGTAGATCTCTAACAAAAATCGACAGCCTTATGCTTCAGGAAAATAAACACTTATAATCATCTTATAAAAAATGTTTTTTTTCTTATAAGCTGTTTGACTACAATATAATAAGTATAAAAAAAATATCTATCATCAAAAAAAAAAACTTCAACATCACTCCCAGTACAAATTAATCGATTCTTAAAAGTTTCATAAAAGATAATCATACGCCTCGCGAGCGCACAGACTCGTCATATGAACAAAACTATAGAACTTACAGCATGGGAACTGCTATCCCGTGAAAGGGCTAACCGACGACTGAGTTGGCTCAGAAAGACAAACAAATACACGCGTCGCATAAAAAACTATAGCAATATGTTTCCCGCGCAGGCGCCTCTGCGACGTGGGTTATCTTTCTAGGGTTAAGCGTTCATCTTGAGAAGCAATTTATTCATGTTTCAACTTATGACTAACGTTGAATTGATCTCATTGGAAAATAGATGCATAAAAAAGAAAAAGTTTGGTTATGGTGTAGAAAAGACATGTTTATTGATTACTTTAATATGTAACGTTAATTACTGATCAGTTATTTCTTTGGTACGCGTAAATATGAAATATTTTGTAAGTAATGTTCATTGTTTATTCGGGGTAATTAGATATAGTAACATCGGCTTACTGGTTTCTACGTAAAATACACCAGTAATAAGCCACAAAATACACCACATTTTCGGTAATTTATAGCTTAATACAAGTCAGCGAATTAAAAAATCTCTTTTATCATTACAGCTAAAATATGTAGGCATTTATTTTCGCTTAGTAAAAACATTCAAATAACATTTTGAACAGGATACCGGAAAAATTATTAGGAAGACCAAAAATATATTTCATTCTTTATTATTCCGCTATTTTGGGCTAAAACAAGGGGTTTTAAAATTACAGAACACGGCGATAAGGCAGTTTTTCATCCTATAATAAAATTGGAGGGATTCACCGGATGTCTCGTTTGTAATATTTGCCATGGCGCATAGCTTTTGTTTTTATTCATTTTTGCGTCTCCGTTTTCGGAAATGGCTAAGCATTTTTAAATAGATTTCGCCATTTTAAATTCAATTTTGCTCTGGGTGTGGAAACTTGGTTCTAGCTGACTTCGAAAATGTAAAAAAATTGCCTTGGCGTCAATTATTGTCCGGTTTATTGGGGATATATTACTGTATGATTCGATGCTATGAGTAAAACCTTACCATTCCCTATGATATTAAGACTAATTTCAATTATGAAAATATGAAGTTACCACAGAGCTGACAGTTCCATCCGTTGCTCCAGAGTGAATTAGCGAAACTCTTTGTTTAGAAGGAAACAATAAAAAGCCGACAAAATAAATAAAACAGTCATGCTTCAAGCATTCCTTACAGTCAACCCGTGAAGCGATCTCAACGTTACACTTGCGTAAATCTCGACAGAAAAAAAACCAGTTTATTCTTTTCCTTAATCAAGTGAAGTGGCGCGCACTTTTCATATTATGCCAGATCGTGGTTTACAGTCTTATTCGGAGTTTTTCCCACTCCACGAACTAGGTGAAGAAAATTGCTGCTACCAGCCATAAATTATCTTATAGATTTCATAAAAGTTATTTTCAAAGTTAATTTTTGTAATATACTTATTGTATTCATATTTATATGATAACAAAGGAGCTGGTGACTTAATAATAGCAGCTCGGGGTCGATCTTCAGGTTAAGCCGCACTTGCCTGAGTTGCTCCGTCGATGACTGACCACCTATTCAATAGCCGTTGATCCCTACTTTCAATTGTAGATCTTATAAAGTCGTTACAGGTAGTCTGTGGCTTGCAAGTCTCACAACCAGTCTTACTAAGGGGTATCGTATTATTTAGTACTAACTGCAACTGTATTCAGCTCCATCTGGTTGGATTGGAAGCTGACCTGAACATTGTTGGTAAAAGGCAAGGCAGATGATGAAACTTAATTGTTCGTATTTGTATCAATTATTATATTTGAATACTTCAATTTATTTGGTGTTCGACTGTGGTTTAAAACTCGTTTGGTTTGACCACGTGGTTTACATTTTCATGTGAAGTTTTCCCGACTTCAGGAACTGTTGAATTGCTGCTGCACCAATAAATTATTTTCATGTATTCGTAGATTTCATACACGTAAATAAATAATGAATCAAAAAAATTTTGGTATTCGTACGCTTTTATAATGCGAAAACTGCAAAATAATATTATTTTGAAAGAAGTTTTTGGTGTTTAACAATCTTTGGCGTATCTTTTGGTCGACTGTAGTAGATGATAGGGTTATTATTTAATTAGTGCACAAACAAAAATTGCATAAGCGTAGGTAAGCGTGCCTGGGAAAGCACGTAAAGCTGTTGGTCACGGCTGTTATTTGTAAATCTTTGACAGTCGTTACAGCTACAGATAGTCAGTGACCCGAAAATCAGACAGCCAGTCTTAATAAAGATATCGTACTCCCCAGAACTAACTGGGTTGAGCCGGTCACAAAGGCAGTAGATAGAATATATATGATTTTACAAAGCTATTGGTTCTTGCGATAACAATGTTATAAGCCAGAGCAATGTCCTTTGGTTAAGCTTGCTCTAAATCCGATATACTCGTCCCAGGTGGTATTAAAACAACATAATACTTATACCACATAGTATGTAAGTACATTAGTACAATGTAACCCTTCGGCAAATAAGCCAATACGACTGATACGGGTTCGACAGGGCCAGATGATATATGTCCGATTGATTATTGAGATTGCAATCTTTTTGTGATTTGCGGGGATTTGTGGGTGACGAGGCTATTGGCTTATTATTGGTTTTCTTATGGCCAGTGTTTATGAAAGATTGTTAATTACTTCCCCGGTATAGATATTAATGTTAATTTTTTTTCGTATATTTTTAATGTCATCACGATTGGTTGCGACTAAAATTGACGCAAGTACTATCAAAAACATAAACAAAAGTTATATTAACAAGAATGGTTGATATTATGCAAATAATAGAGGATAGGAACAACAAATACGATAAAACAGCTAGCGAAATTTGCCTAACCCTTCTGGAAAAGCAGGCGTGTTGTGTATGGTATGTTGTGATATTAATATAGTAGTATCCTCGAAGAATACAGCCCGTATGTAGGTATAGATAATGTAGTACAATATACAATATTATACAGAGTGAAAGGGACATAAACGCAGAAACGCTTATAAGAAATTTTACACAGAAATTTACTATAAGTAATCATATTATACACATCACATATTATAAAACAAAGTCCTCCGCCGCGTCTGTCTGTCTGTTCGCGATAAACTCAAAACCTACTGCACTGATTTTCATGTTGTTTTCACCAATAGATAGAGTGGTTCTCAAGAAAGATTTAAGTATATATTTTTTCGAAATTCAACCCTTAAGGGAGTTAAAAAAGGACGAAAAATTGTTATGATAGTTTCCGCATTCACGTACATTGATAAAAAAACTCCGAATAGTTCGGAATGGTCTAGGTCAGGGATGGCGAACCTTTATGAATCATCGGGCCATTTTTTCTAAAAAAATGTTTATTGAGACCTTACAGTGCCATCAAATAATATTGTTTAGTGGCAAATAATTAAACTAAATATTTTCAACTAAAAGCTCTTTTTTTGTTACCAAAAAGAAAAAACTTGACAAATGTCGTAATAAATGTTTCAATTCTACGTGTAATTCAAATTAAAGTAAGATTGCATCTTGGACTGGACTCCTCTACCAAACGGTTTCTAATCAAATCTTATGTTAAAGGTACATCTTTGAAAATAATGACACGTAGACATAGTTGAAAATATGGTTAAAAATTCGATGGTGTGCCTAAAATATTCTGCAACGTGCCATCAATGGCACGCGTGCCATTGGTGCGCCATCCCTGGTCTAGGTACTAGCGTTTGACGTGCGCCCATGTGACTTCCACCCTGTATAGCTACTCTAGACGCAAACCAGTGCTATAGCTGTGGTTAGCTGTTGCTTGACGATAATGAACCGGTCTTAATCGCAGACTACACCATAATAGGTTAATTTGGAAGAGAATAACTGGATTGATGCGTGTGTGGCTTCAGTACTGGACATCCCTCTATATCTTCTATACTTATAATAAATCTGTAGAGAGGTCAATTCTGTACATGATATATATTTTCAAAATAACTATCAGGGGGTAATTAGTGATCGATACTGATGCCAAAAATGCAATCAGTAAAATTTTTGTCTGTCTGTCTGTCTGTCTGTCTTTCTGTCTGTCTGTCTGTCTGTCTTCCTGTCTGTATGTTCCTTATAGAAACAAAAACTACTCGACGGATTTAAACGAAACTTAGTACAATTATTCTTCATACTCCTGGGGAGGTTATAGAATACTTTTTATCACGCTACAATCAATAGGAGCAGAGCAGTGAAGGGAAATGTTGTGAAAACGGGAGAAGTTGCTCCATTTTTTAAGCTTCCGTCGCGTGTGCAGCCTTAATGGTTAAAGCTACATAGAAATCATTTGTGACGGAAATGTTCTACATAAAATTATCTAAAAAATATCCCACAACAGCATATGTCTATCTTTTATGGTTGACTCACAATAACACGTGTAACTCCCGATAGCTTAGCAGTTCGGAGCTTTCTGATTATACAGGGTGGAATTTTGTAATGTCACCTGGAGGGAAAGTACTCTTAATACTGCAGATAGAAAATTTTACTCAAAGGAAACATTCCTTTATTTTTGAATAGAAAGCAAACTGCATTCAAAGATTTTCGAAAATTCTCTTCTCCCACACCCGGGAATCGAACCGGCTAAAATCTGAAAAAAATATACCCTGTACTTTTATTGCATCGATCGTTAGGGTCAATTATAAGGATGAAATCTCTCTAACAAACATGATAAATTAAATGAAAGGAAAACCTGCCTGCGAGATTTTTTTTTGTGGGGATATGTAAAAAATCATATTTACATGAAATCTTATGCGAATGACAACGAGTTGAGAGTTGAAGTTCAGAATACGATTTATAATATTCACCACAACACTTTAGGTTACTAAAATGAATTCGTTAAAAGAATAAATTTGTGTATCCAAGAGAATGGAGCCCATTTCGAGCAACTAATTAGTTGGTTTACCATTTTTTGTAAATAATTAAATTAATTTAAGATTTCCTGGTTTTCTTTTCATTTAATTTATCATGTTTGTTAGAGAGATTTCATACTTTTATTTGACCCTAACGATCGGTGCAATAAAAGTACAGGGTATATTTTTTTCAGATTTTAGCCGGTTCGATTCCCGGGTGTGGGAGAAGAGAATTTTCAAAAAAATTTGAATTCAGTTTTCTTTCTATTCAAAAATAAAGGAATGTTTCCTTTGAGTAAAACTTACGTACTCAAGAAGCTTTTTGTTACGTAAGAAAATATGGACGTCCCGACTTATTTATTACTGTAACTACCAAGCCCAAGTGGGATGAAATCACTCGGGAGCTTCTTGAGGGTCAAGCACCGCATGACCACCATAATATTATCGCAAGAGTTTTTCATTTAAAATTAAAATCAATGATAGATCTACTTACCAAAGATAACATTTTTAGTATAACGCGGACGAAGTCGCGAGAGTAAGTAGCTTTTGCCCGCGACTTCGTCCGCGTTATACTAAAAATGTTATCTTTGGTAAGTAGATCTATCATTGATTTTAATTTTCCGTCCATATTTTCTTACGTAACAAAAAGCTTCTTGAGTACGTAAGTTTTACTCAAAGGAAACAATCCTTTATTTTTGAATAGAAAGAAAACTGAATTCAAATTTTTTTGAAAATTCTCTTCTCCCACACCCGGGAATCGAACCGGCTAAAATCTGAAAAAAATATACCCTGTACTTTTATTGCACCGATCGTTAGGGTCAAATAAAAGTATGAAATCTCTCTAACAAACATGATAAATTAAATGAAAAGAAAACCATGAAATCTTAAATTAATTTAATTATTTACAAAAAATGGTAAACCA
Source organism: Diarsia dahlii (assembly GCA_949775195.1). Taxonomy (NCBI): domain Eukaryota; kingdom Metazoa; phylum Arthropoda; class Insecta; order Lepidoptera; family Noctuidae; genus Diarsia; species Diarsia dahlii. The sequence goes on from OX459201.1 coordinate 11,214,459, forward strand.
ACTAATTAGTTGCTCGAAATGGGCTCCATTCTCTTGGATACACAAATTTATTCTTTTAACGAATTCATTTTAGTAACCTAAAGTGTTGTGGTGAATATTATAAATCGTATTCTGAACTTCAACTCTCAACTCGTTGTCATTCGCATAAGATTTCATGTAAATATGATTTTTTACATATCCCCACAAAAAAAAATCTCGCAGGCAGGTTTTCCTTTCATTTAATTTATCATGTTTGTTAGAGAGATTTCATCCTTATAATTGACCCTAACGATCGATGCAATAAAAGTACAGGGTATATTTTTTTCAGATTTTAGCCGGTTCGATTCCCGGGTGTGGGAGAAGAGAATTTTCGAAAATCTTTGAATGCAGTTTGCTTTCTATTCAAAAATAAAGGAATGTTTCCTTTGAGTAAAATTTTCTATCTGCAGTATTAAGAGTACTTTCCCTCCAGGTGACATTACAAAATTCCACCCTGTATAATCAGAAAGCTCCGAACTGCTAAGCTATCGGGAGTTACACGTGTTATTGTGAGTCAACCATAAAAGATAGACATATGCTGTTGTGGGATATTTTTTAGATAATTTTATGTAGAACATTTCCGTCACAAATGATTTCTATGTAGCTTTAACCATTAAGGCTGCACACGCGACGGAAGCTTAAAAAATGGAGCAACTTCTCCCGTTTTCACAACATTTCCCTTCACTGCTCTGCTCCTATTGATTGTAGCGTGATAAAAAGTATTCTATAACCTCCCCAGGAGTATGAAGAATAATTGTACTAAGTTTCGTTTAAATCCGTCGAGTAGTTTTTGTTTCTATAAGGAACATACAGACAGGAAGACAGACAGACAGACAGACAGAAAGACAGACAGACAGACAGACAGACAAAAATTTTACTGATTGCATTTTTGGCATCAGTATCGATCACTAATTACCCCCTGATAGTTATTTTGAAAATATATATCATGTACAGAATTGACCTCTCTACACGAAGTGAGACGAAGTCACTTACTGTTTAAGTTTGTATGTAGGAAGTAAACTAATGCTAACTAAGCTAATGACCGAATTAAAAAAAAAACACTGTTTCTATGCATGGGTTCTGGGTCAAAAACAAACCCTGCTTAATATCACATTTTTTGCAGTTGGAGTCGTGGGCGAAATGCTAGTAGAAGAATACGTGCCTTTGACAAAACTTATCACATTAAAAAGTCTTCTAAGATTTATACCAATAATGATGAGTAAGTACTTGAGATTAAATAGGTTTGATTTGATAAAATTTTCTTTAAATTACCTATAAGTCCCTTGAATACCAACTCTTTATCAAATATAAGTTTTTAAACTGACATGGTCACTGACACTACTATTAATACCTACTATGAACGGGATATTTACCATGATTTGTTATTGTTTCGAGTTCCCGATATTTGTTTTTTTAATTGTCCTCGAAATGTTCACATAACATAACATTAAATCACGCCTGTATTCCCCGAAGGGTTAGGCAGAGGCACCCTCACTTCTCCAGTAGTCACGTGTAATAGTTGGCGAGCCTATTGCCATCAACTGGGCACGTATCCAAACTCTTTGCTTGCTCTTTGTAGCTGTAACTGATAACTGGGCCCCGAGTCTGCTATTCAATAGTGTCAGAATGATCTCATAATTGTTGATTTTGACAACACCAAACTTCTTAAAATCAACTATTATGAGATCAATGATTGACCATTCTGACACTATTGAATAGCAGACTCGGGGCCCTGCTCTGTTGGTTGAGTGGTCGCAAGTGCGACTGCTGTGCATGGGGTCTTGGGTTTGATACCCGAGTCGGGCGAAATGTTTTTCCATCACTTTCGCAGAAGCAGCCACGCATTTTTCTATAATAGTTAAATACAGTGAAACCTGGTTAAGTGAGACCTCAAGGGACCTGAAAATTTGTCTCACTTATAGAGGTATTCCACATATCCAGTGCCTCAGATATCCAATATCTGTCTCATGGGACCTCAGCATGAGTTCCAGTTATGGAGGTTTCTCACTTATCCAGGTCCCACTTAACCAAGTTTCACTGTATACGACATCATGTCCCACTTATTCAAATAATTCTATACCTAATGCTTATGCTAAGTTGGTTTAAATCCAAATAATTAACGAGCCCTATTAAAAGCAGCTCACCGGAGCGTTACTAAATAATATGATTAAATTAATACACTTTCCTCCTCGTCTTATAATAAGTTGGCTGCTAAGCTACCCGGATTCATGAATTTTACATTTTAAACCTAACACAATTGCGTATCTACGACTTAAGTTAATCTTGTAAATCCAACCTTCTAAATAAAGTGAATTAATAAAGTCATGGTAGGTATGTATTTGAGGAACGTGAAACTATGAACCGTATGTTTATAAAGATAAAGGAGTAAAATGGTGGCATGACGGTTGATACCTCTATCAGATATAAAAAACAAGAAAAAAACAACGAGTTGCCAGTATAATAGGAGAGGGAGGGGTGTTGGCAGTAAGGTGGAAATTGACTATATATGTGTGGATTTGTAATTGGCTTTTTTTTTTGGCTATGTTTTCCTTTTTTTTATTTGTTCTATTATTTTGTCTTATTAGTCTTTCATATCCTACATAAATTAGACTGAAGGATTCCAATCTACTGAGGTTTATGTCATGGTTTTGTTAATAATTATGTTTTTTTTATTAATAAACTAAAAAAAAGATGATGATGTTGTTTGTCGAGATATTTGTCTTTTAAATAGCGGAAGCATAACTGCTAAAGGCAAAATTGACATCAGTTTATAATATTCAAATAAAATGGGCAACTGTTAACTCGCACGACGAGTACTACCAAAAAATGACGTAATAAACGAATATTCTGCGCTCAATGCATCGCTTGTCATTGGCGAACGTTGTTATTGCTTACTCTGTGGTTTTGCACATTAACTCTGTCACAGGAATCACAAGTAACAGGTTTTTCAGCACCTATAACATTTTCACAACTTTAGACCGTTTTGCTGCAAATATGAGCGCCATGTCATGTTCCCATAAAACAATAATTTGTCGCCAGAGACAGGTTTCCTACGACAGACATAGATATACCTAGATAACGCAAAAGCACTTACTTAGCGTGCCACATCGGGTGCCTGGATTAAGTTTTTTTTTTTATACTTAACGAGGTTACTGTCACAGCTAGCTACGTTTCAAACGACAACGTTAGGTCGCTACAACTTATGAACATAATTATAAGAATAAGAATATTTTTTCGTATGAAAATTACAATCGTTGCGTTGATTCCTGAAACTCACACCATAGTCTAGTCAAGACAACAAGTGCTTTCTTGATGAACTTTTTTCAGCAGTCTCCGAAAATTATGATTGAGGTGTCATTCGATTCGGAATGGCATCCCGATGATTTTCAAAAAAAAATGAAGTTCCGCTTGCAAAAAATGCAAAAGTTATTAACAATTAACTAAAAAATTAAAAACGGGTTTAGTTTTTTGCAAATATCTCAAAATCGAATTATTTTTTTTCAAATTTAAAAAAAGATTCAAAAAGAGGAGAAAATTTCCTAAAGAATGTTCTAACTCCCGGAATTGTAGGACCAATATTAATAACTTTCCCATCCGGTTGAAAATACGCCCGAAAACGAGTACTCCGGCTTGCGCAAGCTACGCTCGATTCGGACCTTTCATGACTAAATATTATTTAAACATATTAAATATGAAAATTAAAAATTGAAAAAACTCTGGCGCCTGAAGATAGATCAATAAACAATAATCAGTGGTCCAAAAGTTTTTATCGCGAATTTTCAATAAGTTATCCATTAGTTAATTAACGGTTTTTTGTAGCACGAACATTAACATTGTAAGTGCAATAATTGTTAAACTATTATTCTGAGATTTTTTTCCTTTCGTAGAGCTATTTTTCAAAGATCGTAAAATAGATTTTCGTTGAAAAAATTAAAAAAATGTTAATTTTCATTTTTTTATTAACAATTTACCGAGGTGAAAAATTACAAAGCTTCATTAGACATTAAAAAAATCATTTTTTTTAATAATATTATTATTGAACCGTTTTTTGATGATCAGAAGCTACTTAAAAATTATTTTTAATATTTTTTATCTCCTGTTTAAACAATTTTTATAAACAAATGCGTTGTTTATGAGACAAATTAATTATTTTTTTAATAACATAATCTTTGATGATAACTACGATTCTTTTTAAAAAATTCGTTTCTTTAAAAAATAAAGGTATTGCTTAAAAACGCATTTGTTGATTAACAATTATTTTCTTCCACTTCTAATTAATCCCATATCCCATATCTTCCCGTGGGTGTCGTAAGAGGCGACTAAGGGATGTACCAGAGAATGGGCAGCAGCGTTCTCTGTGCTTTTTGTATCGACCGTACTGCGATCGCCAACCCGCCTGCCAAGCGTGGCGATTATGGCAAACCCCCCCTAAGCAAAAATTACACTTAGGAGAGGCCTATGTCCAGCAGTGGACGTCTTTCGGCTGAAATGATGATGATGATGACTTCTAATTAATATTAAGGAATCATTTTTCTTAAATCACCAGTTTTTGTCTTTTCTTTTCGATAGATAAAAAAAAATATTGTTTTATTAAAACTTTCATTGTTTACGTAATAAACAATTTGTTAAAAACCAATAAATTAAAAAAAAATAATTCGATTTTGAGATATTTGCTAAAAACTAAACCTGTTCTTAATTTTTTAGTTAATTGTTAATAACTTTTGAAATTTTCGCAAGCGGAACTTCATTATTTTTCGAAAATCATCTGGATGCCAATCCGAATCGAATGACACCTCAATCATAATTTTCCGAGACTGCTGAAAAAAGTTCATCAAAAAAGCACTTGTTGACTAGACTACTAGGTATCACACTTGTATAGTAACAAAATAGTGCTTATGACATCATATTAAGTATTATTATTATTATTATAAATGGGCCTGCTTTTGACTTCAATCTTGCCCTGAGGGCAGAGATGATGTCGACGATGGAACGAGCTTACCCAGCAGAAGCCTGTTTACTCGCGACTTAAACAGATTAGGGTTATATGAACTCGGAAAAACCGACGCAGGCAGGGAATTCCACTCCTTGGCTGTGCGCATAAAGGACCCAGCAAAGCGCTTCGTTCGAATGTGTGGAATGTCGACTAGGTATCGGTGATACCCTGCAGTACGTCTAGTCTCCCGATCCAAGGTGGGATCAGCTCAAGTAGTTAAAAAATGGCACGCTTGATTTTCATCATCATCATCATCGCTTGCTTTATCTTGGCACATCTACATCTGTGATTCCTACAAAGTATGTGGAGCTATTTGATTAGGACCCTAGAGTTTGCACTTTTATTAAATTTTTTGCCTTTCCACCATGCAAGTCTTCAATCAAGACAGTGGTTACATGTTTAAAGCTATATTTAGCGCCAGCTTTAACGACAAATTAATGTAATTATGGTAAATTAAAAGCTGAGGCCGAGTTATCCGTCTTTAATAATAATCTCAGCGCAATTTGGCATCATTCCATTTGAAACTGTTGTTTGTTATTTAGACATCGCATTTATTTTGCTCTGAATTATTTTGTGACAAAGAGAAGTATTCATATTATAATTCCTAAGTATTTTATGAGTGGAGAAACGTTTCGTATTTGAATAACGAAATAAAACGCTCTTTTGTTTCTGAAGTTTAAATCTTCCCTTTAGCTGTTATTGTTTTTCGGTAAATTATATCACTTTAATGTTTAAATAATTCATTGTAATGTTTTGTTGGTCTTGCTTTTGTTTGCCGTCTTTGAATAGATGTTTTGTACCCCGCATTAATCTGTATGGTACTACTAGAAGGTAGGTAATAATTATAATAGATCAATAATAATATTATGATTCAGTATTATGTGGATATTTTAAGCCCGGTTTCTACTAAAGCAGAGACTAGTAGAGCGCCGGTAGACGAACAATATATACGACCAATGGCAACGGGGAGACGACAGATGTGTTGAGGATTTCAAGCACTGATTGGTCGATTCCCGCACGTTTCCTTTTCTTCCGGTCGTCTCCGCTTTTCTTGAAACCGGGCCTTAAGCCAACCTCATAATAGCGTCTGAGCAGTCGGGGCTGAGGTTTCTATTTTCCTGCCGTTCTCGTATATTGTCATCGGTCTCACAAAGGTAGGTTCTCAGTATTTTATTTATTAGATTTACGTGCCAATAATATCGCATTGAGGATTTCAAAACCTCCATTGTAGTCTATTGGCGCGATTCGCACAAATCTTCGAGGTTCACAACACTACAATGGGCATTCCAATATAAATTTATATCTGCTATCCGAGTGCATTCCATAAAGATACATATCGAAACGCGACACCGTATGCGGAAAAATATTTCGAATGGCAACGCAAAGCTGCTGTGCACGAGTGTACTGAAAAGGATTATGTTCGAATAGATTTTTAAAATGTTTGCAGTTTAGAACGCGGACATTCGCGTTCGGTTTGTTATTATTGGATAAAAGCTAGGCAGTAAGTACAGTTATTAACACCAGGCTTGATCTAAAGTCAAAGTTGACACAAAGTTTTGACGGAGGCACACCTAGGTTTTTCTAGACGGTAGGACCGACTATGAGCTTATGTTTTCGTCATGTTATACTCATATAGCTACATATTTTAACGACACTAGTTCTTAAAGCACTGATTACCACTATTTCCAAAAACAAACATGTAGTCATCTTATAGAGCCGTGTAGGTGCCTATAACGTCGCACATCTGGGCAGAGGCCAAAAGCAAAGCAATTACGTATCGCCACTTTAATTACGGCAAGGTTTTTAATGTCCTACTAACGGTGAACCTACAGGATTAGGGATGCGAGTAGACGTTTTAATTAGGGCAGGTATTAGGAAAACTCGTTTAGAAAGATGAATACGACGCCGGACGGAACCCGAGTTTGAGCTTGTTTCTTTTTAACCGACTTCAAAAAAAGGAGGAGGTTATCAATTCGACTGTATTTTTTTTTTTTTTTTTTATGTTTGTTCGCGCATAACTTGCGACTGGGTGAACTGATTTTCATGATTCTTTTTTCATTTGAAAGCTGGTGCTTCCCGTGTGGTCCCATTGTCACCATTTCAATATCTGATGATGGGATCTTGTAGAAATCGGGGGAACTCTTCAATAAATAACAGCAGATTAACCGCGATTGTTGCTATAGCATATCTAAACATTGTTTACGCCATCACACAACATAATATCACGCCTGAACTCACTACAAAGGTTATTTGGTGAACATCTGATGAAGAACTTCGGAGATAGACAACGGAACTCCTCAATAAATGATAGCAAATGGACTGGGATTGCTGAAATCTCATGTCTGTCTATTGTTTACACCAGTTCATAATATAACATCACGCCGGTACGTTGTGAAGGGGTAAGCACATGTGAACCACTAAAAAGTGAAAAATAAAAACTTTTTTACAAAAAATAAAACCGACTTCGACAAAAATAAAACACAAAAAAGTGAAAAATAAAAATCAGCTTCTGAAGTCGGTGGCAAAAACATGAAATCAAACAAACAAAAGTCACCGACTTCAGAAGCTGATTTTTATTTTTCACTTTTTTGTGTTTTATTTTTGTCGAAGTCGGTTTTATTTTTTGTAAAAAAGTTTTATTCTCATAGATTGCTGCTATATAGATACGTATCTGTATTAAATTCTTTAATACGAGAAAACGAAATTACACACGTTATTTCAGTCTTTTGCAACCGTTTATTGCCCGTGGTCCACCCGCCTAGTCCACCTGGGTGTACCACGGGCAATTATTTTTGCCCGTGGTCTACCTGGGTGTACCACGGGAAATTATTTTTGCCCGTGGTTCACCTGGGTGATACTATGATAACCTTAATTAAAGAATGTGAAGGTACTTTAATCCTAGTATACACACAAAAGTACTAGGCTTGAGCTTATGCTCAAGGAGGTATTCAACCTCATTATTCTGGGTAACCCAGAATAATTTAAATATATATACCACCTTGAACCTATGCTTGCCTAGTACTTTTGCTGGGTTATATTCCCACAAGATAATTTCGGTTAGCTTGGAGCCCAAAATCCAGATCCGCCGGGGAACTCTTGGAACACCAAGAACCCTTGCGGATGCCCTGAGAAGACTGGGATGTTTGATCTGCTTCTGCAGGGAGGTGGGCTGGTTGGAAGTACAATGGTCCACTTTAAGGTTTAAGTGCCGAATACAAATCTCTAGATATCTCCAAAGAACATAGAACTCCGCTAATATGGTAAAATACATCCAAATTGAATTTAAATACATTCTGTTTATATTTGTGCCCATGTAATTATTATTGTCATTTTTTTTTTACTTAATAGATTAGACAACAATTTATTATCACTATTATTCTTTCGATAAACTACGATAAAATCATATGGACATTCAGGTGGACCACGGGCAAAATTAATTGCCCGTAGTACACCCAGGTGGACTAGGCGGGTGGACCACGGGCAATAAACGTTTGCAACTTTTGTTATGTCTATCAATAGCGCGATAGGTTTAACAACTGGCAATTCAGACATTCGACTTTGCTATCACTATGGTTACACACGATTTGTACAGATTTCTCATACAATGAGAAATTCGCATAAAGCGCTGCCAGGTGGCATGCTTAGCACGTAGATTCTACCTCGAAAAGATGTCAGCAACATTGACTGGCCTGTTGGTCTAGTGGTTAGTGACCCTAACTGCTATGCCGGAGGTCGTGGGTTCGATTCCCACCCAGGACAAATGTTTGTGTGATGAGCACGATAATTTGTTCTGTGTCTGGGTGTAATTTATCTATAATATGTATCTATTTAGAAATATATAAGTATGTTTATCAGTTGTCTAGTACCCATAACACAAGCTCTGCTTAGCTTGGGACTAGATGGCGTTGTGTGATAGTTGTGGAATATTATTATTATTATTATTGCAGGGGCCCGCAAGGGGCTGCGGGTTGTTCGAAAGAGATACCGCGGCCCCGGACACAAAGGAATAAGAAGGAACATGGGTGGTTTTTAGTCAGAAGAAGTCTGATACACCCTTATATTTAAGGAGGAAAGTGGAAATTATGTTTGGCCTATTCCTCCGCTATTCTTTTCTGATTAATTTCGTTGCGGGATCCAAGACAGTTAAATTGTTTTTCTGGGACTTCGTCGGGCTTCATTGTCTCGGCGCTTTTCTTGTGGTCCCCTCTGTTGATTCTGGCGTACAGGAGTTACAGTAGTTTGGGAATAGTGTGGCGGGCTTGACACTCCCTTTCACTCCGTCCAGAGCAGGAAGAGTCATTTGATGATATCCCAAGCCTCCAAAAAAATAACGCTTAGATGCTATCTCCTTCGATACACACTAATGGACTAGGCGCCAAGCGCACAATGAGACCGGTTGCAAAATTTAAAGAACGTTTGTTATGGTTTAAGACATTTATTTCTCAAAAACAGAATGCAATTATTCACTTGGTCTTGCTTGGCTTGGTTCTTGGTTTTCTTGGTTTCACTTTCACATTGGTTCTTGATAGGTGACTCGCTTGCAAACGCTAAGCTACAAGTATCCTCCTCTCAGTGCTTTCGTAACCGAAGCTATACCTAAATTATAATAAATGACTTTTGACGTTTAAATGACGTTTTCAACTCTTGAAAATCCAAATGAGCGCTTTTTCGTAAACCTAGTGCCCGTCCTATCCTCCTATTCTGGTAGCAGGTGTTTATGCCACCTATAGCCGTTTGACTTGGTTTCACATACTTACTGTTGAGAAAATAAATGTCTCTCAGTCATGCTGGTTTGGTTACCTCACAGTGTTTACCTTTATCGAAGCTATTGATAATAATTATATCGGATTCATGTGCGTACAATACGCTCATGAATCCGATAAACCAGGGGTGCATATCTAGGTTTTAAACTAGAAACATATGATGGTTTGCCAGTCCAACGGTTACGCCATAAGGCTATTACTACTGCTGCATTTTGGTGTTATTAAAGACATAAATATTAATTAAACCTATCCGTCACAGATACAAATATATATTTGAAATGCTTCAAGTAAGGTAACGCATATACTCCATATATCATTATTACATTATAAGACATGTCATTATTTCAGCAAAAACTACAAAATATTACAGCAATACGATCTTCATAATTCTTTTTACTTCACTAAAATTATTGTGGGTACACAATTTCGCTGGATGCAATTGAATATTGCAAGCAAAAGCCGGATTGTACTGCAACCAAACAGAATCCCAACCGGATCCTCTTCACTATGTACTCATATGTGTCTATGTACTTATGTAGGTACAAAGGGGCAGTATTTTAGCTCCTCAGTTTCCTACGTATATAGCTCTTGTGTTTTAACTCAAACCTTCTCTTAAATGCATCAGCAAATATGAAACAATAACATGTCATATTACAAGAAAACAGTAATATGTTGCAACTAGTATCATAATCCAGTACTTGGTATACCTACCGCTATAAATTTTTTTTTGTGCCCAATTGACGGGATTAGGGTCGCCCCTTGTTACATGGGACTTAACATGACTGGTGAAATGTGGATCTACTATTAGATACACCTCTGCCTAACCCTTGGATTACAGGCGTGATAATGATTATGTTTATGTTATTACATACAAGGTAACTAACTAAGGCGTACCAGGGTATACACTAACAATTTACTTAAAAGATTTCTAACAGCTTTATTTTAAATAGCCCAGATACTATTTTAATGCTGTTGAGTTATTTCTTTACGAACTCACGGCGCTATTCTTTGCTGGGAAAAAGATATGATTCTTAAAAGCTTTTCTATATTTAGATTTAAACCTTTAGTTGTTGTTTTATTTTATAACATTTGTTTTGAAACTTCAATCTTTTAAAAAAAGACATTATAGTGAATTTATTTGCCGGTTACCCCACTGAAACGTACCGGAATGAAAACAAAGATGTGATAAAAGATGATTCATTAAAAGAAAAGATCCCTGACACTAACCCAGGGATTGGTGTATCCGAGTGTCAAATTAAACCGAAATCTATTCAATAATCTACAGCTACTTTCACAATTAAAATGTCAATAGGTTACTAAGGATGGATGCAGAATTCTCATCATATTAATTGACGATCCCAACAACCCCCCCGGCCCCCGCTCTTATAACCCGAACACGTATGCGAAAAGTAACAATTATATAGGAGTCAATTAACGAACTCAATTACTAAGTACAATTAAGTGAATTACTTTGCAACTACGTACTACTGTCGTTGTGAACGCGTTCACACGTATGGCAAAGGATTCGTTTTATGCTTCTCTGCCGTTTGCTTTGTCTTGTCATTTACGACTAGTTTATAGTATGATTTAGGAGAATTGCGAATGTAGTGTTGAAACTGTATTTTGCTAATGTTTTAGCTAAGGATTGCATTCGGAGAATAATGTTTAGTAATGACAGTTAAATATGACCTCATTCAAATCAATAACGTCAAAAAAAAATTAGCGCGAAGTTGGAAATTGGATTCAAACTTCTTTTCGATCAATTTCCAGATTTCGAATAAGGTGTCAAAAATATCTAGAAGACTGAGCATCATTCTAAAGTACGACCCTAAAAGTCAACCAAAGCATCTGTTTTTCACAAATTATTCCGGGCTCAATTATTTTGAAAAGACTTAAAGTCAATATTCCTTTTCATGTCTAGAAGCTTTTGATAGGCATAAAGAGGCCAGACAGTTACCAATAGAATAGAGTTCCGTACCTAGACCCTTTGGGACCTAAAAAATATAAGCATTACATTGACGGAACCCTACAAAAAAAACGCCATATTTTATATTTTTTTAGGGAAAAGAAACCTTAGTAAGTTTAATCACCTACGTAGTATTTTTTGGTAGGAAATTATTACCACGCGTGGTCGTTTGGGCAATTAAGAGTGCGGAGTCAGCCCCTCGACCCCTAGGAGTGGCCGCCTTGACACCCGCAAAAAACACTTTGTGGACTCAGCGAATGAGGAGGCTTAGTATGGGTATTTTTGGTACTCACCCCTGGGCACATATTTTAAAATACACTGACTTGGGTGCAGATAAAAACTGAGTGAGGTTTTCACTTAGTGGCGTGTCGTTTTAAATAAATAGGGTTTGGTGTTCCTGGCTTAATAACAAGGGGTAAATTATAAGAGGGTACCTATTTATTCAAACAAATGTCTTAAAATTTGATGCACCACCTTACGAGGATTTTCGTCGAATGAAGAAGTTATGTCCAGTGTGAATGTCTATTTATTTTAGAGTAACAGGTACTTAGTGTATGCTGAGTAAAACCTCGATAAGTACTATCAGTACACCATTCGACAAAATAAAAGTACCAATATAACATAAAATGGAAATGCGGATTAGACGTTTTTAGAATTACGTTTTTTGCTTTGTCAATTTTCTTTGTCCAAAAGCTTTTATTACCATCCCACTCGAGGGCTAAAACCTTAGGCCTCTCTACGAGCATTTATTAGGCACTAGAGGGAAATTCTACATTATTCGTATCCATTAGAGGGTAGATCGTAGTAAAATTTTAAACAACAGAGTGTATTTTCTTATTTCAAACCTTTTGAAGCACTTATGCCATCTAGATCAATCCTTTCTCAGATGAAACAGGTTTTTAGCAATTTATGGTTATTATTTTTGCAAACAATTTAAAAAAAATAGGTTATTATTATTTTCGATGCAAAAATCGACTTATTAACGTAACAGGCCTTTACCCTGCAGTGGGACACAAGTGGCTGATAATAATAAATAACGTCACATGTAAACACCGCGCGAGTGCTAGAGCCTCTGGACTCATTCCTAACGAATCGGTCGGAGAAGGCAATTTTTTTTTAAACCGTTTCCCCACACTAGGAATTTCTCCTATACCGTGGGTGCGTTCACAAACATTTAAACTCACATACACAAATACCCAGACCCGGAACAACTATCTGTAGGTCTTACAAATATTTGTTCCGTGCGGGGATCGAACCCGCAACACGCAGCGCGGCAGTCCATTGCTTGAGCAACTGCGCCAACCGTGCCCTACCTATATTTATTGTGTTGTTTGTTTTTTTTATCAGTTCGTCAGTCAATTTCAAGTCTTAAGTTTTACTAACAGTCATGGATACTCGAATAAAGAAAAATTCTATTCTATAGAGATGGATTACATTAGCATTAAAAAAGTGTAGAAAATGCAAACTTATCCAACGTAAAACGTTTGTAATGTTACGCTAGTATTATATTATCTGTGGTAATGTTTACGTTTACAAAGACACAATTTCATTCGGAATTTCGTTTCGCCACGTGACGACACGTAAGCGGTACACCGTACATGTGTTTTACGTATAATACCGCTTTCCGAATCAAGGGTGGGTGGGTAAACGGCGAATCCCGCGTCACGAGTTTGTCGACAGGAAATTAAAGTTCAGGATTTCAACCGCACGCGGTACCGAATATCAACTTTTTTGTAAAATATTCAAAGAGTAGACTCACCTCCGACTTAAAAAAACGTAACGTTTGAATTTTGTTGGTTGCGTAAAGGTTATTTTATTTTGAATATTTTGGGTGAGTCTAAACGGGTGAGTATTTTAGTCATGACTCGATTTTAAGCAGAATAGCTGCGGGGTTGAGTTTTACTTTCCATAAAAGCTTATTGCCAAAGGCTTTCTCAAACACCTCTATCAAACCCATGGATGATTACATTAGTGATATATGTTCATTTTTTAATCTGCCTAGCATTTTCCCAATTGGGTTCAGCTTTCAGTCTTATCGGATGCAGATGGTTATCAATATTTTACACGGAGTGACTTCCTATCTGACCTCCAAACCATGTAGTACTGGGTTATATCATTAGTTAGCACAATATTATTACCAGTATTTTTGCTGGAGGGACAGAGTCAAGGGAAGGAAAACAAAATGTCCAACACTAATCATTATTTAGCTCGCCATTGGAGATGTTCTGCAAAGTAAGGTACCTATACAGAAGCGTATTACTGAATGCAGGGTAAACCTCACTAAGAATACGAGGGTCCTTGCCAAGGGTGTCGTAAGAAGCAACTAAGGGATTTATATAAGTAGTCGGTCGGACGGCAGCGACAAGTTAATGTAATCTCGTAATCCCCTTTGGTCTTACGCTTTCTAATGAGGAAGCGTCCACTTCCCCAGAGAAGAAATAAGAGAAGAATTTGTCATGTTACTTAATCCGGCGCATTAATTTGAAGACTGATTAATGATCGTTTCACAAATACACATCTCTTTATTCTAAATAAACAGAGGGCAGATTAATTCGTCCCCGGAAGGGCCCAATGTTATATGACAACAATAAAGGAAATTTCAAATTGTACATTAATCATACGGTGTAACGTTACAAATTTGTCATGCCACGGTTGGCGGTGCGACGCCCGGCAATAATTAATGAACCCATCGTGAAATAAGTAATTATGGAATGGGTCATTTTTTTATCGTCATGTACGCGTTTGTCTACCCCTGAAATATGGCTGCCAATGCCGCATCTTGTCTACGAAGCGTTCATTTACATAAACATACAATCCGAATAACAAAAGACGCTCTGATGAAAACTCATTGTCATAATTTTTCGCTGTCTGCGCGCCAGAATATTCTTGATGTTAGTTCAAACGTTGCGAATAATATACCCGATATGAATACTCTGCATAATATGAAATATTGAGCCCGAAAATTGCTTCAAAAGCATTTAATTATATTCATTGCTTTATTATCTAACACATTATTGAAGATTTCACTTTATAGATTGTTGTTAGGTTATTAAACCCACACTTGGGCCAGGCCTATGTCCAGCAGCTGGACATAGGCCTGGCCCAAGTGTCGCCACATTGACCGGCCCCGTGTAGTTTAAATAAATATTTAGCACTATTCAGAACCGATGTAATCTACTGATAGATTAAAATTGCGAATGAAATGACTGAATAAATATATAATTGCACACGCGTCAGTGAATTGAATGATAGCTGACACGTTATTACGTAAAGTTAATGGAGTTTGTTCATTTTCCAATAAATATCTCCGATGGGAGTATTAATTATTAAGTGACTCAGGTTCGGAACCATACGTCAAGCCGAGAGTCAATTACCATCAAGAACGTTAACCCTACATGTTGCGAATAAAACCTACTTTTTGTTATTACTTCATTTAAATTTTAATGAATTTTGTAAATTCATGAACGACGAAACGCTTTTTGTTTCGCCTTTTAAATCGCTATGTTTCGTTTGATTGGTCAAAAATCGTTTATATTAATTAGAGATGAGAGAACAATTTCTGAATCATATTCAAATTGATACTTCTTTTTAACCAATGTTATTGTTGACTAGAATATGCTTTCATTGCCATAAATACAAACAACGGCAAATGTGCCAAAAAGTATTAGCACTTCAATTATTCTTTAGTTTACAGCATCATTTGCTTAGCTTTTTCCCAACTATGTTGGGTTGGCTTCAAGTCTAACCGGACGAAGGTGAATACCAGTATTTAACATGGAGCGACTTAATATCTTACCTCTACAACCCAACTTCTTTGATTCACATAAGTATCAATGCGTAAAAGTGAAGACTTCAGAGTAATATTGTTTCTTTATAAACTTGATGGTAAGAAGGTATTTACCAAATAAGAAAAGCTTTGTATTTCAAACTCCCATAAACGAAGGATTATTTCCTCATAAGTAAAGGTACAATTACTCACTCATATTCTCATATAAGACAAGGTATACAAATTATGTTAGCGCTAAAGCCAGGTTTTACTGAAACGCCGTGTCTGATGAAGGCATCCCGACATCCCTGCGCTTAGGGTATAAGCTGACAGAAGGATTAAAGACGCGCGGGAGACTTACCTACGAACGTTCACATTTGTTGGCGTTGTGTTGCAAATGCATTTACATTTAACTGGGAAAACCATTCTTATTACCGTTGATAATACCTGTATTTCCTTTTACCTTAAATTAAGGATAAATGAGGACAGGATTAGTAACGGAGATGGTGTTGAGGTGTACAGTAATGTCTTGTCTTGTTACTGCTATAGTATATTGTAATCGGAGTCACAAAGGCAGATTTTTACACCAAGATGGCAGCAAAGCGGCGAGGTGTTTTAAACTTAATCGTCATAACTACTATAATATAATACACTAGCTTTTGCCCACGGCTTCGCCCGCGTGAATGTCGGTTTAACTACAAAAATGTCGATTTTCCATACAAACTTTCATCTCCCTATTTAACTCCCTTAGGGGTTGAATTTCGAAAAATCCTTCATTATTCCTTGTCTACATTATAAAGGAAACCTCTGTGCAAAATTTCATCTTTCTAGGTCCAAGGGTTTGGGCTGGGCGTTGATGAGTCAGTCAGGCAGTCTGTCAGGACTTCTCTTTTTATTTATATAGATAGATAGATAGATAGTATCCCTTGAGAAACTTGAAAAGGTCGCGCAGCCACCTGAGGGCGACGCCGCGTACCTTCTTAGCCGGCCGCTGACGGTCGCTGCCATTTCGGTGTAAATTGAGCTTAAGGCCTCCAGACAGGGGCCGAAAACTGTGGGATACGAGCCTTGGTTTAGGGCATCCCGGAGGGAAGATAGCAAGGGACTGACTGGATCGGCACATCCAAACCGGCAGTGACTAGTGACATCAATTAGGGCAATTAGCGTTAAGTGCAAGTTGCGACTGTCACAGGAATTGGCAGAATAATTAACACGGGCCTTTGTAGTTTCTATGGCACCCGTTTTCGGCTCCTTTCGAAGCGGCTCAGTCGAGTGGCACAATATGCAGTCAATTGTTTATACCAACCGGCCGATTCAAGCCAATCTGTGCGAACATGATTGTGTGTAGCTCATATGCGTGAATGGTGACCTTTGATAGAAGGCATCGTGGATTACTGGTGCCAAAAAATTACGTACGTGGCAAGAGTACTGTTGCTTGAGTCGCGCCGCAACGTCAACTTTATGGCGTTCGTGGTTCGAATACCAACGTGCTATCTGCACCTCGTCTTTGAAGAGGACTTCTGGCCGCAGGGAGTGGCGTTCAATCGCTTCCTTGGGCAAGTGCTACATGAACCCACAATGACATAGTGCATAAGTGAAGTGAGCCGTTCCCTGAAAATAAACGAATCTTGTTGTTATTTGATACTCCTGGTTTGTATGTTGAATGTTGACAGTCTCTATACACTATAGCAGCAGCTGCCGAGAAGTATATTTGATCCAATCATGACTGGGCCGAGCATAGTAAAATTAGGTTTACTTCTTTGTCCAACAAGTAGCGAAAGAAAATAAAACACGTCTTTAAATAACAAGATGTGGTTCTTCAACTCTCCAACGTTTATGAATTAACTCCATGCAATGCATGATCACTGCTTCGCAGAAGGAGGCGACGGCGTCCCATTCCTCTTCGCCCCGGACCATGGCTTGCACCAGGGCCGGGCGGTGCATGAGGTCCTGGGTTCGATTCCCGGGTCTGACAAAAAGTGCTATTGGGTTTTTCATTAGAAATTTCCCAGTAGTAGGTAGCTCGGAGTTTGGAAGTTGGCGGTATAGTACTCCCGTGCCTCGGAAAGCACGTTAAGCCGTTGGTCCTGCGCCTGATCTCTCTCCGGTCGTGTCGGATTGCCGTCCCATCGGACTATGAGAGGAAAGGAACAGAGAGTGCACCTGTGCCTGCGCACACACTTGTGAACTATAATATCTCCCGCACAGTTGGCTTATCTCTACTACGATTGGCCGCCGTGACCGAAAACGGTCAGGAGGACTACTACTACTATTATAAATTACAGATACTACTTTACTGTCTTATAGTCAATGGCCTTATCATCAAAATGCGAATACGATTCACATTTTCTAATGTAATAATAACTCGAAGATGCGATTCAAAACATAACAATAGACCAAAATATAATCCTTTCACACAATCCCACATCGAAATACATATCATCTCAGCCGCCTGTATGTGAAACGTCACATTATTGTAAAACATAAATCCTCTAAACACGAATTACGCATTACGTCATCAGATAAGACGTACCTCCGGTTGAATATTAAAACCCTACACAATGTTCCGAAGCTCGCAACAGCTAATTATGTTGGGTATTGTAGAATTTTGATCTTTATTACAATGTTTGTAAGGGTCATAGGGGTTGTATGTGTAAGTTCTTCATGCGAAACGAAAGCTCGCGACATAATTGCGACTGTACCCGGAAGTTAATTGCGTGTTCGTTGTCAAGCCGCGGGTTGGGATGATTCAAGCCTCGGATGATAGAAATAAGGGAGATAAGACTGGGAGGCTTTACATACATACATAATTATGTATCCCGAATGGTTGCGGGATGAGATAAAAATGTATCAAGTCGGTTACAATCGCGATCGCCTCGCTGAAACCGCTGATTTGGCGAAGTAGGGGGGGAGTGAAAATCATTATGCTTACATACGATTTCTTTAGTTTTTGAATTAAGGAAACGGTGCTGTTGGGCACAATTGAATCTGGTTTTTTGTAACATTTTAAAATTTTGAGTATTTCAATTTTATCTCTGAAACGAGAAAAGTTTTTGAGAGAATTGAGAGAGAGAGATTGAGAGAAAATACCTCTAACCAGGTTTCACTGTATTTGAGAAAATCGTATTCGTTCGACGTTGCGAATAAAACAGTACATGTTAAAACAACAAAGAAGTGTGAGATCGTTTGATCTTTCACTTGTTTGTGCTTTCCTCTATTTAATGTTTTATAAGCTTGTAATATCCTCCGTTTTCTATCCGTGTAGTTAATAACAGACGCTTCCTACACAGAACGGAAGTTAGCAGAGAGGTACTTAGTTTTTAATTATATTAATATTTACTTAGTAAGTTTGTTTTAAACATTCACTTTGACTATTCATAACTTGGGTTAAGTTAGCAAAGATACGTTTTTTTAATCTGTGAGTAAACATGTAACTTTAACAGAACTGATAATATTGAATTATTTAAAATGATTTTCTTTTGTAGCTGTTAACTAAACGCTAATTAAATTGACATTCAAAACGAACAACTAATAAATACATTAGTGATTTGTTGTGCATGCAATCTTTACTGATGAAATACTGTGTATTAATCCTTCTTATAAACATTGTCACAAATATATAAATGACGGCACGGTTGGCGCAGTGGCTCAAGCAGTCGACTGCTGCGATACTTATCGGGGGTTCGATCCCCGCACGGAACAAATATTTGTATTGCCTGCAGATAGTTGTTCCGGGTCTGGGTATTTGTGTATGTGAGTTTAAATGTTTGTGAACGCACCCAGGATACCGGAGAAATTCCTAGCGTGGGGCAACGTATTTAAAAAAAAAAGAAAAAAAAACTGAATCTATTTTCGGAGGTATATGTAACGGAAAGCAACAGAGCTAACCAAGAGAATAGTATTTTCCGATGAACCAAGAGATATTTCTTTTTTTATTTATTTGAGATAAGGAATGAATGAAAGACATTTACAGGTGGCTGAGATGAGATTACGAAAGGTATGTGTGGTTTTACGCGAATGAATAAAATAAGAAATTACCACATAAAAGGAAGTCAAAAAATGGTGCCGGTGACTGAAAATATGTGAGGTAATCGGTTTTCGTGGTATAGGCATGTGATGCGGAGGAATGAGGGAAATGTTGTAAGGAAAATTTTGTGTATGAAGAGTAGATCAGATGAAAATCTAAGAATTGATGTTGGACTGTGTGATATGGCAAGAAGGGTTTCTGATGAGAAAACGAGTAAAAGACAAGTACGGAAGAAGATGACATGTGGCACTGACCTTAAATAATTTGTATAACGGCAGGGAAATGACACAATCATTCCCCATGTTCTTCTTAATTGTGTGGTTAATGCCAAACCAGTTGATGTTGTTGTTGAAGTTTTTATTGCCGCCCATGGGCTTCTGACTTGACTTTACATGACGTCAAAATATCGCTCAGGCATGTATGATGTTGATGAAATCAAGATTATATTTCCCTAAATTTTATTCTAAGAGTGATTTCTATCTAACTATAACTAACTTCAACTAAATCTGAACTACCCACTTTAAACTAACTAAGCAATACAACACTCTAATCCGAGCACGTTAAATCAAGGCGTAGCTGCATTTCAGAGTTAACCCGTTGCATACCGGCTGATGTAAATGAGACATTCAATGTAACCCTATTCCCGCCGCCCGTCTGGCACTATCGACGCGAGGCGAAATCGATTGACAATCAATTAAAGTGCAGCCTGAAGTTGTTTATTAAGTTAAGAAGAGATTATAGAATACTAGAAGTAATGTTTAGACTATGGTAGTGTATTGTTTACGTAATGCGGTGTCAGCATTCGTACACATAAGTTGATCATCATCTGCTTAGCCGTTTGCCAACTATGTTGTGGTCGGCTTCCAGTTTTAAAATATTATTCAGCTGTATCCACAGCTGAATAATATTTTACTTAGAAAGACTGCGTAACTGATATCTAACCCAGTCAGTACTGATGGGTCATTCAAAAGCTGTTGTTTAGACATGTTGTAATTTCGGGCAACTGTCTACACGTACCGATTATCAAAATTCTACGGGTTCAACGGCTTCCTGAGGCACGCAGGAAACATAGGTATAATCGCATACATGTACTAGCACAATTATAGTGGCCAAATACAATCTTGAATCCGGTTCCTGAAAAGATGATCCATTGAAATATTAACGAGCACTCTCTATCATTACGTAACTGTTATTATTGATTAACCAAAATGGAATCAGGTCATTCAGACATTTGGCAAAACATTTCACATAATACTAAATTCAAAATAGACTTTCAGCACCCCAGTTAATAATAATAATAATATCCCACAACTATCACACAACGCCATCTAGTCCCAAGCTAAGCAGAGCTTGTGTTATGGGTACTAGACAACTGATAAACATACTTATATATTTCTAAATACATACATATTATAGATAAATTACACCCAGACACAGAACAAATGATCGTGCTCATCACACAAACATTTGTCATGGGTGGGAATCGTACCCACGACCTCCGGCATAGCAGTTAGGGTCACTAACCACTAGACCAACAGGCCAGTCGAAAGTCAAGGCCAGTTAGGAAGTCTATTTTGAATCATCATTATCAGCCTATATAATGTTCCCACTGCAGGGACTCAGATATCTTCTCTAGGAGAGGGATGGGCTATAAAAATCCAGTCATGCAGACTAATGCACATTTCGGGCGACTGATTTGTTTTCTAGATGCAATGAAGCTTGTTGAACACGATACGGTCTAGCAGAGAGACTTAATATGTTACAAAAATATCCGTTAAGTCCGATTTTTGTCTGTAAAAGCACCAAGCCGGATCTGAGAAAGTTCTAAATGCACGGCCATCGTTTTTTCATAAATAAAAGCAACATAATGACAGCTCATTGTGTAAGCAACATAATAATAGCTATCTGATTGTTCCCGATGTATCTTTATAAATTACAAGTCTTATTTTTTTTACATTTCTAATAGATGTTAATGAATATGAAGAAAATAATATAATTATACATATTTTAAATGTGCAAAATGAAACCCCCTTGAGTTTAACTAAATTTAATGGTATTCAAAACAAAAATTACAAGATTAAAATTGATATGAAAAGATTCCAGCTAATTATAAATAATGCCATCATCAATTTGGATTTCGTTGCAGGCAAAAAAGTGTTTCAAATTTTTTTTTAAATACAAAAGTCGTTAAATAGGCCTTATTATGCAAGACAGGTTCATTAATATTGAAATGGTTGTAAAAGTTTTCAAATGGAAATCCTCGTGCCCTTTTCTTTTCAAATGTTTAATGGATCCCACTCTCTTCATACTCGCATAATTTCAAGGATTTTGCTGTACCACTTTTGACATACTTTTACTTGAAATATTATGAGGGAATACTGGTAAAATTTGAATGAAGAAACTTTAGATATGACTGGGAATCCTCACGTAATTTCAGAGTTTACTAGCCCACGGATTTATCAAATATAAATGTAAAACATTGTGTAAAATTTAAAAATATAACATATCGTCATGTTTTGTGTCAGGTAATATTGAAGGTTTTCAATATTAATCAATGCTCTATCGGTATGATTTAATTCTTGTATAAATTAATCAAAAATCAAAATCTTGGAAGCCCAATGGATGGCGCGCTCGTCGAGACATCAAAGTCGGTTGTGGAGCTCTAGGCATGATGGATAGCCTTCTGTTGGCCCCTCGAGATGAGCTTTTTGGATTCTCTTCAACTCTAGCACCAGGCATTATTGAGAAGCGTCTGTAATCAACACCCGATAAGATTAATTGGAGGGTAAGCACGAAATAGATAGGTAAGTACAGAAGGTCGGATTTACGGTATGAACCAAAACTGGCCTATGCGAATGGATATTTTCTTTCACTCTAATCGGTGAAGAGAAACATCGTGGGGGAACCGTGTACTGCCTAAACTTTCGGTAAAACAGACGGGTTGGCTGCAAAGATATGGTGTCCCCCACTAACCCGCACAAGGTCCACGTCTCTCGCAGAGCCAAAACAAGTGTCTTAGCAGCGTGCACAATATAGATTTAATTATGTATGTGTGATCAGTGATCACAGGCGATCTCAAAACATGTCTATTCTAGTTATGTTAGTTAGTCAATATAAATAATAGAAAGTGAATAGTGTGATTGTGTGCATATGTTTTCATTTTGCTCGTTTAACGATGCTAACCTTCTGTATCTTTCTATTGTATGTTTTGAGGCTGTCATCCGCGACTTATGAGGCCGTCTCGTAGTATCCGAGAATAGTTCGTGTGTGTGTATTAAGCTGATAATTGTCAATTAGTGGTAACGGCTTGATCGGTGATTTAGTGGATAGATTTGGAGATCTGATTCGTATGTCTTAAGATATAACTGAATGATGGATGACTGCACGTTTTAATGTACGTGTTCTGTTGTAATCAAAGGATTACACTAAGTGAGTGAGTAGTTGCTAGGAGCGACAGATGGTTTTACTAGTTTGTTAATTGAATCCTCTTAGAAAAGAGGAGTGGGAGTGGGTTGTTGCAGTAGTGATCCCTTGTTATTAGTGTTATTTGTTACTTGTTCATGAATACACGAATACAGAGATATTATTTTCTATTCTATAGAGATTTTAATACAGATCTAGTTTGTAAAGATGTTTTAATCAATGTGATCATTTTTAAAGAAGACCTTGAAAGTAGTTTTTATCTAGTAATAAACCGCTTTCATTAAAAACTAAAATAACTTTCTTAATTGCCTTAAAATTCTTCACTAATAACCTCACTTCCAAGTATTCTGGACTCACAAGAGAAGACAGAGTTTGCAAAACATACAAACCCCCGCCTTTTTCCAATGTAGGTAGTATCAGCACTATCAGCCTACCCACCAGACGCCACCTGCTACAATCCTTACGTATTCCTTTTGCCTGGTCCACGTTCATACACCTAGTCATACACACACGCCAGTTGCAAGTTAAAAAAATAACGAAGATAATTATATAATGACCTGGCTGCAGGAATGAGAGACATCCTTTTAAAGAGGTGTGTTGCGGCAGATCGTAAGTCATCATCTTGCATCAAGCCGACCAGGTCCTTCTCGCGTTTCTCCAGAGGGGCATCAGCGGCTAGTACTTCGCCTTCCAGTGATACGTTCACGCACTGGTAAGTAAATATGGTTAAGTCATTTTGTATTTTTTTGCTGAAGGTACTTTTTTACTCAAATTTTTACATTGTCACTTGACCCATTAAAATTCAAGTAAACTAATGCTAGGTTTGGTAACAGAAATATACCTACTATCAGAATGAATTTTCATAGTCGTAATTTTCTTGTTTTTATTTCACTTAGGTACCTACATTAGAAGCCGGTCGTCTACAAAAAAGCGGATGTCCAGGATAAAAAAAATGTCTCCAAAAAATAAATCCCCACACTGAACTTTTATATTTCAGTCAGTAAACAAAAATAGCGGCATGAAATTCACTGCACTGCTTGACGTTTTAAAAATGCTAGGGGTTTTTTTTTCTGTTACTTTCGGACTAGCCCGGCTTAGGTCCGTCGTGCAGCACTTAGCTTATCAAAAGCGAATTACGAGAGGATTTTAGGCACTAACTTTATTTGTCCTTTTTCTTGTCTTTTGGACTTGTGGGCCTATTGGTTCTTTTTTAAGTCTAATTGGATGACAGTCATCTAATTGAAAAATGCAAAAAAAAATACTTTTTCTTCAAAAAGTCCATTATTAATATTGGCTTGTCTTAGAACCGATGCACAGAATGAACGTTACAAAAGTATTTTAAAAACAATATAGTACAATCACCAGCACCTGTATTTATACACGCATCAACTTTTAAAAGTGATTTTTCATATATTTGAATTAACGTTTTACGTTTGCATGAATAATAACACCATCTTCATTACAAAATAAGTGTTAACATATTAGTTGTGTATACATATTAGTGCTCGTTACTGTACCTTGATACATGGTTTTAGTCTAGAAACCATAATAAACGATTTAAACGTCCAACAATATGCTCTCCGCAATGAAATTACTAGACAATGTCGTATTACTTAAAGTTTTAAGGCGCTTACTGTGTCATAGAACTGGGCAACTTCATAGTAGCCATAGGTGCGAGCAAGACCAGCTGCTTCCAGGAGAACCGCACGAGCTTCAGGTCGGTTATTCTGCAGGAGATGGCAGCGGGCCAATAGGAATAAGGCGTTTAGAAGCCATGGACGCTGATTAGTAGCTCGAGCCTCTGTTGAATTTAGAACTTATTAATGAAATTGTAGCTGTATCCCAAGGATTTTACTGCAGCTCGCCTTCTAAAGATCGTTGTGTGATGTTGTATAAGAAAATTTGATTTCATTTTCAAATTCGACTGGTAGTTTGAGAGATTAGCTCTTTCAATCAAATTAAAAACCAACTCTTTACCTTTATTATATTTTATGAAATACACATTTAAAATCATTATCTTTAACATCCTTTCGGTGTATTTCCATGCTATTAATTTAATAATACGGCAGGATATGTATTGCTTCTCCATTCATGTTCACACAGGAAGCTTCCACATATTGAGACACGGTTTTATCACGGCAAAGGTAATAAATTGATTGAATAGTGAATACTCTGGTATTCATAGGTAACATCTTGTATTCAAACCCATAATGGCTAAAGGAGTATACATTTACTTCGAAATTAAAGTAAATTAATCAATTGAAAGTCACGGAGCGTCCTCTAAATTTGTTCGTACCCACTGCAGCCAGCATCGACTCAAAGAGACAAAGTTGTGACAGGTCACTCGAAGTTTGAATAACCAATACTGTTCAGGATGTTACTGTCTCTGAACTCAGAATAAATTCCAATCATTGGATCAAATAATTAATTAATTGTTCATCTATTTCCTTTTGATCTCAATTATTAATCAAACAGTGAAAACCGCATACTCCAAGAGTTTTTACTGCACCATATTATCAGATATTAATGAAACCCGCATATAAAATTCTCAACGTATTAAAAATAAATAAACCTCGTATTCTTGTGTGTATAACGTTGCGAAGTTTATTCATTACTTTAATGCTCTCAATGTAGACTTGTGATTTCGGGCTTGAGCTGCGTTTCAATCTACTTACTGTAGACGAATGGGTTTTATGTATATTACTACGCTTCCCGTACTTTCAAACTCTCGTCTATGTTAACACATCTTTAGAATATAAATACAAAGTGAATTATTTAAAGAGAGTAAAGATAAAATAACTGCAGGGACGGTCAGGGCCTTTGAGTCAATATTTTCGAACGAAGTCAAACAATTTAGGAATAAAAAGACATTCATTCGACCGTGAAAGCTAATTTATTTCCGTGAATCAACGACCCGTTTACTGCCCATAAATTCGTGGGGCACGAGTATTTTAGTGCTAACAAAGTGATAAATTTCGTTCTGCAGAAAGTGTCTCAGCTTACCACTTTGGCATTTGGAGGCGTAGAGTCTTGCTTTCAAAGGTTGCTTCGTGTCAACTTTGAGGCGAGCCAGTTCATGCAACAAGTAACAGCGTTCTGATGCTCGTGTGCTCATGGACAGCGAACGCTCCAGGGTACGGATGCGAACCCTGAGGACAAACTAGTATTAGATTCCTCTTGGTAACACCACAACGTGGAACCGGGATGAGGGCAACTAACACAAAAACTAACCACGCTTCACAAAACCTCTCCTAATTGGCACATAAATGTAGACGTAAATGCTTACACTGTACGGTTCATTATTGCCACATTAAGCCAGATCACACTACCCGACGAACCTTGTTATTGGATTATATTTAAAACATTGAATTTATACAAAACACTTGACTTGATAGATTTTAATAGACAGCCAAAAGACAGTGAAATTGAAAAAAGTGTTGTCAGTTTTGTACAAATACTATAGTGGCACGGGCTAATTGCACTAGGTACCTATGTTACCGATCCCCATTAAGTATAATTCATGGAACTAATAAGTACTAGGTACTACATTATTATCTTTCACGAGAATTATGATGTTGATAAAAATACGTGGCTATAATACAAATTAAATACCTACGTAAAAATACACCCACATTCGGAAAGCAACATATTATTTTTGATGACAGGTTATCTAAAGGCATATAAAGGCAAAGATAAGCCACCTCGGGCATTAAATTACATAAAACGTTAGGGTGGGAATACCGCTAGCTAAGCTACGTTGGAGATAAAAGGTTGGATTAATTAAAGAAAGCTAGGTCAAGGCCAAGTTACGTCATACCTATTCAGTCTCGTTTCCATATGTTACGAGTACGAGGGCCCTAGTGTGCTTTAATTTAGAGAAGAGTGCTAGATTTCAAAAGTTGAGACAATTTACGTATTTAATTTACATAAAATTGGCGACACTGGACGTTAGATAAATAAGTACTGAGTACTGTACTGATATTAGTTGATGTTTACTGGATTTAATTTTGTTTGTAATTGTATTTCGGCGACAAATAAATATTTTTTCTTTCTTTATTTCTTCTTTACTGGTAATGCATATCTATTCGTTTCGTAAAATAGATCTCATAGAAAAACTCAACACGCGTTCTCGTGGCTACGATAGCTTCAATTTAAACACCAAGTTCTTAACCGGAGGCTATTAAGACAACTGCAGATGTTAGTAGAATACTAAAATTACTTAGCGTCTCTTGGCGGCGCCGGCGGTCGCGCTCGCAGCACGGAGTCACGGCTAGGCTCCCGGGACACCGACATTCCCAGCAGAATAAACGCCCTTCTCTCCCGATCCGACTCGCTCATACTTTCTCGAACACGTTTCTGAACATAAAATAAGAGAGATTTTTCACGCTCTACGTGACTTGGCAAACAAGCTCTATTAAACTTCCCAGCTTCGTAATGTCCATGGCTACACAATTTATAACAAAATATAGAAATGAACCTACCTGGTCTAGGAAAGCGTTTCCAACTATTTCGTGTAGCTTTTGCAAGAATTTATCTTTTCCCGGTAATAAGCTAGCTGGCTTTCTTGTTATTTGTTCCATTCCGAACTCGGCATGTTCTAAACACCTGGCGGTGTCTCGTTCTTCGTAGATGGATTGAGTCGTCTGTATGAGGCGACGTGCGTCGGTCGCGTGTTGCGATTGCGTGTGCGTCAATTGCTCCTTCCGTGCGCGTGATAGGCGAGCACGGGCGGCTGCCTCTAGCGCACGAGCCGCGTACAGAGGTCTTCGCTCACGTAAAACCGCCTGATACATATTAAATAAACGATCAAGACGTACAAAGCTCACATTAGAAAAAGCTGAACATAACGCGTTCCAGCCTTTCAGACAACGTGACAGGCTTGCGCAATTTAAATGATAATATTATCTGTCTGAAAAAATGGACTAAGCGAAAACACAGACAGCACAAAAAATGATCTTCAATAATACTGGAATGTAATAATTTACCCAGATATCGTGTCACATTTTATTCCAAAAAATACCGTCGTTGTTGTTAAATTAAACTACAGCTATGCTGTGAATTTTGTGAACACCGAATCAACTACAGGGTTAGATTTCAATCTGAACAAGTGCTATAAATTTCAATTTAGCTGGCCGTTTATAAAGAATGGCGGCGTGCAATGTTTTATAGTTTATGGGTCAACGGGTCAGAGGTTAATATTATTAAGTTAAAATAGTGAGACCGTACTTGTCGTTTCTCCACATCGGCGAGAGCTTGGTTGGCCAGTTCCTGCAACTTTTGCGATCCTTGTTTATTGGCTGAGAGCAATCGTTCGTCCTTACATAAGGCAGTTAAGAAATATTTGTCATGTGCCATTCGCTCCAAATATTTCGAAGCCATTAAACGGGAGATTTGTTCGGCTCTCTGTTTTTCTGCTCGGGATATTTCTTGGACCTAGAATTACGGTTATTGCCAACATATTTTTTATGCCTCGTTGTAAACAAAGACGTATCTGCACTTTAGTAAACGAGATATAGACGTTCTTTACACGCGGAAGTAGTAAAGTAAATCTTTTGGAATATTTATTACCAACAGAACAATTTATTTTGACAGATGGCGTATTGTTGGTAGCCGTGTGCGTTACTACATTGTGTTGAAAGTATTTTAACCACTGCTGAACCGAGTTGTATACATAAACTCACGCCTTTGTGCCATAGGGGCTGGCAGGACGCCTGCTACGATAAAAACACCTACTCCTTTCGGCTCGTCCACATTCATACATCTCGTCATACACCGACAAAATTGTAGGTCTACAACTTTTTACATTTTAGTTTTAAACGCTCCACTTTTCACGCAACTACACAACAATAACAACCACCGTTTATCATAATAAATATCCTCGACCAAGTAGTTTGTCGTACTTTGGTCATTAAATTTATGCCAGCAAGTTGTTATAAAATATGGGCAAAGTTTCGAACCTGTTGTTCCTTTTGCGGTTGCATCCGTCCTTGATGCACCGGGCTTTTAGGTGCATCATCACCTATGGACTCCATCTTAATCTCCACGTTGCTAAGCAACGAAACAGATGCTAGCAACACTTTGCTTGCCGTCTCCCCGGCACATTCTCGTACCTAATAACATTTGCAGTAATTTAGAGACGTTCTAACTTGATCTTAAATTGTGTCGTGTCGTGACCTAAATGATACAGACGGCACGCTTTAACTTAGTTACGGCAACAGATGGACTGAGTGGAAGACATTTAAATTATTAAGGGGTCGACCCTATTGACATCCACAGGGCACATTTTCAGACTCTCATAGACCTTTGACAAATAAAACAAAATAGAGTTTTCTTTTCTTCATCTTCGTACCTACTTATTTGCATTGAGATCGTTACCAGCCTTTCTGTATAGTCATAATTCCGTCCCAAAAAAGTTTTATCGTGCTGAAAAGAGCAGGCAACGCGGTAAACTTATTTTTTAGAAAAAAAAATTGTGTTACTACGCTTTGGTGAGAAAACATTCCATTAGAAGATAGCTGAATAGCGTGAAAAGTTGGTTTATTTTTTGGACGGCCCTAAGCGACTCTCTTGGCCGTTTTTTTCTGAAAACAAATTGAAAGCGGGACGTCTCCAGATTATTTTATCAGACGATTTAAAATTGGAATTCGGAATGCTTTAACTAAACGGTCTGTTGATTTAAATTTTAGGTTTCTAGATCAAATTGGACAATTTTATTAGATCGTACCTATGGATGGAAGAAAAATTGAATCAATCAATTATATATGTTGTTGTACATAGGTATCAGGTATCGCAAACCGCAGATTCAAATAATATACCTCGCACAATATCATAGGTAGGTATATTAATTTGTGTAGTCGTGTAAGTTCAGGAAACTAGCAGTATCACCTATGTCATTAACAGTTTCCGAGAACTCGTCGGTAGAAACCGGTTGGGTTCTGCACTAATTGATGCAGAAACTGGATGCTGGATGCAGACAATTCCCGATGCCTTTGCTAGCAGTTCTGCTAAAGCTTTACAGCTTTTATGCAGTTACTCAGAATTATTTAGACGAATAATAAGTTTCAGAACGTTTTCTCTGAGACACCGGTTGAACTTAATCGATCAAATAAAATTAAATATGTTTCATAATTCCAAAAAATACTTAATAAAATGGAATTACCGTTTCTTCAGCACATCTCGCACATTCGGCAAAATCTGGTGGGAACCGCCTCATACGTTGACCCCGATGCGCCAGGACCAAGGACCGTTCGAACGCACATTTTTCATAATCAGTCTGCGCACGAATTTGTAAGGCCCTTGAATTTTTAGGTTCCAATGCTGGGAAGAAAATTGGATATTATTATTAGAAGTCTGTTACTTAGACTTAAACTACTTTATCGGCTTATTTGAGTTGTTTCCACTATTCTGATTTCCTCTCTATTATGTTTTATTTGACTAGCTCATACTACCAACTAACAGCTATTGTTGGGCAAAGGTCTCCCCAAAGTCTTTTAAACATGTATTTATTACGATTATTGATTGGTTTGAGAAACGTTTATTCACCTGATGTAGAGATATTCCTTAATATATTAGTTACCCGACAAACATTTTACAGGGAAATCCGTAATAATTAAATTCATAAATCCTCGAAATAATGTCAATCTTTGGACTGTGCAAACGAAATATTATTTATTTATTTATTTATTCATTAAGAAATTATATTTTATAAACAGACAAAATACAACAATTATGAAAAATACTGGAACACCTACTCGTTAAAGCGTTTTAGGTAAATACCTATATCCTTGAAGCATAGACCAACAAAGACACCTTTACATTATAATTTTCTTCCTTCCACACTATACTTTCAAACTATAGTTTGAAAGTTTTAAGACAAAAGTTATGCCTGGTTTAGTTCATGGAATTTCATTTATATGAATTTCCATGACCTACATCGAGCAAATTTTTGTCTTAAAACTATTACATAAACCTTTACTGACAAATTGCACTAATTGTTCATACAGGTCAAATATATATAATTATGTAATAGTAGTATTATACCTGCCGCTTGTGCCGCGTCTGCCAAAGCGCCGTAGTAATGCGTCGATTTCGCCCGAACCAAACTTCGTCCGAGCAGCGAGCGAACATCAGACGGCTGTAAATAAAATATAATATGTTCATGACTTCACAGCTTGGCCATGAGCTACACGCCTCGTTCATGACCGTGGATGATACGATTAACGTATACGACATCAAACACCTTCGTCCATATTTCTTCTCGAGAGTAACTCTGGCACGCTAACTTCTTCCAATCATTATCTTGGCTGTCATTCTACACGTATGTGTTGCAACAACGTATGTCAGTCGTGCGTGAAGCTAATTGATATCGTTTCGTACGACAGGTAGCGCGAGAATACATTTTGATAAAAGTTATTAAGAACATGCCACAAGTTACAAAGACGAAACGAGCAAGTCACGTCTTGCGGAGCTATAAATGAAAAAAAGATACACGCGTAGAGTCGCGAGTCGTATCAGGCGAGGCCGTGAATGGAGCCTTAGCCGCTATCAAGCTGTGCGTAGGGGGTTTATCGCCAAAAACATGTTTAAATATGTATGTTTTATACCTATATGTTTTACTTGGGCCAAGTAGTCTCTTTCCAGGCAAGGCAAGACAAAGAAGTCGCGAGACGAACGGAAAACGCCTGGAAGAGCTACTGGTCCATGAAGGAACTATTTAAGGGTGAGTTGCCTTTTTAAGGGTGAAATGGTAATTGTTAAAATTTCATAAAATAAAGCGTATCCCCCATAAAAAGTATTTCGATGACATTGGCCTCAATGGTCCTCACAGACAGTTTAAGTTTTCCCTAGCAGTAAGTTCGGGGATACTTTCCGACTTATTGCCCCAGGTGGTCAAAC
Organism: Diarsia dahlii; assembly: GCA_949775195.1. NCBI lineage: Eukaryota > Metazoa > Arthropoda > Insecta > Lepidoptera > Noctuidae > Diarsia > Diarsia dahlii. Next base: position 11,246,310 of record OX459201.1, read on the forward strand.
AAAAAAAACTATACGAATAATGCCAATAATTTACTTTATTTTATTTGAATATTGAAACAATATCCTTGCGACGAGCCAGTTCAATTAAAACGACATTTATAAAAGAACTCACCACAACGCCGTGCTTGGATTTCCTAAAGTGGTTGGTAGAGAAGGACTACCTAAGCTCTATGTGATAGAGGCGAGGCGAGTCTATGAAGATTATAAAACTATGTTGCGATACAAGAACATTGAGAGATATGATTAAACATTTAGAAAAAATAAATATTTAAATAAAAGTAAAATTACGCAATGAACACCCAAATTAAACACTTAACGAAAACGTATAATATTTAATTTGTGTCTTTTTATCAGACACTTCCAATGTCGAACAAAGGAAATTACAAAACGTTTTAGAACGATCCTAATTGGAAAATTAAAATAATTTTAAACTAAATAAAATATTTATTATTTCGTTAAAAAAATGCTTTTTACACATTGTTGTATAGAACTAGTGTAGTAAATATTAAAACGCAAACCATTGCCATCGTGGGAAAAGCCAGATGAGCCTATATGAACGTGGAAATTGGCACAATTAAAGATTTTTAAGGAAGAGTATGTCTAGGTTCCTATCATTTTCTTTTAAGTGAAACTTTTCGGATTCGGCTGGTTGCTCTAATCACGATTTTTTTGTAACTTTTGCAGGGTTAAATTTTATTTACTTATTCGTTGCTAAAAATAAACAAATGTATAGCAGTCCTTGACATTATGAAAAAAAATGCTCTTGGGGAAGTGGAATTCATTAGTATGGAGGATCGCAGTCCCTGTTCCATTGTTCTTAATATAAAGTCTGAAATCGCCAACCTATCTTTGGCAAGTGTGATAATTTATTTTTCTTTCTTTACCAAGAGAAGAGGTATTTACCCAGCAGTCATTATGACTTTAGTTATGGGTTGATTTTTTTCGGGGTTTTCCAAACCCTAGTGGGTTTGGAAAACCCCGAAAATGATCAACTATTAGTGATTCCATGGGAAGTGTACTCGTATAGGTGGCGGCACCTGTCGCCGTCACAATAGACGCAGCATGACGAGTGTTTAACCAATCAACGAGGCTGATTGCTTCGCACTATTTGATGTCAATTAACTGTCTTTGTTTATTATTATTATTTATTTATTAGCTATGGAAGACTTACAGCTAAGACAAATAGATTTATTTCACAGAAGTCCCCTTTTACTGCAGTAATTATATTTTTTTTGATAATATTATTTTTTTACTGCCTCGATGGTGGAGCATGAGGTCTTGGGTTCGATTCCCCGATCGGGCAGAGTGTTATTGGGTTTTTCCATCAGGAGTTTCTCAGTAGCAGCTGCAAAATCTGGATTTGTGCCTAATTAATGGCAATAGGCTCGCCTACTATTATATATGTCGGAGATTGCAGTCTCTGAACGTGGATAAAATCAGAACTACTGGAATGTCGAGCAACTATTGTCGTGTAGTTCAACCTCTTTAGTAGTTGCTTGGGTGTGTTTAGTTCTGGCACGATTTATAACGACAACTGTCAGATGAATGATGACGGAGGCGCTCGTCAATTTTAGAGGGGCCCGAGCCAGCAGGGGCTTCCAGGGCGGACGGCGCTGCGGTTGGTCGTGGTCGTGTTTCCTACTAACCTCACTGCATTCCATGTGGTTGACTTCATCGTTTATGAACCATTGACTGTTATTTTGAGATATCCATCCTGTCTTATCATCGTCATCATGAAGAATACCGTATTCTCCGATATCAGAAGTGGCAAAGAACCTTATCCACGTGCTTGGTGCTCAACTGTCGACATTTGTTTGACTGAGCAGCCATTGGAAGGCGGAGTCCTAAACATTGCCCTAAGCAAGGCGCTGAAAGGTATCACGTCGACCTGGTGGTCGCATGTATCGCATGCGGAACAAATAACGGTATCGGTACACAATCAAATCCATTATTGGGTAAGTATTGCAACAAGCCCGACGGCGACGTGTGGACAGCGGCTCTGTGAAGTTCTCAGCGTCCTTGGACAGCTACAGCAATCTGGTGAGTCGTACTCATGTTGTTTGATTCTGGCGCAGAGAGTTATCTTGTTGAACAGTGTAGCTTATAAATTGTTATTGGTAGTAATTGGTATTGGTAATAATTCGAGCGTTTATTTACACCGAACAAATTCTTAGCGTTGTTGTGATTGATAATAAATAACGATTTGACGATTTTATCTTGCGTACTACCTGACGACTGTATGAAATACTACGTTATGATCGCACGCGTTATTTGGCCACTTGGCTATTCGGTACATTTCACTGAATCAACCTTGCCTATTTCGTGAAATGAAAATGTAAATTGTTGCGATTTACTTCCTTTATTTGATTTTTACAATGTTGATTCTGATATTACAAACGAAAATAAACACCGGTTGACGTCCCTTCTGAACGCGTTTTCGAATACTTTTATCGTTGGTTGACCGTTAGCTTGAATGACTACTGGTTAATTACACATTCGATTAGTGAATCTAGCTCGTATGGTAAGGTGAATAGCAAGTGTAAGCGAAAAAGTCAGTGAGATATTGAGAGCTTTATTTTATTGGGCGATAAAGTAGGACGGAGACAAGTGTATGTGTAAAGACTACCGTGAACTAAATCTTAACATAGTGTCTGATCTATTCCCTCTGCCGTTGATGGGCGATCAGATTGCACGATTATCAGACGTTTACTTATTTACACCTGTCTTGATTGCGCGAGTGGCTTTCATCAGATTCCCGTCAGTGAAGATAGTATTATTGCTGCATTCGTCACCCCTCACGGGTAGTGAGAGTACCTAGTGATGCCGTCTGGTCTTCGTAACGCTCCGAGCGTCTAAAGCACTTGGTGAACTTTCTCATCGTATGCTGCACTTTTCATGAACGACAGTTTGTTTCTGTCACGTGATAAAGAGGAAAGTCTGACCCGGTTGCAGGAAGTTCTTGCGGCGTTCACAAAAACAGGCTTTTCTTTGAAATCTTCAAAATACTCTCTGGAGAGGAATGGTGTGTGTGGAATTTGATTATGGTGTCTCAAGTGGTGCCCCATAGATGAGTCTACTTTAGCGAGTCTGAGTTCAGATCTTTACAGATTTCTCAAGAATTTGTTCATTCTCATCAACATTAAAGTTTGAATGGAAAGCTGAGCACGAAGTTGTCAGATAACGTGACTTCGATTATAACGAGTAAACCTGTCCTCATGATATACAACGCGGAGCTTCCAATCGAATTTCATACTGACGCGAGCGCTGAGGGTTGTGGTGATCCTTTCCAAAAGCTCTCTCGATGGTAAATGGTGATTGCATGTTGTCGAGTATTTCAGCAGGTGAACCGCGGGCGGAGTCAAAGTACCAATCCTACGAATTAGTAACTCTAGCGGTCGTGAACGTTGTGAATCACTTTCGACATTATCCTACAAGGTTATTGTTTTACTATTGTCACGCTGGTGGGCTTTCCTTCAGACTTTCTATTTCGACATTGAGTATTGACAGGGTAGGCAGTAGGCACAAAAGTCATGTTGACTTATTGTCTCGAAACCATATTGCTGAGCTTAACAAGACTCCTAAGTATTCTTAAAGTTTGCATCCAAAACACAGAGGAAAGGCGTGTTGAGTTTGCGATTCTATCTGAAAATTGGCATTTCGCTGAATAGTTCCAAGACTCAGAAATTCAGGATATCGTCTCTAAGTTCAAAAAACGGTTAGCTTTTAGCGGAAGTAATGAAAACTTATGTGTTACGTAAAGGTGTGTTACCTACTTCGTAAAGTTCTGTTCTTTTATCATACCTTGAGCTTTTCGTTGGTCCTTGGTGAATCTTGTTCATGAAGCCCTCATGCATCTTAGTTGGGAAAAGAGTTTGGAGAAGCTCTATGAAAGTTATTGGTTCGAGCACATGACCAAATATTGTCAGTTCGCGGAAAATTGTATTAGACGTAGAGTTTTAAAGTCTTCTTCCGGTCTGGTGCAAGCTGAGTTGCATCCAATCCCAAAAGTGAATGTCCTATGGCACACGGTGCATGTTGATTACTCAGGGAAGTTGACTGAGAATAGTTACGTGAAAGAGAATGTAATAGTTTTCATAGACGCGTTTACGAAGTTTGTGTTATTGTACCATTGGCTACGTCTCTATGCAGCCTGCACTATTAAAGCTTTGAGTTCCAGTGTTGCTTTATTTGTTTTGCACTATTATCACTGACCAAGGTAGTTGCTTTGTCAGTAGAGAGTTGACCTCGTACAAAAATAAGGTCAAAGTGGTTAATTTCAGTGTTGGTGATTTGGGCAAATAAGAGAGAAACCAAATCAAATTAGAACCCAAATTTAAAGGTCCTTTCAAAGTTGTAGAGTCACTTGAAAATGATCGCTATGTTTTAAAATCACTGACAGGAAATAGAACGTACAAGTACGCTTGTTTTGGCAATTGAAGACAGGGGGCAGGCAGGGCTTCTTCAATAATGCTCCGATTTGGTGATTTTACAATGGTTTATTGGTAGTTTACTCGTTTTACAATAAAAAGTTATAATTTCTAACGCACTAGTCACGTACGCACAGTCCTGCGGTTGCAATGCTCACTCGCGCCGCGGGCGGAACATTTGGTCAACTCGCGCGCCATAGATTCCGAATAGTTTTTGCACAAGAAAGCCGATAGATGGCGTTGCTTGTCCCAACATACCGGCCACCTTGGGAGATCCATCTCCCAAATAAAACTGGAGTGACGTAGTCTAAACCGGCAGCGGGAAGATTTTTGATGAAGCACGCTTGATTGTGCCTTGTGATGTTCTGATCTCAGCTACTCTGGATACACCGTCATTGCCTGGGAACAGTTTAATTATCCTACCCATTCTCCACTTGAGTGGTGGCAGGTTATCTTCTTTTATAACGACAAGGCCGTCCTTAGCGATGTCATCGGTCTTGTGCGCCCACTTGGTCCGTCGTTGAAGCTCAGACACATACTCCTTAGACCACCGCTCCCAAAAATGTTGTCGCAACTGTTCCAGCCGATGGTAGCGACAGGCAGGCGTAGATGTAGTCATCGTGAAGTCCTCACTGGCAGGTGCAGTCAACGGTCGGCCGACGAGGAAATGAGCAGGTGTGAGTGGAAGGTAATCGTTAGGATCTGCTGACATAGGGGATATAGGTCGGGAGTTTAGGACGGCCTCAACCTGGGTCAACACCGTACTAAACTCCTCGAAAGTTAGCTTAGCATTACCTACGACACGTCTCAAGTGAAACTTACACGACTTCACTCCTGCCTCCCATAAGCCACCAAAATGAGGCGCATAAGGCGGGATGAAACTAAATGTAATATTATTACTACTAGCAAAATCAACAATCTCGTTTGATTTTTCAAATATAGATGAGAGCTCCTTTTCAGCACCAACAAAATTTCTACCATTATCAGAAAAAACGTGACACGGCTTACCGCGTCGTGATATAAATCGTTTGAATGCCAATATATAATCCTGAGTGGACAAGGAACTAACTAACTCTAAATGCACAGCTCTGGTAGCAAAACAAACGTATAAACAAATATATCCTTTAATTAATTGTGAACCTCTGCCTTTGCGATTCAATATAGATATGGGTCCGGCATAATCAACACCACATCGCATGAAAGGAAATCCAGCTTCTAAACGCTCAGCAGGCAGATCACCCATAAGTGGAGTTAACGTATTTCCCTTCATGCGAATGCAGGTTACACATTTATGAACCACTATCCTTGCTAAGTTACGTGCTCCCAGCACCCACCATTTATCACGCATGGCAGCCACCAGAAGCTGAGGTCCAGCGTGAAGTAAACGTTTGTGTTCGTATAAACACAATAACCAAGTAAACCGATGTTTATGACACAACAACACTGGATGTTTCTTGTCATAATTAAATCTCGAGTTACTGAGTCTTCCACCAACACGAATTATATTATCGTTATCTAAAAATAAACTTAAACCTAATGTTTTATTACTAGACTTATTATTTAAAGGCACTTTTTCTTTAAGGTTATGATATTCTTTACTAAATGATTGTGATTGAACTAAACGTGTCAACACAACTAATGCACTATTAATCTCGCTCACGGTCAATGAACCCGTTTTGCGACCTTGACCGACGCGCGATGCACGTAAGTTAGAAATGTAACGTAAGACATACGCGAATGTTCTTTGCAAACGATTAAAACAAGAAAACCTATCGAAGTCAATTAAATTATTAGTTTCCACATTTAACAAATTTGTAGTTTTAGGACCTTTTAATTCCGGTAACTTATTACTACTAATAAACTCAATTTGATTATTTGTTGTCAACCAGCTTGAAGTCGGTTCACGAAGAAAGGTTGGACCACACCACCATAAACTAGTGTTGTCCTTTAATGAATCAAAGAGAACACCTCTTGATAATATATCAGCAGGATTATCCTTACTTTTAACATGCAACCAAGTAGTGTTGCTTGTTAATTCATTGATTTCAACAACCCTATTCTGAACAAATGTTTTTAATAAATGTGGAGACGTTCGAAGCCACGCTTGAACTATAGTGGAGTCAGTCCAAAAATAGACCTTATCGAACTTAAGCCTAAGAGAATTTATGATTTTATTATAAAGTTTAGCTCCAACTAGGGCTCCGCTTAACTCAAGTCGCGGAATACTTAATGCTTTGATAGGTGCAACTTTACTCTTGGCACATAATAATCGACATGTAACCTGTGACTCATCACTATTATGGTGTGAACGTATGTACGCACACGCACCGTATGCAGACTGAGAAGCATCGGTAAAAATATGTAACTCTTTATTTACTGCATCAGTACACATTACATAACGCGGCACTAATATTTCGGACAAATATTGTAACGAATGAATAAAATTATACCAAATACATGCGATTTGACTAGGCACTTCATCATCCCAACTTATTTTAGCAAGCCATAATTGCTGTAATAAAACCTTAGCCGTGGTAATAGCTGGTGCCAATAATCCTAGTGGGTCGTAAATCTGTGCAATGACTGACATAATTAAACGTTTAGTTATCTTTGTATCGCTGTGACCTTTATTTACACTAGTAGAAAAATTAAATAAATCGTTCTTATTAGACCAACCAACACCTAGGGTTTTAGACTGACAATATTCACCAATACATAAATCCTTGGTACTTTCCGAAGTTACATCAAAATTAAAACTCCATTTCCTTAAGGGGAAGCAACCAGTTTGTAGAATGGCGGACGTTTTATTACAAATATCTAACAATATATCACGCTGATCATGCCCCGTCAAGAGATCGTCTACATAAAAGTCGTCATTGATTACGCTAGCGATGACGTCATCGTGACATTCCTTTGCCAGCTGTTTCAAGCAACGGTTACTAAGGTACGGTGCTGATGCCGTGCCATACGTCACTGTATTGAGACGGTAAACTTGAATTGGCTTGTTGTTATCAGTTCGCCATAATATTAGTTGCAAGTTACGTTGTTCAGGATGAATTAAAGTTTGCCTAAAAAACTTCTCAATATCAGCGCAAGCTACATATTGATATTGCCGGAAACGAAGCAATATTGAGAAAATATCGTTTTGTAACCTAGGGCCCACACATTGAATATCATTCAAAGAATTATTATTAGATGTGGTCGCGCTTGCGTCGAACACAACACGTAATTTGGTTGTCACGCTACTCTCACGATATACTCCATGGTGTGGGACAATATAATACGGTTTATTTACGCTACTAAAATCCTCGAAAGGCACCATGTGACCTAATTGCTCGTACTCGTGCATAAATTCACAATACATATTTTTATACTGTGGTAAACGATCTAATTTCTTCTCTAAAGACAAAAAACGCTGCATAGCGGACTTATGAGAATCACCCAAACAATCAGGAGATTTTTTAAATGGCATTCTTACAGTAAACCTACCGTGCTGATCGCGTTCAGTAGTTTGTAAGAATAACTCTTCACAAAAACGATCCTCCTCAGTAATAACGGGGGGGATATTTACCTCTTCGATTTCCCAGAACTTTCGTAGTTGAGAATCAACTAAAGACAAATTGCACTGGACATCTGTCATGCCAGCCGCTAAATAACGATTATTATTATTATCATAAACTGGACCGGATATAATCCAACCTAAAAACGAATTTTGTAAGCACGGACCGGTACTAAGCCTTATTTTATTTTCTTTTAACAAATCCCAAAAGACATCCGCGCCTATTAACAAATCTATGTCACCCGGTACATAAAATGTGGGATCGGCAAGTTGTACATTGTTAGGTATACAAATAGCATCACTATTAACGTGTGTCGAAGGCAACTTCGAAATGATACTTGGCAACACTAAGCAATGTAAGGTTGTATTATAATCATACACCTTGGAACGAATATTAAAATCACATTTGTGACTGGACTGTGAAACGGTTTGTCCAACGCCACAAACACGTATAGTGGACTGTATTATAGGTAGTTTTAAACGTTTACATAAACCTTGAGATATAAAACAATTTTGACTGCCGCTGTCAAGCAGAGCGCGCACTGTATGATAACGGTTATGAACATCGGCGATCTCAACCAACGCCGTCGACAGCAGGACAGTCTGTAACGACTTAGCGCTATTTATGAACGAGTTGGTACGATTATCAATATTGTCAGCTGTTCTACTGTCCACGGCGTCAGCCGTGGTAACGCAATGTAATACAGACGACTCTGGAAACGTATTATTGACTAGCTTTTGCCCGCGACTTCGTCCGCGTTTCCGTCGTTTTTCGTATCAAAGTACCATTATGTCCTTCCTCACGGTTCAGTGGTTTTGATGTAACAGACAGATTAACTTTCGTATTTTAGTAGGGAAATACAATATTATGTCAATCCACAATACTGTTGAAAAATATCGCAAAAAGGAACCGCAGAATATTATTATTAATAGCTGTGCCCGCGACTCCGTCAGCGTGTGTAACTCCTTGTATGTTATTAAGTTAATGTATTGGTAATATTGTTTAGATCACTTTCACATGAGGCTTAAGTAGGTACCTATAGCGTTCTATAGGTAAAACTTCAGCCCAAAGCTTCCGGGTAAACTATGTTGAAAGTTGACCCGTCCGGCACGTGAACATAAAGATTTCTAGAACTGCTAACCCGGGAAAGAGCGACATATAACTGACCATGCGAGAAACAACTGACACCGAGATCTACTCCAGCAACACGAAAATTCTGCCCTTGAGCCCTATTAATTTACCTACTTCACTTAAAATAAATACCTATAACTACTATAATTAATAAAAGTATCTACGCTTTTACCTACATAATACAAAAATAAAATTGATCATAAATTAGCCAAAACTTACCTATCGGTATCTAAAAATTTATGCGTACTACTTCCCCTAAAAAGAAATAAAATGCGAACTATTAATCATTTGTAATTTGAACGAATATTTAAACACTACCAAAATAACTACTTAATACCTATTTTATTTATAAAATAACAACAAAAGAAATTCAAATAAACTATATAAGGACTAAAAGTCGCGCTGATAAGCACGGTTTGTTAATATCAATTATTGTCTGTCAATAAGGTCGAACGCTGAACGCATCAACAGCCAAATATTGAATGAAGCTCGCTCCCGTTACACAAAAATAATCCATATTTATGGCATGATTCAGTATTCACGCGCAGCTTATTAGCGTATTTCATATTTGGTTCAGTTTGATGTTTCTGTACCGATTACTATGATTCTTTTTTTATTGAATAGGTAATAATATTAACTTCTTATAATTAGGGATGAGTGAGAGTATTATAAACGTAAGAGTAAACAAATATAATCAGAAAGCTCCGAACTGCTAAGCTATCGGGAGTTACACGTGTTATTGTGAGTCAACCTTATAAGATAGACATATGCTGTTGTGGGATATTTATTAGATAATTTTATGTAAAACATTTCCGTCAAACATGATTTCTATGTAGCTTTAACCATTAAGGCTACACACGCGACGGAAGCTTAAAAAATGGAGCAACTTCTCCCGTTTTCCCAACATTTCCCTTCACTGCTCTGCTCCTATTGACTGTAGCGTGATGAAAAGTATACTATAACCTTCCCAGGAGTATGAAGAATAATTGTACCAAGTTTCGTTAAAATCCGTCGAGTAGTTTTTGTTTCTATAAGGAACATACAGACAGACAGACAGACAGACAGACAGACAGACAGACAGACAGACAGACAAAAATTTTACTGATTGCATTTTTGGCATCAGTATCGATCACTAATTACCCCCTGATAGTTATTTTGAAAATATATGTCATGTACAGAATTGACCTCTCTACAGATTTATTATAAGTATAGAAGAAGATATCGGAACGTTGTGGATTTGGAATAACGCTATTATTTTCAACATGGATCAATGCATTGTGTTTTTGCTGACATAGTTTGCAATGACCGAAACTGCAACTTTCTATTGTGTGATTGTTTGAACGCAAACAGTTTAGGCAAATGTTTTTTGACTGAACGAATTTTAATCTGTCTTGTACTAACATATTTAAAAACTTGACACAACTATATAAGGCATGTTTCCCGGTGCATAACGGGCATGTCATGTTATTTTTATTACTTTTACTACCTGATGAAACTTTATTATTATTATTGGCACTCGCATAACTAAGTGTAGACTGAGAATTAGATTGTTTTTTATGATCAGCCGACTGTTTACCCTCATGCTTACTTTGTGAATGTGACGGATTATTTTTACTGTTTGTCGAATTAATCATGTCTAACATGTCAGACCTATTATTTAAAAACGTTAACAAGTCCTCTAGTTTTAACGATTTAGAGGTTTTACTAGAACCAGAGACCAATGAGCTTCTGTAGTTTTCCCACTCGCGCTCAGTAGCAGAATCAAGTTTACTGACAACTAAATAAATAATGAGCGCATCCTCAAGTGAGGATTCGGGTTCTTTAAGAGAATTAAGGGCTCTCAGATTGCGCAACACGCAATCTACTAAAGTTCTGATCTGTGCCGGACATTCCTTACCCAGTGAAGGTGCCGCAAACAAAGACTTTACATGATTATGTATCAGCAACCTATTATTTTGATATCTAGCCTCTAGTAGGTCCCACGCGTTGGTATAGTTAGGTGCGGTAAACTCTAACGAGCTGATAACGTGTAACGCAGTTCCAGTGAGAGATGATTTTAGGTATTGGAATTTCTGTATGGGATCTAGGTCGTCACGATCATGTATCATTGAAACATACGAGTTCCTAAACTCCAACCATTTGTCGAAGGAACCGTCAAAGATAGGTAACTTTATTTGCGGTAATTTAATTGACACTGATTTTCCAGAAGAAATGAACTGAGAATTATTCAGCTCGCTTTTTTCACACTCGCCTATCATATTCTTGGCTACAGAAACAATAGAATAATATTGGCACTCAAACGAATCTCTGTAATCTAAATGTAACAGTAAATCTTTTTCATCCGAAATTCTTTCAAGTTTAGATTGCAAGTCATTAAATTCGGCAAAGAAAATGGCTGCCGCACTAATACGCATTTGAATTTGGGTTTTAATCACAGAATCTAAACATGATCTATCTAATTTATTAATATAGTTTGCGAATAACGTTAATCTGCCTTTAATTACGCCGCGTTGCTTTTTAAGATCAGACATCTGACTATCTAAACGCGACAATACAGTTTCATCATCACTCATTTTGGTAGCTTATGAAAGTAGGTACTCACAGTTTTACGTGTTCAGTCGTGTTTTCTCACCTGAAGACGGCCTCAGCGCTGCCAGCACTAACTTCTGAAACGCTTGAATACGATATTAGCACAAGGCGAAGACACAGGGGAAGGAGGGAAAAGGACCACTGGGTAACCTGACCTGACCGTTGCTGGCTGTTGCATCAATGGTTGCTTCTGCTCAGTAATCTGGGTGGCTGGTCTTCCAGGTCTCCTCAACGTACTTCTGATTCGAAGTTCCACTCGTTTCCTCGCTTCTTCAACGGAACCCGGCTCGTCGCGTGCCGCGTGGCGGCGTGGCGGCGTCGCTGATCTTCAAATTGGGCCTGGTTTGCCCTGAGTGACATGGGTCACTAGACTGTAAGTGTTTGGGCCTGGTTTGCCCCGGGTGGCATGTGTCACTAGACTTTGTGTGTGTGAAGGGCTTGGTCACCCCTGGGTGGCATGTGTCACTAGACCGTGAATTAAGGGTTTGGTCAGCCCAGGGTGGCATGTGCCACTAGACTGTATATGTGACTTTTTGTTAAGGGCTTGGTCAGCCCTGGGTGGCACGTGTCACTAGACTGTGAATGTGGGGCTTGGTCAACCCCGGGTGACAGTTTGTCACTCTAGTACTATGAATGTGGGCTCGCAGTCAACCCCGGGTGACGGGCTGTCACTAGGACTGTGAATTTGGGCTTGGTCAACCCAGGGTGACAGGTTGTCACTAGGAATGTGAATTTGGGCTTGGTTAAGCCAGGGTGACAGTGTCACTAGAATAAGCTGCCTGGGGCAGCTGGGTTACAAGAGTGTGTGCAATTAGTGAAGTATTGCTTTGATTGATTATGCACAGTACGACGCGAGTTTTTGATTGTTTTGAATTAATGCGATTGGACCTTTGAATTAGATTTGCTTTCATGATTTTACGACTCTATTGACAGAGGCATTAATCTTGGTCAGGTAGGCCGAGTCGATAGTCTAGTTTAAGTTTGTGTTCTCGTCGATACAGATACCATATCACCACCACACGAGGACGTGTGATAGTCAGTTCTGGCCGTGTCGGAGATTGCAGTCTCTGAACGTGGATAAAATCAGAACTACTGGAATGTCGAGCAACTATTGTCGTGTAGTTCAACCTCTTTAGTAGTTGCTTGGGTGTGTTTAGTTCTGGCACGATTTATAACGACAACTGTCAGATGAATGATGACGGAGGCGCTCGTCAATTTTAGAGGGGCCCGAGCCAGCAGGGGCTTCCAGGGCGGACGGCGCTGCGGTTGGTCGTGGTCGTGTTTCCTACTAACCTCACTGCATTCCATGTGGTTGACTTCATCGTTTATGAACCATTGACTGTTATTTTGAGATATCCATCCTGTCTTATCATCGTCATCATGAAGAATACCGTATTCTCCGATATATAAAACTTAAAACGTAAGTGGCAAAATGTGGGTGTACTATTTTGTATACCTCAGACTAACCCTCCGGGTATAACAGGCGTGATGTTATGTTTATATATCATTGTTTTAGATCAATTGCACTGTTAACTAAAACTATTTTTTGGTTAGTTTAGTGCTTCTTTGTGCCTCTATCAGAAAAGACTTTGTTTTTTCATAGATAAACTACAGCAAGCATTGCAAACGTCTTTGTAAAATAAGCCACCTATTTGTCAAAACTAAGCAAACTTGGTCTTAAAAACTTCAAAACTCAGATTTGTTCTAAACGAGACGGTGGACGGTGGCGCAATCGCATTTACAACAATTCGATTCATAGGTCGACATTTCAAATGTTACTTCTTTACAACAAATTATTATTTTATATCTATGTTATTATAATTATATATCCTACAAAACGTAAATAACTTTCAGGAAATAAGTTAAAGTAACTTGATCAACATAAAGCCGCAATCAAGTCACACAGAAGTAAAATATAGACGAGAGAATCGCTTCTAAGTTTGAGTTAAAACTTGGAGTTATACAAGCAAACATTATCAACGGTTTTGGTGCTTCTAATTGCATGTTTACTGGCTGGAAATAGAATCTCAATTTGTTTGTTTTAAACTCACATTCCATCGAAGAGCTTCGTTGTACGCTTGTGTGGACTTCTCGAAGAGCTCCAGTCGTTGTAAGTAATTGCTGGAAAAACAAGTCGATTAGAAATGATAGAATTAGATTGCGATTGTTTTGAAGTACCATTATTGAATCAATACGGGATGAACGTGTGTTACTAACAGGAGAATTGGATTATTTATTAGTTTAGTGAGGTGTATTTTTAATGAAGTTTTTTTAATAAGTGAATTAGTTTAAACTGCAGGGTAACCACCTTGGGCTGCGAGTTGTTCGAAAGAGATACCGCGGCCTCGACACAAAGGGCTATGAAGGAACATAGGTGGGTTTTAGTCTGTAGAAGTCTGACACTCCCTTCTACTCTGCCCAGAGCGGGATGTGTCATTTGATGATTTCCAAACACAAAAAAAAACACAAAAAACATGGCAACCACCTTCTTAATTCATCGTCATCAGGAATCGCTTGGCCTTGCTTGGTAAACATTAATTTTTATTTTATGACAGTAATATTAATGTGGGCCATCAACAAAGAAAGACTCTTTAATTATTCCTGTTTTGCACATTTTCAAGTGTCCTATGACCAGCAGAGCGGAGGCCTATGTCCAGCAGTGGACGTCTTTTGGCTGAAATGATGATGATGATGATGAAGTGTATTTCTTACTTGTGGTTTCGAAAAGAACAGCTAACTTCGATTATAATAAAATCAAAAGAACCGAACACGTTATAGCTACCAGCTTCATTTGATTATTAACTAAAGCTAGCTCATTAAAGCGCGCTGCGGTTTTATAAACTTTCAACACACCATATTTCATGCCAAATTCTGGCTTAAACAGTGATTTGGCACTAATTCTAACCCTGTATGCCGTTAGAGATTATATTATGTACGGTGGTCATAAGCGCAATAAGTATCTATGTCAGTTCTGTTCAAAACCACAGGGCATTAACATTGGAGCATGAAACTAGTGCTGTATACAGGCCGTATTATTTAGAGGACTGGATTTACAGGATGGTCACAAAGCTGTTTAGGTCATCCACAATCTACGTACTCGTATATTATCATCGTTGCCTAGACTTCTTCTTACTGTATTGGTGTCGGTTTTCAGTCGAGCTGAACGCAGCTGAATACCAGAATGTAACAACTATCTATCTAAAATAAAAAAAATGACACCTTAGTAAGACTGCCCATTGGAATCCAAGACCAGTAACTGATTAACAAGATGCTTTGGTAAGACTGGTTGGTTGGCTGACATCCGGACATTGACATCGGATAATGACAGCCGGAACCAATGGCTTAACGTACTTTCTGTGGCACGGAGTGAAATCAGTATGTAGAAATGGTTTCCAATCCACTGATTTATTTTATTTTTATTTATTTATTTATTACATTTAGTACAGCAAAAGCCATTAATACTAAATTAACTAATCCTTTTATTCGGTCTTCTCGCAAAACCACAAGCATTCTAACATTATCGTCTTCCATTCATCAGCAAACAAATCCAATTCAGGGTTGGTCTCCACGAGCGCGTTGAGCATCGTTAGCATACGCGGTATAGGGGAGGTGGACCGAGCTACAGTGCGACAAAATGGGACATTAAATAATTTGTGCTTTCTAGAGCGATTATAATTATTTGGAACAAATAATTATACAACTGATATATAACTGATAGACCTTGGCAAGCGTTGCTCAACATGTAGTTACATAATAAATATATCAACTCAACAAAATCGACTGATACCACACTTATTATTTAACCGCTAGTCCCTCCCATGAATCACATGTGCCAAATCAGTAAAAAAGTATTAAAAAGAAAAAAAACCTTCGGAAGCTTTTTTTAATTAACTGGATACTAAATGAAGTAATCAATCATTGTCTGCGCAATGTAACGTGAAATGGCAGGTGGAGGCTCTAGTGGCTTCCCGGGGCTTCCCGGATACCGGGACAGATAATAAGGCCGATCAATGACACTCTATGACTTAATTTTATGAGGGATTCTTGATCACTCCATCGTGGGACGATCAAGTTGAGCCGTTGTTTCTACACGACTGAACAGGAATACGTGTTATGAGCTCGGTGTATCTTGGAACATATTTTTTGTGAATGATTACGTCATAGAATGATGCTCAAACGTGCTATAATAATAAAAACAGGGGACATTAAACGTTCTGTTTTTAAAACACCTGCTGTTTAATGTTATAGCGCCGCATTGTCACACACCTGATGCAGACGGTGAAGTAAATCACGGAAATAAACAACAGTACTGAATAGACAATTTGTCACTACATTCCAAAGTGTGGAACTTTAGCTTTGTTTGCTTAACATACCCTCTTTCGCGGAACACATTCACCGCATTACATATGGGTTTCTCTTCCGGCTCTAATTTGGACTTCATGCTTCTCAGATCCCCCTTTGTGACTTCTAAGATACACACAACCACACGTCATAACTACACTGACTGTTTTTCGTCGCAACGCTCCGGATTCTCAAATAAATCTAGGTGACCTCGATTCCCTCAAGTATATAAAATTTGGGGTTGGCGACGACGATCCCGAATTATGATATTCATGGAATTAAAATTTAGTATCTGTTATTATCTTTACGACAGAATTTATGGGGGATAAAAATGATGTTAAATCCGAATGGTTTCTGGAACCAGTAAGAATAATATATTAATTTCGAATACTTAAAATGAAACTGCACTTTCGGGAGCAGTAACTCAGTATTATTTAAATGCAAGGATGATCTACCAGCCTTCGTTTGCTAATGGCTTCATTAAATCAATGTTTTAAATCTTCTCTTGGTCGTTAGTCATTAAACGAAAATATGTATATGAATAACAACAGTCCATCAGAAGTTTTGTAATAAAATAAATCAATTAGTCTTCATAAATATTTCACAGAAACGTACAACACTGTACATAGAAGTAGAAAAATATTATAAAAAAGAGGGTCATGTTTTCTTTACAATTCCCCTGTTTAACACAAAAGAGGTACAGATAAGAAAGTGCCAGTTACACTGGCAAATGTACAAACATCAATCTAAAGCGTTTCCTGAAAACGAACCGTTCACAGACAAATGTAAAGTTTTATTGTTATTTCATCCTTGTCGTAAAATATCTATGGCGGACATTTTCTTGTCTTTGAACACGAAAACTACGGCAAGTATTAAAAGTCTTTCGCTAAGAACTTTAAACTTGCAACTCCGAATTTGGAACTTCGTTTACGAGAAGATTTTAATGTTGGTAAAGCTGGACTTTGTATTTGCAAATAACATTTTGATGCTTATATTATTTCACGATGTATATACATTAGGATTTGAATGTGATTGGTTTGTAATTTTTTATCGGCAGGATGGGGGTTTCTATGTTCTATAGATTTACGGATGTGAATTTCTGAAATTTATCTACTTTATTTTATTGTCTTACCATAATTTCTTGATGAAACATTTTCTATGATTGTTTTGACAAAATATTGACTGTAGATGAATACATATTTTCTTTTACTTCTACTATAATATAAACGTCAATGACAACCCGTCCGCTGGTCCCCACTAACTTGAATTTTATTTTTTCAGGACCATAACTTTCGTGAAATCAAAAGCCCATCTTTATAATATTGGCAACGCGTCACAAAATTTAACAGCATATGTCTTGGCCCATTTAATACTCCATGAGCCGTATACAATGTCCATCGTTTACCTTTTATAACTTATTAGACATAAAGAATAATATTGAAAAGACCTAAAAATATATGGAATATCTTTCTTTATGACTAGGTAACGTAGTTACTGGATCCAGTCGGGGTCTATATAGGGCTTTAGGATCTGAATCAATGGGAGTACGTGGTTCATTTGAAATTTCAACGGAGGTCTACATGATAAAGAACAGATTCCAGGAAAATTATGATATCGGCGCTACGCGGTGGCTACGGCGTAGCAGTATTGCTACGCTTTCGTAGCGGTAAGCTTACGTACGAATGAAATCTACTTCTTGGTAAATAATTTTGTTTATTTGATTATTGTGTGTTTCGGTTGGTGAACTACTCACCATAAGGTGTGTTTCCTCGTTATTTTGACTTTGGGTTTGAATGATTACATCAAAGTTAAATATCCAGTGCCACACATATATCTAGGTTCTATGATCTTGTAGAGAAAAGTGAAAACATCGAAACATCGTCTCACTTCAATAAAGTTGTCGGTACACACAAGTACGTCATACTGCTATGAAATTGCGAAACATGAAAAGTCGCTCCGTATAAGTTCCGTTGCACTTAGAGACGATGTGGGCGTATGTTGGGTTTTTATTGCTCGCACGAGTTAAAATATGTTATTATACTACTTCATGTTTTTATTTTATGAAGCCACATCCTTTATGCTACAGGTTTAAATAAAAACAGACAGTTGGAAATGATACAATAAAAAATAGCCGTACTTATGTAAACGATGGAAAATTACTCGTTTTCGAGTTTGTGAGTAATTTACACTTCGTTGTCAGTTTACGCTGTAATGAGTTACATAATTACTTTACGGGCACGTCACTACGAACCAATAATGAATATAGATTGCTTATTAAAACTCGATTTTAACACCATACCAATACAGACTGTTTTCAACACGAAATGGAGCCCTTGAAAAGTGACTTAGGAAGACCGCATGATGTAAGAATGAGGATTCAGATGGTGTGGGACAACTTGGAAAAGGCCTTTGTACAGTCGAACAAGCTAATAAGTAAACAGGGTAGAGATCTTCATAAATCACACTGAAAATATTGCTTGTAATTTTATTTATCAAGTGTTTCACATTGAGCGACTGATGTCAAACGCTGTATCGTTTGACATCAGTCTCAAAATGAATCTGTATAATCTTAAAAGTAAATACAAGTTAGCTGACTGTATACTTATTAGCTTGTTTGACTGTACAAGGGTAGTATGTATAGTTGTATACTATACTATACCTATAAAGGTAGGCAGAAATAGAAATATTCAAATCTAAAATCCGTCACTAACTCTTTGGACTAGTGGTCGCAATCACCTCTGCTGAGCATGAGGTTATTGGGTTTTTCCCTCAGGAATTTCTCAGTAGTAGCGACGGAATCTGGATTTGTGCCCGGTTGATGGCAATAGGCTCGCCCCTTACCACGTGGGACATAAACATAATCTGGCGAAATGTGGTTGATCTAATAAGCACACCTCTGCCTAAACATTCGAGGATTACATGCGTGACAATAATGAATGTGTAAAATTCTTCGCCTACGTGAGAGACAACTCTGTTTTTATAAAATAGATATTTACTCGACTTCACAAGTGACACTGAGTATTACGTAAGTATGTTGCGTCGAAATACTTTAAATAAGTAATTGAATCTGAGATTGTATTAACTCAAAGCCACTCTAAGCTTGGATCTCAGGTAACTTCGATACTTTATCGCAGTTCTTTATTCTAAAGGATTATCCTCAATGAATACTAAAAAGTTTTTGTGAAAGAAAACACGTAGATTTTTCAATAAAACTGTTTTTAAATCTATGCCTGAAAGGACTATAATAGAGCATTAAATAAATGTTAGTTTAAATTCTAATACATTATCTCAAGAACGTTATAGAAATTCAACAATTTAATTTTTAGTTCGTTTTATTTTCTTATATCCAATTTATCGTTACCGTGGCAAAACGCAAGTGGCGAATGGCAAGCGCCGCGACGAGTTCGATGAACTCTATAGTTAGGTAGGAATTAAACAGCTAATTTCAGGCGTCGCGTCTCGTTGATCGAAAGAATTTTTCAACATTTTTGTTTTTTTTTTATTTTAGTTAACTTTTTTACATAAATTGAGGGCTACATACAGAGAATATAAATTTACATTGATATCAAGGAATAATAACTGAAAACAAATTAAAATATAAATCTAGTGCAATATGATTTAGAATAAGAAGCTGACTGCATCCTGTCAATTTACGGAGGGCTGTCCCTTACACCCACTATTTTATAGCCATCGACCAAATCACTAACAGTCAAACCTGAACAAGACCAAGCTACACAGACTAAAATATAAGTCTACTGAGAAAAGACACGAATAACCTACATTAACAATCCCCACACAATGCGTCTACATCACTATGAACAAAACACTACGAACCACTGTTTGATGGATGGCCACCGCACACGCATTACTTCAGACCGACTTAATATTCACTGATTCAAATAGAATTTGGGGAATCAAGCAAAAGACGTGGCTCCATTTTCTATGCGAAACCCGTCCGAGTGAAAACTGCGATGTAAATAGAAAGGGCAAATGGATTTGTGTTATTGAGATCAAAGTTTTTGAGTTTGCT
Source organism: Diarsia dahlii (assembly GCA_949775195.1). Lineage (NCBI taxonomy): Eukaryota > Metazoa > Arthropoda > Insecta > Lepidoptera > Noctuidae > Diarsia > Diarsia dahlii. The sequence goes on from OX459201.1 coordinate 11,266,388, forward strand.
GACATGTTTGACTCTTCGTTGACTTTGATAAGGTGTCTTGTAGGTATGTGGTGTGTCTACCTACCGGCTACCCCTTTTATACATTAAAATATTAAGGAGTAGGTAAGTAGGTACCCTCGATTCGAAAAAATATTCAGAGTTCTATTATACGACACTTTTTGCACATTTAGGAAGTGCAATAGTTAAAATTCAATAAATTAACTTGAAATTATACTCTACACGTGCTTTGCCACTATATGGGACTGCTACATTTACGAAATAAATATAAAATAAATGCAAACCATTTTTTTTATGTTCATTTTAGTAAAAATGCTCCTGTGAACTTCACACAAATTCACTACATCTACTGTATGTTCATTTAGCCACTATAACTACATGATATTATATTCCTGAAAATAGCTTAGACACTAACTGCATGCAACTAAGTTTACCGAGAAGAGCTTCGGCGTCCATATTAACCAACACATTTTCGACGACGGAGTAAATTATAATGTAGCTTGCGTCAAGCGAAAATCCCCAATTTATGTAGCTACGGCGGTATAATAAGAGAATTTTGAGTAATTTACTGTTTGGTTTAGTGAATATATTTATTTTGGACTCTCAAAGAACTCCATGTAATAAAGATAAATAATAAACTACGCTCTGTCGCCAAACAGAAGAAACAAAAACTGTTCTGTGTGAAAAAAAAAAAACTGTGAAGAAAAAAAAAATGTTCTGAAGCTATTCCATAGTATGTATATCTCTGTATCAAACACCCCGATTTATTTAGTCGTTCTGGTGTGATCCAAACCAAGCCAAACCCCTCCAAACAAACATCAAACCAACCATCCAAACTTTCGCATTTGTAATGTTGTCACTAAAATAGTAAAATATAAACTAGATTGCTGAATAATTATTATCCTGATCATTTTGAATAAACTACCTATTAAATCTAAATTGTATTTTCAAGCAGCAGTTTTAACCATTTGCATTTGCTCACTCATATCATTAAAGCATAATTTTATTAATACCTATACAGATTTATGACAATATTATTATATTTTCGCTTTAAATACTATCCAAAATAATTACATTCTAGTGCCCCAGTTTCAGGAAAGCAAACGCTAATGGAAGTTATTTTGTGTTCCGCGTTGAATTCCAAAGAAAGATACTCTGCAATCGTAACAGAATAATTAATTTAATTTATATCCATATTTAAATAACGAAACACCGTTAAGTAAAGTAGAATTTGAATTTGAAATGAAACGTAAAACCATTTCGAAGCAATTAGAGACTTGAAATTACGTAAACGATTCATTTAAAACGATAAACATAGAGCAGTTTATTCAGGTAAAGTTGTAAGTGGTTTCTAAAAATAAATTGCAATACTTTCATTAAAGTTCACGGGAAAGCCGAACGTTTGCCAAGTTTCCTTGTTAAGCGGAAAGAATTAAGTTTTGAATTCCCAGGAGAAGGCATGGTTGTACCTACAAGATAAAGATTGTTGATTAGGACGCACCCTTTTGACCGTCATTCTCTGATAAAGGCAGCATAATGAGCGGTCGGGTGGGAGCCGACCCTCACGCAAGCCACATACTCGTACTTGTTTATGTTTTCCTACACCAATATAAAACTTACCTTTTTAAAGTAGGTTGTTATATTTATTCTATTCCTTCTCAATACAACAAAAGTCTGTGACCATTTTATTGAATTCTGTATCTCAGCGAAGCCTTATCTTTACTTCTGAAGTTTGATAAAATGTTATTTGAATATAAAGTAGAAATTTAATGACGACGAATTTTTGCACTTCGAAAATTTGGAAGAATTTAATATTACATTACAGCGAATTTTTGTTACTAAGTTACTTTATTATTGAAACGAAATTGTGTTGGTCCTATAAAATATTATTTTACATAACCAGATAGGTACAATCATTACATTAATTTTCGATCATCTTTTGAAAAGTGTTTCATAGGCGTTGTGTTCTGACTTTATCGGAAAAATTAACAACTGTGGAAAACGTTTCAAAAGTCTGTCTAGTCTTTTTCAGTTTGGGTCGGCTGTCAGTCTAACCTCCTACCATCTGACCTCAACCCAATTACTGGTAGGTACACGATATCCCTTGGTCGGACTTTCAGACTTTTCATTTCTGTGATGGCTAAAAAAGATCTACAGATAAGTAATACGTTTCCGGGAATGGCTGTTTGTGTTGAGTTTAAATGTCTGCATACGCACCCACGATATATGACAAATTCCTAGCTAGGGGCAATGTTTTATAACGTAAATTGCCGGAACCAACTGTTTAAAGTACTTTCCGAGAAACGTAGTGGGTCTCAATATGGAGTGAATGGTCATGGCTGTTAAGGCGACACTAAATGCCATCGACCTTGAGTGAAGCGCCACACACACATTTATTTCTTTTGTGGCCTTAATCAGTAATTCTCTAAATTTATCAAGTCTACAATCATGAAAAGTGATTTTAAAAATACTACAGGTTATTTACTAGCATCAGTGTTTCGTATTTTTCAAATTTTATGGTATTTTACCTTACCTACCTAATTTTATTATTTTATTTATTTTTTTCAGGTTCATTAATTTAAATTTTAAATAATTTTGTTTGTTTTCCCTCTGAAAACATATTGACGGTAACTTTATTTTATTCGAGGTGAGAGCCTGGGGATCCGTCACACAGGGTATCCTAGTATGGACGCCAGTCTCTCACAAAGGAACATAATTATACATGTTGCACCTTGTTAATATGTTAGTCTTGCAATTGTATTTCTTATAACTATTTATGTAACCCTTTGTGAAGAGAGAAAATAAAGATATTGTATTGTATTGTATTTTAGAGTAAAAGAAATAAATGTGTGTGGTGCTAGTTTCGGTGCTTAGCGCCTTAATACTTAATTTCAAGAACATCGCACTACAGCCTTATTTTAAAGACAAGTTTATTATACCCTCTCTATTACTGCAAGCAAATGAAAGAAGAACCCTTTGTTAAGTTACATAAAGAATGTTTCTTTCTTGAGAATCTTGGAACACAATGATTAAAATAGCTATTTGACGTTATTTTCGTGTACTTAATGTTATGCAAACTTTTAGAGACAAGATTCGTTCGAGCTTTGGCTTGTGGCCAAAGCTGCCTTCATTCTTCCCTCTTACTTGGTTTCCAAGACAAACTAACAAATTAACTTGTCATATAAAGTACACTGATTATGTAACCAACGGCATTATCTATAGCTATGTCAGATCCGGTCATTGGTTCTGACATGGAATGAATCGCATAGGTTTCCATGGTGTCGAGAAATATTGTTAAGGCATGCTGTTCCGACGTATGTGACAATTATGCAAAACGCACATACATTAAAAAAAAAAACAGAGGTCCGACTGTCACACCACTACTGGACTATCACTACTGTAACTATATTTACCATATTGTACTATTCAGATCAGTTCAGTTTCTCCGTGATCACGGTGCGTGCCACAGCGCTAAAATATCGGGAACTCTAAACAAATAGTAAACATGGTAAATATGCTGTTTTAAGTCTTAATGATAGTATATTTATGTGTTAAGAATGATATGGTCAGTATGGTAAGTTGACGAGAAACAGAGAGGTCTAAAAGAGGAAGATATTCTGCGCCGACCACAAATGAATTGGAATAAGGGCAAGAGATTGATGATACTATTCTCCTTTTGCAGGCAAGTTGGTTTTCAATGACAAACGACGAAACATTTCAACACTGGTAGGCTTAGGACTAAAAGTTCACCACATTGTTTCAACATGCATGACGTTAGAAGCTTTGCTAACGAATAGTAAAGGTACTTCAACTTTGCCCTATACCTACGTTCAATGGAACTGGAAGGTCAAAGGTGTTAAAGCTTTTTTAACGACACCGGAACCTAAATAAACTGGAGCAATATTAAAATACTGGTGACCTTTTCAGCTAAGCCAATACGATCCGTATTGTATTACGATTTATTCGAACAAATTATCAAAGAATCCTTCGAAGCAATCACGAGTGGATTTGTGATATAAATAAAAAAGTTGAAGATTCCACGACTTGATCTAAATTCGAAAGATTTTGAACGATTTGATTTCGATTCAATCTGATCCCGACTAAGAATGAAAACAGCTGTACTATTTGTTTCATCAGTTTGCAGTACTAAACGTTAGATTCAGAGCGAATTTTTCAGTAGTAGTAAATAACTTTTATTAACATCTTCTTGACCTTGTCCCTCTTTACTGAAGGTCAGCGCATCACATAATTGCTTCTTCTACTTTCTCCTGTCAAACGTCACGGAATCATCTACTCCTTCATATGATTCCTCACATAACTTCTCTTTCATATGATTCCTCACATAATCCATCTACTTTTATCTGAATAATAAATAATTATATACACAGTTTTATATTATTTTCTTTTTCCTTAACTGTCTATTACCCGGCCCAATGTAAGACTCAGGAAAGAGCGATAGTTTCTCACTTGCGGTACATTTAACCTCAATAATTCCTTCTTCGTACAAGTTCACTCACATTAAAGCCGCTTAAGACTACCATAGTGATAACATATTACCCGTTTCAAAGTCTTTTATTAGGGATAAGAAAAGTAAGACAAGGAATAAAAAACAGTTTTTGAAAAAAATTAAACCGCCTTCAAAATTTTGAGACGGCCCAATTCTCTTTAAAAACACAATCATTGGATTTGGTTTACAGTTGTCAAAGATATTGCTTAACTTATATACAAATAAAACATTCAGACGAATTAATAACCTTTTTAGAGGTTGATTAAAAATATGATCCGATGTGGCTTATTTTCCAAGATTGACAGTTACACTTTTGCGGTACGGTCGGTTACGGTCACGCCAACAACTAGTCTTTACTATATTTGATTGATTTTCTTCTTGTACAGACGTCAGCATATCAAGCAAACCCTACACTAATTTTCCCAATCAACTTTGAACCTAATGACTTAGCGATAAAGTTGAAAATGTATTAAAGAATTCGACAGATTCAGCGACAATACATAAACCATCTGTGTACACTCTCACAACATACGGCTCTTTTCGAGGTATTTTGTTGCGTATAAATTTTGACATGGTTACTTCTCGGAACAGAACGCACCTGGGTAATGTTTAACTGCGGTAGGTATATAGCGATAAACAGTCGTCTTCGAGTTTGGGATCAACTTTGTGTTAGTGTTTTGTTTCTCCTGTGACGTCATATTAAGTATTGTGGAAAGTTTTCCATAATATTTTGCAAGTCTGGTTTCGCAATAACTTATCCAATAGCTCGAAAAGCAAATTAAATAGGTATTATTTTTTCCGACTAAAGATTTTTATAAGTAGGCACGTGTTATGTCGAGCAATTTTCACAGGTTTTTATTACTATGACTGGTAAAAAACAATAATAAAATGGATGTTTTTTCAGAATAAAGAAGACACAATAGGTATATCTTATCTTACAACTATTATAAACATGAAAGTTGGTGAGGAAGAATGGCTGGATGGATGGATGGTTGGGTGGAAGGATATTTACGTCTCTTTCAAGCAATATTTATACAGAACTAGCTTTTGCCCGCGACTTCGTTCGCGTGGAATAGTGACTTCCGGCAGATTTTTGGTTTATCTAGCGAAAAAAAAAAAAAAAAAAACTATCCTATGTCCTTTCTCAAGTTCCAAACTATGTCTGTACCAAATTTCATCAAAATCCGTTCAGCCGTTTAGGCGTGAAAGAGTAGCAGACAGACAGACAGAGTTACTTTCGCATTTATAATAATAATAATAATAATATTCCACAACTATCACACAAATAATATATTAATAATATTATAAGTATATAAGTATGGATGTATTTGAATGCAGATAGTTTTTGTTATTTTGTTCTTTTGTATTTTTTTTTGTCATTTTATATGCCTGTCAGTCATGACTATCTCCGCGACAGATTATATTTTATTATTTCTATGTATCAAAATTTAATAAAAATTACACAATTGACCGCTAAAAAGGCTCGGTTACACAATACATCTAAAGCTGAAAAATACAAAAAAATCTGCCAATTAGGACGCGCTATTAATTTCGCCGTTTTCCCGCGCCGTTATCTATTGAGTTACGAGCAATTTCGATATCAATTTATCACACCGGTAAATTCAAACTGATATTGCCTTGTAGATTTATTAAGTGCTTAACGCGAGGGGACTCCCATGGAATACTCAAAATTGATGAGGAATCCAGTTAGAGACTATTTTTTGAATTATCATAATATTGACTGCTATTTTTTCTGAACGAACGAACAAGGAAACGGGAAATTAGGCTTTTTTTAATTACTGTGTCAAGTTGAAGTCAAAATTCAACAGTATTATTCAAAGAAAACACCTATTGTAACTAGAACGCTTGGGGCCTTTACCGATTAACCTTTCATTTGATACAACCTAACAATAAGGTACTACCAATGCTAAATCCTACAACACTTTTTACCTTCAGGCAAAAGTTACAAAAATTATAACAAAAAATGAACTTTTCTATTAACCCAGTACAAAAGAACTTAAAAAGGCCTATTAACCCTTCAAAATAATTACTTGTTGCTTTCATTCCGGGATGTAAGGTTCCTAATAATCTGCCTTACAACCCTTTAAAGTGTACCTAAGTAAAGACAGCGTAGTCTAAAAGGGGCGAGCCTAAATAGGGGGCATTTGTCTGGTCCGGCGCGGCGTGAAAGGGACCCAAAGGGCCGGCTGGTAAAGGAACTTTTAGTGCCTTCGCCCACGGCGTCTTTAGGGTTGAACCTCATGAGCTAGATACAGAGCGTAATGCCGATCCCATCGGAAACTTCCACGTGCGATAGCATTCCTGCTCTGATTCTCGGTCATGCAAATGGCGGTTCTGTGCGGCAGAAAAGGAGGATCATGGAAGTGCCATTCAGTGGTGTCAGATGAGGTTCAACTGAATGAGGAATGCGGTAGTGATGCAAACTGAAACTGCAATACAGTCGCAATACTGTCGCTGGCTGTATACCTGTACCCACCGAACAATGATTAAGTCATAGATAGTAACGCTTTTACGATTCCATATCGATACATAAAGGCCTCGATTCTTTACTTGTTCAGCTCTCTGTATGAGATTGTAAAGAAGAGTAGAGAATCTCAAATCTTGATAGAAAAAACACCTTGACCGACCTCGGTATTGAACCCAGGGTCCCAGGACCACAGTTCGCAGTCATCAGTCCCGCTTGCGACCACTCGATCAATGTGGCAGTCGCTTGTGTCGTGTTTTGTAAATACGACTGAAATGACAGCGAAGTACTTAAGTGTTTTACACAAAACGCGACCACATTGCCACAAAACGTCGCCGAGGGTGACTTTAACGAAGTTTAAAACAAAATACTTATTTACTACTTAATAATATCTTTTTAACTATCGAAGTTCAATAGGATAATAGTGTCCCGGAATGTTTTAGAGTATTTCTCAAAATAAGTGTACATCTGTTGAAAAAAAAGTGTGCTTCGAAATAGTAACAAAGTTTCAATGTTTTTATTTAACCATACATACAAAAAATAACATATTTGTGAAGAAAAACTATTAAACTTTAAAGTTGTGAAGAATATGGTAAAACCATAGTATTCAATCAATTTTAGAAAGCTTTTTTAAAAAGATGTTTTTTGCGTTTCATACAAAAATCAAATTGCCACCCTACGACTTCATACATGTAACACTTCATAAAATTCGATATGTCGCGTTAATATTGTGCATTTTTTGTATTACAGACCTTGATTAAATGTAGTTTCTTAATTAAAGTGATTTTCTATGGGGTTTCATAGTAAAATATAAAAAAAAATGCGAAAAACAAAATGAGTCGTGCCCATTTACTTTTTAGTAACTTACTCTTTAGTTACGTTTTATTTCTACTTCCACGTAATTTCTGAACGCATCCGTTACCTTTTAACACGGACAACACTAGCATCATTCTGATTGGCTGTAGGTCTGACGTCTCCGCCATAACTTTTAATGTGAAAATCAGTTTTGAACGTGTTGTCCAAGGGAGATTACTTTTTCGTAATAAGAAATACTTTTTCACTTTTTCACATTAAGATAAGTCTTGATTTATATATGTTATTGTAATACGTGTCGTACGAACATTTAAGCGTATTATATTATTTGCAGTTTCAGGTTTTATCAAACCATCGACATAATATGATCTTAATTTGTAAAATTTTCGTTGCTTTTTCGTAACGTTTTTTATGAATTTCGTTACGTTATGAAAAAGTATAGTGTAAATCTGAGTGTATACAGTTCTTAAAACTTTGCCAATATTAAAACCTTAGTGAACATTCACTGGCAAATAGTTCTTTACGAATTTTAAAGTCTCATATGCTTTATTTAATAGGTTGGTTTATAGTCTTATGTTTACTATTTAGTAACATCTAGAACTATTTCATAACAATATTTCGTAACAACTTTTTCGTTACGTACACTTTTTTTGAGAAATACTCTTTAATCTGTTACGGATCCTACCTGAGCTTCGCTGCGAGCGCTTTAGTTGGATAAACGATAAGTCTCCTTCCAAAAGTTTGGCAACGTACAGCGCAACGCTGCAAGTATGAGATGTAATATAGGAATATGTTAATACGAAGTTACGTACCCGGAGGATTTATACCTTGTTTGCGTAATAATGTGTTCCGAAACAGTATGTTGCATGACGCTAACTATGTCTAACACTATGGACGCTAGACTATGCAGTAGATAGATGATAAAAATCACTGCCTTTCGGATCGCTATCTATTCCGCGAGAACTGGGGTGTAAAGATAAGAGATAATACAGTGAGATTGGAGAATACATCCGGGCAAAGAAATGTGGGATGTAACCCGGGTGATCGGATCGGAGATTTGCATAGGCAATGTCTCGTAAAGTTGGATGGAGGTCAGTCTATGAAACAGTATTCTTTTTGAACAAATAATGCTGTTTTCAGAAGACTGCTTTGTTGGACACTTTTTTTTTTTTTTTTTTGGTGGGTGGAAAATCATCGAATAACCCCCCCCCGCTCTTGGGCAGAGCGAAGGGGAGTGTCAGACTTCTACTGACTAAAAACCAAACCCATGTTCCTTCTTCTTCGCCCTTGTGTCGGAGCCGCGGTAACCTTTCGATATCCACAGCCCCGACGGGTTTGTTGGACACTTCATTATCAATTATTTATTTAACTTCTATAACATCCTAACATCTTGTTTAACTTCAACGTTTGTGTGAATGGATGAACGGATGTTGCTCCTTCACACAAAAACTACTGAAAAGAAATCATTAACACTGAAGATGGGAAAACCATGTACATGTTTCAGTTCATCCATGATCATGGTGCTTTCAACAGCGCCGAAATATCGGGAAATTAAAACAAACAGTAAACATAATAAGTTCACCGTCTTCAGTGTTAATAACCATGTCAGTTTAAAAACTTAAACTGAAAAAAATCCGATTAAACTTTAGAGTAATATCGTTTATTCATCAGACATAAGAATAACACACATAACTAACGCGGGTAAAACTGCGGTCAGTCACTAATATCACTATCACTACATGTTAAACAAAGTCCTCCACCGCATCTGTCTGTCTGTTCGCGATATACTGAAAAACTACTGCACCGATTTTCATGCTGTTTTCACCAATGGAGTGAGTGATTCTTGAGGAAGATTTTAGTATATAATGTGACTGACAACAACGCGGGCAAAGCCGCGGGCATCAGCTAGTTATACAATAATTATTACTTATGTTGCTCACGTATTCGTGTTATAGGTATGATACCTATTCAAAGTCAGAAATAAGGTTGGTTGTGTAAGGTTAGTCCCACGCAAACAAACTAATATATTTATAACATATATGTTACAGATCACAATGTTTGCTATCAAAATAATATGTTGAAGATTTTACTCCCACACACTGTCGAGTATTTATGAATGGAAACCTTCCACCAACCATATAACAAGCATGTTGAAATAACATTGGTGAGGAATATTTGTATTTTCTCAGATCCTAACACTAATGTTACTTAATTTGTTAAGTTATTTAGTTTTCTAACTATGTAGGCTGATACTGAGACAGGCTATGAAATAGATAGCTAATTTCAATGAATAAACATTGAAATTTAATTAGATATTACTGTATTTCGTTAATCAAAAGTCAAAGTCAAAAATATTTATTTCAAGTAGGCCAGTAACAGGCACTTTGAATAGTCAAATTAAACTAACTGCGGCACTCAGAGATATCCAACGATTACTCAAGCCGCCACCCAGCAAAGGCCTGACATAGTTTTGTATGACAAAACTGCCAAAAGCCCTTACCAAGCGACGGCCCAAGCAACCACCGAAGCTCTCCGAGTGCGGCAGTAAACTACTGAACTACTGAAGCTAAATAAACTAAGCTACAGTCCCAGTCACAAGGCGTTGGCAATTCCAAAGCGTTGGTCTCATGAGAAGAATGGCAAGAAACTTCATGGACACTCTTTTAAAATCGTTTGGGTTTACAATATGTTCAAGGTACAGACATAATCTTGGTATAATACACACATGAAGACTATGCAGATTAGTGTTTGAGATGGTCTTTTGAAGAAAGCACCACACAGATTTGAGTGGACCCGTCCAGTCAGTGCAAGCATTTGTCAGTTATCGTGGAGCTCGACTTATAACTCAAGGAGCTCAACGTCACGACGAACAATACCAAAGAAAGGACATTTGGTTGGGTCGCTTAAAGTACTCAAACTGCCAAACAATCGTTAAAATTAAATAAAAACCCACACGGTCCTCACATTCACAATATGAAAATAATAAAATACATGAAGATCATGCAGATTAGTGTCTGAGATGGTCTTTTGAATAAAGCACCACACAGATTTGAGTGGACCCGTCCAGTCAGTGCAAGCATTTGTCAGTTATCGTGGAGCTCGACTTATAACTCAAGGAGCTCAACGTCACGACGAACAATACCAAAGAAAGGACATTTGGGTGGGTCGCTTATAGTACTCAAACTGCCAGACAATATAGTTAAAATTCAATAGTTAAATTACCCACATGGTCCTCACATTCACAATATAAAAATAATAAAATATTTGTCATATTAAATAACCATGTCAAGTTATTAAATGTCAATATACACAAAACTAAATGAAAAATAAAATATTTTAATAATATATATTCCACAATAATATTCCACAACTATCACACAACGCCATCTAGTCCCAAGCTAAGCAGAGCTTGTGTTATGGGTACTAGACAACTGATAAAAATACTTATATATTTCTAAATACATACATATTATAGATAAATTACACCCAGACACAGAACAAATGATCGTGCTCATCACACAAACATTTGTCCTGGGTGGGAATCGAACCCACGACCTCCGGCATAGCAGTTAGGGTCACTAACCACTAGACCAACAGGCCAGTCAAATTAACAAGTAAATATTGATCAAAAAAGCAAAAAATAATATCATACTTAAAAAAGTAATTAATGTCATTGTGTATAAAGAAAAATCATAAAATGTCAAATTGTAAAAGGATTGTAAATAATGTATAAATAATTAAAATGTCAAAGTGTAAAAAATAAAAAGGTATAATAAAAAGATTTATAATCAATTCACCTTCAATTCAAATTGGAGCAGTTCAATCCCAAGCTTTTTTGTCCTCTATAATTATAATCTGTAGAACAGCATAAAAGGCTTTCTGGCAAAGTTTACGTTTTATAAAAGATTTGAATTTATTAATGCTTAAATTTTGAATGTCGCTTGGAAATTTATTATAAAAGCGAATACATTGGCATCTAAATGATCCACCTATTTTCTTGAGCCTTGTTGTGGGTACAATAAATTTATGTTTATTTCTTGTATTTATATTGTGAATATCACTATATTTCTTAAAAAGCTTAATATTTTTGTGAGCATACAAAAGATTTTCATAAATATATTGAGAAGGAACAGTCATTACATTAATTTCCTTAAACTTTTCTCTAAGAGAGTGTCTCGGACTCAATTTATAAATTGATCTAACCGCCCGCTTTTGCAAAACAAAGATGGTCTGAATATCGGCAGCATTCCCCCACAACAGAATGCCGTACGACATTACGCTATGAAAATAACTGAAGTACACTAATCGGGCTGTCTCTACATCGGTTAAATTACGGTTTTTTTCTAACTGCGTATGCCGCGGAGCTCAGTTTCTTCGACAATTTATCTATATTATTATGGGGTCCCCACTGAAGTTTAGCGTCTAAAGTTAAACCCAAGAACACCGTACTATCTTCCAGATTCAACTCTTCGCCCTTCACCAACACACAAGTTTTCACCTGCCTAACGTGAGGTAGTGTAAACCATATGCATTTAGTTTTTTTTCATTGAGGAGTAAATTATTAGCGTTAAACCAATCCAATTTTGAAATCGTGCTATTTACATCGTCAATAACTGGCTGCTGACGTTTATAATTCCCACACGTGGTTCAAATAAAATACTAGATTTTTCTCGCGGCTTCTTCACCGTTCTGTACGGAAATTAACCCACGGAATCGTTTTAAATGTAGCCTATAACACTAAAAGATAATGTAGTGTGTCGTTAGTGAAAGAATTTTCGGAATCGAATCAGTACTTTTGAAGATTATCCCCTAGATACATAATTACAAACATTATGTTAGCTCTTTATAATATTTGTACACCTAGTTTCAATCTAATACATGGTGAAAGGGACACCAGGGCACATACTGTCACTTTGTATTCAGTAAATTTTTGTAGAGTCGCAAACATCAATATTTTTGTTTGATTATTAAAAATAGTCTGCCGAATCATCATCATCAGCTTATAATGTTCCCACTGCTGGGACACAAGCCTCTATGAAAAGAAACTGCATAATACCTTTGAGTCAAAACTTACTAAACTACTGATTCGTTCCCACCGTGTACTACACGATAGTGGTGGAGAATGAAAGTGCTATAATTTATCATAAGAATATTTGAACAAACAGCTGACTGTGAACAAAAGTTAAAGTTTCAAAGTAGGCTTTGTTGTTTAATCTGAAAGCATAATACTATCTCTACCACTATAGGAACGAGCGAAAACTGAAAACATTGTATAAAAACTGTCTCGTGCCTAAGATCACAATATACCATAACCATGAATAACATCTAATCCTAACCAAACAAAGCCCCAGCAAATCTAATAGAGTGATAATAATAACATGTTCCTACAAATTCTAATGAAAACATTTGCTTGTTGGTGGTGTGAAGCGAGACTTGAATAAAATTATCAGAAAGTCAGGCCACCATCGTCAATTTCTTGATATCAAGCCAAGTTGCTGAGTAAGCAGTAATTGCATAAATTAGCGCAGGCACACGATCAAAGGAGCCAAATGGGGGTACCGAGTGCCTACACTCCACGGCCTATACTCGCCTACTGGAGCGTTCCTTCACTGTACCAGCCGCTGAGTAATTATATTTTGATATCAAACTACTGACCCGGACACAATGCTTAGGACTGTACGGATTTGCTGAGCCACCTTATTACAGGTATACGTACGTAGTCACAAGCGCGACTTCTGTGCATGAGGTTCTGGGTTCGATTCTCTGCTCGGGTAAAGTGTTATTGGCAGTCACCGAGATTGGATTTTGCCGGGTTGATAGCAATAGGCTCGCCCCCTATACCATGCAACATGAACATAACTGACAAAATATGGGTGTGTTATTGGGTACATACCTGCTTAACTCTTCAGGTTTCAAGCGTGTCGTGGTGTGATGCGTCCCGGTCACAATGCCTAGAACAGTGCTGACTTGCTGAGCTACCTTATTATAGGAATATGTTATATGGGATCGCCGTTCCCTTTTTACTTGATTAATCCCGGTGACCACATTTACGGTTGAGAGGAATTCCAATAGGCTGTAGATGCGCCGGAGCTGTTCAAATCAATGTAATTCCGGCTACGGTGACCACATTCTTGGCTTCTTAATTGGGTCGCGTTGGGGACGTCCTGCCTTTGAACCTGTCCTTATGTTCCTGGCGTGTGAAACCAGTGAATGAAGCGGAACTGTTGGTGAATATTGAATAATTTCCGTATTGAATGTTACAAGTATTTCATTAGTATATTGTACGGTTTTGTGTAGACTAATGTGTATCTTAAAATTAATACTATATTTTAAGTACGTACCTTTTACTAGATCGATGATAGATACTTAAAATACGGTTTTGCATGGTATGGAACTCCTTCAAAATTCAACTTTTTTGTGTCCGGTAGGTTTGTGATTTAAACATTCAAAGCTCAAAAATATGATAAAACTTTTTCAAATAAGACTATACAAAAACGAAAAAGTTTCAAGGATTCGCCCTGTGGGAAATTTAGCTTGAGAACAAAAAGTTTAACAACCCAGTTTAAGTTTCCAGAAATTATCCGGTCACCTTGACATCATGAGCTAAAGTTAAACCCGGAGCTAACGCGCAAAGGCTAGGCTAGAAGTTCGCTTGACACTAGTAATTCAATTTGCCTACAAGGTTTATTTTACACTGTGGTCGAAGTCCCCATGTGATACAATTTTGGGATAAAGCGACACAACTTTGCGTAACAAAACTATTCCTTGATGGAATTTATTTGGCAGACAACGTGACGCCACAATGTATTTCATGTTCAACTCAATTTTTCTAGAGTTTGTTAAACAAGGATTTTATTATCTTTACAATCTTTCTGGCCGGAAACAATTGTACGAGATTGAAGTTGGAGCCATTGTGTTTTTTTCTTTTTGTAAAATAAATTCTTTTTCATTTCATTCGTTTGTTTGTCACAAATATTTTCTTACAATGTAAGTAAGTGGTGCGTGTTCTTGAGATAGAGGGTGACCGACTTTCCCACGTTTCCAGTTAAGTCATGAGTTATGATGTTCTTCAGAAGGATCAGGTGCGTAGCACTCACAATATGAGTATGAAAACGGGCGAAGCAAAAGTGCCTATTTATCTAAGGACAGAAACTACAGACTGCCACCGGGTTTCTGCAGTTTCTGCATACCCTTATGGGGGTAGAGCATGAGTAAGTATGGGCTTGTTATCAAGGTATCGTAGCACACTAAACTAACATTTCAATAAGTTATTTTAACTCGTTTTGTGTCAACACTTTACAAGACTAAGTGCCTGACAATACAACCTTTGTTCAATAAGATGTAGGGAGATAAGACAATTTTTGTAACAGTTTTTGGTAGTCTTAACTTACACAAATCTTTATCAACAGCCTAATAATCAGCCACCGCAGTACAGGCCACTTCACGCGACGTCGCGTGAAGTGGCACTCATCGTGTTTAGAACTAAACTCAGAACCGATTTTTGTGAAATTTTTATGGGACCATATTGGAGGTGTGTAAGTGTATCCTACCGAACCAAATCTTTTTGAAATCAGTCAGCAGTAGGCGGAGAAATCGGTGAACAAACATAAAAAAAGTAGTTAAAAAACTAAAAAACCCGACTGAAAAAACTGAAAAGCAAAAAACAAGCACAGTTTTTCAGTCGGGTTTTTTAGTTTTTTAACTACTTTTTTTATTTCCAACTTTTTAGTTCTTTTTTTTTTTTTTTTTTTGTGTAGAGCAGCGGTGGCCCAGTGGTGTCGGCCCCGACTTACGAACAGTAGGTCGTGGGTTCGAACCCAGGCAGGCGCATTACTTTGTGTAATTTATTTCATTACCGCTGCTCTCAAAACGGTGAAGGAAAACATCGTGAGGAAACCGACATGTCTTAGAACCAAAAAATTTGAAGACATGTGACATCTGCCAATCCGCACTGGGCCCGCGTGGTGGATCACGCCCATCCCTCTCCTAGAGAGGAGGCCTGAGTCCCTGCAGTGGGAACATTATAGGCTGATGATGATGATGATGATGAGTTCTTTTGTGTTTGTTCTTTCGTTGGTCGCGTAAAATTCTTCGCAGATGATTTATGACTTTTGTGCTTGTTTATAGGACATCTCACTTTGAATTTCTTTTAAACATATAAGTGTTATATATTTTTGTAATCTCCTTTTAAACCCCTTTATTTTGATACCCTATTCGATGGTATTGGAAAAATATTTTTTTTTTTAACTCCTCGATTAGGCCCCCAAAATCCGCAATTTTTCTTTGTTTTTTAATTTTAATGTAGCCTATTACACTTGCGCCATCAAGACGAATCTAACGACGTATATTTCATTCAAATCGGTTCATCCGTTTATGAGTTATGAGGGAACAAAGAAACGGACAAACATACATACATACATACCTACATACATACATACATACATACACGTCAAACACATAACTCTCCTTTTGGGCTTCGCCGCAGTCGGGTAAAAAGTCCTCTTTTTGAATTCGGTTTCAAAATTAAGGTTTATTTGTAACTTAAAAAGTTAGTCCTCACAATTTGTTGTAATTAATTTCTAGGCGCTTTCACAAATACCGTTACTTGTAATGGCGTCTTTAAAAGAACTCGTCGACATGTTTGTCGAACGAGCGCGGGGTAATGAAAATATTTCATTACGTCTGTCCCGACCTGTTTGGCTTGCTGATGGCTGACGAGGTAATACTCTTTGTTCGACTAGATTCGTTGGCACTGTTACCCTAGTTGCATTGTTTACTGTGAGCCATCCGTTAAAGTATCATTTTCCGGGAATGATTTAGTCCGTGCCTCGGGCGAAAAGGTAATTTAATATTTACCTGCATTACAATGTAGTGCTTTATTGTAATCATTTTATGATATATGAGTGAACCATTCTACTTTATATTATAAAACTAGGTGTTGCCCGCGACCTTTGATCGCGTGAAATTATTGTAAAAAAATTAAACTTCCCTTTTTTAATCGGATTTTGTTGCCCGTAAAAGTCCCGTCAAAATCGGTTCAGCCGTTTTAGAGATTAGCCGCAACAAACATAACGACAAAATTTTTTGCAAAATGCTTTTATGGTAAGTGCTGTATATATTTTCATATGCATTTAGTAAAAAGTTGTTATTTTGATGTTACAATAAGACACTTCAAAATGTATTTGCATAGAAGTACAAAAAAACCCGACTGAAAAAACTGAAAAGCAAAAAACAAGCACATTTTAAATTAAACAAAACTTGGAAGCAGGCGGGGTCCATTCTATTTTCATTTTTTCTTTTCATAATTTAATATTCAAATGAACCCCGCCTGATTCCAAGTTTTGTTTAATTTAAAATTTGCTTGTTTTTTGCTTTTCAGTTTTTTCAGTCGGGTTTTTTAGTTTTTTAACTACTTTTTTTATTTCCAACTTTTTAGTTCTTTTGTGTTTGTTCTTTCGTTGGTCGCGTAAAATTCTTCGCAGATGATTTAACTTTTGTGCTTGTTTATAGGATTTCTCACTTTGAATTTCTTTTAAGCATATAAGTGTTTTATTTTTTGGAATTTCCTTTTAAAACCCTTTATTTTGATACCCTACTCGATGGTATTGGAAAAAAAAAATTTTTGAACTCCGCGATTTGGCCCCCAAAATCCGCAATTTTTCTTTGTCTTTTAATTTTAATGTAGCATACAACACTCGCGTCATCAAGACGAATCTAACGACGTATATTTCATTCAAATCGGTTCATTCGTTTATGAGTTATGAGGGAACAAAGAAACGGACATACATACATACATACACGTCAAACACATAACCCTCCTTTTGGGCTTCGCCGCAGTCGGGTAAAAATAATCCCGCCCGTCTGTCAGTCAAACCCTCAATGAACACACAGAGTTATGTAAGAACATGCTTACAAAAAAAAACAGTGAATTGTTGATGACTAGTTTTATCTAACAAAAATCTAAAAGTTGGTTCTTTCAATTCAAGATTTATTAACTCAGATCAAAGTGAAACTAAAATATGTTGTACTGGTAAGTCTTTCTAGAAATAAGCAATCCTTCAAAAGTTCCTTTGAGTCCCGTCAAAGTCATTCATGGTAATAGTCTAGTACCTGTGGTGTGCGACGAGGAAATTTAAATAATTTCATACAGAATGCGTTGCATAGTTGAATAATTTCAAAACTGTTTGTAAAAATTATTAAATGAATAAAAAAAACATTTTTTGTTTTAATTAATAAAAAAAAGTGAAGGCCTTTGCCCTGCAGTGGGACACAAATGGCTGATAATAATAATTAATAGAAAGAAAAGTCCTGACTATAACTCCTGATTGACTGATTGACTCATCAACGCTCAGCCAAAACCCTTGGACCTAGAAAGCTGAAATCTTGCACTGAGGTTTCGTTTATAATTTAAACTAGGAATAAGGAAGTATTTTTTTTTAAATCAACCCCTGATGGAGGTTGGGTATAATAAATAGAAATGGGGTTGAAAGTTTGTATGGAAAATCGTCATTTTTGTTGTTTAACGAACAATTGTGCAGGCATAACCGCGGGAAGAAGGTAGTTTTTATAATAAACCCAACCCACTACACCACTAAGTAAAATATCAGATTTTGCATTAAAACTTTTCATTGCGCCTAAACACGATTCACTTCACACCCTAACGTCATCCGTCAAAATAATCAGTAATCTTTTAAAAAAAACATTAGAATTGTTCAGTAGCATTTATCACTGTCCAAAAGAGCGATTCCTTAATGGTAAATTCCTTGCAGTTTTCTCAATTAATTAATTTTCAAGACAGCTGTTTCCCGACAGTTTCGTACTTTGTTGTAGTGCTGTTAAAACGGAATTGTATCGGTAGTGGAATGCGGGTAATCTTTTATTGTTCCTACTTATTACGTTTTTGATTGTGAAAATAGTCTTACCGTTCACTGCTTCTTGTATCGTAAGGTACGTATAAAACCATAATCATATCAAATTCATATTCACTGACTGACTGGTTATGATGATGGGAACTCTTTTTTTTTACGTTATTACTGTTTGACTAACTTGCCTTCCGGAACTTAAACTGTTAACACCCATTCTCTCTTTGATAAGATTTGTCATTTTGATCTCTTTTGTTCTTTAGTTAAAGTCGAGATATTTTTTCATCCAAATTGAATAGGCTATACCTATTCGATCTGGATGAAAAATATGTTGTACCAAAATGTGTGGCGTGAAACATGGTCGATAGATTGACCGTGGCATGTAACAAACAGGCTGTATGTTTTATAAACCACACTGAAGTTTTTTTTGTTGTCTTTCAGTTTAATAATAATAAATCATCGTATGATGTGTATTTTCTTGTATCTGAAATCAATAACATTACTGTCTTCATTGTTGAACTGCCTGGTTTGGTTCCCAAGATAGGTCAAGATGATTGCCAATTAGATACGATTCCAAATGCCAGACAGCAATTCTAAAACCAATTCAGTAAAGAAAAATCCTTGAAAAACTGGCTATAAATCTTGAAAGGCTCCAACTAATTATTGTTTCCAATTAAAAGTAAGACCAAACCTCAAAACCCAACTTTACTTTGAACACTCTGTATAATCAACATT
Organism: Diarsia dahlii; assembly: GCA_949775195.1. Lineage (NCBI taxonomy): Eukaryota > Metazoa > Arthropoda > Insecta > Lepidoptera > Noctuidae > Diarsia > Diarsia dahlii. The sequence goes on from OX459201.1 coordinate 11,285,787, forward strand.
AATTAATTAATATCGGAACGCAACAGACTGAGAGGAGAAAATATAATTGAATATTTTTTTCTGTAATATGAACACGCAGGGAATAACCGACGCTATTGCCATAGTCCTTTGGACTACATTCATTAGAATGTGTGTCAATACTGAAAGTAAGTATGTTTTCTCGTTCAGGTAAAAGCTTTTCCTAATATTCCGTGGCTCGCAAATATGTTATTGCTCGGCGGGTAGGTAAATGTTTAGCCATCGCTCATGCGAGACTGCATGTAAACGATACTTGAGGCATATTGGCGAAATACATTAGCTCTATGATGTATGAGATTGTCAACGAACAAATATATTTGTAGGTGTTTATCTTTATGGTAGATAGTGATGACATGAGATAGAAATTATTGGGGATCGGTTAAAAATGGTGATTGAGTGAGAAAACTTGGAGCATAATGCATTATGAGTATTATACATGTAATAATATTCTTTTTTCACCATTACCTTATGATACAACTGATACTCGCATGGATAACGACACAAGCACTAGGAAGTGCTGTAGCCACAAAACGGATGTGTTTCTAACCACTTTCATTTTTTTCATGATTTTTTTATGACATGTATCAGCTAGCACGGGTGATGAATTAAGGCGCCTTTAAATATGCTGCAGCGCTGCCCCCTTACGGCCTAAACCCTCTCACGCAGAGTAAATAATCCCTTGGCTTATAAAATTCCCACTGCCATGGTGGTACCATGGCAGTGGGAATTTTATAAGCCGATAATGTTGTATGTCCCTCCATCATAATAATGTAAATAAAAAAATTCATCTCATCTTCTAACCAAACCATCATCTCCGCATTCCATATTCCAACAAAATACCCAGTTACAAAAACTCATAAACAAAAATACATTTGACATATTCGCCGAAAACGTTCTTATCTATCCACAGAATCCAATCTGCGGGTGTCCTGAGATTGAAATCGTGTAAACATAAATTGAAACGAATGTACACAGACAAACAGTGCGATATAGGATGACAACTAAATGGCTCGATACAAGACAGCAGTATCCGATACTATCAGAATTGTTTCTGTACAAACCTTTTGTCTTACTGTTAAAAGTGTTTGAATGTAAGTGGAAAGTTTTTTCAGTGTTTTATTATTTATTTTTCATTTTCAAAGGTTTTGTTTTTTTTTTTTGTTTTTTCCTAAGGTCATAATTATAAAATACACACAAACGTGTAAGTGTGTGTAATATTATGTGTGTGTGTGTGGTAATAATCAGAACTTAGTATGTAGGTAGGTATGTGATAGGTCTTTGGTACCTGAAAATAAATGGATTCTTGTTATTATAATAGTGATGATTTGTGACGTGGCGTTCAGTTAGCAAGCCTTAAGATGGCCTGGCCATGTTTATAGAAATACTGTTAACAGCAGACTGTATCTAAACAGTGGATCAGCAAACGCCATCGAGATATAAGTACTAACGTACTAGAGAAGCTACGTCAAATAACTGAATTGTCCTATTTCGTCATTTGAATCTTTAGTTCGCTGCAGCGCTAAAATAATAACAATTCGTCTAAACATGTAAATGATGATGTAAATATAAATAATAATAAATAAATATTATAATATAATAAACCATGTAAATCACGGCACTTACGCGTTTTCTTCGGCGACGGTGCGGCGTGATCGCCGCAGTTAAACGGGACAAAGTAGGAATTTACGGTGTCTTCTCTAGTACGTTAGTACTTATATCTCGATGGCAAACGCAGTGTGGACAGACGACATAAAAAGGTGGCTTACGCAGATTGCATGTTGAAAACGGTTAACCTGGTGTTGTGACAAAGGTTAGGAGGGGCCTATATCCAGCGGTGAACTACGTAGCTGATTTGATCATACTTTGGTAATAATCCACGAAGGATTAGACTGAGGTGTACCTTTTAGTACACTCACATTTCGCAAGTTATGTTTAATATGGGGCGAGCCTATTGCCATCAACCGAACACAACTCCACACAAATCTATAAGAATGTTCTATATTATGGACGACCAGTTTAATAGACAAAATTCTCAGGTTTATCGGCGCATAAAATGCTACGCCTGAAAACTGTTATTGACTATTTAGGATTTGTTTAGGTACGTACTAAAACGCGGCGCTTTTTTCAAGAGGCTCCATAATAATGTAAGCACCAATAAAAAACACGTTTAGACTTTCAAGTCTCTGCCGAGATTCGAGCAAAGTTCTGTCGTCTTTGTAAAATATTTGTAGGTATAGAAACTTAAAAAATATAATACTAACTAGGAACTAGGTTTTTTTTGGTAGCTTCACCCTCTTTGAAGGCTGAATTATTCTAATGAAGGGAGTGTTCTAGACGGATAAAAAGTTCTCAATGCCGGTCGTCTGTGGGATGACAGTATACGTCATTTAAAAATATTGGTCTTGTCTGTGGGATGACAGTATACGTCATTACGTCATTTTTCATTCTGTTGACATTAAAACTTACTAATCATCTATGAAAAAGTTTTAAAGCTGAGTTACTGCTGTGTTATATTTTTAGTCTGTGAAACGAAGAATCTATTAATACCAAATACTCTATGCCGAGCCGGCGGCCATCATTAGATAAGATTGTTTACAAAAAGGTCGGGTGTCAAGTGTTTTTTGTTTACGTTTGAAGTGCGGACGTGCGAGCGATAAGGATTGTGATTTATTATCCCATTGTGTTGAGTGTTCTCTTTAGTTAAATAATTCTAAGTGTTCATTCTTATCGTCTAAGTGCAAACATAATTGAAATCGGAGTGTTCAAGGTTGTTTATACCAGTGATGAAGTTATGTAAACACAGTGCGTCATTTCTAACGGTTTTTTGGTAAGTATTGCATGATTTTGTGTATATTTCAGTGCTGAAGTTGTGAAATGCTTCTTATAATAGGAAAAACAGTTCATTATCAATATAAAAGTAGACTTAAACCAAACAAATATGATGAAAATAGTTATTATTTCACGTGTTTACAATTTGTGTTCCAAATTTTTAATTATGGCGGAACACGGGAATGGGTATTTGTTTTGATTTATTGTGCTAATACTGTACGTTCCAAGTAATGATGTATTGGTATCAAAAAATATCTTATATAATCTTATTTAATAATATTTAAAAGTAACATTGCGCTATGTTACAAAAAGCTACGTAAAAATCTGTTAAATCCAACTATTTTACCCATTTTTTTTTATTTTTGTCAACTTCAACAATTTTTGTGTGCGTTTTCATTAAGAGTCGGTATATAGTATATTATACATATCGATTCCTTACATTTCTCGCTATATACAGGTATTTTTTGATTTTTTATAAAAAATCTATTTTTTTTGTAAGAAATCAAGCCAAACGTCCGGGTAACTAGAGCGGCCCGCTAACGGGGCCGCTCTAGTTGCCCCGGACGTTAGAATTATGTATTACGATGTCTGTTCTTTTGTTTAATTTACGTGTACTAATGTGTACTCGTGGAAATAAAACAATAACTTATTGAAATAGTGGTTTATTTTTTTAATTATAATTACCTTTATACAAGAAACTGGTAAACATTCTCTCACACTGATCATACATTATAATTACTAATACATTACAAGACAAAACTACACTAAACTATACATATTATGTTAGCTAATTTAATAACAATTCCAATGATAGAACTGAAAGCGAGGTTAGTACTGTAGTTTCGGAGATACCGTCGTTTCTATAAGACGGCGCCGCGCCGACGCGCGTTTATCGCGGCACCCCCCGCGGGGCCACTATCAAGGCGGGGGGCGCGCCTGACAGCTCCCACAGATGACGGGCTGAAAAATCCGTTCAGCCAATAAGACTCAACAGTTATAATAATTATCATGGTAGCATCAGGCCGACAAATAAAATGATAGTTTTCAATCATTGTACCTACATAATAGTATGAATACTCTCATACATACTTACTAACTTGAAACGAAAACAGAACAGAAACCACCTAAACAGAATCTTTCATAAACCACCAGCCTCAAGTACCAAGGAAGGAATCATATCAAACAAGATGTGTAGATAATAACACAGTTTCTTTTTACAAATACTACGTCACTCTTCAATGTGTTATCTGCAATATAATTATTCTGAGATAGTCCCCTGCTGACCACATTCACGTTCTAGCGGCGTTGTATAGGCGACCTATAATTGTTTTACCCGAGCAAGATGACTGGCCCCGTATTTATTGATCGACATGCCCGGAATAATCCCTTTTGCCTAGCATTTTCGGTACCTAAGCTGAGTAAAAATTCTTTTTCTGATGAGAATCTATCTCTGGCATACTAAAGTGATCCCGCTGTATCTATAGAAAAATAATAGTTTCTATGATACAAAATTGAGAAAATCGCAGATTTAAAATGAGTTCAAAAATTATTCTAGATCTTTACTCAGATATATACGTAGGTAGTATCAATTTCATCCATTAGCACTGAATTAAACTGTTAGGTTTAGCAAGAAAACAACATTTCCCAACTTCTTTGCTCAGCAAACAGTCCTGCTCAAATAACGTCGTGTGACATAAATCGGTTGGAAAATAAAACAAAACTGGTAGAACTTGCGCAGTGTAGCGAAATTGACACGCTGCGAGTTTCACTAGAAAATTAAAATCACTTTACTAGGCTGTGTGTTACTCATTCGCAAGAAAGAAAAAGGGTTTGTACTCGTATAAAAATCATAAAACTCACATTTTTTTCTTTACACCATTCCAGTCACGTATTCCAACGAGATCACGTTCATCTTTTGTTTTTTTTTCCTCTTGTGAAGACCTAATCTGTGATTTTCGTTCTGTATACCCGCAACACATGCTCTTGATAAATTGCTAGTTCTTAAGAGAGGCCGTAAAAAATAAATAACTATGAGAAATTGATGTATGGATGTGACTTATGTTTATGTTCTTGAATTTTTTTGTGATTGTAGTAGGTCGTAAATATTGCGATTTTCTTTTTTTGATTATGGAATTATTTGTCCTCATCCTACGCATTTTTCCGTAAGCTACCCAACCTGAGGCCGATAAAACCTATAATAAGGACACAATAGAGCCACGTTTGTCGGGAACAGGTATCAGAAAACCCCATTTCCCGAGACGCCTTTCATAACGCGATCAGAATTCGTACAAGTTTAATGTCAAAAAAGAGGACAGCCCTTTCAAAATTCACCCTTTTTGTACCCAATTAGTATTTCATAAATCGTTCAAAAGAAGCTATTGAAACTTGTTTTTCCTTACAGTTTACCGCCTCAGTGATGAGAATATTGGTGTTTGTTTGGGTCTCCGTGGACGAGGTAAAGCAAATAGCGTTGTTTACTGAAGGTGGCAGAGTTTGCAGAGAGATCAGTCTTACGACCGTCGAGCTAAGGGCCCTTCGACCTTTCCGAGAGCCTTCTTTACACGGGATGTTTGTCCGGCACGAATAATTACAAATCATTGCAAAGGCTTTTGGAGTAAGACGGATGAAATGGGACGGTAAGGATGGTTGAAGGCACAAAATTGTGTTTGTGATGATATTTTTCGAGTTGATATAAATAGGAGAATTCTTTAAATGCTTTGGAACGAAAATCTTATTTAGCTTTAATACATTTAAAGAATTCTGTTTCTAAACTAAAATACTTTCATGCATTGGTAAAAATCACGGAAGTGGAAAAGTTGTATTAGCTTTTCGAATAAGATACCTAGAACCTATCGAAGTTTACCATTGCGTAGTTTCTATATATGCTGGTGGCCTGCCTCGTTGGTCTAGTGGTCGCAAGCGCGACTGCAGAGCGTGAGGTCCTGGGTTCGATTCCCGGGTCGGCCAAAAAGTGCTATTGGGTTTTTCATTAGAAATTTCCCAGTAGTAGCCCGGAGTTTGGAAGTTGGTGGTATAATACCCCCGTGCCTCGGGAAGCACGTTAAGCCGTTGGTCCTGCGCCTGATCTCTCTCCGGTCATGTCGGATTGCCGTCCCATCGGACTATGAGAGAAAAGGGAACAGAAAGTGCACTTGTGCCTACGCACACACTTGTGCACTATAATATCTCCCGCGCAGATGTCTAATCTCCGCTGGGATTGGCCGCCGTGGCCGAAAAACGGTCAGGAGGACTATTATTATTATATATTCTGGTATGTGTATGTTAAGTGCAAAACATGACCGGGATATGGAATTTCAATTTCTCATTTCTGTCAAATCACTAACGACTGCTGTGGTTTGGAAATGGAGTGTTGCGGGCTTGTCCCAAAAATAAATAATAAAAGTTCTAAGTGTTATGAATAAATCGATGTACGTAACAACCACCTTGTGCCTTACTAAATATATACCACATTCATATATATATAGCGTTAGCAAGGTCAACAGGAAAACTGAAAGAAAAAATAAAAGGTAATGACCACGCCAGTGTTATTCACAACAAAGATAATAACACAGGAAAGTGAATTGAATATAATGAGTATTTCTTTCACCCGACTATTATAATGATAATGATGATGATCACGCACTAATCGCGGCTTATAAATAAACATCTCATTTGTAACCGTTCTGTAATTTTGTGTTTCAATGAGGAAGCATGCTTTAGTTGTTATAACACTACACTAATGATTATGAAGGAGGAGACTACATAGGTACTTACTTTAACTACCTCATTGGTCTAGTATTCGCCAGCGCTACTGCTGAGCTTGAGGTAGCCTGGGTCCAATGTCCAGGTTTAGTTATATTTTTAGTATTTAGGGTTCCGTACATCAAACGGTAAAAAAGGAACCCTTATAAGATTACTCTCTTGTCCGTCTGTCTGTCCGTGTATCACAAACGATTTTCTCAGGAACGGGTTAGACCTTGCAAGTTGAAGTTTACACCAGATACTGAAGTCTATAGTCCCTATTAGGTATATAAATCAAGGTCCTGAATCAACACGATAAAAAGACATGGGCAAGATTTTTTCTTCAAAACTTCAGCAGCGGCCATGGAGTGTGCATTTGTGCCCTATTTGTGGCAATAGGCTCTCCATCTACTTCATAGTACTTTAATGACCACTACAATGAAAAGATCAGGGAGCGGAGTAGTGAAAAAAGTTAAAATGAAAGTAAACAGGTTTTTCAGCGTTTTAGTCCTAACTCTTCATGTGTGGGCCAGTTTTAAGGAAATTATATTCAATTTGTAATTTAGTTTACAGATCACTACACTGTTATAGTCTAAACTATACTTACTCATCAGAATCTGCTCGTTGCTGCCTTGTAACTTTCTCGTCGCTACAGCTACAGATACAGCGTGGTCTCCATCGTAGATATAGTACAGCAACCTTCAGTATATATTCAAATAACTCAATGGTTAGCTATATGTTTTGTGTTACATCTTTACTGATCCAACATGAGTTAATGTTTTTGAGTACAAGATGGTCGATAGTAAAAACAAGGTCATTCTTATGAAAACAAGCGTCCCACAGAGTCCCACTTAGAGCCACGAAAGTGTATTGTACTGTTGTCCCAAATATTTGCACCTTCAGCACAAAAAAATCCTTTCAGCCCCAAAATTCTATGAAGGAGATTGTATAGAAACACTGTGAAACAACTTACAAGATAAGCGAATATTTTAGGTCACCAAAGAAGATGAAAAATTGCAAGATAAGATGTTGCCAGAAAGCAAAACAAAGAAACGACATTTCTTTGTTATTGAATTAATTAAAATTGTTTGTCAACTCAAAGACGAATGGCAAAAAGTATGACAATTTATTCTCATTTAAAATTGCATTGTGACTTTGTGACAGTCGTGAGAGTTTTGATTGCTTTTAATCCGTTTGTTGTTTGACGTGTACATTTTTCTAAAGAACATAATTAAAAGTAGTCGGGTAATAAGTCTAACTAAGTAATAAACTAGGAAGGCTGCCTTGTTGGTCTAGTGCATGAGGTCCTAGGTTATAGGTTCGATTCCCAGGTCGGGCAAACTGTTATTGGATTTTCCATCAGGAGTTTCTCAGTAGCAGCAACGGACCCTGGATTTCAATAGTCCCGGTTGATGTCAATAGGTTCGTCCCCTATTATACGGGACTTAAACATAACTGGTGAAATGCGGGTGTAGCTCTGCCTAACCCTTTGGGGATTATAGGCGTGATATTATGGTATGTTTACATAAGTAGACGTGTTTTTGAGTGCTCTTAGCTCATCACGCAATTAAATCTGTTTTCTTTGTTGAAATTTTAACAAAACATCGTCAACCTTAGCTTAACGACTCAATCGATCATGATGTCAGTTAGGCATAATGATAATTTATCATCTGTAAGCACACTTTGCAAAATGGCACGTCGCGGTGGCGGCGTAATGTTCCGTCCCAACCACCTTAGTATAAAATTTGAATTTAAGATTTATTATGCAAATGAGGATTAAACAATGTATATTTACAAACAGCCAAACCGAGGTTATATTTACTTATTTACATTACTTAAGCGATCATTGTTACTAAGCAAAGTCATTAATCGTGAAATAGGACGTGCCTTACTTTAGGAGTTTCCCTTTTGGAAACAGAAAAGAATGAGGCACTTTATTTTCGTGAAGTTTTTACTTCCCTTGTAACAAATGACAGTCATATCTCGTATGCATATGTCGACGTGGGAAAACACAATATGCTCTCGACAAATTATCTGGGAACTCGTTCATAGTGTTGCCAACCAACTCTGGGGAATGAAAAATGACGGAGGTTCTCCTCGATCCCCCGCGCTCATACGGTGGTGTTCTACAATATTACGCTCTTAAATAGAATGACAACGGTTTCTTTGAGAGATCGGAGTGATGTTTTTTTTTACTTTTAAACCTCTAGAACCCCATAAAAATCTTGAGGATGACATGATATCAAACATTTTTATATTTGTGTCAGTATTCTATTAGTTGAAAATGTGCGAATATATTTAACTGTTCAACCAGCTTGATTAACTATGAACCCTCTAAAAATAGTTCACGAGGGAGCACTTATAGAAACCTTCCCTAAATAGTTTCAGAAAGGAAGAGAATAAAACAAAAGTTTTACTGGAGAAGTTTATTTTTAACGTTCGTTCATATGTTGAGATTTCTGAGACTCGTATATTCAACTTTACCAGTTCAAAGTTACACATCTAGCTTTATATATGGCGAAAACAGAAACTATTGTGAGCACTACTTATGCGATAACAGACAACAATTGGAGAGTTAATTACATGCGTACTTGTTAAGAGTTCTATAGGCAATAACTATACATTTTCGGGCATAGGCATAAACAATGAAGCGCCTTTATATTTATTAGCACAATTAAATGTTCATGTAGCTGCAGTCCCGTGGCTTACACATCAACACAACGTCTAGCCTAGTTGTCATCATAAAACGATCGAATGCCGGCGCCACCCTTGTTGGTCCCGTTTTTATCTACAAAAAATATGTTCCTTTACAGTTCATTGGCTTATTTTACGGTTTCATTACGCACTATCTCACAGCCGACACGGCGACCACCACGTTTCTTCTACTCTTACTTTTATTTAATTTAACAATTCTATAACTGAATTTGTGCTTCTCATGGTATTCAATACTATTATTATCTCCTCTTGCGTCTTCTTTTGTGTCAGCTATCTTTAATTTTCCTTTTACTTTTATCCATCTGTCGTTCTTCCAGTCATATTTTCTGCCCATAGCTAACAGGATGTCTTCAAATTTAGGCCATGGCGAATTTAGAGAACTAGGTTTATTAGGCTTGTCATTGTTTAAGGTTTCATACTTTATAGCATCGTGTTCATTGCCTGTATGTGTCGAAGGCATTTCATTAGTTATATGACTAGCGTTGGCGTATAAAAAATTCGTTTCTACTTTATCGAGGTGTTCATCATTCCCCGTTTCTTTTTTACGATCCAGTATATTTGTTACATGTTTGTAGTGTATACTATCAACATTATCCCCCTTGTATCGCTCTTCTGGATATTCATCGTAAAAGCTTTCTATCTCGCGCTCAATTTTTTCTGCAAAGGAAATTGAAATATGTCAGACACACTTTTTGCAAGCAATTGTTAGGGAAAGGGGAAAAGTTTTAAAAGGAACAAAATTTTCATGACACCGTTTGTAAACAGTTTTGTTTTCTTGATGCTTCTGTCGTGAATAAAGCGGAATTTCAACAAATTGAAGAGGAAAATGACGATGCTAGTTTACTTTTGAATTCTGTTTTATAAATAAAGATAACATTCTCTGTCTAACAAATGGCTCACTCTAAAGCATAATAAAGAAATATTTAAAAGTGAATCATGTCGCGCCACCAGGAAAATATTGTGCAAGAATAACAATTTATATGCAAATACCACTTCAACCTAGTCTTACATTTTTAAACGAGAATAGTTGTGTAGTAATTGCTATTTGTATTTTCTAAAATAAAAGCAGTACAGCAGTACTGCTCAATATTAAGTCATGAAATCCTGTGTCGAGTCGAGGTTGCGTAAATCAGTTAGCTTCAATAGTCGACTCTGAATAACGGTGTCGATGGTTAGGTACTAAAGTTTATTGTATCGACACCAATTCCAACAGAGACAAAACTCCAATCTCGCTTTTAAAAGTTTATCGAACGATTGCTTATCGAGAGCAGAGGGCGATATTGTCATCAGCAGAAGCTCTATTTTCAATACGATTGATAGTCGTACTGTTCAAAGTATCGTGAGTTTTATATTAAAACTAGCTTTTGACCGCGACTTCGTTCGCGTGGAATAGTGACTTCCGGCAGATTTTTGGTTCATCCCGCGAAAAAAAAAAAAAAAACTATCCTATGTCCTTTCTCAAGTTCCAAACTATGTCTGTACCAAATTTCATCAAAATCCGTTCAGCCGTTTAGGCGTGAAAGAGTAACAGACAGACAGACAGACAGACAGAGTTACTTTCGCATTTTAAATAATATTAGTATGGATTTTGCTGTCTGGAACTAACTAATATGTACTATTGCCACGATTAACTGTTGTCTGCTAGAGTTTTTTTGTGTGAATATCAATAATCTTTTTACTGTCTGTCAACACGACCCTTGATAACAGCTAAATAGAAATGACAGCCGTTAGACAACACAACGGGAACTGTGACAAAAATTCAAACTAAATCTAATATTATTTCGAAAAATGCCTTACCTGCCATCGTTTTGTACAATTCAATATCATGTCGAAGCTTTCCTTTGTCCCTTTCTTTCCAATGTCCATCACCTTGATCTGAGGGAAACAAATTAAAGGTATATTTCTACTCTGATAGTAATTTTGGGCTGAATAGGAACCTCTCAAAGGTTGGATCGGAATGATCTCGTTTTTATTGTATTGGTAGAAATTTCGATTGATGTTTTGCCTGGCAGCACTGATATATTTTCTTCTCATTTTCTTTTTCTTTGTATTTCGGTGTTGTAGTAAATAATCATTCTGAGAGTTATTGAGTACATTCGCGTGATTGTGAGTCTACGAAACTGGTTTTGTAGAAGAATCGAGGTATATTGAATCATGTAAGTTCATACTATGTACAAATTAATATTCTTTTATCTCTAATTAAATTACTTATTGAGTGTTTGGGATCTTGATAGAAAAGAAACCACTATGCACTGTATTACTAATATATTTAATAAGATTACAAGAGACGTGTGCGCTCTGTGAATCGTGAAGACAGAAGGAATTTAGTTTTTTCATGACGTTGTCATTACACAAATAATATAACTTACATTACTAAACATTGAGATTAATATTATTTAGAGCGTACAAAATAAAAATTCGATCATTAACTGACGATTCTACCCATCATCATTTAATATCATCAACTTTAGAGGCGTAAAGTATTGCAAGGTACTCATCAACTACGAAAACCAGACCATAAAACCATTGCCTACCTATTATTACCTACTCGTACCCAAGTAGGTAATAATAGGTAGGCACTGGTGGTTGCTAATTAAAATTAACTTACCTATACATACTATGAAGATAACGACTAAGGTCGTATATTCCATTATATGCCTATTTATCAGCCTTCAGTTGATGTCTTTAGACCTGAAACAATACAAACCAAGTTAAGCTCAAATGGGCAGAAAACTATGTTCACACAATTTGCAATCACTGTTAATCCGTTTGATGTTTTATTAGTGTCCGAAATAGAGAAGGAATACTCGGTGTGACATTATCGAGCAAGTTGTTACCATGAATTCAGCACTAAAAACATCATTTGCATGGTTTGCTTGGAGGCAGCATACGCGCAATTAGCGCTTCGATTTCGTGAAATCTAAATACAATTATTAAATAAAATATTTCAATTGTCTTCCATTTTGAAAGTATTTCAAATTACAAAAACAAACAACAACAAAAATAAATCATCCATTTGCCGCTTCCAAAATATTTAAACACAAATATGTTATGAACAACGCGCAACTTCCTACCGGTTTTTGTAAAAGTTTCAGTTGCATTTTGCGCTAAAAGCATGCAGATATTTTGGTGGAAAAATTAGAAAAGTATGCAAACTTTTTGTCAGGTCTGTATACAAAAAGAACAGTTGAGTAACTATGTCCGGCCGGTATTCCCGAAGTGTTAGGCTGAGCTATGCTTTTGTGTATGAAAAACTTCTGTGTAACAAAAGAGGAATCCCCATCGAAAAGTTTATTACGTGTGTTAGCATTGACATTATTATAGTTAGTAAATTAGATGGGGGTTGGTGGCTGGCCCTTTATTGCAATATTATTGGGTGGCAATCAATAACTCCCATGTTTAGACTGTTTGTTCCCCGCGATATAAGTTCGCGAGAAATTATCATAAAAAAGATGTACTTAAATTTTTGAATTGATTTTTGTTACCAAATTGGAGAGTCTTAATTTTAAGGAACCCTAATTCCTATTCTGAAATAAAAGTAGCATAAGTTATTCCTTCTTGACCAACTATCTGCCGATAAAAAAGTGCCGTCAAAATCAGTCCTGCCGGTTTAGAGATTAGCCGGAACGACCAGACAGATAGAGAGATAGCAATAGGGGATCGGACTGACTCAAAAAAACATGATTCTGTTTAGTCCGTCAGTTAGATTATCGAAAAATATTGGATACGTGTTTTTTGTTTTATCAAAACAATAAAAATTGACGAAGATAAAGCGCGTCAAAGATCATGGAGTGAGGCTTGAAACGTCAATTGAAGGTACAAAATGTAATATCATATGACGTCACACGAGTTTTCGAAGCACTGTATCGTCTTAATTTTTTGTTTTCGTGAATAAAGAAATAAACGGGGTTAATAGTTTTTGGAAATCTATCTGACGGACTAATTAGTTTTTTTTTGTCCGATCCCCTATTGCAAAAACATCTTTTGTTATAAGTGTCGTATACATTTTCATATACATTCAGTAAAAAGCTGTTATTTTGATTCTAGCGTCTGCTTTGTGAATGTCGGAAATAATAATTTATTATTTTTTATAAATTTTCATCCCCTATTTCACCCACTTGGAGGTTAAATTTAGAAAAATCCTTCCATAGTTGATGCCTACCTCATAAGTAGAATACGTGTGCGACATTTTAAGCTTCTAACCCTAAGGGTTTGGCCTGTGCATTGAATCCTCTTTGCCTTTAATACATACAGATTACAAACAGACACTTTAATTTTATTTATTTGTGTAGATGTACATAATTATGTAAAGTAGTCATCACCGCCGGTCACATATGCGCTATGTACAACATCTATCAGAAACAGCTCAGTTGAAATGTGTTATTTGCCTGTATAATACTCCGACACTCATACTCCCAATTAAATCAAAACGCAAAAACCATACTCTTTGACAGCAAAAAAACTTATGGAGATACTTTTGTCACGGTCCTTCTATCCGTCCACCTTCCTCAAAAATAATTCTAAAACCACTTAACACCTTTCGACCTCTATATTATTATAAACCTCAATAGTTTTACGACTAGCAATACTAAACACGTTGATACAGATTTTATGTAGTAGATATAAAATTATATCCAAGCGTTACAAGTTATTTACGGCGCCAAAGGCAAGGTTCTCCTTTAATTTGTATGTGTGTCGTAAACAGGGACTCATGGATTAGGTCAAGAGGAAGGGCATCATTTTATACCCTGAACCTTTCTCAAACATGTGCCGGAGCGACGTGATAGCTCATATAACTCAATGAGTTTGGGTGTTTATAATCTTAAAAGGGGGTTAAGTAATAATTATGCTTTATAGAAAGATAAGAAAGTTGTCCAAATATGTCTCTAATATGTTACTTACGTTCTGAGTCTTGTTTTTTTTTCATTTGATGGCAATAACCAATTTATGATGTATTGTGGGCGCTCATAATAATATTTAGGCATCTTGCTTTGCTAAAACCTTCAGAGAAAATAGGTGTGATGTTGTTGAATAACAATAATTATATGATAACCAAAATCCCATCAAAATCGCGACGTTTAATATAAAAATTGTGACGAAGCTCATCGAACTTCCCCTTTTATTTCCGACAGAATCCACTGCTGGACCCAACCCTTAGTTTTGATCAAGTCGTTTCCCGTCAACCCTTATCAAACTAGACTCCTTTCTTAATAATATTTTCACGGTTTTGTTCTGAGCGAAATGAAGGCATATAATAAGTAACAGGAACCTACGGAGAATTGATAAATTCTGCTGACCCAAAATTCCTACCAAAGTAAATGCTTGTAACAAAATAAAAACACAATGTTAGGCCAGTATTTTGTGAATGTTTAGGCAGAGATATGAATCACAAGCACATTTCACCAGTTTACAAAGAGATTTATAAAAAGGCTTTTTCATTTTGTAGGCTTGTTAGAAATAGGAATGAACTTGGTAAGTGTCAATTAGTGTAGCAGAAGTCATCGATATTTTTTTTATTAGGATTTTTGTAAAAGAGTTACTAGCGCTTTCTAGGATAATGTGACTCAATTACCTACAGAAATGATTTTAGTACATAACGTTTTGTGAAATGTAAAAGAAAAGGGAGAATACATCGTACTACCTACGCAGCTTATGTGTAAAAATAAAAAATTGTGCTTTATTTTTTTATAACACTTTAGAAAAACATAAACGAATACATAAGTAAAAATCGCCCGACATTTTGAAATTACTGCTTTTAAACGTGTATATACAAATAAACAGAACTCTAAGAAGCCATTCAAATCCTAGCATTGTCGAAATTTTCAAGAAAAAAATATAACTTCTTTTTCAGGTTTCTCGGCGACATTGCCCGCTAAAATGAAATTTATGGAATTCTCTTGCGCCAGGGGCAAAGTTGAACGATATGGTGACTTTTTAATTTGTTCAAGGCTTTTTTTCTGTCAGCTCTTATTAAAATACGTTTCGTCTAATATACGGTGTTTATCTGCACCTGCCACCGTCATTATTTGCATATTTAGATTTTTAAGCTGTGTCTGTCTCTTGTTGAAATATTCCGGGCAATATTTTTGGGTTTTGTTATAATTAAAAATGAATTGTGATATTTTTCTATCTAGTTCTTTTCTACTTTATAATTTTCCCCTAAATGTGTATTTTAGCGATTAGAAGAAAGGAAAAGAAATCATTACTAATATTGTAAAAAGGCATATGTTTACAACTTTGTATGTACGAGTAATCTTTCGAAATACTGATCTAATTCCGAAAATTCTTCGCATAGGAAACTGTATTGTCCCCGAGTGTTATAGGCTACATTCAAACCATCCCGTGGTTTAATTTCCTTACCTACATAACGGGAACGAAGCCGCTAGCGAAAGCTATAGTAAGATATCAATTGCTTTTTTTCCAAGATCCTGCCCTGTTCTTGTTGGGTCTTCTTTTGTTTGTGACCTAAAATGAAAGCATCGGTGAATGTCCGCTCGTAAATGTCTTCTATTACCTAAACATGGGCTCCAAAAGGCCACTACCCAATTAACTACAAGTTAATGATCGCAGTTTGTTGTTATAAGCTGACCTTAGTAGGCTGTCTTCTTAGTGTTCTTTCCTAATTCTATTAATCCCATAAAATGAGTTTTAGGAACATTTGATAAATGAATGTAGGTATCTCATCAATTTTACTTCAATCTTCACTGCGGAGCGATGCTGGAATTATTTTATTATTGCTTGTATTCTGAGTGAAAGTCGACAAACAAAAGTCGGACAAAAGACTAGGCAGATTTGAGTGTCCACTCTAAGTGCATGTTTACGTACAGGCGGGGCGTCGCGCGGCGCGTGCGGCGTTTTTAATTCAAACACATGGCGATGTATGAAAAAGTTAACGATTTCAATCGTCGATTTTACGAGAAGCTATTTTGGCACGTTAGTTTAAAATGCAGCGTTTGTTGCGATGGGCCCGTCTCTCAGTAAATTAATAAAAAAGCACGAGACGAGCCTTCAGCACGCGTCGCGCGACGCCCCGCGTCTCCGTAAACGAGCCCTAAGAGGTGACGCCCTAGAAAGACATAATAAAACACACTGTCTTTATTGGTAAGATTCTTCAGACAGGACAGGAGCGTAGTACTCGCAACTATACGTGCATGGATGACCAAATTTATGAAAGCGGACGAGGCAAAAGGTTAGGGGGCAACTGGCCTCTGGTCCGCGGCCCAGATTACACAAAGTAGGAACAGTAGGCAGGTGGCGTTCTGTGGTTTCTGGGGGTCCCCATGGAAAAAGGGTGTGAGTGTATGTATTCTGAAATGGTGTTTAGTCATGACCCTCACGATGGAATAAATATACTTAATCTCCACTTAAATCTAGTATTAAAACGAGAACCATGACTAAGATGAGTTTTGGTATAGAATACGTGCTTAGGTAGGTAGGTACGTGTTTCTATTTACGTACCTGTTCGGAGCTACAAGTTAGTGTGTTCTGAATTTACATAAACTGATACAGGCGACGCACGTCCGTACTAACAAGATGACATTGACAATTTGACAGCGGCATTAAGAGGGTGACATTCATAGTTCAATTGTAACCTTGTGAAGTAAAGTAACTTGAAAAAGAAAACCTTATTTCATTATACATAGAATTTCTAATTCATTAAAAGAAAATCGCTTCAATTATGTAGGCACTGCGTAATTTTGAGGTATTCTTACTCGTGAAATTGTGATCGTACTTACCGATAAGTTACATTAACGTTTTGAAAATGTTGCTACTTCTTATAAACTCGTAGAAAAAGACGCATTAGTCTGTACTTGAAGTAAAAAGTTCGCGCTAAAATGTTAACGGTCATTAGTTGGGATTACCGCCGCCACGTGGGTAAACTGCTAGCTAAGGAGGCGGCGGAGACCAAACTCAAATGTCTAGACTTGTGTGTGATTAAAAGAAAAATAAACGTGTCCAAAATAAATTCGTAGGTTGATTGGTGCAGCGGTTGAGCCTGCACTATTGGTTTCTGTCAAGTGCATTTTTACCACTTTTTATTTTTCTTAAATTTTTGTTTCTTTGAAAATATTTTTGTTAAAATCTTTCTGATTGTACTTATTGGATCCTTTATTCATTGATATGTATTTTAATTGTACCTTTACTTATAATTATATTTATCATTTTTAGGTTTCGAATAGTCATATTTATCGAAATATTGTGCATGTTTTTGTCAAATAAATACGTAAATAAAATTTTCACTCAAAGCAATTTAAACTCAGAGAGTTTCTGGATACAAAGATTTCTCTCTTTCTTTAAATAATAAATATACACATAGGCAAATAATCCCCACCGACGCACAAGAATATTCTAATGTGAAACAAGTTTTTCGAAAATACAAATATAAAATGGAACGCGTATATATCGAGCTCTTTGTTGAAAATCCTTTTTATTAAAAATGGCTTTTATGTGGATGCAATTTATTTATATTTTCATTTAATTGAGTTTGTTGGTGACTAAGCAATGAGTTTTAGATAAACAAAACTTATTTGAGTGAATGACATGGTTGGGTGAGATTTATCAAATAAAACTTTTATTTACTTGTCACCGCTTGGTATCGTTCATGTCAGCCAAGGACGTTTTTAGTAAGCACGTGTTATTTGACACGAAATTTAGCTGGAACAGACATTTCTTATTCTTTGATTTTAAACATTCATAATGATTTAGGACAAGTGACTCGTCGTCATTAATTTGTGTGAAATGGCAATGAAACGTGTATAAAGCGGGAAAGATATTACATTAAATAAAAGTACCTGCTCGAGTAAACGCTTCCGTAAGTATTACGCCTATAATTTTACATGATTTCACTTTGAAGTGTGAACGTGTGAACAAGGAAGTCAACTAATATTACAAAGTATTCTTGCCATCGGCATGGGATCAGCCCAGCTGTCTGTGTCGGTAGACTATCCACTGAATTTGGTTAAAAAAGGACGTGTCAATAATATGAGTATAGGTACGTATCTTATTGTTTGTAGCTATGTCCATGATTGTCAATGTGTACATCATTACCAAACTGATAGCATTGTCTAGAATTCAGGTCTGCTCTAAAATGTATAAAACACCGTTGTTAGGAATCATCTCAAATGAAATGACTCTATAGGATATGGACCCACCTCCTTTCTTGCTCATCCTGTACAACCATCCACACTCTCCAGGATTTAAAGGATCTGAAGGACTGTGTAAAAAGCTACATACTGATTCAACAAGGTTTGAGTAAAGGTTTCACATAACCACAAAAACATAAAACACTAAGTCACAAAGATAATAAAATATGAAACGATAGTATGAATTTTCTAGAACCCAAACAACAAAACATCGAAACTTATAAGTACTAGACATGACAGCTACTTAAAATTTAAAGCCCAAACTATGTACTAAAGCAAAAACACTTGAACAAACTCGGAACATAAACTTTGTAGGGTAAAACATGGCAGCATTGTTTTTAACAACAATCAGGGCGACCGATAAAGTTAAATTATACCCATATCAGCGAACATTATCAAAACGATTTATTGAAAGGATAAATATTTCCGTATTCCGGTTAACGAGCGTAAAGGTATGTCCCATAATGTGTTTACAAAATTCTGAACGTGAAATATGTTTTAAATCATTTTATAAAAACGAATACCTATGAGAGAAAGAAGAAGTGGGGAGATCTTTAGCCAACAGTGGAACAGTGTGGGCTGGCATAATAACATTCATATCTAGAGTAGATTGAGTTACGTTGTCTTATAATCCCACGACTCCACAGACGTGGGATTATAGGATCCTCAGGTCCAGCGAATTGTTCTTTATGGTTCCCATTTGAAAATAATTTTACAGTGATAGCTTCTTCTGGATTTTGATTGCCGAATAATGCCACTAATTAACACCAATATGCTTACACGAAGCAACTTTTAAAAGTGATATTTTCTGCTACACGAACATTGCGTTTTGGAAGGCATAGTTTTACGAAGTAGGTCATATTTCAAAGAAGATACCGTTGTTTCCCAAGAAAATAGCTTTTGAATTTTACAAAGTGAATACATATTCGTGCCCGTGACTGTTCTCGAGCATATTATTTTTTATTTTTTAAAAAAAAAACGTTGCCGACACTAGGAATTTCTCCTGTATCGTGGGTGCGTTCACAAACATTTAAACTCACATACACAAATACCCAGACCCGAAACAGGGTCCATATTGGCTCACCTAAAGTTCTTTATCCGAAATTGTTCTTCCTAACGATTTGTAATCCGAATGATCACTCTTCCTAAAATTTTTCATCCTAAAGTTTTCATTCATACTATTTGTAGTCCTACCGACGATGTTCATAACACTCATGTTTCCGAAAATTGGAATTCATAATATCATTAGTGTAAATATATTTAAACTCCTACTGTTTTTTATCCTAACGCTTTTATTCCTAAACATAATTACCATAATATTTTCACTCATACAACTGTTTAGAATGATTAAAGGTCGTTTCACTGATTTTTGTCTTGAAATAAAATAAATGAATGAAATTCAGGTCAGAGTGTAGTCTTGGGGGCACTATGAAAAAAATACTTAGAAAAATTTCGCGACCAATTTCGAGGTAGTAGTTTCGTAGTTGGTCACAGTTCTAACCTAACCTAACCTATGGATATCTTTGTATATAAGGTCCCATTAAAATAGGTGGACAAATTTTAACACAGCGTTTAGTAAGCCTAACTAAAGACATCTAAACAAAAAAAAAACACTATATATCATCATCATCATCATCAGCCTATAATGTTCCCACTGCAGGGACTCAGGCCTCCTCTCTATATAGGAGAGGGAGGATTTTATTTTAAATTAAAATAATAAATTGCCGGCACTCTAGAACAAACTCATCCTATAAAAGTAGGTATTTTATTTCTTATTCTTATATTTTTTTTTGCTATTGTCGTTATTTTAGCGGTCTGAATGATTTCTAAAATTTTGTCCACCTATTTTAATGGGACCTTTTATAATACTGATTATTATGAATAAAAAGTAATATAAACAAAAAAAAAGATATGACTTTGAATAATAGTGTAAAAGATGGTTATGTTGAGAAAATATAGGAAAACAAATAATAGTGTAATAGATGTTTATTGCTACAGACATTATGAAGTCGAATGCTTCGGAATTAAAACATTAGAGACAGAGAAGTTAGGAATTGCGATTGTTAGGATGAAAAATGTTAGGAAGAACATTTTCGGATTTCCAATTATCGGAGTTGAAATTTTAGGTGAACTTTGGCGCACCCCCCGAAACAACTATCTGTAGATCATACAAATATTTGTTCCGTGCGGGGATCGAACCCGCGACACGCAGCGCAGCAGTCCATTGCTTGAACCACTGCGCCAACCGTGTCGTCAATTTTCATTAAAACTGTTCTTTCTGTTCCGTGATTAAAACCCCAACGTTACAGATTCTTTGTCAAGTTTGAAATTAATTTACAACAGCACTGTGAAATGAAATGAAATGAAATTAATTCATTTGCCAGAATATAGGTACATCTATCTTCTTCTATTCTATACTTATAATAAATCTGTAGAGGTCAATAGGGTATTTCACCAAAAAAATCTAATTAGTCCGTCAGATGGATTTTCAAAAAATAAAGGACACGTATTTTTTCTTTTTTCACGTAAACAAAAGATGAAGACGATACAGTGCTTCGAAAAGTCGTGTCAAGTCGTGTGACGTCACAAGGTTAGTACTTTTTTACTCACAAAGTGATGTCAAAAGCCCCCACTCATGATCTTTGACACGTTTTATTTCCGTCAATTTTTATTTATTTTAAAAACCAAAAAACACGTATCTAATATTTTTCGATAATCTAACAGACGGACTAATTAGATTTTTTGGGTGAAATACCCTATTCTGTACATGATATATATTTTCAAAATAACTATCAGGGGGTAATTAGTGATCGATACTGATGCCAAAAATGCAATCAGTAAAATTTTTGTCTGTCTGTCTGTCTGTATGTCTGTCTGTCTGTCTGTCTGTATGTTCCTTATAGAAACAAAAACCACTCGACGGATTTTAACGAAACTTGGTACGATTATTCTTCATACTCCTGGGGAGGTTATAGTATACTTTTCATCACGCTACAATCAATAGGAGCAGGGCAGTGAAGGGAAATGTTGGGAAAACGGGAGAAGTTGCTCCATTTTTTAAGCTTCCGTCGCGTGTGCAGCCTTAACGATAAAAGCTACATAGAAATCATTTATGACGGAAATGTTCTACATAAAATTATCTAAAAAATATCCCACAACAGCATATGTCTATCTTTTATGGTTGACTCACAATAACATGTGTAACTCCCGATAGCTTAGCAGTTCGGAGCTTTCTGATTATATTTGTTTACTCTTACGTTTATAATACTCTCACTCATCCCTAATTAAAAGAAGTTAATATTATTACCTATTCAATAAAAAAATAATCATAGTAATCGGTATAGAAACACCAAACTTATACATGAAATACGCTAATAAGCCACCGCGTCGCGCGTGAGTACTGAATCATGCCATAAGGATTATTTTTGTGTAACGGTTGCCGCGCTCGACGCGGGTCGTGGCTGTTGATGCGTTCAGAGCGTTCGACCTTATTGACAGACAATAATTGATTTTAACAAACAATGCACTTTTAGACCTCTATCGTAGGTTATTTTGTTACCTAGGTAACTGACAGCCTTTCCGTTACCGTAGATTAAAAATAAAATACACGGTTCCACCTAAAAAACGCCACTGAACCGTGAGGAAGGACATATATAAGGTACTTTTTTACGAAAAACGACGGAAACGCGGACGAAGTCGCGGGCAAAAGCTAGTACATAATAAAATGGTAAAATAATTTTAATCTCACTATATTCGACTCATCAGTCGTGCAAATGTTTCTGGTAGGTACATGCATAACAATAACATATCATCACATTAATTGCAGTAGTCACAAACATCTTAATCATAATAATAAAATAAAATTTATTATCTTGCTGCATTAATATTAGTTAGGCAAATTACATTATAAAATATATTAGATTAATTTATTAGAGTATTTCACAGTCAAGACAGTTCATCAATTTGTTGATTAGATTTTAGATACTTAATGTCAATATGTAAATAATGAGTGAAAAGTTATCATGTCAAAATGTATCAAGTTATGCATCATGTTCATGTCTGTTTAAAATTTAAATAGTCGTCTATTGAATAAAAACATCTGTCACAAAGCCAATTGTTTAAAGTTCTGATAAATTCTAAATTATTCATTTTTCTTATTTTTACTGTTAGATTATTATAATTTTTTACCGCCATTGTGTAGCAGTTACATAGCCTCAATCTGTTTCGAGGAACAATTAGAGGTTTTTGGACTACTTTTCTCTTAAATTGGGCCTTCTCATCCTGCTCAAAGAGTAATAGATTGTTCCTAACAAATTTACTAATTTCAAAAATGTATAGGGATGGAAGTGTTAGCAAACGTTTTTCGGTGAATACCGGTCGACACGAATCAGTCCATTTGAGACCATAGATCGATCTTAAGCGTTTGTGTTGACTTATGCATCCGCCAATGACGACATTTCTTGTAATTTCAATATTTTTAGGTTTTCTTTTTTTAAATAAATTAACTTTCTCCGAGGACGGCCAAGAAAGAGGTGGCGTGACTATCTAGATGCGCTACACGAGGGTTAGTTTGAGGCGGAAAAGGCAGGAAAAGATCTCTAGATAGGAATTGGGGGAGGCCTT
Organism: Diarsia dahlii; assembly: GCA_949775195.1. Lineage (NCBI taxonomy): Eukaryota > Metazoa > Arthropoda > Insecta > Lepidoptera > Noctuidae > Diarsia > Diarsia dahlii. The sequence goes on from OX459201.1 coordinate 11,308,856, forward strand.
TGCCCAGCAGTGGGACAGTGCAAGCTAAAAAAAAACTCCTTTTGTCTAAGCCAAACAATTTTTGTATGACATTCCTAAATGACAAAACATGGAGCCACATAAATTTATAGAGACCTGTACTTACGAAATTAATAATTACAAGTTTTAGGTAATATTTTAAGTCAATGGTGTATAATTGTATCTACGTTTATATTAATTGGATAATTAACAATTTTCTATTTCAAAATTACTTTTGAAGGCATGCGTAATGTTGTTGTTTTCGTGGCTTGATCTTCACACAAACGCTTCGATTAGTTTTATTTTAACTGCTGCCAACTTTAAATCCAATAATGTATATTATAAGTATAAATATAAAAGATCATTCACTCTCATTTCTTAGGAAATACTTTATTTATTCTATTTATTTATATTGTTTTATTTTATATCTGATTGACAGACTTGACAGACACAGATGGGGTCCTGGCAGATTGACGGAAAACTGACTAGACGCAAAGGATGCCTTCTTGCAGAGCATCGTGATAGGTAATACAAGAAAAGGAGAAGAAGACTAAGACTGAGGACAGTTCGAGAAAATAATTATTAACACATCTGATTTTGTTAATACCATCTTGGTCTACTTAAGTGCCTCTGATTCGATTAGACCGATAATGCTTTATTTGGGACAAGCTCGCCTCACTATTCCCAAACCACTGCAACCAGAATTCACATTGAACTCCTGAAAGCTAGAATCAACAGTAGTGACCACCAGAAAAGCGCAAAAACAATGAAGCTCAACGAAGTCCCAGAGAAACAATTTAACTGTCTTGGATCACGCAACGAATTGATCAGAAAATATACAATACATACATCTACTTCCCTCTATATCAGCAAGAGGGAGAATAGTACAAGGCCAATAGCCACAAACGGACGTATACAACTGGGATAAACCTAGTTGCCTAGCACAACGAATACAAAATATCATTAATGTTGATGGTCCTAACTTTAATTGAAAACCCGATAATACTTCACAAGTAACAATAAAGTGGCCGTACAAGTATAATATCGTTGCCAGCATGCCTGAAAGATGTTTCTCGACGGCATATAGGGTGAACTCATCTAATTCTGTGATTCGCCTAATTCGGTGATATTTGGTTTGAGCGGTATCATAGGGCTGTACGAGTGCACAAATGCCTTTATCACGAAGTTAGATGAGTTCACTATGAAGCCAAATCAGAGGTCCATGGTTGGCATAAAACTCTAACACCAGGTTAGGCACTAACCACACGGTAAAGAAGAAGAGGATAATATCTTTGTCTCTTGGTTATCGTCATTATGTCCTAGTTGTACTTGCTACAATGATCATTAGGCAAGCAATGACTCCCTGAATAATTATAAACATCAACCTACTAGAAACTGTCCACTTTTCACAATCAACCTTGTACCTTTTAAATTCTTTCATTTAAAATCTATTTAAGAATTTTTTGTGCAGGCCTCTGTATTACCAACTACACGAGATAGTATTACCAAATTCAGTAAACTAAGTGACAATAATGTACTGTTTTCCATTTCCAAGATGTTACTATAACCATCATAAATATTTACGAGTCCCCATGTTTGAATCACATAAAAGACCAATTTCTCAACGTGTTTCTTCTATTCTAGTATAAAACAATCAATTAACTAAACACTAATCGCTTACATATCAAATATTAATGTATGTATCAAGCATTTGTGTGTTGTAATTTTGTTAAGTGAATTATTTTAAATTTCAATTAAGACCAATATACTGTGTTTTTAGGACCTCCATTAAATCCGTCCAGCTGTTACTGCATAAAAGTTTAATCCCAACAAAACAAAACCCTTTACTAACAAAACGTATGCTAAATCAAAATGAACCTACAAACCTTTATTTACACGCACTTCCTAATGCGAATGCCAAACAAACTCTTCCAGGTTTGATTGCGAACTCAAAATAAACCGAACTTTAATTTCAGTCACAAAACTTTGTTCTACCCCGTAACGAACGTTTTCGAAGCAAACGAGACGCGTGCTTCCTCCCTCAAGGTACGAACCCGACTGACTACGCGGCTGTCCGCGAACTTCATTTACCATAGGCTTTCCGCCAACCCCTAGTGATTCATCCTCGAATCAGTTACATTGACCGTTTGCTACGGAAAACTGTTTGGCATGAGACTGTAAATCCAGTAATGGATGTGTTTTACCATAAAACAATCAGAATTTGAATGGTTTTTATAGTGAAGATGAGGGTCGGTTTTCCCACCACCCTCACGCTCCCTCGGCACCGTACTTAAACTTGTATTGCATGTCTGTAAGGTATGCTTTTCAATCAGACACGTTGCCCTTAGAATTTAAATTGTATTGGTTGTTTTTGTTAGTTTTTCTTGTTAATCAATTTCTATTCAGAGACTTAATTAACTTCCCCTCGACAGCTCGCAATAGACACAATACTGCACTGCAGTTTATTCCACATAATTGGATTGCTGTTTTAGATTTCAAGCTTTTGTTTGTTTTGATTGAATGTTCGATTTTTAAGTATTCGATATATAGGAGGTTTTTGTTTAGTTAGTGGAACGGAGTTATTTGCAGGCTGATGAGCTTGACCGAAAAATATTTAGCAATGTAAAACGTCACCAAAAATCTCATCTTTTCGTAGTGATTTTTGTGGCACTTTCCGATCACCGAGGAAACTAATTATTTTACAATCGATTCTACTTGCTGTCAATTTTGGGAAAATACAAAATATTTTGTAATTTTAATCTGAAAATACCAAAGAAGAGAGAACTCATTTGTGTGTAATCTATTTCCGTAGAACTGAAATATTACGCAAACCTCACACACATACCTCTCAATTTTTTTCAATTATCAATAACATAAGCATCGTAAGGTTTGCGTAATATTTCAGTTCTACGAAAATAGATTACAAACAAAAGTGTTCTCTCAAAATAAACGGCCGAAACTGTTCATTTCACGACTCGAGTAAAGTATTAAAAGCATTGAATAAACATTCATTAGGACCATTGTTCTTTGTAGTTAATCTCTTGTTTTATTTTTATCGTCTGGCCTTTATTAGGTCTCTACTCAGATTGCTCTGAACGAAATCATTAAAATGGTTTTCGTTTACAAAAATCTCCATTAGAACCCTCCTCAAATTCTATCTAAGGCTTTGTCTTTTTTTGTTTTTGCGGCTGTGTTAGGCCCCATCGCATAGGTGTACTGCGATTTATTTTTGAGACTTTTATATTTTGTAAAATTTTCATTGCCGTGTAGTACAACGTGAGAGCGGAACAAAATATGACCTCATACTTTGCAATGAAGCTGTGTGCCAGTTAAATGCGGTTAGCTTATGGGGGAAAGTAGCCAAGATTACAGGCAGTCTTGGTATATCTCTTATTATAAACCAAACCTGAAACTACTGAATTCTTTCGAGATGATAAAGTTAATCTTGTTTTAGTGTATGTTTATGGATAGTTAGTTATGTATTGTCCCAAAATAATTTAAAGCCTCCCGCCAACTCAATCTTAAATTATTTAACTTTAGAGTAAAGTCAAAAGAGCCTTTTGCTCCGTCAAGGGGCAACCGGAGCTTTTAAATAAGTAGTAACAGTAAAGTGTACAAAAGTAGGTCTTTAAATTATCACAGGAGCCACTTTTCACTTAGCGGCCTTTTACAGGTGTTGTAAATTAGGGTGCTTTATAATTACTCAAGTTAGTTTGGCGATAAAGTACTTTTTATCTACCTATTTAGTCATTTGCATTGACGTAATTAAATCTTGTAAGTATTCTTGTACTATTAGTTAGACGTTTTTCACAAAATACCAGTTACTTTGTGTCACGCACTAGGCGTAAGCGTCCTGTGTTCATCGGACGATACATCACGCCTTTGTGTTACCTACAACACAGTATTTTCTCTCAGCTCATATGCCGTGTCCTGTTTCCTTCTTTTTTCTTATATAGACTTCATTATAAAGAAATCAAAATGTGTACCTAATTAGGCCTTCGCATTTAAACTCACTTTTAGTATACTGTCCCTGAATATCAGTATTTTACATGGTGCTACTGCCTATCTAAAAATCTATAAATTCTATTATAACTTTTTAACGTAACTGTTAATAGCGCGTTGATCAAATCTCAGGTCATGGCATGCTAAGACAGACCCCAGAGGTCTATTTGTGTGCTTTGTTTAATTATAAGAAAATGTATTTTTTAAATAAATAAATAAATAAATAAATAATCTGACCTTCACAGCTCGGTTAGTACCTACTGGTAATACGATAACCCTGGGTAAGACTGATTGTCAGGTTTTCAGGTCACTGACTAACTGTAACGACTGTCAGATCTACAAGTCAACAGTCAGTGGCTTAACATGACATAACATGCTTAACTCAACATGAGGCAAGCACGGCTTAACCTAAAGATCGATCCGAATGGCTGTTATTATTAAGCCACGAACTACAATAATTATATATGCAGTTAATTGGTCTTCTTTACCTCTTCACGTATCAATTCACTTCACATATTCGTCACTTTATATACGACCTGTATGTGACTTGAACAACTCTGTGGGCGTACTATTCGATACTACTCTGCTTAACCCTTCGGGAATTACCGGCGTGATGTTATACTCGACTAATAATCGCAATATCTTGTCGCACAATATATCGCACCTATGTGTCACAGCCCTTTCTCTCGGGTCGTCGGCTTATGTCCCATGTCCCCTCTCTTGATTGAAGACCTCCATGCGTGTACGGAAATATTCTTCTTAAGAAAATGCTCCGGTTTCCTAAGCTCGCGACGGATTGACATTTGAGGTCCTTTTTGTTGGCATTTTAGTGAAGAATGTTTTGAAAGTAGGTTTTAGGTATCCTTGACGCTTTGTCAAGATTCTTATTAACGCAGCTATTTTATTTTTACTTTACCCCACACTATTTTTTCTCCTGTATCGTGGGTGCAATTACAATCATTGAATCTCACATACACAAACACACCCAGACCCGAAACTACTATCTGTAGGCTAAAGAAATATTTGTATCATGCGGGGATTGAACCCGCGACACGTAGTCCAATCGCTCAGCCACTGCGCCAACCGTGGAATTAGTATATCAAGATTTTTATTTTTTTAGATTTTGAATCGTGACTAAAATAACAACAATCATGACTGTCATCATTTTCATTGACGGCACGGTTTGCGCAGTGGCTAAGCGATTGGACTGCTGCGCTGCGTGTCGCGGGTTCGATCCCCGCACGGAACAAATATTTGTATGGCCTGCAGATAGTTGTTTCGGGTCTGGGTATTTGTGTATGTGACTTTCTATGTTTGTGAACGCACCCACGATACAGGAGAAATTCCTAGTGTGGGGCGACGTTTTTAAAAAAAAAAATAAAAAAAAAAACATCATTCTCCTACCATTATTCCAATTTATTTGTGGTCGGCGCATCATGTCTTGTTCTTACATACTTCTCTATTATTCGTTATCTCATTGGATTTTTCCCATCAGGAATTTTTCAATTTTAGCAATGGAGTATGGCTGGCAAAATGTGGGTGTACTATATATTAATTATACACATCTGCCCAACCCTTTTTTTTTTTTGGTGGGTGGAAAATCATCAAATGACCCTCCCCCCCCCCCCGCTCTTGGGCAGAGCGAAGGGGAGTGTCAGACTTCTACTGACTAAAAACCGAACCCATGTTCCTTCTTTGCCCTTGTGCCGAGGCCACGTCATCTCGTTCTATAATCCGCGGCCCCGACGGGAATCTGCCTAACCCTTCAATTACAGGCGTCTTGTTATGAATGAATTAAATATTCAAATGTAAGTAATTTAACAAGTAAAGTATAGTAATATTCCAGGGACTTCCATAACTACGTACGATTACACAAAACGATAATGTTTATGATTGAATGTAATAATCCCATTATCTTTAAATAGCTCAATTTAAATTGAATAATTAGGCTCTGTAATATTTTGTTTCACGTTTCATTAATATTAAAATAAACTATCAAATTAAATCCAATAACATTTATGATAAAATTGCGCATTCCTATAAAATAGCAATGTGTTACCAGACTCACAATAAATAAAGCAAATCCCGGCATTGAAAATTGTTTGCATGCTGATTCGGGAATGGAATAAAAATGCAAAAACATGTAATCCTCGGCTTCTCGTATTTTTTTCACTCTTATTGCGGTTTATCTCTTTCATTGCCGTAATACAGGAAATGGCTAGCAACTGTGATTTAAATTATCTCCAAACATAGACTGACTACATTATTTTTGTAGAATTTTCTGTTTAAGAATAGTACTTATTTTTTACTACGACATGAGACGTAGCCAACGACTACGGCTTGCTACGAGAATGTCTACGCTTATCGCTACGCCGCTCGTAGAAGCGCGTAGCAGTGCGCTACAGCTATCTTTTTAACGATCTACGGTGATTTTGTCGGGCCTTGAAGAGTGTTACACGTTAATCTTAAGCAAATATTTATAAATCTTCCCTAAAAAGTATCAACGAAGCTCATGAATCAGATAACCATTATCAGAGTCATTGAAATCGGATATTTCGCCCCGAAAATATTGTCCGATCGTCTTACGAAGAGCTATTTTCGTAAATCGTTAATCAGCCGGTCGTGCGGAAAACTGATAAGGCAGGCCTTTCGCCAATTAACTTAATGGTGATTCTTTTTCGACCTTGACACAAATGGTTAGTTTATACGACAAGGGCTTAAAGGGCATATGTATGTCGCCAAACCCGAAATCTATTGATTGAATGTGCTATACTTAACGTCCCTTTGTCATGGAACAAAAGTAAATCAACACAGTATTTTGTATACAAGAGGGTTAAATTATTTGAGAAAATTGCTATTATTAGGAAATTATAGCAGAACTGAATGAAATAAAAAAAGTGTTGCGCTGACCTCAAGTAATATGGAGCAGAGATGGGAAGATGATGAATTGATGATGCTTTTATTGGTACCGACTAACACCATCCCGTGCCATACACGTAACGTAGGTTCGATTCCTACGTTATTATTACTACTATTACGTATTGGGGGGAAATTCTTGATGGGAACATCAAGAATTTCTCAGTAGCAACCTCAAAGCCTGGATTTGTGCCCGGTTGATGGAAATAGGCTCGCATTCTATTACATGGGACTAAAAGATAGCTGGTCCAGTATAGGTAATAATAATAATAATAATAATATAACGTTTATTGTGTCCAAAAGTTATACACAAACAATATTGGGTTTGGAGTCTTCATTTAAGCAGTTAATGCCTGTATTTAAAGACTCCGCTCCTTCACAACAGTAAGTACTTACATTAAACACAATAAATACAAAAACAAAAACAGTATAATATGTGGGTAATAAAACAAAATAATAATTATGTGAACGTGTGCGTACGTGTGCATGGATTTGTTGTGTTGATGAGTGTGTGTGTTGTGTGGTTGTATGTGTACCCTCCCAAGTGTGAATGTACGTGTAGATATGGGAGAGCATCTGAGTATGTGTGAGTGGGTCGTATACTTGTGTTAGGTTACGTTTTGCAGGAGAGCTTCAGTGTTTTCATATGTCAGTTGTTTTATCCAGTCCATCAACATTTCCTTACATGTATGGTAAGATTTTGCATATACGAAAATTTCTTTATTTATTTTATTGTATAATTGAGCAGAACGCTTACTAACTTGCATAGATCCGAATTTGGTCTTAGTTTTAGGTATTTGAACTATATCGTGTTTTCTTCGTCTAGAGTGTATATCTTTATTATAAGGCAAGGCTTTGTGCTTTTTTAAAATTATTTGATAAATGTATAATTTCCTAACTGACAATACATCGCTAAGTTTGTAGAGGTTCTCTGTTGAATATCTTCTTTTTTTGAAATACATTATTTTGAGCAGGGCTCGTTGTGCTCGCTCCAATTGAATGAATTTAGATTTTGCTGCCCCACCCCAAACAGGAATACAGTATATCAATATTGATTGCGCAAGAGATAAATAAATTTGTGTGAGCATACTTCTGACAGGCCTACTGCTACTCTGAATTGACCTAGGTACCACGTGACGCAGAGTCTTAAAAATCCAATTTAGCTTGCGTATTCTATTGGCAACTTGCTCAAGATGAGGGTACCAGCGCAAATTCTGATCCAGCATAACCCCTAAATATTTTGTGCTAGAAACTTTGCCAATACTAGAACAGTTACAATTATCAACATTAGTACCATCACAAGTGTGTATAATGATACGAAAATCGTCGGTTGGTTGAGTACGATTGCATATGCTGAAACTTATAAAATTTGTTTTGGAGGTATTTAATGTGAGAACATTAGCATTGAGCCAATTCGCAACCTGGGACATTCCTGCTTCAGCACTTAGCTGCACATTGTGCCATGTCTTACCACAGAAGATGACAGCTGTATCATCGGCGTACGACAGGACTTTGGCATTAGGAATTTTCATGTTACACAGGTCGTTTATATATACCAAGAAGAGCGTTGGACCCAAAACACTTCCTTGGGGGACGCCGTATGATACGTCTGTGATATCACTTATATGTTGCCCGACTTTGACACTCTGCTTCCTATTTGAGAGATAGTTCTTGAACAGATCAAGCGCGATATCTCTAATACCAATTTTTTCCAACTTGTTTACAAGGATAGGCGTAGAGACGGTATCAAATGCCTTTTTAAGGTCTAAATATATAGTTAGGCACTTATCCCCATTGTCCAGATGATTTAGGTGTACTATTAGGTACACCTCTGCCTGACCCTTCGAGATTACAGGCGTGATGTTATGTAAAAAATTGTAGAGAATTTACTACTTGTAGTATACAGTATAACGTTGACAAGACCTATCTGGAAATACATACAAGAAGGTCATCATGCGTTAAAGCTCATTTTTCAGCAAAAGCACAACACATCATTACCTAGGAATAAACATTTCGTTATAAGGTCTCAATTACTCAAGGTCCGTTGGAAATAAGTCTTTATTAGCATCATGTTCACCTCTAAAAGGGTCTGACGTGGCAATAAAAGTGTCCATTTGTAATACCCTCATCAAGTCCATCATAAATTCCAGGTTTATTATGTGGGGCTTAAAATTTCGATTAAATGTTATGTAAGACGAACTTTTTTCGAACCGAATTTAGGGCGTTATTTGAAACGCCCTTCCAGACCTGATATTATAAAGTAAAAACGTTGACACAGAAATCTAGATAAAGTGATATTATATTAATTTATTTATGCACACACAAACTACAAAAAAAGAATAAAAACATAACAAATAGAAGAGCACAAAGGTACTGCTTATTTCAAAAGAAATTTCTTCCAGCAGACCTGCGAGAGGAAAGTTGGATTAGAAATGTAGACACAGTGTGTAGAAAATGCTAACAAGATTTTAATTAAAATTAAGAACAAAAACAAAAGAACATAAAAGATAATAAAGACGATTCAAAATGTATCGAATCAAAATACAAAAGTCGAAAATGTCAATATTATAATTGAAAGTCGTTGTAAAAAAAAGTACTCTAAAAGCGATTCCCGTTATCTAAACCCGTTGGACCTACATAATTATGTTCTTTTGGGTATTCCAAGAAAGCCAAAAAGTTTTGGTCTAACGCGGTCAATAGGTATTCTTGCTGTGAAAAACAGCACATGACTACCTACTTGAACAAGCTTTAATGATGGTGTTGAAGGCCTATGTCATGGTTATACACAATTAAATAAGTAACCGAGAATCAATATCTGGTGTTCGTCTTGTCGTAAACTACACCTTATTATAAGGAGCTTACGAACCACTTAAATGTAAAAGACGACCATTATTTAAACACGCACTCAGGAAGAATTGAGAAGAAAACATTTAGTTATTTTTACCATCTGACCATTAATAATATCTGTGAGAATTATTGAATGTTACTACGATAAAAATAAAGTATGGAACGCCCACATAAGTTAGGGATATTTATTAGAATGTCAGTCGAAAGCGCGGTGCTCGATATATTCCCGCAGGGACTGTAGTTTATGTCCTCTGTGACAGGTAACGCTACCAATCGCCCTTTTCTGAGCAATACACAGAATATATGATTAATGTGTCTGATCTGAGAGCAAAAGAAAATACGAGAAGCTTTTTTATATGCTTTGTAAGGCGAAAAATGCTCTAGACAGCCAAACAAGAAGATAAGACGAGTTCACTAATGACGCCGTAATTAATCATTACATTACAATTCCCGTAACTTGTAAAGAGATTCTCGTTGTTATTACACTCAGCATCAATGAAAATAATAAGTGGTGCTCGCAAAGCGATTGCAATAAAACCAACTACTCGGGTATTATACTCCAACCATTGAAAAGTAAGTTCCCTATAAACCGTGACCGCAAGTTCTTTCTAGCTAAGTCATAAAACCAGTAATAGTACAGTAGAACTTTACCGTTCCTCTTCTCAGTTCCAATGAACGTGCTGGTTTTAATTAAAACCAAAGTCGGAATGAAAAAGTCTGAACGGCTCCTTGCTTCGCCGTCATTAGAGCCGCCCTCATTCCAATCTGAATCCGATACCAAGCCGTGATACAAGAAACTTTAAAACAAGTACAATTCATTAGGCTTGCAATAAAGGCATCACTAAATCGGCCGTTAAGAAACGACTGTTCGGAAACTCGCTTCCAACTTATTGAAACTCAGTTCTCGAATCAATTCGAATGAGTGTTTTACACTTTCTATGGGTTCGAATGGAATAAAAAGGGGTTCTATTTGCCAATTATTCAAATGGGCGTCTGCAATTCTAAAAGGATAAAAATGTAACACGATTCTGTAAATATTCCGACGCGATTTGAATTAGAACGAGTCCCAAAAGGATTTCGGGCCGAAAGTATCGAATTTACTTATGCTAATCTTACGTCACCCGGAGGATAAAAGTCTGTTTCGTCACTAATTAACTTACAATGAACAGTGTTGTGTATTTTATGAAACAAAGACAGTTTTGGGGATAGGCTTTGTTGTGACAAGGTCGTCGCCTGCACTAATATTTTGTACCCATTGTGTTTGAAATCAGATCAGCACCTAACGTTCCTATGAAAATCTAATTCAGTGGACAACAAAGAGAATAGTCTTCAAATCTGTTGCCATCCACGCTCAAACCACACTACTAAATTTATTTAATTTTTTTCTTTACCATTCAAAATGGAACTTTAAATGACTTTCAATTATAAGAAATACATAAGATACAAGTGTAAAAGGCACAGTACGAACTAAGTTTCAACTTGCGCAAACAATGGTCTATCTAGTTCAATATCTATTCAACTGTTTGTTTAGTAGTCGTTAAAAACTAATAAACAAGATGTTTGCTCACACTGACTAATGTATTCAGTTTCAAGTTAGATATCTACTTCTACTATCGATCTTCGTAGATTTCAAATGAAATGAATTTAAATAGAGCTTATAGATAAGTAAGGAGAGAATACGTTTAGATAACTTATAATAACTAATTAGGATTTATGAAACTTTTTTGGAGTTGGAATTGATAGTTCACTTGACATGGCATGCCCACAATTTTAACAAAATGAAAGTCATTTCTCAAGCCGCTTCCTAACCAACGGGATAGTCGCTCGAACGTTCGGATACGGTACCCCCGAACTCATGGTTGCACCACCAGTGACTGCCCAACGGGTTTTGAGGTAAAACGACCATTTCGTATGTGCACAACTCATCGTTTTGGTTAAGACTCGGGGTCAAGAATAACAACCGAAACGAGATAATTATTTTTCTGATATCGGCTAACATCATTTTCATTAGAACCAACTTTAAGTGTAGAGTTTCACATAATGGTGTATGTAAGGACCACATAATCACATGGAGCCCATAACATAATGAATCAATCGCGATTCAATGTCACACAGTGTAAAGTTAATGCAGGGTAAGACCGTAGGGAACTAGGGATGTCTATACCGTATAGATATCCCTAGTTCCTAGTTATCGTATAAACTTTATGATAATATGATAACCTGAAATATTTCACACCCTCTAAAATATTATAACCAGGTGGCTTGGACCTGGCCAAATAGAATTTCGTCGTTAACTTTGGTAGGTTAATGATAACGTTATACGGATAACTAGTTACCCTAGTTAGCTGGCAAGTTAGTTAGTAATCACAGGTTTCGGCGCAGAATTGGCTTGATCTGGTCAGAAATAGCTTTAGCTTGTGTATCCGTGATCATGGTGCTTGCAACTGCTCCGAAATATCGGGAAATCGAAACAAACAGTAAACATGGTAAATATTCCGTTTTCAATTTTAATGATAATGTTAGTGACCATGTCAGTTTATAAATTTATAATTTTATGTTCATGCTGAAGAGGTTTATGTCGCCATGGCTTACACTTATCTTAATAACTATTTTGAACTAACTTATACTCGCCACGTCGCCCGCTTGGAATTCGGTAATTGTCCCACGGAGTTGTATTACCGGGGTAAATACCTATCCTATGTTAGCACCTTGAATGCTTTATATCCAAGTCTTCATCCAAATTCAATTTTTTGTAGTTTTTATGTGAAAGAGTAACAAACATCCTAACATACATCCTCACAAACTTTTACATTAAAATAGTAATAATAATAATAATAATATTCCACAACTATCACACAACGCCATCTAGTCCCAAGCTAAGCAGAGCTTGTGTTATGGGTACTAGACAACTGATAAACATACTTATATATTTCTAAATACATACATATTATAGATAAATTACACCCAGACACAGAACAAACGATCGTGCTCATCACACAAACATTTGTCCTGGGTGGGAATCGAACCCACGACAGTACTAACTTACTGTTCCCCGCGATATTTTCCACTTGGATTTTTTAACTTTTTTTTAACTGGTCTACATATAATACATTATTTGTGTTTGAGTTTGCAATAAAATTGTATAGTTCAATACGGTGAGTCGAGTTCCGTCACCCGAATTGAAATGCGTCTAATGACTATCAAGAGAACAAATTATGAATGTGGTCCCTGCATTAATGACATAAAACCATTTAGGTAAGTAACCACATAAGCTTCCTAGAATAGATTATTAACCGGCTACACATATTACGGTTATATCTTTTAGACCATTTCGGTTACGGTTAATCGTTACCAATATGGAAACTAGCGCAGAATATCCTAATTTATTAACTGAATACTTTAAATGGGCACTTTTCCTCGTTCCAGGCAACAAACCTTTTTTTTTACTTATTTGCTTATGCATTGAATTATATAAGTTGAGCTAAATCAGCTTAAATGTAGGTAGTAGGCACGAAGGAAACTCGGTATGTAATAGGGATGTCACCCATCCACAGATCAACCTAAGCAAGCACGGCTTAACCTAAAGATCGACCCGATTGACTGGCCTGTTGGTCTAGTGGTTAGTGACCCTAACTGCTATGCCGGAGGTCGTGGGTTCGATTCCCACCCAGGACAAATGTTTGTGTGATGAGCACGATCATTTGTTCTGTGTCTGGGTGTACTTTATCTATAATATGTATGTATTTAGAAATATATAAGTATGTTTATCAGTTGTCTAGTACCCATAACACAAGCTCTGCTTAGCTTGGGACTAGATGGCGTTGTGTGATAGTTGTGGAATATTATTATATTATATTATTATTATATTGACAGTTGTTATTAAGCCACGCGTTAAAAAATAAGTGGACAAAAAAAACAATATACCAGCCTGCATAATCTTCATATCATCAGTAAACATATTGTTTATGTACTACAAACAATAAAACCTGTCAATCTAGTAGGTACATAACGTGAGTTAGGTATCAATTACCTTTAGTGGCTTGGACTTGACTGATTGTTTAGTGACTAATGTTAGTAATGTGTTTGCGGACACAAACTGCTTGCTGCTTTGATTGCTATGCGGGTAGGGTTTGCAAATGTGGGTAGGCACGGACAGGGTTTGAAATGCAATAAAGTTAAATTTCTGTTAAAGGGGCAATCGAACCTACAGAAATAATGAAACTTAAATGTACGAAGTATTTTTTTGATTTTGAGAATAATGGGTGTACCTAAACGTTACCATGGTAAATTATTTGAAGTTATTACTAGTACTGAAAACGGGATATTTAGGTACCACGTTTACGTTTTGTTTCGAGTTCCCGATATTTTAGTGCTGTTACAAGCACCATGATCACGGATACACTGAAATCATTGTTATCCGTGATCATGGTCATATCGGGAACTCGAAACAAAATAGTACATTGTTACCTTTTTTTTTTTTTTTTGGTGGGTGGAAAATCATCCAATAACCCCCCCCGCTCTTGGGCAGAGCGAAGGGGAGTGTCAGACTTCTACTGACTAAAAACCAAACCCATGTTCCTTCCTCTTCGCCCTTGTGTCGTAGCCTTAGGGGTGAAAGGAACTTATTTAGACCCGAGTCGGGGTTTGGCGCCTGAGCGCAGCGAGGGCGCTAATAGTTCGAGGGACTAAATAAGTCTTTAACCCGAGGTAAACACTGTGCTTTTCATTACGAATACAAGGAAAGTTGATGGGAATAGGCTTGCCCCCAATTACCTATATCGGTGAATAGACTTTGCTCCTTATTACATCGGTTGATAACAATAGGCTTGCTTCTAATTAGATTAGTTGATGGCAATAGGCTTGCTCCTAATTACATCGGTTGGGGGCAATAGGCTTTCCCCCAATTACATCAGTTGATGGCAATAGGCTTGCTCCTAATTACCTTGGTTGATGGCAATAGGCTTGCTCCTAATTAGATTAGTTGATGGCAATAGGCTTGCTCCTAATTACATTGGTTGATGGCAATAGCTTGCTCCTAATTACATCGGTTGATGGCAATAGGCTTGCCCCCAATTACATCAGTTGATGGCAATAGGCTTGCTCCTAATTATATTGGTTGATGGCAATAGGCTTGCTCCTAAATCCTAATTACATTGGTTGATGGCAATAGGCTTGCTCCTAATTATATCGGTTGCTGGCAATAGGCTTGCTCCTAATTAGCTTGGTTGATGGCAATAGGCTTGCTCCTAATTAGATTAGTTGATGGCAATAGGCTTGCTCCTAATTACATCGGTTGATGGCAATAGGCTTGGTCCCAATTACAGCAGTTGATGGCAATAGGCTTGCTCCTAATTACATTTGTTGATGGTAATAGGCTTGCTCCTAATCACATCGGTTGGTGGCAATAGCCTTGCTCCTAATTACATTGGTTGATGGCAATAGGTTTGCTCCCAATTACAACAAATAATTTAACAGCTGTCAGTAGAAAGCGATTCTCCCTAGGGCTGAAAAGTGGTACTTTCAACCCGCTCCGCAGGCATGTTCTGACCTACTTTCAGAGTATGATTAATGAAAAGTATTAAACATGGTAAATAGCCCGTTTTCAGTATTATTAATAGTGTTAGTGACCATGTCAGTCTAAAAACTTGTATTAGAAGTTGATTGACTGTAATCAAAGTTTATTGGGTTTTCCGGACAGATTTTGACAGTAGGTAGTCTTACATCCGTATCTATAGTCAAGTTAAAGTAATTACTTGGACTTAAGTAATTACTTATGCAAACATGTTTATGCAATGGGCAAGAATTTAAACGAAGTTAGAACCGTCAATGAAAGCAAACCTAAGAATTCTAACCTTTGATAGTTCTAACATCAAGGAATTACTAAACTACAGAGAAAAAATCGTATCTTAAATAATGACATTTACTCAAGTAATCACTATGACTTGTTTATAGATACGGGTGTAAATGTCAAACTAGAGTAGGTTTCTAATCCCAGATAATCCGCTTACAGTGCGATCAAATTATCTTGGCAGCTCTGAACATAGGCTTTGCGAAAATTTACGCATGTAAACTTGGGAATAAAACTGTTATTGCCAGATAAATCAATACTTAAACGATCAGAAAATATCTAATTTAAACAGTGAGAAATACAAATAAAATAAATATCATAACACTTTTATACATTCGTTGTAACAAAATGACCTGCACGAAGTTCGGAGCTGCCAAGATAATTTGATCGCACTGTACATGTGTATAATTATCGATGTAACAAACCAAACAGAAGTAACGAATGTAGGTTTTTATAGCCTATTCAATAAATTAAATACACTACCACTACTAGTAACGAATGTATAAGTAAGTCATCATTATCATCCCATCGGGGCTGCGTATTATCGAAAGAGATGACATGGCCTCAGCACAAGGGCGAAGAAGGAACATGGGTTGGTTTTTAGTCAGTAGAAGTCTGACACTCCCTTTCGCTCTGCCCAAGAGCGGGGGGGGGGGGGTTGTTATTTGATGATTTTCCACGCCCAAAAAAAATAAAAAGTCATCATTATCATCGTTCTCCTGCGCTTATCATAATATATTTGGGGTCGGCACAACATGTCTTCTTCGTCCATATTAACCCTTCGTCTGCCGGAACGTAGATCCACGCGAGACATAATGGCTTTTTAATTGTGTCTAGATACTCGACATACCAGGAGTTAATCGTCATCTCAGTAGTCACTTCCTTTTTTTAGTCATTTCATCCTTCACATAGTTCATCCATCGTTTTTTAGTCTTCCTCTACTCATATAGCCATCTACATTCATACTCAACATTTTCCTCATTCCTTCGCATCACATGTCCAATTGTCCATACCATGACAACCGCGTTCATAACACTTGACTTACTTGACTTATATTCCTGTGTCCCCTAGATGGGGCAGAGGGCTTCCACAATGCGCCGCCATCCCGTTCGGTCTTGAGCTTCGCGTTTCAATTCGCTCCAAGTCTTCCCTATGTTCTTCGCCTCTGCGATGATCGTCCGCCGCCAGGTTTGCTTTGGGCGGCCACGCTTACGCTTTCCTTGGGGATTCCAGTCTAGGGCTTGCCTCGGTATGTGATTAGGGTCCCTTCGGAGCGTGTGGCCGATCCAGTTCCACTTGCGGCGTTTGATCTGCTGGTCGATCGGGGTCTCATCGCAGCGTTCCCACAGCTCTACATTGGAGATTTTCTCGGGCCAGTAAACACCAAGAATACGGCGAAGACAGCGGTTGATGAAGACCTGGAGCCGGTGCGAGATGTCCTTAGCCACCTTCCACGTCTCACATCCGTACAGCAACACGGTTTTCACGTTGGACCGGAATATCTTGAGCTTAACTCTCCTAGTCAGCTTCCGTGATTGCCATACAGGGCGCAGCTGTGCGAAGGTTGCTTTTGCCCTGGCGATTCTCGAAGCGATGTCCTCTTCGGTCCCTCCAGTTTCCGACACTACGCTACCGAGGTATGTGAATTTGTGGACCCTTTCCACAGCCTCTGTACCAATGTGCAGCGGCAAAGAGCTTGTCGCCCCTCGCCTCATTTCCTGGGTCTTCCGGGTGTTGATTTTCAGTCCCATCTCCTTTGCCTCTCGTTGTAGGTCATCCAGCTTAGCTTGCATGTCGGTTCTTGTGTGACTCAGCAGGCATAGGTCATCGGCATAATCCAGGTCTTCCTCATTCGTTCATAACACTGCTATGTAGTTTTTTTTTTAAACATGATTTGTTGTCTTGTTTCAAAGTGTTCTTAAATCCAATTCACAGAATTCAAAATTTTTGTGAATGAATGTAATGTGTCTTTTTTATTAATAAAAATATATGAAAAAAAAACAGCACGAATCAAATCAACATAAAACATCTGGAAGCAAAAGAAAACAAATCTTCGCAAAGTATCCGTTCGGATATCCGGCAAATATAATAGAGCTGAGCGAAGAAGGCCAAAAAAACATGAATGATGGTTCCACCTTATCTCAACAAACCTCGTTTGCTGGTACAGATGTCCGTAATCCATCATAACACCATTTCCCAGACGATGTTTTGCTGCAACTTTAAATAAAAGGTTCAAACACAAAGAGTTTTTTGTTACACAGTGCTAAGTAAGATACTTAGGTGGGGAAAAAAGACTTGGGTTCGTTTAAAATTTATTTAACAGTAGGTGGTACATAGTTGATTTAAATTAATAATATATCTAAGGCCTATTTCACGATGTCCGTTGGGCATTACTTTGCCACACAATAATTTAATGACACAATGTTTTTAAAATAGGCTTGCGTTTGGCTGCAACTCACCTGATGTGAAGCGGTGATGAGACCTAGAGTAGAGTATAGTCACGAATAACAATATGTATACACTTAGCAAAATTCAAAAGCGATTTCGTGAAATTACGTTTTCTACTTTGAAATTATACCAATTTGTATGGCTTCTAATATATGTTTCTGAAAACGTAAAACGTTAATCAATGTAGTAGGTCAAAATAACTTTTAAAAGTTGCTGCGTGTATATAAATTGGTGCTCTTAACTGTCACGATCCCTTGCCAAAAAGAAACCCATTCACTCGACCTTTGAACAAATCCAGATAATGATCAGGAAACAGAGAATCCACCAGTGAACTCTAGAATGGCAACAAGCATACTTGTACGGGTACTAGATGTCAAAAATCTAAATCAAAAGTCATTTATTCAAACTAGGCTGATAATCAACACTTTTCGAATGTCAAAATTTATTTACAAAAGACAGTCCCCCAAAACGCCCACTCTTCGACACTTCTTAGTGTTTTAGCTGGGAAGAAGAAGTGGCGGAACAAACTACCCAGCAACACATCTGTCTGTTAGAAGAACCAGACTCAATGTAAATGTGGATATAAATATACCTTACATAATATCTACTGTTCCATCCACAGATATAGATAGACCTAGATAACGCAAGTATCACGATCTGTATGAAAAGCGTGCCATTTTTTGACTACCTAATATTATAACGTCTAACCCGTCTAACCCCTGCCTTTTGCACCAGCGCCGAAGTCCGACTAGCGCTATGTATAGCGCTAGTCGGACTTCGGCGCTGGTACTATACGAAGGTACTATACGGTGTATACACCGATACAAACTGAGCGCGAAAGTGGCTACTTACGATTTTTGTACTTAAGCTAGACACGAAAAAAGGTACACGAAGTAGTTGCCTTTGCGTTATCTAGGTCTATCTATATCCGTGGTTCCACCGCTGTAGGTAATTTCGAACAACGCTGTTTCAACGGAACAACTCTTCAACTTACCTTGCACTTAGCACTTTGGAATTTAACAAATTGCTAAGTTTATAAACATTTAGGAATTATGTAAACTCCTCTCGAATGTTTTGTTGAACAAGAGTTCCTATTCATGATAATTTTATTAATCAAGAAACTTCTATGAAATACCAAAGTACCTACAGATTAACACAAAACTAGAGACTAAGGTTTTCGGTACATTATTATTTTATTAGATGTTCTCACAAAATATGTCTACAAACGGATTCGGAGATTAAACAGATAGATGGAGAGACCTACAGACAGAAAGTATAAATTAAATTTTCATATGCGTTCAGTAAAAAGCTAATATTATTTTCAGACAGACACTCTTCAATCTTCTAATTTGGTTAGAGGAGTCAGCAGTCTTTATAAAGTTTATGTTTTTGCTATATTTTGCTCTAAATCAAAATAACAACGACGAAAGAAGATTTTTCTTAAATGCAAATATAACTAGACATAATATATACGTCCATGCATTATAATGTCGCAGGAAAAGTTTAATGAAAATAGTCACAAAGTAGTGAAATGGAGTGTTTCGCCCGAAGAAATTGCAAACTACTTTTCCACAGTTCCATAAGTCTGCAGTCCACCCATATAACTCTTATTGCAAGAAATATACATTCAAAGAAAAACTACAAACTGCTAAACAATCGTTCGGTACCGTAGCAATTTTATTTATGAACTACAGTTTTATAACAACACTTTAAACCTTAATTAAGTCGTAAATAAAGTATGTAGGTACCTATTAAACGTGATATTTTGACGGTAAAAGTTTTTATTGCCACTTTGATTGGCTACGTAAGGCCTTTTCTTCGGCAAAGTAAATAGAGGACAACATCTGCACGAAACGGCAAATGAAGTGTTGGACGCCCTTCAGTGAGATAGATTGACGATCTGAAGAACTTAAAGGGTGTTCTGATAAGGGTCGTTGGTGCAAATATGTCGGAAAAGCTTATGTGTAACGAAGACATGATTTCATATTTTGTTTTGTCAATTAAATTATTCTAAAGACTGCCTTGCCTGCTTCGATTTCTTGGTTGTTTTTTTCCATCGGTAGCAGCCATGGAGTCCGAATTTATGCTCGGTTGAGGTCAATAGGCTTGCCGCCCAATTACATAGGTCTTAAACATAACTTGCGAAATGTGGGTGTACTATTAGGTATACCTCTGCCTAACTCTTAGGGGATTACAGGCGTCCTGTTATGTATGTTTTATTTCAAATATAAACACTTGGCTACATCGACCACATTCAAACAAAAGCATGATATGGAGTCCAATAAACTTTAGGAATTGAAAACCTGTCATAATGAAAGAGGTCTAACATGAATAAACGTCTACAATAGGGGAGTTGACAAAAAAAGTAATTAGTCCGTCAGATAGATGTACGATAGAGTGCTTCAAAAAGTCGTGTGACGTCACAGTTTGGTACAATTTTTTACCCGAAAGTGACGTCACAAGTTTTTGACACGTTTTATTTTCGTCATTTTATATTATGTTGATCAAACAAAAAATACGTATCAAATATTTTTCGATAATCTAACACATAATAAAAAATAAATAATAATAAATATTTATTGCCACAAGATTCAGGTACATACATTGCACTATATACAGATTAAAGATTTCTTAGTTTAGCATTAATTTAGGTAAATAAGTACAATAAGTTCAACCCTGTCTCCTAGACTAGGCTAGGCCTGTATCTTGGGAAGCATGGTATAATTATATTTTTTTTAGTCAGGAAACATCCCTATCCCACAGCTGATATGTCTTCAACTCAGCACAAAAAGGTGTCTATCCCGTAATCCGATTACCGCCGTAAGAGCGTGAATTAGTCACACTATACGACCGGAGAGCGTTCCCCACTTTCCCCAAGAGGGAAGACCACGGCCTAAGTAACGTGTTGTATTAAATTTGCTACAAACCAGATGCTCAGCCCTTTGAGAATACGTAAGCCTCGCAGTTCCGTTTCCGAGAGCGTTTGTTTACGTATTTTATTGCTGTTCCGCCGAAACGGAAACCGCTGTAGTAAGTGAATGTAATGCAAATGTAACTACTTTGAAAATAGATTCGGGTATTATAATGTTTACTTTAAGCACCTGTTCTTTATGTTTTATAAGTGCTCATGTAAGCTTATGTCAAATAAAATACTTTGATTTTGTTTTCGATATAAAAAATGTAATGTAGTAAATTAAAATACGAAAGGGGAAGTCTGACAACTTCCTAATTACTATGCTGACCTGAACAGCACTGTTACTGTGCTGTTCAGGTCAGCATAGTTATTCACAAACAATCAATCTAAATCGAATAAGTCGAATGTCTATCTTTTTAACCGACTTCTTTGGTATTAAGAGAACGAGCGAAATAGGCATACGAAATATTCGATTCGATTGTATGTGAATAGCTATGCTGGTTAAGTAGTCGGTTACACCCAATCAGAATGAAAGCCGACCCCAACATAGATTGGGAAAAGGCCGCATGATGTAGTAAAATACACAACACATCACTTCGTAGGAGGAAATAAACAATGCAAAATTACTCGAACAAGGTTAAAAGCAGGAAATAAACAAATCGAATATATCTGACAAATTAAACAAATTAAAAGTGCCGTTACAAATAAATAAAATGAGAATACTAAAAGCTTTTCTACGTCCCTATTAATGCAAGTAACTTTGTCAGCATTAAGGCGCGGTTCGCATATCGACCTGTTCAAATATATTATAGTTCTGTAACTAAAAGTACTCTTTCAAAGTTCTCTGTCGGTAATTGCAAACTCGTGTCACTTTTTTTAAAAACGTTCGTTCTAACGAGTAAAACAGAAATCCGCTCTGTATTTTTGGTGTGAAAACGAAGTTTGAATATAGATTGACATTCGGTTTGTGGTTCCGTTGAAATGATTCGACGCGACAGAGGCTAACGAGAAACATCAGACCACTCCGAACAAAATTCAATTACTCTCTGCAATCGTGGGGCCACTTATTGTTTTCGATTTTTGTCACCGTGTTTTGTTACTCTGACGATGTTTTGAGAAATGATTTTGTGAATCGAATGGGTCCTTCACCTTCGTAAAATGTACCAAATTGAGAGTATCATCTTGTGCTACATATTTTCCGTATCAGTATAAAACAATATAACGATCATCATTCTCCTGCCAATATCTCAATTTATTTGGGAGCTTATATTATTCCCTCTCATACTTCCCTATTACGCCTTATCTCAGCAATCACCTCCAAACGCAATATTAAAAGAAGTCGAAAACAAATAACTAGACGAGGGCAACAGCGAAACTCTCTGTCATTAGTGGACAAACTAATTATTGCTAATGAATAGTGAAAAGCTGTCTGTGGTGGAAGCAAATATATTGCTGAAATAAAAAAAAAACATCTTCGTAATGATCGTCCATTACGGAAAATCTTCCTTCGGTCGTTTGCATTTATTAAAAATCTGCCATCTTGCTTTTTGGTACATCATGTAATTTGTACTAATAGGTATTAAAAACTTGAAAGTATCTGTCTACTTACGGTTTCAAGGCTTAAGCGAGGCGGTTTCAGCGGTTTAGCCTTGAAACAAATCAAATTGAATCAAAGTTCCGACTTTGATTTAATTTGTTACAGCTAATTAGGAAAATCCGATATCCACGTGAATGAATTCGCGGCAAAAGTTAGTTGCTCCAAATGTGTGTATTCGGTACTCGTAAACCTACACAAACATCAACTGAGCCTAAACACACAAAATCATCCATCATTTCCTCGTCCCCAGTACTCAAAACTACTCCTAATGCGCAAGTTAAAACCACATTGTGATGTAACTTTAATACGACATTAGAGATGTGCCGAGTAATGGGGAAAGCTGATTATCCGGCCCCTATTTGACGGCTGCAGTGACAGAAATTAAAATTAGGCCCTTTATTGTAATCATTTGGCTTTATAATCAGCCATACACTTTGTTAAACAATCTACAAATCGGAACTGTTCTTTCGCTTAATTTAAACTTTAAACTGAAAACTCAATTTACAATTTCTTTGACACAAACGTCGGTGCAAGCTTGTATTTTATATTTTAACTCCATACAAGTGACTCAGCTCATGTAATACCACGGACTCCACTGACAGCAATGATCTGATCGGCCGACAGGTCATCCGATTAGTCGGCCACAGTCGTAGTAGGGCCGTCTCTATACAATATCTTGTGATTACAGTCGTTAGTCGCTAATGGTGTCATATCACTGTAATTTGAATTCATTGTGGATCAGCGCA
The DNA here is from genome assembly GCA_949775195.1 of Diarsia dahlii. Classification (NCBI taxonomy): domain Eukaryota; kingdom Metazoa; phylum Arthropoda; class Insecta; order Lepidoptera; family Noctuidae; genus Diarsia; species Diarsia dahlii. The sequence continues at coordinate 11,332,171 of OX459201.1, forward strand.
GGCTGAGTGAAAAGTGGCTATCATTAGGCTTAAGGTCGACGTAACACTTGCTATTGATTTAAGGTTGGTCTGGCTTATTTACCTGGACCTTTTCAATGTGATGGCGTTCAAAGTACTTATTATTAAACCATAGTACTTAGGTATTATTAAATTTAAAAAAAAAACACTAATAATGTCACATATTATGTCATGTAATTCTGTCTCATTAAAGAGGTCTTCGATTTCTTGCTCGTTTTTTTATTTTATTTTTTGCAAATCTTGCAAAAGCACTGGATGTTTTTATAGCCTGATATGATATTGAAGGCGTAAATATTTGAAGTCACATCAACACGCCTAGATACTTTACTTATAGGGGTTCAAACTTAAAAGCAAAATTCGAACCTTTACTAAATCACATTCTTGTTTTTTTTTGAGCTAAGAAATCGGCGCCTCCTAAGAAAATATGAATATCATTAGTCACGAAATGCTGACGTGGGCCCAAAACTAATTGCAGGCGCTTCTTCTAAAATGATGACTGTAGTTCGTTTTACTTTTATACACTTAAACGATGTCATTAATTAAAAGTTAGGTGATTAGCGCCAAATAAGCTATTCAAGGCAGCGAACACCGAACCCTTTGTCAACCGAGTCTGATGAAACTTTCTGAAAATTGATTAATTTATTATGCTTTATTCTTAAGTCACGCGGTAATTTATCGATTATATCTGCTTTTGCAATTATTTCAGGCACTTCTAGGGTTGCTATGTACAAAGAGTCTTTTCGTCAATTCTAATTGTTTCAGGCTTTTGCTATTCAATTAATTTTAAAATATAAGTACCTATGTTAAATGCGGTGTGTGCTTAATGCGATGTGTCATGCTGTGTAATGGGACTAATGGGAGACGCAAGGGACCGCTCAATGTGGCGACACTTATGGGAGACCAATGTCCAGTAGTGGATGTTTTTCATACATGCAGTGGATTTCTATTTAAATATTCACTAAAAAGAACTGCACTGGTTCAGTTTTGATATTGTGTTTTCTTTGCAGATATGCCTAGGGGCTGGTAATAACGAAAGCCTGATAAAGAATCAAATAATTTATTTTTTCCGTATTTGAATTCGATAAACCCTGACTTAATTACCTACGTTGACCTTACCAATTGCATCAATAGGTACATAATTTCAATCGAATAACTCTATGCTTAGAATTCTGGACTGGTAACCCTGTTGCTAGGACAACGGGCCTCGAAGGTAAGCGTATTTTGGAAGATTGCTGCAAATCTAATAATCTTATTGAATTATATCGAAATCTTAAGTCGAGCCCTTTCGGGGTACTTCAGGCTTATTAGATATGCCAAGTACTTACATTCTGTTATGTAGGTCTATCAAATTCTGATCAACAAGTTTCATTTTTTTACCCGACTACGGCGAAGCCAAAAGGAAGGGTATGTATGTTCCACCGTAGCGCCTAAACTAATGAACGTATTTTAATAAATTAGGTGTCGATACATTCGTAAGAATAGCCCGGGTGACATAAGCTATATCATCAACATCAACAGCTGACTGATATTCTTCGTAGTCGCATGCCACCTTGCTAATGGCAATTAGCAGCTGACTTCTGTATCAATGAGAACGCCATGAAGGAGCATCAGGTATCAGTGGCATGCGACTACGAAGAATATCAGACAAGTATTATTTTCTTGTTTTCTACTTTTAAGACCGCGATTTTGTTAGTAGTCGGGTTTTAGATTTTTGAACTTAATTTTTTTATTTCTGCATATTTTTAGTTTGTAAGAATTTCGAAACAATACTTCAACTTAAACAAGCTTTAGTTTTGTAGATATTATGTATTTTTACTTGATAAAGTTAGGCTTTCAAATATTAATGGCCACTAGATAACTTTTGAAAATTGTGATCAGAATATGAATCAGAATATGGATCATGATATGAATCATAACATGGATCATAATATGAGTCAGAATATGCATCATAATATGAATCATAACATGTATCATAATAGGTTTTGGAATTTTGTCAAATGTCAACGCAAAAGCGCACATAGTCAAACGTGCACTGAGTATGAGTTATGATGGACGGGTCGTAGTTGGAGAATACTTACATGATATGGATCATACTATGGATCATATATGAATCAGAATATAGATCATAATATGAATCATATTAGGAATCATGAAATGAATCATAATATGAATCGTAATATGAACCATAATATGAATCATAATATGAATCAATCATAATAGGAATCATAATTATTAATCATTCATAATATGAATCATTATATGAATCATTATATGAATCATGAAATGAATCATAATATGAATCGTAATATGAATCGTAATATGAATCGTAATATGAATCGTAACATGAATCGTAATATGAATTATAATATGAATCGTAATATGAATTGTGGTATGAATCGTAATATGAATCGTAATAAGAATTGTAATATGAATTATAACATGAATCACAATATGAATCGTCATATGAATCGTAATATGAATCGTAGTATGAATCGTAATATGAATCGCAATATGAATTATAATATGAATCATAATATGAATCGTAATATGAATCGTAGTATGAATCGTAATATGAATCGTAATATGAATTATAATATGAATCGTAATATGAATTGTGGTATGAATCGTAATAAGAATTGTAATATGAATTATAACATGAATCACAATATGAATCGTCATATGAATCGTAATATGAATCGTAGTATGAATCGTAACATGAATCGTAATATGAATTTTATTATAATATGAATCGTAATATGAATTGTGGTATGAATCGTAATATGAATCGTAATATGAATTATAATATGAATCGTAATATGAATTGTGGTATGAATCGTAATATGAATCGTAATATGAATCGTAGTATGAATCGTAATATGAATCGTAACATGAATCGTAATATGAATTATAATATGAATCGTAATATTAATTGTGGTATGAATCGTAATATGAATCGTAATAAGAATCGTCATATGAATCGTAATATGAATCGTAGTATGAATCGTAACATGAATCGTAATATGAATTTTATTATAATATGAATCGTAATATGAATCGTAATATGAATCGTAGTATGAATCGTAATATGAATCGTAATATGAATCGTAGTATGAATCGTAATATGAATCGTAATATGAATTATAATATGAATCGTAATATGAATTGTGGTATGAATCGTAATAAGAATTGTAATATGAATTATAACATGAATCACAATATGAATCGTCATATGAATCGTAATATGAATCGTAGTATGAATCGTAACATGAATCGTAATATGAATTTTATTATAATATGAATCGTAATATGAATTGTGGTATGAATCGTAATATGAATCGTAATATGAATTATAATATGAATCGTAATATGAATCGTAATATGAATTGTGGTATGAATCGTAATATGAATCGTAATATGAATCGTAGTATGAATCGTAATATGAATCGTAATAAGAATTGTAATATGAATTATAACATGAATCACAATATGAATCGTCATATGAATCGTAATATGAATCGTAGTATGAATCGTAATATGAATCGTAACATGAATCGTAATGTGAATTATAATATGAATCGTAATATGAATTGTGGTATGAATCGTAATAAGAATTGTAATATGAATCGTAGTATGAATCGTAATATGAATCGTAATAAGAATCGTAATATGAATCGTAGTATGAATCGTAATATGAATCGTAACATAAATCGTAATGTGAATTATAATATGAATCGTAATATGAATTGTGGTATGAATCGTAATAAGAATTGTAATATGAATCGTAGTATGAATCGTAATATGAATCGTAATAAGAATCGTAATATGAATCGTAGTATGAATCGTAACATGAATCGTAATATGAATTATAATATGAATCGTAATATGAATCGTAATATGAATCGTAGTATGAATTGTAATATGAATCGTAATATGAATCGTAATAATAATTGTAATATGAATTATAACATGAATCACAATATGAATCGTCATATGAATCGTAATATGAATCGTAGTATGAATCGTAATATGAATCGTAACATGAATCGTAATATGAATTATAATATGAATCGTAATATGAATTGTGGTATGAATCGTAAGAATCGTAACAGAAATTAAATCACCAAAACTTGCCTTGTATACAGGCCCGATCGAAATATAGAACAACTTTAACTTTTTAAATCAACTCATTACACTAAAACATAAAAACAAACGCCTCATTATTACTGGAGATTTTAACTTAGATTTTTTTTTAAAACAAAGGACTCAACAATATCATGACAGAACTAAACCTCAAGTCATTAAAACTCCTACAAGAATCACAAAATCAACACCGACATATATAGATCTTTTATTTACAAATAATAGTAGCACCGAATATCAAATATCTGTTCTAAATAATGGTTTGTCTGATCACAATAGCTTAACATACAGCCTTAGAAATGAGGATGCGCAAAGTCACTCGCTACGGTCTCACTACGTAACTAAAAGAATTTTTATCAATATTAATTTGACAAACTTTGAAACGGCATTAAATAAAATAAACTGGAATAACATTTTTCATCAAAACTTAGACATAGATAAAACTTATAATAAATTTCATGACATTTTCAAACTAATTTAAATAAATACATACCAAAAAAATGGATAAAAATAAAGCAAAACAAAACAAAATAATTATCTCATTCTAAAGAAATCATGCGAAAATAAAAGATCGGCTAGAATTATCTCAAATCAGCTCTATAGCACCGTATTTAAAAAACACTACAAAGAATACTCTAAAATGTTCAGAAGATGCATTAAAACTTTAAAGAAGATGAATTACGTTAAAGAGATGAATGCCTCAAAAAATAAAACGAAAACGATGTGGTCAGTCTGTTATCAATAACATTAAACCAACTAAAACGAAACTAAATTTAAAGAACATTAACTTAAAATTAAATAACGTACTGATAAAATCACCGCAACAAGTTTGTACCGCATTTAATGATTACTTTGTTTCAGTGGGGGTAGATAAAAGTCCGAAAGCTGCAGCGGCGCCGACGACGTGTGAGCCTATACATTCGGTGCATGCGCCCGCAATAAGCGTTAGTTACATCGAACCGGTAACCGAGCGAGAGGTTTATAATAATATACGCGGAATGCAAAACAAACGTAGCTTTGGAGTGGACGATATCCCACCGCTATTAGTAAAAAAATGCGTAAAGGTGCTGACATCGCCTCTCACTAACATTCAAAGAGTTTTAGTTGGGTTTCTCTGATTCCAAGCAGCACTTACGATTCATATTATGATTCATATTACGATTTATGTTACGATTCATATTATGATTCATATTACGATTTATGTTACGATTCATATTATGATTCATATAACACTTACGATTCATATTATGATTCATATTACGATTCATATTATGATTCATATAACGATTCATATTACGATTCATGTTACGATTCATATTAGGATTCATATTACAATTCATATTACAATTCATATTACAATTCATATTACAATTAATATCTACTCAAAACTAAATAGGGTCCACCATGTTTTTTTGCCTTAACTTAAAATTAAACATAATTGTTCAGTTTCTATGAATGCACAAGTTTCAAGTGGGCATTCAGGAATAGTGTAAACATAAACAATGGAATCATTTGTTTATTTCCTTTAATAAAAACACAAATAACAGTTTTTAGGATAAATTACACAAAATAAAGGATAAACAAAATCTTGTAAAGCACACGTCTTTTGAAAAAAAAATGTGGTGCTTGTCATTTTTTAATAACGAGCGGGTCCTTCTCTGCTCCTTATGCACTCTCTGAGCCTATTTGGTACACTTTTAATCAAGTGAGTCACGTTTATTTGCGGTATTTGTTCCCAACAGACTTTCAGGGCGTTAATGAGCTCCTGCTGGCTGTTCACATCACTGTAGTGTTCTTTCAGGCTTCTTTTGAGTTGATCCCATAATGTTCTACTGGGTTGAGGTCGGCTGGCCATGGCAAAACGGTGATATTGGCTTCAGAGAGGGCTCTTTGTGTGGTTCGGGCTGTCTGTGCGCGAGCATTGTCATGCATAAAGACAAAATTATTGCCCACTCTATGTGAAAACGGGATGACATGGGCCCCGATTACTCGCTCGATGTAATTGGCTGCGGTTACGGTGCCTTCATTGAGAATTACCAGCACTGTTTTGCCGTGTAAGCTAATTCCACCCCATATCATAACACTGGGACCCCCCCATCGGTCTGTTCCATGGACGCATGGTTCAGAAAAACGTTCTCCTTCTCTTCTCCATACGCGTATCCGTCTGTCATCACTGTAAAACTTCACTTTAGACTCGTCCGTAAAAAGCACATTCCTCCAGTTGTCCATGGTCCATTCCAAATGTTCCCCGGCGTACCTTAAGCGTGCCGCACGATGAGCCCTCGTCAGTTTCAGTCGAATAGTGCATACTCTGGAGCGTTGTCCATCTTCGTGAAGCCAATTCCGAATGGTTTGGTCGCTGACTCTCGTCCCTGTGGATTGCCGTAGTCGAGTTTGCAAGGTCCGAGCGGTAAAAGTACGCTCCCGTCGTACGGTTAACCTTAGATATCGGTCGTCCTGGGCAGTTAAAGCCCTAACTGTTCCTGTGCCAGGTCTCCTGGCTACCTAGGCCAGTGCTGCAATTTGGATCGAGTTTAGCTTTATAGCTAAACTAACTCTAACACTAGCTAACTAACTCTAGCTTTAACACGGGCTGAAACTGGAGAGATTTTCAACGTTTTGGGTTATAGAATTTGGTAAGTTGTGGAGGATTGAGAATCTTGGGCTTTATAGTTTTAGCTTTGTCTGTAAATAGTTTTATTTGATTTTCAAACACTAGGTATTCGTTGTTAGGATTTTTGAACTTAGCTGTTTCAACGGTGTTATATAATGTTGTGTAGTTTATTGCTTCATATTGAGTTTTCATTTTCGGAGGAGTTTTGGTTTTTTTGAGTTCTAGGTACATCTGGTTATGATCAGACATAGAGGATTCAATTATTACTACATGAAAGTAATCGTCTTTTAGGTTGGTGCTGATATGATCGATGATAGTCTTTTTTGTTTCGGAGTTTCTCGTACAATATTTTTTGTTTATTTTATTTATTACTGTGTGTCCAGCTTTTCTTAGTTAGTATATCGACGTTGAAGTCTCCAAAAACAATTGTTCTTTTCCTTTGTTGTAGCTGCGAGTCATACTCCTGAGAAATTCTTTGTAGTTAGTGTTACCAGGGTAATATATGACTCCTATTTCGAGATTTATCCATACGTAGTTGTTTCCATTTGAACACTTGGACTCTGATAGATTATGTCTCAAATCATTGTGTACATAGGCTGAGACTCTCCCTCCTCTAGAGTCAGTCCTGTAATTATAATAGTGGGTGTAATAGGGGATTGGACAAAAAAAAACTAATTAGTCCGTCAGATAGTTTTCCAAAAATTATTAGACACGTATTTTTTCTTTTTTCACGTAAACTTAAAATGAAGACGATACAGTGCTTTGAAAACTCGTGTGACGTCATATGATAGTACATTTTGACGACACAAGTGACGTTTCAAGCCCCACTCCAAGAACTTTGACGCGTGTTATCTTCGTCATTTTTTATTGATTTGATAAAACAAAAAACACGTATTCAATATTTTTCGATAATCTAACTTACGGACTAAACAGAATCATATTATTTTGACCCAGTCCGATCCCCTATTGTCTATTTGTAGTGCCAAAGCTTGAGCCTCCGAGCGAATCCAGGTTTCTGTTACAAGAATGACGTGTGCTGTTTTCGGTAATGATCTTAAGACGAATTTTAATTCATCAAAACAATTTGAACAATATTACGATTCATATTACGATTCATATTACGATTCATATTACGATTCATATTACGATTCATATTACGATTCATATTACGATTCATATTACGATTCATATTACGATTCATATTACGATTCATATTACGATTCATATTACGATTCATATTACGATTCATATTACGATTCATATTACGATTCATATTACGATTCATATTACGATTCATATTACGATTCATATTACGATTCATATTACGATTCATATTACGATTCATATTACGATTCATATTACGATTCATATTACGATTCATATTACGATTCATATTACGATTCATATTACGATTCATATTACGATTCATATTACGATTCATATTACGATTCATATTACGATTCATATTACGATTCATATTACGATTCATATTACGATTCATATTACGATTCATATTACGATTCATAATACGATTCATATTACGATTCATATTACGATTGATTAAAACATCAACAACCAAAATGTTAACACCATAATATCATTAACAGTTTAATTTGACAATGAATCACAAATCATTAGCTTAACCCGTGAGCACTTGCGCTATGAGCATTTTGCTCACAGTGAATTTAAAACAAGCGCCATTTTGTCAAAATAATGCGTACGGACGTTGTTCATTCAGTAGCTGAGTTTTGTTCCTTCCCCCACCCCTGGATACAGTTCACTTCTCGTAGGTTCGCACCAGTCGCTCGTACGAAGAGGTTTGTTGCACGGTGTACCATAAAGCGGTGTTTTGGTATCGACGTAAGTACTTTTTATCCGACTGCGGCGAAGCTTTTTCTCATGGTTTTATTTTTTTCATCTTATCAACAGTTTTACTGCTACTTTTATATGATGGTAAGGTTTAAATTTACTGACATAGGAAACTATTACGTATTTCTATTAATATTATTATATATCATTATTTTTCCTTTAGACTACCATAGAAGACTGGCAAAGTAGTGCCTATGATTGTTAATTAAAAATAAAAATATTCATGTTACAAACTAAGCTAAAATATATTTTCTAGAATAAATAAAGTGTAATTTATTTAATAAAATTTTAAAATAATATGGTTTTTTGGTAAAACTTGCATTTAATGACATTCATAAACATGAGCAAAATGCTCTAAACGCGAGTGACCGTGTGATTTCTAGAAGCGTGAGTTCTGGCGGGTTAAAACGTAAATGGTTCAAAATGATCAAACGGCTCTCTAAATATTTCCAAGCAACTTTCAGGCGGCGAATTGTTACTGATAATAATATGTAGGCTGAGTCAATCACATTACAGCTATACGTGTAGACACATTTGTTATTTTTTCACGCAAGCAAAAAATTAAGACTACTGAAAATTCATTTTGTTAAAAGGAGGAGGCCATGTTTTCGGCCAGCATCTTTTTGTTCAGACGCCAGCACATCATCAAGCTACCTGAAATTTTCACAATTATCGATCATAACATGGATATCAGAATATGAATCATGATATGGATCATAATACGAGTCAGAATATGGATCATAAAATTAATTAGAATAAGAATGATGATATGGATCATAATATGAATCTTAAATGGATCATAGTTTTTGGAATTTGGTCAAAGGTCAACGCAAACGCGCACTGATATTGAGTATGATGAACGAGTCGTGGTACTTACTTCAGTTCAGTGTTTTTGCCGTGCGACGCCGTCCCAGCTGCAACTAATCCTGAGCTGAAGGTAGCAGACACGCTCTGTTCCTCACGTATCGCTGTAATGTGATTGACTCAGCCTACATATCAGTAGCAATTCACCGCCTGAAAGCTGCTTGGAAATTATTTAGAGAGCCGTTCGAACATTTTGAGCATTTTGAACCGTTTACGTTTTATGCTAATGATATTGTGATTCATTGTCAAATTAAACTGTTGATGATGTGGTGTTGACATTTTGGTTGTTTATCTTTTGAACTAGGACCCCAAGCAAATCAAGCTATACTACAATCTGTCACTAATTATTTTTAAGCTATTGCATAGCTTCTATCGCGGGCCTTGAGCGTGGAGAGCGAATCCAGAAATTCCGTAACGAAAATATTTTCAACCAGGTAGCTATGGTTACGGAAAATAACAAGGTTGTCAACTGAGGTTGTCAAATTAAATAATTAATTATTTGCATAAGTTGATAAAAAATGCTATGCAATAGCTTTACCGCGGCACACGTCTCCGAGTGCCACACGTTTATTTTTTAATAGATTTTCAACTGTGTCGCTAAAGCATTAGGTTCAAACTTCAAAGTTGATTGGGAAAATTTTACTGTTGCGGGTTATTTGATATACTTGTGGCGTCTGTACGTCAATTTCATATTCGGTCTTCTGCCCTTATTTAGGGTCGGCGCGACCTTTTTTCTTCTTCCTCTCTATTATTCCTCATCTCAGCAGTCACATTTTTTCTAGTCACTTCATCCTGCTCGCAGCCCTTCCATGGTTTCATAAGTCATCAACGTCAATGTTGTTTGATAGATCTGCCTTGCCTTTTCTCAACTAACCGGATACAGCGGAATACCAATACTTTACATGGAGAGACTGTCTATCTGACCCTATGTTCGTTTTATGACAGATTCGCTTTAAGGCAGATTCGCATTACGACAGATTCGCTTTACGGCAGAAGTACAGTGAACTCGATTATCTATATCAAGTTCACTATACATATTAATAAAACATCAATGATATAATTACTTACTATTAAAGTGAGATAATTTATTATTATCTATTGAATACATAGGTATTATATTAATTAAAAACTATAAAATAATGTAAACTAACAATAATCTATAAAAAGGCATCGAAATACTGCTCCTCAACGCTGTCAGCCGATAATGTGCCCAAAAGATATACTACGAGTATTATAGTAGATAATAATTTAAAACAATTACATAATTATTTACTTTTATGAACAAATTGACATTAATTTGTGTTCTAAATAGAAAAAACACTAAAAAAAGGTAGCACTCCGGGAGTGCCGGCAGAAGTGAAAACTTCAATATTAACTTTCAAACTCGCGTCAGGGTCACGTCAGCATCACGTAAATAAATATTTTTCATATAGGTAGCCTGCCTGTAACAACCTCATACCTTTTTTGGTGGGTGGAAAATCATCGAACAACCCCCCCCCCCTGCTCTTGGGCAGAGCGAAGGGAAGTGTCAGACTTCTACTGACTAAAAAACCAAACCCATGTTCATAATTAAAATCATGGTTTTTAAGTAAATCATGAAAAATTTTTTTTTAGATCTATTAATTTATTTCTTTGAAGGTGTATTGAAGAATGTCTACGAATTTTCAGAAAAAATTCGTAGAGACCATTTCAATACGACTGTAGGTACAATTTCTGTCGTAAAGCGAATCTGCCTTAAAGCGAATCTGTCATAAAACGAACAAAGGTATCTGACCTCCACAACCCAGTTATAGTACTGGCACGTACTGGGTAATACGATATCCCTTGGTAAGATTGTTGGATCATGGTTTGAAATAAAACTACATAAACGTGTACACAACAAGAATACCTACTGGCTAACTCACTTAATTATGATACCCGAACATAATTTACCATAATTCGATCGTTAAGAGAAGCTGGCAGGTAATATCTACTTAACTTGGATCCAGGAAGGCCTATCAATTAGCCGGGCCATTGACGCGAAAAAACTGCCTCCCCTTATAAAGGTCCTCTCCCAAAATTTCGTGAACATTTATTTACGTAATTTTCATTATTTAAACGATGACATTTCATTTTATGTTTTCCACCGAATTCAAATTAACAAGATGTGTTTTTTTAGGTAAATTCTGTTTTGGCTGTGGATATAAAGTTTACTCTTTGGAAAATTGTTTTTTGAAATAATGTTTTCATGTTACAATAAGTAACTTCTAACTCTGAAATGTTTTAATCAAGGGTTCATTTGAATTCATATTATTAGGAAAACCGAGCTTCCGAGCTTCTGTATCCAAAGAAATGTATCTACGTGAAAGAAACCATTTTCTAATACTAACAATGATCTCTGAAGGGTTAGGCAGAGGTATTACCTTATAGGACACCCACATTTCGCTATGCTGCACCATTTAGTAGGGAGCGAACATAAAATATTTGAGTATCAATTAATTTAATATACAAAATACAAAAATGCTAAAAAAAAATTTTCTTCTCAAAAACATTGTCATCATAAACTATAGAAGAATATAGAACTTTTTAATTCAATCTAGCACTTTATACAGAAGAAAGAAAGTATATTATTTATTTGGGTGCATACACGTACACACAAGTTACTCAAACTACCCACGTCTGTCCTAAACCTTTGTCTACAAGAAGTGGTGTCGAAAGGGCTATAAAATATGAAGTTCAACAACTATTACTAGAAAATAGCAAGTAAGAGCCCGAACGTCGAAACAAAGTTGGATCGTTTGTGGCTGCGATAGTGAGACAGATGGTGCCACCAAGATAGTTTCGAGAAGGCTCGTCTTCTTAATGCGTCAAGAAAGTCTCAAGTAATTTCACTGAGGAGTGGGGTCTGAAGACTCTTCACTACCTAAGAACCTTCAGTTTCGTAAGTAGCTTTTTGGAGATGTATTACTAAAACTTTGGATGTTTTATGGCGCAAGTCTGTCCATTTAGCTGAAACGAGGTGTGTACTAATAATAATATACTTACCTAGACTTACTGAATTTAGGTACCTAAACTTGATTAGTTTATACCTGGATGACCACGACTATTTAATAACAGTGTTTAAGTCTTGTTGTGCGATCATCGGACAGCCAAGTCAAACATCTCGAGTTCAAACCCAAGATGCAAGATTTTTCGGTATTATGTGCGTATTGTATAATTGTCACTTGCTTTTTTTAAGGAAAACATCGTGTGGACAACACGTCAGAGGTCCTAGGGCGGCCTAAAAACTGTGACTCCAGGCACTATTAAACAACATACAAGAAAGAACCACGCATATTTAATTTTATATTTTGGTAGCAAAAAGTAACGCAAGTTACTGGTCGGAGGGACTGGAACCCTCAATCGATTAGAAAAAAAAAATAACGATGGCTGTCAAAAAACTGCCGACTACTATATCTTTTGTGTTTGATAACTTAGACATTTGAAAGAAAAATTCTTTCCATTAAAGCTGGAAACCGCTGTGGTGTTATTGCAAAACCCCTTGTGTCTTTGATTTACCTCTACCAACTTCATACACACTTCCCCGGCATTCTTCAAACGAACACTTATCTCCTCGAGTTTTTCCTCACATCAAAAGCAACAGCAATAATAATTTACACGACACGTAACGCTCACGATACGGAAAACGTAACGAGTATAACAATAACCATAATAACACGAGTGTTCACTGTGGTGTACCTACAGATAGCACAAATTGGCGCAAATTTACAAAAGAAACAAGCGCAATGTACACGCAACGGGAGTGTACAGAGTGTATAAAATTTTGCGATATTGTTATGCGACTTTACAGTTGCGCTTATGTCTTTTATTTTGAAGGTAATGTGTCATTTGTAAGCCTGTTGTTATGAAGAAGTTTAGTTAAACTTTATGGTTAACATGTCAACACATCTTTAGATTTGAACGTAGTTAACAAAACAAAAGAGGAGATACATTCTTGGTCAAGATTGTGCCACAGATTTGTCAACGATTATTATTGGATTAGTATGAGCATAATTAGCCTGTATTGTTCCCACAGGCCTCCTCTCTTTGAGAGAAAGTGAGCTATACTCCACCACACGGGCCCAGTGCGGGTTGGTAGTTGTCACATGTCTGTCTTCGAATTTTTGGTTCTAATCCAGGTCGGTTTCCTCACGATGTTAGGTTGGCATAGCTCATTTAAATAAACTTTCAGGTAAACTGATCGAATCATTAAGAATTGCTTAATATTCCCTTATTGCAAGACAAGAAAACCCTTGTTGTTACTACCATAATACTTTTCTGAAAAGTGAGTGATACACAGTCATCGCTTTAGCATAATCCTCATACATAAACACAAGATAAGGCCTGACCTCGAGCTTACATCAAAATATCGTAGTAACATACACGAAATCGTCAATAAATAACCTTAGTATCATGTGTTACGTCATCATGATTTATTACCTGCAAAATTCCACTCACGGAGCGGTCACGGTTACGTGGTACTCACAACGAGAAAAAAAACTATGCCAACCCAGTATAATATGATCTCTGATTATAAGAGAAGTCTAACTAGGCGAGATCTTGTTATATTGGATATGCACAGCTTGATATGTCGCTGTGTGTACATCGTAGCCCGAAGGTATCGATCAAATAAGGCGTTCGGGGAATTCTCTCGGGTCCAGGTGTACCGACATGCTTCGCATGACATAATAATGAAGCTTTGTAAATGAGACCGAGAAAGAGGTCGACAATTTCGCTTAAAGGTCGTCACGTCACCTATATCTGATATCAATTATAAAATCAAAAATTATTTTTACAGATTTTGTTCTCAGTAATCAGATTTTTAGTTCAACATTTGTAATTTCATGAATAAATTACCAACTCTTTATACCTAGATTTTAATGTCACCAACTTCAGAAATTGATTTTTCTTCTAAAGTTTATTTTTCACTTTTTTTTTTGTTTTATTTTTTGTTGAACTCGGTTTTATTGAACACCAAATGACTGTTCTAGGTATAAAGAGTAAGTAAGTAAGTGTTCAGATATTTTTGGTTAGTTGTTTGTATAGATATTATTGACAAGCATCTGCTCAGATATTAATGAAGTAATGAATGTTCAGATATTAATGGTAACTTGTAGTGGATGGATCTTATTGACATTTTAAATTGTTCAGAAGTATTTGGTCACCTTGTCTGCTACAATATATCTGATGGCGACTGTACCAAAAAAAGTACGGGCAGTAGCTGAATACACGGGATGTGTACAGGAAATAAAATCGCTATTATGTGACTGACCTTTAATATATCTCCGTAACTAGAAAGATCCCGGGTATGGTACAGAAAAAAAAACGGGAAGAACAAGAAGTTTTCGGTTTCGGTAAGAGTGGTTTTACATCCGTACACAAATTCTGTTTTGAACTCGAATCCCCAAAACACAACCGATTTCTTTCTGAGATTAATAAGGGACCCAACCTATTTAATATTTCAACAAAATACATCCCCACGTTCATACAATATACATTGGGGCTAAAGTCACGTTCACAAGCATTTTATCTTCGTTATAGTGATACACGAAGAGCAGCAAAACCCAGTAATCATGGTGTGGTGGTATATTTTAAAGAGGGTCTTTTATATTACAAAGTGAGGATATAATATTTTGGCAGTCCGCTAAAGTTAGTGAGTAGTATGAATTGTTAAAGAAGACAAGTGCTTCAGGCCTTGTTTTGAGTGGAAGACAGTTCTTTAAACACTAACTACTCTGTAGATTGAAAAGTAAGTTTTGTTTGCGGTCGTTGTTATGTCTATATTTATTCATGTAACACTTCAAGCACAAAGTATAGACGTGGACATAATGTCATAGACATTTAAATTGCTACCAGTCAACCTTTGGGTGATGCAGATACAAACAGTTGTTAGTAGATGTATTTCTGAAAATAATTTAAATTAATACTAAGATAAATTTTTACAAAATAGAGACAGGAGTAAGAAATTTTATTTGTAACTAGCTTTTGCCCGCTGCTTCACTCCCGTTATGTCCGGAAACTTACCCACAGAAACGATTTAAATGTAGCCATTACCATTGGGGAAAATGTAGATTCCTGTCACTGCAAGAATTTTCCGAGTCTGATCATTAGTTCCGATAATTTGTTTGTAAGTTATTATATAAACGAATACCTCTTTATAATAATATCAGGAGATATTTGCCATAGGTGGTGACTTGGTGACGCCCCTAGAGTCGTACCACGAGCGCTGGTTCCAGGTGACGCGAGAAAAAAGTTTCCTTATGAACATGCAGGAGGTCTTTGTGAGAGTACGTACTATCTAAACAAAAAAGGTAAACGGATTGACAAAATAATTTCTCACATTTTCGATCAAAACCTGTCAAAAATCATTAACACTGAATACAGGATATTTACCATGTTTACTATTTGTACAGCGCTGAAATATCGGCAACACAAAACAAACAGTACCTATACATTGTAAATATCCCGTTTCCCAATTTAAAAACTTATATAAAAGCTGAACAGTAAACAGCCTAGATTCCAACGACGAAAACTAACACAACGATATCATATTTTCTACACGTACCTATATTACATTTATAAGAACAACCATTTTTCTTTTCGATCAAGCGAAACAGTAATCCAAGAAAAACAGGCAACAAAATATTCGGGACGCAATATCATTAAGTGTGGCCGACATGTTGCTACTCCCGACGCATTGGCAATTTATTGGATCATGAATTAGTAAAGTTGTAAACTGGGGCGGCCACAGCTGGGAACGAAGAGATAGTTTTCGAAGCCCTGTTTTTTTGCCCAGAGTGGATCCAACCCGTGTGACATATGGCGGTACTTATCCCTCCAAACTACGGTAATTTCTGAGATCCAATTCAAGGATTGAAATAAAGAGTCGTCACCAGTGTAGCCTTCATACATAATGGAATCACTCTAGTAGAGTTGTGGTGTTGACAAACAAATTTTCACTTGACAATTTGGGGTAAGGGTCAATTCTCACTGTAAGTCTCGTGTCTAATTGGCTGGCGTACGGATAGTGATGCAGTTATCCGTTTGGCAAAGATGGCAAAGGGTTAGACACTACACTTTTCGACTACTGTCTTGGACAGTTCTCGGCACACAAGGCTTTCCAGTGGTACGCAGTGATGCACTCTTGCTCTGCTAATTCTTTGGCCTCCATTGTAAAATGTTTCCACGAGTCTTATAAAAATATTCAATTATTTTAACTTTAGTCTGCTTTTCCGAGTGTTTGTTTTAGGTAATGGAAAATTATGTAAGACTAGCTTTTGCCCACGGCTTCGCCCGCGTGGATGTCGGTTTAACTACAAAAATGACGATTTTCCATACAAACTTTCATCCCCTATTTAACTCCCTTAGGGGTTGAATTTCCAAAAACCCCTTCTTAGTGCTCCCCTACATTATAATAGGAAGCCGTGTGCAAAATTTCACATTCCTAGCCCCAGTAGTTTTGGCTGTACGTTGATATGTCAGTCAGTCAGTTCTCCTTTTATATAATTATAATAGAAAACGTAATGATCTTTGGCAGGTAGAACGCCATCTACTCATGTATAAATAAATTAATATTAAACTATTTACATACTTTGCATTAATAACGATACCGTAACATCGGGGCACATTAGCCCTGGGGTGTTACTTTGGCCCAAAACGACAAAAAGTTGAAATTCCCGCCACGCCGCACTTTAAGAGTTATTGAAGTAGTTCGCGCTATATATCGATAGATGGGGCAGTCGGTAAAACAGTTTCACGTTCACAAAGCGGATTGTTCAATTTGTAGTTTGAGTGCTTCGATCAATAATGTACTAGATTCCCGATAAGCGCTTCAAAAACGGCCCGAAATATAAGACCACAAACGTATTTGTGGTCTTATTTCAAATTAGTATGGTCCAATCATAGTCAACATTCAGACGTCAAAATACCGCAGTATGCGTTCAAAAACTGCGTAAATAACCACCGTAACAGAAAGGTTTTGGAAGGAATATCTTTTTTTCGGTAATTTAATATCATTATGTGCTTTTTCATAATATTTAAACATATTTAAACTGTAAATATAATTAAATCAGCGAATATTATAATTGTTTGGCCAATGTTTGCTACAACGCACCAACTATTGTATCATGTTCTTGAACAGGGAACGCTAGTTCCGCAATAGAATAAGCACGACATTGTACACAAAATACTTTTAACCGTATTGCATAGAGTTTAAGTTTCATTTTAGAATAAATATTTTTGTACTGATGACTTTTTACTTTGGAGCGACATTTAAAATGTTTTGCTTCTAATCTTTCTCCGATGAAAGGGCTTAAATAAATATACTTTACAATGATAATTAAACGTTATGTTTAAGTGTTAAGGTTTATAATCATCTGAAGTTGTTAATAATATTGAACTTTTTTCTAAGATGTTATGTAGATGTTTACGTGTGTGCAAACGTGGCCACTTGAGCGACTTAGTTTTGTTCCTGATGCTTAATCTAGTACTATTATTGATCGAAGTTTGAGTGACTCAAATTACAAATGACTCAAATTACAAATTGACCTGTTTTACCGACCGCCCCATACCGCCATCTATCGATATATAGCGCGAACTACTTCAATAGCTCTTAAAGTGCGGCGTGGCGGGACTTTCAACTTTTTGTCGTTTTGGGCCAAAGTTAAACCCCAGAGGGCTAATGTACCCCGATATCACCGGTAGTTAATTCTTAGTCAGTAGGTATATTCTATAAGAGAAAAACACTACTTGTCTGCAAAGAGGGTTAAGTATTATTACGACAATAAAGATATTTTAATGGCACTATACACTGCGGTGTTAGAGTATTATTATACTTAAGTCCCCAGTCTGTAATGGGTATAACTAAATGAGCCAACAACGTACCTAGGTTACAACAAAAATTAAAGATTTGCTCTACCAAATGTCAAAAGTACTGATTGTGACCTAATATTGAATCAAGAGAAACTAGAATTTGTCAATGAAACTGTTTTCTTGGGGATAACGATTGACTCAAGGCTACAGTGGGGTCCGCATTTAACATCTCTTGCAGGACGGCTGAGTTCAGCAGCATATGCTGTTAGGAAAATCCGTCAATTTACTGACGTAGATACCGCGAGACTAGTCTATTTTAGCTATTTTCATAGTGTTATGTCATACGGTATTTTACTATGGGGACGGGCTGCAGACGTCGAGTCTATATTTATTCTGCAGAAAAGAGCCATTAGAGCCATATATGGTCTACGAAGGCGCGATTCTCTGAGAGAGCTGTTTAAGGAAATTAACATCATGACAGTACCTTGTCAATACATCTATGAAAACATCATGTACGTCAGGAAAAATCTGCATTTATTTAGCAAAAGAGGTGATAGACACCACTATAATACGAGAAATAGGGACCAACTAGTTCAGCCAGGTTTCAGGCTAGCTAAAGTAGACTCATCTTTCATGGGGTACTGTTTAAAATGTTACAATAAAATACCCCCTCACATTCTTCAACTGAGTGAGACGAAATTTAAAACTTGTGTAAAACGCACACTATGTAGGCAAGCATACTATAAGTTGGGGGATTACATTGATGATAAAAATGCTTGGCTCCATGCTGGTCCTGCTCCACAACCATAGGGGCAATTACATCGATTATCATGTGAAGTTATTGTAGAGGCTGCAGAAGATTGTAAAAATATCTTTGCATTGTATAGATTCAATGTCTTAATATTGTATAATTGCATGGCACATGTGTGAGTACTATGTACTATAAAGCCCCTTTTTACATTTTTACATTTAGTTATATTTTAGTGACGTTGCCCTGGTGGCTGAGAGAATGTCATGCTCACACAAATGTCTCGCTGATGGTGGCGGGTGTGTCGGATCATTTAGTTCCCTTCAAAATGGTTGAGTTGAATGGTGCTGATCCATGCGTCATGTTCGTGAACGGGCGCTGTCAGTGGAGACTGGTCATTCCTTAGTTGCCATGGTGTAAATATATTTTTCTTTTTGATTTGTTTATTAAGTATATCTTTTTACTCTGGACGCTCTTAACTTGCACGTCTTGCTACATAGTTCTCACATAATATACCATCTCAACATGAATGATATAATGTACCAAGATTTTGTAACAAATTCTAATTTAAAAGAGTGTCCATGGAGTTTCTTGCCAGTTCTTCTTCATGAGATCTACGTTAGGGAACTGGCAACTGCAGTACTTTCACAAGTTATTATGCCTTGTGATTGTGACTGTAGCGTAGGAGTGCAATGCGTCGTTTCGGGAGTTGCTGCGTCGGGCTGCGCGGCGCCGGATGTTACCGGTGGCGAGTGGTGTGGGTGCGGGGGCGCGCGGCGGCGTGTGCCGTGGCGGTGGGTGTGCGGGGCTCCGGGTCGCGGGGCGGCGGTTGCACGTTGCGGCGTGCATTCGTTGTTCCGTGATTCGGGGTCTCGAGCATTCGTTGTTGCGGTTTGCGTCGCTGGGTGCTTTCGTGCTCGCAGTGTTCGTTGTTGCGGGCATTCGGTGGCGTGTGGTTCGGCGTGGTGGCTTTCGGAATGGCGCATTGCACTCGTAGTTTCGTTCTTCTTCCGTCCTTCTGACATTCAAAAGTGCCTGTAATGGCTTAATTGAAATAAACGGTTTGAGTTTGAGTTTGTAAAAATTGAAAAGGCAAATCACATTGTGCAAAATTGACCATTGTGTCATGACGGTTACACACCCATTATGTACTCGCGTTTCATGAAATACGTTGTAATAAGACGTTGCGTTGGAAGACCCCCCACTAGATGGACCGATGAGCTGATGAAGGTTACGGGGATCCGCCGGATGCGTGACGCGGAGTACCGCGCGTGTGAGGCCTATGTCTAGCTCTTTTTTAGAAGTCTTTCGAGGGTCTGTCGGCTGAAATGATGATGATGAAAAATAATCTAGGAATCTACAGCTACACAGATAGATACATCTTATCTAAATGCACATTTCATAACAAACATAATTCCTAAAATTCTAATAAAACTCTTCTTTATCCAGACTTGAAAATGCAAAACGAAATCACGGAAGTATTGAAATAGTTTGTCTAGATTTACATTATAAGATCCTAGGATCCAATATTTCCTCTTCAATAATGTCATGTCGTCGTTCGAGTTGTCACTCGGAGCCGTATTGGATCTGACAGTTTTATTGAAACAATGCGAGCTAGAAAGATTTTATCGCATATCCATTTTGCATTCGAAGAGTTTGAAGGCTACATTTTTAATGCAACGTCTTTTGCTTATTTCTTCAGAAATCACAGAAATCATAATCTTACAAAAAATCAGGAACACACTTAATAAAAAAATAAACTGAATTTATTTCAGGTTCCATATTAAAATGACAAGTTACGAAACACGAGATAAATACAAATTCATTTTACAACCATTTGAAAATAATACTAATAGTAAATTTAAAATAATGATAATAATAACCCTTTCCTTGCAGTCGGATAAAAATGCATTGACTGACCGTTTAGTACTTAAGTCACTGTGCTGATGAGTAAGATATTTTACGGATGATGCTTCGACAGCCCACTACACAAACAGTAAGTTCTATCTGACAAGGTAACCGTCATGGCGCAACCAGGTCGTGATACCACTAAATTCTATGTATGGTTGCGCAACCAACAACAAGACATACAAGTAGCCAAAAGGTGAGGTACTCTTCATAGAGCTACTTATTTTTTTTTGGTCAAATATAGTATTTTCAGAAACTAAATTGTTTATTTTTATAAGTTAGTTTGTGTTTATTTGTTAGTTTTTGTAAGTTGTATGAACGTGAGAGACAAAGGGAATCAGCAGAGAACGTGAGAGAATCTTATGACAATTTGTTTAAAATGGCATCCACATAAAGCTAAGGGCTCATTCAGACACGCGGGAACCGCGCGGTTTCCATATCTATACCTGAAAACAGCCTGAAGCGTATTTCACGATATTCCTTCTTGAGATAACGTCATTGAAGGTCAAATGAAGGTTAGCCACATTAATTCAAATATATAAATTAATTTAAACTATTTCTCATTTGACCGAGAAATAAATGATTCTGAGACCTAGAATGATAAAGGCCCCTCAGGCTCCCCTTAGCTTCCTTATGGGTTGATTTTCGAATACTACAGGTATACACTAAAACCTTCCTTGAGAACCACTCTATTCGTGAAAACAGCATGAAAATCGGCGGAGGACTTTGTTTTTATGTAGTGATACTTTTGAGTGATACTTAATGATAAGTACTTTATTTATGTTTACATAACAGAATATACAATTGGTTTTGCTTTTATTAATTGTTCGAACACATTAAATATCGTAAACGAACCAAACTTATTTGCCAACTGTACAAAAGTACTATCATGACCTTCCCGTGAATCAGAGTGGCGTGTATCTTTTCTATTTATTAATTGTATTTGATTACTGTTATCAGATTAGATTACCTTTAAGGGCTGCAACTACTTTGATAAACATGACATTCATAATCCTATTGATATTGTTATCAGCTGTTTTATGTGTTGTACTGAATCATTTAGTTCAGGATTATAATTATACTATGTAGGTACACACCTTCCTCAGTTTGAGCCTTATCCCTACCTATGTAGGTAGGCAAGAACCACAGAACGCCACCAGCTACGATCCCTACATTATATACGTCTATACTCTCATACCATAACATTATCCTAATCTCAACATATTTTCTATGTATTTTATATGTTGGGGTCGGCTTCCCGACAAACTGGATGCAGCAGAATACCAGTATTTTACATGGGGCGATCGCCTATCTGACCATAACCCAGTTGGTACTGGGTAATATGATAAACCTTTTTTTACAGGTTGGGAAATCATCAAATTTTAATGACTGAATGAATGAATGACCAGAGGAGGCATTAAAATTTGATGATTCGATTCCTACCGAGCGGTAGGGAGTGTCAGACTTCAACTGACTAAAAACCACTCATGATCCTTCTAAGCCCTTTATCCCGAGGGTTTCAAAGAACCCGCAGTCCCAACGGGAATATGATAACCTTTAACGAGACTTGTTATCAAATTTTGGGCCACTGACTACTTGTAACGACTGTCAAGGATCTAAAAATAACAGCCGTGATCAACGGAAAAAAAACTCGGTTTGTAATGAGTGGCCACCCATCCATAGACAAACCTGGACAAGTACAGCTTAACCTGAAGAACGACTTATTATTTAATCGCAAGTTCCTCAAAAACAAAAAACAAAACAAAATGAAAAAGAAATTCAGAAAACGCTATCTCAGCGCACTAACCGAATAACCGTCAATAAAAATAGCGCTTTCGGCACTAAAAAGTGAAACAGCTGTTCAGAAACGGTGCTCAGTACTCCTAACGAGCGTTGAATCCATTAATTATCAAAACAGAAAGGTTTTTGCTCCAAAGAGCCGGTAACTGAAGACCGCAATTAAGTACAGAGAATAAATAAATTTAAAACGGCGTCACGAAACATAATCTGTGCTTGATTAATGACGGCTAGGAGACCTTCAACTGTCTTGAGGAAAGGGTGGCTGAGTTTAGAAGACTAACTGTATCCCGCAACGATGTCTACTTGTAAACTTGAAACCCTCTTCAAAATCTTTGAGCGCTTCAAAAGCACCCTCTCTCCCACCATCGTTATAACACTTAACGAGTGTTACATAAACATTCGATTTGGAATTTTGTAGTTAACTTACATAATTAGCTTGATAGTAATACCTAGTGATGTATCTGCTTGCTCTGCAGCGATTTTAAGAAACCGCTTGTGGGTTCAAACGAACGACACGCAAATGGGTTTGGACCATAAGTTGTTTATATTTTATGGTTGAGCCAATATCAATTAATGGCAGAACAAAACTCCGTATAGACGGCAGCACATCAAGCTACCACAATCTATCAAAAAAGAATGGGTAGATTTGCCCAAGTATTCTAACACTTTGAGTAATATTGTATCATTAGAAAGGTAAATTAAGACAAACAAATTATTGTTTGAAAGTGATGCTGAAATCTACGATGAGATACATTTGAAATTTTAATTTAAGTATCTGAAATATACATTTATGTCATTAGGGCAACTACTAGAGCGACATATAACCGTATAACCTATA
Source organism: Diarsia dahlii (assembly GCA_949775195.1). Taxonomy (NCBI): domain Eukaryota; kingdom Metazoa; phylum Arthropoda; class Insecta; order Lepidoptera; family Noctuidae; genus Diarsia; species Diarsia dahlii. The sequence goes on from OX459201.1 coordinate 11,355,799, forward strand.
TTGTTACAATGGTTGGGCAAACCTTCATACAAATCAGCCCATTCTCCTTACTATAATAGATTTTCAACTTTATCGCTATATAATTAAGTTGATTGGGAAATTTTGACAGTCTCTGGTAGCTTGATGTGCTATTCTGTACCTGTTTACAAACAGAATAAAGGTCACATTACCCATTCCTAATGAGATAACAGAGCGTGTGTAAGAATGATGGTTTCATTTAGAAGCAGCGCAGGATAAAATGCGTAGTCGAGTGTAATAACAGGCAACCATCTGGCGATACTACCACTTAGCTCACTGATTACAAACAACGAAACATTAATTATGTTTTTGCTTCCAAAGATACTGAAGTAATTTACGTGCCCCCGTTTTCCGGGGAAATAAATGTTTGTAATAAGTCTGCGGTAGGCTCGTGCTTATAATTGTTTGTATAGGTGTCAGGCAATATCTTCGGATACAATCTATAATTTACGAGGCTTCGCTGGTGGCTTCTGAGTCGATCGATCATTCGAGGTTTTACGAAATAGGAAGTTAAAATAAATTATGCCTCATCTTGCTTGTAAAAGATATTATGTTTAATAGATTTAAAAAAACATCCAATTTGAAAAAGGTTAATAATTTGTTAAGCTAAAATGATGACAAAGAAAGGTGTTGTAAATCACTTACTTAAGATATACATAATACATTTCAGTCGTCACTAACAATAAAAACTCGACAGGATTCTTTAACTTTTCAGGGCCACGTGAATCAGTTAAGAAAATGCTGGGGACTATATTATTATCTAGATTAATATTCTTTTTCTTTAAGTCTGTCTACTATCTACACCGTATGCCTACTTTTCTTTACTTTTGACATGAGTTATGTAAGTGTGTCCTTAATTTTTTCGGCTATTATAACATTACACAGCACATTTATAACATTGTTACATAGCATCGAACCATGCGCTTTTTAGGTACCTAACAGTTTACACATCGAGATACTTTACAACATGTTGTGACACAATTTCGTTCTGTCTGACACCGGTCAGACTATCAGACAGTACAAGTGCCAAACAAATGAACAGATTATTCTCCGGCCGTGTTTCGTGACAATTGCAAGCGAACGTAGCCGAAGGCGCAGCTAGTATCTGACAGAACTGAAAGCCAACCCCAAAACAGTGAGCAAATTACGTCACAACAGTCATCCTTCACTGTGGGTATCTGATCCTAGAACAAGAGTTGTGGGTAATCCGTCACAGAGATATCGCGTTTATAGCCACTTTATTAGTGTTTGTCGAGAAAAACATTGCAATTATATATGTCAGACCGTAATTTATAGCTAGTCAAATTAACAGTTGTCTCTTCAAAGACGTTTTTCATGAGTTTTCTTTTGCAAAATAAAGGCCGGTGATTAATGTTGACCACTGAAGAGGATTTGCCCTTTCTTTGATAATAATAATTATGTCAGGCATTTATTTAAGATGCATCCGAAATGTCGCCAATTTAAGTACAGGCACAGGCACATGTTCTCTACAAACATTTCAAGTTTGCAAAGTTTATTTAAGTTTTTAAACTGACAAATGGTCACTAACAATATTACAAATATCCCGTTTTCAGTATTTGCAAAGTTTATATAAGTTTTTAAACTGACAAATGGTCACTAACAATATTACAAATATCCCGTTTTCAGTATTTGCAAAGTTTATATAAGTTTTTAAACTGACAAATGGTCAATAACAATATTACAAATATCCCGCTTTCAGTATTTGCAAAGTTTATATAAGTTTTTAAACTGACAAATGGTCACTAACAATATTACAAATATCCCGTTTTCAGTATTTGCAAAGTTTATATAAGTTTTTAAACTGACAAATGGTCACTAACAATATTACAAATATCCCGTTTTCAGTATTTGCAAAGTTTATATTAGTTTTTAAACTGACAAATGGTCACTAACAATATTAAAAATATCCCGTTTTCAGTACTTGCAGTTTATAAGTAGTCTCCTAACCCCAAAACCTCTATCTACGTCGTCGTGTTAGTAATTAATCACCTTGCTTACGTTGAGTAGCGGTGGCCTAGTGGTGTACGAGCAGTAAGGCATTACTTTGTGTAATTTATTTCATCACCACTGCTCCCAAAACAAAAAAAAATCGTGGGGAAACCGACAATAGTCTTAGAACCAAAAATATTCAAGACATTTGTGACGTCTAGCAACCCGCACTGGGCCCGCTTGGTGTGTTATAATAGCCCATTTCCTCTCACAGAGAGGAGGCCTGAGTCCCAGCAGTGGTTACATTATAGACTGATTATGCCTATATTATACTTACGTTGGCTTGTTTAGGTACAAACTCATTAAAAAATATCATGTTTTTTTTCAACTTGGTAAATACGCCGACGGGTTACCTAGTATGGAATATTTATCTACATTGTAGGTGCTAATGTTTCTAGTTTCCGATCAGACAGAGTAAATTGACGCATTCCCTAGGCAGCCTGATATCACCCTGGCCAAATTGAAATGCCAATCATTGTGCTAACAGAAGCAGTACAGTTCACATTACGGTGAGCTTTTGTAACTACATTTTAGGACCTATGAGGAAAGATAATCACGATTATACAGAGAAGGCAGAACTAATTGTTTAAACTACTGACCTGAAGCCGATTTTTTTTTTCAGAAGTAAGGGGTAGAGGTGGAGGAACTTCTCAGTATCAGCCTCGGAGTGTGTATTAGTAGTTTGAGTGCAGTAGGCTGGCCCCCTATTACATTGGACTTAAACATGGCGAAATGAGGGTGTAGGTACTATTAGGTACAACTCTGTCTAACCCTTCGGGGATTATAGGTGTGATTCTATATTAAATATGTATTTAATTTTGATACTGTGTGAGTGAATTATGTTATAGACAAGATAACCTTAGTAAAACATTTTTGAGCTAAAACCAAATAAAAAAATAGTTACCCTTTCAAGAGCTGCGGGTGGCTATCCGGCTAGCAACACGCCGCCGCCGACTCCGTTGTGTTTAATATTACGACACAGAAAAAAGAAACATAATTAATAGACGCTAATATTCTTAGTCCCGCAACATCTTAACGTTGAACTTTATAAATAAAAATACAAGTTTGCCTTTTTTCCATGCCTAGCAAGAGCTTTTTATACTTACCGTAAGAAATCTCGTTTAAATATTCAATTAAACAAGTAGTTTGTTTAAATAAACGGCGCAGAACTGCAAAGGGAAAAGTTTTTAACTCGGCTCTTTTTAATGGCCAGCTCACTCCGCAGAACTGAACGATCTCAGTCAATTATCTAAATCATTGAAGAAGTAATAATCTTTCGTTCATTTCAAATTTCAATCGGTCGACGTTAATCTGCAAGAGAGCGTTCAGCTAAATGAAAACCGAATCGTCATTGAGGGAGCAATTTCATTATATTTTAATCTGATTTTTACTCGAGCATTTGATTGTAACAAAGGCTTTATGAAAAACGTATTGAGTATAATAAAAAAAACCGGACAAGTCTGAGTAGGATTCGCCCACCGAGGGTTCCGTTCTAATTTGTTTTTCAATATTAGTGGCAAATAAATAAATAAATATTTGCCAAATTTCAGACTTCTTGGCCAACGAAAGTAGACAACAAAGAGTAATAGTGAGAGTGTCGAAATATACGTTTTTTGCGGCATACACGGCCGTATCTTTTTACACGACGGCCCCAAAAAAAAGAGTTGTATGTATTTATGTATGTTTGTCTGTGAGTTTCTTTATTCCACCATAACTTCTAAACGCCTTAACTGATTTTGATGTACGTGGTATTGTTAGATTCTTTGCGTTATTCCGGGTGACATAGGCTAGTTAAAATTTTGAAAAATATGATAGGGTGGCCATGGTCTAGGAATAAAAACAACTTTAGATTTTTTTTTTGTTAAAGTTTCAATGAAAACTATAATCATCGTCTAGAACTTGTTAAGTAGATTACAAAAAACAAATAATTAAAAAATTAAAAAACACGCCTGCCATGTCAAAAAGTAAACTAAAAAGAAATAGAAAACTAAAAACGAAAAAACTGTCAAACAATTTCAGTGATGAATGAGAGCAAGGTCCCGTAAATGGAAAACTGAAAACTAAAACTTTTCTTGCAGTCGGGGGACAGTTCGGTGGAACAATTCTTTACAGGTCCCCCGACTGCAAGAAAAGTTTTAGTTTTCAGTTTTCCATTTACGGGACCTTGCTCTCATTCATCACTGAAATTGTTTGACTTGTTTTTTCGTTTTTAGTTTTCTTTTAGTCATGGCAGGCGTGTTATTTTTTGTCGTCAACTTAGATGTTTCAATTTTTCACAACTTCAAGGGACTGTAGACTTGTTTATTATGGTTTTAATTTCAGCTTTATACCTCCACGCGTTCCCTAGACAAAGGGCTTTGACAGACAGGCAGACGGACAACAAAGTAATCCAATAAGGGTTCCGCTTTTTTAATGTAACCCTAAAATAACTGAATTTTAATTAATACAAATCAGTCGTTAATCTGTAACGAGATCTTTAGAGAGTGGCTTCTATTCACGTTACTTAGTGAAGCAGTTAATTAAGAAGTTAGTTTGTACACAGGAAATTTGTTGCTAAGGCACTTAGGCATAAATCTTTAATTATACTGGGGAAGTTGAGATAGTGTGTGTTAGGGCAAGTGTTCCGCACTTTAATTTACAGAGCTGAACAGGCGTCCTTTGTTCGTCTACTTAAAAATAGACAAGCGATATATTAGTCCTCTTGACCGTTTTTGGTCTCGGCTGACATTTTTTTTTTTTCGGAGCGTTGGAATTCATCAAATGACTCCTCCCGCTCCCGGTAGGGAGTGTCAGACTTCTACTGACTAAAAACCATCCATGTTCCTTCTTACCCCTTGGTGTCGAGGCCGCGGTATCTCTTTCGAACAACCCGCAGCCCACAGATTACCCATCGGTGCGGGAGATATTATAGTGCACAAGTGTGTGCGTAGGCACCGATGTACTCTCTGTTCCTCTCATAGTCTGATAGGACGGCAATCCAACAAGACCGGAGAGAGATCAGGCGCAGGACCAACGGCTTAACGTGCTTTCCGAGGCAGGGGTATTATACCGCCAACTTCCAAACTCCGGGCTACTAATGAAAAATTTGTAATGAAAAGCCCAAATAGCACTCATTGCTCGACGCGGGAATCGAACGCAGGACCACGCTCAGTAGTCGTATGTTGTACCTACTAAGATATTTTTACATAAATTTACGGGGTGTAAACGGAGTTTTTGCGAAGTCGTCAACCAAGCATTATGTACATGAAACTAAGTAACTGTACGCAATAATTATTGCTGTAAAAGAACTTATTTTTTATGGTCGAAAATCACGTTTTACGGTAAAACTCATTGTAACCCACTCAAAACGTTGTGGTCATGGATGCTTTTAATAGTAAACGGGTGAAAATAACAAATTATAGTTGTAACCTTAAAAACTAGTATTTAAAAAAATATTAAATATTTTGAACTTTGACCCCTAATATTTCCCTAATTAGAGAGTTCCCCGGTATGGTTCAGATCATAGAAAATATCTCAATGATGGGAAAAACAAGTGCCTTTCAGCTTTGTTATGGGTATTTTTCACGCTTTATGGCTCATAAATATCGTCGGATAATAGTGAACCTTACAGGTGTTCAATACCTGAATGGTAACCTTTCTCGACACCTGGTATTGCTTAAGACTTATAAAATTGACACAACATAACACCACGCCTGTAAACCCCGACGGATAAGGCAAAGGTGTACCTACATTTCGCCAGTTATGTTTTAAGAGTCACGAAATTGGGGATGAGCCTATTGCCGTCAACCGGGCACAGGTCCAGACTCCGTGGCTGCTACTGAGAAATTCATAATGGAAAAATCCAATAACACTGCCAACCTGGTAATCGAACCCAGGCACTCACCCACCCATTAAATGAAAACGCAAGCTACCTCGGAATTAAGCGGAAGAAAATTCAAAACACGATGCCGCAACGGATGATATTATAATAATATAACTTTATAGCAACTTGTTAACAACATCATTACGAGCCTATCGTAAATCACACGCCATTTCCAAAGCAAAGGGAAACGCGATAAAGCGTCCTCGCTTTCTTGCGAGTAAATTGCCATACATTACTTTAGTATTATTGCGTTTAAAAAGATCTTGTCGGCTTGATTTGTGTTGCTGCAAGAGATAGGCTGTAAATGAGCGTGGCCTTTAGAATAGATAGATCAAACATTTATTTCCACAACGCCTATTAAATCTGTATATTTACTTGGGCGAATGTCTATTCGATAACTCAATCACTAATTTAAATATAGGAAATAGGCCTCTCCCTAGTGTCGTTACATTGGTCGATCCCGTGCATCTGGAATCCAGTCCCCGCAACCTTCACCAGGTCCTTGGTTCACCTAGTGGGAGGCCTTCCAACGCAACGTCTTACGGTTCGCGGTCGCCACTCAGAAAAAAGTAAGAAAGACAAGTTCTGGAAAGCCGAAAAATTGAATTTTACAAACAGTGCAGTCTGACAACATCATCTGGCTAGCCTTTTCCCAACGATGTTGGAGTCGACTTTCAGTCTTACCGGGTGCAGCTGAATACCAGTATTTTACATGGATTGACTGCCTATATGATCTCTACAACCCAGTTAGAACAGCGAACAAACTTAGATTCTATTGAGACCTTATAGTCTTCGACGCTACGCTACGGACAGCTACGCGTTGCTATGTTAATGATGTTCGAACAGTTGCTTAACCAGTAACAATCAGCCAGTAATAGAAGTACAAAATCTAAATGCTATTCGTACCAAAAACGTTTTGCAAGCTCCAAAGGCGGCCAAGGTATTCTTGAAAAACTCTAGAATAAATGAAAAACCCAATTTGATACTTTTTTCGTCCAAACGTGACCAGATACACGTTTCATTGGGATGGAAACGTTTGCTTTTAGAGCAGATTGAGAACGTAACGTACTTTTCGACTCGTGTAAGCTCGTACGGCATATGCGCGTAAATGGCCACCACATTTCGCGTTTCAAAAAATCGAACACGAATACCTAAACGCGCGTGTTCCCTCGAACTGGCGAGTTTTGTCAGTATTTCTCGCGACTCGTGCTTACATGAGTGTATAAGCCCGTCAACGCTCGTGCGGGTTTTACGAGTAACAAAAGGCGCGTGTATACACACGCTAAAATAAACTACCTCATAAGCGCCAAAACACGCTAATCTGAAACCCTTCCAGAGCTTTTCAGTACCAATACTACAACGTAAACTCAAACTTTTGTACAGCGAACTCTGTGTCAAAAATATTATCATTTCTGAATGTAAGTAGTTCCATCCCAGCCAATTACTTTAAGCGGGTCTCATTGTCGCCGGCCGGTATCTCCTCTGATAGATGACCGCAGTCCCCAGTGTGACGCCCCTAATCTTCTCAATTCCCGAACCTAAAGGGTTCACCACAATCCAAACTGGAGCAATTTAGTATAATTTATTCCGTGCGAACTTCAATATTTTCATATTTTCGCCTATAAAGGTGGTCCGTGCCAATTTTATAGCTCATAAATTCCGATGATAACCCCTTTGTTTGTGGGTACTTTGCCGGATTAACGAGTGCTATTGACAATTTGTATAACGAAGCTCTCAAGAAAATTGGCTGTAATTTATTATTGGATGTAGAAGATTGGCAGTGGGGTAGATTTTATCAATTTGCCTAATAGAATTTATTGTGTATTTATAAACAGTCCGATCAAGTTAAAAGGTTTATTCGAGTTACTTTTTTATTTCATTTGTAAATAGGATTACACAATGATACTGTTGAGAAGCACAGCGTCCTAGAATGTTTAATAAAGAAAAACATAATTTTAAGCCTAGTACATAAGGAAATATAAGTAGATTTGTTCACCGGTCGTCATGTTAAGACCATAACAATGTACAGGCAACCTAAGATTGTGTAAAATCGTCTCCATATAGGAAATATATAAGGGGAAAAACCCAAAATGTGCTGTATCTCAGTGGAAAAGGTAAATATGTAGCTGAAACCTATATAAATAGGTACATTGTAACGTAGGGCATCATATTTCATAATAATAATTACATGATATAATGTAAACAACGTAAATAACAGCCATTTACCATTAGAAACCTATTAAATAAGTTGGTATGTCAATGGTTCCAACTCTTACCACAACAAACCCTGTGATTGGTCGAGAGCCGCCTTTGTTTGCTAGATCCGGGTTCGTTGGGCGAGTCCAAACGGATTTAGGTCACAGGGGTGAGGAACGGGGAGTTGGGAGGCGAGGAAATGCCCGCTTTCACTCCTCACATAGGTTTATTGAGTAATAGTGAGTCTGAGGGCAGCCACTACTTGTTTCTAGATGTAAAAGGATATAAGAGGCATATTTTTGCATTTTTAGTCGTAGTCTATCACAGTCTTCATACAAAGTTTTCAGCAAGAAGTCCTCAAGCATACTTATGTCCTTACTCTATTCAGTTGTACTAGTATTTAAATTCAGTGTTAATTCAGTATAATTGTTGTGTTTAAAAGTATCGTGTGTAAATTTGTTATTATCAAGTGTCTTAAATCAATACAGTTTTTATTAATTCACTCATCTAAGTTGTTCTTTTATTCAACCCTTGCGACCAGTGGATCCACGTAACATTTTGGTCCTTCGATAGCCTGATCTGTTGAGCACGCATTATAATGAGTGATAGAAGCACGATTACGACAAGGAGTAAGTTGCGCAAATTAGAGGCCGAGATGAACAAGCGGCGAGAGATGGAAGCTGACTCTGGGGTGCCGTCTGAAAGGGCACCAGGTTCATCTTCAGTTGCACCAACAAAGACGACGGTTCGAGTCCCTGTGATCCCACTGGCGGGAGGTCGTGTTATCGACCACAGAGATATGGTCACGCCTGTGAGATCGGATACATTACAGAGGGCAAGTTCCGTGACAAGTCACGTTTCCTCGAAGAGCGGTCAAAGAAGTGCCGACTTCCTTCGGAGGAGGGTTGAGTACGAGGCAGAACGTGAGTTAGTGCGCATGAAGGAGAAATTAGTGAAGAAGAAGCTTGAAGTCGATCTCGCTGAGATAGACGCCGCTGCTGAAGAAGACTCAGGCTCGGAGGAGGAAGGGACAACGCGTCGTGTAGAGGAATGGGTTACAGAAACGGCTCCCGTCGCGCCTGCAGTGTGTCGCGACCCGTCGCCGCCGCGTAAAGTGTCCGCGCCCTCCCGCGAGGTGGCAGCACCAGTGCCGCCGCCCGAGTTTATACCTGCGCTCCCTCAGTGTGCGCCCGCGTCAGTACAGTTTCGCGAACCTCCGTACCTAGGGAACGTTACGCCCTTAGCTACGGCTAGTGCCCCGCGAGTGAGAGAACAGGCTAGAGAGTTGCCTGAGTGGGGAAATACGTTCGTCGATGACGCGGACAGAAGCAGGTCTCGAGATAGGAAAATAAACCAGTTGGCGGACGCTATAACTAACTTAGCACGTCCGCGACCGGTACCTAGACAAGCCTACGAGTTGCCGTTTTTCAAAGGTGACCCGGCAGAGTGGCTGTCGTACAAGAATATGTACCACGATACTACGGTAATGTACGAGTTCAAGCCGCATGAGAATCTAGCGAGATTGAAAACATCGCTACAAGGTGACGCCAAGCTAGCTGTGGAGGATTTATTACGTACCTCTACTAACCCAGCTGAAATAATGAAGACGCTTGATGAAGAGTTCGGGCATCCCAATCTAGTGCTTGAGTGTGCCCTAAAGAAAGTGCGTGCGTTACCTAAAGTGACTGAGAGTGGTCGTGAACTCAGAAAGTTCTCAACAACAGTGAGAATGTGTGTCGCTTCTGAAAAGTGTAAGAGCTAATGGATATTTAAATAACCCACAACTGGTAAGTGAACTTTTGAATAAGCTTACATGTGTACAGCGGGCTCAATACGGTGATTTTGCAATGGGCATGGCAGCGAACCAAGGCATAGATGTGCGAGTTTCACCCAGTCTAGAAATACTTGCAGAGTTTCTGAGTCATCTAGCCCGAGCCACGTCCTATTACGTACAGATGGAAATAAACACGCCCACACCACCGTCTAGTGCCCCTAAGTCCCGAGCTAATGTACAGTTTGTAAAGCAGCCTAGAAATATTCAACGTTTACATGTTCACTCTGACAATGACCAGCCAGCTAAAGAAACAGAAGAGGAGCTATGCACGTTATGTGAAGAAAAACATAAGTTACCCAAGTGTGAGAAGTTCACTAGGTTAAGTGTAAATGACAGATGGCAACACGTCAAGAAAAATAAATTGTGTTTTAAGTGTATCGTAAAGAAACATGGAAAGACTTTCTGTCGTGCAAGCAAGTGCGCGTCATGTAATTACGCTCATCACACATTGTTGCATGCTGACAGGAAAAATGAAAGCGAGAGCGTCACGAATGTTAGTGACTACACTGGGAAGGCGTTATTGAAGATTATGCCTGTGTGTGTAACAGTGAACGGTGTGGAAAAACAGTGTTATGCCCTACTAGACGACGGGGCAACCGTCTCACTGATAGACGACTCGTTAGCTGTAAATACTAGTGGTAAACAAGTGCCGCTAACTTTACACAGTGCGCGCGGCCAAGAAATAGTTGACAAAACATCGAAAATAATTAGTGTGTCAGTGCGTGGACCAAACGGGCAAACACATAAAGTGAAGTGTCGTACTTTAAAAAGCCTAGACTTACCCGCGCAAACAGTGCCCGCCGCAGTGATAAATGAACATGCCCACATTCGTGACTTGGGCTGTGAAGAAATGAGAGGAGCCAGACCACTACTATTGCTGGGTCAGGACAACTGGGAGCTGCTGACCAGCCAGGAGACTCGCCGAGGGAAATCCGGTAAGCCAGTTGCCTTTTTGACCAGTCTAGGGTGGGTTGTGCACGGACCTGTAGGTAGTTATTCTGATAACAATGAACATTCTTTGAATTGTGTAGTAGAATCAACAATTGACTTACATGAGTTAGTGAAAAAACAGTTTGAGCTAGAAGCTATAGGTATTTCAGAAGTGCCTAGAAAGCACAAAGATGTAGAAAGAGCTAAGGCTATTCTAGACTCTACTAGCCGTCAAACAGAGAGCGGCGCATGGGAAGTAGGCCTGTTGTGGTGTCGGGACGACTTTCAGTTGCCTGACAATTATAATTACGCACGTCAACGATTAGCGGGAATAGAGCGTCGTCTACGTAAAGACACTGTATACGCATCAGCTTATACAGCTCAAATAGACAGGTTAATAGCAGAAGGGTACGCGAGTAAAGTAGAGGGCGATGTCAAGTCCGATTCGGTATGGTATTTACCCCACTTTGGGGTAACGAATCCAAACAAGCCGGGAAAATTGAGATTGGTCTTTGACGCCGCAGCTAGCTACAATGGGACGTCTTTGAATGACAATTTGTTGTCTGGGCCCGACTTGCTCAACTCTCTGTTAGGCGTGCTATTTAAATTCAGGTTAGGGCCTGTTGCCTTCACTGGTGACATAGCCGACATGTTCCTACGTGTTTTTATTAGAAAACAAGATAGAGGGGCACAGTTGTTTCTTTGGTCGGCTGATGATAAGAAGGAGCCTGATGTGTACGTCATGAATTCGATGATATTTGGGGCAGTGTCGTCACCTACGTCTGCAATTTATATATTAAATAAAAATGCAAGTCAGTATAAAGAATTGTACCCCGAAGCGGTAGCCGCCATACATGAAAAACACTATATGGACGACTACCTAGATAGTACTTGGTCTGCTGCGCAGGCAAACGAGTTAATTGAAAGAGTCACTCACGTTCACGCCAGAGGCGGGTTTAATATACGGGGGTGGGTGACTAACTCTCCTGAGCTGCGCGACAAACTAAGTACAGAAATACCTGATAGAGTCTCTTTAGATAAGGGCGAAGGTGCTACAGAACGCACATTAGGTATGATTTGGTCACCGAACACAGATGAGTTAGCTTTTGATTTGAGTTTTAAACGATTGCCTAAAACCATTGTAGAGGGACACGTGGTTCCAACAAAACGGGAATTTCTTAGATTCATTATGTCGATCTTTGATCCTTTAGGTTTCTTGTATCCGTGTGTCATACAGTCTCGCATCCTCATGAAAAGGATATGGCACACGGGTATTCAATGGGATGAGAAACTAAAGGACGCAGAAGCCAAAATATGGTTTGAATGGTTACATAACCTAAAACATCTTAAAGATGTGACTATACCTAGGTGGTATGGGTTACAGTTAGGTCACCTAGAATTACATGTGTTCGGCGACGCTAGTGAGTCCGCTTATGCGGCAGTAGCCTATATAGTAGGAATAAATTCAGAAGGGAATAGGGATGTCGCTATAGTCATGGGAAAGGCTAGAGTAGCGCCACAGAAAGTAACATCCATTCCAAGGCTAGAATTACAAGCAGCTGTGTTAGCCTGTAGACTAGCTGACACAGTTGTAAAAGACTTAGGAACAGCAATTAGTAGTGTGCATCTATGGACAGACAGTAAAACTGTTCTGAAATGGATAAAATCAGATGCTCTAGAATTTCAAAGGTACGTGTCACATCGTTTAGCTGAGATAGATAGGAGGTCAGAGAGGGCCAACTGGCGCTGGGTTCCGTCGGCGATGAACCCAGCTGACAAGGCTACCCGGATGGGATGGCCTAACGATAGTAACGAGTGGTTGTCGGGTCCCTCTTTTCTTCGCTGTCCCCAGGAGCAGTGGCCAGCTGACACCGACCTAGACATGGTGGCAGAACAGGACCTGGAGAGAGTGCAGCGGGTGCACACCGTTGCAGCTCCAGCTGAACCGCTGCTGCAGTACGAGAGGCTGCCCACCTGGACGCGTGCCTTAAACGTCATGGCGCGTGTACACATATTCACAGAGCGATGTCGCAAGCGGCGTCAGACATCCACAATGTCAACAGATGACCAGCACGAGGCCGAGCTGCGCCTCCTGCGCCTGGCGCAGGCAGAGAGCTACGCAGCTGACATCGCGGCGTTGCGAGAGGCACGCCCCTTACCTAACAACAGCAAGCTACGAGCACTGGACCCGATGTTGTATGAAGATGGTCTGGTGAGAGTGCGCGGCAGGCTGGGCGCCTGTAGCGAGCTCAACTTCGGGGAGCGTCATCCCATCATCATGGATGGAAAGCATGCGCTCACGCGGCGTCTCTTACTCAAGTACCACGTAGAGGCGCTGCACGCCAACCAAGAAACTGTAGTGAACAGAGTTCGAGAGAAGTACTGGGTGACCAATCTGCGGTCAACAGTCAAGACCGTCACCGCAGCCTGTCAACGGTGCCGGCTGGAGAGGGCCAAGCCGGTGACACCCAAGATGGGTGACCTTCCAGCAGCCAGGCTGGAAATAACAAGAAGAGCTTTCGTCCACTGTGGGGTCGATTACTTTGGCCCCATGGAGGTCGCCATCGGTCGGCGCAGGGAGAAGAGGTGGGGCGTGCTATTCACTTGCCTCACCACCCGCGCCGTCCACCTGGAGCTGGCGGCATCGCTGAGTGCCGACTCAGCCATCCTTGCCCTGCGGCGCTTGATTGCGCGCCGGGGGCGTCCCTCAGACATGTACTCTGACCGTGGCACTAATTTTGTCGGAGCACACGCTGAGCTGCGCGCTGCCTTGCGCGACTTGGACCACGACAAGCTGAGCAGTGAAGTTGTCGGGCGTGGAATAGCCTGGCACTTCAACCCCCCGGCATCCCCACACATGGGTGGGTGCTGGGAGCGACTGGTGCGCTCCATCAAGAACGCACTAAAGGCGACGCTACGAGAGCGTGCCCCTCGCGAGGAGGTCCTTTACACCCTCCTTGCTGAGGCTGAGCTGATCGTCAACAGCCGGCCTCTCACCTACGTGAGCAGCGACATCGAGCACCCTGTGGTGCTGACCCCGAACCATCTCCTGCTGGGCACTGCCGCGGGAGATGCACCGTGCACACGTCGGCATGCCGCCGACCTGGATTCCCGCCGCCTATGGCGCCGGGTGAACGCGCTGGCCGACCTCTTTTGGAGGCGCTGGCTGCGCGAGTACCTGCCGACGCTCCAACGACGAAGCAAGTGGTCTAGTGACGTTCCAAACGTGAAAGTGGGTGACGTGGTAGTGATTACGGACTCTAGTAAACCACGAAATCAGTGGACCAAAGGGGTCATTAAAAGTGTTTATCCTGGTGCGGACTCTATAATAAGAGTGGTAGATGTAAGAACCAATCATGGGGTCCTGCGTCGACCTGTTGTAAAGGTAGTTGTGCTTCCTACAGACGGGAATGTAGTCGGATGAACCCTTCTACAGGGGGTGGAAATGTTGAGAAGCACAGCGTCCTAGAATGTTTAATAAAGAAAAACATAATTTTAAGCCTAGTACATAAGGAAATATAAGTAGATTTGTTCACCGGTCGTCATGTTAAGACCATAACAATGTACAGGCAACCTAAGATTGTGTAAAATCGTCTCCATATAGGAAATATATAAGGGGAAAAACCCAAAATGTGCTGTATCTCAGTGGAAAAGGTAAATATGTAGCTGAAACCTATATAAATAGGTACATTGTAACGTAGGGCATCATATTTCATAATAATAATTACATGATATAATGTAAACAACGTAAATAACAGCCATTTACCATTAGAAACCTATTAAATAAGTTGGTATGTCAATGGTTCCAACTCTTACCACAACAAACCCTGTGATTGGTCGAGAGCCGCCTTTGTTTGCTAGATCCGGGTTCGTTGGGCGAGTCCAAACGGATTTAGGTCACAGGGGTGAGGAACGGGGAGTTGGGAGGCGAGGAAATGCCCGCTTTCACTCCTCACATAGGTTTATTGAGTAATAGTGAGTCTGAGGGCAGCCACTACTTGTTTCTAGATGTAAAAGGATATAAGAGGCATATTTTTGCATTTTTAGTCGTAGTCTATCACAGTCTTCATACAAAGTTTTCAGCAAGAAGTCCTCAAGCATACTTATGTCCTTACTCTATTCAGTTGTACTAGTATTTAAATTCAGTGTTAATTCAGTATAATTGTTGTGTTTAAAAGTATCGTGTGTAAATTTGTTATTATCAAGTGTCTTAAATCAATACAGTTTTTATTAATTCACTCATCTAAGTTGTTCTTTTATTCAACCCTTGCGACCAGTGGATCCACGTAACAGATACTGCAAAGGTTTCCAAATGTGTTTTCCATTATACAATACTTTATGTCAGGGTTTACTGCGTCAAACAATATTTGACGTTCGATACCTCTTTAACAAGTGCATTTTTGCTTTGACAGAGAATATTCTAGAATCTGGGGGCCAATTCTCGATTTTCGACATTTATCTCGAGTTCGAGTTCGTAAGTCTATCTCTATGTCTATCAAAAATATCTCTATCTCTACCAAAAAATTTCGAATTGAGCAGGATTCCGTATTCTCAGTCAAAATAGAAATAAATGTCACGAAAATGTCGAATCGAGTGAAGCTAATGTTACCATTATGAAGAATCGCGCGTTCCGTTTTAGGTAGCTATGAGTGAATGAATGATTTTGATTTAAAACGCTGACTAAACCTAATTATTTAAGTATAAAAAAAAGAAAGAAAGGAAGAAAAAGTATTTATTGGTTTCACAAACAAACAAGTAAACATAATTATGAGAAACACTTAAAATTAGGACATAATTTATATATTAAATTTGGATAAGTCCCGTGCAAAGCCAAAGTAAAACGAAACGTTTAGTGTAAAAATAATCAGTTTGACAGCTGACTGTCTGTCAGTGACTAATAAAATTATGAAGCAAACAATTATTTACCTTCGTTTTCAGGTCTATTTTAGTGATATCCTGAATTACAGGAGCCAATAGATCTAAGTATTAGAACCCTTATTAAATCTTTATTTAGTCTGAAGTTTTTAATGACTTCTGTTTCGCTCAAGTCGTAAATTAATATCGACGGCGGGATAGCTGTTGTCGCCGTGTATTGGCCAGTTGCTCGCCACTTTCCAACAACTCCGAGATAAAAATGCTAATAAACTCGTCCATCTTTCAGTGGTTTCAAGTCCAATCGTAGGTACACAAATTACAGTCTGTCTGCGCGAACCTTCGCGCAGACAGACTCTTGTCGTTGACTCTTGTTTTCTTGAAACGACGACCTCGTCGTTTCATGAAAACACAATGCACAAATCAAAGAGTATAAATCGAATTTCCAGTAAGAGATGCCAAGCCGTATTTTATTTAAAAACTAAAGAAAAGAAAACACAGTGTACAATCCAAAACTCAACAAATTCACTCAGAAATGACGTATCTATATAATCGACATGACATCTCTATTGCTCAGAAGCACTCGACATGAACTCTAACGTTAGCCTTCGACAAATGTCGAATTCGACATCCCCAGAATAGCAACTTTTAAAATTTCTCGAAAAAATTACGTCATTAGAAATTTTTCTCGAGTTCAACACCATCTCTAAAACTGAGAATTGGCCCCCAGGTTTTCAAACGAAAGTAGGTAATCCACCAGAGTGACATCTTAGGTACTATCTGATCTTTTAGGTACCTGCTGTAATGCTGTAAGATATAATTATTATCACTTCGCAAATAATTCTGCAAACATTATCCAGTGTAGATCTCGTTATAATTGGAGCCACCGTCAATCAGTACCTAGTCGCTCAAACGTTCGTACATAATCCGGAGCTATTGCCGTGAACTACTAAGAAAAATCCTTTAAACCCCATCTTATGGGACTAACGAGTATTCTCAGGCAAACCTGACCAAAGGCCCTACTTACCTCCATGTCACTTTGTCTATGACACTTATAAGTTAACCAAAAGTAATTCTATAAAGCGTAGACTAGTCTATTTTTAGAAAGAAAAAAACAACAGAAAAATCAAAGTAAAACTCAACTTTACTTGAGAATCGAACCCAAACCGTATCCCTACTGCCGTGCCCGCAAATACCTACTAAACCAAGAGAGACACCAAACACTTAGTTACTAAGCTATTTCGGGCGTTTGTTCAGAAAATAAAGAGAACCCTTCTTATTATTCGTGGCGTTGGACTAAAACATTATTCGAGATAATCGTGGCGTTGGACTAAAACATTATTCGAGATAATCCAGTATCCCTCAGTGTGAAAATTTAATTAAAGAGAAATGCCTAGTGACGCTAAAATATATATTCATGGTGCGTCAAAGTATATTTCATTATACACTAAATTAGATTTAATATTATAAGTGCACTGTGAGATGTTTCTCTACTAACTCGATGGAGAATGTTGTGAGTAGTTTAATTTGGTAACCTTAATTTTAAGACAAAACAAAACTTTTTATGCTTTATACAGTAGGTACTACTGTTTGTTTTCTCTAACGTTATAAATACATAAATAAATCTGAAAAAAGAGAAACAATAAACTCGACTATCGGCACACGATTGTCGTTACAGCCAACGACCTACTTGATGGCCAGAAGCTTCGTAGAACATCTGTCAAGCAAGACTCTCGTTTGGCGGTTGGATCAAGGACTTCATTGAGAAGGCAGTAGTACTCATGACGTCCCGCATTGTAAGGAGTTTCTTGTCTCTGGAGCCCTATCCGCCAGTGGCTTGGACCCTGCTCCTGACAGCAGCCGACCACTATTACCTACTTTATATTGTTTGAAAATGACTAAATGTAAATAATTAAAAGACTTTAGAAAACCTAAACTGGAGAACCCGTAGCAGTTTATATCTAAATAATATTTTAAAACATACCGTTCTAAATTGACGATTATTTTAATTAGAAAAAAATACACATTGTACCGTACTGAATTTGTTTCAACTGAATCTCGCTAGTAGTTAGTAAATCTTAATTATGAAAATTCACGCAATCGTTACAAACAACCGTAACTGTTATAACAAAAACCGTGAAACTACATAATGTAGATTAAAAACTGCCTATAACTTGAAATAAAAAGGTTATTATACCTCAGTTTTCAAACTAACATGGTTAGTAACTATCATGAACACTAGAAACGGGATATTGGATGCTGAAAACCGTAAATATCCCGTTTTCAGTGTTAATAAAAAAATGGTTGTTAGAAATTCTAAGAAGTCCCGGACAATTTTATTCTGAAATTAAATTCGCAATGTCTGTAGAAACGGCAAATGCAGTTTAAAACGGGAGGAATCTTATTAAGGTACTTCTAAGGGGACATCGACTAGCCTAACGTGACAAGAAATTTTTCATTAAACTGTCTTCGTTTAGTTTCTATTGGAGAAAAGGCGCACTGTTCTAGATACAATATTATTTTTGTACGTTTCTAATTTTATATTTATTGCTAGACCTGACAAGATTGGACAACTCCAGGGGACGTTCGAGTTCTATAAAATTCAGACAGTCTTTTACAAGCAATGGAAAATGTTTTTGGTCAAGTTTAATGTCGTTTTAGTTAATTCTAAATAGATAAAAATATTTATTTATTTATTTATTTATTTATTCACACAGTATGTTTTCTTGCCATTACAGATAAATAGTTCTATTGCGACAAAGAAACTTAAAATATACTTATCAATAACTTACATGCTACACAGTATGTGGTATGTGGCCCTTGTGAACTCACTCAGTGTGCAAGTAAAAATATCTGTATTATCCGCCACCGTGTTGAGAGTGCGCAGCGCACGAGTCAGCGGCGCGCGCCCCAGCAGGTTAGTGCGCGCACTTGGCACCACTAACAGTTGCGGCCTGCGCCGCCGCTCCACGTACCTATCCGGTAAATTGAACCCTATTTCTGATAGTATGGCTGGGTTTTGTACACTACCTCTTAAAACTTTAAAAATATAAGTTACTAATGTCACTTCACGTCTAACTTCTAATTTATAGTATCCTACCATACCCAGACAGAATAGGGTAGGATACAATAACGGGTATCCCGGATATCTCCCATACAGCTTTAAATACATAAATCTGACGAATTTATTCTGTATCCGTTCGAGCATAAATTTGTACTTAATTTCACTCGGGCTCCAGACAGGCGCATTATACTCCAGGTGACTCCTCACAAGAGCCTCATACAAAGCCCTCAATGCATTGATGTTAGTGAAGTCATTTGCCTGACGCAGCACAAATCCCAGATTCCTGTACGCCTTTTTACAAATTTGTATTACGTGTTTGCGAAACTGCAGATCACTTGTGAAATGAACGCCTAAATCCTTAATTTCCGTGACACGCTGCAGCGGCTCCCCGTCCATGGTGTACTGGTGGTGTTGTGGGATTCGTGTGCGTGTGAATGAAAGTACCGAGCACTTTGATACATTAAAGTATAACTTATTGCGGTGACTCCATTCAGTGACCCTATCCAAGTCGTGCTGCAGCATGTCACGATCCGCAGTGTCTTTAATGACTACAGACAACTTAATGTCGTCAGCAAACACCATGCATGTGGACCTGATTAACTTGGCTAAATTATCCACCATAATGATGAACAATAAGGGTCCCAAATTTGTACCCTGACTTACGCCCGACCCGGTGTAATAGGGCTCCGAGAAGTGTCCGCCACAGTCCACATACTGACGTCTATCTCGAAGATAACTGGCGAAAAACTTTATAGTATGATATGTGCAGCCCATACCCGCCATTTTTGCCAAGAGTATATCGTGGTCGACTGTGTCGAACGCCTTCCTAAAGTCCAAATAGACCACATCAACCTGGAGTCCAGCGTCAACAGCTGGTACCAGCTGCGTCATCAGGTGAAGCAAGTTCCCCATTGTTCCACGTCCAGGACGGAATCCGTGCTGCGCATCAGACAAATGAGGGCCTATCTGAGTATAAAGGTAATTGTGAACCGCCACCTCGAATACCTTGGCAGGTGCGCTAAGTACTGCAATTGGCCTGAAGTCACTGGCATCCGTACCACCTTGACCTTTCGGTATAGGTACAACTCGCGTAAGTTTCCAGCGACTAGGAAAGTGCGCCAATGACAAACACAAGTTAAATATGTAAAGCAACGGTTCTATTAGTACCATGCGGCAATCTTTCAAAATGAAGGGCGGAATACCATCTGGGCCCACTGAGCGCTTAGGCGGCAGACCAGTAAGCGCGCGCTGGACGGCAGCCCGCTCGAGGCAGGCGAGGTGCGCATATGCGCCGCTCGGCGCTGCATCCCCGCACGCCGCCTCCGCATTCAGCGAGCCTGCTGTCGCGCTGTACACAGAGTGGAAGAATAATATGGATGTCATTGTTAAGCAAGGAATGCATTGACACATCTATCTTTTGTTTGTAGGTCTATGCTATGTTCTGTATGATACCTACACAGAGTTTGACATCAGATAAGTACGAATAGTTGAACACACATCATGATCAAAATCATCGGGTACATTACCATAACGAATGGCTTTCAACCAAATCGTTAATCTACGACGTCAATGCACGGGATCATCAACACGATCTGATAGCTGAAACTGAACACGGATTTAAAACGGTGATTGAAACACCTGTTCGTGTATTAACGCATTTAGCGGTATCCTCGCAACCCTATTCGATCGAAAGCCAATGTGTGCTATTAGATTAATGGAGGTAATTCAATTTTATAACGTACCCGAGTACGTACGAACCACCGACGAGGAAGAACGAACTTAATTAACCTTCTTATGAATTATTTGCTCTTGCAGCGGTAGAGTTCGCCTATCCAGAGTTTTAATTATATAAAAGTTAGTCGGAAACAGATTTTCAAGGAAATAGCTTTAGAGTTTATTGTTCAGCCGATCCAAACAGAAAATGGGGTAACGTTCTTTGTTCTATTTTTTTGCCGTTTTTAAAGCGAATTTATTGATGTGGAAAAGTAGATTTTAATTAATATTATAATTGGATTTCAACAGGAACTATCACTGAACTTACCTTAGAAATGAAATATTTAGCGAATTGACTGCAGAAGAATACGGGTCCAGCGAGGATAATTATTTTGTTGTGTTTTTAATTACGTTTTAGGTACCTACATCATTTAAGGTATTATTTCATACTAGGTATATTAAAATCCTATGCAAGATAAAGCTATTACTGCGAGTGTTGCCAAGGACTAAAATACTTTTTAATACGTTGCAATCAAGTTTTTCCTGAATTCTATTTCTATGAAATAAGTGTAATATAACTTGTAGATTCTGGTAACTTTGACCAGAATCTACAAGTTATATCACACTCTCCTCATGATCCAACCATAATATTATGATTACTAAGAGAATTGCAGCATAAAACAAAAACTTTTGAAATTACCAGTTTCTACCGAATAACCGCCAAAACGTAACGCACGTCCACAGCGTTTATTAAATGTCGGTTTTTATTCCGAAACGTTGTTTGTTAGTCCGTCAGGGGGCAGAGTCGTATGCGCGGAATTCTGATGGCGTATAATTTGCATTGCAGATACGTAGAAACAACGCTATCTAGTCGAGTAGCACACACACGACAGGATTTAGCACTCACAGATTATAGTAGCAAATTACCATGAAATCTAAACAAGCTGGGCCGTTACCGTAAAATGGCTTAAAACTATTTGCATAATTGACTGCCGTGAAGCTGTTATTGTTGTTGAGTTTCCATAACAAAATCATAATTGGATGTCGATCTCGTGATGTTTTTTGTTCATAATGTCGGAATTTTCCTACCCAATTTTAGGTATATCTAACTATAATCCCAAGACAAATGAAATTTTCAATGAAGAGTGCACTGTAAATAGGTACATGTCCAACATCTTATTCACATGCAAAAAAATGTTGATGGCTGAAAGAAACAGCAGGGTCTTCCTTTAGGAATTTCTCAATAGCAGCCACGGAGTCTGGATTTGTCATTTGATGGATTTGGCAATAGACTTCCCCCTATTACATGGAATGTATACATAACTAGCGAAGGTTTGCTATTACACACTGGTACACCTCTGCTTAACCCTTTGGGGTTTATAGGCGTGATGTAAAAAAACAGCTTTATGGGTTACCGACTCCAACGATTGCTAAAAGATCTTTCTCATTAATATTCAGGAAGAACCGCATGTAATCAATATGGGCCAAGACCATTCAAGTGGTCACAGTTGATGGGTTAGCATAGCACTAGCGTTTGTATTTGAAAGTCTATCTGCGAATATATGCATATGTATGGCACTACCCTAGGAGCAAAATAACTGGACCGCATTCGATGGAAGAGATATCTATCGCTTCATTGGAGTCACGGACTCGGACGTTTGAATTATGTATTTTTCGGTAGGTACTTGTGGTTTCGGGATGCTGGCTTTCAAAGATTATAAATAGAGAGGTACCGTACTGTATGAACATGCGAGTTTTGTCAATATCATATTTTCAACTAACATAACTATTAGCGGAATGTGGATTATTTATTTATTTAACACTAATTATAGCAGCATTGCAGAATAATCCAATTCGATGCTATAAAACACAAAAAAGAACAATTAAATTAAAAGTAAAATAAAATTAAACTATAGCTATATTGTAGGTACCTACAGGAACAAAAAATACCAAATAGTAAAAAGTTACCTTTCGTGCATCATCAATCAAAACAAGCTCAAGAAAAAATCATCTAGTAAGGATGATGTTTTTCGTGGATGTACGATTAGGTACACTTCTGCCTAACCCGTCGGGGATTACACGCATGAAGTTATGTATGTATGTCTAAGAATTATGTTCAACCGAGGTGAGATTTATAACTGAGCAACAAAAACGCTACGCTTACAATATACTTATTATTTATTGAGACTTTGCGAATAATATTTGCCGCATTATCAATTAATTCAATGTTTAATCTCACTTAACTTAATTCATTTTCGTTTCGTCATTTTCATCCAGTTTTCTTCCTTAGCGAATGCAATCTCGGTATACAGAGATCGCGTAATAGGAGATTGACTTCAACTAATCATTATAACCAATCATAAAATAAAATATTTTAGTATACCTTTATTTCAGAGGATAAAGGTATACTAAAAATATTTTTATGTTTTTAACAGCAACAGGATAAAAAAGCTGACTGGTAGCGCCATCTGTTGCCGCCGTGACAGATTTATGAAGTGTATTTTCCCGAAAATTTCTTCTTTTTTTTTAGTTCACGCAATAATTTGATTTGAGAGAAAATAAATATTCTAAACACGTGTTTTAAGATTTTAACATTTATTTTTACAAGTTTTCAAGTTCAAGATGTTTTGTTCTTTAGTTTCTTCAAAAAAACGCAACACACAAAAGAAAACGTTACTAAGTGAACAGTGGGTAATCCAAATTCTAAGGATCACGTCCTCACATACTTTCATCTGAACAAATAAACCCTATAATTCTTTGTTGGGTGATGCCTCACGAAGGGAAAGTTATACGCAAACCTCATCTTCTTTATTGTTAGACGAAAGGCCACAAGGCCATAAGTCCATAAGGCCTCAGGATAAGGGAATACTTTTGAGAATACAACACGCACGCTACAAGTACGCATCTAATCATTTACCCTCCACTAAATAAGTGTAGGTCCTGTAATTCAGTCTTGCTCGCCTTCAACATAAATTGAGCCCTAAAAAGCCTTCGTTAGAATATAAATCCCAATGACACTCGTATATCAACTTACACTGGAAGCCTCTGAGACTCTGGGTGCCTCCGTTTCGGAAACTATAACCAAGTTACAACCACTTTTTATTGTGATCAGTAAAGAAAAACAACCAGCTACAAATTGCCACTGTTCGAGGAATGGCAATAAAACAATCGATACCTATGCTATGTTGTGTTTACCATTTCGAAATAATACGGGCAAAATTAGTAGGTACTGCTTAGGATAGTTCGATAAGTGTTTTTTTACTGCCCGTTCATAAAGCGAACAAAAGAGCCCCCAAACTTCTAGACTGAAAAATGAGCCGTTAGCCATTCGAACAACAAACAAGTTTTTCGCGATCGTTCAAAAGTTGTGAACTTCTCAAAATATTGAGCTTTATTCTTGGGCATAACAAGTGAAGTTGGGCCAGGTAGCCCGCAAGAACTTCAAACTTGGATATAAGAGCAATTTTGTAAATCGCTTCAACGAATACGCATGGGTCGTAACTTATGTAGAACTTCGCACGAAAACTGCTTTAATGCCCATTTAGCCAGAAATTGATCGCTTACGTTCGCGTTGAGGAGCTGAGATTCCAAATAAATAGGCCCAACGCAACTTGGTGTAAAAGAAAATCCATTACGGCTTAAGTGGTGGTAACAAGATCGACCCGAGGTCAATAAAGGGGATCCAAGCGTTTATGGTGCAATGACGAGGACCATTTGAATGAAAATACATTTCATGACCATCCTATCCGGCTGTAAGCAGTAAAATCATGTCGTTGCTATCTTTATTAGAGTAGTTATGTCCTAAAATGGTTATAGTGAGTACACACACTACATAACATCAGTCCTGTTATCCTCGAAGGGATAATCCTTCCTTCTGCCGAGGTGGTGGTAGAATCATTTCGCAAGTTATGTTTAAGTCCTGTTTAATAGGAAGCAAGCATAACATGGCCATCAATCGGGCACAAATCCAGACTCCGTGGCTACTACTGAGATATTCTTGATGTAAAAACCCAATAACATTTTGCCCGACCTGGGAATCGGACCCCGAACCTCATGCTCAACAGTCGTATTTGTGACCACTCGACTAACGAGGCAGTCACACGAACTACATAGCACAGAGAGTTATAATTTTGTTTTTTAACGTTTTGAACGTCAGAACGTTAGACGCATGGCGCACCTCCCACGCCAAGGCACAAAAATCCACAAAATCATTATTTTATATTATTTGACACTATTATATTTTTTTTTATATTTATTTTATATTCATTATAACGGTTTTTGTCGTCTATAGACGCCAGTGACGTATTGGACTAGTTTTCATTGGTCATCTATATATTGACTGTGGCGGTCAAAAGGTTAATTAAAACATGAATAATAATCTTTGAGGAAGACTACGCATTTATACTTTAAAGTACCTATATAGGTATATAAATCTTCCCTATGATCCTGTAATAAGTAATCACTAGCTTGGTCATGTATCATGAGGGTCTGGGTTTGATTACCAGGCATTGTTATTGGAATTTATGGCGACAGGTTCAGCCCGTGTCACATGGTAGATGTCACAGGGCCCACGATGCCCTAGCTGAGAGAGCGTTGGGTGGACAATAGCTTAAGTGATGACGAGTAATTCAGGTTTTTCTTCTATACTATACTGTGTATACTAAACATGCATACCCTGCGTTCAAATTAGGCTTCTGAAAAACCTTTTACGTAGATATATCTAGTTTACGACTAGATATTTCTACGTAAAAGGTAAACGAAATGAAGAATATCTCACGTATTACATTGAAATGAAGAATGATTTATTTGCCACCTACTTCAGAATCTTAATCAAAGTTGCTTGTTCGCTAACTAGGGATCGACGAAGATAGCTCGTATATCTTGAAGTATGGCGGGCGTAGCTAGTTTAAGTGCAGTCTTTGGAAGTGTATTTAAACGTTGATAATATGTCATTATTGGTTGGTTGTTATCATTTCTGCCGGAGCTGCGAGACTGTTCGAAAGAGATACCGCAACAAAAAGGGCTAAGAAGGAACATGGGTGGGTTTTAGTCAACAGAAGTCTGACACTCCCTTTCGCTCCGCCCATAGCTTAAGTTATAATATTAATTTGATGATTTCCTAAAAAGATGTTATCATTAACAACCAACCATAAATCAAATAGGCATAGAATCTAAGTTATTTTTTAATCAGTTGTTGGAAATTAAATTTTATCAGAATTTACTATTAATGTCAACACGAAAATGCTCAATCCACATAAGTTTATGAAAATGCAAATTGTAATGTAGGTAATGTACCGAATAATCAATTTACTAAAAAGTTAACAGAATATTATAGCTTTCGGGAGTAGATGCTATCATATCATATAACAATGTTGCCCAAAGTCTGCTGCATGTTTGAAAGGGAAAAAATGTGTGAGCCCTCTTAGACCATACGAATCTTTTGAACACTGGGAGAAACCAATAAAATATGAGACAAGCAAACTGAAAATGCTCAACACATAGGTACACCTCATTACACAAACAATCGCAACAAACATTTGCATACATTTACCGTAAAAATGATATATTTAAACAACGTTATATTAGCATATTGCGAGCGTTGGCTATAGAAATTAAATCTGAATGTAAATCCCGGTAATATTATTTAACGGCATGCGCTGGCCTAGCCTTTTTCCAGACAGTCCCTTTTTATGTTTTAACTTTAATGTGATACGACGGTCCAAGTCTACCATAATAAAAATAACCCAGGGGCTAAAAGGATAATTAAATTGTGAAAATGTTTTCCACGTTATTCGGGGAATTGCTTTAATTCAAGGAATACACAGTTTTACATTCTGGAGGAGCTCGTGGCTTAATAAGAACTGCCACTCAGGTCGATCTTTAGGTAAAGCTGTGCTTGCCTAGGTCGGTCTGAGGATGGGTGACCGCCCGACATACCGAGTTTCCTCCGTGCCTCGGAAAGCACGTTAAGCTGTTGGTCCCGGCTGCCATATATATAGATCTTTGGCAGTCGTTACAGGTAGTCAGTGACCTGAAATTCTGACAACCAGTCTTACCAAAGGGTATTGTATTACCTAGTATTAACTGGGTTGTGGAGGTCAGATAGGCAGTCGCTCCATGTAAAATACTGGTATTCAGCTGCATCCGGTTAGACTGGAAGCCGACCCCAATATAGTTGGGAAAAGGCTAGGCAGATGATGACACAGTTTTACATTCTAGATTGTTGTGTCTATGTAAATGCATTCGATATTCTCACTTAAAAATCAAATTTTATTAAAATATCTTACAACTAATTGTAAATGCGTTGCTCCTAAGTCAGAACCCAGTCTGACTTATTG
Organism: Diarsia dahlii; assembly: GCA_949775195.1. Lineage (NCBI taxonomy): Eukaryota > Metazoa > Arthropoda > Insecta > Lepidoptera > Noctuidae > Diarsia > Diarsia dahlii. The sequence goes on from OX459201.1 coordinate 11,382,636, forward strand.
AATCAGAAACGTAAATTACAGAAATACAGACTATTTTCAAACCCAAGTAAAAATAAAATATGGAAATTCAATTAGCTAAAAAAGTGCCAACAAACTGAACCTTACATTAAAATCTCTGCTTAAGCCGAGCTATAAAATTAAGCTCTCTCTAAGCCTTTATGAGCAGCCATGTATTTCTTAAAACAATTAATGTTGTTCCATAGCTACGTAATGTTGCGAGAAGTTTTCTGAAAGGCTTAACATGGCTGTTTCCTCTAAGGATTAGCCAAACTACTTTGTTACTGTTGCTTGTCTGAGATATTTGTTCGCACAATGTTGTTGCTTAATTAACACAAAGATGGAGAATTTCCTCTTTAAGAGTTGTTTTTACCTTAGCAGTGATATGGCCGTTGGACTGCCAGGAAAAAGAAAAACATCTTTAGGTAATCAGACTAGAGTGCCTGAATAATTACTCGATGGCATGTAAAGCTAAGTCTCATGTGGTATAGTATAAGTCATGGACGGCATAAAAACTGCAAAAGGTTACACTAATCGTATGAAAAAAGAATACCATGTCTGTAAAATAATCACACGTAGGTATTCAAAAGATGCCATGGTGAACCTAGTCGCTATGCCCACTATAAAGCTCAATGTTATTATACCTATGCAAAATCTTACCTGGCATCGGCTTGGTTGTATCAAACGGACCCAGGTGAAGTAACTATTAGATGGTAGGTCTTGCAAGTATAGCCTCCTCATGACTCGAGTAAAAAAATTTGCTTAAATCTACAGAATGGTAAACAAGAATTTTTTTAGCACCTTCAACAATACAAGTAATAAAAACAAACTTGTATCATAATTCAAAGGGACCAGTCTCTCTCTGAATAACAATGCGATGAAATTTATTACTCAATGAACAGTGGATTTATATTTCTCCAGGAAGATCCCAGGAGGGAACTTTCAAAACTGTCCGAAATGATTTGCGGACTCAGACAAAAGTTGGGTTCAAGAAAAATGCGTTTGTCTCGCGCTTGATTTTTTATTTACAGGCTTTAAATATTAACCTAATACAACTCACAAATGAAAACACTTCACATTTATTTTTAACCGACTTCAAAAAAGGAGGAGGTTCTATGTTCGTGTGTATGTATTTTTTTTTTATCCTGATTTTTACACTGTTAGTTTAAAAGTTACACACATCTTACCACTCCGAAGTGGCTATCTTTCAAAAGATTGACTTTGTGAAAAAATGGTTTCAGAAACCTCAATGTCATTTTTAAAGATCTATCTTTAGACACGTCACACGAATAGGTTTGATGAAAAAAGTTTTAGTTTCAGTTTCATATACATAAAAAAATAAATAAATAAAAACTTTTTATTTCAGACAAAGAGTCCATAGAATGTTAGTACAGTAAAACTTATGAAACTAGTGTTAGTAGTAAAAAACAAAACAAAAACAAAAAAGGTTAATTCATAATGTGGGTGTTAACCCAGTGCTTGACGTACCGCGTGTCCAGCCTATCCGCAATAACAGCCAGGATGCTGTTGGAGCTGGCGCGCAACCTGCCAAGTGCTGCGGCGCATCGTTTGCGGAGTACGGCGTGAAACCCGTCTACGTGTGCGTCCGCAAACATACCTGACGCACTGCACCAGCGCGGCAGCCCCAACAACGCCCTGAATGCATTGTTATATTGGACGCGCAGGGCGCTGAAAGATCTTTGCGTATAATGAGCCCACAGGCTGCACGTGTAAAGTGATGTGCAATGCGCTCTGAAAAGTGTTAATTTCACTTGCGCATTACAACGTTTAAACCTGTGGGCTATCATATTCGCTCTGATTGACAGCGCCCTACGCTCCCTGTCCATGTCCTCATCGTCGCGTAGGTGATCCGTGACTATGTGCCCAAGATATTTAAAACAGGTGACTAGTTTCATGGGTGTCCCATTCAAAGCCACGGGAGGAACCTGATCCGGTGTCTTGGTACCTGCTTTAAATATCATGAGCTCACTTTTCGTTACATTATATTTGAGGCCATGCTTAGCCGCGTACGTCTCACACACATGTACTAGCTTTCTAAGCCCACCAATCGTTGGGCTCAGCAGCACCATGTCGTCTGCATAACTCAGATTATTTACACAGATATTATCAATGTGGCAGCCGACATGCATGCTGCTGAGCTCAACGATTAGCGCATCAACATACAGATTAAACAAAACTGGGGATGACAACCCACCCTGTCTCACCCCACATTGTAGCGAGTATGGATCGGATAGAATGCCAGCCCACTTTACATAATTGACCTGACTCTGATACCAAAACTTTAGGATATTAATAGGTAGGTACCTATTTACGTGAATAACTTGTTTTAGTCGGGTCAAGGAAAGATTCGATAAGATCTTTGTTGTAAACCTTCTCTTTCGGATCATTATAATTGAGTGCTTCACAAACACGACACAAATGATAAGATTTACTTCCAAAGAATCCATGCTCATTGACTACTTTGAAATGATTCCTCCAGTTATGCATCGCCAGCAGTAGTTCAGTACTTTGTGATAAAGCTTTCATTTCATTAGCCAGTAATGTTATATTTGTGTTCGAGTCAGCATATAAATAAGAATTCGGTGGTAGTAAACTCTGGACGTCTTCAAATCTAGGACCAAAAATTATAGGTACAGATCCTTTCGCGTAAGCGTGGTAGAACACCTTCTCGGTCAGGTATTGAAAATCACTGGTATTTTCTAAGACTAAATAAAATAAATACTCCGCTATTTGGTCGCAGTCCGCTCTAAAATGTCCAGGGCAACTGAAATAAAATAAACTTGTACTTTAAAAACTTGCAAATGCAGACTAAATAAAATACTTAGTAGATAGATACAGTTACTATTTTAATTTAGTTAGTGACCTGCAAGCAGGGCAGCAACTTTTTTGCGGTGCCAGAAGACTTCCTCGTAGTACTAGTTACTACTTCAGACTACTGTCTAGACAATAGTCTATTCCTGGACCTGGATGTTGGGAAAAGAAGTATGCCACAAACTGGAAAGGAAATTCATGAATTGAACGGGGCGAGGGTCTTGGTTTTTTTACGGCCTGGACCACGAGGAAGGCAAAACAGAAAAACATAGATTTACAATAAAAAACAAACACAGAAGCACGGCAACTGTTATTGTTACATTATTACCTCTTTTTAAGTTCTGGTTTATCTGCACATCCTCCAAAAATATCAACTGCAACATATTTCCTCAACTCTTTTAAGAAGTTGTTTCTCTCTTGAGAACCACAATTCGACATTAGTACTGCGGCTATTTTGTCTTGCTTTTTCCTATCCCAGTTTGGTACTAATCCAGCAAGATCATTTAAGGTCTCGTACCCTTGATTTACAGGTTGTTTTAATGCCATCGTTCGACCATACGGGACAGGCACATCGGAATCGGTTCTGCAAAATCGAACTACCTATATTTGAATGGAAAAGATATAAAACCTGTAAAAAGCATTATCAGTTTGACTTCCTGCATGCTAAGATAAACTTGTCAAAACAATACAAAATAAAGTTGTAGTACTTACGTCAACTACAGGTTTAAAAAATGTCACCCTTTCGTCAAAACACGTGTGATGTTATGTTAATTATAAAGTATATTCGCCAAACAGCAGATATTATTAATAAAAAAAAAACAAATAAGAATATAAAATTGTTTACTAACCGATAAGTCATAGACCAGTTAAAAATATTATAAAAACTTTCCAATTTTGGCTTTATTTTCGCTAACGTAAAAGCATGTGTTGGAGACTCGTCGTTTAAAAATATCCACTTTTGTTTTGGGTTTCTATTGTCAACTTTAGGTACAAGGCCATGCTGCAAATGTACGATAACGGCGTCTGCTGTATCTATAAGACTGTCATTGCCATGAAAAATACAGTTGTTCACACTGCAATCTTGTAGTAAGTTATTTTCTTCGCGTCTATAATTAAAAGAAAAATATTCGTTGTTAAGAGACGTATATTATCTGTAAAAACAGTGTTTTAATTAGAAAGATTAAACATTTGTTGCTCCTAAAGTTTTAATGTTCTAATTTATTTATAGGTTTGATAGTATGGATGGTTCTCTTTTTTATTTTCAAGAAGCTTGGTGCATACAGTTGGTTGTTTTAATTGAAACCTTCTCGTCGCATATTCTGCAGAGCCTAAAGACTAAGGTCCTCATCAGTGGGTACAGTTGGTCTCTACATTATTCATGGTCGCTAAATGGGTTTATGCTTGGAGCCTCCGACGTAGCACCCAGAATAAGTAAGAAGAAGTGGCAGTGAACCAGCCATAAGCGCAAGCAGTTGCCCAGTGACAAATTCGGTCTAGTCTTACCCATTTTAAGGAAGGCACCCAATTACCAATCGCCAATACTATTCATTCCTCTTCTTAATGTTAATTTACTTAGCTGCTTTACAAACCAACATCTTATTATAAAGTACCGTCATTCATTGTTACAGACATATTTTATATACAAACATGGTCTGGCCAATGACGCACGTTATAGGAGTAGGAACCTATGAAGCAAGGTCTTATCCACAGATATTTATTAGATAGACCTAGATAACGCAAGAGCAACTGCTTCGCGTGCCTCTTTTCGTGCCTTAGCTTACGTACAAAAATGCCATTTTCGCGCTCATTTTTCATCGGTGTATATCACTTGTCGGACGTCGTCAGCGCCTGGTGCAAAAGGCAGGGGTTGGGGCGAAAACATGGGTGGTTTTTAGTCAGTAGAAGTCTGACACTCCCTTTTACTCTGCCCAAGAGCGTGAGGGGAGGAGGCACCGTACGCGGAGGCGTCTTTGAATCGATTTGATTTTCCGATTTATAGTGCTGGTGACGTCATAATAGGTAGTCAAAAAATGCCAAGCTTGGTTTTCATACAGATCGTGATACTTGCGTTATCTAGGTCTATCTATATCTGTGGTCTCATTAGAGTATGCGGTTTGAATTGCTAGTAACTGGAAGAATCATTTTAGAGAATCGTAATTATTATAAGGTGTTCCAAAAACACATACCCTGACTTTCCATAGTTGTAAACATGTCGATTCTTGAGCCAATCCCAGTATCTCCACACAAGGATAGTAAATTTTCGGTTTGCATTGCTATTAGGGTTTGGAATTTCCTCCTCGTTAAATAATATTTCACCTAGTTTCGAGCGGGTTCTTATCTGAAAGTAGGAAATACGTGGTTTCATTGTTACTTCAGTTCAACACTAGTAAAACATAGGCAGATGTAAGATACATTCTTTTATTTCTATGACTGAAACTTTGGCTTCAAACAAATGCAAAAGTTTAACGATCTGTTGGAAGAAGTAATTTTTTTTAAAACTAAAACGGAACAAATTGCGTATTATGCATATTTCGATAGAACAAATATAGATCTAATTATTTAATGTATTCGTTAAAACGCAGGGCATGGTCAATCGCCAGGTACAGACACATAAAAACAACACCTGTGGAATACCGAACGTGATGGCCCTGAGCACAACTCGGCTGTCACGTCCCTCGCGGTGGACCAACCACCGGCAGCTAATACACCTTACCTGCAGGTAATACGCTACCAGCTGCCTCAGGTAAACGGGCACATGATAGTAACGGAGTGCCTCCCCAAAGCATTCGAGCGGCTATTCGATAGCCACGGTAGCCTCAGTGTTTAGCATTTCACCAGATATACCCTAGATCAGCCGAATAAAAAACAAGATAGCTGCTAGTGGTAGGGTGTTGGTTTATGAGTATTGTTGTTATTGTTGTCTTCAAAAATTAGTATATACTCGTAATATATCGCCCTATAAGTATCGATAATTCTTACCCATTTTCCATTTAATTCGATTCGATCTAGTTTACTAATCTGACACCGCAAAACACAGTAGGCGTACTGTGGCGTAGTGTACCATTAATTATCGTTAGCCGTGACGAAAAGGTCATTCATATTATGGACTAGCAGTGCTCCACGACCTTTGACCGTGTGAAGCTATTACTTCCCTATTTGAGTCCGATTTTGTATACAACTTTTGGGGTTTTTAGTTTTTTTGCACGGAACCTTATTTTTTTATCTAAAATAAAAGAAGCATAAGTAACTCCTTACAACAATAGCTACCTGCTAGTAAAAGTTCCGACAAAATCGGTCCAGCCGTTTCGGAGATTAGCTGGAACAAACAGACATTCATTGACATTTTTTTTAAAAATTTTATTGTTATTTTTAATGAATATTTTGTTAAATTATTATAATTCATATTAAGTAATTATTACTAATAATGTTGGGACCAATGTGAATGTGGTATTTGTGTCTTTCTCAGCCTCATGTTGACTAATAAATGTATGCTTTATTGTTAAAACCAATGTTCGACACAAATGTAATTTGTTGAAGAATAAATAAATAAATAACACACAGACTCATGGACCGACGAATTAAATAAAAATATTTTTTGTTTTAAGAACCGTAATGATACATAACCTACTGTAAGACCACACATTACCAAAAAATATGCAAATAAATACTTTGACTTTGTAATTATATCGTTTCATTTCAGATGCATTCAGTAAGAAACTGTTATTTTGACATTACAAACAGACATTTTTTTTTTTATATATAGATATAAGACATTATGTATTGGTTACTACAAGTATATCGATAAACAACTATAGTTATCCTTTTCCTTATCAATATAAACTACTTCAAAGGCTCTGTGAATGATGATGATTAATTTATTTTAAAACCACGTTATAATAATATCAATGTATTCACACAGGGTATAATTATAATGAGACATGAAAATAGATTAAATTTGTGTTAAATGAAACCGGGAACACCGACGCAGGTAGGGAATTCCATTCCTTATTTGGCTGTGTGCATAATACAAGATAATTAGTATGTGGAACATCGACAAGGTATGAGTGACAACCCGCAGTACGTCTGGTCTACCGATAGAAGAAAGGAGATGGTGAAATGAGCTCGTGGAGCTCTTGGGCACACTCACCGAAGGCATGAATGAAACTCTTCCTTATTTCGTCACAATTTGTACCTATTCATTGCTGTGAGAATCTTACAGTTATTGCCGAAAATGGAACCCCTTTTTTTTTTTGGTGGGCGGTAAATCATCAATGACCCTCCCCCCCCCCCGCCCTTGGGCAGAGCAAGGGGAGTGTCAGACTTCTACTGACTTAAAACCAACCCATGTTCCTTCTTCGCCCTTGTGCCGAGGCCACGTCATCTCTTTCGGTAATCCGCAGCCCCGGCGGGCGTCGGCCCTTGCGGGCCCCTCCTTGCTGAACCCCTAACCGCTTCATTGCGATTTTATTCCAACGAAAGCAGGCTCTTGGATTCAATGAAGTTATTGATAGAAACATACCTACGAAAGGGCATTTAAGATTACAGAGGATTTTCTTCTTCGTGTTGGTTTTCTTTCGACTTACCAGGTCGTTGTACAAAGTTCACTCAAAAATTCACTGAACAACAACAACGATTATGTCTGCCTCGTTAGTCAAGTGATATCACAAGCACTACTGTTCAGCATGAGGTCCTGGGTACAATTTCCAGACCGGATAATGTGCTATGGTGTTCTTAATGATTTATTTCCGATAATCTGGGTTAACGTATCAAAATAGTCCTGGGCTATTTCCTTTTGGGTTCAAGTCATTTAGGTTAGCGTTATAAGTACATAATGGGGAAAATGTTCTATGCACACAGAGATTGTTATAACCAACAATGAGAGTAGTTTTTGTCTTCAGCTGTATTTGAGTCTGACTCTTCAAAACATTCTGTACATAACACTAAACAAACTTTCAAAATATCCAGCATACCAAAACCTTACATTCTTCGCTTATTAAGCATCCGTTTTCTACGCTTTCAGCGTTTATACTTGATGTTCTCATCACTCCTAGTTCAAAAATTTAATCCTACAAACATTTAATTTAACACAGTTGTATTAATAAAAAAACTAAAACCCGTCTACGACAAAAAAAACGACGCTGAAAAAGTATGAAACAAGATTTTCAGGATAGAACAAAAAGAAAAGCTGTAGTCACACGGTATTAAAGTGTTTAGGTTGGTACCTATAACGTGTGACTACGGCTTTTCTTTTTTTTTTACTATTGACTTTTTGTCCGTTAGAGGGCTTGATTTTTAATTTGAGCAATATTTTGGCAAACAATTTTGTCAAATGACACGGCGTATTTATCTCCATTTTTATTTTTTAAGCCTTACTTTTTGTCCGCTAGAGGGCGCCATATCGCTTTTTGTGACACGTCACGTAGCCTATGTTCAGCGGAAAATTAAGACAATTCTAACGATACCTCGTATGTCGAGTTCCGATAAGTAGATTAGAAGCTATGAGGGAACAGATGAAGATACTCACAAACAAACATACATACTTATATAGCCAGTCAAAATCACACCCTCCTTTGGCTTTGCCGTAGTCGGGTAAAAATTTAATATTTATAACAACGTAGAGCCCTGATACGCTCATGAATACTCACCAAATGAGTCCGAAGTCTAAAGAAACCTTCTACGGCTTCTCTATGCCATCTTAACATTAAATTTCTCCGATCCTGGTCTCGAAGGCGGGTCGACAGAAGAGTAACGTCGTAAAAATAAGATCCAAGAAAAGTTGACACGCATAATAAGCACATAAATAAGAAGAGTACAGCTTTCATTGAAGGTAGTTTTCTTCGCATTGCTATTGAAGAGATCATTTTAGACACAGATTAAAAAAAAAACAGTACCACTGTTCTCATTTATGATTATTTTAGAATAATTCTAGGTTTTTTTTATTATCCACAACAATTTAAAAGAAAACTAATATTACATCAATTTAACTTAAAGTCACTGTTTGGTTAAATTACTGAACTAATATCCCATGAAAACTAAACACACTGGTGCCTTGGGATAGCATTTAATTCGATACACTCACCAATTCTAATACTTCATTAAAGCAAGAATTTACCATTAAAACATTTACTGCATGGGTAAGTGTTTTACTTGGATATGAAATTGATGGCACCGCTTATCACACAACACTTAAACCACAAATGAAACGGAAACGTTTATCAATAACACCTTGCCAATAAATACATAATAGTACAAGTGCAGAGATTCACTCCGCAATATCATTTAAATAAATAGCGACTTTTGCGACGACACAATAAAGTTCAATTTAGGCTGCACAGCTTGCCGTTCATGTTACACGCACGCAAGGGCCAACGCCCGTCGGGGCAGCAGGTTGTTCGAAAGAGATACCGCGGCCTCGGCACACAGGGCTAAGAAGAAACATGGGTGGTTTTTAGTCAGTAGAAGTCTGACACTCCCTACCGCTCTGCCCAGACCGGAAGGAGTCATTTGATAATTTTCCATACCCTCCAAAAAACAAGGTCGCACGGCTTTCGTTACCTACAGTTACACTTCACCGTAACTTCCGACCACGTTAAGGTTTTCTTCTTTTAAATACATACATACTTATATAGACTCACGCCCTTGTCCCATGGATGCACCGGCGCGTCAGCGTCTGGTAACGTGAAGTATTCTTAACGAATTAGTCAGTCCAGCTCCAGACGGAGATGCTTGCTTGTGGTTTACTATGTTACACCTCCTTCGACCGTCCTCCCCTGAACGTCATAAAGTGCTGTTCTATCTATCTATATATCTATATATATATATAAAAGAAGAAAGTGACTGACTGACTGACTGACTCACTCACTGACCATCAACGCACAGCCCAAACCGCTGGGTCTACAGACTCCAAATTTGGCAAGTAGGTTCCTTATGAGGTCTAAGGGTGCACTAAGAAAGGATTTTTCAAAATTCATCCCCTAAGGGGGTGAAACGGGGCTCCAAAGTTTGTATGGGGAAACAAGATTAGTTAGACTGTTTTATTCGAAACTTCACAGAAGTGTTCCTATCGATAAATGAGTAGAAACGGGTTTCAGGTTTTTTCAGAATTCAACCCCTAAGAAGGGGAAATGGGGTGATAAATTCTAAAAATCAATGCACAGCCCAAACCGCTGAGTCTAGACATTCCAAATTTGGCACATAGGTTTAGGGGTGCACCAAGCAAGGATTTTTCAAAATTCACCCCCTTAGGGGTTGAAACGGGGGTCCAAAGTTTACATGGGGAAATAAGATTAGTTAGACTATTTTATTTGAAACTTCACAGGAGTACTCCTAACGATAAATTAGTTAACATTTGTGTTTCAGGTTTTTTCAGAATTCAACCCCTAAAGGGGGAAATGCAGTGACAAAGTCTGAAAACCAACATGATTATTGTTTGTATGGTGTATCGGGTGTATCACAAAAACAACGATTTTAAGATTTAATGTGGCGGACCTGAAATACCATCATCCCCTGTAAGTTGAGGTGCGATGGGGTTGAAATGTCTAAAAATCAACATGGGTGTCGATTCCGAGAATATCAGGAGTGCTGATTACGAATATGACATTTATTTTGAGATCCAGAAGACGGCGGATTCAACTATATGTATTATCTATTCTATACAGGGTTATTGTTGATTTGTTGTGATAACAATGATGATGATTGTGATTACGATGATAATGATTGTGTTTACGATAATGATAATTGTGATAATGAAGATGATGATTGTGATAGTGATTATGATGATGATGATTGTGATTACGATGATAATGGTTGTGATAACGATGATGGTGATTTTGATAGTGGTTGTGATTGTGATTAAGATAGTGATAGTGATTGGTATAGGGATAGTGATTGTGATTGTGATAGTGATAGTGATAGTGATAGTGATTGTGATTGGTATTGTTATAGTGATAGTGATTGTGATTGTGATTGTGATTGTGATTGTGATTGTGATTGTGATTGTGATAGTGATTGTGACAGTGATGGTGATTGTGATAATGATGCTGATTGTGATAGTGATAATGATTGTGATTCTCTTTATTTTGATATCCAGAAGATGGCTTTCTATGATTCGATTTCTAAACAGGGTTAAGGGAAAAAAACGGTTCAGCAAATCACGAGAAACAGCTTGGCACCTCTTATAAGTGCAGCTTCCTAGAACGCAGGGGTCTTGATATGCTGGATAGTAGTTTTACTTAATTCATCAACGATCAGATCAACCCCAGGGGGAGATGATAATAGATTTTGCTATTGTGTCTGCTGTCCATTCGTTGAAGGGTTATTGATAGGTTATTTTGTTGAACGTAGATACATGATTTAACATGATAGGTATGATTGGAATTGTATAGTGTGTGGTATATTCATTTTCACTTTAATTTCATTTTCTTTGTAACAAAATTTATTATTATTTATTCCAATATTATATAAGTACTAGTATTTGCGTGGCTGCGCGAGCTGCGCGCAGCTCGCGGGTCGTGAAGAGGGGGAGAGGGGGAGCTTTGAAAAATACCTACACCTACCTACACCTTCCTACTACCTACCTACACCTACCTACACCTACCTACTACCTACCTACTACCTACCTACACCTACCTACTACCTACCTACACCTACCTACTACCTACCTACACCTACCTACTACCTACCTACACCTACCTACACCTACCTACCTACCTACTACCTACCAATCACCTACCTACCACCTACCTACTACCTCCTACTACCACTAAAATACATTACCCTAAAGTTTGCTTGTCGTCGCCCCTGAGTAACGCTTCACCCACTCAACCTTCGTTACGCTAAGGAGGTCGCCGGCTCGCTTCGCTCGCCACCTCCCCCCTTCGCTCCACTCGGTCTCGCAGGTTCGCTCCACTCAGGACCTACCTACCACCGGAAAGCTATCATGACATTATCCCTACGCTACGGGGGTCGCCGGCTCGCTTCGCTCGCCCGCTCCCCCCTTCGCTTTACCGGTACCACCACAGGATAGGCTCCTTTCAATGAATCTGAAAAAAAAAATGTTCCAAGTCTCTTAACTTCCGAGATCCGCTTAAAGGGGGGAGAAGAGTGGAAAAGGGGTCGATTTTGAAAAATGGTTTTTACTTCCCCGAGCTTCCTCTATACGAATCCCTAAAAAAAACACGTAAAATCTCTTTATTTTTGAGATCCGCCTAAAGGGGGGGTGAAGGGGGGCAAGGGGGTCAAATTCAAAAAATGGTTTTTACTTTCCCAAGCCTCCTCTATACGAATCCCTAAAAAAAAAACACGTAAAATCTCTTTATTTTCGAGATCCGCCTAAAGGGGGGGTGAAGGGGGTCAAGGGGGTCAATATTGAAAAATGGTTTTTACTTCCCCGAGCCTCCTCTATACGAATCCCTAAAAAAACACACGTAATGTCTCTTTATTTCCGAGATCCGCCTAAAGGGGGTGTGAAGGGGGGCAAGGGGGTCAAATTTGAAAAATGGTTTTTACTTCCCCGAGCCTCATCTATACAAATCCCTAAAAAAACACACGTAATGTTTCTTTATTTCCGAGATCTGCCTAAAGTGGGGGTGAAGGGGGGCAAGGGGGACAAATTTGAAAAATGGTTTTTACTTCCCCGAGTCTCCTCTATACGAATCCCTAAAAAAACACACGGAATGTCTCTTTATTTCCGAGATCCGCCTAAAGGGGGGGTGAAGGGGGGCAAGGGGGTCAAATATGAAAAATGGTTTTTACTTCCCCGAGCCTCCTCTATACGAATCCCTAAAAAAAAGGACGTAATGTCTCTTTATTTCCGAGATCCGATAGGGAGGGGGGAGAAGGGGGGGGGAAAGGGGGGGTTTGGGACTTTTCCCATACTCACGAGAGTGACTTGTTTACGAATCTGTCAAAATATACCCACCTCCCCATCCACCATCTGGGAGAACAATTATGTCAATCAGTCAGTGAGTGGTAATTAAGCTTTATATAGTATAACTAGTATTTGCGTGGCTGCGCGAGCTGCGCGCAGCTCGCGGGGCGTGAAGGAGGGAGAGGGGGAGCTTTGAAAAATGATTTCGACTAACGCATTGCACCTCTCAATGAATCTGAAAAAAAAAATGTTCCAATGCAGCTCGCGGTACTACCTACCTACCTATATACACCTACCACCTACCTACTACCTACCTACACCTACCTACTACCTACCTACACCTACACCTACCTACACATACCTACTACCTACCTACACCTACCTACTACCTACCTACACCTACCTACTACCTACCTACACCTACCTACTACCTACCTACTACCTACCTACACCTACCTACTACCTACCTACACCTACCTACACCTACCTACCTACACCTACCTACCTACACCTACCTACCTACACCTACCTACCTACACCTACCTACACCTACCTACCTACACCTACCTACCTACTACTACCTACCTACTACTACCTACCTACACCTACCTACCTACACCTACCTACCTACATCTACCTACCTACACCTACCTACCTACCTACACCTACCTACCTACACCTACCTACCTACACCTACCTACCTACACCTACCTACCTACACCTACCTACCTACACCTACCTACCTACACCTACCTACCTACACCTACCTACCTACACCTACCTACCTACACCTACCTACCTACACCTACCTACCTACACCTACCTACCTACACCTACCTACCTACACCTACCTACCTACACCTACACCTACCTACACATACCTACTACCTACCACCTACCTACTACCTCCTACTACCACTAAAAAAACATTACCCTAAAGTTTGCTTGTCGTCGCCCCTGATTTACGCTTCACCCACTCAACCTTCGTTACGCTAAGGAGGTCGCCAGCTCGCTTCGCTCGCCACCTCCCCCCTTCGCTCCACTTGGTCTCGCCGGTTCGCTCCACTCAGGACCTACCTACCACCGGAAAGCTATCATGACATTATCCCTACGCTACGGGGGTCGCCGGCTCGCTTCGCTCGCCCGCTCCCCCCTTCGCTTTGCCGCTGTACCACCACCGGACAGGTTTTGACGCCTATTATAATATTTGTTCAAACACCTAATGGCTATCTCTAACCGTTATGAAGTTACAGCCCTTTTAATTTTAGGGGAGGTTGGGGAGGGGAGGGTATACAAATTTCAACGCCCCTCAAATAGATTTAGGTAAGAATCAAAAATTTTTTCAGGAGTAAAAAAGAGGTGAAGAGGGGGGGGGTGAAGGGGGGGAGAGGGGGGAGTTTCTAAAAATGATTTCGACTAACGCAATGCCCCTCTATATGAATCTGAAAAAAAATTCGTTCCAAGTCTCTTAAATTTCGAGATCCGCCTAAAAGGGGGGAGAAGGGGGGCAAGGGGGTCAAATTTGAAAAATGGTTTATACTTCCCCAAGCCTCTTCTATACGAATCCTTAAAAAAAAAACACGTAAAATCTCTTTATTTCCGAGATCCGCCTAAAGGGGGGGTGAAGGGGGGCAAGGGGGTCAAATTCGAAAAATGGTTTTTACTTCCCTGAGCCTCCTCTATACGAATCCCTAAAAAAAAACAAGTAAAATCCCTTTGTTTCCGAGATACGATAGGGAGGGGGGAGAAAGGGGGGGAAAAGGGGGGGTTTGGGACTTTTCCCATACTCACGAGAGTGACTTGTTTACGAATCTGTCAAAATATACCCACCTCCCCATCCACCATCTGGGAGAACAATTCTGTCAATAAGTCAGTGAGTCAGTGGTAATTTAGCTTTATATAGTATAACTAGTATTTGCGTGGCTGCGCGAGCTGCGCGCAGCTCGCGGGGCGTGAAGAGGGGGGGAGGGGGCGCTTTGAAAAATAATTTCGACTAACGCATTGCCCCTTTCAATGAATCTGATATACCTACCTATATACACCTACCACCTACCTACTACCTACCTACACCTACCTACTACTAACCTACTACCTACCTACACCTACCTACCACCAACCACCTACCTACACCTACCTACTACCTACCTACACCTACCTGCACCTACCTACACCTACCTACCACCTACCTACTACCCCTACACCTACCTACTACCTACCTATCACCTACCTACTACCTACTACTACCACTAAAAAAACATTACCCTAAAGTTTGCTTGTCGTCGCCCCTGAGTAACGCTTCACCCACTCAACCTTCGTTACGCTAAGGAGGTCGCCGGCTCGCTTCGCTCGCCACCTCCCCCCTTCGCTCCACTTGGTCTCGCAGGTTCGCTCCACTCAGGACCTACCTTCCACCGGAAAACTATCATGACATTATCCCTACGCTACGAGGGTCGCCGGCTCGCTTCGCTCGCCCGCTCCCCCCTTCGCTTTACCGGTACCACCACAGGATAGGCTCCTTTCAATGAATCTGAAAAAAAAAAACTTCCAAGTCTCTTAACTTCCGAGATCTGCCAAAGGGGGGGTGAAGGGGCAAGGGGGTCAAATTTTAAGAATGGATTTTACTTTCCCGAGCCTCCTCTATACGAATCCGTAAACAAAACTGAAAATAGAGGTGAAGAGGAGGGGGGGGGGTTGAAGGGGGGGGGGAGGGGAGCTTTGAAAAATGATTTCGATTAACTCATTGCCCCTTTCAATCAATGAATCTGAAACAAAAAATGTTCCAAGTCTCTTAACTTCCGAGATCCGAAAGGGGGGGGTGAAGGGGGGCAAGGGGGTCAAATTTTAAAAATGGTTTTTACTTCCCCATGCCTCCTCTATACGAAGCCCTAAAAAAAAATCACGTAAATTCTCTTTATTTCCGAGATCCGCTTAAAAGGGGGGAGAAGGGGGGCAAGGGGGGCCACTTTGAAAAATGCATTTTACTTTACCTTGCCCCCTCTATACGAATCCCTAAAAAAAAACAAGTAAAGTCTCTTTGTTTCCGAGATACGATAGGGAGGGGGGAGAAGGGGGGGGAAAAGGGGGGGTTTGGGACTTTTCTCATACTCACGAGAGTTACTTGTTTACGAATCTGTCAAAATATACCCACCTCCCCATCCACCATCTGGGAGAACAATTATGTCAATCAGTCAGTGAGTCAGTGGTAATTTAGCTTTATATAGTATAACTAGTATTTGCGTGGCTGCGCGAGCTGCGCGCAGCTCGCGGGGCGTGAAGAGGGGGAGAGGGGGAGCTTTGAAAAAAATTTCGACTAACGCATTGCTCCTTTCAATAAATCTGAAAAAAAAAATGTTTCAAGTCTCTTAACTTCCGAGATCCGCCTTACTCCCTACCTACACCTACCTACTACCTACCTACTACCTACCTACTACCTACCTACACCTACCTACTACCTACCTACTACCTACCTACTACCTACCTACACCTACCTACTACCTACCTACTACCTACCTACACCTACCTACTACCTACCTACACCTACCTACTACCTACCTACCACCTACCTATACCTACCTACTACTTACCTATACCTACCTACCTCCTACCTACTACATACCACCTACCTACACCTACCTACTACCTACCTACCTACACCTACCTACCTACCACCTACCTACTACCTACCTACTACCTCCTACTACCACAAAAAAAACATTACCCTAAAGTTTGCTTGTAGTCCTACCTCCTACCTACCTACTACCTACCTACCTACACCTACCTACTACCTACCTATCACCTACCTACTAATCCTACTACCACTAAAAAAACATTACCCTAAAGTTTGCTTGTCGTCGCCCCTGAGTTACGCTTCACCCACTCAACCTTCGTTACGCTAAGGAGGTCGCCGGCTCGCTTCGCTCGCCACCTCCCCCCTTCGCTCCACTCGGTCTCGCAGGTTCGCTCCACTCAGGACCTACCTACCACCGGAAAGCTATCATGACATTATCCCTACACTACGAGGGTCGCCGGCTCGCTTCGCTCGCCCGCTCCCCCCTTCGCTTTACCGCTGTACCACCACCAGACAGGTTTCGACGCCTACTATAATATTTGTTCAAACACCTAATGGCTATCTCTAACCGTTATGAAGTTACAGCCCTTTTAATTTTAGGGGAGGTTGGGGAGGGGAGGGCAGGGTATACAAATTTCAACGCCCCTCAATAGTTTTAGGTTTTAGGTAAGAATCAAAAAATTTTTCAGTAGTAAAAACAGAGGTGAAGAGGGGGGGGGTGAAGGGGGGGAGAGGGGGGAGTTTCTTGAAATGATTTCGACTAACGCAATGCCCCTCTATATGAATCTGAAAAAAAAATCGTTCCAAGTCTCTTAACTTCCGAGATCCGCCTGAAGGGGGGGTGAAGGGGGGCAAGGGGGTCAAATTTAAAAAATGGTTTTTACTTCCCCGAGCCTCCTCTATATGAATCTGAAAAAAAAATCGTTCCAAGTCTCTTAACTTTCGAGATCCGCCTAAATGGGGGGAGAAGGGGGAAAAGGGGGGCCACTTTGAAAAATGATTTTTACTTTACCGAGCCCCCTCTATACGAATCCCTAAAAAAAAACACGTAAAGTCTCTTTGTTTCTGAGATACGATAGGGAGGGGGGAGAAGGGGGGGGGAAAGGGGGGGTTTGGGACTTTTCCCATACTCACGAGAGTTACTTGTTTACGAATCTGTCAAAATATACCCACCTCCCCATCCACCATCTGGGAGAACAATTCTGTCAGTCAGTGAGTGAGTGGTAATTAAGCTTTATATAATATAACTAGTATTTGCGTGGCTGCGCGAGCTGCGCGCAGCTCGCGGGGCGTGAAGGGGGGAGAGGGGGTGCTTTGAAAAATGATTTCGACTAACGCATTGCCCCTTTCAATGAATCTGATATACCTACCTATATACACCTACCTACTACCTACCTACACCTACCTACTACCTACCTACACCTACCTACCTACTACCTACCTACACCTACCTACTACCTACCTACACCTACCTACACCTAACCTAACCTAACCTACCTACACCTACCTACTACCAACCTACTACCTACCTACTACCTACCTACACCTACCTACCTACACCTACCTACTACCTACCTACACCTACCTACACCTACCTACACCTACCTACACCTACCTACACCTACCTACTACCTACCTACACCTACCTACCCACACCTACCTATTACCTACCTACACCTACCTACTACCTACCTACACCTACCTACACCTACCTACACCTACCTACTACCTACCTACACCTACCTACCTACCAACTACCTTCTACTACCACTAAAAAAACATTACCCTAAAGATTGCTTGTCGTCGCCCCTGAGTTACGCTTCACCCACTCAACCTTCGTTACGCTAAGGAGGTCTCGCAGGTTCGCTCCACTCAGTACCTACCTACCACCGGAAAGCTATCATGACATTATCCCTACGCTTCGCTTTGCCGCTGTACCACCACCGGACAGGTTTCGACGCCTATTATAATATTTGTTCAAACACCTAATGGCTATCTCTAACCGTTATGAAGTAACAGGCCTTTTAATTTTAGGGGAGGTTGGGGAGGGGAGGGTATACAAATTTCAACGCCCCTCAAATAGATTAAGGTAAGAATCAAAAATTTTTGCAGGAGTAAAAAAGAGGTGAAGAGTGGGGGGGGGGGTGAAGGGGGGGAGAGGGGGGGAGTTTCTAAAAATGATTTCGACTAACGCAATGCCCCTCTATATGAATCTGAAAAAAAATTCGTTCCAAGTCTCTTAACTTTCGAGATCCGCCTAAAAGGGGGGAGAAGGGGGGCAAGGGGGTCAAATTTGAAAAATGGTTTATACTTCCCCAAGCCTCTTCTATACGAATCCCTAAAAAAAAACACGTAAAATCTCTTTATTTCCGAGATCCGCCTAAAGGGGGGAGAAGGGGGAAAAGGGGGGCCACTTTGAAAAATGATTTTTACTTTACCGAGCCCCCTCTATACGAATCCCTAAAAAAAAACACGTAAAGTCTCTTTGTTTCCGAGATACGATAGGGAGGGGGGAGAAGGGGGGGGAAAAGGGGGGGTTTGGGACTTTTCCCATACTCACGAGAGTTGGTTGTTTACGAATCTGTCAAAATATACCCACCTCCCCATCCACCATCTGGGAGAACAATTCTGTCAATAAGTCAGTCAGTGAGTGAGTGGTAATTTAGCTTTATATAGTATAAAATCGAGCTTTATATAGTATAATATACCTAGATAGACGATAAATACTTTTAGGGTATCTATGGATCGCAATAAAACCTTTTAGCTAAAAACGAAGGTACTTTTTCTAAGAACATATTAAAACGGTTCCATATTTTCCTTTTGAGGTATGGAACGAGACCCGCGTCATCCTAATAGGTACGTTATTAAAGTATTTGGTGCCATCACGATCGACGTCAATTGGTGCTTAGGCGACTGCGGGCAGCGCGACGGGACGGGAGGAGTAGTCATCGGGAAACTTTCTGCATCGGTGATTAGTACAATTCAAGGTGCTACACGAAGGTGGCCTGTTTGTTTTTTATAAATTTAGGCTTGCATTCTATTTGAAATGCAAAAAATCGTAAGTACTTACTTATAATTATAGGTTTTATTCGTTTTTATTTGTTAGATAACATGAAATATAATGTTGTTTATAAGGAAATACTATAACTTAATTACTTACTTATGATTATGATTACTTATTATTAGTCATGGATAAACACAGAAATGTGAAGGGCTATCCCTTCACATTTCTGTGTTTATCGACGGGACAAGGATAGAGCGTATTGATGATATAGTAGGTAAGTATAAGTCTGTCCTAAGAAACACTTTCACATTATATTATTTTATCATCATCATTTTTTACTATTTCTCTACATACTGTTAAAATATGGTAAACAGAAGCATGTAGTCTACGCGTGCGAAGCCGCGGGCAAAAGCTAGTCCATTATAAAAGTTGCGTCAACAGAAACGATTTTCAAAGAAGAACATCCGCACCGGGGTACACCTACCATCTCGCGGTCCTGATCCGGACCGCCGACCTGTTTGGTGTGGACCTTAAATAAACAGTAGGTACAATAAAGTGTTAGTTTTCATTGACCAGCCCATCAAATTTAAGATCTTTATATCAAACCGAAGGTGCATTCTGGGGCTGCGGGTTGTTTGAAAGAGATACCGCAGCCTCGGACACAAAGGGCTAAGAAGGAACATGGGTGGTTTTGGTCAATAGAAGTCTGACACTCCCTACCGTTCTACCTAGAGCGGGAGGAGTCATTTAATGATTTTCCACATTCCGAAAAACAAAATTGCCAGCACAGCGCTCTAGCTATTTAATACAGGCCTATTTAAAAATGATTTCCAGCACGAACGTACTGAAGCGAAGCGAAGTACGACATAGCGAATACGACGTGTGAAAGTGTTACTAAACTTTTCAAATTAATATTGATTAAAAATAGTAATAATGTTTACGAAATTGATTAATTAATTCGATTTACCCCAAAATCACCTTTTATGAGATAAACACCCTTGTACTAAATCGAAATAGTAGATTTTACAACAAGTCCACAAAACGACCCATAACCATCCGAGACTTTTAGCAGCCCGAGCCGAAGGCGAGGGCTGATAGTAATGTCGAGGATAAAAATGGTTTTGTGGACGAGTTATAAACTCTGCTTTTCACTTCGAATGCGAGGAAATAAAACAGTAGTATAACATATTTCTATAATTAAAATCCCTTTTTTTTAATCTTACGAAATTGATATTAGGCTTGCAGACCTATACAGCCTACTATTAAATTAATTTTGTAACAATAATTTTCATTAATTAATTAAATAGCTTACCGTACTTGAATTTAAATTATAATATCTTTTAGGTCTTATAAAACACATAAGGCAAATAAATTAAAGTAAATATTATAAAATAACAAATTCCATCTATGAACTTCTTATTGTGTTTGGCTGTATGGCTCATTTTCTTTGCCTTAAAAATTTCTTCAATTTCTTTTTTTTTTATTTTCTTTTTTTTTCTTAAAATTTTTGCCTGACGCTTGAGTGGATAAAGATACATTTATGAGTAGATACGTTAGTGCCCTTGTGCACAAAATTCGATTTTGTGCAGCACAAATAAGCACTTTCAGAGCATGAGAAGTGAAAACGTTATTTGTAATGTAGTCCATGACTTTTTTTTGTATTTTTCTTTTATACTTTTTTACATAGATGATAAGACAAGAATATTTTCCTAGTAATTTGTGCATCTGGCATAGTATTTTTTTTTTTTGTTGAAGTAATGGTACGGCATCAACTATGATAATAACTATTCAGTACAGTCGCCTGTAAGTAATTTTTGAATTGGTTTCAAATATTTTAATCTGGAATATCTCTTTAAAAAAAATCTAACTAACTCAAAAACTACTGATTTTCGGGGGAACGATAATTTTAACCCTACTATAAGTAACGTCCTTCAAGGAATACGTCGAGTTACCAGTAACACAGTATAAAAAAAATAGAAAATAAATAGGAATAAAGTAAGTACCTACACGGGGATTTGTTAACCTTGCGGACCGCAACATTCAAACTATGTTAAAAAACGAACCCTAAATGAAAGTAATTGGTGACCCCTGCTGGAACCTATTCGAGAATTCTTAACTTGTTTCTAGGATAATGAAATGAATGGAGTGGTGAAACATAATTTATCTACCCAAATATCATAAACCCTCTCTAATGCGTTCAAAAACCATAGGCAATGACCAGCATTACCAACCAGCAGAAATAAACAGAACTGTAATGAGCTCATAACCTACTGAAAACAGTAGGTTATGAAGTTTAAATTTGGAACAGGTGTCAAATTCAAGTGAGTCATGAGTGTGCTATCCTAGTATCTACATTAAAACAGATACCTATCGATACGAAACCCCAATTCAGTATGATTTTAATTCTAAATCGCACGACATTTTGATCTCGAGTGACACAAGAATAGTGACTTTGTTCGTTTGCTTGATTTAAAAAAAATACAGATATCCGAAACGCCGCCATTTCGAGCTGTCATTTGTTCGTTAGCTTTTTATTTCCAGTTACGAGTAGAAAATTTTTCTGATAAGTTCTTTATTTCTGTCGAAAATGAGTGATAGTGACTCAGAAATTGACATGAACACTCCGCCAGATATCGCAAATGCAGCGACGAATGCAACTAATAACCTGTTTATTTTTTATTGCATTACACTGGTAACAATGCTGGTCATTTCCTTATGGTTCCTGAACCCATCATAGAGCGCTTATGATATTTGGGTAGATAAATTAGTGTATGCAACTATATATAATTAGGCATTACAACACTCGTGTGATGCTATTAAGAAACTCGCCTTTGGCTCGTTTCTTAAACCCACACTTGTGTTGTAATGCCCTTCATTATGCACAGTTGCATAAACTACTATTCCTACATAATTATTATTTCTGCATCATCGGAAAATAGGGAGTCGCTAGTTAGGTGCATACCTATGTCAGTTGATAACTAAACGATGCAAATAACGAAAATAAAAACTTACACTAATAAATTATGCGGAAAGTCTAGACACTGCATAATGTGAACAAATAGATGCTGAAAAACGAATGTCATGTAAGTAAGAACTATGCTAATTATTCGGTAGTTGTTGTTACACTTTTCTATTCAAGAAATGAAGAGTTGGTATCTCTTGTTTCCGTCATCCCTAACTACCTACGTGATAATAAGCCAAACTTTTTTTAATAGGACAAGCCCGCCGCCGCCCTATTAAAAAAAACTGCAACTTCTGAAAGTCAGAATAAACTGCAGTGTCAACCACCAGAAAAGCGCCGAGACAATGAAGTTCGACAAAGTCCAGAGAAACAATTTAACTGTCTTGGATACCGCAATGACAATAATCAGAAAAACATGTCGGAGACGCAGGCAAATGTTTCTGAACTACAAGATCCATAAAGTAGGTAAATAACTGAATGGAATGTAACAACACTTTATTATTTTGGGTGTTCGGAAATCATCAAATTACCTACTCCTCCCGCTCTGGGAAGAGCGGTAGGAAGTTTCAGACTTATATTGACTAAAAACCACCCATGTTCCTTCTTAGCCCTTTGTGCCGAGGCTGCGGTATCTCTTTCGAGCAACCCGCCGCCCCGACGGGAATGTAACAGCACTAGCGTTCGTATGTGAACGTGTATCTGTGAATACATGCACACGTATAGAACTACCCGAAGCAAAATAACTGAACCGTATTCTATGGAAGAGGTTATCTATCGCTTCATCGGAACTACCGGTAGCCTACCTAATAGAGCAAAATCCTAAAGTTCGTTTATGGGCCTTTACAACCACTTTGTTCCCCAACCACTATTAATATGCCCCGTTTTTAGGGTTCCGTAGTCAACTAGGGACCCTTATAGTTTCGCCATATCTGTCTGTCCGTCCGTCTGTCCTCGCTTAATCTCTGTGACCGTTAGCACTAGAAATCTGAAATTTGGTACCAATATGTGTATCAATCACGCCGACAAAATGGTAAAATAAAAATTGGAAAAAAATGTTTTATTAGGGTTTTTATTTCAACCCAAACGTGTGATATATTGTTGGAAACTTGGAAAGGTATTTAAAAATGAATAGGGGTTTACTAAAATCATTTTTTGATAATGTCAATAATTTCGGAAATAATCGCTCCAAAAGTAAAAAACAATGCGTCCCCCCCCCTCTAACTTTTGAACCATAAATTTAGAAAATATGAAAAAAATCTGAAAAGTAGAACTAAGGACTTTCTAGGAAAATTATTTTGAACTTGGATGGAAACAACAGATGGAAACAGCAGTTAACCAATATAATTTGGTCCCTGAATCGTATGAGCGCCTATACAATCCAGAGGTCAAGTTTCATTGGTCCTTTGAAGAAATTTTATAAATTATAGCATACCGTTTTGGTACGGAACCCTTCATGTGCGAGTCCGACTTGCACTTGGCCAGTTTTGACAGTTGCCAGGCGCCAGAATCAATTAATTATGATACTTAGTATGGTACATTATAATGTAGTTCTTATACAATCATTTATCAATATAAAGAACTATCGATTTAACGTTTTATTCATTCGATTTCAAGTAGGGAACCCGTATTTCCGAAGTTAGCTCTTCGGCTAAAATACTCAAGCGTGTAATATAACTTACGCAACGTTATTCAGTCTTTCAAAAACAAAGACAGTCTGCGAACATTTTCTGTGGTCGACAAGCGTCTTTACTCAGGTGGGAATCTTCAGATGTACCTACCGCAGCTGTACCTACCTACGTTCTTAGGTACTAACACCTCACCTTCTTTCACACTAAGCTGATTATTTGCTCAACAAAAAGCTTTGTTTACCATTCCTTTGGTTGTTACCTTTGCCTATTGCGGGACTTTTAAGTATTTAAGTATTTGTAAGGAGATTACTGACTGAGTGTTCAAGTTTTCTGTACTAAACTTATTCAGCGCCTACAAGTTAGATTTTGGTAGCACATAAAAGCTTAGAAGGATAGAAAAAGTACTAATTAAACACGCACAAGTAAAAACAATAAGGTAATAAAAATAAACTTATTAAAAGACATAAATTAGATTAAACTGGTCTTATACGAAGTCATTAAGGCTATATTATGGGTACCTACATATTATTAAATCCATATATCTCTCAGGGAACTCAACTCAAGCAAATTATGATTAGTCCTGAAAAGAAACATCTAATAGATGGCAGCATATGCAATCATTATGAAATTAACAATCATTGAAACCAAAGGATAAAGTAGTTCAAAGTAGTCATCTGCTAATTATTTTATTAAGTGCTCTTTGCAATCGATGAAGTTTAAACGGCAGCCACAGAATACACAAAAGTACAAGTACAGAAGATTCACTGCGCAATAAACAATAATATCTATATATATATAAAAGAAGAAAGTGACTGACTGACTGACTCACTCACTGACCATCAACGCACAGCCCAAACCGCTGGGTCGACAGACTCCAAATTTGGCAAGTAGGTTCCTTATGAGGTCTAAGGGTGCACTAAGAAAGGATTTTTCAAAATTCATCCCCTAAGGGGGTGAAACGGGGCTCCAAAGTTTGTATGGGGAAACAAGATTAGTTAGACTGTTTTATTCGAAACTTCACAGAAGTGTTCCTATTGAAAAATGAGTAGAAACGGGTTTCAGGTTTTTTCAGAATTCAACCCCTAAGAAGGGGAAATGGGGTGATAAATTCTAAAAATCAATGCACAGCCCAAACCGCTGAGTCTAGACATTCCAAATTTGGCACATAGGTTTAGGGGTGCACCAAGCAAAGATTTTTCAAAATTCACCCCCTTAGGGGTTGAAACGGGGGTCCAAAGTTTGTATGGAGAAATAAGATAGACTGTTTTATTCGAAATTTTACAGGAGTACTCCTATCGATAAATGAGTAGAAATGGGTTTCAGGTTTTTTCAGAATTCAACCCCTAAAGGGGGAAATGCAGTGACAAAGTCTGAAAACCAACATGGTTATTGTTTGTATGGTGTATTATAGGGTGTATCACAAAAACAACGATTTTAAGATTTAATGTGGCGGACCTGAAATACCATCATCCCCTGTAAGTTGAGGTGCGATGGGGTTGAAATGTCTAAAAATCAATATGGGTGTCGATTCCGAGAATATCAGGAGTGCTGATTACGAATATGACATTTATTTTGAGATCCAGAAGACGGCGGATTCAACTATATGTATTATCTTTCTATTCTATACAGGGTTATTGTTGATTTGTTGTGAAAACAATGATGATGATTGTGATGATAATGATGATGATTGTGATTACGATGATAATGATTGTGTTTACGATGATGATAATTGTGATAATGAAGATGATGATTGTGATAGTGATTATGATGATTGTGATTACGATGATAATGGTTGTGATAACGATGATGGTGATTTAGATAGTGGTTGTGGTAGTGATAGTGATTGTGATTAAGATAGTGATAGTGATTGGTATAGGGATAGTGATTGTGATTAAGATAGTGATAGTGATTGGTATAGGGATAGTGATTGTGATAGTGATAGTGATAGTGATAGTGATAGTGATAGTGATAGTGATAGTGATAGTGATAGTGATTGTTATTGTTATAGTAATAGTGATTGTGATTGTGATTGTGACAGTGATGGTTATTGTGATTGTGATAGTGACAGAACAGAAGCATGTAGTCTACGCGTGCAAAGCCGCGGGCAAAAGCTATATATCTATAAATGCGAAAGGTCACTCACTCACTCATCACGAAATCTCGAAAACCGCTGGACGTTCAAAGATGATTTTTGGCAGGGAGGTAGTTTATGGTTAGTAGACGTCCGCTAAGAAGGGATTTTGCGACAGGGCCGGATTAGGGTGGTCTAAGGGCCCTCGCAAGTTTGTATGAAACTCCTTCATTTTTTGTGCTACAATCTAGATTTTTGGCAGAGACGTAGTTTATAGTCAGTAGACATCCGTTATAAAATAGTTTTGCGACAGGGCCGGATTAGGGTGGTCTATGAGCCCTCGCAAGTTTGTATGAACGTCCTTAATTTTTTGCGCAACAGTCTTGATTTTGGGCAGGGACGTAGTTTGTATTAGTTAGTAGACGTCTGCTATGAACGGATTTAGCGACAGGGCCGGTTAAGGGAGGTCTAAAGGCTCTCACAAGTTTTTCTGAAAGTCCTTCATTTTTTGCGCAACAGTCTTGAATTTTGGCGGGGACGTAGTTTATGGTGAGTAGAAGTTTGCTACGAACAGATTTTGGTCCAGGGTCGGATTAGGGAGTTCTAAAGACTCTCGCGAGTTTCTATGTAAGTTGATTTTTGTACTTCCGGCCTGAAATTTAGCAATATATAACTATTAGCGAACAATTTTTTTTGTGACGACCTGCAGTAAGGGCTCTTGCAAGTATGTCAATGAAATCCTTGGCTTTTTGGAGCCAAAGATTGGTAGAGAGATAAAATATAGTTAAGACATATATTATGTATGTGTGGAAACATATTTTATGACAGGGCCAGTTTAAGGGAATATATTCGCTTCGATTGGCATTTGTCATTCGATTTGGCATAGTACATCCCAGAGGCAGTCCCACCCCACACATAGATACACGTCAAAATTTCCTCGCGAACGAAGTCGCGGGCAACAGCTAGTATTTAAATAAATGGTGACGTTTCACGCTACACAATAAAATACAATAGCGCTATAGCCAATGACTAATAAAAAGTATGGACTGGAAATACCTACAGAAAAAAGGTGCATACCTACGGAGCATAAAATGGCTGCCAATGCTAGGGTTGTGGCAATCATGAAACATAGTACTACTGTAACGAGTATCGATACTAGTATTACGAGTATTATTAGATATCACGGTTGAATTAAAATGAACAGTCCGTTGTAAAGTTGTAACAGAAAAATATGAGTAAATTTACTTACCTACAACCACTTTGAATAAAAAAAATTCTCAGGTATCGGATACCTGAGAATAAAATTTATTCAAAGTGGTTTTTCTGAATACAATAAATAAAGAATACTTTTTACCCGACTACGGAAAAGCCAAAAGGAAGGGTAATGATTTTGGCAGTGTATGTATTATGTTTGTATGTTCCGGCATAGCGCCTAAACTACTGAACACTTGTTCTCCCCACCACTGCGATATTTTTTTTTTGTTCTAGACCATACCTAGGAACCCCCTAGTTACGGAGATATTGGTCAAAGTTCCAAATATTTCACAGTTGTTTTTGTAAATACTAGTTTTTCAGGTTATAACTTTACTTAAATTACCTCCATCACCCGTTTACTATTCATAGCATCCACTAGCCCAATGTGTTGCTACATTGAGTTTTACCGTAAAATATGATATATGACCCCAATAAAAAATCGTTTCCCAGCAAAAAAATCGCGTAGGGGGGTACTTAGTTTGATGTTTCTGTACATCAAACTAAGTACCACCCTTGCTTGGTTGACGGCTGTGTTATGGGTTAATTTACACCCTGTATACGTTTAGATTGCGGTCAAACAGTTGTCGCGGTTAAGTCTTTGTTATTTACTCGTATTATATAACAAACCAACATTAAATTAGAATGTAACTAAAACTCAACTACGAATTAAATCGCAAACTAATAAGATCCTAGTGAAGAACAAATCTTCTAATAGTAAGAAGATTGTTTCTATTATGATTAACATACTGACTGGCGGAGTAAAATAAAAGGGGACTTTGTTTCTTGTCGCCAAAATTTGTATTCGTTACCAAGTTGTATCACATAGTAAATAGATCTATCGCCACGAAATATTTTCGTTCTTTGATAAACAAAAAGTGTTCAAAGATATGAATGATCAAATTAATGTTAATATAATAATGTGTAAAATAAGAGATGGATCACCAATAAAATTGTAGTGCAATAATAGGGTTTGTCAAACCCTATTATTCTACTGACTAAAAACCACCCATGTTCCTTCTTCGCTCTTGTGCCAAGGCCGCGTTATCTCTTTCGATAATCCTCAGGGCGGTCCCGCGCCCTGACCGGACCTGGCACGGTCACTCGAACAGATA
Source organism: Diarsia dahlii (assembly GCA_949775195.1). Taxonomy (NCBI): domain Eukaryota; kingdom Metazoa; phylum Arthropoda; class Insecta; order Lepidoptera; family Noctuidae; genus Diarsia; species Diarsia dahlii. Next base: position 11,410,932 of record OX459201.1, read on the forward strand.
TCGTTTCAGCGCAGCGAAGGAACTAGTATCGGAAACTATTACGCAACGGTACAACACTATCCATGTTTGTAAACAAACGAATCAAATGATGAAATAACAAAAAGGTCTCTGGGACGGAAATAAACCCAATTATTAACACTTTAGCAATAAATTAATGATCACTTAGCATTTTTTCATCGAAAATGTATTACTCCTAGATACTATTGCATGAAAACGACTACTAACCTATGCAAAGTCAATTGAGGTTGATTTTCAGTCCTTCTTGCACCACACTTCACAATACAACACGCAGGCATATTGAATTGCTGTTTCCTAACATATACACGCAGTTTAAGAGATAATCTCGTCGTAATTTTCTCACAAATCGCAATTTAACAAAAAGTAAACAACTATTTGACAGCACAACTACCACGAAACTCGTCGCCATCTTGTATCACAATATGTCGAAAACGGCACCCTACCTACTATTCTGTGACTCGCATATCCAAATGTTGCCATTGTGAGAAACAACTGAAATATTGTTGTCTCTTTCATCAAATACGATTACTGCATTAGAAAGAACGAACCAAAACTATATTTTACATTCTGTCTCCTATTTCACTCATATTTGTATAAGCAAGTGTGTATATAGAACATCGCGGCGCCTCCATAGGATCCTATCTCAATGGCTATAGCTCGTCGTCGATGACGACAGGTCGTGTCGAGGGCGCGTTCGTGTCCACGCTCGCCCCAAAGAGATGTCAGCTACATGAAAGAGCCTGTTTTTGAAAAATAAATATAATATCTTAAATCATATAAATGCCACCTAGTATCTAAGTCGACTCCTAGATGGCGTTGTAAAACTAGTCTCAGGCAATTAGTGAGTCTTTGATGCTGCATGAAAAATACCCAGCTCAATAACCAGACTTAGGGTGGCATTGTATCCTCACCGAACACGGATGTTTCGGGAGGTACCTGTACCGAATCAGGCGGGAGGAAACGCCCGGATGCTTCCACTGCGAGGATCGACCGGAGGACATGGTGGAGCACACTGTGGAGGTGTGCCCTGCTTGGGCAGAGCCCCGCCGTGTTCTCGTAGCGGCGATCGGCTCTCGCGTCCGGCCCTGGTGCAAGCCATGGTCCGGGGCGAGGTAGAATGGGACGCCGTCGCCTCCTTCTGCGAAGCAGTGATGCTAGCGAAGGAGGTGGCGGAACGAGAGAGGGAGAGAACCTCTCGTCGTCCCAGCCGCCGCGGAAGGCGCTCCGGGCGTCGGGGGCTACGTGATGGCTTCCGGCCACCGTAGACGCGGGCCTGCGGACGGTGAGTAATGGGCTAGCTCGCCGTCCGGCCGTCGTCATGACGGCAACAGACCGTGTTGGCGGCGCGTTCGTGTTCCACGCGTGCCTCAAGGAGATGTCAGCAAGGAGGGGCCCGCAAGGGCCAACGCCCGTCGGGGCTGCGGATTATCGAAAGAGATGACGTGGCCTCGGCACAAGGGCGACTGAAGAAGGAACATGGGTTGGTTTTTAGTCAGATGATTTTCCACCCACCAAAAAAAGAAAAACAGGGTGGCATTGTATATGTTTTATTTTGTAGGGTTTTTTCGTTGGATGGGGATTGGGTTGGTTTGGTTGCCATCTGTAACATAATTATAACACTATACTATTAGAATTAGGTCTAGGTACAATATTATCGTTTGGGCACTCTATAATTTATCATTATCAGTAGGTATCAACACAGTTTTAAAATCACATTTCTCCGTCCAAGTTTATTTCTAACAAACATCTCTCGAACAAAGCAATACCAAACACTTCCGTAACTCGATCACTGGACAAGAAATTTATCGCCAAGAATAAAATTCATTGTATTCAAAAATCGTTCTCCGTACCTAACATAAATCTCGGGATTAAAAAGCTGAAAACGGCAAGGGGATTGGGTCAGCTATATATTATCATGGCGCAGGTTGATCGCCTATCGAGAAACAGGAATAAACTGTAGAAGCTGTTAGGTGGCGCCATCTGTTGCCATCGTTACTGATTTACTAACTGCCGCACTCAAAGAGCTTTAATGATTACTGAGGCCATCACTTAGTAAAGGTTTTGACATTTTTGTCATACAAAAGTATATCAAATCTTTAGTAAGTGGCGGCAAGTAGCGATGGGCGATTGTGAATGACATTATTCGAATAATTCGATTGTTCAAGTCATTCAAACTATTCGAATAACCTTACCATTCATTCGAATTTGAAAACGAATGAAAAGTAACTAAGAATGTATTGCGTTGTCTCGTTCCTTCCGATTCAAATTTCATTATTACTAGTTCATATTCGAATATTCGTAACTTTATTTAAAAGTAAACTCTTTGTACTGAGAATAATACTCAATTTCGTGTGGCAAATTGAATCATTATACCATCGAATTGAATGAATATTACTAGCTTGTATTCGAATATTCATAGATTTGATACCAACTAAAAGTAAGTAGTCTTTATTACAAGGGGAAAAAACTCAATTTTGTATGGCAAACTGAATGAATGAACTAGCGGTTCGTTAATCAGTTACTTGTTACTACGAATATCAATTTAAATTAGACTTTATTGTATGTATATAGAGCCCAATTTTGTATAGCACGGGTAAAGCAAATGAATGAACTAGTGGTTTTATTCGATTTTGAGAACTAGCGATCGATTGTTTTTGTATTCGATTGTTAATATTAGTAGTATCAAACCATTCGATTGTTGGAATCAGTAACAATCGCCCATCGCTAGCGGCAAGTAATCATTAAATATCTCTGAGTACCGCAGTTAAAGTGTCGTCTCCCGAAAATGTCTTTTTTACCCGACTACGGCAAAGCCAAAGGAGGGTTACGATTTTTTAGCTGTTTAAGTGCATGCAATAATTTGTGTTGAGACAAAAAATCTGAAACACAGTAATTAAAAGTAAATTGACGTACGCTTGAACGTCCCGGGTGACTAGAGCAACCCGGAAAAAAATATGCTCAAACGTCCGGGTATCAAAAAATATCTGTTTATAGCGAGAAATGCAGGAAATCGATACATATAATATACTATATACCGACTCATAACGAAAACGCACACAAAAAATGTTTAAGTTGACACTAAGAGTAAAATTTGGGTAAAATTGTTGGATTTAACAGATTTTTACGTAGCTTTTTGTAACATATCGCAATGTTACTTATATATTATTAAAATAGATTATATAAGCTATTTTTTGATACCAATACATCATTACTTGGAACGTACAGTATTAGCACAATAAATCAAAACAAATACCCATTCCCGTGTCCCGCCAACTTAAAAATTTGGAACGCAAATTATAAACACGTGAAATAATAGCTATTTTCCGCACATGGGTACACTCGCGCACGAAAGTACTATGCCTATTGTTTTATTTTCGAACTAGCTTTTCGTTTCCGGCTTCGTATATTGCATATTAGTTGGTTGACATCAAAAATATATTAAATAAACACACATTTTGTGTGTGTGTTGTAAAGCTCAATTAAAAACACAATTCTTCTCACTGTAGTTCCATGCATTGTTTTAAATTATCAATAATATTATTATCGACCTCTCTCTTCATAAAACAATTTACGTCATAAATATTTTTTCTCAATTGTTATGTAAAACCATTTCGTAAAACTTTTGTGCGCGATGGTATTTTGAGAATGAACGTGACGCAGCCAGACTGACGGACCAAGAGCGTACCGCTAAAAATGCGCCAAAAATGCGATACGCTATTAGTTGGTCCGTATAGCCCCCCCCCCCCCCGGCCCTCTCTCATACCACCAAATAGACCCAAAAATCGCCTACTGCGCAGCTTGGCCCCCCAGCGTTCTTTTTATTTGGCGCGAGGTATAACTGCGCCTGTGACCATTTTACGCATTTAAACGCAATTCATATTATGATCTGTTAAAGTGACCATTTTAGACCCCTTGAAGTTGCCAATATCATTTTCACTTCTCTCGCTCTAAAATTCGTCTTTATGTCGTGCGTAGGCGACATAAAGTCGCGTTTTATGCTCTAGAGCATAAAGTAAAATCTTCGTCGAAGACCAAGGTAATCAGCACAGGTAATCGGCCCAACAGCCACAGGAACAACTTCAACTTCATTTATTAACCTCTATAATTTAATTCGTTTCGCTAGTATTCTAAGAACAAGGGATTACTGCTTTTCATTACGAATACAAAGAAAGTTGATGGGAATAGGCTTCCCCCAATTACCTAAATCGCTTGATGGCTATAGGCTTGCTCTTAATTAGGTTGGTTGATGGCAATAGGCTTGCTCCTAATTACATTGATTGATGTCAATAGGCTTGCTCTCAATTACCTAAATCAGTGGATGGCAATAGGTTTGCTCCTAATTACATCGGATGATGGCAATAGGCTTGCTCCTAATAAGATTGGTTGATGGCAATAGGCTTTTCCTAATTACATCGGTTGATGGCAATAGGCTTGTCCCTAATTACATCAGTTGATGGCAATAGGCCTGCTCCTAATTACATTGGTTGATGGCAATAGGCTTGGTCCCAATTACGTCAGTTGATGGCAATAGGCTTGCTCCTAATTACATTGGTTGATGGCAATAGGCTTGCTCCTAATTACATTGGTTAATGGCAATAGGCTTGCTCAAAATGTTTTTATAACTGAGCAGTATGAGTAACGACATAAGTCAGGTGTTATGTCAAGTTTCCTACTGAAAAAAAAAAAGTTAATTGGCGGGAACCATAATTATATTTACAAGTTGCTGTTGCATTTCCTCGCAATCAAAGTGAAAAGTAGAGTGTAAAACTCGTCCATAAAACCCATTTTACTCTCTACTTTATATCCATCCTCGCTCGCAAGCTCGCATCGGATGGATAAACGTCTCGCGCAAAATGGTACGTTTTATGCACTTGGTGTACAATCTACTATTTAACTCTCTGATCTAAATAGACGGATGAATTAATGCTCTTTACAAGATACTGCATTACTGCACTTAAATCACCGCATTTATTAAAACTAAGACAAATACTACAATATTGATTACTTATATTTCATCATTCATCATCATTTCAGACAAAAGACGTCCACTGCTGGACATAGGCCTTCCCCAGGTGTCGCCACATTGACCGGTCCCGTGCGTCTCTCATCCAGCGGGTCCCCGCAACCTTGACCAGGTCGTCGGTCCACCTAGTGGAGGCCTTCCAACGCAACGTCTTTCCAGAACTTTTCGACCCCATCGGCCATCCGTTCTGCGAGCAATGTGCCCTGCCCATTGGCACTAAGTCTGGCGATTCTTCGGGCTACGTCGGTAACCTTCGTTCTCAAGCGGATGTCCTCGTTTCTAATTTGATCACGCAAGGAAACTCCGAGCATAGCCCTCTCCATATATTCTCACTTAAATTTACTTATAGTTTAATAGAAATGCCAAAGGAACTTGTGTTTTTAGACATAGTAAATAAAATAAAAACTATATCGCGAGGATTACATGAAACATCATCTATAATACATATATATCACATCTTTAAACGAGCAGTTCTTGTATATAATTATGTATATATTATATATACATAATCTGAATCACGGTAACGGTTCCAACGATTTTCCTGAAATTTAGTATGCAGGGGGTCTCGGGAGCAATAAATTGATCTAGCTTGGTTTAATTTCCAAAAAACACGATTTACAAATAAAAACGAGCAAAGCTCGATCATCCAAGTACTACGTATTTAATTGTAATAACAGGTCCTATCTGGATTAAGGAACGAGTCTATAAGATCTTTGTTGTAAACCTTCTCTTTTGGATCATTATAATTGAGTGCTTCACATACACGACACATATGAGAAGATTTAGTTCCAAAGTATCCATGCTCATTGACTACTTCGAAATGATTTCTCCACATATGCATGGCCAGAAGAAGCTCACTACTTGTCGATAAAGTGTTGATATCATTAGCCAGTAATTTTATATTTGTCTCCGAGTCAGCATAGAAATAAGAATTCGGTGGTAGTAAGCTCTCGACGTCTTCAATTGTAGGACCGAATATAATAGGAACAGCTCCTTTCGCGTAAGCGTGGTAGAACACCTTCTCGGTCAAGTATTGAAAACAGCTGTCATTTTCTAACACTAAATAAAATAAATACTCCGATATTACGTCGCAGTCCGCTTTAAAATGTCCAGGGCAACTGTAATGAAAAAAAGTAGTGCTTTGTACACAAGTTACATTTCCAGACTAGAAAGCATACAGTACCTAATTATTTTGATTCATTTTATGACCCGGACTCAGGGGATCATTTTTCAGTAGACATTGAATAAAAACACTGAACAAATATTTGTGTTATGTTACCTGTTTTTAAATTCTGGTTTATCTGCACATCCTCCATATACATCAACCTCAACATATTTCTTCAACTTTTTTAAGAAGTTGTTTCTTTGTTTAGAACCACAATTCGACATGATTAATGCGGCTATTTTCCGTGGGTTTTTCTTATTCCAGTTTGGTACTAATCTAGCAAGAGCTTGTAAGGTTTTATACCCTGAATTTACAGGGTTTTTTAATGCAATCGTTCGGCCGTATGGGACAGGCACATCGGAATCGGTCCTGAAAAGTCAGAATATAAACTTTGTAAGACACGCACTATCTCTTTGGTTTTCTTCGATCAACTTAGCAAAGCAAAGCAAAATAATGTTGTAACTTGTAGCACGACGATTGTCGTCTCTAACAGGTACTTTCACCAAAGCAGGCGTGATGTTTTGTTATGTGAACTAAAATAAGGTATGCTTACTAAATAAACAGCTATGATAATAATTATGATAAGTGCTACTAAAACGTTAATGACTTAAATATAAAAGGAAGAATATGAAAAGGTTTACCTACCGGTAAGTCATAGACCAGTTGAACACATTATAAAAACTTTCCAAATTAGGCTTGGTTTTAGCTAAAGAAAATGCATTTTTCGGAGACTCTTCATTTAAAAATATCCACCTTTGTCTTGGGTTTCTATTTTCGACTTTAGGTACAAGGCCATGCTGCAAATGTACGATAACAGCGTCTGCAGTATCTATAAGACTGTCATTGCCATGAAAAATACAGTTGTTCACACTGCAATTTTGTAGTAAATTATTTTCTGCGCTTCTGTAATTAGAAATAACTGTTGTTAGAAATTATTTAGACATTATCCCCAATTGTCTTAAGCATATTTCAAACATTACTGTGAACCAGTTTCCGACAATATTATGAGTCAAGCCACGAGGAAAAGCGTGTTTCACATAAATTACCTACTCTAATTTGTGTGTAGTGTAGACTAAGGAGTTTTCCCTGATTTAAGAAATACAGTAAAACCCTATCTCATTTCAAATCCGGGGACAGTAAATATACTTATAATTATAGAGCACATATTTACTGCGAGGGAAGAGTCCCAAGACGCCATCGCCATAGGAATATTTTGTGACCTCTCCAAAGCATTTGTTTAGGACCCCGGGCACTGCTCATTACTTTGAAACTTGGGGCTTTAGGGCTAGGTTAAAGTCCGTCATAAAGATTTCCAAAAATGCCGCCATGAAGGAGCATCAGATATCAGTGGCATGCGACTACGAAGAATATCAGACAAGAATTATTTTCTTGTTTTCTACTTTTATGACCGCGATTTTGTTAATAGTCGGGTTTTAGATTTTTGAACTTAATTTTTTTATTTGAATTTTATTTTTGTGTGTACTTAAACTATAATAATATATATTATTTGTAATGTGCTCGCCAAGACCTTTCATTTGATACCAAACTTGCTATGATTATCTTAATTTAATATTTTTTTAGGTAAGTTTTTGACATTTAAATTCCGTCATAAAAAGAATTTATAAAAATTGAAAGCCTATGACACTCGGGCTATTCTTACGAATCTATTGACACCTAATTTATTAAAATCCGTTCAGTAGTTTAGGCGCTAAGGTGGAACATACATACATACATACATAGACTGCCAAAATCATTACCCTTCCTTTTGGCTTCGCCGTAGTCGGGTAAAAACACGTATCCGATATGTTTCGATAATCTAAGAGACGGACTAAAAAGAATCATATTTTTTTTTTGTCAGGAAATATCCCTATTGGTTCATAGCAAATAATTTAGTACAGGTGGACAGAAAGGACAGGTGCGAATCTTAAACCCTGCAGACAGAAATAAAAGTTTCGGTACGTACATAGGTACCATCTGGCAGAACATCGACACATAGGTGTCGATGTTCTGCCAGTCGGCTTCGGAAAGCGACTACATTGCTAATTGCCGACAGCAGAAAGTCATTATGTGCTAGGTTTGCTAGTTAATTATAAGGCGTTCCACGGGCACATACCTTGACTTCCCAAAATTGTAAACATGTCGGTTCTTGAGCCAATCCCAGTGTTTCCACACGAGGACATTAAATTTTCTGTTCGCATTGGGATTATGGTTCGGAATTTCCTCCTGATCGAATAATATTTTACCCAATTTCGAGTTAGGCCATACCTGAAAATAGAAAACATTTTTATTTTTTGGTTAATTAGCTTATTTGATTTCAATTTCATAGGATCAGTATTCCAGTTCTGTTGGACATTATAGACCAAACTTGATATATAGGATGGTGTAAGATACATTCTAATATTTTGATGCCCGATTCAAGCTTCTCTATACTTCGAACATACAAGTTGAACGTTCTGTTACGAATAATAATACGAATTTAATTAAATAATCATATTAATAAATTAAAATAACCTATGGGCTTTGAATTAAATGAATAGCCTACCTAACTTCCGTTATTATTTTTTTCCAAAGTTGTACAGATCAAAAGCGCACAATCCAAACAGCTTGTCTGTGTTCCGTTGGTGTGCGGGAGTGCCAGTGCCATTGGGGAATGGAAGTGATCAGTTGCACGGCTCTGGACCAGTCGAGGGTTCTAAGCAACTCTCTACCGGATGACTCATACTAGAGGGTAGCGGGATCCGAGGCACGGTCTCTGTTGTTGGCCGACCGCAGTTAGTAGGAGGCCCAAGTACTGCGCCAGCCACGTGGGAAAGGCTGCCCCGCCAACTCGCGAAAAATCCCGAAATGCTCCACTGTGCCAGTTGGCGACTGGACGAGAGGACCCAGTGGCCATTTCGGGGGGGCTCGGGCGTCCCCGCAGTCTCCAGATGAGTCTTCCACAGTTCGGACGAGCTGAAGAGTCCCGTTGGGTAACCGAGTCGTGTCTCGATCATCCTTCTGTTTCCCCACAAACATACTCCAATTATATGAAGAAGCTCAAAAAGAAAACGGTTTTTAAGCGGCTGCACTTCCTCCCACTTAAAGTGCACCTCACTAACATCAGGGGGTTGCACTCAAATCTCGATCCGGTCCACCACCACCTCGAGACCGAGAAGCCGCACCTATTCTTTTTAACGGAGACGCAGATAGCGACTCCGTCAGACGCGGCGTACCTCAACTACCCAGGTTACTCGCTTGAACATAGGTTCGTAAAGCGAGCTGGGGTCTGTGTGTACGTCCGCGACGACGTTTGCTGTCGGTGTCTCCGTTGCTTTGAGGATTCTGGGTTATCTACAATTTGGATACTGGTGGACACTGGGGTCGAGAAATCTCTCTACGTCGGTGTCTACCGGTCGCACAGCGGTGACCAGGAGACGACCAGGCTTTTCGAACACCTAATGGAAAAGGCGGATTGTGCCCAGCAACGGTACCCAACGGCGGAGCTTCTTTTTCTGGGGGACTTTAATGCCCACCACTATGAGTGGTTGTTCCCGTTCCTGAAAACTGACCATGCTGGGAGAGAGGCGCGCAGATTTGCATTGTCGCTAGATCTCACTCAGCTGGTGAATGAAGCTACGCGGGTGCCGGATGTTGATGGACACACACCTAATTGCTTGGACTTGCTGCTGACTACTGACCCAGACAGGCACTCAGTATCGGTATCAGCCCCACTGGGAACATCTGACCACTGTCTGGTGAAGTCTATATCTGTCAGCTCCTCTCCAGATGATTGCCCTAAAGGCGAGCGGCGAGTTTGGCGATACGAGTCAGCAGACTGGGATGAGATGCGGCACTTCTTTGCGTCCTTCCCTTGGCAGTCAGTTTGCTTTTCTGCGCGCGACCCCACTTGCTCAGCTGAGGCGGTTGCGGCCGTGATACGGCAGGGAATGGAATACTATATTCCATTCTCCGACATACCGCTCGGTCACAAGGCCCGTCCATGGTTTAATGCGGACTGTGTCCGTGCTGAGGCCCGAAAACAGTCTGCATACCAAGCCTGAGTGCAAGCTCGTGACCGTAAAGTTCGAGCGCGTCGGGTTCGCGCGAAGAAAAGAGCTTTCAATTCTGCCGCAAAGTCCTGTAAGCGGGTGATCCGAAAGGCGCGTTTCGACCACGTCAGTCGCAAAGGGGCCAAACTGGCGTCCTACCATTCTGGCAGTAAACAGTTTTGGTCCCTATCAAAATCGGTCGAATCTAATTTCTGTCGGTCCTCACTACCCCCCCTGCAAAAACCGGATGGGTCGCTGGCTCACTCCGCTACCGAGAAGGCAAATTTATTTGCATCTCTGTTTGCGAGCAATTCGCGTCTAGATACTGGGTCTAAACAGCCACCAACGATTCCTCGCTGTGATTCTTCGATGCCGGAGATCTCAATACACTTGAAAGAGGTTCGTAGAGTACTTCAGAGCCTAGACGTGAATAAGGCTAGCGGTCCGGACGGCATACCAGCAAGGGTCTTAAGGAACTGTGCGCCTGAGTTGTCTCCTGTGTTGACACGCTTGTACCGCCTCTCTCTCAAAACCAGAACGGTGCCGAACTCCTGGAAGGTAGCTAATGTACAACGTACCCAAGAAGGGTAGTCGTGCCGACCCCTGTAATTATCGAACAATCGCCATCACCTCCATACTCTGTAAAGTAATGGAAAGGGTACTCAACGGTAAGCTGCTGGCCCACCTTGAAGCGAACGACCTACTCAGCGACCGTCAGTATGGTTTTCGCCGGGGACGGTCAACTCGGGATCTTCTGGTGTTAGCTACGCACTGCTATGGCGAGGCCATCGAGAAACACGGCGAGGCCCTTGCCGTGTCGCTGGACATCTCGAAGGCTTTCGACAGGGTTTGGCACGCAAGTTTGTTGAGCAAACTTTCGGCATACGGCATTCCCGCTGACTTTTGCTGTTGGATATCTGACTTCCTGAGTGAACGGTCGATCCGAGTGGTCATTGATGGCTGCTCCTCTGACCTTATGGCTATCGATGCCGGAGTTCCTCAGGGGTCTGTTCTCTCCGCGACACTTTTCCTGCTGCACATCAATGACCTCCTTGTTCCTGGTATTGTTGGGTACGCAGATGACAGCACTGTCATGGAGAGTTATACATCCAGCGCAAAAGCCAGTGGTGATGAAGTATGTTCATTAAGAGAGGCCATGGTAGAGCGAACGAATTCAGCCTTAAGACTTGTCTCCGAGTGGGGTGACGAGAATCTGGTAGATTTCAACGCCACCAAAACGCAAGTGTGTCTGTTCACCGCCAAAAGGAGTCCGTTTAATCTGGCTCCTACTTTCCGGAGTGCGTCTGTACAAGTTACTGACAGTCTCGAGCTTCTTGGCACGAAGTTGAGCGCGAATCTGAACTTCGGCGCCTACATCGAGTCGAAAGCTCAAACTGCGGCGAAAAATCTGGGCATCCTAAACAAGGTTAAGCGGTACTTCAAGCCTGGACAGCTTTCATCAGTATTATATAAAGCTCAAGTCCGGTCTGGCATGGAGTATTGCTGTCACCTTTGGGATGGCTCAGCCAAATATCAGCTTGCCACACTTGACTCTGTAGAGCGCAGAGCCGGGAGGCTAATTGGTGACGATAAACTGGTTAACAAGCTACATAGCCTGGCCCACCGTCGCAAAGTCGCATGTCTGTCGCATGCGCATGAGCTCCACGAGCTGATCCTACCATCTCCCTTCTTCCATCGGGAGACTAGACGTACTGCAGGGTATCACCGATACCTAGTCGACATTCCACACATTCGAACGATGCGCTTTGCTGGGTCCTTTATTATGCGCACAGCCAAGGAGTGGAATTCCCTGCCTGCGTCGGTTTTTCCGAGTTCATATAACCCTAATTTGTTTAAGTCGCGAGTAAACAGGCTTCTACTGGGTAAGCTCGTTCCATCGTCGACATCATCTCTGCCCTCAGGGCAAGATTGAGGTCAAGAGCAGGCCCATTTATAATAATTTAAAAAAAAAAAACCCTCGTCATTGTGGTATTTTGAATGTTAGGACCATGTGGGTTTTTTTTTTGTTTTTCTTTTGGTTTTTACGATTGTCTGGCTGTTAGAGTAGGTACTATTAGCGACCGAGCAGTAACTGAATCCGGGGTAGTATGATGATGTTCCTTATTTTATTCTTTTAATAACTAAAAGGGGTTTTTATCCACGCGGACCCCATCGTACCTCATGAACAAAATATAAACATATACAACAGGGTGGTGCCGACAACAATACGACAATAAATGAAACCACAGGTAGTTCTAGTTCATAGGAACATTTTTAAGCTATCAATTAAATCCTAACACCGAAATCGTTGTCTTATCGTCGACACCAACCTACCTACCTAAATGTCTTTGCCAAATTCGTTTGTTACATTTTATTTCGGTGAAAATTGTAATATTTGTTTGTTAACACGTTCATTACCACTACGATTTTCACGATGTTTTCTCGGATGCCGCCTACATTTTACGTCGGACTCGCTAGGCGAGTCGCCGGCGCTGCAACACGAATTGAATCGACTCGCTACGCGAGTTCAGTGGCATTGCGTTAGGGTAAAACAATGTTTTGTTATTTTTGTTGCCGTGACAGTGTATGTTACGTGTTTAACGCAATTAAAAAGTGTTTATCTAGTATACGGTGTAATTTAACATATAAAAATGGCAAGAAACACTATAGATAAAAGAAAAGGTAAGTTTGTTTCGTAATTTATGCAGTGGCTGTCAATCCTATAAATAGTGGTTATTGTTGAGGTTATACTTTGAATATCTAATATTGTTTTTATAAACAGGAGGAGGTTTTCAATTCGACTGAATAAAAATCAATTTTACCCGGAAATATTTTGATACGGGCTTTTTAAGAACATAGTTTAAAAAACAATACAGTTTGAGTTGAGTTTGTTTTTTCTGCACCGTTTATTTAACAATAATACACAAGGACACGCTCAAAAACTTAGAAGTACCCAATACCTTTGCCTATACAATAACACCAAATTCGAGCCCCTACAAGGTGTAGAACACGATCCGCCGTTGTTTTACGAGTGAATGTGACTTTTGGCAAAATGAAAATAAAAGTATCTACCATATAGATATTTCATTAATAAAAGTTTGAGAATCAATGTCAGTGAACTCGCCTAGCGAGTTCAAGGCATTGCAGAATAGTTTATTTTCTTTCGATTATAAACTGGGTCTCCACACCCGGCCCACCACGTAATTCTTTAGATTAGGGTATATTTAGTCTTCAGTATTATTTTAAGCAGAAAATACACATGCATTTGGGAAAAAAATAGCAAACACATTGAACTCGCCGGGCGAGTCTACGGCGCTGGAATAAAATTTACGTGGACTCTCCGGGCGAGTCGGTGGCACTGAACGTGTTAAAAAAAAAAAATACGACAATAAATGAAACCACTGGTAGTTCTAGTTCATAGGAACATTTTTAAGCTATCCAATAAATCCTAACGCCGAAATCGTTGTCTTATCGTCGACACCAACCCACCTACCTAAATGTCTTTGCCAAATTCGTTTGTTACATTTTATTTCGGTGAAAATTATAATATTTGTTTGTTAATTGTATTGTATTTCGTTTACAGTTTTATGTTATAGCCCATCCCTCTCCTAGAGAAGAAGTCTGAGTCCCTGAAGGAGGAACATTATAGGCTGATGATGATTCATGCACTATGAAGAACAAATTTATCAGTGCAAAATGTGCCACAATAAGTGGAGGCTTCCCTATATCGTTTTTTAGAATTTTTATCAATTTTTTTTTTCGGTTGTAGGATTTATTTGATAGTTCAAAAATGTTCCAATGAACTAGAACTACCAGTGGTTTCATTTATTGTCGTATTGTTGGCACTACCCTGTATGAAAATATTACTATGTATTAGAAGGGGAATCACTGATGATGATGATGATGATGACTGTTCAGGGCCATTCAAATCTGTGAGATTGTTGCTTCAAAAGACCATATCAGACACTAATCTGTTACAGACCTCCTGTGAGTTGACCAAGATTTTGTCTGTACCTTGTAACAAATCTACTGATTTTGGATGAAATAGAAGGTTGTAGACTTGAACATTATAATTATTTAGGGAAAAGTAAAAAATACAATAGAAGTTATAAAAAAAGCACACTCTCAGAGGAGGAGGGAGGTTTTTTTATGAAGAACGTTACGGTTTTATGGTTATCGTTGGCTTTTATGGTTCCAGTACGACCACAAGAGAAGATCCACAGTTTCACGGCAGTGCGAGTCTATAATTATTTGAGCTACCATAATGATAAAAATAATTTAAATTATATAAATAAAAGTAACCTTCATAGACTAAGCCAGTAAGAGGACTCTAGAGTGTTTATGAGGACTCTAGAGGATCCGAAATAAAATATGAAAAAGGGGAGGATTTTGTCGTTATCTGGTATATGATAATTTACGCTACAATTCTATCGCGCTTCGTATGTTGCATGTGTGTGTGTGTGTGTAGGGTAGTAAAAACGACTATGACCTCTGGGTTTGATTCGGCTGTTTCTTGTGAAAGTAGTTAGGTACGAAATACCGGTCCCGTCTAGTTTAAAAAAAATAACGTGTTAAAGAATTTGTAAAATCTATTTGCAAAATAAACATGATTTATCTTTTATCAACAGATAACTTCCAAGAATAAAGGTAGGTACACGTATCGTAACTAACTCGAAACATGAAGGTTACTATTTACCTTAGTAGGTATAAGTATACATAATTATAGATACCTACGTTTCTGGTCAAATACTGATATCGGCTAACCACTGGATTAAGGCGCTAACAGCACCGAGCGCCACACACATTTATTTCTTTTACTTTTTAATCACATCAAATTTGAAAAACCCAAAACACTATATATATGCCGCTAGTAAATAACCTGTAGTTTTTTAAAATCACGTTTTTGATTCTAGACTTGATAAATTAAGAGAATTACTGATGGCTTCGAGAGAGGATTGGTCACTGGTGCTGTATTCGTAGACCTATCAGCTGCTTACGATACAGTTAACCTCAAGAGGCTGTTGTGGAAGGTGGAAACTTTGATCAACGATCAAAGTTTCATCCGCATACTCCGAGAACTTCTCCACAACCGCCGATTTCAGGTCCACCTTCTGTCGGAAAAAAGTCGTTGGAGAGTACAGAAAAATGGCCTACCTCAAGGTAGTGTCTTGGCACCTCTTTTATTCAACATCTATACCAACGACCAACCATCCAGCCCGCATACCTCCCGCTTCCTCTATGCAGACGACCTTGCCCTTACCTCTCAAGCCACCACCTTTGAAGAGCTCAAACGCTCTTGGTGACTTAGCTACTTACTACCACGCTAACTCACTCAAGCCCAATCCGAGCAAAACGCAATCGTGCATATTCCATCTTCGCAACAGAGAGGCGAGCCGCAAACTTAACATCGTTTGGGGTGGGGTATCCATCGAGCACAGCAACTTCCCAAAATATCTGGGTGTTACTCTGGACAGGTCTCTAACATTCGGCAAGAACTGCAATAACATCAAGCAGAAGGTACACTCTCGCAATAGTTTTTTACGACGACTAGTCTCGTCAAAGTGGGGTGCTTCGCCTGACGTCATGCGGACTACTGGGTTGGCGCTATCTTACTCTGCGGGTGAATTCGCGTGCCCCGTGTGGGGTCGTTCAGCCCATGCAAAGTTAGTGGATACAGCACTGAATGAAACATGAAACGTGCCGGTTAATCACTGGCTGCCTCAAGCCGACCCCGGTACAGATGCTGTATCCATTGGCAGGCATAGCGCCACCAGTAGTTCGCAGAGCGGTGGCAAGTTCTAGTGAAAGAGCCAAAATGGTCTCCGACGCTAGACACCCTCTACACAGTAACATCTTAGTACCGCAAAGGCTGAAAAGCCGCAACAGTTTCCTGAAGTGTGTACCTTCGCTCACTGGCGAACTCTCTAAGGAAAGACTTAAGCTTTTTTTTTTTTTTTTTTTATTTAATATGGGCTTACTCTTGACCTCAATCTTGCCCTAAGAGCAGAGATGAGGTCGACGATGGAACGAGCTTACCCAGAAGAAGCCTATTTACTCGCGACTTAAATAGATTGGGGTTATATGAACTCGGGAAAACCGACGCAGGCAGGGTGTTCCACTCCTTTGCTGTACGAATAATGAAAGACTTAGCAAAACGCTTCGTACGAATGTGTGGAACATCGACAAGGTATGGGTGATAACCTGCAGTACGCCTAGTCTCTCGATGGAAGAAGGGAGATGGTGGAATAAGCTCGTGGAGCTCTTGCGCACACTCTCCGAAGTACAGTCTGTAGAAGACCGACAGACATGCAACTTTGCGGCGGTGGGCCAGGCTATGTAGCTTGGCAACCAGCTTGGCGTCACCAATCAGCCTCCTGGCTCTGCGTTCTACTGAGTCGAGTTTGGCAAGTTGGTATTTGGCTGAGCCATCCCAAAGGTGACAGCAGTACTTCATGCCGGACCTGACTTGAGCTTTATACAATATTGAAAGCTGTCCAGGCTTGAAGTATCGCTTGACCCTGTTTAGGATACCCAGCTTTTTTGCCGCAGTTTGAGCTTTTGACTCGATGTAGGCGCCGAAGTTCAGATTTGCATTCAACTTCGTGCCAAGAAGCTCGAGACTGTCAGTAACTTGTACAGACGCACTCCGGAAAGTGGGGGCCAGATTGAACGGACTCTTTTTAGCAGTGAACAGACACACTTGCGTTTTGGTGGCATTGAAATCAACCAGATTGTCGTCACCCCACTTGGAGACAAGACTTAAGGCTGAATTCGTTCGCTCTACCATGGCCTCTCTCAATGAACGTATTTCATCACCACCGGCTTTTGCGCTGGATGTGTAACTCTCCATGACAGTGCTGTCATCTGCGTACCCAACAATACCAGGACCAAGGAGGTCGTTGATGTGCAGCAGGAAAAGTGTCGCGGAGAGAACTGACCCCTGAGGAACTCCGGCATCAATAGCCACAAGGTCAGAGGAGCAGCCATCGATGACCACTCGGATCGACCGTTCACTCAGGAAGTCAGATATCCAGCAGCAAAAGTCAGCGGGAATGCCGTATGCCGGAAGTTTGCTCAACAGACTTGCGTGCCAAACCCTGTCGAATGCCTTCGAGATGTCCAGCGACACGGCAAGGGCCAGCTGTGGCGAGATCGTGTTTCCTTACCCAACCCATATGTGCCACTTGCCGAAAATCTTCCGCCTGGACACGAGTTGCCATGGCTAACCTGGAAGTCTCTAAATAGACTCCGGACACAGGTAGGCCGAAGCAAGGAAAACCTGTTCAGGTGGAGATTCATAGATGACTCTGCCCTGGAGTGTAAATGTGGTCTTGCCCTACAAACTATGGGGCACCTGATATCGTGTCCAGCCTGTCCCGTTACTTGCACCCCACAGGAGCTGATGGAGGCTACTGAAAGTGCCAAACTCGTCGCCAAATTTTGGGCCGACTCAATTTAAATTGTCATCGACACGCTAAGAAGAAGACTGATTATAGATAAAAGTGGCCTCAATCAGTAATTCTCTTAATTTATGAAGTCTAGAATTATGAAAAACGATTTAAAAAATACTACAGGTTAAAGATAAAAGTGGCCTTAATCAGTAAATCTCAGTAGGTAATGTCACTGAATCCTTAGTGATATTTACGACACCTAAAGACGTTTGTATGCATTACCAATTCAGATTAAATACCTAATTAGGTCGTGTTAGTTTCGAGTTTTGTACCTACAATTCAGATAGGTAAATATAAAATAATTAACTAAATTAGTTAATTTTTCCATTACGCTCTGGGGTAACTCAAAAACGAGAACAGCTACAAATATGACGGTTTGATTAAAATTGTGATTCTAATGACATTGCTACCTGATTTTGACTATTTTCAGACTTAGTGACTTTTCGCTCGACGGTGACGATAATAATAATTATGTTATAAATAGTTACCTATCTTCTTACATGTCAACCATTAGATAAGTACTACAAGAATATATTCTATGCTTCATGTACCTACCTAGAAAATTCTATATTTATACAGTATGTAATTTTAAACGAGGGACATACTAAAACAAGCAATAGGGCATGCTTACACAATACTCATAAAAATAAATAAAAACAAATAAGAAACACTGATAAATAACAGACAGAACCATACCAAATATTTCGGAAAAGTCTTGCCACCCTTGCGTTTATCACAGAAAATGTGCGCGGATCAATGACTATTAGGTATAATCCATTTTCCCTTCATATTTTGAAACTGGTCTAGGACAATGGTTATAAAGAAACGTCTAATAAATTGAGATCTGGAGAGCATGCGGGGCCATGGGATAATTACATCACAAATTAAGGTCATAGTTTTGTTACATACATATTTGGGACGATAAGCGAATACTTGTACTATAAACCTTCAATATGTCCCTCGTTTAACATAACACCCTGTAAATATGTACAGGTTATACAAAAGCAATGTCATATAGAACACCTGCGCCATATAATTTCACAATATCAGCAAGTACAAAAACCAAACGCAAATCAGCATAACAAAAAGTACAATGGCAGACGCTCGCTTTATTTAGTTCGGGTATTTATTTTTAATTGAGTACAAAGTGTTGAATGTTCCAAAATTTTTTAGCGTTCAGTAGATATAGAAAAAGAGGTGGGGGGCCGTTAAAATAAAATGATCGTGTTTTAAACAGGTAAATATGATTTTCAGACTTTAAGATGAGCAGTATAATAGGGTAGTTGACAATAGAATCTATTTAGTCCGTCAGATAGATTTCCAAAAAATTTGAACACGTATTTTTTCTTTTTTCACGTAAACAGTAAATGAAGACGACAGTGCTTCGAAAAGTTGCCCAACGTCACAGTTTGGCACATTTTTTACCATAAAATGACGTCACCAGCTCTTCCACCACTCACGATTTTTGACGTTTTATTTTCATAAATTTTTATTCATTTAATTTTGATAAAACAAGAAACACGTATCCAATATGTTTCGATAATCTACTTTATCTAACAGACGGACTAAACAGAATCTTATTTTTTAGTCAGTCAACTACCCTATTGTTGTGGACTCTAACATCCTTATGTCCACATTTAATTCAACTAAAAAAAAAGCAAATCCTGAATTCCGGAATTATATTACAGAATGTAGATAATAATAGAATCCAGAGAAACCTTATATAAAAGTGGCAACTCAAATATTGAAGAAAGTTTATACTTTTCCAGGGCATGCTGTAACGTCACCAAATATGACCAAGAAGATGACGATAAATAAGGCTATTTCTTAGTTTAGCTATTATTAGGATCAGTACCAATGTCAGCTCCGGTAAACGTGTTCTTGAGTAAGTACAGACGAGTACGGCAAACGTAGAGACGTACGTTTTAAGGCTAGGAGAAGCGACCATCATATTGGGGTACTATTCATTGAATTCGATTCGATCGAGCTTAATATTATACATAGATCGGAATAGGTAGAGCTATTTAGGTTCATTGACTGCAAACATTGATGTTAATATGGCTCCACGGGATTCCGACTGATACTACGGGATTTTACTGAATTTCATTATTTTTGTCAATATGTATAAAAATGGTTTATGTAATTTATTTTATGATTTTACTACCTACTTAAAAACCAAATCCTGGGACTCGGGGAATATCCATATTATTGTAACCTATGGCAAGTACATAAAATAGCTCTACCTTTTCCGTTATGGTTATTAGTAAGCTCGATCGAATCGAGCACAGTAAGCGCAGCGGTAAAAGCGGCTGGCTCTTGGGCTCTTGCACTGTGGATTCGTAGATTCGATTATACATGGATCTAACATTTGAATCATCAAGGTACATTTTTTTTATTACATCATATTGAAGGTTGATTTTAATTATAAATAAGTACTAATACATTTACAATTTATGAACTACCAATCGTTAGTCGTGACGGGATGTACCTACATACTTTTTGCGTTAAACACGGGACATGAGATCATCACTTCAAAGACTATACATTACTCTAAGGACATTCAGATTATAAATATTCCTTGGTTATTATATCGATTACCTACTAATAGTAAACCTTTTCCTTATCAGTAAACTTAAGGCTCCGATTGCTCTGAATGATCATGACTCATTTAATTATTTTTATGAACACGTTATGATAATATCCGGGGTTTTATTATGAGATATTTATATGAATAAGGTTGCCAGATTCATAAATAAGTTTTCCGCTGAAAAATCGTTAAATTTTGAGACCAGACTTTTCTTTTCTTGAAAGTGCAGGGTATTTTATTTTGAAAGTCATGAAATAGGTATTAAATATTTTTTCGAAAATCATCCTTATAGGGGGTAAAAGAGGGGTGCAAAGTTGGTTTGAAAGTTTTCTAATTTTTTTTTAAATGTTATATTTGGGTTATAAGTTCTCTTTCGCCTCAGAAATGAAACCCTGAATAGCATTGTTGTGATTTCATTCCGATGAACGCTTTTGAGTCAATGAAATTATGTTGCCTTCGTGGTTTTTTTTCGACTTCCTCACTGAAATTGTATCTGGTTACGGCTAAAGATCAGCAAAACAATCACTGAATAACAACAACAAAGGGGATAGAACCGATGCGGCATATCGAAAAAGATCAATGATCGACAAATGAGTACAACAACAATCATTAAATATTTTTAAAATTAACCTTTTTACGTGTATAGGCGTTAAATTGTATCCAAATAATAGTTCCCAGGTTTATTATTAAATATTACTAGCTGATGCCCGCGGCTTCACCCGCGTGGATGTCGTTCAAATTATATACTAAAACCTTCCTCTTGAATCACTCTATCTATTAAAAAAAATTGGTTGCCTGTAAAGTCGGTATACGGGCGAAAGTTTTACGTGACAACGACTTTGATTGGTAAAATAATTTTAATGTGAATATTCATTCGTATAGTAGGAAGAAGGATGAAATAATAGTAACAATTTAAAACATTTATTGACGCGTGCCTTTCACTTTTTATGTCTGTCTCTCTCGCTCTTAGGCGGGCTAACCATGCCCGAGTGGAAGGGACGCGTGCCTCTCACTCGCTCTCATTGTGAGCGCATAACGTGAGCGGAGCGTAACGCAGTTTCTTGAAGTGTCACCCGGCAAACCAATTTATAAGACGTTGTCACGTCAAAAAACCGCATCAAAATCCGTTGCGTAGTTTTAAAGATTTAAGCATACAGACAAACAGACAAAAATAGCGACTTTGTTTTATACTATGTAAGGAAAGGAAGGATACGCACAATAAAATCGCTTCGCATCGCAATGAAACGCTATGCTAAGTCAATAAATTGTTTTCTCGTGCTACTAGTAGTATGTAATGTACCTACTCTCTTTCAATAACCAGTAATAATAATAAAAAACGCTTAAAGACACGTAAAAGGTCACTTGATTGAAAACGCTTACTCAAAATACGAACTGGAGCACGGCACAGTATTTATAGTTCACAAATATTTTTACACACATTTTTTTATAAAATACCTACTTACCACACGAAGTCCAAAAAAACCATCAATGGCTACTCTATGCCATCTGTACATCATATGTTTTTGATCTTGTTCTCCAAGCCGGGTCGAAAGAAGAGTAATTTCGTTAAAATAAGCTCCAAGGAAAAATAACATGCTTAAGCAAATAGATAAGAAGATTACAGTTTTCTCTGAAGCTAGTTTTCTTCGCATTGCTACCGTGGTGACCATCATAGCCTCTGATTTTTTTTTAATTTATTTATGCATTACCAATATCACCACCGTATTTTCAATTAAGATGGTTTATGAAAAACACTCACACACTTTCAAAACAATTTCCCGGAAAGCTTTAATTACTTAATTATAGTTAATTTAACTGAACTAATATCCCACAACCTCCACACTTAGCTGGGTATTGTATTTAATTCGATACGCTCATCTATTTTAATGGTCTAAACTAGAATTACCAATTAAAACAGGACGAGTATTTGATAGTACGAACTTTATGGCACTGCTTATCACACAACACTGTTTAAGTCACTAATACTGGAAACGTTAAACACTAACGCCTTGGTCGAACGTATTGACTGGCGTATCGTCATGAGCTAATACCACGAGGTAAAATGACATGTAATATTGCGAGCGGCTGATAATAACATGCTCGACGTACATTGTTACCAAAATGTAAACTTGCTGCAGTCAAACAATGGTGTTGAAATCAGTTAAAATTGACCGAGGACGACTGATTTTTATAACAGACATTATCCGTTTGAAAACATGTCTATTTTCGTACAGTTAATGATAGATTGTTAGATAAAATGGGAAAATGGAAACATAAATTCAGTTCCATGTTTTTTATACATATTTTATACGGTGGGGAGAAAGTGTTGTATCAGCAGACTGACATTATTGCTAGATATTATACTAGTAGGTATATCTAGTGACTTATATACTAATAGTCGGAAAAGCGGTAATAACCCAATGAAAAGAAGTAAACATAAATAATTAAGAATGATTACGACCTTGGTTTACGATACCTGCAATAAAACCTACTACACGAATTGAGTATCCGTATAGCACACATAATGATTACGGGAGTTTTTGAGTTGGTATATCCACCCCTCCTCATACTGATTGTGATTACCAGGAGTTGTAAGAAACTACGTACCTGGCCTCTGCCCAAAGATCGGGAGCCTAAAAAAGACGTAACACCTAAGTCAAGTTTAGGTTTCAACAATGAACACCGCACTACCATTAATTTTATTATCTCTTTATCATTAACTGCCCGCATGGTTGTAATGAACCAGTGTACTTGAGTCTGAGACTCTGAGTATACACACTGGTTTATTTTAATTTTTGATTTTACTTTTTAATTAGTGCTATAACTAGTTAGCTTAGAATTTTATTGTGCATGATGTGGTCTACCGAAAATGAAGGAATACACCTGTGTGACATTTTGTCGTACTTTCGCATAATCTGGGTACATTCTTTGCTAAAGATCCTAAATAAATAACATAAAAAAATTAAATTACAACGATGTGGTCATAGGTTTGTATGGTCTGCTCTAAGAATTGGTAGATGTCACATTGTCTGCGAATTTATTGTTTCTAAGATATGCCGGTTTCCTCACGATGATTTCCTTCACCGTTTTGAGAGCAGCGGTAATGAAATAAATTACACAAAGTAATTCGCCTGCCTGGGTTCGAACCCACGAGTTATTGTTCGTAAGTCAGGGTTGCAAGCACTGGGCCACCACTGCTCCACCACCCCTATATGATACCATTATGTACGTTACAAATCTAAAATATGAACTTTCTGTGAGCTAAACTTCAGATTGTATTCGTGTATTCGTTGTTTATTAAATAAATGGGTGACTATAATTTACAAAAATGTAGCTATAATATAATGAAATATCCAATAAATATTACTAAATCTAGTATTCCATGCAGGCTGGCTTCTTACTTTTAAATTCCTATGTTTAAGTTAACAACGTATCCCCATGTTCGAATTCTGGGAAATTAACCAAGTTGAGTGACAAAAAAACAGGTGCGATTATTATTTTCATCAACATACAACCTGACACAAACCTGAAAACTACAAAAAACGTGAGAAAATTTCAATTTCGCGGACTACCTTGGCGGTTTCATTTTTACTTGTGACACAACCCATGTTTCTTGAAGGGTTGGAAATCATCAATTTTATTAATGACTCCTCCCGCTCTGGGCGGAGCGGAAGGGAGTGTCAGACTTCTACTGACTAAAAACCACCCATATTCCTTCTTAGCCCTTTGTGTCCGGGGCCGCGGTATCTCTTTCGAACAACCCGCAGCCCTTGTGATACAACCCTGAACTTAGGTACAATCGACCGAACATCAGTGGTACCTAACACCTTGAATCTTCTTCTTAATTATTGTGTGGTTAGTGCCTATTCTGGGGTCAGGGGTTTCACGCCGCACGCATTCTGGTTTCCTCATGATATTGACCTTGAATGAACAGCCAGCTAACACTAATTTTGTTAACATTGACGTGTGGCCTCCTACTCGGTTGAACCTTCATTTTGAAGAGAATTAGATAATGTATTATGTGGCATTTAAGACATCAATCAAAATGGTATAGAATATTACAACATACATTACTTTGAACTTTATTATACTCACTTTACCGAATTATCAATAGAAAATGTTAACGTTTTTTACCCGACTGCGGCGAAGCCCAAAAGGAGGGTTATTATGTTTTATCATTGAAGGTTCGTGACTGTCTCATTCGTCTAGTGGTCACAAGTTCGATTGCTGAGTCAAAATATGTTTTGTACAAATGTACATATTAAGTATACAACCAGATCTCTGGTTGTATAATTATGTACCTCTATTGGTGTATAACAAACTTTATACTGCGTTCAATTTTGATAGATAAGAATGATTTTTATCGTGAGCTCATCTTGCAACCAGGTTCGTCTTCTCAATAGAGAGCTCTCCAACGGTAAATAGCACGAACACGAAATTTTGTACACGTCCATATTTGATTGATAAACATGATTCCTATCATACTATCATCCTTTTTTGAAATCATCAAATGACCCCCCCCCCCCCCCTGCTCTTGGGCAGAGGGGAAGGGAGTGTCAGACTTCTACTGACTAAAAACCACCATGTTCCTTCTTCGCCCTTGTGCCGAGGCCGCGGTACCGTGCGCGCGCGGTTTATGATCTCCTCCTGCAGTCAGGATTGTCTCCATACGAGGGAACTCTTCAATGGTTAATAGCGCAGACTCGAAACTTTATTTACGCATTTAATAATAATTGAGATAGACAAGGTATTTTTTTTGTCATGACTTCATCCGGTAACCAGGATCTTCAGCTCAAAATGAAACTCTTCGACGGTAAAAAG
This sequence comes from Diarsia dahlii, assembly GCA_949775195.1. Lineage (NCBI taxonomy): Eukaryota > Metazoa > Arthropoda > Insecta > Lepidoptera > Noctuidae > Diarsia > Diarsia dahlii. The sequence goes on from OX459201.1 coordinate 11,436,025, forward strand.
CATGGATTCAAATTTTGTAGATGTGTCCATATTTGATAGATAAGCATGATTTCTATAAAAATAAGTTTTTGTAAAAATAGAATATACGGAAAAAAGAAAAACTGGTCAAGTGCAAGTCGGACTTTTCCGGTCGGAGGGTTCCGTACCATCGTCGTAGGGCCCTTTAATTTGTTTTAATATTTTCTTGTTTAACGGATTGTCCCTTTTGGGACAATTTGGCATTTCCGGCGACAGAAATACTCATTTTGTGATTTTGTTTTTCATAAGTAGTGTGTATGAATGACAAAGTTATATTTTCGGTTTTTTAAATGTACTATCTCAAAAATTTTAAAAATCTACTACTTTTTGACATGGTAGGCGTGTTTTTTCTTTTTTTTAATTATTTGTAATGTGGGTGTACTAATTAGGTACCTACACCTCGATTACAGGCGTGACGTTATGAAATGTGTTAAATAAATTGTGCAAAATGACAAAACAACAAAACAAAAAAACAACAACAAAATGATATATGCTTTTTATTACATACCTTTTAGTGATATAGCGGTATTATGACCTTTATCCAATATTTTATTTGATTTATTTTAGGAAAGCTTACAGACTAATAACTATAATTATAACAATCATATATATATCTAAATTGCTAATAACAAGCTTCCACAGATAACTTCAAAATTATAAACTTCCTCATAGTTACTTCCAAAATCTATACAAATAAAAGGCTTTGTCCTGAATGACTGACGGATCAATGCACAGCCTAAACCACTGATCGTAGAGACCTGAAACTTGGAGGGTGTGTTCTTTGTATGACGTAGGCATCCGATAAGAAAGGATTTTTCGAAATTCTACCCCTAAGGGGGTGAAAATGGGGGGCAAAGTTTGTATGGGACAAAGTGATTCCTTGGTCCAATCTACAACAAAATTTTGCATAAACCTTTTTTAACAGAATTGATGGAAGACATGTTTCGTATTTTATTGAAATTCATCCCCTAACGGGGTTAAAAAGGGGTAGAAACTTATTTTGGCGGTGATTTGCTTCGAAGTTGATATCAATACTCCTTAGTGATTTTGATTTAAATTACTTCTTTTTATTTTGACACCATGTTTAAAACTCAAATTCGAATTTATTCAAAAAAGATTGAACTCACTTAAAAATTTTTAATTGTAAAACTATCTGTGTTTGATTTGTTGTGTATATTAATACCTATAGTTTTCTTTTAGTTAGTTCGTCTTAGAAGTGTCTGTGTCTATTTTTAAAAATGGGAGCAGAGTTGGTTAACATCAATGGGAGTTATGGGAAATTAATAAACCTTATTATTGTACCAATAGTGGGGGATGGGGCATGCCTTTTCCGTTCGCTTTCTTATTTGTTGTACGGCACACAAGAACGCTCAATGGATATTCGTCAAGAAATTGTGTGTCATGTGACGAACAATTGGGATGAATTTGCTGTTATGTCTCATAGTCTCATGACCGTCATGGCAACAATCATGGGACAAAATATGTAATATATAATAATACCAGCCTATTACTGTCCCACTGCCGGGCAAAGGCCTATTCTCATAATCTATAGGTTATAACAAAATTAATAACGTAAAAAAAAACAATTAAAAATCCTATTAGAACCCTTTTCGACTTCTACGCGGACGAAGTCGCGGGCAAAAGCTAGTTACAATATAAAACTACCAACTTTCAACACAACAAAAAAACAAACAAACTTAATACTGCAGTACAATAAAAGTATTGATTAATCAAAACGTTGTCTGCCTATTTAATTGTTACCTTTTAACTTAAACTCACTTGTAAAATGAAGGTTTTAAGTGTTAGCAGGTGCCTCCTGTACAAAAAATGGCTTTGCTAATAGTTTCCTGACTGTGCTTGCTTTGTTGCAGAAAATATCAATGTCAGGTTCGCAAGAAATTTCGTTAAAACTGCGACTGGCCCTCGAAAAGAATGCATTTCGCCTATAATTTGTGTTTGCAAGGAATATGTAGAAGTGGTCGCTGACGCAATCCCATATGATTAGTGCGCAACGCTAATTTCGAGACAAGTTCAGGACAGTCGATAGTATTATTAGCGACATTAACTAAGTAGCATACGTCATTAATATGGCGTCTACGGTCAAGTGGTAGAAAATGATACCTTCGGCAGCGGTGAATATAATCGACTGATACCTGCTTTGCCCTGTAATCAAGATATCTGAGAAATTTTCTCTGAATGCCCTCAATACGAGACTTGTAGATCCCGTATTGAGGGTTCCAGACTTGTGATGCATATTCAAGGTGGCTGCGTACGAACGAACAATATAACACTTTGATAGGTTTTAGTGATCGGAAACATGCTGCGGTTCTCATTATGAAACCAAGTGCTCGTGACGCCTTATTCACTATACTCTCAATATGCTGATCAAAGAGTAACTTGCTGTCTTGTATAATACCAAGATCTCTAATGCTATTGACTTTGCTAATATTTATATTGTAAAGCTTGTATGTGGAATCGATTTTAGACTTCTGACGAGTAAAAGTCATGTGGAAACATTTTGAGACATTCAGTTCAAGCCTGTTACGACTACAGTATTCTTCAAATCTATTCAAATCACTTTGTAACAGGTGTATATCAGATACATTTCGGATAACTTTATGAACCTTCATATCGTCAGCATAAAGTAATATATAAGAATTCTTAAAACAGTGTTTTACGTCAGCAATAAAGAGAGTAAATAAAAGGGATCCCAAAATTGAACCTTGAGGAACTCCAGAGGGGACAAAACTCCATCCAGATGTGTACCCCTGAAGCACCACAGCCTGCGTTCTATTGTCAATTTATGACGAGAACCAACGATACAGATCTCCGTGTATTCCGGCTTTTAATAGCTTCTCTAAGAGCAGTCTATGGTCAATACGGTCAAAGCATTTACTGTAATCAGTATAAATAACGTCAACTTGTGCACGCTGTTCCATACCTTCAGATATAAATTCATGGGATAGGATTAAGTTAGATGTAGTGGCACGCTTTCTAAGAAAGCCGTGCTGTTCATCACCAAAGTTACATTTCATAGCAGCATACACGTCAGTAAATACAATGCGTTCCAGGATTTTGGAGAACAGACATATCTTGGTTAATGGTCGATAATTAGAGATATCAGACTTATTGTACCTTTTTTCAAAACTGGGGTAACGAATGCCGATTTCCAAATTTTTGGAACTTTACCTTCAGAAAGCGACCGCCTGAATAAAATACACAGTGGTACAGCAAGGCTGTCGGCACAATTCACAATGAATACTGGAGGCATAAGATCAGGACCGCCAGACTTAGAGAGATCCAAGGTATTTAATAACTTTAAAACCTGAGAAGGACATACACAAATCGAACCAATGCATGACACACTATCTTCAACGATAATGCCACCGGAAGTGGCGGGCACAGGGTCAGGCTTCTGGAAAGTTGAGTGGAAATAGGTTGCAAATAAGTTGCTGATTTCTTCACGTCCTGTACTCGCAGTATTATCACCATAATGCATTACTTTTGGAAAAGTGCCCGAGTTTCTTTTGCTCTTAACATATGTCCCAAAAAATATGCCACGATGTATTTCCCTTTTTTTTTCAGGAAAGCAATGTCGCGCTTTAGCGACAAAAATAATCGATTTAGTTTCTAACACGCTTTTATTAGGTTGACCTGTATGTATGTAACTATGTAATCAAATCTAAGAAAACATAACACTCTTTTTTTTTGGGGCAGTCGTGTAAAAACTAATTTAACCATCTTCTAAATATCGTAGCGTTATGAAAATTGGCAGTTGTATGTGATTTTGATGACAATACAATAACATGGTACTGTCGAGCTGATCTGATGACGGAGCCGGAAGATATGAACTGGAACTTCATGATGGATGATCGATCATAGCCGTGTTTGGACTTGTTAGAAAGGTCTTGTAATGAACGTTGACCATGATTAGGTTTCAAGTTCTGATGATGAAGCCGGAAGATAGGCACTAGCATTCCATGATGAAATATCGTATCATAGCCGTGTTTGGACTTGTTAGAAAGGTCTTGTAATGAACTTTGACCACTATTAGGTTTCAAGGTCTGAATACAATAATATGGTACTGTCGAGCTGATCTGATGATGGAGCCGGAAGATATAAACTGGAACTTCATGATGGATGATCGTATTATAGCCGTGTTTGGACTTGTTAGAAAGGTCTTGTAATGAACTTTGACCACGAAATGAACTTTGACCACGATTAGGTTTTATACAATAATATGGTACTGCTATCGAGCTGATCTGATGATGGAGCCAGAAGATTTGAATCATGATGGATATTAGCATACGATGTATATTGACGTGTAAATGGGGTAGTGGCTTGTAAAGATCCCACCCAAGCCAAGGTGAGAAACGTGCCGAGGGCTGAATGGCATGAGGGTGGTTAAAAATGTCATGTCGCTAGATTAGCAAAGACTAATTATAGTCAAAAATAAATTACGGATCGTTCAAGTTGTCTCTATTTCTGAGCTGAAGTGTAAACTATGTGCTTTTTCATTACTCATACTCTGAAAGTAGGTCAGAACATGCCTGCGGAGCGGGTTGAAAGTACTACTTTTCAGCCATAAGGAGAATCGCTATTCGTTTTCTACTGACAGCTGTCAAATTATTTGTTGTAATTGGGAGCGAACCTATTGCCATCAACCAATGCAATTAGGAGCAAGCCTATTGCCATCAACTGATGTAATTGGGACCGAGCCTATTGCCATCAAACAATGTAATTAGGAGCAAGCCTATTGCCGTCAACTGATGTAATTGGGGGCAAGCCTATTGCCATCAACCGATGTAATTAGGAGCAAGCTATTGCCATCAACTGATGTAATTGGGGGCAAGCCTATTGCCATCAACCGATGTAATTAGGAGCAAGCCTATTGCCATCAACTGATGTAATTGGGGGCAAGCCTATTACCATCAACAAATGTAATTAGGAGCAAGCCTATTGGTGACTGGCCTGTTGGTCTAGTGGTTAGTGACCCTAACTGCTATGCCGGAGGTCGTGGGTTCGATTCCCACCCAGGACAAATGTTTGTGTGATGAGCACGATCATTTGTTCTGTGTCTGGGTGTAATTTATCTATAATATGTATGTATTTAGAAATATATAAGTATGTTTATCAGTTGTCTAGTATCCATAACACAAGCTCTGCTTAGCTTGGGACTAGATGGCGTTGTGTGATAGTTGTGGAATATTATTATTATTATTATTATATTATTGCCATCAACTGATGTAATTAGGAGCAAGCCTATTGCCATCAACTGATGTAATTGGGGGCAAGCCTATTGCCATCAACCGATGTAATTAGGAGCAAGCCTATTGCCATCAACCAATGTAATTAGGAGCAAGCCTATTGCCATCAACTGATGTAATTCGGGGCAAGCCTATTGCCCCCAACCGATGTAATTAGGATCAAGCCTATTGCCATCAACTAATCTAATTAGGATCAAGCCTATTGCCATCAACTAATCTAAGCAAAGCAAGCCTATTGTTATCAACCTATGTAATTAGGAGCAAAGTCTATTCACCGATTTAGGTAATTGGGGGCAAGTCTATTCCCATCAACTTTATTTATTTATTTATTTAAACTTCATGTACAATAGTGGTACATAGGCGGACTTAATGCCACAAGGCATTCTCTACCAGTCAACCTTAGGGTCAAATAAGACAGCACTGTGGTAGAGTACAAAAAAAAATATATAATAATAAGGAGACAACTATTTTGTTATATAAATAACAAAATAGCTAATAACTAATAGCTAATAACTTTCCTTGTATTCGTAATGAAAAGCACAGTGTTTACCTCGGGTTAAAGACTTATTTAGTCCCTCGAACTATTAGCGCCCTCGCTGCGCTTAGGCGCCAAACTTCCTTCCTTTCACCCCTAAAGGTAACAATGTACTATTAATTATAATATTTGATTGTAAAAGCGTGGGGCGCTGCGCGCTGGAACAGGAAAGATTTTTTTCATTACTCATACTCTGAAAGTAGGTCATGACATGCCTGCGGAGCGGGTTGAAAGTACTACTTTTCAGCCCTAGGGAGAATCGCTTTCTACTGACAGCTGTCAAATTATTTGATGTAATTGGGAGCAAGCCTATTGCCATCAACCAATGTAATTAGGAGCAAGCCTATTGCCACCAACTGATGTGATTAGGTGCAAGCCTATTGCCATCAATAAATGTAATTAGGAGCAAGCCAATTGGCATCAACCAATCTAATTAGGAGCAAGTCTATTGCCATCCACCGATTTAGGTAATTGGGAGCAAGCCTATTGCCATCAACCAATTTAATTAGGAGCAAGCCTATTAATGCCATCCACCGATTTGGGTTATTGGGAGCAAGCCTATTGCCATCAATTGATGTAATTCGGGGCAAGCCTTTTGCCTCCAACCGATGTAATTAGGAGCAAGCCAATTGCCACATCCATCGATTAGATTTAACCGATTTTAAGTGTTTCTCTTATGTTTAAGTAATTTTTTTTTTTGTCAATTTGTTTTTTCTTTCTTCTTTCTTTCGATTTAGGTAATTGGGCGCAAGCCTATTCCCATCAACTTTCCTTGTATTCGTAATGAAAAGCACAGTGTTTACCTCGGGTTAAAGACTTATTTAGTCCCTCGAACTATTAGCGCCCTCGCTGCGCTCAGGCGCCAAACCCCGTCTCGGGACTAAATAAGTTCCTTTCACCCCTAAGGTAACAATGTACTATTGTTTATCTTGCTGAGAAATCAAGTTATGCGATGTTTCGGAAAGCAGGTTACAGAGATCGGCGCTCTAACTAGAGTTGCAGCACGACTAGTAGGAGGCTCTACATTAAACAGTCTGTTCAAAGTACCAGTCAACAGTGGCAAAATGTAGAGTTCTTGTTCGTGTATTTGTTTACAAGAAAGTCTTTCGTGCTCCAGCGCCCCACGCTTTTACAGTCAAATACATATTATAATTAAAAGCAGTTTACACTTCAGCTCAGAAATAGAGGCAACTTGAACGATCCGTAATTTATTTTTGACTTTTACGTGCACCTATTGGTGCACGTAAAAGCGTGTTTTTTAGTGTTTTTTATAGATCGGTACTAACTTTGAGATCTAAATTGAATTAGTTTTGGGACTGTTTATCATTTAGCTATATAACGAAAATCTAAAACGTACTATATTATGAAACCTCCTAACTGTGTCATACATTAGCTCCTGTTCAATGTTACTGTTTGCAGCTTGCGTATTGTCATGGGTCAACAATTCAACATAAGTGGTAGCTTGCGCCGATTGATTTTCCATCATCAACATCTTTTGAAAAACAAAGATAACATCAAACTTTTATTAAAAATTAACTTTTATTAAGGTAGCAATACCTTAAGCGACTTATCCAGAGTAATAAAGCGTTGGACAATTTTTGTACTAAGTGGGGAGGGAAGAGGACAAAGGACTGTTTAATTTGGTTTCGAGAAGAGAAGCGCTTACTCTTAGCATGGTTGACATCAAATCCTACACTTCCGGAACCAAGCTTTATTACTTAAAGCGTTGGACAATTTTTGTACTAAGTGGGGAGGGAAGAGGACAAAGGACTGTTTAATTTGGTTTCGAGAAGAGAAGCGCTTACTCTTAGCATGGTTGACATCAAATCCTACACTTCCGGAACCAAGCCTCTAAGACAGGGGTTTGGAAGATGCGATTGATACCTTTCCTTCTCAACAACGATAAACGATTATTCCTCGTATTACCCGGTACGAACTTTAGGTATTAGGTATGCAGTGTGAAGGTCAAAAAGTCAGTCGTTCCATATAAAATACCGGTTTTCAGCTGAATCCAGTTTAAACGAGTTTAACGACCGTTTTTGTTGATGATAGAGATTACTTAACTGTTTATTACCGAGCTGGTAATGTTGAACTAGCACACTTGTTGTGAACACTAATAGGGTTGAAAATGAAATAAAACCAAATTGTGTCCTGATCTAAGCTGGTATATATATTTTCTAAAACGACTCTAACCCAACCAAATCGATGTAACACAACGATAGCCTGCTTTTATTTTAAGCATCGCCATCTATCGAGCTCAAAAATAAACTTTTGTACTTTGACAAGTACTACGGTTTTTGCATGAACATACCGCCCACCAAGGACATTTAGTGACGGAATGTCCTTCTGACCTTATATTTATGTCTAAATTTTGCACTTTGTATACAGGGTAAGCAATACTTCTTAAATCTACAAAGACAAACAACAAAAATAAACAATCTTCAATAACACAAAATCTTAAAAATAACATTTATAATATATTTGACCTGCAGAAGTTTTACATAAACTTGATGAAAAATAGGAACAATTCATTGAGCTATTGGTAAAATACATAATTTGGAAGTTGGTCTCTTAATTGTAGAGGCTTTAGTACGCAATGTGACCACACGGGTGAGGTTATCATCACCGGGGTGTTTCTCCACAACCCGTCCTAACAACCAGTGACTTGGTGGTAAATCATCCTCCTTAATCAGAACAATATCCCCGATATTGGGCTCCGGAACTTGGCAAGACCATTTATACCTGTTCATGAGATTTGACAAATACTCATGGGACCATCGTTTCCAAAAGGACTGCATCATTTTTTGAACTAATTGCCACCGAGTCAAGTAATTTACGTTTGAACTTTCATAATTCTTATCTGGCACATTAACTATCGGCTCACCGATCAGAAAATGTCCAGGGGTTAACGGCAGAGGTTCACCAGGATCAGCAACGTTAATAACGCTTATCGGTCGCGAATTTAAGCATGCTTCCACTTGGTTGAGGAGTGTAGACATTTCCTCGTACGTAAGAGTAGAGTCACCGATTACCCTTTTAAGGTGAAATTTGGTGGATTTTACACCTGCTTCCCAAAGACCACCGAAATTGGGAGCATGAGGCGGTATAAAATGCCACTCAGTATTGGCTGCTTCCAGGTGTTCTGCTATGGCTGGTTGTATAGAAGCCAGCTGCTGTAATTCTCTGGAGGCACCCACAAAATTGGTGCCATTATCGCTCCACAACTTAGCACAGTGACCTCGTCTCGACACAAATCTCCGAAAGGCAGCTAAAAATGCCTTTGTACTCATGTCACTGGCAACCTCTAAATGGATTGCGCGCGTGGACATACAAACGAAAAGGCATATATAGCCTTTGTATGAACGATGACCACGGCCCTTTGTCGTTCTTATGTTTATGGGTCCAGCATAATCCACTCCGCTATGCAAGAATGGTCTTGCTGGTTTACATCGGACTGATGGAAGATCACCCATCAGTTGATTTCTGACGCTAGCTCTCTGTTTTGCACAAATAATACACATGCGAACATGTTGTTGAACTAGAGATCTAGCACCTATTATCCAATAGGCTGACCTTAAAAAGTTTAACAGCAACTGAGGACCACCATGCAGTGTTTTTTCATGCGCATCTGCAACTATAAGATGAGTCAGATGACTAGAATGTGGAAGGACTATCGGATATTTTGAATCTTCGTCCAGTTCCGATTTTGCTAGTCGTCCTCGAACTCGCATGATACCTTTTGTGTCAAGAAAAGGGCAAAGCGACTTCAGTTTACTGGATTTGATATTTAAACACCCTTTTTCTTTTAACTGTGTGTACTCTGTTGTAAATATCTCTCTTTGTGTCTTCTTTATACAGGTTTCTAATGCTGCATCTATTTCTTGATTCTTCAAATATTTACTATCAAAATTGTCCTTCTTCAAAAATCGCCGGCAGTACGCAACTACTCTCACTAATTTTCGTAGACTAGAATATTTTTCTAGAACTACGTGCTCTGGAACTACAGCTGCGTGAACCTTTATTATTTGCTCTAAATCTATTTTTAAATCTTTTGGTCTTTTGTACTCAATTATTTTGTTTTTCAGGAATGGCGGTCCAGAAAACCACAACTCATTCCCAACTAATGCACTGGGTAGTACTCCCCTTGAAGCGCAGTCTGCTGGATTCTCTTTGGTCGACACGTGGAACCATTGAGACGAACTCATTGTATTCAATATTTCAGCAGTCCGATTCGCAACAAACGTTTTCCACCGGCTAGGATGGCTATTGAGCCATGATAGCACTACTGTCGAATCCGTCCACGCTGAAATTCTCTCCTTTGGTATGTTTAAAACCTCTGCAGACTCTATCAAGAGCTTGGCCAAGAGTACTGCTCCACATAACTCCAATCTAGGAATGCTAATTTGTTTAATTGGGGCAACTCTTGTTTTTGCAACCAACAATGAAACATAAACTTTGCCTGTAGGATCAATTACCCGCAAGTAAACAACTGCTGAGTATGCGGTTTTTGAGGCGTCACTGAAACCTTGCAATTCCAGATCACCAGTTGAACTAGTCTTCAGCCAACGAGGTATACGGACCTTGGTAAGCAACTTTAGCTCTTCGCGGTAAGTACCCCATTCTGTTACTAATTCCGTACTCAACTCCTCATCCCAACTAACACCTGCGAGCCATAACTTCTGGATAAACACCTTCGCTACAACCACACTAGGGGCTAACCATCCTAAAGGGTCGAACAAACGAGCTATGTCTGAAATTATAGATCTTTTTGTTACAGGTGCCGTCGTCAGCGGTGGGAGAGTTACTGCATACTGGAAGGAATCTTCGTGGCGGTTCCAGGTAAGTCCTAAAATTTTCGTAGTACTATCTAGTTTAATTTCCCTGTCCTTATTATTTACTTCCTTTTCCATTACTATGTCCTTTTTGTCCTCATTTTCCGTGCTTGTTTGACCTGTTTGCTGAATTCCTTCATTCATATCTATTGAACTTATTTTATCTAATAATTCCTGATGATTACTGTTCCATTTCTGTAATGTGAATCCTCCTTTTCCTAATAATTCTACCATTTGATTACAGATTTCTTCACCCTCTTCAATCTTCTCACATCCAGTCATCAAATCGTCCATATAAAAACAATTTAAAACTTTGTCTGCTGCATGTGGGAATTTGTCTCCTTCATCATATGAAACCTGATGGAGCGATCTAACGGCTTGGTATGGTGCAGAGGCTGTCCCGAAAGTCACCGTAATCAGCTCATAATCTCTGATTGGCTTTTTAAGATCATCTCGCCAGAGTATTCGCTGGAAGACAGCATCTTCATCGGCCACTCTAACTTGACGATACATTTTTATTATATCGGCCACTATACCAATCGCATGCATTCTCCATCTTAAAACAGTGTGTCTTAAGTCTGCTTGCAGCCTTGGTCCTACCATAAGCGTGTCATTAAGTGACACTCCGTTCTTATTCTTTTCTGAGGCGTTGAAAACGACACGAACCTTAGTAGTGATCCTATCGTTTTTTATCACCGCATGATGTGGTAGATAGACTGCTACATCTTTGTTACTGTCCTCCTCTTTTACAGGTCTCATGTGTCCTAAATGTAAGTATTCATTAATTACATCTGTGTATTTTTCTTTTAAATCTGTGTCCTTACTTAATCTTTTTTCTAATGATTTAAACCTTATTTCAGCTATATCCCGTGAACGTCCGGCCTTACAAGCAGGTTCTTCATCTCGGAATGGCAGCCGCACAATATATCTACCTGTATCATCTCTCTTAGTAGTTTTAGTATAAAATTCTTCACACCGTTGCTCTTCTGGATTAAGTAATTTCTTTGTACTGGTTTGTTCTTCTATCTCCCAAAATTTCTTTAACATGTCATCTTCATTGACATGTGCACAATGTACCTTTATGGTTTTTGTGTTACAGTTTGAACTCTCACTACTTGGACTGACTACACCTGAAAGGACGCACCCTAAAGTGGTGCTCTGTGCGATAAGAGTGCCTGATGGACTCTTCACTATACCTTCCTTCACAATGTAGCAGTAAGCATCTGCACCCAAAAGAATATCTATTCTATTGGGTGTGTTAAAATTAGGATCTGCTAGATACAGATTGTTTAAGGCAATCCAATCCAATGAACTAGTGTTTACACTTTTCTCAGGCAAGTATGAAGTAATCTTACTCAAAACATAGGCGTTTATTTTGAGTTGAAAATCGACATCAATTGTTGACTGAATAGTCATATTCACCATGTACTTTGCAATGGTTGATCTATCGTCACCTAAACCTGAAACGATACCTCTGACTGGAATTTTCTTCAGTCGAAGAAGTTGGACTGTAGCCTCTGTAATAAAACAGGCTTGTGAACCTTGGTCTAATAATGCGCGAACTGTTTGAAATTCACCCGTTTTGGACTCGGCTTTTACTAGCGCTGTGGCTAATAAAACCTTTCTTGGATTAGAGACTTTTCCCGTAGACAAGCATGCGACTATTGGATTATCACTAGTTGAAGAACTAGTGTTATCTGTGGTCGGCTTTACGGTAGCGTCTTTGCTCTCTCCGTTAGGTTCTCCATTCGAATGCAGCAATGAATGGTGGCGCTTGTTGCAAACCTTGCACACAGTCTGTTTTTTACAGTCATGTACTCTATGATTGCTGCCCAAACAATTAAAACAGATGTTATTCTTTGCAACGAATTCGCGTCTACCTTCCGTGGGCTGCTTTGCAAATTCCTTGCAGAAACACAGCTTGTGGACTTCCGAACAGTATTCGCAACGCATATTAGACGGCTTAGTGGCTAGCATTGCTTTTGAATTATGCACGTGTGAACTATTACTGGCCTGGTGAGCCACGGCCTTTCTTGGTTCTATACATTCTAATGCACGAAAACGACTTTCAATAAATATTTTAAGTTCCTCGAAGGTGGGAAAATCGGAATCTGAACTGCTTAACTCCCATTGTTTTCGCGTCTCACTATCTAACTTGAATGTTACTATATGAATAACGATCAGATCCCATGTGCTCACATTGACGTTTAAATTTCTAAGCGCATTAAGACATTCACTTGTGGTATCTAACAGCTCTTTCAAGCCGGCAGCTGATTCTACATTTAATCGCTTTTGGCTGAACAACCTTTTTAAAATATAATTGGCGAGATACTTTTTATTAGCATAACGCTTTTCCAACTGAGCCCAACATTCACTATAGTTGGCATCTGTAATTGGTGTATGCCTAATCAACTGTTCGGCTTCACCAGTAAGATGACTCTTAAGATAGTGCAGTTTTTGCACATTATCTAAAGACGCGTTATTATGGACAAGCGACTTAAAAAGATCATGAAAGGCTGTCCACTCACTGTATTTGCCAGAAAAATTTGGAATTGTGATCTTGGGCAACTTTACAAATAAATTGGATGGCTTAGAAGAATTACTATTGTTAGATCCACTACTTTGTGGTACCGCTTCTCTAGGATTGATCTTATTTAAAGTTGCTTTCATCAAACTTTTACATGAAATAAACGTATCTTCGGTGGAGTCGTACATATCGACCACCTTTTGACCTATGTCTTCTAACTTAAAACGACCATAAAGTTGACATTTGGTCTCCTTAAATAGAGACCAATCTTTTTCTAATAATTCGAGCCTTGTCTCGATATATTCCATTGTCAACCTGTCCTTCGGACTCTTTTTAAAATTGGTAAATGCCTTGTGGATAACATTTTGATGGTCTTTCAATATATTAATTAGACCTTCCATCGTAAGGAACAACAAAAACTTAAACACTAAAACAAACCTAAATTGAAACTTAAAACTTCAAGTTTGAATCTAAACAAAACATACAAATTTTTTCTAAGTCCCAAAAACAGCGAAAAATTTTACAAGTGTTTTTAACAACAAAGACTCTGATAGAAATCGGGCATAGGTTCCCCGTTCCGTCGTTTTTTATGAAATTATTCTAAGTCTAAAATGCACACATCTAAAATGTCTAAGTTAAAATCTTCTTTAAAACAAAGTTCAGAATTGCTTGGCAAAATCTTCTTGAATCACTACTATTATTTATTAAATTGTACTCACGTTTGCACTTCACTCACACTTCCAAATCGGTTGCGTAGTACTGGTGGCGCCCCCTGTGGCGTCACTTGGAACTTCAACCGTCGGTTGTGGTCGTTGATCTCGTTCACCGGAACGCGTTCAGCAGAACGCGATCAGTCGTCTGGACTCGAACACTGAACTTCTTGAACTCGTTGAACTAACCACAGTGGCTGAGCTCGTCCACCTCGCTGGACGAAGCTGTTGCTGCCTCTGCGGGATACCCGGTACTCCTGTTGCAGCAATCCACTGCGAGTACTGGGGTGCGGTTCAAAGGCACCGCGATCTCAAAAAATACAGACTTCCTGGGTCTGTGATCCAGGTTCGATGGACCAATGTTTATTACCGAGCTGGTAATGTTGAACTAGCACACTTGTTGTGAACACTAATAGGGTTGAAAATGAAATAAAACCAAATTGTGTCCTGATCTAAGCTGGTATATATATTTTCTAAAACGACTCTAACCCAACCAAATCGATGTAACACAACGATAGCCTGCTTTTATTTTAAGCATCGCCATCTATCGAGCTCAAAAATAAACTTTTGTACTTTGACAAGTACTACGGTTTTTGCATGAACATAACTGTTTGTAATTAAACATACACGAATTACTAATAAAGTGAGCAAAGCGTGAGCTGACGCACCTGCGGTGGGTGTAGGATTGGCAGGTTATGGAAGTGGTAAATTGTTTTGAGAAAAAAAGTGTAGGTATGCCGGTTGAAACTTTTATCAAATACAAATAATGTCATACTGAACTGAAAAAGAATCTTCAGCTGTATGGTGGAGGGGGGAATATGCGGTAATATAGGACAGATGTTAGTTTAAACGAGGGACTTTGAAACCCGCAATAGGGCTTGCTTACGACATGATACCAATAAAAATATGAACAAAAAAAAAACTGATCAAAAACAGACGGAACCATACGAAATATTTGTGTCATGCTCCGCAGCAGAACCACTTTGCCTATACTACGGAAAAATTATAGAGTAAAATGTAGATTCTGTCTATATAAAATTGTAGCTCAATATAAAAAATGTAAATTGTTACTTTCTTTAAATATAAATTCAAATATATGATATAAAAAACATATTATATATATGTTAAAATACATAATATAATACCTAGGTACCTTTACTTACCCGTACCTTTAATCCTTACTAGGTACCTACCTTTAAACATTATTTCACCAAGTATTCCCTCTATCCCACCGGTATTGTTTCTTCCATAGCTGAAAGCATTAAGTCTACGGGCACGAAACTTGCGACGGCCGAGCGATGGCGGCAGCGGGGCGACGCGACGCGGGGCACGAAACAATCCGATAAATAATAATTCACTAGCCGTAAAATAATAATTCAAATCTCGCGCGCAAATCGCCGCAAGACCAGAGTTCGCGCAGTTTCTGTATGTTTTCCTCTCAATCAAGGTTGTTGCAAAAATAACTTGTATCAAATATTAGGTTTTTAAGCCATTTTAAAACTGTGCAAAATTCCTTTTGGTTAATAAATAAAATAGAGTAATGTATACTCAAGCTAAAATCAAATTTTTATAATATTATAAATAACTAGCGGACGTCCCGCGGTTTCACCCGCGTAGATCCCGTTCCCGTGGGAATACAGGGATAAAAAGTAGCCTATGTTACTCAGGGTGAATGTAGCTTTCCAAGGGTGAAAGAATTTTTGAAATCGGCCCAGTACTTTTTAAACCTATTCATTACAAACATACAAAAATAGGTACAAATCTTTCCTCTTTTTAATATTAGTGTAGAAGTGTAGATGTAGATATACCACCACCCCTGAGCCACCACCACTATTCTGTTCTGAAATTTTAATTTTAATGTTTTGGCTTGTCTTTGCCAACTTTTTACACAAAGTGACAAGGCCATAGAGTAAAGTAATAAATGGACAAGGCGTTGATTGACTTACCCGTGGATTTATCAGTGAAATGTCAACATTGTCAACAGCAGTCATCATCAGTCAAAACAAACTAAAAAGACAAAACTCTTACAATTTTACGACGTACAAGAACAAGAATAATATGCTATAGCATTCTTCATGACTCGGAATTAATCATTCTTGGTGATAAAACAAGAAAATTGGAAAAACGGGTGTATTTGTGAGTGAACTAATTTAAGTAAAAAAAATATGATTGTGATCTTGTATACTTACAAAGTACTAGCAACCCTCGATGTGCATTAAAATTGCATTCTTACAGTTTTAATTCAGTTCAGCATAATTTATAGCAATATTTAGTGCTATTATAGGTTAAAATTGATATCTTGCTGGCCTAGCCAAATAAATAAATTAAGTAAACAAAGAACAAAGTATGCTAATAATGATCATAGGTGTCTGATGAATCTGATGATGCAGAATGAGTCACCAACTATGATCCTTAATCATACTTCATTAAATCTTTTTTTTTTATATTAAGTAAATTACTAATTTAGATAATTTATAACTTACATGTATGAATAAATACTTAGTCTTGAAATTATGATGCAATTATATGTATTAATTTCAGAATAAGATGGCTTCAGATCAGCTTGGTTTAATACAACAAGTTGAAAATTTTGAAATACTTCCTGAATCTGTTACATTACAAAATGAAGATGGTCCGAATGTTGAAAAAGCTGTTGAGGCTATGATGAAGGTTTCTCCTGTACAGATACAGCAGGAGTATTATGAAAACTTAGGGGACTGCGACTGGGTGAAGTATGTATGGTTTAAATCACTGAATTGCATTACGGGCTAAATTAAAGCCAGTGAACAATCAATTTTTATTTTGAAACAATACAGAAATAATGACATAGTTTTTCAGTTAAGTAATTTGTTTTAAGTACCTAGCTGTAAACTACATGTCCATTGCAATTAATTTATTTTTAGAACTAGTAATTGAAAATAATTAAATTTTGTCAGAGTACTTTACTTGTACAGAGTCATTGATGATTAAAGTATTGAAAATTTTACACTGTCGGTACCATTTAGCTATAAACTTGATGAAGTTTATCAGACACTACAGGATGTCTGAGTGCTTTACACTATCAGCTATATTTAGATCAGAGTGGTTTGGTTTTCCCTTGAACGACAGAAACCGTATTTTCTACAGCCATGCTTTTCATATAAACCACACAAAGACGGACAATATTAAATATGTTTAAATGAAAGAGTCCATTTACGAAACAACTTTTTTTTTTAATAAACTTACTTAATATTTTTTTCAGGTACGAGAAAAGCAATAGGAACTATTTGCTTCAAAATGTAGCATTTGCGCTCTTCGGTGGTCCCAGCTATGAAGGGGAGCTATCAGAAGTTGTTGGTGATCAGAACGCTCACCTTGAAGGTTACACAACCAGACAGAAGGAACAAGTCATGAGAGTGTATGACAAACTGTGTGAACAAAGTAAGTATCTTGCATTAGTTATGCTGTTATTCCATCATTTTCAAAGTAATGCAAAATAGCGCTCAGCATACTACATAATTTGTGTGGTTGAATTTGAGTATGTTTTTGAATTACATAATGGACTAGTATCCACAACTCCACATCCATATTGATAATAAAATATGGTTCATCATCATTTCAGCCAAAAACACACCAAAAAGACACCTGGGGGAGGGCTATGTCCAGCAGTGGACGTCACTGCTGGACATAGCCCTCCCCCAGGTGTCGCACATTGACTGGTCCCGTGCGTCTCTCATCCAGCAGGTCCCCGCAACCTTGACCAGGTCGTCAGAAATATGGTTGCGGCACTTTAAAAAACAGCAAGCTTTTGTGAACAGAAAACAGCATTTGTATTATGATGAATCATTTAATTTGCCAATGAAATTTGTTTTTTTTTTCATTCATCTAAGTAGGCCATGTTGACAATACAATATGGGCTGATGGAAGTATGAAGTACATTTTCAGCAATTTATTAATAGAATATTATTTCTAGGTAAATATTCACACAATGATGATGACATAGTAATGTCAGTACTTCTAGTTGTGTGCACTAAACCAAAGCCGCTGAAATTCTATCAGATGCAGCCGTCAAACTACTGGTTAGATCTTCATGAGAGAACGGACAGTGACACGTGGTGTACAGTGTGGTATTAGTCAGCGAGTAGAGGCGTATTAAATCAAACACACCGTTGTACATAATAGTCTTATATTTTTATGATGTAAATTAGAACTAATTACGTAGTGTAGACGCCATTGAGCAATGTCGGTGTTGCCAATGTAATGCGAGTACGTATTACTTGACATCTTTCTTCTTTTAGAAAACAAGACTTAACACTACAGTTTTAGGAAATTGTCCTGACAAGATTCCATGGCCAGCAATTGGTTTATAAAACAAAGTAAGTATCTAATCCAGTTTCTTTTTTTTTTTTTTTTTTTTTTTTTTTAATTATTAGCACAATCGCACGGAAGTAGTCAGGCCATGAAAACTTTTACAAAAGCTTGAAACGGAACGCAACTGATGGTTGACGTTGACACTTGTGACGTTTGACAATTCAAGGTTAAAAATCAAATGAAAACAATTAAAAAGATAAATTAATCTAACATTGTACAACATTGTAACTTAATTATATTCATCATCATATCTAATTGGTTTCTTAACAGTACGCCCTGATAGTGTCACATATGGTGCTGACTGGTTCGGGATATTATTCCCTGTCCTAATTTCGTTTTCTTTTTCAGGTACTGCTACAGTTAACGGAGGAGAGGTTGAAGTTGGTTTCAATATGTGTTCGCGATTTCTACGGAAAGATCCTTGAGGAGAAGTGATAATATAGCTACGAGGAAGACTATCCTTTTCTGATATTATACCAGGAACCCAAGTGCTGTTTGGTTTGTGTTTAAAATAGATTTTGTCACCTATATCTAGTGTTGGAAGTGTTTTTGTGTTTCTGTTGTAATAAAATGCTGTTTTCAACTGTTGTTTTTTAATTTTCTTCTCTACCTTACTGGTGTCAACTGTATTTGGTGTTAATGTGGTATCCGAGGTAGGTAATTTAGTGCGTAGTTTGCGTGACATGCACAGTTGTGCAGGTGAATAACCTGTGTGTTTAGGAGTGTTCCTATACATCAGTAGAGCAATGTATGGGTCTGAGTTGTCAGCTTTACATTTTGCAAACATGGATTTGATTGAACCAACCTCTCGTTCCACCATTCCATTTGATCGACTCATGTATGGGCTTGAAGTAGTGTGGTGAATACCCCATTCAGTGGTAAAATCTTTAAATTCTTTACTATTGAACGGTGGACCATTATCAGAATTCATGGTTTCTGGTATGCCATGACGTGCAAAAATAGTTTTTCTTTGCTGTTGAATCTGATTTTAAATAAGCTATCTCTACATATTTTGAATAATAATCTACAACAATAAGATATTTACTTTTGTTAAATTCAAAGATATCAACACCAACTTTCGACCATGGTAGCATTTTGTACTCATGGTGTATTATTGGCTGTTTAGCATTGTTATGACGGTGAGTAAGACAAGTAGGACACTGTGATATGAATTTAGTGATGTCATCATCTATGCAAGGCCAGTACACAGTTGTCTTTGCATGGCGTATGCAACTGTTTATACCTTGATGTCCTTCATGGACCAATTTTAAAATGTAATCACGCATAGTGCTAGGAATAACTATGTTGTTGCCATTAAATAACATTTTATTGAGAACATGTAGCTGATCTTTTAAAGAAAAATATGGTCTGATTTCTAAATTGACTGACTTTTTGTGTTCAGGCCAACCAAACTGACAATAGTGTATGACTTTAGACAATACTGGGTCTTTTTGAGTGTGTTCTTGAATTTCATGCATTTTTTGTGTACTTACAGATAAACTAGACAATACCATGTTGACATGTAAGTCCAGGTCTTCATCTATATCTTGGAGTGCTTCAGCTGGTAGGGCTGCTCTGGACAAGGTATCTGCCACATACAAAAAACGACCCGGTTTATATACAACTTTTAAATCATAGGGTTGTAACCGTAGCATTATTCTTTGAAGCCTTGGAGGAATATCAAAAAGTGCCTTTTTGAATAGTGTGATTAATGGCTTATGATCTGTTTCTACTTTGATTCTTGTGCCATAAATATATTGGTGATATTTGGTACAACCAAATAATACTGCCAATAACTCCTTTTCTATTTGGGAGTAGTTCTGTTGACAGGGTGTTAGTGATGCAGAGGCAAAAGCTATGGGCTGCTTGTCATGAGAAATAACTGCACCTAAGGCATCTTTAGAGGAGTCTACTGAGAGTGTGATCTCCTTGTGTGGATCATAGTAGGTTAGAACAGGTGAAGTACTCACCAGTTTCTTGACATTGTTGTATTCTGATTCATGTTTATGAGTCCACACCCATTCATTTTGTTTTGACAATAGTTGCCTTAGGTGTGTTATTTCCTGTGACAGATTTTTTATAAAACTTCCCAAATAATTCACCATGCCTAAAAATCGTTGGAGTTCTGTCACACTGCTTGGACTGGGCATATTGCAGATGGCTTCAATTTTTGCTGGATCTGCTCTGACTCCATCCTGACTGAAAATATGACCCAAATACTTGACCTCTGTTGCACAAATGACTGACTTGTCATTGTTAAACTTTAAATTAATTGAGCGAGCTCTGTCTATGACCTTCTGGAGTCTCTCATTATGTTCCTCTATTGTTTTGCCATATATAAGAAAATCATCCATCATTATCTTCACACCCTCTATATCGCTGAACTGTTTTACCATTTCGCTGTGAAATGTTTCTGGAGCTGAGCTGATACCAAAGGGCAAGCGAGTGAACCTATACCTCCCAAAAGGGGTTATGAAAGTACATAGCTTGGATGACTCCTCTGACAGTTTCAACATCCAGAATCCTTTATTCGCGTCAAGGGTTGTAAAGTATTTGGCTCCTGATAATTCTGATTTAATTTCATCTACAGTTGGGAACTGATAATGAGGTCTCATGATTGCTTCATTTAGCTGACGGGGATCTATGCATAACCTGATCTGACCGTTTTTTTTTTTAGTTATTACTACTGGACTCACCCATTCCGTTGGTTCTTCAACTTTCTTGATGATGCCCTGTTGCTCTAGCTGGTGTAGCTCTTCCTTGAGAGGCTCACGCAGTTGAAAGGGGATGCGTCTGCATGCTGCTATCACCGGGGTCACGTCTGCTTTCACCTTGAGGTTGACGGTGACGTCCTTGATGCAACCTATTCCCTGTATGAGATCCTTTGGGAGTTGAGGAGTGAAACCTACTTTGTATATTCTTTTTATTAAGTTGAGTGTCTTGCATGTATCTCGACCTATGATATTTTGACAATTTAAATCTACTATGTGAAAAAGAACAACATGATTATTGTTGCTATGATTTACTAGTATCTGGCACTGTCCTACAGTAGGAATTGTTTCACCACTGAATGTTGTTAGTGTGTGACTGCTTTTGTGTACATTTTGTGTAGAAATGTTAAGTTTCCCAAATGTTTTCAGTGAAATAATGTTAGTGTCGGCTCCTGTATCTAAAATAAAGTTAACTTTATTATTATTGATAGATAAGTCCGCTGTCCATGACTGCTGGTTAAGAGAATTAACACAAATGGACCCTATAAAGAGACTACTGTCCTCCGGCACCTGACTATCATCACTGTCCGTTGCTTCACTGGTTACTATCTTCACAGTTCTACACACTGTGGCAAAATGGTTGTATTTACCGCAATTCTTGCATTTTGCACCTTTTGCTGGGCATTTGGAGCGATGAATTTGTCCACACCTTGAACACAGGGGATTATTATGGCTTGACTGAGATGTACGAGACTTGGAACAGGCCTGACTGGATCCTGATGAGCTTCTCTGTGACCGTGACTTGTGTGTCTTGTTGACTTGTGCGACGCCTACAAGCGGTTCTTCAAGCTGCCTAGTCTGTTCTTTGGTTACTTCAATTAGTTTCGCCAGTTGGATTACCTTCGCCAGGTCTGCTGGTTTTTCTTGCAAGATCCTTTCTTTTATGTAAAGATTCTTCTGGTGAAGGTTCAAACTAAATATATCACGTACCAGACTGTCTTCCAGGCTGCCTAGATCGCACTGCTTGGCTAGATTTTTCAGATCTGTGGCGTACTCGTCGATGGATTCATCAAGCTGTTGTCTCCTGTTTAGCAGTTTGTGTCGCTCCATTGTAATATTTACTTGTGGTAAGAAATGTGCATCGAATTTTTTCAGTAGAGCGATATAGCTCACGGTGTCGATGTCCACGTTGAAGCTATGGAAAATTGTAAGAGCATCCGTTCCCACGAGATGTAACAAAATGGCGACCTTCCTTTGGTCTGTCTCTCCTTCTAGACCATGTGCTCGTAAATATATTTTGAATTGTGTCTGCCAGTTCTTCCAGGCAAGGGGCAGATTTGGTGATCGAAGATCGAGAGGCTTCAGTGCACCTGCTGATCCGAAAGATCCCATTTGCTTCGTTTTTGGTGTCGCGTCGTCTGGCATTTTTGTTGACTGACGTCACTGACGATGTCTCGGTGTGAATTCTTCACAGTCTTTCTGATTTCTCTTTACTTCTGACACCATGTGGTATTAGTCAGCGAGTAGAGGCGTATTAAATCAAACACACCGTTGTACATAATAGTCTTATATTTTTATGATGTAAATTAGAACTAATTACGTAGTGTAGACGCCATTGAGCAATGTCGGTGTTGCCAATGTAATGCGAGTACGTATTACTTGACTTGTATTCAGAATTAGGAAGTGTATACCTACTACCGTCGGCAGTAAGTATAAATACTTTTTATAATAAAATAAACATTTCCTACACTTGCCATTCCCAAAGGGTTTGTTAGAGGTCTATGTAATTTATCAAATAGTACACCCACGTTTTGCGAGCAAGAGCATACTCGTATTATCTTCAATCGACAAATTTCTGATGCAATAACGTAATAGTACTTTGTACGACCCGGAAATCGAACCTCATTCATAACAGTCGCGCTTATTATTGTTTTTACTGTGGATAGAGACAATGTGATAGCAGAAAATAATAAAATTTAAAAAAAAAACCAAGAAACACCACAAATGTGATGGGTCGATATCGAAATCTATACTTACTAATATTATAAAGCTGAAGAGTTTGCTTGTTTGTTTGAACGCGGTAAACTCTTGCTCTACTGGTTGGAATTTTAATTTTTTTTTTGTGTTGGATAGTCCATTTATCGAGGAAGGCTATAGGCTATATAACATCACGCTACGGCTAATAGGAGCGGAGCATAAATGAAAAATGTTACAAAAACGGGAAAAGGTATTTCCTTTTTGAGAGCTTCCGCTGCGTGCGCTGCGAAAACGGTTTAAGTAACGCAAATATCATGTATGAAGGAATTGTTCCTCTTTAAAATTTCTAAAAAAAAGTCCGCGACAGCATATATCTATCTTTTAAGATTGACTCACTGTAACATTTTTTTACTGTTAAACTGTTAGGTTAAAAATAATTCTTTTTTGCGAAGCTTATTTAACCCATGTGGTATTAATCTATATCTAAATCAATGTGTTTGTTAGAAGGAAAATTTAATATAGAATATTTGTGCCCTTTACTCTAAACAGTTTAAACAAATATCTTAGAAGATATCGCAATGTAAAAATATCCGCGCGGCAAAATAATTCGCGCGTCGCAATATAGGGAGATTCTTTCCGGGAAATTCAAATTCAAAATATTTACTGCATCATAATGTTTACAAGTACAGAGTGTTATCGTATATATATTAAACAGTAAGAGATACCTATAGTAATTCACACTTTAATATAATCTAAGCTAATCTAAACCATCCAAACTATTATATTATAGAAGAAAGCTAAGATTTTTTGTTTGTTACGATTTAGCTTAATTTATGTCGGATAGTCGATATATCGAGAAAGGTTTTATGCTATATTTATGTGACGCAGACGAAGTTGCGTGGGTCAGCTAGTATGATATAAAACGAAAAGAAATTGCTTGACTGATACTTTTATGTAGTTTGCAATATAATTGTAATGACAATAAATTAATAGTATAGTTACTCACTTATAATAATAATTGTATTTTTTTTTGAGGTAATGTGGTTTTGATTGTCTCTGGGTTTTCGAGGTTTCTGTACTCTAGCAAATTTAATTTGACCAATTAAAAATTCCGTTGTTTTTTCTGCTCTTAGTGAAATCCTGCCGCGTTTACATTGATGAAAATGCACGCGTTTATCAAGACTGGGATTCGTACCTAACTGACAATACTTTGCCAAAATGTGTTATCATTGTACCTGAAAACGGAGAATATACTGGAACTCTTCTTGAGGTACCTATAAGTTCTTTTTTTACGGGCCTTTAGTACCAAATCCGTGGCGAATAATGGAGGAAGTAGTAAACTCAAAATCCTTTTTTTTTCGTAGTAAATTTATGGAACCCGCTGTATTTATCGTCGTACATTCTATCATGAATCAAATTTACGCATAATATAATATACATACATGTGACTTATGTACATACTTTGATGTCCGACCAATTTTTACATATTTACTTAAGTTATTATTGTTCCTTCATTCATGTCGTCAAATGTTTAAATATTCCTTACAAAAACAATATAAATCACATTCAAAAATAGTAGCCCACTGGTATCGGGATTAGAGTCCAAGATACCGGCGGCGCCGGCGGTCAGTGCCTAAGCGAAAGGAACCTCCTAACAATACGAGCCGTGTCCAAGAGTTCCGCTTAGCCATTGATCCACCTGTGTAACGCGAGCATCCTTCGGAAGGTAGTGTCAGACAGTTTCTACTGACTAAAAACCACCTATGTTCCTTCTTAGCCCTTTTTGTCCGGGGCCGCAATATCTCTTTCGAACAACCCGCAGTAACGCTAGCATCCTCAGGTCAATCGAAGTTTAACAATTAAACCATTTGGCGGAAATATCAACACAATGATCGCTGAGTCCACGTCCCTCGTATGCCAAGTCAAGACACTTGATTTGTTTAAGTTAACTTTATCATTACAGGGTGAAGAAACTTTCGCTGTAAAACTGACGGTAGCGCCATCACCAACATTGGGGATAAAGGCCCGCGTGCTAAGTTCCGTAGACTCTGCTACTACTATTGCGTCTATAGGCGCCATCGGGGTGATAGGCGTGGCGGCATTCACGCCTGTGGCGCCGATCGTGTTAGCCGGCGCCGCAGCGGCAACCGTCGCTACAGGCGTCTACGGTCTTGTTCGATCCTCGCTACATTTGCATGATAGAAGCGCTCATGAACAAGTAAGGAAATACTTTTACTATTATGTCACTATCATTTACACTGAAAACGGGATATTTACCATGTAAAGAGGGTAGACCGTTTTGCCTGACCATAAACATCCACTCACAATAACTTCAGTTTAACCGTGATCATGGTGCTACAAGATCATGGTGGTACAAGCACCATGATCCACAAGCACCATGAACTTTTTGTTTCGAGCTCCGATAATTCGGCGCTACAACGCCGAATTATCGGAGCTCGAAACAAAAAGTAAACATGGTAAATACTCCATTTTCAGTGTTAGTTACTATACGATAGTGAACAACTGAACATGTAAAACTGAAATAGTTCAATATGATGTCTACTGAAAGAATGATCTTTAAAAGAAAATATAACGACAAGAATTTAAAAGATTATGCTTAGATGGTTTGGTCATGTGGAGGGGATGAGTGAAACCAAGGCACAAGGCAGATATGTGTGGCAACGCTGGGAGTCTCCCTGGAAAGACATACACTGGCCTTATTGGAGAGGTTCTTCAGAAAAAAAACAGGTGTGTTGTACTCGCTACTGACGTGTGTGTATGACCAGATGTATGAAATTATAAATGTAGACGAGGCAAAAGGAGTATGTAAGGATTGTAGCGTGGCGTTCTGTGGTGTCTACCTACTCCCATGGGTAAAGGGCATGGGTTTATGTATGTACAGTGCGATCAAATTATCTTGGCAGCTCCGAACTTCGTGCAGGTCATTTTGTTACAACGAATGTATAAAAGTGTTATGATATTTATTTTATTTGTATTTCTCACTGTTTAAATTAGATATTTTCTGATCGTTTAAGTATTGGTTTATCTAGCAATAACAGTTTTATTCCCAAGTTTACATGCGTAAAATTTCGCAAAGCCTATGTTCAGAGCTGCCAAGATAATTTGATCGCACTGTATGTCTGCTGATCGGTACAGGGCCAGGGGGTTTGCGCAAGCACAGCAAGGTCGCCGCCGTAAGCTCTGTGTGTACTGTTTACTCGGTGATCCCAAATCGAGGTGGACTTTATGATGAAGAGAATCCTGAATGTGAACGAAGTAATGCTGATCCCGTATAGTGCTTGCTTAACTGAACGTACTATTATGTCTTCGAAGTAAAATCGTTAAAAAACCTTTGTATTAATCCTTTTCCCAGAGTATAAGCCCGACGGACGCGGAAGCCCGAGGCAGCTGGCTGAACATCGCGGCGTCGAGCGTGGGCCTGGCCGCCGGCGCCGCTAGCTCGCTGCTCTCGCGCTCCGCGGCCGCCGGTACCAACATGACCAAGGTATGTACGCACATGATGCTAGCGTCGTGTCAGTGACGTCACATTTGAACATCGCGGCATCGAGTGTGGGCCTGGCCGCACTTTTATTCTAGGGTTAACAATCTGCTTTTTTTTATACCAACTGCTCAGGCACTCAGAGGGCCCTCTTTATGTGTAAGGCACAACGCGAGCCCATTGCTTGTTCATGTAAACTTAAGTTTTTTTTCACACTGTTTTTAAATTAATGGTGCAAAACCTTGATTGCCTCCGTGGTCGGGTGGTTTAGGCGTTTACCTTGTGCCCCGGTGGTCGTGGGTTCGATACCCACGGGGAGCACACTTTTTAAAGTTGTTTCCAGTTTAAATGTAATGTCCTAGTTTGCAGGCCCTTGAGGCGGTTTAGTAACTCTGACACTAGGGTGTGTGCGTGCATTAGACCTTGCTACCCACACGATAAGAACATTATCTAATGCTGTAGTAATGAATCTTACTCCATAAAATTATATATATTTTTTTTTTCTACTCCTCCGCTATTCTTTTCTGATTAATCTCGTTGCGGGATCCAAGACAGTTAAACCATTTCTCTGGGACTTCGTCGAGCTTCATTGTCTCGGCGCTTTTCTTGTGGTCGCCACTGTTGATTCTGGCTAACAGGAGTTACAGTGGTTTGGGAATAGTGTGGCGGGCTTGTCCCATTTAAAAAAAAAAATTCTTGGGATCCTCTGAGTTAGTTATTTTTTGTTACTATAGACAGGACAGGCGCTGGCGGTGTCTGTAGAAGTCCTGCGGCACGCGAACATGGTCACCGGCGGAGCGGGCGTCGTCAACAGTTTGCTACACATTATACTAAAGGTACGTATCACCATACCGCAGTAGGAGAGCGTTCAAGTATTACGTAACGGGATTCTTTGAGAAACGTTACGATTCATTACAGGGGCTTGAGGGAGATTTGCACTATTACGCGTTACGTAACATTGTTTTTTTAACCCTTCAGAACGGTCGTGTAAAGAGATTTACTCACGTTAATACGTGTTTTTCCTCATAATTTTAATTTTTTGGGTAAAAATGGTGACTTGGTGGTTACGTAACGTTTAACTAGGGGGAGGGGGGTACAGAAAAACGTTACAGAGCGTTATATGGAGAGGGGGGGAGGGGTGATTAAAAATATCCAAAAAATGCGTTACGTAGGTAATACTTTAAATTTCCCTAGGGCCAATTTCACTCTTAAAACTGAACGCGACCAGTAATAGCACATCTAACCCGTGTTCTAGAGCTCTCGATGTCGATATACTATAAAAAAAGAAACGCTTACAGGTCCAGAACGCGGTTTAAATAAATGCTGATCACTTCCAGGCTCAGTCTGTTGGCTTCTTCACTTCATCGTGAGAAACAATACAATAATTTATTATGGCAAAACACGTTGATTTTGCTCACTCCCCGAGTACCTAAGTTCTTGAAAGAATGCTCTAAATACGATATTATACAGGCTTCTTCTGGGTAAGCTCGTTCCATCGTCGACATCATCTCTGCCCTTAGGGCAAGATTGAGGTCAAGAGCAAGCCCATTTATAATAAAAAAAAAATATATATTATTATTCATTTAATTTAGAATCAAAAAATATTCCATACTTCACTCTGTAATCTTACCTTGTATTTCATGATTACAATATTAGGTATTTCCCCGTACATATTTCAGTCACTGTATTTAACAGTATACCTTTCTTTTTAGTACCGCAAGCACGGAGAAAAGCCGACGAAGCTAGAACTGTTCCAATTCGCTTCGGCGACTCTGTTCTTCTGTCATGCTGTGGTGTCGAACCGGACCGCACAGAGTATCATTGAAGATGCTCAAGCTAAAGCTATCAACGAGTACCGCACCACACTTAGGAGCAATAGACACAGGTCAGTAACTAAACAGTTTTTATGCTCATTCTTAACAGCCAAAAACTTACTGTGCACTGAACATTCGAAGAATTCGCATTCCATAATTGAAAAAAATACCTTTTTTTCTAGAAAAATGTTCGACAAAATCAGCGCTGAATCAAGGAGGGTTCAAGGTGCAGTACAAGGCAACGCTGAAGTCATCCGAGGTATACAGAACATCTTCGACAAAGACCAATATTTCGCTGACGTACTCCGAATAAACAAAGATCTCAACCAGCATAAGCTCAGAATATCAATGACTTCCGACGGACAAGTCAACTTGAACTCGCAACATAAGTTCAACCCTGCGGAGTTGTATAACCTCGGAAAGGAAGGCAGGGCTCAATTGTTCAGTAACCTTGGACCTGCTAATGTGAACACTAACAACGTGCCAACTCGGGTGGTACCATCCACGACTGCAGTCACCGGCTACATTGAAGGCGAAGAAGAAAGAACCACAATGGTCGGCATTCATCCGGGAGAAATACTGAGAATCGGGTCCCTACTTGTTCGAGTCAGTGCATCGGGAGCCGAAAATGTTGCTCTAATGCTAGAGAACTTAAGCCAAGACGTCTATGCCAACCTGATGACAATATCCTTCAACGTGTTGTCTAAACTCGTTCCTGAAGACATCGCTAGACTTAGGCTGCTCAGTCCTGAAGAAGATCTTATAGTCCAAATAGTCAAGTTCGTGTTTAATTACATGAAACACCAGAGACCGCTCGGAGACACCAGTAGAGAGAATGACAACGGTATCACGATAGTGTTAAAGGAATTCTTCCAAGAAGGCGTTGTTCGTCAGGAAACGATCTTATACTTGAAAGATCGTTTGCTCGGCTGGGTCGATGGCGAAATGGATCGTAGGAGCTTAGAGTTCCCTAACAAGAAGTCTACTGTCTGTGAGACTTGTAGAGGCATTAGGTACGCTTAAGAATGTCATATTTTTGAGACCAACATTTACGTAAGAAAAGATTTATAAGAAAAAAATACATCAAGACACACAAATCTAATATAAACTGACCTCGCTTTGTATAAACTTTCTGGACATTGTGAGATCAGCTTATACCGGTTTTCTCTAGCTTGACTGGTACTGGTGGTCCTTATTAGCTTCGCTTTCTGAGTAGGTATTTCATCGTTATTATGTACACAAGATGCTTAACCACTAAGGTTGATATGGGTATACTTGTTATTATTCAAAGAGCTTCCTTTTGACTCATAATTGTAAACACGCACCATAGGGCTTTTAAGGAAAATTATAGCATTAGACTGAATATAGCCAATTGTTAGTATACAAATAATATTAGTCCTATAATATATTATAGTGACTGTAGTCATAAATAGCTGTAAGTAATCCCAGTTCCAACACTGAGGCATATTTCAAAAAAGATTTCAACTATTCTAAAGTAAGAAATTTAAAAAACGAAACAATACATATCAAAAATGTCCAAATATTTAGTAAAAGCTAAGAGATTAAGCCTCTTTTGTAAATCATTTTTATCGAAATTGCAGTTCCGATATACTTTAGAGATATTTATAATAATATGATAAATGTCGCACTGTGATAACGCACCACTGATTGCTTATTTTTAGGTCATCGTACTAAATATGCCCGTTTTCACTATACACGAGGCGACACTCAAAATGAATGCCTAAACGCCTGAACGCCGAGAGTTGAATTTCTAACATCATTATCATTCGCTTGCCCTTATCCGAATTCATTTGGGGTCGGCTCAGCATGTCTTCCTCTTCCACACCTCTCCATTTTACGTCATCTCATGAGACACCTCCGTTCTTACGAAATAGTATATTTCATTATTAGTGCGGAAAGCCTGTCATTGCAAAGAGTTCCGATAAATTGTTGACAGTCTGAACAAGTTGCAATGACGGTTCTGCACGTGTACTGAACAACTATTTTTAATATTGAAACAAATTAGTAGCTTCTTTATAAATATTTGCATGAATCATAAAAACTTCTATGATTTTTTTTTTAGTAAAAACTTCGTGGTTGGTTTTTTTTTTAATGAACATTATTTTGACAGTTGGGAAAGAGAACGCACGAGTTCGGTAAAGGTAAAGAAAAAGCACGTCCCTGCAATACGCCACTTTTTGAGCAACTGTATTAAAATAGTATATTTCAATACAAGTGCGGAAAGCCTGTCATTGCAAAGAGTTCCGACAAATGTCTACCCGAGCCGAGGCACAGCCGACGGCGAGGGTTGACAGTCGGAACAAGTTGCAATGACGGTTCCGCACGTGTACTGAACAACTATTTTTAATACAGTTGCGAAAAAATGAAGCAATTTAATAAAATAATAAAACCGTAATTAAACTCGCAAAGAACATTTTTGGAAAATGGCGCCAACCGTAAAAGAATATAAGCAGAGATTTTTTTGTTTTCTTCACCCATTCTGGGTAGGCAAAGGGAACTATGCCCATACAGCCAAGCAAGTCTTCAGTAGATTTTTTTTATTGATATGAAATGAAAATGAAATTTAATGAGATGAAATGGAATGAAACCTTTAACTCATTGAATCAAATAATTAAATCTGATATTGAAACAAATTAGTAGCTTCTTTAGAAATATTTGCATGAATCATAAAAACTTCTATGATTTTTTTTAGTAAAAACTTCGTGGTTGGTTTTTTTTTAATGGACATTATTTTGACAGTTGGGAAAGAGAACGCACGAGTTCGGAAATGGTAAAGAAAAAGCACGAGTACGTAATAGCCCACATCCCGAACGCTATACGTCCCTGCAATACGCCACTTTTTGAGCAACTGTATTAAAAATTAATTATCATTATTAACACAGTCCATCCATCGTTTCTTTGGTCTTCCTCTACTCGTATAACCTTCCACATTCATATGAATTTCTGACAATCAAAGTAAGTTTTACGCATTCATTCAGGTGTCGTGTACTAACAAGTAGCAATGGGCATTACTATAAATAAGGGTATACGTAACACAAAATATAGTGCCTTTTAGATAATAATAATGATTCATGTTAGAATGCAAATGTATTTACTGCACAAAGTATATATTAACAAGTTCTTAGGATAAGCTACATAGTGAACTATGTATAAATATATATGTAATATTATATAGAACAATAAAGTTTTATCTATCGTCTGTGTAATTGTTTTGACCTTGTTTCGAGTGATGTGTTCGTCATCGTCATGATTCGTCATTGAACATAGATAATCCATTTACTTTTTGTTACATAACTACCGTACTGGATAATCATATACGAGGTAATTATTCATTAAAAATATTTTTAAATTTAAAGGAAAACATGACACGACCACCTCTAAGTTCTAGTGCACTAAGCTAGAAAGTTCCAACCATACGAAATTATTTTATTTTAATTCCTTTATTCATTTTCATACATACTGTTTACATTTTTAAATATTTCATACAAAACTTATAAACACATTTTTAAAAATATAAAAAATTGTCGTCGCGGTGACGGGAGCAGGGTCCAAGCTACCGGTGGTTAGGGCTCCAGAGTCAGGAACCTTATTTTAATTATTATTTCGGAGGAGGAGTAAACTACAAAATAATAATAAAAATTTTATATAAAAAACCGGTCAGTGTGTTTTGGTTCACACAATGAATGGTTCCATTATTTTTTTGTACCCTTGGTTAGGGAGTACCATCCCCATAAATGTAACGGATAGATATGAAATTATAACGGTTCCTTTTGCTTCCATTAGACTTATTACTTCAAAAGTTCGAACCCACAAACAACCACAACATATTTTTTTTATTTTTTTTTAAAAACGTTGCCCCACACTAGGAATTTCTCCTGTATCGTGGGTGCGTTCACAAACATTTAAACTCACATACACAAATACCCAGACCCGGAACAACTATCTGTAGGTCTTACAAATATTTGTTCCGTGCGGGAATCGAACCCGCGACACGCAGCGCGGCAGTCCATTGCTTGAGCCACTGCGCTAACCGTGCCGTCATAATTATCTATCTATCACACGGCCAAGCGATACCGTTTAAATCTGGGAATCCCTGAATCATCCACCCATAGACATTATCATTATATTTCTAGTAGCTTCAGACGCCAGCACATCAAGCTACTACAAGCAGTTAAATTTCTTTAATAGATTCTAAATTATTTCAAGGTGTAGAAAAAATTTACAGCTTCGGGTAGGTTGTTGTGCTGGTAATCAAAAAGGCTATACATACATGCTAAAAGTCTCGTTAGTCTTCTTTGAATTCTGGCAACCCTGCAATCGCGAAATTTGTCTATGGTCGGTGATTTTCTTTTAACCGACTTCATTGCAAGACAGTAATTCCATCAAGATCTCGAGGACACACATTTTGCATTCTGCAGTGGTTCGTCTGTGTAACAGGTTGTGAATGAGAGTTACGTACTATCAAATATAAGTGTTATTTTTCCTGAATTTTATTAAAAAGGTAAGTTCGTATTATTTCACTTTAAATAGCAGTCATGGTTACATTTAATTGATATAAAGTACAAGGTATTGTAGTAGGTACAATATTGTTGTGTTCGTGTAAACACGTTGTGATTGGCTTTCTATCTAGAACCTAGAACGCTCGTTGACCGACAACACGTGATTGTGAATGATAATAAATCATGGCATCATGCCATTCAACTAAAACACTTCTCGTACATAAGGCGGATAATTGCCTGCCGCTTATGAACTCAACTAAAAGAAATGTATCCGAATTTTCGGTTTCATTCACCTTGGAATCGGTACCGGCCTACGTGCGGCGGGCGGCGGCGGCGCTTGCGCCGTTTTTGAATCGAACTTGTTTATTTTACATTAGGAGCTTGTTTATTTTACATTAGGTTAGAGCTATTGTTAGCCACTGAATGTTTTGGAATACTATGTAATATGAAAATAGAATAACGTCTTCTCCGTTCTAATAAGGGTACTAATGTACGGGGAATCATATTATGTAGGTAATGTTAGTAATTCTATTAGTCTAAAGATAGTATTGTGGTGTGGTTGTGTTGGTGGTGTTTTAGGTAATCATTAATGCCAGTTGCTCATTTATAATACCCCTAAACTATGTTATTTAAGACAATAAGACAGTATATTATGTTATGGTAGTTAAATATAGTATTTTCAATGATATTATTATTGTAGCAATTGTTTTTTTTTTTCAGCCTAAATCAACATGGAGGACCCAAATAGACGACATAACATGACCGCGGTAGAGATACAACAGGAGTATTTTGAAACCATTGGCGACGCTGATTGGGAATTGTAAGTATCGGCTCAACCATGTCCTACCTACTTATGCATATTGAGCCTCTCAAAGAGATGTCAGCAACATTGAAGGGGCCCCGCGACGCCCGTCGGGGCTGCGGGTTGTTCGAAAGAGATACCGCGGCCTCGACACAAAGGTCTAAGAAGGGACATGAGTAGTTTTAGTCAGTAGAAGTCTGACACTCCATACCGCTCCTTAAATAGGTACCTAGGCCTATTTGAGAGTCGGATATCCGGTGAAACAAGTATCTCTTTCATCACTACTTCTAGTACGTAGGTAGTACTTAAATGATTAAGGTATCAGGATAAGAACTAGACTACTTCAGTAGGTACTTATGTTGGTTTAATAGGCACCTAACGTTATCAATAGGTATTAAGTCCGTCAAAGATAAGAAAGGGTGATCTAAGACTGCGTGATCGATAATACCTACTGCGTACACTTCATATCTCGAAAATCAAACATTTGCTTTGGTTGGCGAACATAATCGGGATTCTGTTCCTTCCTTCTACTTTTTTTTTAAACAGTCTTTATTTTCTAGATAAGATAAGATGTCAATAACGGTAATTGCCCTTTCCCTAATATCTCTTCGTACGAACCAAAATAAATGAACCATGTATCGTTTTTCATTAGAAAATGTTGAAGATTACGATGATGCTGTTCTCACCAATGGATAGAATGGTTCTCGAGGAAGATTTGAGTATATTATTTGACCGAAGCATCAGCTAGTTGTAAATAAAATAAAATGACGTAAGTTAAGCAGGCCAATTAATACAAGATCCTTATATAAAAAAAATGTTTACCTATATTTACAGATACCAGAAAAAAGACAGAAGATTTTTGCTGCAGAAAGTTGCCGTAGCCCTTTGTGGACCGCCTACCAAAGAGGGTAATTTGATAGACTGCGTTACAAGCGATGGTAATCAAGAACTGAAGCTACAAGGCTATGAAGCTCGCGATGAAGACACTGTGATGAATGTGTTCAATAAAATTTTAGAACAAGGTAACTATTCAAAAAAACTGCGATCAGATATTTTCAAAAATCGATAGGCACGTGGCGTAGCCTATGTTGTCTAAAATCTACTAATGAGAGCCGGTACCAACGGCTCAACATGCTTTCCGAAGAACGGAGGAAACTCGGTATGGTCATGGATGGTTACCCATCCATAGACCATCGTAGGCAAGCGCGGCTTAACCGGAAAATTGATCTGCGTCTTTTTCTACAGTGAAAATGAAAAGTCTTTATTAACACACCTTGTCCGTTTTTTTTTCAGCTAAATTTTCACATAACGGTGAAAATTTAATCATTTCCGTCCTTCGAGTCGTCTGTGTCATTCCTACCCGAGATTTAAGTTTTTACGAAATAACTCCTAATGATTACTGGCTTGATCTTCACAAGAAGAGAGGAGATTCTGTAACCATTTTAGTATTTCATGTGTTTAGTATAAGGGCATGTATATCAATGAATTCTAAAGGTGAGTTAATCCAAAGATATCTCTTGAATAAAAAAATTTAAAAAAAAATCACTAATTATGCAGACACGAAAACTAGAGACTAATATGTCATTAACCCCAGACTAGACAACATCTTAATTAATGCCTAAATAATAGTACGTTATGGTACAAGTGTGTAACGTTGGTGATTACCGCTGAGGCGCCATTGAGACCCGAGCCGTCAGGTGAGGGTCTTAAGAAAGCCGAGGACGGTAATCATCAATACACACGTGTATCATACGACGTTTTTCAACACACTTGTGAAGAAAATAATACTAAAAAGTCATCTTCAACAGTTACCTAAAACGAGTTCTGATTTTTTTTCACAATAGCGGGAAAAATTAATCGGTTTTCCTATGCGCGCGCATCTACAGTTCTACCAACTTTATCTGTGCATGCGGGAAAACACGGAACTAAAATAAATGTACCAAGTTTGACGCAGCGATGCATTTTTCTTGACCAGCCACCATGAAATTCACACTTAAAATGGTCATACTGTAACAATGGCGATCGACCATAGACTAAATGAATGAGCGCGATAGAGTTTTAGCCACGTATAAAATGAGGAAAAGTTTTCTTTATTACAGAAAAAAATAAGTTATATTATTTGAGTGAAAGTTTCATTTAATAAAAACGTACAAGTTGAAATTATCTATTCAAAGCATGAAATGAGCAAGCACTAAGTACATTAATTTATTTTTACTATTGAACACGATCTTTTTTGTATCGAAACTTTTTTATGAACGTAGCAACTCAAACAATAAATTAAAAAAAAAAACCTTATAACTCACTAGTGAATTATGGCAATGAAAAAGTTACAGTTTGATTATAGGTGTCATTGTGTGAAATTATAGCCACTTTATGAGCAAGTGTGTTGAAAAAGTTCTTTGTTTGTGATTTTTATAGATATGGAACCCTTCGTGTGCGAGTTCGACTCGCACTTGGCCGGTTTTTTTTGTTTTATTCATGTGTTACCTCACTTACCTCGCATAAAATTGCAGTGAAGGGGTGCAGATTATTCATAGACCACGACGCCAGAGTGTATGAAACCTGGCTGGACTATCTAAATTCAAACAAATTGCCGAAATGCGTGATGGTTGCTCCAGAAAATGGAGTATATACGGGAAGAATTGTTAAGGTAATAAGGATTTCTACCTGATTTAACTTATAGAGAATTACTCGACCAAAACAGTCAATATTGCCATGCCGAGACGCAAATCTAGTTTTTTTTTTCTCTTTAGCTTACACTGTCCCACTGCTGGGCTTATGCTAGATGCTAGGGCTAGTTTAGGACATAAAATCGCGTTATCTAATATTGCCAAAGTTTCGCTACGGCACCCAAAATGCTGTACAACACGCATGCCTTGCATATTTGGAATCGGCTATTCATTTAAATGAATATGTAGGTAGGTACTCATTTGTATATTAATAATTATAATTACTCTTATCATCTGCCGAACCTTTTCCCAACTACCTATGTTGGGGTCGGCTTCCAGTCCAACCGAATGCAGCTGAACATCAGTATTTTACATGGAGCGCTCACGGAGTGAATAAAGTCACCATTACAGTTATAAATCAAAAACTTGTATGAATGGATAGATCTTTGCTACTTTTTCACGCAAAAGTACTCAACGGCTGACGGCTAGTTTATAACCTAATTTAACACATAGGATACTTTTGCGCTACTAGACTCCTATGGGACAGTTACCGAAATTCGCGCGAAGTCACGAGGATCGGCTCCAATGATATAATTAGGTAATTTTTCAACTACAGGACGGAGAAATGCCGGTTGTGAATCTGACCATACAGGCTTCACCAGAGTTGGGCCCTGGTGCGCAGGTCCTTAATGCCGCGGACACCATAAGCACAGGTATGGGCACTTTACAACGTTAGTACAGTTGACAAAACAATTAGGTATACAGGTTGGTTAGGTATACCTACTATTACCTACAAAGATCACCCCTAAAGCCGTAAAGGTTTTTTCCTGCTAAATAATGTTTATCATGTTAATATGTATTTATTAACTTAGTAAAACATCGACTGCCTCGTTGATCTAGTGATTGATGGCGATAGGTTTGCCCTGTATTGATTTAAACATAACTGGCGAAATGTGGATTGTACACCTCTGCCTAACCGTTCAGGGTTACAGTTACGTTAATATGCGTGATGTTATGTTAATAAAACGTTACTGAATTATTTTTTTTTTTTTTTTTTATTGGGGAAAACAAACAGTGAAAAGAAAGAAAAGTGTTTATGACACATGACACACACAGTGACACATTACATAAATATAAAATAACAATAATACAAGTATGAGCAAATGTGTTAACAACAACATTTTCCACAGAATACATATTAAAAAAATACAAGCTTTACAAATCATACATAGAACTGCAATCTAAAATCATTTTTTTTTAATTTTTTTTATTATTTTGCAAAACAGTTCGTTATTTTTTGGCCGAAGCCGAAGGTTGGGCCGAAGGTGGCCGAAGTTTCGGTCAAACGTACTGCAGGTTATCACCCATACCTAGTCGACGTTCCACACATTCGAACGAAGCGCTTTGCTAAGTTCTTATGCGCACAGCCAAGGAGTGGAATTCCCTGCCTTTTCCCGAGTTCATATAACCCTAATCTTTTTAAGTCGCGAGTAAATAGGCTTCTTCTGGGTAAGCTCGTTCCATCGTCGACCTCACCTCTGCCCTTAGGGCAAGGTTGAAGTCAAGAGCAAGCCCATTTATAAATATTTATAATTAAAAAAAAAACATAAATTATCATTCCAAAAGAGACACACTCACATCATGCCATGCGTTCGTAAGTTTCTTTATCTAAACGATCATTTCGGTATTTTCAGTGGCAAATGTAGGTGCTATGGTTGCAGTAGTGGGATCGTTGTTCGCGGCCCCTGTCGTGGCACCGGTGTTGGTCACGACAGCCGTAGGCGTGGCTTCCGTTTCCGGAATATACAGCATCGGACGATCTATCGGGACCCTAGTTGATAGAGCTCAACATGAACAGGTATGAGTTTTATATACTTAAAGTTTATTTTGCAATAATTTTTTTCGTAGAACAAAAGTGATGGTAGCATTTTAACTTAGTAATTGATCCAAACATGCTACATACTAAAAGATTCGTTGTAATGCAAGCAATAACAACCCCCCATTCCATGTAGAACGGGAACTGCTGAAAGTAGCGTGACATAAGGGGATCGGACAAAAAAAAACTAATTAGTCCGTCAGATAAATTTCCAAAAATTATTGGACACGTATTTTTTCTTTTTTCAAATAAACTTAAAATGAAGACGATACAGTGCTTCAAAAACTCATGTGACGTCATATGATAGTACATTTTGACGACACAAGTGACGTTTGAAGCCCCCCCACTCCAAGATCTTTGACGCGTTTTATCTTTGTATTTTTTTATTGATTTGAATAAACAAAAAACACGCATTCAATATTTTTCGATAATCTAACTTACGGACTAAACAGAATCATATTATTTTGACCCAGTCCGATCCCCTATTCTAGGTTTTTCAATCCTCTCAGTCCAAATCAGTCGAGCCGTCTTCAAATGATGCTCCGTTCATACAAGTGGCAGTTGATTTTTAAGTATATAAATTATATTTTTCAATTTGTGCTAACGATTTGACGACGCATACACCAGCGGACGATCAGTACACCTCACGATACCTTATTTGTTAAATTTTGCTAAGTAGTTTAAAAACTATCCGAGAACAGGCATACATGCTGAAATCATAACTCTCCTTTTGGTTTGCCGTAGTCGCGTAAAATTAATGATAAAATCTTCTATTTTGTGCCCATTCAGTAACTAAGGCGCTCGTGAATTTTTGTTAACTTTTATTTCAGAGTATCGGCTTGGAGAGCATGGAAGCTCGTTCTAGCTGGATAAATATAATGGTATCCACCGTCGGTTTGTCCTTTACTACAGCCGGAAAGCTATTAACTTGGGCTGCTTCTTCTGGTAGAAATGTTAAGGTAAGGATATAATCTATACGTCTTCCAGCCAACGTAGGCGCGGGCCTGTGGACGGTGAGTAGCTCACCGTCCGTCCGTCTTATGACAACGACAGGGCGTGTCGACGGTGCGTTAATATTAACATAACGAGTTGTTATAAAATCAATATTATAAGATTGATTTTATCAGATTAACTACGAGAACTAACAAAACTATTGAATTAATTTTCACAGATCCTTATGAGCGCATTGGACTTTCTAAAATTTACGAATCTAGCAACTGGACTCATTGGAGTTGCCAACGGTTTGGGTGACATGATTTTCAAGGTTCGTAATACAATTCAAACATGGTTGATAACATACTATAAATAACGGGTATCACGATCACGCCTATAACCCTCGAAGGTTTAGGCAGAGATGTACAATCATCGGCACGATTCTTGAGCGCTGACGCAAAAGTGAGTTATTGGGTCCCTTTGGTGGTATGAAGTGAGACGCGGGGGCGGGGAAAATGCAGTGATTGGCCCGTAGCGCATCGCGTCATAGCCGTCACTCGGGATTTGTTCTTTACTCCTGCTGCACTTACCTCACGACCAATAAATAATAAACGGGTGTGCGTTTTATTTGTCATATAAAGTGTATGATGCGCACAGCGATCCCCACTCTTCCGCCGAGCGCTCAAGAACCGTGCCGGTATCTGTACTCAATAGACCAATAGTACGCCCATACTCCGCCAGTCCTGTTTAAGCCGCATGTAATATAGGCGAGCCTATTGCCATCAACTGGGCATAAATCCAGACTCCTACTGAGAAATTCCTATTGGAAAACCCAATAACACTGCCTGACCTGGAAATCGAACCCAGCACCTCATACACAGCAGTCACGCTGTCGATCACTAGACCATCGAGGCAGTCAGAGAGAGAGAAGCCAAAATGATTATTTCCACTATTCTACATTGAATCTCTAAACCAATTTAGAATTTTGTTCAGAAGCATAAAGCCTAACTGCAAGTTAGCCATCTGTAAAATGTAAATGCACTAATGACCATCATCATTCTCCTGCCCTTATCCCAATTCATTTGTGGTCGGCGCAACATGTCTTCTTCTTCCATACTTCCCTATTTCTCGTCATCTCAGCAGTCACCTCCTTTCTAGCCATATCATCCTTCACACAGTCCATCCATCGTTTCTTTGGCCTTCCTCTCCTTTTATAGCACTTATGACTAATGACCATCTTATTGTTATTTTATTTTATTTATAACTGTTATTTATTTCTTTCTTTCTTTCATCTTCCTGGCCTTGTCATATTAATATATGGGGTCCACACAACCATTGAGGTATAATGTACAACACGTTTTTGACGTGACAACGTCTTATAAATTGGTTTGCCGGGTGACACTTCAAGAAACTGCGTTACGCTCCGCTCACGTTATGCGCTCACAATGAGAGCGAGTGAGAGGCACGCGTCCCTTCCACTCGGGCATGGTTAGCCCGCCTAAGAGCGAGAGAGACAGACATAAAAAGTGAAAGTTCATCCTTCTTCCTACTATACGAATGAATATTCACATTAAAATTATTTTACCACTCAAAGTCGTTGTCACGTAAAACTTTCGCCCGTATACCGACTTTACAGGCAACCAATTTTTACTTTTTTTTATTCTCTGTCAGCCGTCACGTTTTTCCTTTTTCTTTAGGTACCATATCCATGTTATCAATGGCCCTACCTGTATACCGAGGGAAGTAATAATTTATTTAATTTTTCTTTTTCAGTTCGTAAGGTATGGAGAGAGTCCAACTGCCCTTGAAGTGTTCCAGTTCACCACATCTGCTCTATTCCTTGGGATCGGTGCGATGTCGAATCAGACGGCACAGGAAATCGTTCAAGACGCGCAAGCTAACAAAATAAATGAATACAGAGATTCATTGGCCAGTAACAACAAAAGGTAAAAACATTTGATTTGTGCTATCGTGATTTTGATAGGTGACTTTAGTAGAAAAGGCGTCATGCATAAAATTATTTAATACACAGGCAAACGAGATATTTAGTTTAGTTTAGTAAAGTTTACAGGCAGCTAACTTGAAACTACTTTAGACTGCGTGTTAACGGAAAAGTCTATTATTTTGAATCACTCTACTCACACTAGTTACTATGTCTTAAAGTAATCAGGTGGACCCACTTTACACAGTACAGATTAAAATTTAGATAGTGGTAAAACGTAACAAAACTTTTGCGTTTTAAACTCATACATAAACAAACTTAGATATTTAATTATGATTTTATGTATACAAAATACTTTTTTTATACACACATTTAATATTATTTAAAATTTTACTTTTAGGAGAATTTTCGATAAAGTGACAGCTGAAACCCGAAGAGTACAGGGCACCATAGATGGCAACACTGATGTTATAAGAGCTCTTAAAACCATAGAGAATAAAGATGAGTTTTTCGGAAAATTAAAGAATATGAATAAATCATTCAACAAAAATAAAGTAAGGGTATCGTTGGCCCCAGATGGTAAAGTGCTGATCAACAATCATCACAGAACTAATATAAACGAAATGCATGGCTTGGGACGGGCGGGTCGCAATGAACTACTTGCAAGATATGGACCCGCGAAGGTGACCAGTAAAAATGCTCCTACAAGAATATATTCATCACGTCAACTAGCCGGCACCTCCAGATTACAAGTGAATGAAATCATGTACAACATTCGTCCTGAAGAGCTTGTCAAAATTTCAGCATTCCTCATTAATTTGAGTGTGGCCGATCAAGATTTCCTTTTAGATTTATTATCGACTATAAGTGAGGTCTTGTATGACGGGTTTTTGTTGCTCATTACTGAACTTATAATTTCGTTAATACCCGCAGAATTAGAGGTTTTTAGTTCCATTGACCCACAATGGAAGAGGCGGATGATATTTTTCGTACTTCAGCATTTAAGGTCACAAATAACTATCAATGAAGACGATGGTGTGTTCATGACTGTACTCAAAACTTACATTCGCGACGGTAGAATTGACAAAAAAATGTTACTACAACTGAAAGAGGAAGTATGGGAATTATTTGAAAAAATGAGGATTGATAAATACGCTCATAACAAAACTTGGGACGAGGGGGACAATTATATGAGCAATTATCGAAGAAGTTTCAATACACTTCAAGTTGGACAAGAGCTCGCTGTAGGGCCCCATAAAATCCTTGTGAAACAAATCACGGTAGACAACTTTGAACAGGGACTTCTAAACTATTCGCAAGAACAATGCGATTTGTTTATGCAACTTTGCTTAAAACTCATAGAATCTCTAAGCAAAGACGCTGTTGTCCGCTTAAATGCTATAAATCCAGATGAAGATATAATGATGAGAATTTTTCTATTTTTGCTGGAGAGATTTGATACTTATATTGAGGCCACATCAACTGTTGACGAAAATGAGTTGGTTCTTTTATTGAAAACGGAAATCATGGAGTGGTGCAACCGTCAGCGCCCTAGAAAACAATTCACTTGTATAAAATGCAAGGGTATAAGGTTTTGTGAAAATAAGTAATACTAATCTTTTGGGGATAACAGGCGTGAGTGATCTTGATGGGTTTTGGACCCCAACACCTCGCGTAATTAATAAGCTCCCAAGCTCTGCGCCGTATTGACATCACTTCACCTTATTTTTAATATCAGAACCCGATCCGATGCTACAGTTATGAGTTTCATGAAACAAATATTTTGGCCTACAGATAGTTGTTCCTGGTCTGGATATTTGTGTACGTGAGTTAACTGTTTGTGAACGCACCCACGATACAGGAGAAACTCCTAGTGAGGGCCACGTTTTAAAAAAAAAGCAAATACTGCGTATATGAGTTTTTGGACTGACACTCCACCAACTACCTTCTAACGGAGAAGAACCTATTGTTCATTTCTCCACTCCGCCTTAGTGGAGTATCAGCATAACGACTCATTAACTATAGTGCAGGGTCTTGCGTTAAGGTACGCCACATTAGAATAAAAAATCAATATTTCTAAAGCATGTTATATAACAACGTTTTATAACATATTATGTTATATATGATCTATACGCACATTTACTTCTTTCGCAGTCAATCGTAACAAAAAGTGCCATGAGCCTCATCCCCATTGATGAAAATAAAATTAAAAGTGATTAAAAGTATTTGGTTTGCATCTTTTGCAAGCGCCATTATTATTTAGTTAAGCTTTATACTTTTTTTAACTTGATTAATTATAGGCTTTAAGTAACAATTTTATTTCTTACTAGCTGATGCCCGCGGCTTCGCCCGCGTGGAT
Source organism: Diarsia dahlii (assembly GCA_949775195.1). NCBI lineage: Eukaryota > Metazoa > Arthropoda > Insecta > Lepidoptera > Noctuidae > Diarsia > Diarsia dahlii. The sequence continues at coordinate 11,479,366 of OX459201.1, forward strand.
ACTGTAAAAACAATCCTTGATCCGGATTATATATCATTCTAAAATTTCAGCTCGATCGATGCAGAACTTTTTGAGTTTTTGAAGCGTACACAAACCAACATAACATTTTTATATATATAGAAGATAGAAGATAGATATAATATGTATCAAAAAGGTATTTCATAACCATATTTTTTTGATTTGGTTTCCTTTTTCTGGTTTAAAATACATAAATTAGAATAAAGTCACTCGTATTCAAAGTGGCCTTACTTATAATAAGAAAATGTTAGGCCACTGTTGGCGTTTTAAGATATGAATATATACGACATTTTTTTTTTGTAAACCCTATGCAATAATGTATATTCATAATATATTAATACAAATTTATTTGATGAGTACCTATTTTGTTTGTTTCTCTTCCTGCATCCTTGTTTTATACTATCTCTTATCGTGTGGGCAGTAAGGTCTAATGACCCCCACACCCCTAGTGTCAGAGTTTCTAAACCACCTGGGCTTCTGGGCTTCTGGGCTTCTGGCATGGTCTTACGACCGCCATCGCCATTTGGCAGCTGGGAGCACCGGCTTATACGTGCCTTCTGAAGCACGGAATTATCTTTCAGACAATCAGTTGATTCAAGCCTGCAATGTCCTAGTCAAACTGGAAACAACTTTATAAAGTATGATTTCCGTGGGAATCGAACCCACGACCGGTGGTCACAAGGCAAACGAATAAACCACTAGACTACGACATATTATGTTATGCTTAATGATTGTAATTGGCTTGTTTACAACACCATGTACCTTATTTTTGCTTTAACAAATAAATTATATTTTATGTTGCGCATGTTCCAAATGTTTCCAGTTAGAGATACATGTTGCTGTAACAAAATGATGTTCCCTTTCGTAGATTTAAAATAAAAGTAGCATTATATAATAGAATATAACCATTTTATATTTGCATGTAGGTACATAATTATGGGTGTGAAGTTTTTGTATTTTATGTTGGCATTGATCCCATCCGATTTTCTTTTTCACGTTCTTCGGCCGACAGGGGTGGATTATACTCGAAAAATTTTGCTATGAAGTACCTGTATAGTGAAACAAGATTTATTAGAACATGATGATTGTCTTATCATAATAACCAATGAAATTATCACACATACTATGAAAAACAGACGTCACTATCACGAACAGCTTAATTATTATGCTCCGTAATAGGGTACATAATTGACTGACTAAAAAAAAAGTAGTTAAAAAACTAAAAAACCCGACTGAAAAAACTGAAAAGCAAATCTATTTTATTTAGTTCTATGTTTTTCATTTCATAATTTAATATTCAAATGAACCCCGCCTGGTCCCAAGTTATGTTTAATTTAAAATGTGCTTGTTTTTTGCTTTTCAGTTTTTTCAGTCGGGTTTTTTAGTTTTTTAACTACTTTTTTTTATTTACAACGTTTTAGTTCTTTTGTGTTTGTTCTTTCGGTTCTTTCGTTGGTCGCGTAAAATTCTTCGCAAATGATTTAACTTTTGTGCTTGTTTATAGGATTTGTTGGAGCGCCTACGCAAATCGTCTTAGCTTTAAGTGTTTCGTCTTATTTCTACTATTATGTTTTCGCTAGGTTTGTACGCACATCATTCATGTGACATCTTTTCACTCCGATTAAAAACTCATAACAAGTTACATGTGCCAATCTGCCTTTTATTTCGAAATCACGCTAATTTCCGCACATATTGGTCCATTACGAGCTGGATTGATTAAATAGCAAGGATCTGCTATTATTATATGAAGATCAAGAAGATAATAGTGAAATTAACGAATATTAATTTAACAGTGCAACGAAGTCACTGATCGGCAGTGTGGTATGTGAATCAAGTACATAAACTAAAGCGGTGTTAAGTATAATGTATTGATAATATCGTCACCCAACACTCAATCAGGTAGTATATAACGCCAATTAAGGATATAAAAGGTTAGTCTAATTAATTACCTATTGTATTTGCGTAATTAGTTGATCCGTTAATTACCCTACCATTTGCATTGTGATAGTTTTATTGTCATTATTGTGTATTCGAAGCAGTTAAATTAGAAATCCTACTTAGTTAAGTGTAGTAATATAGATTTATTACATTATAATGTTTTAATTTAATTGTCTTTGCCAAAGTAATTACTATTCACGTTAAGTATTTTGCATAGGTAGGTACTTAGGAGCAATATAATTTTAGAGTGTTAGATATTGTTAATTAATGTTTACCGTATTATTTTAGTTATTGTTCTGTTGTACTCAAGTCATTGTTAGTTTATTGAGTTTTGTTTATGTATAGAAACTATTTGCATTATTCAGGTATTCACTAATTGTTCGTATAGGGGTCACCTGTAGGTTGAATCATAAGACATAGGTACATAATTACATACTTATAATATTGTTTACTTAAACTTTATTGTATAAATTCCAGATTTGCACTCGAATCCCAGAATGACCGAGGAAAGGGAGTTAATAAAGAAGCGAGGTAGCTTCAAAGGCCGATTAACTGCTTTTGCCAATTATTTGGACGCGCTGGAGGATAAAACGTTATCTAGTTCCAATAAAACAGAACTACAGCTGCGTATAGGCAAGATGGAGTTGTTATACCAACAATATGATGAGGTACAGTTACGTATGGAGTGTATTGTTGATGATCTCAAGGCTCAGTTTTCTGAGCGTTTTGATTTTGAGTCTCTGTATTTTAAATCAATGTCTAAGGCTCAGGAATTCAGTAATAATTATAATAAAGATAATGAATCTGTTCCTCAAAATAAAAGTGATTTTGGTAGTAGTTATAAGCCCGTTAAGTTGCCCACGATCCAATTGCCAAAGTTTAGTGGATCTTACAATAACTGGTTGGAGTTTCATGACACCTTTACGAGTCTCATTCATTCCAATGATGCTATCGACGAAATCAACAAATTCCACTACCTTCGAACGTCTTTGGAAGGATCCGCTGCCGTAGTGATCCAGTCGTTCGAGTTTTCAGCTACTAATTACTCTGTGGCATGGAAGGTATTATGCGAGCGGTATGATAATAAAAGATTATTAATTCACAATCATGTTTCGGCTATTTTTAACATGGAAACAATTACAAAAGAATCCTCTGTAACTTTAAAGAATTTAATTGACCAGATACTTAAGCACTTACGAGCATTAGACACCTTAGGTGAGCCTGTTAAGTACTGGGATACCCTTTTAATTTACATTGTTACTCGCAAGTTGGATAGCAGAACGTTCCGTGAGTGGGAGGAGTACAAAGGTCGTGTTGAGAAAGATAGTAAGATTACCCTCGACCAATTCCTTAGATTCATGCGTGAGCGCGCTGAGTTAATCGAAACTTTGGAGTTGTCGCGTAATAACCAACCTCAATCTGTTAATAAATCAGGGGCTAAGCTGAAGTCTATGGTTACCGTTCAAAGTAGTGGTAAGTCTGGTTCAGAGTCAGGTACGAAGGTCTGTCCCAAATGCAAAGGTGACCATAACTTGAGTGAGTGTGCACAGTTTCTCGCAATGAGTAACGAAGCACGTATTAAATTGCTGCCAGACTTTAAAGTGTGTTTTAACTGCTTTCGTTCGGGTCATTTCGCGAATCATTGTAAAAGGCCAGGTTGCAAGCTGTGTAAGCGCCGACATAATACTCTTGTCCATGTCGCTGATTTTAAACCTATTGCAAATAGTCATAATAATACGGATAACTCGTGTGATAACAGCTCGTCGCCACAATCGTCTTCGACGGCTTCTGTGACTGAGACGAATAATGTCGCGTTGTCGGCCAACGTCACATCTTCGATCGCACAGTAGTATGAGTCATGATGTGTTATTATCAACCGCATTAATTAAATTACGTGATCGTAATGGTCGAGAACATATTGTTCGTGCAGTTCTTGACAGCGGTAGTACATCATGCTTTGTGACGGAAAGACTATGTCGACAGTTAAATTTAGAGACAAGGCAGATAGACAGGTCGATTTTCGGTATTAATAACGTGACCTCTCACGTAGGTAAAACGTGTCGCATTAACATGACGTCATTAGACAATAGTTTCAGTAGTGAACTTTATTGTTTCGTTTTACCATCAATAACTAGTGATGTGCCGTGTCGGGAAGTAGATCTATCTATTCTGAATATTCCGTCTCATATCTGTTTAGCAGACCCTACTTTTTGCAAGCCCGCTCATGTAGATATTCTGATTGGTGCTGATATCTTCTGGGACTTGCTTGGGTCACAAAGAATCAAGTTAGGCACTGGTAAGCCAATTTTATGTGAAACCAGGTTAGGCTGGATTGTCTCCGGTCCTATTAGTCGTAATTACATTGCATTGCTTTCTAGTAACATTAGGTGTAACTTTACTAAAATCGATTCTTCACCTGATAACGATTTTGATAAGATTCGAAGTGATTTAACTCGCTTCTGGCAGTTAGAAGAAGTAAATAAGAAGTCTTCTCATTATTCACCAGAAGAGAAGTTATGTGAAAGGCATTTTAGCAATAATACGACCAGATTACCTGATGGTCGTTTTTGCGTTCGTATTCCTCTCAAACAAGATCCTTCTATTTTGGGAGATTCAATTAATAAAGCTACTCAGTGTTTACAGTCGTTAGAACGTAGGTTAAAAACGAAATCCGATTTGAGTAAAATGTACCACGAATTCATGTCTGAGTATGAGTTACTAGGTCATATGACTGCATGCAAGCAATCCGATTTAAGCCCTTCTGGCTATTATATTCCGCATCACGGCGTATTACGTGAAAGTAGTACCACTACGAAACTCCGAGTGGTATTCAACGCAAGTTGTCCTTCTTCAACTGGCGTTTCATTTAACGATGTACAGATGGTTGGACCTACCGTTCAGGACGATCTGTTGTCGATTCTTCTCCGTTTCAGACAGCACAAGTATGTCGTGTCAGCAGACGTCGAGAAGATGTATAGACAAATAGTCGTCCATCCGTCTGACAGATATCTGCAGCAGATATTGTGGCGAGGTAAGGCATCTGAGCCCGTTAAATTTTATAAATTAAACACCGTCACCTATGGTACGGCTAGTGCACCATTTTTAGCTTTTCGGGGCCTGCATCAATTAGGGCTTGATTGTAAGAATCAGAAGGTTGCTGAGGTTATAAAGCACGATTTCTATGCTGATGACCTATTATCTGGCGGTGATGATTTAGATGAGGTTAGATTTATTCGTCAGGAAGTTACAAATGTACTTGCATCGGCTGGCATGCCATTGCGTAAGTGGAAGTCCAACGAGCCTCAATTATTGTCTGAAGTTGCTCAATCTTCGCTTGACTTAAATATAGGTTCTAGTGAGCCTGACAAGTTGCTCGGGCTAGGTTGGTATGCAAGTTCAGATGAACTGGTATTTTCCATAGGCTCAACTATATTATCCTGTAATAGTAACACTAAACGTGATTTACTTTCTGTGATTGCAAAGATCTTCGATCCTTTGGGGCTGTTGTCACCATTTGTAATCACTATGAAAATGTTACTACAGAGAATGTGGTTGGATAAATTATCATGGGATGATCCATTGACCCCTGAAATTAAATTGCAATGGCAGACCATCATTAAAACTCTGCCTTTTTTAAATGAAGTTCGTATTCCTCGAATTGTTGTGTGTCATTCATACAAGAAGTTGGAACTACATATATTTACTGATGCGTCTGAGCGCGCGTATGGTGCGTGCGTTTATGTTCGCAGTATTAATGATGCAGGTGAGTGCATCGTTCGGTTACTTATGGCCAAATGTCGAGTGGCGCCAATCAAACCCACTACAATTCCAAGGTTGGAGTTGTGTGGCGCTGTAGTGGGAGCTCGTCTGTATGAGAAGGTTTTAAACTCACTTCGTCTTAAGTTCTCGCGCGTCTTTTGTTGGACTGACTCGACCATCGTATTGGGATGGCTACAGATTTTGCCTTCGAAACTTCAGCCATTTGTACGCAATCGCGTCGCTGAAATTTTAGATCAGGCAGGTCGTTGCACCTGGAGGCATGTCCCAACTAATGAAAACCCAGCAGACCTACTATCTCGTGGTGTGGATAGTAGTCATCTGCAGGGTTTAGATTTGTGGTGGTCTGGTCCTGACTTCCTCCAACAAGACCCAAGTACTTGGCCTTCGCAATTTAAATGCTCAGAATTAGGGCTACTCCCCGAAACTCGAACTGATGTCACTTTAAATGCTGTCCTTGACACTGAGCCTAAGGCATTTATTATAGATTATAATCGTTTTTCTAATTACTTACGACTTTTACGTTCCATGGCATACGTGTTGCGATTCGTTAAGGCGTGTAAACGCCAATCGCCAAACAGTAAATTTTTATCTGATGACGAGTTAAAGAAAGCACTAAACGTTTTAATCTATCAGTGTCAACAAGAATCATTTCCCGAACATAAATTACTTTTAAATAAACACAGTTTGCCAAAAAAGAGCGTCCTATTAAAATTTAATGTGTATTTAGATGACGACAAGCTAATGCGTGTCGGAGGACGTCTCGATAATTCAGATTTTACGCATAATAAACGGCACCCTATAATTTTACAGTCCACTCATACTTTTACTAAATTATTATTTGATTTTGAGCACCAAAGGTTAATGCACGCAGGCCCACAACTATTGTTAGCATCTATTAGAGAATCCTATTGGCCTATAGGAGGACGAAACTTAGCTAAAGCCTGTTAGGTATCATAGATGCGTTCGGTGCTAGCGTATGCAGGGTAAGGTTGTTACTCCATTGATGGGTAACCTACCCCGGCAACGCCTTCTTCCAGGTGGGTATCCGTTCGAAAGTACTGGTGTTGATTATGCGGGCCCTATTATGAGCGCTAGTCGTCAAGGTCGTGGATGTAGACTCGTCAAGGTGTACATAGCAATTTTTATCTGTTTTACCACAAAGGCTGTGCATTTGGAGCTTGTGAGTGACTTGACGAGTCATAATTACTTATTAGCCTTGTACAGGTTCATTTCACGAAGGGGCAAGCCAGTTCATATATACTCCGACAACGGTACCTCATTTGTTGGTGCGTATAACGAGCTATCTAAATTTTTGAAAATGAATTCTGATGTTTTAAGTGAAAGCATAGCTAATGATGGAATCAAATTCCATTTCATTCCCGCGTATACTCCACATTTTGGCGGTCTCTGGGAAGCGGGTGTCAAATCGGCAAAATATCATTTACAGCGAGTGTTGGGACAATGTAATTTAACTTTTGAGGAACTTAACACCACCTTAGCCCAAATAGAGGCAATCTTAAATTCACGCCCACTAACGCCGCTATCTTCAGACCCCGCCGATTGCACTCCATTGACACCAGGTCATTTTCTCGTCGGCCGGCCACTCACTTCATTGCCACAGAAGAATTATGAAGACCAAACTGCAACCCATCTTAGTCGTTACCAACGTATTGAGCAACTCCGCCAGCATTTCTGGACTAGATGGGCTAAAGAGTATGTTGCAGAGTTGCAGCAACGGACAAAGTGGCGTTCTTGCAAGAAGGATTTAAAGCTGGATTCCTTGGTAGTCGTCAAAGAGGAGAATCTTCCACCTCTGAAGTGGAGACTGGGAAGAGTCATCGCGATACATCCAGGTACTGATGGAATTGCCCGTGTAGCAGATATCAAGACCTCTACTGGAGTCATCCGGAGGGCCTTCAACAGGATATGCCCATTACCTGTGTCTTCAGAATCTAAGTCTGGTTGAAAGCACGACTTTCAACGCCCGGGGGCATGTTGGAGCGCCTACGCAAATCGTCTTAGCTTTAAGTGTTTCGTCTTATTTCTACTATTATGTTTTCGCTAGGTTTGTACGCACATCATTCATGTGACATCTTTTCACTCCGATTAAAAACTCATAACAAGTTACATGTGCCAATCTGCCTTTTATTTCGAAATCACGCTAATTTCCGCACAGGATTTGTCACTTTGAATTTCTTTTAAACATATAAGTGTTATATTTTTGTAATCTCCCTTTAAAACCCTTTATTTTGATACCCTACTCGATGGCATTGGTAAAAAAATTTTTTGAACTCCGCGATTTGGCCCCCAAAATCCGCATATTCTTTGCTTTTTAATTTTAATGTAGCCTATAACACTTGCGAATCTAACGATAGAATAGAATAGAATATGTATTTATTCGCTAATGGACAGCAGCAACACAAAAGAGCAGCACATATATAAACAAACAGCTTAACAATTAATTAAACAGCTCAACTGCGCTGAGCATGCCCATAACGAAAAGGTAGCCAACTCAGCGATGTATATTTCATTCAAATCCCTTCATCCGTTTAGGAGTTATGAGGGAACAAAGAAACGGACATACATACATACATACACGTCAAACACATAACCCTCCTTTTGGGCTTCGCCGCAGTCGGGTAAAAAAATATGATTCTGTTTAGTCCGTCTTTTAGGTTATCGAAAAATATTGGAAACCTCCGTGTTTTTTTGTTTTATCAAATTGATAAAAAATAACGTTAATAAAACTGAACTGTATCGTCTTAATTTATTGTTTACGTGAAAAAAGAAAATATACGTGTCCAATATTATTTGAAAATCTATCCGACGGACTAATTACATTTTTTTTTTGTCAACTACCCTATTCGAATGGGACGAACGGTGCACAATTCTGGACTCATTCACACCTGGGCATCGAACCCAAGATATCATATTAGCAGTAGCGCTGACAGCCTTATTTCTTTCAATTATTTTTCAGTGTTGCATAACTTCAGTTAGTTGCACAAATTCAACAGCGTAATGTAGTCTATTCGAATAACCCGTTTTACTAAAATTAGGAGGCGATTAAACATAAGCGCACGGTTGGATCTATGATTGATTTGGGCTAGACGACATTAGCTACAATTGTGACTTGTCACTCCGCTGTTGCCCCCCACGCAGGCCCGAAAAAGTAAGCAAACCACATCTATTAGCATTGAGTCGCCTTTTCCCATGCTCTATCATTTTCTGTGGCTCAGACCAGTCAGTCAGTTGCAAGATTGCCTTTTCTTGTGCTGTCGAGCGCGTCGGAGTTTTTGGTCAACTGGACCCGAAGGATTAGTTATTGGATTAGTCGAAGAAGTAACATTTTGACTTGGTCGATTTGTTTACAGTTTGACTTGGGTCCAGTAGCAAGCGGATACAGTCGACCAAAGACTTATTGACGATGCTACCGAGTGCCATAGCACGCACATGCTCTGTTTCTCAATCTAGAAAATTGCAGTTCTGAGCGACAGAAAAAGAAGGTAGAGCATGGAAAACTAGATCGGAGTTAAGTATTGCCTGTGCAGATCCCATAACCTACCATACTAATATTTCAACGGTGATGAGCAGTGCAGCGGCGGCGGTTTGCACGATGACCTTGCCGGGTTCGGCTGAGCCGCGAAGCACGGCGGCAAGCATGGCGTCGCTGGCATCTGAAGCAGTCTCCAAAGCTGCTACCAGCAGCGCTGGGGCCGCCAACCAACGGGCTCCTCGACGCCACCAGGATTGCTTCGACAGTGTTATAAGCAAATTAAATAAATTGTTGAAAATTATTAATGATAGTAGGGCCGCAGACGCAGCTTATATTTTAATGGGTCCGCTACGTTGTTTCGAACGCCCACGCTCAATACACTCAACGCAAAGCAGAGCAGAGGAGCTCGTGGTTTAATAATAACTGCCACTCGGGCGATCTTTAGCTTGCCTAGGTTGGTTTGTGGATGGGTAACCGCCCATTACATACAGAGTTTCCTTCGTGCATCGGAAAGCACGTAAGGCTCGGGCACGTAAAGCACGGTTGGTCTCGGCTGCCATAATATATAGATCTTTGGGAGTCGTTACAGGTAGTCAGTGACCTGAAAGTCTGACAACCAGTCTTACCAAAGGGTATCGTATTACCCAGTAGTAACTGGGTTGTGGAGGTCAGATAGGCAGTCGCTCCATGTAAAATACTGATATTCAGCTGCATCCGGTTAGACTGGGAGCCGACCCCAACCGATGATGACTCAACGCAGAACAAGGCAAAAAATTATATTGTAGCATATAATATAACATACCTTAGACATAACAGCAACTAATAATAGCAAAGATGTTGTTGCGGTGACAAAGGCACTGAGTTTTCCATATCCCATCACAAGTCGAATAGTTGGTTTGGTAATTCTGTAACGAGAGTAGGTAGGTATAGGTAGGTTACTTTAATTACCTTCATGACCCGTTAACTAAAGCGTCCATCAGCAATGGTTTGAGTGTGTTACGTTGACTTTTAGCGTAAAACGTGATTTTACACCCCCAAAAGACGGTCGTATCCCAGCAATTTTGCTTAGGGTTAATTTGATGTACCTACATAATGCTTGCTTGACGGCTTCGTGAAGTTTCGCCTTAGGTACCTACACCCTGTATGAGCGAGAAAAAACGAAGAGCAATGACGCCCATGTGGTGATGGACCAAAGCAGGTGCGTTAGCTAACGTAGGTAATTATTTCTCCTCCGAAGCATTGTGAGGGAAAGATTCAGAAAAAAAGGCAAATACTTCTAACATGATACCATGTGGCGGATATAACATTACAGTGTGATTACTCTTGTTCTTCTGGAGAAACGCGACCAGCAGTTCTCTTACAGTTTAGGCACGTAGACACTGGCTCACGTGGTATCTTCCTAAGAGGAGCTGTTGGCTTAGCAGTTACAGCTACACGGGTCGATTTTTAGATCCAGTCCCGCCGGGGCTGCGGGTTGTTTGAAAGAGATAGGTACCGCGGCCTCGGCACAAGGGCTAAGAAGCTTCGCCCTTGTGTCGGAGCCGCGTTATCCTTTCGATAATCCACAGCCCCGACGGGAGAGGGAGAATGATTTCCCACCCCCTAAAAAAAAAACCTTGCTCGCCTAGTTTAGTCCGCGGTGAACTGCCTATTACATTCCGAGTTTCTTCCGTGCCCTGGAAACTACGATAGGCCGTTGGTCCCGGGTACCATATTATTATTATTATTATATAATAGCTCTTTGGCAGACGTTACAGGTAGTTGGTGGCTTGTAAGTCTGAAAATCAGTCTAAACAAAGGGCATCGTATTACCCAGTACCTACTAACTGGGTTGTAGACTTGAAGCCAACTCGAACTTAGTTGGGCAAAGGCTAGGCAGATGATCGTGATGCCTCACACACATTGTTAACCGACTTCAAAAAAGGAGGAGGTTATAATATGTTCGTGTGTATGTATTTTTTTAATTTTATTTTTTTTATGTTTGTTACCTGATTTCTCCCCCATTTGCGAACCGATTCTCAAAATTCTTTTTTTATTTGAAAGAGTATACTCCTGAGGTGGTCCCATTTTAATTTGGTGAAGATCTGGTGCTGATCTTCGGAGATATACAATGGAACTCTTCAAAAATAGACGGCAAATCTGTCGTAATTGCTGGAATCGCTTGGATGTTTATTGAATATACATTATCATGACGTGACATCACGCCTGTATGCTCTGAGGGGGTATGCAGATGTGTACAATACACATTTATTTAGTTGTTATGTGAAGTATACACACCTTCTTATTACATAGTAAAAACTCTATGGACTACCTGTATTGCTACGCAACACTCGGTTGTTGATACTTTGAAGTTTTGTGACTTACAATAAAACTATCTTTTTTCATGTATTTCTATTATATTTAACATGGTAGCAGAGCGTGTACGAAGTTACGAGATTTAAGTGAGTAACCCTGTCGCATTTGTTTTAAAATGTCGAGCACCAAAATCGAGCCTCTTACGAGAGAAAATTACGACACATGGGTCATACAAGCTGAAGCCGTCCTAGTTCGACAAAAACTGTGGAAATACATTGAAAATAATGCTACTGAAGCTGACAAAGAAGGTGACAGACAAGCAAGATCAGAACTGATTCTTATAATCGCTCCTTCTGAACTCAAACAAATTAAAAATTGCAAAACAGCAAAAGCATTATGGGAAAAACTGAAAGATACCTACGCCAGCAAGGGGCCTGCACGAAAGGCATCCCTATTGAAACAACTGATCCTAACAAAATTAGAAGGACACGACGTACGTGATCATCTAAACAAATTTATGGACATAGTTGACAAACTGGCAGACATGGATATAGCCATAAACGAGGACTTGTTAACAATCATGATGTTGTACAGTCTCTCATCCGAATACGAGAATTTCAGAGTCGCTATCGAAACACGAGACACTCTTCCGAAGCCAGAAGAACTGAAAAACAAAATTATCGAAGAATGTGAAGCTCGTCATAGCAAAACTTCAGAAAACCACGACAAACCTGAATATTTCACGCATGAAGAAGCGCTATACGCCACATGTAAAATTTGCAAACAAAGAGGAAACATCTTTAAACGCAAAACCCACAAAATCTGTACTAACTGCTGGAAGAAGAACAATGAGAAACCAACCAAAAACAACAACGGTTCTCATAAGAACAATTATGCTACACAGTGCCTCCTCACACAAAACGAGAAGCCTAGAAACAGCATTTGGGTCTTAGACAGCGGTTGTACGTCTCACATGACGTATCAACGAGAATTATTTACGACCATTGAGCAAATATCCAGAAAATTAAGCTTCGCCACTGAAGAACATACTGCAAAGATTGAAGGTAAAGGCACAATAACCTTTTTATCCAAAAATGGTAGCGGTATTGCGCGTACACACCTAAAGGACACGTTGTACGTACCTAGTCTTTGTACTAATTTGATGTCCGTTAGTAAAATGACAGATGCAGGATGCTCTGTCCTCTTTACGAAGAACAAAGCAACGGTCAGAAACACAAAAGCTGGAATAACGCTCACTGCTTACAAAGAAGAAGATGGTCTCTACTATATTAAACCAAATAAACATGAGCGCAACAACCTGGCCAATGATAACGATGACGTTACAACTACTACGAAGAAAACGAACTCATCAAACATCAGCGACTGGCACAGAAAACTTGGTCACATGAACGCCAAAGATATGAAACTTGCACTCATAAACGAGAACTTAGTTGGCTTGAACTTTGATGCTTCTGAAACCTTGGCAGAATGTGAAACCTGCATCCAAGCAAAACTGCATCGAGTACCAGCCCCCCGTGAGATAAATACCCAAAGAACAACAGAACGCTTAGAAATCGTTCATAGCGACGTGTGTGGACCTATACAAACGCCCACAATCAGCGGAAACAAATATTTCGTTACCTTTATTGATGACTATAGCAGATACAGTCGAGTTTATCTCATCAAAACCAAGAACGAAGTATTCGACAAGTTCAAAGAGTTCAAACATCTAGCGGAGACACAAACTGGAAATAAAATTAAGTTTTTACAGTCAGACAATGGTACTGAATACGTCAATAAAGAGTTTGACACTTACCTAAAATGTTGCGGAATACAGCGAAGGCTCACCGCACCTTATACCCCGAATCAAAACGGAGTTGCAGAAAGAAAGAACCGCACCCTTGTGGAGAAAGCGAGAGCAATGATGATTGACGCACATACACCATTAAAATTCTGGGGCGAAGCAGTCTTCACTGCAAACTACCTATCAAACAGGAGTATTAACAGCGCTATCCAGAACGAAACGCCATTTGAACGATGGGTAGGCAGAAAGCCATGTATCAATCATTTGTACGTGTTCGGTTCCAAGACTTTTGTTTTGAAGAAAGGCATCAACGGTCACAAATTTGCACCAAAGGCAATTCCTGGCATGTTTGCGGGATACTCTGAAACAAGCAAAGCTTTCAGAATTTTCATACCCTCGAAGAACATTATTGTTATATCGAAAGATATTCGAGTGGTCAAGAACATGTTCTACGATGAACATAATAAAACTGAACTTTCCAAATTGTTCAATGGAATTCAAAGTTCATCAGATGAAAACAAACAAACGTCACAACAAACATCACGCAAGCAAGTGACTATTACGTTTGATGATAACAAAGGAGATAACCAGCACAGTGATACAGACACCGATGATCAAGATGACAACGGAACTTCATCACCACATTTAGATGAAAACACTCAACGGATCGAACCAGTAAACAACGAAAGTGACTACGAATCTCTTTCCGGGTTATCCCATGATGACGATGATTATGAACCTGTACATAACGCTGTTGCTGAAAACGTGACTAATGAAGCGAGATCTTTGAGAGATAAGACTAAAATTACAGCTCCTAAGCGCTACGATGATTTTATTTTGGCAGCTGTTGAAGAAATTGAAAACATTCACAAGCCTAAAGAACCTATCACCTTCAAAGAAGCATTAGAATCTCCTGACAGAAACAAATGGCAAGAAGCTATGAAAAATGAAATGGCATCTCTAAACGAAAGCCAAACCTGGGATCTGGTTGATTTACCTAAAGGACGAAAAGCCCTGCCTTTCAAATGGGTATATAAAGTTATAATGAATCCTGATGGTTCCGTCGAAAGGTATAAAACCAGAATGGTAATCAAGGGCTACTCTCAACAACCTGGAATAGACTACGATAAAACGTTCAGTCCAGTGGTTCGCCTGAGCACTGTGCGAACACTACTTGCCATAGCTGCAAAAGAAAATCTAAAATTATGCCAGTTCGATGTGTCAACAGCTTTCCTAAACGGCACAGTCGAAGAAGATATTTATATGAAACAGCCTGATGGTTATCAGGATGCCACAAAACGAGTCTGCAAGCTGAAACGCAGTCTCTATGGACTAAAGCAAGCGCCGCGTTGCTGGAACACCTGCATTGCAGAGTTCTTAAAGAAATCTAACTTTCAACAAAGTGAAGCGGATCCATGCTTGTATGTTCGAGTCAAAGGACAATCCAAAGTCTTTATTGGTCTTTACGTTGACGATGGACTAGTAGCGTACAACACAACCAAAGCAGGAGACGAATTCATTAAGGAATTAAAAGCACGATTCAAGATAATTACTAAACCTGCATCATATTTCCTTGGGTTGGAAATTGACGTGCGCAAAGACAAGACCATTACACTATGTCAGAAGGCCTACACAATGAAAGTTTTGGAAAAATATGGAATGTCCAATTGCAAATCAGCACCAACGCCCATCATCAAAGAGCATGAGACGGGAGAGGATGAGAACACGAATTTCCCGTATAGACAAGCCGTGGGTGCTTTAGCATATTTATCAGTAGGCACAAGGCCTGATATTTCATAAGCTGTGGGTGTCGCATCCAGAAACCTAGACGCACCCACTAATAAAGATGTCATGCTGGTAAAACGCATCTTTCGTTTCTTGAAAGGGACCCAACAGAACGGGCTGACTTACACGAAGGAGTCACCCTCATATTTGGTCTGTTATAGTGACTCAGATCACGCAGGAGACCAGACTACCGGCAGATCGACATCTGGAACGATGTGCTTATTCTCTGGAGCTGCTATTAGCTGGAGAAGCCAGAAACAAAAGACTGTCTCCATTTCCTCAACAGAAGCGGAAGTGATAGCAGCCAGTGAAGCTGCTCAAGAGATAATATGGTTAAATAGACTACTTAAGGATCTGTCCAAGAACACAGAGAAACCGGTACTAAACCTAGACAATGAGTCAGCTATTAAACTTGCTAAAAATCCGCAATACGAATATCACAAACGGACTAAGCACATCAAGCTGAAACATTTCTTTGTGAGAGAATGTGTTATCAACGGAGACTTAAATGTCCAACACGTTCCGTCGGAGTTGCAGTTGGCCGATATGCTAACGAAGCCACTGTTTGGCCCTAGGCTGCAAGATTTAAGTTCCAGAATGGGACTCAAGAATTTATTTATAAATTCTTAAAAACGTGAGAGGATGTGAAGTATACACACCTTATTACATAGTAAAAACTCTATGGACTACCTGTATTGCTACGCAACACTCGGTTGTTGATACTTTGAAGTTTTGTGACTTACAATAAAACTATCTTTTTTCATGTATTTCTATTATATTTAACATGTTATATATGAATTTCATAGACACGTACGTATTACGTGTTTCGCTCCAAGTTCATGTAACTTTCAAGAATGACTTTTTGATGAAATACTAATTCTTGAAAGTTACATGAACTTGGAGGGTTGTACCATTGAGGTATATGTACTTCGTACTAGAGGAGACACCTCAACTCGATTTTTTGTAACACACGTTTCAGTGCGTGCACTGAACCTCATTTAGTCTATGCCGAGCGGTTGCTACGACGTGACACATTTGAGTGAAGTTTTTTGTTCTAAAATATGCCTTCGTGTGCATTGAGATACTGTACAAATAATTCAAGAAATACAAGTAAAAATCACAAGTAATTAAAATATAACTATTATCTTTAAAACACATTTGATTTAATTATATTTTTTCAATTGCAATGTGTCATCGTGGCGGCCATATTTACGTGAAAGTCAAAGAATAAAACATTAGCATGCACAGACCTGACACTATCGACGTATTCAATGCTTGGCCACGAATCCTCTACATGTAAGTCAAAATTGATAGTAGGTTATATAATATTTGCATATGTATCAAGACAATTAACAAAAAAGTTTAAATGTGAAGATTGTATTGAAAGTTTGATTACACTATAAACTTCCACTTCACACATCTATCATACGTAATTTAATACGGCAATGTGGTGGAAGTCTTGCCTCGAAATGTGATTTTAGTTATAATATGTCACACCCTAAAGCATTTAATTAGGAAAGAAGTATTTGTAAATTTGAATCAACATTCACTGAATCAGCCGAGTGCAATACGTCATTACGAAAGTTACAATGTCGAGTCACGCGGCGCCGAATGTTTGCGACAACGAATACTGTGAACACGAAAGCACGCAGCGACGCATACCGTTACAACGAATGCACGAGACTTCGGTGTAACGATTTTTGTTGTAACGTGAATTCGTTGTTCCGTGATTCGAAGTCTCGTGCATTGTGTTTCGCTGTTCTGCAAAACCTTTACCGGATAATAAACCGTTGTTAAACTTTATCTCGTATTAGTTATTTCCAACAGTTGTAACGGTATGCGTCGGTGCGTGCTTTCGTGCTCACAGTTTTCGTTGTCGCAAACATTCGGCGCCGTGTGATTCGACGTTGTAACTTTCTTAATGACGTATCGCACTCGAATCAGCCATCAACATTCAATCACAGAAAAAATAAAAATTGTTGTTCCAGTTTAAGTACATTTTTATTTATTTTCTAAGTACATACGTACAATATTATATCAAGTAGGCCGAATAATAACATTATGTCGCATCTGTACGTATTGATAGTAATTTAGTAATCTATGAGAACATGACACCCCCCGCCCGCCCCGCTGTCATCAAGTGCGCGCACATTATTTTGTTTGAAATAGCTTCTCTAGTACGAAGTACATATACCTCAATGGGTTGTACTAATGATTTTGATGATTATAATTCTGTAACTGCATACGTCTTACACCCGTGAATCATATTTTCACTAACATACAACCTAGCACTGGCCTGCAAATCGCTAAAAACGTAAGCAAATTTGAATTTCGCGGGCTACCCTGGAACATCAACCTTAAGGGTTAGGTTTCGTGGTTGAATGTTAAATGCATAGTAAATATTTGTATAGGATATATTATATAAGTATAGGTACCTACTTATTACAACTAAAAAGGAAAAAATAAAAATACTTTTTTGCAAAAAAAACAACCGACTTCAAAAACACCAAAAATAGAAAATAAACTTAAAAAGAAAAATCAGCTTCTGAAGTCGGTGGCAAAAACATGAAGTCAAACAAACAAAAGTCACCGACTTCAGAAGCTGATTTTTCTTTTTATGTTTATTTTTCTCTTTTTGGTGTTTTTGAAGTCGGTTGTTTTTTTTTTTAATTTAATACTGGAGCTTTATTTTAGCTCTGTTCATTGTACGCATAATGAACAGATTAAATACAACAAAAACAAATTCAAGCGAAGTATATAAATATATGTAGATACTTAGATAGTATACCTCCTGGCGAAGCTGACGTTGTTAAGTTTCTGGGCGACTTCATCGTCGTCCAACTCCAGTTCGACCGGCTGGGACGCGAATGCACACGCCGACATGGACAAGCCTAGAAGTGCGACCAGCAATGCTCGAAACTTTATCTTAAGGCCTTCTGAATTCTCACCGCTGATGTGGTTTAGCTGCGAAACATTCCAGGCTAAGAAAATGATTTACTATACAATATTTATTCATAAATAACGTACCTTTGCTGTTTGATGGATTTAATACACATCATAATTCATGATCTATGTTGTCGAGTTGTCGACTGACATAATTTATCAGTCGACAACTCGACAACATAGATCACGCGCCGCGCAACGCCCCCGCCTGTACGTAAACATGCACAAAGGGCTAAGAAGGAATGTGGGTGGTTTTTATGCGGATGAGGAGTCATTTGATGATATCCGTTAAAAAAAAATAAAGGGTAGGTAACCCAATAGGCTGGTGGACTACTCAGCTTGGGTTAAACAGCGCCGTGCCCTCATCACAGCACTCGTTGCAGGTGATCTTTTGTTTCTGGCTGTGGTTCAATCCATGATCAGACTGAGTGCGCGTGAAATGCCGTCTCGTCTTTTGCGGGAAGGCGATGAATGCAAAGGCGGAGAGGAAAAGAGAGCATACCTCTCACTCTACCCGTACCAGAAGGGCAGCCGGGCACCGAACGGTGCTTAACGATCTCCGGCCACCATAAAGAGGTGCACGCGGCGAACCTAGGCCTGAGTCGTCGCCCGACCAGCCAGTGCCAAAGAGGTGGCGCGCAGTGGATTCTGCACGCCTTCATGAAGAACGTGCGGTCGCTGGCCGCATTTGGTGATGGGATTCGCTGGATTGGCTGGGTGATACCAGTCGGGGGTGCGCGTAGATGTTCTTGTATCTCCCGGGCCACACAGGGTAGTAGTACAAACAGTGGGTTTTTCAGTCCAATTAGTGTTGCCCAAATGCAAGACCAAGACGAGACTTAGCCAGTCTTGGTCTTGGTCTTGCGTCAATACACCTGGTCTTGGTCTTGGTACTGCGCTCTCAAGTCTTGGTATTGGTCTTGGTCTTGCAGCAAGAGTCTCGCAAGTCTTGCAAATTCCGATTAGCCTATTGCTATTTACTAAACACGTTAGTTTAGATCTAAGAACAACGTAACAGAGTAGGTACATGTTTACATTTACAGTTTAAATTGACATAGGCATTAGTAAATCACCAAATTAATTAAATTAACTTCATAATAATTATAAAAAAATATGCAATTTAGTCCCTAAGCGTAATTACTGACTTTAGGTAGTTACCTATTATGATTTACTGAGCGTGTTTAATGGCTATCCTAAACTCTTCACAAACAGCTAGCGGTTAAAATAATTATCACCATATTTTTCATCATCGTCTCGACTTGATAATTCTAACTAATAAAATTTGTCGTCGTCGAAACAAAATACCTACTTAATTTAATTCAATTAATTTATTTATTCAGACATACAAATATCCATACAAATTCGCCAAAACATAGAAAGAAAATAATAACGCCCAAATCTCAGTTTGACTAAACTGCGAGACGCAAGAGTCTTGCAGGCTAAGTCTTGTTCTTGCTCAAATCTTGCAGGGTTCAGTCTTGGTCTTGGTCTTGTTACAATAAGTCGGTCTTGGTCTTGGTCTTGGTCTTGCGAAAATGCAAGAACAAGACCAAGACTGCAAGACCAAGACCGATTTTGGGCAACACTAAGTCCAATACAACCCAGACCCTTCGTTTCCGTTTTCCCCAGACGGAGAGTGGGTAAGTATAACAAGACGCATATTTAGAGAGTTTGGAAGAATATTTTTTTAAAGTAGGTAAAGAAGCCCTGCCTGGGCCGATAAAATGAATAGGTAGGTATATTTACTGTAGGTAGAACTTGGAGGAGAATATATTATTCTATAAGAATAAATGCTAAATAAATTAGTATCTTTTCTTTTTCCCCGTTTAGGCTACGAACTTGTCAAATGCTCCTTGAAGTAATCCAGAACTTTTCTCAAGTTGACAAACTTACAACACTCGCGTGATTATCATGCTTGAGCCGAAGCTGATCTAGGAAAGCATTACTCTCCGTTTCCATGCTTAATCATTTCAATCACTGCAAACCATCCTATCCCCATCTAATGTGAATGTTCCATTAGTAATCACACAAATTTTCACACCAAATGTAGGTTTTCAAACGCTATTTCATAATGCAGCGCATTCAGAAGTTTAAATTGGTTAATGACGGCCTGATGGTATGAATGCCTATTGTCAATGTCAAAATAAATTATTTTTAAAATAAGTATTTACAAAAAAACACAAGTAGTATCAGTAGTGACCATAGATAGCTACGTGTCGTCACCGTAGACAATCCCTTAGTGCCATCAATTTAGAGTGAGGCCACACGGTGCGGTGTGGTACCGCACCGCAATTAATTCGTGCTATGGGGTGCCACAAGGGCGTTGCGGCACCGCAGTAGAAAGCAGTTTAAAACCATCGTGTGTTTTATCTTGTAGTGCCATTCAAATTTTTTTTGATTGTGGTGTGTGTGTATTTGAGTGAATTCGTGTGACATGGCATAGTGTGCAGTATGTAGGATGACATTGCGGCACTGCAACGCACTGTGTTGCCTCACTCATAGCTGGTCAGGTGGAAAAAATTGAATTTACGAGCGTAGAGCTTGGCACCAGCAAAAAAGTCCTAACGTGATGAACCTACCTAGCATAAGCGATCTTAATTTACATAGCACAAAGGGTTGCTGCCACTTGACAAGTCTCATTAAAATAACAGTGGTCTCAGTCCCATAATAACATCATGATGAGTGTAAAAAAAAAAACTGCACAAATAATTTTAATTCGTCAAAGAACAAATCATAAGTCGCATATACAAAGGTGCTGCCGAAATACACAGAATTCTTGAAGCCAGTTGAACGACATCAGGATGATGGCTGGTACTTTGTGAGTTAGCTTGCGAATACCCTTCGTGTTGACAGGTACCAACAGCAGGAGGGCGTTGAGAATCTTAACAGCAACCACAAGTAACTGTCCAGCGAGATGTGGAATAAAAAGAGATGGATTTTCCTGCAACATTAATAACTTTAATTTGTTAAGCAATCAATCAATGCTTATAAAATAAATTGCTAATTTAAATTGCACATCGAGAGAAGTGGAAGGAACGCCGAACGGTTGCTTTCTTAGCGTGTCGATGGCAAAAAAACAACACAATGTAAATAGGCCTAGCTCAAAACTCTTCGGCCAAAAGCCACTGACGCAGCCATCAAGTGCACAGGTTTCAGTGCATGCGGCATAAAATGGAAGGGACGCTGCATACGCACTTGAAATCTGAGGTGTGCGTTACCCCATCAAAATGTTGTGTTTTAGAGAGATGAGACTATATAAATAAATTACTCCTCGAAGTTATGAAAGGAGAAATTTATTTAATAATAGCAATATTTCTGTGAATTTTAAGGTTACGGTTTATTATTATTATTAACCTGAACAGCAAACTTTTGTATGCAACTGTACTAACAAAACATCTAGGTATATTATACCATTCATTTGCGAAGTTGCACTTATGTATGGTGCGGCGGCTGCTTTTACGTGACCCTTTCATTTGGTGGGCTGATTAGATAATTGCTAACATAACAAATTGCTCCTCATGACGCAATAATTATTTTTTATGGACTAGACTAGCAGGTCCTACACAAACAAGAAAGCTTTTATTTACTGCTTTTCAACCTCTGGGGTACGAGACGAAGTTGTGCATTGGGTATCTTAAGTCATTGAGCAGCTTAGTCCTCTCGATGCGTCTAGCTTAGCTTTATAGTCCTACGAAACTTAAGGGACTGTTAAAAACTAAATCACGTTTAAAAAATATGCGTACAGTCCAGCATCCGACAATCAAACAAGTGTATTGCACCAATCCCATTGACGTGGCGATGATCTTCAAATCGTGAACCAACATGAAGTTCTGATCTTCCCCGACTTCAGTGTCTGAGGACACAAAGCGTTCAGGAGGTGACTCTCCCAAATGTTTCCTTAAATGATTGGCACTTATTATCTGTTCAAAGTTTAAAATACATGTAATAAGTAACATACTATCACGCCATATTATGTTTGTAGTAAGCTTATTAAGAGCGGCACAACAAAGCTGTTGACAATCTGTATAGTCAGCGAGTGCAGTCGCCGTGGCTGAAATCGCCAAGATGGCATCATCATCATTACTATCAACCTAGTCTAAGGCCCGTTATCCACCAAAGCGGAGACGTGCCAAATTCGACCAATCACAGAAAGGGCAAAAGACCATATTATAAGCAAAATGTGATTGGCCGATTTCCGCACATCTCTCGTCTTCGCTCCTCTCCGCTTTGGTGGAAACGGGTCTAAATGCGCTTACACATCCCCGCGTTGCTACTGATTAAAATATATTTATAATGTTACTCGCTATTCTAGACTGCAACGGTTTGGTGGGTAAGTACTTTCGAAAGAGATGAGTCTCGCCATTGAGTCTCGCTCCGTAACATACCGTCATCAAAACCGTGAGGAGTGTGACGACAAGCCTCTAAGCTCAGATCAAAGAGCCATAGTTCATAATTGATAAGTAGTTCGTAGCTTGAATGAGATCAATGTAGAAATGTAGATCTAAGTACAGATGTAGAAAAGAGTACAATATTCACTAATGATGTCCAAAGACACCGTGGCGCGTGTCGGAGGAATACGAGTAAAACGTTAAACTTACAAATCCAAGAACTCCATAGAAGTATGTGTAGTAAATGCTCATACTAAATGTCGGATGATGGCAAAACATTCGAGTTCGCCCGAGGTAAGGTTTTAACATAGGAGCCAAAACTAAGTTAAATGGAAGCTTCATCGTAAATTTCTGTAGTCTAACAGCGGATTTATACGTCCTATTCTATTTATTTTCATAATTAACTGTAATTTCATAACATTGTATCCGCATCTGTCAAGTTCATAGGCACAGAGTACTTAATCTGTTCATCGGAAATCAAAAGAGTGCAAAGCGTTTGGTTTATGTTCTATTCTTTGATAAAATCAGCGACTGAATTTATGGATTACTTTTAAAAATAAATCGATTTATTTTTCCTAAAATAATAGACAAGCTGCGGCAGTGCTAAAGCCGCGTCCCCACTACGAGCCGCGCGGCCGTGCCTCTTGAGTATATGTATAAACGGTGTAAAACATAGAGTATTAAAAGTACCCATAGCGCAACCGAAGGGCAATTGTTCTCCCCACCACTGCGATATTTTTTTAGTTCTAGACTGAGAACCCCATAGTAAGGGTGCTTTTCTTGAAGTGCTATGTTACGTTGCTATGGATGCATTTGATATCCACCAATCATATTCATTGGTGCACATAGCTTAGCAAGTTATAGAGTAAGGTCCCAGGGCCGCTAGACGTCACGTATTTTCTGACGAAGGAAATGTGGGCGATTGAGTAGTGTTAGTATGAACTAAGAACGCACGACTACCAGCTAGCTTGCTTAGACGGCCAATTTTCAGGTATCAGGCTATCAAGGTACATAAAAACATTACTAACTTCACGTATTTTCTGACAGCTGATTTTTACGTATATTGTACAAATATTGTAGGCAATATCCTTAAAAATAAGTTGCCAATACTCCCAGACACTTCCTAGCGGCCGTTTTGCTTAACAGACGCTTTAAAGTTCCCAAAAAGTTTAGACTTAAACGTATTGTGACTGTTTACCCGAGAACGCATGGCATCGCTCTTGTGGCTGACATATAGACCTCCACTGGACTCATTCGGTGGGCATTCCACAGGATCTGTCCATTGCCTATGTCTTAAGAATTTTGTTGAAAACGTTGCTTTCAACGCTGGGGTGCATGTTGGAGCGCCTGCCCAATATAGCATGGCAATGACCCGATCAATTAGCTTTTAATATTAAATCATTAGAAGTTTAGAATACTTTAAAGCGTCTGTTTTGCAATACGGCCGACGGAAAGTGTCTGGGAGTATTTGCGACTTATTTTTAAGGATATTGCCTAAAATATACGTAAAAATCAGCTTGGAGAAAATACGTGAAGAAAGTAATTTTTGTATGTACCTTGATGTCCTGATACCTGAAAATTGGCCGTCCAAGCAAGCTAGCTGGTAGTAGTGTGTTCTTAGTTCATACTAACACTACTCAATCGCCCACATTTCCTTCGTCAGAAAATACGTGACGTCTGGCGGCCCTGGGATCTTGGACTATTAGCACTGGTGGAAACGGATTCAACTAAGCTATGTTTTTTTATATGGAAAAATGCGTGCTATGGATGTGTGCTATGGATGCATGCTATGGATGCGTGCTATGGACACCTATGGACGCCGATTCCCTACTATCGATACATCGCATAGCTCGAGCTGCACATCTTCATGGCACATCTTACTTGCACAGCTACATAGCTTAGTATCGGTGGGAAATGGTCACATAGTTTCACAGCTTAGCTATTAGGCCGGGACTCTAACAAAGCGGAGACGAGAAAGAGGAGGACGACAAAGAGGAGGGCGAAGGGACCAGATGTCAAAACTAATGTGATTGGTCGATTTCCGCACATTTCCTCTCCGCTCCGCTCGTCTCCGCTTTGGTGGAGTGCCGTCCTTACATCTTCGCAGCATAGCTGCATAGCACATCTCTGGTGAGAGCAGCGGTGGCGGTCGTGGGTTCGAATGGTTCGAACCCAGGCAGGCGCATTACTTGGTGTAATTTATTTCATCACCGCTGCTCTCAAAACGGTGAAGGAAAACATCGTGAGGAAACCGGCATGTCTTAGAACCAAAAAAATCGAAGACATGTGACATCTACCAATCCGCATTGGGCCCGCGTGATAGATTATATCCCATTCCCTCTCAAAGAGGAGGCATGTGTCCCAGCAGTGGGAACATTAATAGAGACATCTCTGGTGGAAAAGCACCCTTAGGCCCAACGCACACCGGCGGAGGCGCGGCGAAGATACTGAGAATAAATCAATTTAAAATAAACCTTAACGCCTATGACATGCGGTTGAAAACGGCATGCAAAGCGAGACGCGCGCGCGCTGTGAGCCGTCAAGCTGCCACGAGAGCAGACAAGAACCGCGCTTCGCCGCGCCTGTTAAGATTTATTTCCGCCGGTGTGCGTTGGGCCTTATGGAGATATTAGGCCCAACGCACACCGGTGGAGGCACGGCGAAGACACTGAGAATAAATCAATTTAAAATAAACCTTAACTCCTTTGACATGCGGTTGAAAACGGCATGCAAAGCGAGACGCGCGCGGTGAGCCGTCAAGCAGCTGCCACGAGAGCAGACGCGCTCCACTGCTCCGGTCGGCGCCGAAACGACTCCGCACGCCTCTTCGTGACGCTTGGCTATATTTATATAGTAGTCTATGCGCTTGGCGACCGCGTCTTCACGGCTCTTGACAGCGCTTAAAGTCGCCCTCTCAGCGATCAAGAACCGCGGTTAAATTGTCCAATAATAACAAAATATTGATTGTTTTAAATAAGAACATTTATTACTAAAATTGTCTAAATACAGTACATTTTTTATGCTTGAACTTGAAATAATTGAATAAACAAGAAATAGAAGAATATTAACAAACATTAACATAAACAAGAAATTACTAGTAAAGTAAATAAATATTGTTGCAATAGTCGTCGGACAATATTTCTGGACATTGCGATAAAAGTGAATGAATAGCGAATTTATGATGCACACCACGAAGTTGACAATCGGAGGAGATCGAAAGCAAATGTGTTAAAAATAGATTCAGTCTCGACGCAGCTGCCACAAACATTCCTTCGGAGTCAATAGAAAGAAGATGTGCTACATTATTTGCCTTTATTCCGGTTTTTCCAAACTCAGACGTTTTCACATTTTGTCTAAAATCGGTGCGCCTTAACGGATCAGGCATCATGAACGGTGGGCCTACACCATCTGAAAACACTGTCAAATCATAAAACATAACTACTTGAGGTCCATCGGATTTGTTCATCACTTCAGTTTGTCTCTCAGATTTATTCAATCCTTCGGTTTTATTAATTTCGTTTAATCTGCGGCTCTTATTCATATCCAAGGTTTTAAAAGCATCGTTACTGTTAACTTTAAATTTCTCAAAAATCCCTGAATTAGGCAAAGTTTGGTATTCATTATTTTTCAAATCTGTATCGTTTGTGGAATTTATAGTTTCTACATAAACGTTAGAAATTATTTCAGATTTAGTATTCTGATCGCTTGACTGCGTAGCAACATCTCGTTGGTTTCTTTGAGAACGAATCAAAGGTTCATTTTGAGACACACCCTTTTCGTTAGGAATTTGAGGGAAAGGAAAGCTCTTTGATAGGAATGTTTTTGTCTCGTTCAAAAGTTGATATATCAAACCAAAGAATAGTTCGTTTTCTTCCTCTTGCACAATTTTGTTTAGAGCACTCGTGTATTCTTCAACTTTAATTCCATCATTATGTTGTTTTAATATTGCAGAAATTCTACGATCTATACATTTGCGATTATTAAAATTGTTGTTGAAAACATTCAAGTCTAAACCCACTCCACCATTTTGCCAAACTGAGACAACTCTTGCATAAAATGTTATGTATGAAAGTGGTACGGTCCTCCACTTAAACTTCAAAGATGTCATCGACATAAACTTGCTTAAAGACATAATTGTAATGTTCACGTTTTGATATCTTGATTCAAAGTCTCCAACCTCTTGTTTGCTGTAATCTTCATCAAAGTACGTATTATGACTGCCACCGTTAGTGTATGGCATAATTTTGTTCATAAATCTTGTATGTCTTGGCCCTCGGAACGCTTTTTGTATCGAGTCATCCATAAGAAACATTACGTGAAAATTGAGTAAAGGATACTGTGTGGCCATATACGCAAGATAATCAGCATAAAGTGAGAAAGGAACGAAGTTGCCTTGGACTATGTGATGGTAGTAGACGTCGCTTGCGGGTTTAGTCGCATTGCATTTTATTACCAACACGGGCTGTCTGCGATACGCCATGCCCAACGTATAAAACACGACGAAGGATATTCCCAACAAGATCATAGTCATCCAGCATGCCGATATGTATTCTGAAAAAAGTGAATTACATATAAGTACGTATTATTTGACCACATTTTCTAATGCAGAGGATCGTGGTTAAATAATAACAACCGTTCGAGTCGGTACGAGTAGTCAGAAACCCGAAAGTCTCACAACGTCCGCTTGTGGAGCTCAGATAGGCTATCCCTCCTTTTAAAATACTATTACTCAGCGGCATGCGGATAGACTGTTGCTTCTTCTTCTGTCGGCCCAAAATTTGGCAACGCGTTTTGCACTTTCAGTGGCGTCTATCGGTTCTTGTGATGTGCATAGAACACGAGAGGCAGGACATGATATCAAGTGTCACACCGTATCTGGGCAAAACCACATTCAAACTTGGTAGTGTGAATACACGAGCCCTACCAACCAACTTCGACCAACCTGTGTCCTGAGCCTATTCAGACTTCCAGGTCAGCCATGGCAACTCGTGTTCATGAGGGAGATTTTCTGCAAGTGTGGCAAATAAATTGGGTAGGGATACACTTTCTAGCCACAGCTTGAGTCGCACGCACACACTTTAAAAGTACTGTTACGGCTTTTCAGCCTTTGCACCACCATGAAGTTGTTATGCAAGTGTCTTTCGTCAGACACCATTTTGGCTCTTTCACCAGAGTGTACCACCGCTCTGTGAACTTCTGGTGGCGCTATGCCTACCAGTGGATACATGCTATGAAACTAGGTGAAAAAAACATTATAATCAAGAGAATGTTTACCAGGCCAGCGAACAATTAATAATTGTTTAGGAGTGCAACGGACCCCTTCCCATCCAGGAGCGTCGAGAGTTGGCGATGTCTGATGGACCCTGCCATCCCCACTTCCTCCATCCACCTTCAGCAGTGGATGTTGTTCATTGCGCTTTGTCTGTGGAGTACCCTCCACCATAATTGTGTCCTATAGGCAATATACTACTTTATTCAAGGCAGCGACAGACTTAATATGTATTGGATTATAAATAAATAACACAGACAGTCACACACTGATTCGTATAAAAACAATATCACCTGATCTTGGTTACCTTATTATTAGCCATTAAAATGAGAAAAATTGTTATACAAGGCGTCAAAAAATTCATCTGCATCGCTGTGAACGACAAGTGCCCAAATGTTTGATGTCAATTCACATTTTTTGACCCAAAAAAGGCATGATTCAATAATTTAATTTTCATTATAAATCTAGTTATACTTTCTAAATAATGTACAGGAATGGAGGGCGGCCTTTGCCCAGCAAAAAGATAATATGGACTAGCTTTAGTAATAGATAAAATAAACAATAATATACTCTATATTTAGTAGATGTACCTATTAAATCAAAATAGACCTTGTCACATTAGACTTCGTGAAACGATTATACTGCTTCCTTACCTTAATTTGTAGTGGGAGAAAATTATCTTTTTAAATAAATGACACCAAAATACTTACTCCGTTAGAGAATACTTGATTATAATGTTTAATATAAAACTAATTCATCAACTTATGTGAAAAATTGAAAACGGGAGATGCACATTTGCAACAAATTTTGTAGAAATTCCAAAATTGAAATGAACGTCATTCAATTTTGTTTTTAATTTTTGCGATTAGTGTACCTATGTGCTTGTAGGAGAAAATACTCCTTTGATGGAGAAAGTTTCACGAGAGACACTTCCACGGTAAGACCTACTCCTCCCCAAAGCATATCCACATCGCTCCTGCCTCCTGGCTACTGCCGATCTTCTGGCATCCTTAACGCTTGGCCTTTGGGGAATGAGACCCACTGAAAGACGTAAGACGTGTACTGTGTACTGCAATGAGAACCTGAATACAAGTACACCGATGACTTGATGGGCTGAGACAATCAGCTGGATACCTGTTTCTCTGGAAGAACAAGATGCATAAAAATGTCATAATTCACCTTCACAAGTGCTAACTCTGCAAAATTCAGTAACAATCGTAACTGCAAGGCGCATGTACGTGAGGCGAATTCGATGTTGAATCAACAAAATTATGGCGGAAAACGTAAACGTGCCACCGTGAGATATAATATAGGAATATACGTGCAATACTCAGTTAAATGTAATTCATAGAGTGCTAGGACGCAACACGCGCATCAGTCATTACTAAACCATATAAAAATATTATTAAAATCAAGCGATTTTAACCAGGAAACCCAAATGACGGTAGGTGTTTACATTTAAAACATTTTTGTGATAACAAACTTTGATAATCATGCAACTCAGGTGTAAAATAATCAAAAGGTTCCAACTTTATGCTGTAAAGTGTAGTTTCCTCCAAGTCAGACTGCCGGACAAAGGGTTCCGTATGTACTTATGTAGGTACATCAGAAACGCTGAAAAAACCTAAGGACCTTTTATTTTTCCACTTTATTTTATTTTTACTATTTGTTGGTTAAACAATATACTTTACACTGTGGAAATTTTAAGTGTATAATACCTGTTACGGTTCAAAAGGGTCTGCGACGGACGGGCAGTCTAAGGTTCCTACTTTTTTCTTTTTCTCTATTCTGTATGTTTTTCTTGAAGATTAATATTTCCATCAGGCATTACAAACTAGCAAGTAACGTAGTGAAAG
The DNA here is from genome assembly GCA_949775195.1 of Diarsia dahlii. Lineage (NCBI taxonomy): Eukaryota > Metazoa > Arthropoda > Insecta > Lepidoptera > Noctuidae > Diarsia > Diarsia dahlii. The sequence continues at coordinate 11,508,935 of OX459201.1, forward strand.
TACTGGTTAGGGTATTACCTAACCAGTTGACAGTCTTTGTTTCTTCAATGATGTACATGTTGCATTGCCAAGCCATCTTGGCAATTACGTTTGATTTGTATATATTTTTATTATTTTATCATTTACATAACACAAGAGACGACGTTACAAAACTTAGAGTACAAAAGCACAGCTTATTTCAAAAGAAGTTTCTAGCAGCAGGCCTACAAAATAAATCACGGTAAAAGAAACGTAGACCAGTAGTGGGACAACTGGAAGAGAATAATCACAGAACAGAAAGAACCGGATAAAATAATAATACAGAATAATAGTAAAGTATGAATGTATTAGCCTAAATATAAGTCCACACATAAGAGTAAAATAATATATACCTGTAAAATATATAACTCTTAAATATATAATAAAATACCTATATTTTCACTGTTGAGAGGAAAGGCAATGCTCTTTTAAATTATTTTTGTAAACAGAAATGCATTTTAAATCTCTATTGGTAGGCGGAAGTGAATTTCACAAACTTACAGCATGGACGGAGAGGGAATACGAATACTAGCTAGTTTTATGAGGGTGGGACTTTATGGGTTGTATTGCGAAAGGAGATTATTATGTAGTGAACAAATGGATTATGTATTTTAATTGTCATGTTCTGTTGATGTTCTGTTGTTTCTGCCTATCCCCATGGGATTTTAATGACTCCTCGCACTCTGGGCAAAGCGGAAGGGAGTGTCAGTCTTCTACTGACTAAAAACCACTCATGATCCTTCTTAACCCCTTTGTATCTGGGGCCGCGGTATCTCTTTCGAACAACCCGTAGCCAGCGTAGCCATTACAACCTTAAATACCTAGTTTTCACATTTTAAACGATGACTTCTCTTATGATTCAATTAAACCTCTTTATTAAATACCTAATATGAAACCTTTTTGTGCCTTTAAAATTTTTCAAGTGATAAAATTAACAAGAAATGTCATTTCATACATTATCAAATTATTAGAGAAGTCTTTTTAATTTTGTTTTACTATTACAGTGCGATTACATTCTGTTTCTGTTAATAGTAGAACCAATGGCAAGGGATGAGTGAATACTACAAGGAGCAGCATCCATTACTATGTGAGGAGATTTCCGAAGACGAGCACTTTAGCCCTCGATATCAGCGGAGGCTGCGACCTTCGAGCTACAGGGGTCGAGCTAGAACTAACCTGAAGGGAGCAGCTTCAATTTTAACGCGCTGGCCAGGTACGCATTACATTTAAATTGTATTTTCTTTAACTTGATCTAGTTTTCGCCAATACACCAAATAACTTGATCTGGCAATCTGAGCTGGCAATAGAAAAAGTCTAACAAACAATAATACTGTATAATAATATACCAAGAGAGTATGTCAAAATGGCTTAAGCAAAACTGATAAAGATTCCTGCTAGCCTTCTGCTTGTCAGGTTATAAGATTTAATATCGAGATTCCACGAACACTTTTTTTCTTTAGGCAATGGTTGATGTGGTGTTTGCTTCTAAACCCGTAAAATTAGTAAAATAAGTAAATGAAGGGAAAACTGAAAAATTTAGGCTTTTACAAAAAAAAACCGGAGCTTTCTACGAAATTAGTTTGAATATGCTTTGATAAATAGATTTTGAAAATAGGATGTTTTTGTCAAACTGCAGCAGTTACTTTGTATTTAATAAATAAATTATTTGTATTTAATAATAATTATTTATTAATAAATAAATATTATTAAGTTTATTGTTTGTTACAACAGACCCTGTATGTGAGTCCGACTCGAACTTAGCCAGTTTTCAATCTTTTTATCTACTACAATACTGGTCAATAAATAATATGAATACATATTATATATGTTTCTTAATATATGTTTCTTTACAGATCACTGGTCCTCTGTTCTCGCTTACTGGTGGATAGGACTCGGAATGATTAGTCTTATGACGTTCATAGTTTATAACAGCCTGTTTGCGTTTGCCATGTTACCGACTGCTAAACAGAAGCCTACAAGCCTGATAGTAGCTAACACGAACGACAAATCATCAACTAAAACTTTAAGTGACGTTTTTATGCATGTTTTTGTCAAACAACAAGAAGAGGTTGACTTTAATAAGTACATGCCTTACATTAAAGAAATATCGAATGAATACGATAACATAAAATATAATTTAATCGTAGTCGTTAACGACACAACTAGTTTGGGTTGGTTGAGTGCTGAAGAAAATAATGAACTAGCTATGAATTCGCTTTGGAAAAAAAACCCCAAAATAGAACCATCAAAATCAAATATTGCTATTCAATACGTCACTCTATCGGCCTACATGGAAAACTCGCCTTTAAGAAAGTATTGGAAGACGCTGCCTCACCATTTAATTGAATTCTTAGCACGTTCCGTTTCGATTTGGGACAAAGGAGGTATAGCATTTGATCCTATTATTTTGACCCCTAGAACTCAGAATACTATTTACAAAGAGAAATTGGATAACCTACTTAAAAAGCATGCTGATAAATCTAGCAGAGAGATTAAAACGAACAAACCACTCAAAATTATGAAGAAAGAAAGAAAGTTAAATAATATTCGTGACATAATTAATGCTCTGGAAAATGGTGACGAAGATGCTAAAACTTTTTCCCAGCAAACTCTTGTTGAAGCAGAAAATATAAAATCTCCGATCGTTACAAGGAATCAACGTCACTTAGCTACTGCAACAGATGGCACCGGCATAAAAATACTCGAAAAGAGTACTGAACCGTTTAGTTACATACAAAGTAATCCTCATGTAAATTCCTCAAGTGGTAGAAACAGAAACGGAACAAGAGAACGTTTTGAGGTCAATAATAGTACAGAATCGGCTGTTACTTTAGACACCACTCAAAATGTAAAGAAATTGAGTTTACTCCCTTTATTTTTAGAATTCATATTTCACAATAAACTGCAAGATAAACAGAGCCCAACAGAAGCAGAAACTACAAATAGAACCCGCAGACGTGTCATAGAAGTACCCACAGCTGAAGATGTTAAAAGTTCCTTGTCAACTCACTCTCTGGATAAAGTTGAGGAAAATGTTGCGGTTGCATACAAACCAGTTATTATTTCAGCGGCAGGCATTTACAATAAATCGGAAAATGCTAATACTCTCACAGTTAACCCCAGTAACGATGAGAACTTCGAGAAAGATCGACTAACAATAGATTTAAGAGGGAATATTATTGCTACTGATACAGCTTGTCATGCCTTCTTAGGCACAATATTTAGTAATGCCGTTCATCACACTGAGGAAGAAAGTGTAACAGATTTTATAATTGCCGAACTGACAGTTTTTTGTAAAGGACTATTGTCTTCGTGTATGGGTATTGATTTGATTTTACTATAACTGTTTTAACTTTAATTATTGATACTTATTTTAGGATTGTATATTAAATTATTTAATTTAATTTTATGTATTGTTTTTTTCTAAGATATGAATGTTCTGTGTTGTCGCCAAATTAACAGGTATAAGTGCGGAACACGATAATGTTAGCTTTATTCTCTTTAGTATTTTCTTCTTGATAGGTTGTGAAAGAAAACAATATTTATTCTTTGCAAAATAATTTATTTCCTATCTCGTTTAATTACATCACTTACTTTCTAATAAAGTCGTGATTCAAATATTGCTGTTTTAAATAGTTCACAACATTTGGTTCACAAGTTTTTATTCTTCTTAATATTATGGCAGCAAGTATTGTTTGTAGAGAAAATATTTAATAGACTAGATACTTCGTAATTCATAACAATAATTAGATAAAGTGTGATAGATTCATTCCACCCGGAAATGAGACACAAAATCAGTACCTATGGCTTTCAGTAATTCAGAATAGAAAATTAATATCACCACAAGTACACACCCAAACACGTGGTTCATTTATATGTACAATTGTTAAAAACTACAACATTGTACGATAATACACTTTCGTTAATATAATATGTGGAAATTAGGTACTCGCATTGAACTCGCCAAAGATTGTTATTAAATGCCTTGCTCATTACATTCAAATACTTACTTTAGACTTATTATACTTTACTCATATTGCACAAATGCAGTTATGTTGTATCACAAACAAATGCCTGGGCTTATTTTTACGAAAACTAATTTTACAACACTGCATCTTCTACGATGGTGCTACATTCCTTCTTTCCACTGGTATTTCCCATCTTCCTGTCCAGTTGTTTTGTGAACGTTTACAGTCTCGAACTCTATTCATTGGCTCACAACGTTTACTAATTGACCAATAAACGTAGCCCGATGGACACTGATACACAAGACCTCTTAACTTATTTGATTTATCGTGTTTACATTTCAGAAAAGCTGGTGAACATTCACTGTCTTTTTCAAATGAAAAGTAGCCGGCGCTAGGACATGCGTGACTTTCTTTGGTTACCACAAGCTGTAAGAGAAAAAAACTCGTTAGCATTTTTTATGGTTACATCAATATTGATTAGTATTATGTTAAAAAAACAGTACTTACTGGTTCTTTGTAATTTCTGTCCAATCTTTTAAATCTCCTTTTTTGTGCTATTTGTCCATCACATTTTTTGTCGGCTTTGCTTTCTTCCACACATCGAGTTTGACTTTCATCGTAAATAGTGTTGTTGGGGCAAGTGAATACAGCAATTTTCACGTCATGTGTGTCATCTTCTTCATCACATTGATAGAACAAATTGCAGTATTTGGGATGTCTTTTAAATGACGTGGGGCATACAAACAATGATTGATTTTCATCAGTCTCAGGACATTTACTTTCTGATGTACTTTCATCTGTGCCACTTTCTGTAGTTGTGCTTTCAGTTGTTTGTTCCGTTGTCGACTGCTGTGTAGTTGATTGTTGAGTGGTTGTTCCTTCACTACTTGTTGTTTCTTCGGTGGTACTTTGTTCGGATTGTTCAGTGGTAGTTGATTGTTGGGTCGTGCTTTGTTCGGTAGTAGAAGATTCAGTAGTTGAAGTAGATTGTTCTGTTGTGGTTTGCTCTGAAGTCGTGGATTGCTCGGTAGTTGTAGATGCCTGAGTCGTTTCTTCAGAAGTAGTCGACTCTTGGGTTGTTGGTTGAGAAGTGGTTGCCTCTTGAGTTGTTTGTTCAGTAGTGGTTGATTGTTGTGTCGTAGTTTGCTCTGTTGTCGTCAATTTTTCCGTCGTTGTTTGTTCAGATGTTGTCGATTGTTCCGTAGTTGTCTGTTCAGATGTCGTTGATTGTTCCGTAGTTGTCTGTTCAGATGTCGTCGATTGTTCCGTTGTTGTTTGTTCAGATGTAGTAGATTGTTGTGTAGTTGTTTGCTCTGAAGTCGTTGACTGTTGTGTTGTGGTTTGCTCAGACGAAGAAGGTTGTTGTGTTGTCGGTTCAGAAGTAGTTGATTGAGTAGTTTGTTCTGATGTTGTAGACTGCTGTGTTGTCTGTTCTGTAGTAGTCGACTTTTGTGTAGTTGTTTGTTCAGAAGTTGTGGACTGCTGTGTCGTTGTTTTCTCTGTGCTGGTCGACTGCTGACTTGTTGTTGGTTCAGAAGCGGTTGATTGCGTTGTTTGTTCAGTACTCGATTGTGTCGTGGATGTAGTTTTGGTGGAAGAACTGTCTTCAGAACTTGTTGTTTCTTGCTGTGTTGTTGTGGTACCCTCAGTTGCTGGAGGTTGGTTTTCACTTTGTGATTGGGAACCACTACAGTCTCGTGGTGGATATACTGACTCTTCATGATTACAAGTTTCTACAGCTGGATCCCATATCGTACCTTCACCACAATCAAAGTGATATACTGAGAATCGTTTGCCATCACCATCCCAGTCTACGCATCTATAAAATTTCTTACAATCATTAGGATTTGCATAATAACCTGCTTTGTCACAAGTAATGTTTTGATTTGCTGGTTTTTCAGACGTGTCTTCCTTAGAGCAATTTGATGAACCTTGTGTACTTTCTGTTGTAGATTGAGATGATGATGATGATGATGAGGGATCACCTGATGACGAAGACTCAGTTGTTGAAGAAGATTCACTACTAGATGATGAACTACCCGCAGTCGTTGATGTTGTACTTCCGTCTTGATTTTGGTTACAAGAGGGATTAACAACATCTTGTGGATGATTACAAGTAGTAACATCCTGATCCCATATGGTACCATCACCACAATCATAGTCATATTTCGTGTATCCTCCTTTTCCATTGTCAACGCATCTATAGAACTTTTTGCAGTCTTGTGAGTTCCCAAAGTATCCTTCACTGTCACATTTGTCGCTATTGCCTAAATTTGTTCCTTGATTTGATCCTGATGCCGCTGTACTGGATGACGTTGCACTAGAAGCTGTTGTTCCAGAAGATGTAGAAGATGTAGTACTAGAAGATTCTGTTGATGGACTATTATCTTCGTCATGCATTACAGGTGGTGCTCCACTGGATCCATGGCATGATTCAACTTGATCTATATGATTACAAGCTTGAATTTCCGAATCCCATGCCGTGCCATCACCACATGTAAAGTCATATTTTGTGAACCCTCCTTTACCGTTATCTACACATCTGTAGAACTGCCTGCAATCATTCTCATTTCCGTAAAATCCTTCTGATGAGCATATGCCGCTTCCTGGTTGAGAAGGCTTTTCAGAGTTTCCGTTATCATATTCATCCTCTTGTTTATCTATTGTCTGAGGTTCCGATGTAGAAGTGCCTGCCTCATTATTTTCAGATGGTTGCTGATGTCCTTCAGTTGTTAAAGGTTTGCTCGTTGTTTGAGAACTGCAATTCGTATCACCCGTATCGTGATCACAAGCTTGTATGTCTTGGACCCAAATTGTACCTTCACCACAAGTAAATTCGTATTGCGTAAATCCTCCCTTATCATTACTTACGCATCTAATGAATTTCTTGCAATCATTGGGAATTGCAAAGAATCCTTCTGATGAACATTGATTACTACTAGAGGTAGAGGTAGATGAAGTTTCCGTTTTTTCTGTTGAATGTTGAACCTGTGAAGCTGTGGTCATAGAAATATCATTTCCCGCATCCGGCTGGTTTTCAGTCGTTTGGCTAATTGGTGGAGAACCAGTGGAACATTTTTTGTTGCTCGATTCATGATCACATGCTAGTATTTCCTGACTCCAATAAGTACCTTCACCGCAAGTAAATTCATATTTTGTGAAGCCACCTTGACCATTGTCAACACACCTGTAAAACTTCTTACAATTCCTTTTGTCACCCATAAAACCTTCTTGGGAACACGCATCACCTGTTTCGCTATCTGGGTAGCTACTGCCCGTTGATGTGCTTGTCTTTTCGGTGCTTTGTGGGTATCCTTGATCCTCCGTTTCAGTAGTTAATGTACTTTGTGCCGGACGTTCACTAGATGGGAGAGGTGTATTGTCTCCCGTCTTACCACAGTCTTTGACCGCCCAAGCATGGTTACACGCTTCAATACTTTGATCCCATAATGTTCCTTCACCACAGGTGAATTCGTAACGAATATATTTACCATTGCCATCATCAACGCATCGATAGAATTTTTTGCAATCGTTTTTGTCTCCAATAAAACCACTGCTTACACAGTTGTTGCCTTCACTTGGTTCCTTTGAATTTTCTGTTGTAGAATGAGTCGTTGAGCTTTGTGTTGTTATTTCGGATCCAGTATCAATGTTGGAAGGATAGCCGTTATCTATTTCATCACTCATTGTAGGATGATACTGTGTAGTAGTTTCATGGTGACTGGTGGAAGAGTCTGCAGTGCCACCACACTTTTCTACTGCCCATGCATGGTTACAAGCTTCGATTTTCTGATCCCATACTGTTCCTTCTCCACAAGAAATTTCGTACTTTGTGAAGGATCCTTTTCCATTATCTACGCATCTGTAGAACTTTTTACAGTCCTTTTGATCACCCATAAAGCCGCTCTTTGTGCAGTCAGTACCAGCCATAGATACAGATTCTGTTGCTGAAGTACTCGGTGTGGAGCTCGGCCGAAGTGTAGATGAAATGGTACTTACGTCTGCCTCTGTGGAACTACTATCAATGACTCCATTAGTGGTTGTGGGCTTAGCTTGAGTCGTACCTTCTTGATGGTCAACTGCTGCTCCACCACATGCCTCCACAGCCCAAGCGTGATTACAAGCGTCGATCTTAGAATCCCACACTGTTCCTTCGCCGCACGAAAATTCATAACGAGTATAGCCTCCGTTGGCATTATCCACGCATCTATAAAACTTTTTACAGTCGTTTTCATCTCCCATAAAACCGCTAGATTTGCAAACAGATCCTACACTTGACTCTTGGTTCTGTGGCTTTTTAGTCGTTGTCGTCGTCGATGTAGTGAAATCATTATTAGCAGATCCATAACCAGTATCATAGTCATCATTTTGTGTAGCAGCTGATTCAATAGGTGACTGAGTAACTATTGTACTTTGCGTATGGGCAGTTGAAACCGTATTTTGTTGTTCTGTCGTTGTCTCAACATTACTAATGTCTGGAGATTCACCGCATTTTTTAACGGCCCAGGCGTGGTTACATGCTTCTAGGTCAGGATCCCAAACAGTACCTTCACCGCATTTAAATTCGTACTTTGTAAAGCCCCCTCTGCCGTTTTCGACACACCTATAAAATATTTTGCAGTCATTTGCATCACCAATAAAGCCACTAGACTGACAATTTCCATTGGAGGGCGATTTTGTTGTTGAGGTTGAGCCCACAGTTGTTGAACTCCAGGTCGTTGAGCTCAGAGTGGTTGATGAAGATGTAGTTGGGTTTTGATTTTGGTGACCGTAACCACTATCTTCGTTATCGTCCGTATCTATAGGTTCTGAAGTTATATGATGGCTTTCAGTTGAAGCTGTGGTGTAATAATTTTGTGTAGACTGAGACGTACTTATGGCAGCTTGTGTAGTGCTAATTGTACCCGTAGAACCTTTTCCACCACAGTTTTTGACAGCCCAAGCATGATTACATGCTTCAATACTTTGATCCCAAACGGTTCCTTCACCACATGAAAATTCGAACTTAGTATACCCGCCTCTCCCATTGTCAATACAACGATAGAATTTCTTGCAATCATTTGTATCTCCCATAAAACCTGATGTTTCACAGTTGTTACCACCCTGTACACCGCTTTGGGTCGTAGAAGAAGCTGCTGACACTGAAGATCCCGCTGTTGTCGACTCATGAACCTGTATCTGTGTTTGACTTGCTTGCTGGGAATGATCGATTTGTAACTGTGTCTGTACGCCTTTATCACTGTAATCAATTTGAGTTTGTGTTTGGCTAACCGCTGAACCATGGCTTATTTGAGTCTGGTTTTGTTTAGCGGTCGTATCTTTGTTTTGATTTAAACGATCACCGTAGTTGATTTGAGTTTGGTTTTGTTTTACCGACCCATTACTTATTTGAGTTTGAGTTTGGGTAACTTTTGAGCCATAACTTATTTGCAGCTGTTGTTGAATAGTTTTATCTGTAGAGCTGTCTTTATGAACAATTTCTGCGTTCGTTGTGGATAGGCTGTCTTGGTTACTTCTACCGCATCTACTTCTTTTTACTGCCCAAGCATGATTACAGCTCTGTGAGTCATCATCCCATACTGTTGATTCACTACATGAAAACTCGAACCTCGTGTAAGCGCCCCTTTGATTGGATACGCATCTATAAAATTTCCGACAATTCTCGCTGTCCCCCATAAATCCGTCTGAGGTACAAATATTATCTCGGGAGTTCGATTTAGGTATAGCAGATGTTGTTGGTGAAGACGTGGTTTTGGATACCATGATATATTGTTGATGATTAGTTACTGTATTTTGTGGTATGTTCAACGGATTAACAGAATAATCCACGTTAGTGTGGCCCAGCGTTGATCCCCATGGAAAAGCACTTGTGAATGCAGTAGAAACTTCAGGAGCATGACGTTTAGTGGAAGTGTGAGCTAGAATTGTTGAGCTAGACGCTGTCCATGGATTGACAGTGGTAAACGTAGCCTTAGCGCCAGTTGTACTTTCTATGCGAATGGGTTTGTTCGTTATTGGAGATGGTATCTCATTCAGCGTTCCTTCAATTTCGTTATTATCTATTCGATCAACCACTGGAGGTTGTGATAGACCTCCACATTCTGATCGTTTTGTACTTCGAGGATGATTACAGACTTCGGTTTCAGGATCATAAACAGTACCAGGTCCACATTGAAACTGAAATAAAAATAAATATAGTAAGTTTTTGAGTATGTTAAAAATACTCCTAGGTTTCGTACAACTAGGAATTCAGTAAAATAGCGGTGCTATATTTTCACATTGCTTACCCTGAAAACTGTAAATTTGCCACTTCCTGATTTCATACACCGGTAGAATACTGCGCAGTCTTTAGGATCTGCTTGGAAACCCTCGCCATTACACAGGATGGGCTCAGGTCTTATGCCCGAGTAAAGTTTAACTATTCTGCCAGTGACTCGAGACTGCCGGTGCTCTGATGTGTCTGCAATTTTATTTTCATTTGTAAGTTACAAAACTCGCCTCGTTGGTCTAGTGGTCGCAAGCGCGAATGCATTGCATAAGGTTCGGGTTCGATTCGCAGGTCGAGTAAAGTGTTAATAGGTTCTTCCATCAGAAATTTCTCAGTAGCAGTCACAGAGTCTGGATTTTAGCCCAGTTAATTGCAATTAGCTCGCCCCTATTACATGGGGCGTAAACATAACTGGTTACAAAAAGAATATAAAAGATTTATCATGCTACAAATTATTTCTTATCTATTTTCATTATCAAATATCTTTGAAATACCCACCATTGCTATTGCTGCCCGTTGCCTCAACAATGAAAACAATAAGGACGATTGTATATAATTTACAAAATCTTCGTAGTGTACTGTCCATTATGTTAATAATTTCGGCCTGGTTATAACTTGCAGATCATTTTTGCTGGCGCTACCTGAAACAGAGACAAAATAAGATATTATCTTAGTATAAAATATTAGAAACATAATCTTCAATGAAAATGTGTAAGAAATATTTTTAGGCGCGCTGTTTGGTCACGATCTCAATTTCGTGATTTATTCTGTATCGTCAAACAAAATGAGTCACGGTAGCCGAAAGATTAAACACGTAGGTATATAACAGGAATTCCACTATAACTAAACAAAGAAACATTATGATACATTAGTCACTTGAAATTGCTATAAATTTCTTATCTAAGCCATAGCTAGCCCATTCTATCCTACTGCTGGGCGTCCCCCATTCCTTTCCAACTCTCACGATGTTTTGCCTTCTAATCAGTCAGGAATGAGTCCAAATCGTCACGCCAGCGTTTTTTTTCACGTAATGTGTTGGTCTCTTGCTTCATAAAAATCTTTAGTAGTCGTTACAGGTAGTCAGTGGCCTGAGAGGTTGACAACCAGTCTTACCAAGGTTTGTCAGATAGGCAGTCGCTCCATGTAAAATACTGGTATTCAGCTACATCTGGTTAGAATGTCAGCCGACCCCAACATAGTTAGTAAAAGCATTATTTAATTAAAACAATATTGTTTAGTTATGCTATGGGACAGTTTCGATGCATAAACAAACGAAAAATAAAATTGATATTTTGATTGTGAGCCTATGTGACGGTAAATGTTAATTGTAATTGGAATACCTAGTCGAAGCTAGCATGATAACTCCTTAAATTCTTTATCAACGACTGAAGTAGACTAAACTTTATTTAGGGTGAAGGAAGGTCGAATTTGTGACTCCATATCAGGAATTGGATACGTATGTACAGACGTCAACAAATTCTTGAATAGATTTTCGACTTTATCGGTCAAGTAGGTAATAGGGTCAAGGTTGATTAAGAAAATTTGACAGTTTCAGGTAGTTTATTGTGCTGGCGTCTGAACTTAATACCAAGTATCTCACGATCATGGACATGTTCCCACGATGCACAGTCACATATGCGACAAATGCAACCGAGGAGGCTGACTAATACGATAAAAAGTAATCGATATGAATCATAACATTAGTCTCGACACAGTCATAAAATAACTCAAGAACGCATGGTACTTTTTAATTGCAATTGCACCTACGTAGTTTGATTGCAAGCATTCATCTTTTATGTCATTTGAAATGGTAAAGCGAGACCTTTAAATATAACAAGAGCTCGCCCTGAGTTATGATATTTTTATTACACATTATCCCATCCATTTACTTTTATTTTCTTTTTAACAAACTTTGCTATACCTGTTATTACGAGTAATATAGATATGGAATTTATTTCATTGGTCTTCTAGATGGAGGCCAAAATTCTAAATTGATTTGACGCTTTGGCTACTGAAATATACAAACAAAACAAATCCATTGAAATTAACTTACAGATTCTAGAATAAAATTAGAATTTAGAATTAGTAGAAACACCCTAAACTTCTAAAAACTGGTTTTGTGACAGAGAATTGTATTGTTTGAAAGCGCGAAGCGCTTAAGACCAAAAAAGTGGTGCGTAGATACAAATTAATATCGATAGATGGAGACGAAGTGCAATACCAAAGAAATTATTAATAGATTATTATAGGTAGCGATAGGTAGGAAGCGATATTAAAAAAAAATATATATTTCTCCGACAGAAGAAAATGAAAAAAAGAAAACGTGTTGCTTTGACCCAAGTCATTTTCATTTTCAAATATCTTTATTTAACATAATATCAATAACAAAATGCACTTATCCTAAGCTACATTAACACACTAAAATAAAACACTTTATTAGGCTAGCAATTCGCCTTTCAAAGCTTACAAAATGATAGATTGGTTTAGACCGATAATAACATAAACTTAACACACAATAAAGACATGACCCAAGTAAAAATAGTAGGGATGAAGTGGACTTTAAATTCTAAAATATCGTACTATTAGAAAAACTAGTTTGGCATTGCTCTCATTCAATGGCGTGATATTGTGTGATCAGATAGAAGGACATACACCTAGTTGATGGTGCATTGTTGTTTTAAAATTGAGTGCCGTCATGCAATCACACATTATGCTAACAGTCATAAACTCTAATCAAATCATCATATTAGTGATAACATCGTCCAATCTTAGGGCTCGTTTACGGAGACGCGTGGCGTCGCGCGGCGCGTGCAGTAGGCTCGTCTCGTGCTTATTTATTAATTTACTGAGAGACGGGTCCACGGCAACAAACGCTGCATTTTAAAGAAACGAGCGAAATACCGCTTCTCGTAAATCGACTTTTGAAATCGTTAACTTTTTCATACATCACCATGTGTTTGAATTAAAAACGCAGCACGCGCCGCGCGACGGCCCGCCTGTAGGTACGTATTACTAAGTATTAACTCGGTTGTGGAGGTCAGGTAGGTAGTCGCTCCATGCAAAATACTGGTACCTATTCAGCTGCATCTGGTTGAACTGGAAGCCGACCCCAACATAGTAAGGAAAAGGCTAGGTAGATGATTAATAACCTTGATCTACGAATACTGGATTTATTTTTCGAGTTTTAATTTTACGTAAAAAATCATTCATCGCTCTTATTATCCCACTGCTATTCCCACAAGTGGAATGAGGGAAGGGATGCCTATGGGCTAAAAGGTCTCCGATCTAGGATCTAGTGCGATGAGAGTCCAGGGCCTGCAGTCTCGACAGAGATAACGACAAAATCGCTGTTGGGGCGTAACTCCCAACAGTGAAAATGTTATGTACTTGTTATGTAGACTTGTAAGGTATTGTTATGTAAATGAGTAGACAAGTGACTCCCTTGATGGATTTATTGCTACTAAAGTATTCTTACACGATTACATATTAAGTTAGAGAAATGCACACCTAAACAGTATAGATGTGCATAAATGAGTGTGACATACAAACTACAAAAGGTCAATGTACAGCGTAGCTCGTACATATTGCCCACTCACAAACTATAACAGTTTATTAAAAAATGTAAATGTTATGTTATGATAAAAAATGTATATGTTATGTTAAGATATAAAATGTAAAAAGAGGACAAAATCTAAAATTAAATTATATAATCCAATCCTTATACTATCAAATCACAACGCGCAATAGGCGACGTTGCTTTGTTGAGTGTGTGTGCACTGGATGAGTGCGTCACACTGTTGTCGTCTGTGACGTTAGACACCGCGTTGTCCACGATGCTTGCAGTTGACCTCCTTCGTGGCGCGTGGCTTGTATTTAAAGCCTTCTTCAGGTCGAGATATTGGCTTTCAAATCTTGTATAGCGCTCTTCATAGATAGCGTTCTTGTCCCCGTCGAGTTCGCACTCTATCTCCCAATGAAGACTGTCAATCGCCGACCAACGCGCCTGCAAGGTGTGCAGTGCATCTTGAAATTCCCACTTTTCAGAGATGAAGTCCACTTGAGTGATGGCGACTGCTCTCATGAAGGCTTTGAAGTTAGCTGATTGTTTACGCAGAAGATCGTCCAACTTGCTATTGGACCCTGTATCCCTCTTGTTAGGGTTTTGTTGTTGACGAGGAGGCGGTTGATTCATGTTGTTGTTACCGCTATTCTCATCTGTGTTTGTGGCTTCTTCTCCCTCCTCGCTCTCTTGCTCTTGTTGTTTTATTGTTGTGCTCGATGTACTTGCTTTCTCTTGTTGAAGCGTACCTACGAGCGATGGCGGTTGCGCCGAAGGTCCAACAGACCCTTTGTGCGACGACAGTTGCTGATGTTGTTTGAGGATTAACTCCTTGACATCTTTATAACACTGCAACGCTGTGTTATATAAATTACTTGTAAAATAAGGATGACTCACACCCATTTCTGTCGACAGACGGTCATGGTTGAACTGGAATTCACTCCATAAATTTTCCAGCATCTGCAGACGCCGTTTGAAGTAGTCCGAGTTCTTCCTGTCCCAGCCATCTTTCTTTATGTTGATGCCGACTTTCTTGATGTTTTCGTAAAGTTCACGCTGATTTTCGTAGGTATCTGCTGACGACGTCATGTTGTCACACTTCTCGACGAATTCCAGACGAACTTCTTGTTTTGAGTAGTAGACTGTTGCTCCACACTCCTGGTTCTTTGTATCGTGTAATCTTTCTCTTCTACGATAATGCGATTCTCAATTGGTTACTGGGGCGACTCGCTTGTGAGAGACCAGTCCAACCGATTCGCGACCGTAAAAGATCTTAATCACACAACACAAAATTGTTCGAAGGACCAAATGTTGG
Organism: Diarsia dahlii; assembly: GCA_949775195.1. Lineage (NCBI taxonomy): Eukaryota > Metazoa > Arthropoda > Insecta > Lepidoptera > Noctuidae > Diarsia > Diarsia dahlii. The sequence continues at coordinate 11,524,063 of OX459201.1, forward strand.
GGCGTAACTCCCAACAGTGAAAATGTTATGTACTTGTTATGTAGACTTGTAAGGTATTGTTATGTAAATGAGTAGACAAGTGACTCCCTTGATGGATTTATTGCTACTAAAGTATTCTTACACGATTACATATTAAGTTAGAGAAATGCACACCTAAACAGTATAGATGTGCATAAATGAGTGTGACATACAAACTACAAAAGGTCAATGTACAGCGTAGCTCGTACAATCGCTAACTTTCAATCCTTAATTACTAACGAATAAAGTCGGTTGCAATAATGATGCTTGCAAGTAAAGCAAGTCTCTACATCCAAGATGCGTTTCTCGCAAGCATCATTATTGCAACCGAATTTATTTTTGGTAATTAGCAATCGAAAGTTAGCGATTTTGTCGTTATCTCTGTCGAGACTGCCGGGCCCAGGTCATCCTGCCATCTTTTTCTAGACATGTTGCGTTGCCGTTTCTCTCTGCTATTTGGTACCCACCGAGTTGTTATTTTTCTCCATTGCCTCTCCGACATATACGGCAGATGTGACCAGACCAGTTTGATTTCAACCTCAGCTCTAAGGCCAAAAATATCGTTTTTTATTTTCTTGGTCTGGCGCGGGATTTGAATGGCTTCTGCGTTTCTTTAATTTATTATAGATTTATCCCTCACAGAATGAACTGCTTTCAGTATCTTTCTACATACTTTAAGGAATCTTTTAATACTTTTCAATGACAAAACATCATGCCTGTAATCCACGAAAGGTGAGAGGTGTATCTAATAAGTTTAGTAGTACCTACACCCACATTTTGTCAATTATGTTTGTTTAAGTCCCAAGGTAATAGGGGGCGAGCCTTATGCCATCAACTTAGCACACATCCAGACGCCATGGCTGCTACTGAGAATTTCCTGATGGAAAAACCGAATTACACTTTGGCGTCCCGGGAAACGAGCCCAGGACCTCATGCTCAGTAGTCGAACTTGCGAACACTAGACCAGGCAGTCGCAGTATGCCTAAATATACTAACTATCTACGAAGATTTTACTGAGTGGAACAGGTGGACATTTACAACTACAATCGTGGAGTCTTGTCATATATTTACTTAATTTATATTGCTTTAATAATAAATGTAAAATCAGCAATTAATGTTCCCAACTTCCCATTGCTGGGACACATGCCTCCTCTCTATGAAAGGGAATGGCCTATATATGGTACACCACGAGAGCTCAATGCGGGTTGGTATATCTATTCTTATTTAAAGATTAAGTATTTTATTGGACGTCTCTTTTAGAGATAGCTATAGAAGATAACCAGGAACGCTTGAGGTCATTTAAATTTCTAGTAATATTTAATTTGACTTTTAAGTACTGCCGAGGCATTCTTCGGTAACTCAGTAATTGCTACTGGTTTGTACCAGTACCGAATAAAATACCGTATTCGTTAAACATCTAATTCCGTGTTACGGTTTATCAAAACAACCGTCAAGGAAAAACTAATACCACCTGCAACTTTAATTCCTATGAGACGAGCATTTATAAAAGCTACCATATGATTAACCAACTTAATAGCAGCTAATCTCAGTTATATTTACCGAGCATTTTTTATGAGAAGACCTAACAAAAAAGGCGTAAAAGTAGCACGCCACCTCGTACTCATTCGCAAACAATTCCCAACGATTCCTCGGGCATTTTTCTAAAGGTCATATGTGAATAACCAAGTAGCCTTCATAAGAACAAATTGATCGTTGGTCTGTAGTTCGTTGGCACTAATAATTACAACTCCGTAGTTGTTGAAAATAAGGCAAAACGATGACACGAGAAGCGAGCGCAAGTTTCTTTTTACGTAGTCTTGGGCACTGTCATTACGAAGGCGTATGACGCGAGTTATGCAAAGCAAATGAGCTGAATAATCATCGCAGACGGCAAAAAAATATGTGTTCATAACTACACAATATACATTTATACTTAATTGGATTGTTATATGTACAATCAAGAGCATGTAATGTAAACACTTATTAGGAGTCTTTGGTTAACTGGATCCACTTGAACTGGACCCACGGGATCTTTCAACCAAATCACATTTTAACTTGGTCGACGGGCCGCGGATCCAGTTGACCAAAGACTCGTAGAATTCAAAAGATATTTTCTCTTGAAATAATGGTTTCAACTTTGAAATAAGAAGTCTTTCATAATAGTATGGCGCCCTAAATAACATTAATCAGTTGGTACAGTTGGGAAAAAACTGTTTTGAATTATGCTAAGTGCAAACCTACATTTTATTACTTATATTCAATGTACAGTTTTGACTTTTCCACCATTTTATTAAACGTATAGATGACTGTACGACGTAATATTTGTGGTTTATAGGTACGATTCGGATAAAACATTATTAGCATTGTAGTAGCTGTTTGTAAAATTATACCTTCTTGTTTTAAATATTTTTACTTACAGACCGCGCCAGTACATCAAACTACCTGAAACTGACAAATTCCAATCAATCTAGAACCTAACGCTTCAGCGATAAAGTTGAAAATCTATTAAAGAAATTTGACCAAATATAGTAACTACTATATTTGGTCAAATTTCTTTAATAGATTTTGATAGATTATAATAATCGGATAGATTGGTACAGATGCCAACTGGCATCTGTACCAATCAGAAATAGGACACATCTAAAATAATCCACCTAGTATTAAAATATTATACACAGGCATTTAAGATATCAATTAATGACTAAACGTACTAAATGACTGCGTGCGTGACTGTCTTAATTAAGGCCTTTCACATGATCTTATCTATGAAGCCCTAATGCTAATAAACTTTTCCTTTCAATTACTTAAGTAAGTTGCATAGGCATCTTCAAATAACCGGTGCCAATACTTTATTACAACTTATTGAAGGGCGCAATAATATAAAACTGGTTTCTTGAAGATTCCCTTTCCAGCAGTTCTGGTGGGGCTGCATTCTTGTGGCTGCATCTCGATTGAGTCCCGATATTAACGTCTAGAAATAAATTGGCTAGCCAGTGTAAACTGTGTTGTTGTGTACGTTTATCGAGCTTCAAGTGTACAAGAAAGTAAAGGCTACATACACTTGTTGTTTGTTATTGGAATTATGGAATATTATAGCTCTTGCACGCGGTTTCGCCAGCGTGGGCTCGATAATTGTTCCATAGAATCAAATTACCGGGATAAATAGTATATTATGTGTTGATCTACCTAGATTAACACATATGATACTTTCACGCAAAAACTATTGAACATCCAAATCTGATCAGTAGTAGTTTTTGCTTGAAAGAGTAACCAGCAACCATAGTTACATCCAGACATCTATACAATATTCTCACAAACTTTCGCAGTTATAAAAGTAGGATTTTGTTATTTTATTCTAAGATTTAGCTCGTTGTTTTTCTCGATACGATAACTACGAAAGTGAGCTGTCTTTTTGCTTGCAAAGTTATTCCCTGCGACCCACGCGTTCTATCGGGGTGCTTAAAATGTTTACATTATAGGTATATTACTAGCTAGAGCGCGTAGAGTTCACGGGATCATATTACTTATCGCAATATATCGTATGTGTTAATTCAGGTTATTAACCACCTATATGCTAAGTTTCATCCAAATCCGTTCAGAAGTTTTTACGTGAAAGAGTAGCAAACATTTGCTATTTTATGCTCCGATTAAACTCGTTGTTTTTTTGATATTGGAACTACGAAAGTGGGCTGTCTACTTATTTCTTTTTTCAGGAATGTGGGCTCGGTACTCATTTTACCTATTAGGTTTTCTACAATTAATACAACTTATAATAAAGAAACAGAGAGGGTGTTAGGAAAGGGGTCTCCCTCTTTTCAATTCAGATTTGTATTATGTATGTTATTTCACTAGGTAATGGAAAGCTACATAATCCACGACTTTCTCGAGTGTCATAGGCTTCATTTAAACCGTTTAGTTTAGATTTTCGAACTTCCGAACAGAATGCAAGCGCAGCCGTGTGCAGAAGCTAGTAAAAACATAAGTAACGAATAATTTTTTGCTTATGCAGATAAGGCTTTATATTCAAGATAAGTATAAGGGCGTTTACACTTCGTGGGATTCAAGATTAAAGCCAGCTTTGCGGTCGAAGACCATCCTATCTGAATCTTGTGGTTAGAGGCAAAAAAAAGGGAGCGTGACTCATCGATTTCCTTTATTATTTCCTAAATATCCAAACTATGGTAAGGATTCACAAGTCATCATTATTATCTGGTAACATGTTTAACTCAATGGCGTACCTAATCATGTACTTAATCACGAAATTAATTACAATGTAGCTTAATTTATTGGTTAAATGCCGTATCGACAATTTCCCAAATTGAGAACCTTTTTATTTTTGCACTGTACTGTAAAGATGACAAATCATGCTTGTAATGTAGACAGAAGTGAATATAATGTAGTATAACTATACACCCACATTTCGCCAATCAGGTTTGTTTAATAAGTAGCACCGCATCGTAGGATGGCGAGCCTATTCCAATCAACCGGCACCTCAGGCTGCTACTAAATAAATCCTCTTGCAGAAACTGAACAACTCTCCCAGTTTGGAAGTCGAAGCTAGAAGCTCAATAAGCCAGCAGCGAGCGAGTACGACTGCGTTTGACCATTATAACAACGAGGCAGTAAAAATATGTGCTTGAACTCTACAGTGTGTTAGGTTAAACGAGGGACATATTGAACTAGGGTTTCAGTATTCAATTCTCGTCTCAAATAAAATATGTAAAAAACTATAGCCTTAATTTGTGACGTAATTGTACCATGGCTCTCCAGATCTCATTTATTGTTTGTTTTTAGCCAGTTTTCTACGCCATTTTTGAAATAATATGAAGGCAAAATGGATTTTATCTAAAATTTGACCCACGCAGATTTTATGTTATAAGCGCAAGGGTTTCGAGACTTTTCCGAAATATTTGGTATGGTTTTGTCTGTTATTTATCAGTTTTTTTGTTCATATTTTTATTAGTATTGCGGTTTTCAATATGTCGCTCGTTTAAAGTAACATACTATATTTCAAAACCGCAATATCAACGAAAACGCGCCCTGTAGCTCTACCATGAGTTGTCATAGAAAACTTGCTCGCTAACGTTGAACTCACTAGCGTGCTAACGTGGATCAAATAGATTTCGATAATGCTTACACCATGAGATTTACGGAGTCTTACGCATGCGCTAAGGTAAGCTCGATAGATTGTGTCGTCTAGCTAACTTCACTCTACTCATGTTTTGTTTCTTTCTTTCCCACTAGTAAGAAGAGAGAACGGTATCTGCACAAATAAACCGACGAAATAGAAAAGTTGACGGATAGTAGACTACTTATAGTATTTAGTGGTTTTTGAATTTGTATTCCATATAATATGTCACTGTCGTGTATTCAATTTGTAATTTTGTTTGTTGACCTTGAGTGACAGCTGCGTTGTGTAGTTTAAAGTTTACTAAAATAGATTCAAACAGATTATTTAAATCAATGAGGACCAGTTTCACACAGTTCCAATTGTTGGTAGAGTTAATAGAAAGGTAAGTTTGAACTTTCCTTAATATTTAATAATATTATAATATTTTCCAATTGGTATCTAACATTTTGGCTTGAAATTCATGTTATTCAAGTCGTTGGTCTTCAAATTTAGCGACCACTGACATATTCCATGCTAAATAACCACTTGCAGACATTATTTTGACTATATTAGACTCAAAAACGTATATAATTTTAATGTAAACATATTTTTCACACGCGTAAATGCTAGTGAGCTACGTAACTACTAAAGTAAGCGTCTTACTCGATAGGTTTAGTGAAATTAGTGACTCATGGTACCGTTTTGTATGGTGACAGCTGAAGAACGTTAGTGACTATCGAATAGATTACGCTAGGTGTTCAACCTTTCGTAATCTATAGCGCTCATGGTATGAATTTTAATTCTTTCTGTGAGCGCTAGGGGCGCTGTACAATATTTCATACAACTAATTTACGGAGACGCTAGCGAGTTTTTGCTGTGTAAACTCATGGTAGAGCTACTGAAATAACATTTGTACGTACTTGCGAATGCGTAATGGTTACAAAGCAACGACCTTGAACTTGCCGTTGCAGGTGCTCGCGCTGATGCCAAGTCGGCCGACTTACTTTCCCAATAAGACGAGTTTAAAGCTAAATATAAATACAACGAGTTACTGCCCACATACATATGAGTAACTGTAAACTACGAAGGGTTAGAAATAAAACGGAAGACCACCGTAGTAACTACACGGATGATTAAGGTTAGAAACTAACACATATATTCTGAGTTGCGTTTGGCTGTTTTTAAAATAATCTCAAGGACAAAGTTATTAATTTAAAAATGGAGGTCTTAAGTAACTGGAAATAGTTGGTTGGATTAGGTGGATTCATGATGGTAGACCTGATGTTTTCAAGTTTAATGATGAGCACTGCATTTAAAAAAAAGAAGAGACCTGGAATCAAGGGTTCTATTCAACATCAGGGATCATTTTGTAACTAGATTCTAAGGACGGACAATTCTTCAAAAATGAGCCTTGGTATGTAGGTATTAGATGTTGATTCGCTAGCGTAATGAATAAATTCTGGCTGATGCAACTTGAGTCGCAAGAGCACCTTGTTTCTAGTTCATTGTCAAGGTTACGTCGAGTACGCGCGGTGCGGTGTATCGTACTCACTATCTGCCGAGGCTGCAATTATGGCTGGTTTCGCCAGTTATCGATGTAACTGGCTCTCATAAGTATGTGACAGAAGATAATGGGGGTAATTTAAGAAGGGGATGAGACGTTCTGTGAGCTTTATGTTCTTTAAGTCTGGAATGAAAGCTCGTCGTGAGTTTTTTTTTTACGGGAGTGCGGAATCAGAAGCTTAATGATAAGGTCTAAGAACCCCATCTTAGATGGCTCCTTAAAATATTACGGGATTTCTAGGCCCCAGAAGGTTTATTTACTCAACCTCAGTTATAAGATGCTTAAATTATTTTTCCACATATATACAACTCTAGTTCCCTCATGCGCCATGTGGCACCGACTCATAGGCCTTCTTATAGTCTATCCAATATGTCGACTGATCTTTTCTGGAACGGCGAACCTGTTGGTTAACTTACTTAGAATTTGTCACGATTTTGGCCATTTGTGCTTCACCTTCAGCATAGGAAGTACCAAACATGGTCACAGACATGGTGGAGGGTTTTATGTTATTTTGAGTTTAAGAGGAATATTTCAATCAAAAGTTTCAGTTGTCGTATTTAAAGTGACTGTGACCGAGTGAGAGACCAACAAATTATGGTTCTAACCAGCAGAAAACTGTAACTCCAGTACAAAAGGAAAGTCAACATCATTTACGAGGTCCATGGCCAGATTTGGGACACAGACCAGTCATCACTTCTACGACAGGTACTGTCCTTCTTGCATCCAGGGAATGACTTCTTCCAGTAGTTAATTGGTCCAACTTCAGTCATTCCATGGCCCACATATGGTTCATTACCTGACTACATGAGTAAACGTGTTGAAACTGATTTCAATCAGGAAAATTTTCTGTCAATGTCCGATGTCGGCAGCTGGTCTGCAGTCTGACAGTACCTTTATTGGGCTACACCTAGAGTACAATATACATATATCATCAGCATCATCACCATTCTCACCATTCTCTCACAATTTATTTGTGGTTGGCGCAACATGTCTGCTTCTTATTTTATAATATACTATACAACTGTATGTAGGCACTATAGGTTGAGCCCTACGTTTTGTAAGATGGACGTAGAAAATCTGTTCCATACATCTGCTTAATGTAATCAAAACCAAGACTGGTTGAAGTAGTTCCACCGGATGTACCCCATTTGTGAGCAAACAATTAGATCGTTGCATTTGCGACACAACTCGACGTCTGTCAAAGGGAATTATGTATGCGCTTACGCAATTAATTGATCAGATCAGCAGCGTAACTATTGAGATTTTTCCTTCCTTAGTTTTTTCCTCAGAACTACTTCCTCCGTAACGACAGGTGATGTCAGAGTAAAACCTGATGGAGGAATATCAACGCACAATCTGTTATCATGATTTTTGTGCAGTTTAGAAAAATCTGCCTATCCGCAAACACCCGTTCAATAAAATAATACTGTCACTTTCTATTGAGCTTCTAAGTTTTTTTTTTTTTTGTAAAACGTGTTTTTTTTCATTTTGGTGGTTGAATTGCAAGTAAAGTGGCGATTTTAATGTCCCTTAGACTCTAGCAGGTTTCAAAAGGCTTCTTCACAAATTTTTCATAAGTTTAGTGTTTCATTAGACTTGATAACTGTGTTTTTTAATTTTTAACCGACTTCTAAAAAAAGAAGGAGGTTCTCAATTCGGATGTTTATAATTATATACTTTTTTTATGTTTGTTCGGGTATAACTCCGTCACTTGATAACCGATTTGAAAAATTATTTTTTTGTTGGAAAGGGTATACTTTCCAAATGGTCCCATATTTTTTTTTATCGAAATCGGACAAATGGTTTTTGAAAAATCAACGAAACTCATAAAAAAACTACATTGTCCACATTATGTACCCATGAACATGTGAACTTACATGTGAACCACTAAAAAGAGAAAAACTTTTTAACAAAAAATAAAACCGACTTCAAAAAAAAAACACTAAAAAGTGAAAAATAAACTTTAGAAGAAACAGTTTGAGAAGTCGGTGGCAAAAAAATTTAATCAAACAAACAAAAGTCACCGACTTCAGAAACTATTTCTGCTAAAGTTTATTTTTCACTTTTTTGTGTTTTTTTTTTGAAGTCGGTTTTATTTTTTGTTAAAAAGTTTTTTATCTCCTACGAAAATGTACCCTCACTAGCTGTAGAAGGCCGCAAGCCACTAGCAAAAATACCAATGGAGGCCGTATCCTATTGAAACGCCGTTCTACGCTAGGCGAGCTGAAAGTGTAACCACGGACGAAGTGGATTCTACTGTACCTATATCTTGTAATCAATTCATAGGTATCTAGGTCATTTAAAACTCATAAACCTACAGTCAATATCAAATTAAATATATAATTAAGTGTAGGTACCAACACGTGCAAGTCATTAGGTACATTTGTATGTAATCCTCCACAACGATTATACATCGAATAACCACTTTTGTTCAATTAAAAGTTTTCTGCGACCACAACATATGAGTAACTGCTACATATTCAAGAAAATGAGTTCATAGAGGTTTTAATTATGTACATCAATTACAATTAAATATATCACACTACTGACCAACATATAGAATGATATACGCAGCACATAAATATAAAGATCATATATTATTATTACAATTTTAGGGTTCCGTCAGTACTGTCATATATGTATAATCATTGTATTTCTATCTGCCTAGCTTTTTTCTCAACCAAGATTAGATCAGTTTTCAGCCAAACATGAATATCAGTACTTTTCGTGAACCGACTGTCTTTGGACATTTTCAACCCAGAAATATGACACCCTTTAGTAACATTAGTTGTATCAGACCTTCAGCTTTTGACTACCCTTAGAAACTGTCAAAGATCTACAAAACATGACAGCAGGATATGACAGGTACTAACGTGGCATTATTAGTTGAGCCATGTTATGCAATAACCTGTTAACCCACAAAAATGTGTTTTTTTAAGGGTTCAGGAGACTGGTTACAAGAGCTGGATGACGTTAACTTAAAATTCATATTTTGTAGGAACAGGTTATTGCATAAAATGGCTCAGCTGACTTATAGCTGACTGGCCTGTTGGTCTAGTGGTTAGTGACCCTAACTGCTATGCCGGAGGTCGTGGGTTCGATTCCCACCCAGGACAAATGTTTGTGTGATGAGCACGATCATTTGTTCTGTGTCTGGGTGTAATTTATCTATAATATGTATGTATTTAGAAATATATAAGTATGTTTATCAGTTGTCTAGTACCCATAACACAAGCTCTGCTTAGCTTGGGACTAGATGGCGTTGTGTGATAGTTGTGGAATATTATTATTATTATTATAGCAAGCCTGGCCCTGACAACCTGGCGAAATGTCAAGGTAATTCGGTTCAAAAAGATACCTGTGGGAACAGAATCTTTACCCTACTAGATATAGACCGTTGCCGGCTATGGCAATTGTCAAAAAAAAATATTTAAGGAAGAACAGGAATTATGGTCCCTGCTCTTTCTTTTGGTGCGGAATAAGCAGAGCGTTCGCCCGACTTATCTGGATCGTTGTAAGCAATTATTTTGTAAGTGAGGAAGACGTGGTCATAAAATGATGTATGAAAAACTTCCTGTATTTTTTGTGATATGATACCACAGAGGTGTTATTTTTTCAGATTTATAAATAACATCATACTAAACGGTAATGTTACTGTTTCAAAAGCATGCATGCATGAAATAAAATCTTTGTACTTATGTATGTTTCACGTTGTGTTAATAATTTAACGTGAACAACCACTGAAAGCACTTTTTTCCTGAGAACCATGATTTTCTATAATGTATGTATTCGTCCAATTATAAATAAATCTATTATCACCCTACATTGGAATTATTATTCTATTAAAAAAACATATTATTTATACATATTATTCTAATAAATCAGTCCAACTTTAAAGCCCTGAAAAATTTGATAGACATTTTCCTTTTATTCAAAATCTCTACAAGGCCTTGACTTCAGTTGGTACACACGGCTACACATCAAGCTATACAAAACCAGTATAATCTGATCGTTCATTGTGCGAAAAGATCTAGTAAAGTGAGGCCAAGATTAACTGGTTTTGTATAGCTTGATGTGTAGCCGTGTGTACTAGGATACCATAACTGTTGAACAAGTAAAGTTTTTCCCTCGCTATCACGATTTTCATGCGGGTCGGCCATGAGCGATCATTATGATGACTTCACAGAGTCATTACCGAAGGATTCCTGTCTGCAATTATCTTAGATACGTAACTACTACTAGCATAGTTACCTATACATCTGTACCATTCCGGATACTATTTAAGAACCAAGTTGAATATTTTTTTACATAATATAGGTACCTATGTAGTTTGATGGATGGTCTAAGACGCCTATTTCTTCAAATAATCTCGAGTAAATAGATGGTGACATTAGGCTAAAGCTAGGTGTACTATTCTATAAGGTACACCTCTACCTAACTCTTTGGGGATTACAGGCGTGATGTTATTACCCGACTGCGGCGAAGCCCAAAAGGAGGGTTATGTGTTTGACGTGTATGTATGTATGTCCGTTTCTTTGTTCCCTCGTAACTCCTAAACGGATGAAGGGATTTGAATAAAATATACGTCGTTAGATTTGTCTTGATAGCGCGAGTGTTATAGGCTAAATTAAAGTAAAAAACAAAGAAAAATTGCGGATTTTGGGGGCCAAATAGAGGAGATCAAAAAAATTTTTTTTTCCTAAAATTTCGAGTAGGGTATCAAAATAAAGGATTTTAAAAGGAGATTACAAAAATATATCACACTTATATGATTTAAAGAAATTCAAAGTGATAAATCCTTTACACAAACACAAAAAAACTAAAAAGTTGGAAATAAAAAAAGTAGTTAAAAAACTAAAAAACCCGACTGAAAAAACGGAAAAGGTAAAAACAAGCACAAAACTTGGAAGCAGGCGGGGTTCATTTGAATATTAAATTCTGAAATGAAAATAGAATGAACCCCGCCTGCTTCCAAGTTTTGTGCTTGTTTTTACCTTTTCCGTTTTTTCAGTCGGGTTTTTTAGTTTTTTAACTACTTTTTTTTTATGTTATTGACTAGGCTAATAGAGAGTGCTTTACACTGCCTAATCTTTTCCTGACTATGTTGGGGTCGGCTTCCAGTCCAACCGAGTGCATAGCGCGACTTTTTTTTTGGCAGAGTTTCGTGTTGTCATATATTTGTAAAAATATGAACAATAGGTTTCAGACTTTCAGGCAATTGACTATCTGTAACGACTGTTTGTAGTCCTAAAAATAGCAGCTGGGACCTACGGCTTAACATGTTTTACGAGGCACGGAAGAAACTTGATTTGTAAGGGTTGGTCACCCTACCTCGAAACAATCTTTTTGGAAAAAAGATCGACCCGAACGGCTGTTATTATTTAGCCAGGAGTTCCTATCTACACTTCTACACTTATATCATATAATAATAATTAATAATAATAATATAATAAAGAGGAAAGATTTGTATGTTTGTATGTATGTTTGTAATGAATAAACTCAAAAACTACTACGCCGATTTCAAAACTTCATTCACCTTTAGAAAGCTACATAAACCTTGAGTAACATAGGCTACATTTTATCCCTGTATTCTCACGGGAACGGGAACTACGCGGGTGAAACCGCATGACGTCTGCTAGTTATAAATAAAAGTCTCTGACATTTTCGGTCTACTTTGTCTCAAAGCCCTTTCAACTAGTCCCTGCGTAAACAGAGATCACACGGCCTTATACAGCCTTTACCTAAAAATCTAGCTACAATCACACCATTCTCCTAAACAATACAGGAGTTAAAGCACAATAAATCAATCCAGTACAAAATCATTTAGTTTGGCAACCCACGTTACGGCCTACGGCTCTAGATGGTATCAACCATCCGGCGATTCTGAAGTATTATCGTTGCACAATATCTACTGGAATCTATTCACTTTCTTATTGTCTTGTCTAAATTATATGGGCTGCAAACGTTCAATGGCAAGCTAAGAGGTAAATAGAACGAGGTGTAAGGTCAAGTTGACTTAATTTGTACCAAAACAATGATTTAAATTACATCAGCATTCAAATTGACAGCCAAAATGTTTAGTAAAGGCGAACTTCGCTAATAAACCCGAAGTGTTCAAAAACAGTGATGACTGATGACATTGACTGCTCTTAATCGCGGTTTAAATTTTCTGATCGCGTTCAGCTACAACGATAAAATTGGCCTCTAGTTTTAACTAGAGAAGACTGAACGCAGAAAGCAAGGGGTATCGTTTTACCGCGGAGGTCAGGTAGACAGTCACTCCATGTAAAATAAGTATTCAGGTGCTTTCGGTAAGACTGCAAGCCGCTCCAACATAGTTGCAAGATCTGCATGAAAACGCATATTAATTTTATCAAACTAACCAATTAACCAATTTAATCATCTTGTTTCTGAATTCTGATTACGAATTTTAATTTATTCTTGCAACTTAATTTTATTTAAAACGGAACTACTTTATAAACAAGAAAAGAATATTTATTATGAAGGAACAAACAAAGATAAATCACATCTAATTTGTTAACACTGCCGAAAAAACCTGTCAAAAATAAAAACTAAAACTTAAACTGACACTTATTTTGTTTTATTTTTAACTAATCCACGTTTATGGTAGAAAAAAACCTCAATAATATGAGTCCATTGATATCCAATTTTTATTAATAGTCCATTAAGTTTATTACCGCTAATTGCAGCAAGAACTTGATTTTCTTTAGTTTTTTCTAAAGTGTCGTTCACCTATTGCAAGGGTGACGTACTTACAAAACAAACTTGTGACGTGATCGTAACACAGTAATGTTTATTTTTGTAAAGTTCAATAATTTAGTAACAGTCATGGAACAAAAAAAAAAAATTATGTATAGAACAAAAATACAAAAGAGAATATCTACAAGGAAGTACTTATCAAAGTGGGAAAAATACAGGGCCTCAAAAAAGTTAAATAAATAAATTGAAAAAAAAAGAACTTTAACCTACTTACAAACACTAAGCTGAAAAACGTTGAGCTTAAAATATTTATTTTATTTTAGTAAAACGTGTTTTAGGTTTTTGGTTTGTAAATAAACCGTTACTATAAAAATAAAATAATAATAAAAATTTAATCAGTATTTTATTTAATTGAAAAGAAATAAAAATAAACGCGTCACGCGATTGTTTATACTAATCATCTTCATTTAAAACTATGTCAAAGACCGTGTCACAGTTTACAATAAACGGTAAATTCTTCAAAGATTTATTGATAAAAAAATGTCGTAAAATACTCCAAAAACAGAATAAAAATTAATCACGAACCGTTCACTGTCATTATGTCTCATCAATGAGAACGATGGCGATCAGGCCTTATTTATTAAGGAATAATTTTCATATAAACCGCGAAAATAATAGTTTCTTAGCAAAGGCAATGACCTGGCGAATATTTCGGTCCATTAGATCTAATAACATGTAATTATAGCACAAATTAAAACACTATTTTTTGTTACTTCGATGCTTGAAAAAATGCAAATTTATATATCCTGTATGAAACTCAAAGAAATGTATGTTAACGGTGCACAGCAATTAACTTTTTTTTTAAATTCTATTAAAACAAAATTGATTTATGGTGATCAAAAATTACAAAGTGCTTCAATACACTTCAGTTACACTTAACGGAATTTTTTTTTTTAAACTCTACATTTACTTCAAAGTAGATACCATCAATAGAAGAACTTTACCTAAAGATCCATATTTATTTATCGTTAGATACCTTACGGGAAGAACAGTCAAGAAAAGTGGAAAATTAGCACGAAAATTATCAACATTTTAATTCGACATCACCAAAATACATCACAATGTTTGGAAATGAAATTAGAATTTTTAAATAATTCTTAATGAATGCCTGTCGATTTGAGTGCTAAGACGATACCTAACACTCAAATTGACAGGTATTAAGCTGAAACCCAAAAAACAGCGTCTCTAAGCATTACTCGAAGTATTAGCAGTAGCGAGGAGAACAAGGTGGACAAACCTAACTCAACAATATATATTTTTTAAATAAAAACAAAAGCATGCGGCCTTGCGCTGCTACGGATTATAAGTTAAATACATAAAACGTAAAACGTACTTTAAACCATCATACATACATCATACATGGCTTACCCAGAATTGTCTAATACATAACCACCTTAACTGTAACAGTTTAAGACGTAATAAAACTAATACCACATGTGTTACATCTACATCCGTTGGTAACAATTATAAAACAAAGCGTTATTGTTACACAAAGCTTAATTTGGTAGGACAAAAAAACTTTAGTAGTTCGCTCTCCTCGTAAGAAACAAAACATCCTCATTTAGTACGAATCCTGATAGCAATCTTAGTGTAATTATATCTGAGGATTATAAAGCAGTTCAACGGCCGTGTCAAAGGCGCACCAAAGAAAATAAGGAGGTATATGACGAAGACTTTTAATCATATATCAAGGACAATTTTGAACCCAGATTAGCTTTAAAACAAAAATTATGTAAATCATAATGCTGGCCCATTTAAGCTGGCATTAGATGGTAATTCGGGTGTTGTCACTATTTTTAGAATTCAAGTGGGTACCTCCATTATGTGGATACGCGAAGAAAAAGGTTTTCCTTCTCTTGTTGACAATATGGCGTCTGTAAATCGTTAGCACCATTAGATGTGAGCATTGCCATTTATAATTGAAATTAAAATCATGACCATATTTTTTTACAGTCGTCTGTCTTACTCTTGAAGCGGTAGACTTCAGTATGGTGCTAAATCAAGATTGACAACCACACTGATCCAAGAGGCAACATGGTGTTACTTTGTGCTTTGACTTCAGGTTCCGGATCCTTAAGTCCTTACGGCAACGCTGATGTGATTGGCATAGAATAGGCACAGAACGCCTTATGGGTTTCATATATGAGGCTTCTAATCTTGATATCTCCGAGTTGCATCTCTAAATATTCTAGATGTTCTAAGAAAGCTATGTAAGTACCTACGTTCAGGTACAATACAGTTCTCGGAACTCACGACCTCTTTTCTAATGCGTAGTCGTAGTAGGTACTTTATCCCTAATTTTGACAGCGTTTCAAGTTATTCGAAAAGAAAAATGTTGGTATGGTGCCCGGTTACTGGTAATAGGCTCGCCCCCTATTACATTACTTATGACTTAAACATAAGTGACGAAATGGAATGAAGCTACTGTTAGGTACCCTTCTGCTTAACCCTTCGGAAAATTGCCAGAGTATCTACTTACTGTAATTCATTTTTGTATCAAAATAAATTATGCAATTATTAAACTGTACCTAAAGCTATCGACCGCTCCACATGACCTTCAAAAGTAAATTATATCATTTGTAAGGAAACAACACTTCTTTACAGTTCTGAATAATATTACATTACCTAACAACGGTCAGTTATGTAGTTTTTATGAATAAACCAGATGTTGGATTAAATGACCAAATTCCGTCATTGTTTTTTAGACTAAAATGCTAATGAACTCACTTTAAAATCATAATGTATACTCTAGTTTTGTAACTTCACACTGTTTTAAATATCTTCGTGTTTTTATTACCTACCTCGAATAGTACTACAGATTTGAATGATAGACGTTTTCCGTACATTTTTTGTCACTTTTGATTAAATCATTGGAATCATCAACTGTTCCGTGTATTTTTTCCATGTTGGCACGTATCACACTTTTGAATGGAATAGCTGTTTTATTTTTAATAAACGGTACAGAATGTCGTTCTGACGTATGGCACAGATGCTAAATTAGACGTATAATGATTACGTAAGCTATCACTTAGTAAAGATTTTGACACTTTATTGAAGGTCACATAGGAGACATTAAGCTACTACAATCTGTCATATTTCTGTAATAGATTTCAATACTTAGTCTAATCAAAGACGTGGTCAAATCAAAGCTCCCAAAAATATGAGAGATGGCTCATTTGATGCGGAATGACGTCTAGAAAATGAAATAAAAAATGTATCTCAAGGATGTATTAGCATATAAAAAATTACAATTGTTATTAACAAATAAAGATAAACAAAAGATGGCATTTAGTTTTACGTCAATAACACAAAAAATATTCATATTTAAGGAATTTTGAAAAAAGAACCTTAAGGACGAGGACATTTTCAAAATCTCATTAAGTCTGTAATCCATATGGTGAATGATTGTGTCACGCTGGTGTATTGTGGTTTTTTTCATAGCAATAATTATTTACACTACAGTTTCTAACTCTTCTAAAGGTCATTAAATACCAACGGTCGTATGAAAGAAAAAGAAGATACCTACTCCTAAGTAAAACCATCGATTAAATAATAATCTCGTCAATATTTCGCCAAATCATCTCTTCCATTGTTGTTAATAAGAGCCTCAATACTGATGACTGATACCTATCTATTGATGACGCACTGATTCAAACATTCATACAGTCAGCAGAAAAGTAAGCGATGACTGTATAAAGTAGTTAAACAATTTCAGTTTATTTAGTCTTACAATTTATTCCTAAACTCTTTAATCCTTTAACATAACAGCTTGCTAGTAATCAGCAAATCAGGTTTTTCAGAGATATAGGTTACTTAACACCTTTCGCCAGATAGGTTTAAGTCTCATCTTGATTCAAAACTCTTACACACTAAGAACAAATTATGAAAAAAAAATAATTGAATGAATGGAAAAGCTTCTATCATAAATATAATGTATTATTTTAGATTCCCCATTTATCAATTGGCTTTTGTTGCAGACTCTGCGCCAGCGCACCTTTATCTCGCATAGTTAGTGTGTAGTTCAGTACCCTGTCACCTGTGGTCTATAGATCCCGTTCATTCTTTTACTGTTACGCATTGTCCTTTGACATGAGATAAATGCTAGATTGTTTTATCTGTAAATCCAAGATTTTGATTAATTATAAGTTCGGAGACGTAATAGATAATAATTTGTATTGTAAAATTGATTTTATAAAAAGATATGCTGGAGACAAAAAATACGCTGCCGGACCGTTATATAATATGATGTGACCAGTGACCATTACAATGTATGGACTTTAAATGAGACTATGATCTCTAAGTTCGTTTCAGCAATGACCGACTTCAAAACGACTTGTAACACGTACTTATGTGTTATTTTCAACAAATTTACTACAAGAATATAGATGATGTGTGTTGGTAGGTACGATACTATCGAAATCGATATTTATTATAAGTCTCATAAAAAGATTACCAGCTATCAAGGCGAGGTTGACTGACCAGGGTGTGCCAGACATAATCATCATGAGGATTCGCTGTCACAATATTTTTTTTTTTTTTGTTGCCCCACCCTAGGAATTTCTCCTGTATCGTGGGTGCGTTCACAAACATTTAAATTCACATATACAAACACACCCAGATCCGAAACCACTATCTGTAGGTCATACAAATATTTGTTCCGTGCGGGGATCGAACCCGCGACACCCAGCGCAGCAGTCCAATCTCTCAGCCACTGCGCCAACCGTGCCGTCAAAATGAAGATGATGAACACCATACGGTCAGACGATGTATGTATGTTCGCAAATGATCCATTGTCAATGACATGAATAAATAAATTTCCTTTAGAATTTGTCGGAATTCTTGAACCAACAAGAATGTAGGTATGACGGTATCATTCATTGATGCCAAAAGGACAACAAACTATGCGGAATAGTAGCATAATATAGTGTTATTGAGGAAGATCAAACGGATTCTTGGCATTGAACTTGAGAGGGAACCCACTTGGCGGCTCAGCCAAATGTACCAATTGCATTGTAATCTTTGTTTGCGGTTGTTACCGCTTTGAATCCGTAAATATTCGTTGGCCGACCTTTTGGCTAAGTACTGGCTAACCCTGACTAATACTAACTTCGAAATTAACCTGTTTGTCCACCGTTGATTATGGGTCTGGTTCATAACATCGCCAGTCACTACATCGATGGTCGCTGTATCGAAAACGATCCATCGACGGGTTAATGAATCGACAGTACCCCAAATCGATGGTACGCTACATCGACAGTACACCAAATCGATGGTGCGCTATATCGACAGTACACTACATCGATGGTACGCTACATTAAAAATAATAGCTAGAGTCCTGTACATAAAATAATTAAAATTCCGAAATGTTCAGCTTTTTAATGTTTCAGAAGATTATTCGTTAAAATAGTCCTTACACTGCTCCAATAACATGTAGTTACGAAAGTTTTTATTAATAAAAAAACAGCTTCGAAACTTTGAGTAATGTTAATACTGTCGATGTAGCGTACCATCGATGTAATATACTTCTGATGCTGACCGTACCATCGATTTGGGGTACTGTCGATGTAGCCGTCGGGGCTGTGGATATCGAAAGGTTACCGCGGCTCCGACACAAGGGCGAAGAAGAAGGAACATGGGTTTGGTTTTTAGTCAGTAGAAGTCTGACACTCCCCTTCGCTCTGCCCAAGAGCGGGGGGGGTTATTCGATGATTTTCCACCCACCAAAAAAAAAAAAAAAAAAGGAAAGTTTAGTAAAAATGTGGCTCTAAGAGTCTGGAAAGACCAAAGGAACAATGTATGGAACAGTGCGAAAGATAATAATTATGGATAGAAAGGAGGTGACTGCTGCTGTGATAATGAGTAAATAACTCTCCTTTTAGGCTTCGCCGTAGTCGGGTAAAAAGGAAGAAGATATTATGTTACGTCGACCTCGAATAAAATGGGATAAGGGCAAGCAAGAGAATAATGATAACTTAATGGCCATATTACAGGCATAATAATAATAATAATAATAATAATAAATAATATAATAATAATATAACACGGCTCGTATTGTTAGGAGGTTCCTTTCTCTGGAGCCCTGACCGCCGGTAGCTTGGACCCTGTTCCCGATACCGGTGGGCTACAATTTTTTATATTTTTAAATGTTTTTTTTATTGATTTTTTAAGGAATATTTAAAAATGTATCAAATTTGTTCAAAACTAAATAAAGGGAATAATAATAATATTCCACAACTATCACACAACGCCATCTAGTCCCAAGCTAAGCAGAGCTTGTGTTATGGGTACTAGACAACTGATAAACATACTTATATATTTCTAAATACATACATATTATAGATAAATTACACCCAGACACAGAACAAATGATCGTGCTCATCACACAAACATTTGTCCTGGGTGGGAATCGAACCCACGACCTCCGGCATAGCAGTTAGGGTCACTAACCACTAGACCAACAGGCCAGTCAAAGCCAGGCCAGGCATGTATCATCATCATGCATAATATCATCATCTGTCATCTTTTCGCTTTTTTCAACCCCTTTGCAATCTTTTTTCAACTTCAAGTATTATCCAGGCTATTTAATTGGATTGAACCGGCTACCATCAGGACAAAGGTACCATTTTGTTCACCCGTGGTCATGTACCGTCCATTGACGCCCACACAATGGCCCGACATTACAACTTCACTTATTTAGATCATCTCATCAAAGAAATACTTTGCATAAGGCGCAAAAAATGGATTGGATTCAAATCGAGTGTACTGTCACAAGCATTACTATGTAAGCTTACACTTAACATTTTTAAGCCCTGTAGTTCTACCCTTTTTGATACTTGTATATATTTTATTACAATTTTAGTTCTGTAAATTGTAGTTTGTAAATATTGTAAATAAAGATTTAAAAGCGATTTTTTAACATAATAACGACTTATAATAACAAATTACTATGCTCGTAAATTCGTAATAACATGTTTATATATTTACAATATTTATAAACCACAAAAAAATCATCTTCAATTAATGTCAACAGGAAAAGTGCCCAGAAGGCTGGCAGCATCCCCGTCGGCGCTGTGGGTTGTTCACAAGAGAAACCGCGGCCTCGACATAAAGGGCTAAGAAGGAACATCGGTGGTTTTATAAGTTAGTAGAAGTCTGACACTCCCTTTCGCTCTGCCCAAGAGCGGGAGGGGTTATTTGATGATTTTCCACCCACCCAAAAAAAAAGGCTGGCACGTTGCGTTGGACAGCAATATAGTCTTTGATAGCAATCCTGATTCTGTGGCCATCCCTCTGGACACGTGACGAGTCGACCAACAGCATGAAATTCAAGCAATAGAGCAAAAGAAATTCGCTTTTAAAAGTATTCATGTTAGTGTTTATGACTAGTCACAATCTATTGATGTGATGATTTCACAGATCAGATACAGGCTAAACATTACAATGTAAGTATTGTTTATTATGATAGTCGATTTGTTGATGGTTTATCGCCAATAATAAATGCTATAACAAGTATCAGCAAATATTTTAAGTGCTGATTCTTGTTAAATTATTTTACAGTAAATCTTGCATCGTCGTCAGCTTTAATCTAAGTCATATTTATATTTTAAAAGTTATTGCCGTCATTAAGTGGATTTACTACAGTGCATTGCGTATGTTCATTTCAGAACAGGGGGCCAATTCTCAATTTTCGACATTTATCTCGAGTTCGAGTTCGTAAGTCTATCTCTATGTCTATCAAAAATATCTCTATCTCTACCAAAAAAATTCGAATTGAGCAGAATTCCGTATTCTCAGTCAAAATAGAAATAAATGTCACGAAAATGTCGATTCGAGTGAAGCTAATGTTACCATTATGAAGAATCGCGCGTTCCGTTTTAGGTAGCTATGAGTGAATGAATGATTTTGTTTTAAAACGCTGACTAAACCTAACTATTTAAGTATAAAAGAAAGAAAGAAAGAAAGAAAAAGTATTTATTGGTTTCACAAACAAACAAACAAGTAAACATAATTATGAGAAACACTTAAAATTAGGACATCATTTATATATTAAATTTGAATAAGTCCCGTGCAAAGCCAAAGTAAAACGAAACGTTTAGTGTAAAAATAATCAGTTTGACAGCTGACTGTCTGTCAGTGACTAATAAAATTATGAAGCAAACAATTATTTACCTTCGTTTTCAGGTCTATTTTAGTGGTATCCTGAATTAAAGGAGCCAATAGATCTAAGTATTAGAACCCTTATTAAATCTTTATTTAGTCTGAAGTTTTTAATGACTTCTGTTTCGATCAAGTCGTAAATATCGACGGCGGGATAGCTGTTGTCGCCGTGTATTGGCCAGTTGCCACTTTCCAACAACTCCGAGATAAAAATGCTAATAAAATCGTCCATCTTTCAGTAGTTTCAAGTCCAATCGTAGGTACACAAATTACAGAGTCTGTTATCTGCGCGAAGGTCGTCGTTTCAAGAAAACACAATTCACAAATCAAAGAGTATAAATCGAATTTCCAGTATGAGATGCCAAGGCGTATTTTATTTAAAAACTAAAGAAAAGAAAACACAGTGTACAATCCAAAACTCAACAAATTCACTCAGAAATGACGTATCTATATAATCGACATGACATCTCTACTGCTCAGAAGCACTCGACATGAACTCTAACGTTAGCCTTCGACAAATGTCGAATTCGACATCCCCAGAATAGCAACTTTTAAAATTTCTCGAAAAAATGACGTCATTAGAAATTTTTCTCGAGTTCGACACCATCTCTAAAACCGAGAATTGGCCCCCAGAAATAGTAATAATCATACGTACAATAACGAAAGTGCTATTCAAAAAATACCCGCTAACAGTCAAAAATCCTAGATATTTAATAAACTGTACACAATTCACCAAATGGCAATATTTATTTAATTTGTTCTAAACCAATAAACCACTTAGTTAAAAAAATTCGCACTTCTGAAATTGTTTGTATAAGAACAGTTACATTTTATTTGGTCTACTGAAACATGATAATTGGACAAATGTGCACGTTTCACGGTATTTTTCACGACGCGCACATTTATTATATATATTGTTTTCTAAGTTTCATCACAATTGAGTTTTACAATAGACTTCAATAGGTATACATAATTAAAGAGACTTAAGTACAAAAATAGAAAATAATAATTACGGGGGTCAAAAAATCGTCCGGATCATTGTCAACGGGAATAATGCCCAGAAGACTGGCAGCATTGCCACGTTGAATGGCAAAGCTAATTCTTTGACCGAAGAAAATACCAGAACTAGATTAAATTAATTGACTGGCCTGTTGGTCTAGTGGTTAGTGACCCTAACTGCTATGCCGGAGGTCGTGGGTTCGATTCCCACCCAGGACAAATGTTTGTGTGATGAGCACGATCATTTGTTCTGTGTCTGGGTGTAAGTTATCTATAATATGTATGTATTTAGAAATATATAAGTATGTTTATCAGTTGTCTAGTACCCATAACACAAGCTCTGCTTAGCTTGGGACTAGATGGCGTTGTGTGATAGTTGTGGAATATTATTATTATTATTAAAATTGAAATTCATTAGCCAAGAGTTCTCATTTTTGTCTCAGTCATAAAACGAGTACTGGTACTGTAATAAATAAACAGGCTAGGTTCAAGTTCAATGTGGTTCAGTAACTCAGGATCGAACTGGTTTGCAGTATTGACGAGGCCCTATTACGTCTTGCAGCTTTTATTGTACGCTCCAACGAAAACATTGTACTTACCATGGAGTAAAAATAAATAAACTTTAGTACTGCCACGAGCAGAAATGTTAACACTTTTCAAATGTAATTTATCCCTTAAAGTGTTGATCTAAATTACAAGGTGTTACGAGGTTAGAATCTCAATCTAAATTGCTTATTATAGGAGGTCCTCAATTCGGTTGCTATTTTTTTGGTTGTTACCTCAGAACTCTGTCATTTATAAACTAAGTAGGTACCTAAAAAAAACTTTTTTCATATGAAAGGATAGCTACACTTACCGATTGGTCCCATACAAACTTCATCAGAATCGGTTCAATATTATTTTGCCTCAGAACTCTATCATTTAAGAACCGATTAGAAGAAACTGTTTTTCATATTATTATGAAAGATGCTCCCCGATTAGTCTTAACTTTATTTCTTAATTAATGCGAAAACCACCAGTGAACTTTAATATAATTTATGGGCGTGTCTGTAGTTGTTTATGCAAGTCTGCATTGCACAGAATTGCACCTGTTATAAAATAAAAAGACTAAATATAAAAGCAAGTAACATCGGTAGGCCGATTACAGACACTATTAATCATGCTTGATACTTGATATTTTGATTCGTAGCATAATTCAATACTTAGATCGCATCTTGATTATAACTTGATACTTTAATAACATATGATTTGTTGTATTACTGTTTATTATGTTTGTAACGCATTAGTAATGTTGGTTATTCAAGATATGTGGTATTGGCTGCATGTTGTTCAGAACAGTTACGTAAAAACTAGGCTTTTTATAGTTAATTCTCTTAACTCTTGTATATTTTAGTGTCCCTGATTTTGGGAATGTGTACATAAATTATACATTTTCCAATTTTACCTTTGGATAAAAAGCTTTCGACACCTTGAAACATGAGATGGTTATTTTTAGAATCTTCTTAGACCATTTCTACTTCTCTTTTTAACAGATATGAAAGAACAAATTGTTCAAGAGTATCCCGGATGAAAATAAAAAGATACACAAACATGGACGGTAAAAGATAAATCCTGTTTGTAAAGGGATTCTTAGACTATTCTATTTCATATTTTAATGTACGCGTTTATGTAACAAGATTCTTTTTTTCTCTCTGACACGAGTACTACTACATACAAACTTCATACATATTTATTAATATTTATGAATCTGTGAGCAACTACATCTACTTTGAAATTAAATTATTCGAATAAGAAATCACAGAAGTGTGATTCAGTTCTGACAGGGAATCCAAGACACAGTGATACTTTATTATCAAATCATTGGATGGAGGTCCTGCAATTTCTGTAATTTTTATTTGTAAAATTCGAATATTCTGATTGTCATCATCTGCCTAACCTTTTCCTGTGCTAGCTACGTGGATCGGGTTGCAGTTTAACCGGATGCAGCCAAATACTAGTATATTACATGGAGCGTCAGTCTTAGTGACCGCCACTACCAGTTACTGGATATTACTGGATAATAATAATATAATTTTTTTTTTTTAATAATATTCCACAACTATCACACAACGCCATCTAGTCCCAAGCTAAGCAGAGCTTGTGTTATGGGTACTAGACAACTGATAAATATACTTATATATTTCTAAATACATACATATTATAGATAAATTACACCCAGACACAGAACAAATGATCGTGCTCATCACACAAACATTTGTCCTGGGTGGGAATCGAACCCACGACCTCCGGCATAGCAGTTAGGGTCACTAACCACTAGACCAACAGGCCAGTCATAATGCGTTACAATTTGTTGTAAGATTTTCCAAATTCTAATTTCATGATGACTACCAAGCATCTAAATAATATGTCAGCAGGGACCAAATACTTTTTAATATGTTTCTTAAAACAGCTTTGGTATACTTTATTCACCCAAAGGTCGTTATGATTCGAGTCGAGTACCATTTTTTAATTTTGAAAATTACAAGAGAGATTTGGAAGGAGGGAGGGAGGCGTTCGCCCAGCAATTGGTCAAATGACAGACTAGGAATTAAAAATAGCTCTTACCATCCAATAACTTTTAGTTTAAAATGTATTTAAAATAAAATATCTCCCTTATCAGTATCGTAAGTTCTCTGTAGCTTCAACAGGTTCAGTCTAGATTCAAAGCAACAAGGATCGAGTTGTTTTTGTTGTGCCATCATCCGGTTGTAATAACAAGTTAAATAAATGCACGTACGTAAAATTATCCAGTGGGAAGCTGTTTATCTGGTTTCTGCGATCTAGCGAGTGTTTTCTAAGCTGATTGCAGAATGTAAGAAAAACAGTTGTTATAAATATTATTTTTAATACAGCCAGACCAGAGGCCCTACTATGACGTCTTAAAACAGTTCTTATTCCAGTGTGAAAACATGACAGAACTATACAGGGTGTCTAGCGCCAGCTCTTTTCTCAGTGGAATAAGAACTGTTTTAAGACGTCATGGTAGGCCTACAGGAGATGGCCGATGGAGCAAGGCATTGACTGAGTGGTGACCAAGGTTAGGCCATAGAAACCAGGGCCGTCCTAATGCTCGTTGGGTTGACGACATTGTCAAAGTCGCCGGATACACCTGGATGAGAGACGCACAGGATCGGGACATATTGCGGAAAAAAGGGGAGGCCTATACCCAGCAGTGGGTGATTCCGTACTTATATGATGATGATAATGATACAGCCAGGAACAGGAATAAAAACATCTTGACGTGCTTTCCGAGGCACGGAGGTAGGAACAGGAATAAAAACGTCTTGACGTGCTTTCCGAGGCACGGAGGTAGGAACAGGAATAAAAACGTCTTGACGTGCTTTCCGAGGCACGGAGGTAGGAACAGGAATAAAAACGTCTTGACGTGCTTTCCGAGGCACGGAGGTAGGAACAGGAATTAAAACGTCTTGACGTGCTTTCCGAGGCACGGACGTAGGAACAGGTATAAAAACGTCTTGACGTGCTTTCCGAGGCACGGAGGTAGGAACAGGAATTAAAACGTCTTGACGTGCTTTCCGAGGCACGGAGGTAGGAACAGGAATAAAAACGTCTTGACGTGCTTTCCGAGGCACAGGTAACCTGGTGTGTTATGATGGTCACCCATCCACAGACCGATCTAACCTTGAAAATCAACCGGTGCGGCTGTTATTATTTAGCCACGAGCTCCTCCACAAAAGGACTGTCTTAAGTATATGAAAGTAAAAATGGTGCGCTGATCTAGAGATATCTATAGCTGATAAGTGCTACATTTCACGGCCCATCAGACAAGGGATCGTGCAACAAAGATTGCAATTTTACAACACCGCAGCAATTTCAGTCGTTTATATCCTTCAAATCGATAACCGCGGTTTTGATAGGTTGTGAATATATAAGGTGTAAACGGTCCCTTTATGAAGCCGTCAATCAAGCATTATTAATTTATTAGAGTATCTATATCAAACTAGAAAAAACATACAAGTAAGATTTTTTTGTGGGATCGAAAATCACTTTAAACTGTAGGACTCAATGTACAGAACTCAAAAAATCGTGTTAATGATTGCACTGAATAAAACCGGGGTCATGGATTTATTTAAGAAAAGTTGCGACGTTAAATACTGCTACTTTCAAAAAAACTTGAACCTTTAATATCTCCGTAAATAGAACGTCCTAAGTATGGTCCAGAACAAAAAGAAATGTAATTACGGGGAGAACAAGTGGAACACTGTTGCTCCCCGACTGTCCCGGAACAACATAGCACAGAGCACACAGATGCTCTACCACTAGAGTGTGTTATAAATATACAGTTCTGTTTTGTTCATGGTGGCAAGCCAAAAACTTGGAGGTTCTTGTCCTAGTTTATATGGAGTACAAGTCTACCTTTTTCAACCATCTTATTTCTATTAGCCGTTATTATAGTAATTTACTCAGTACTCTATCTATCTGTGTTCTGTACTTACTTATCGTTACAAAGACCTAAAACCCTTTCTAGAGTGCCAGCACCATGACTTTTTTTTATGTTACATCACCTTACTGAGATACAATACCTTTCGGCCTCATACAGGCCCACAATATATTTCGTATTTTTATTCTTGTTTACCATTTCGTGTTAATTTTAGGATTTTATGTTAATCCTGTTCGAAACAAAAAGAAAACACTTTTTCTTTCTTTCTTGTCACATGCTCCTCATTCTATTCACATCCAGGACAATAACAAATCCTCCTCGCAGTTTTTCCTCCACCGACACGACTTTCAAACTTTCTCTTACAATACTCATTCCTTATTTTATTTCATTCTTGTCACACTACACATACCTCAACATTTTCGACATTCACTCTTTTTTTTCTCGGCAGAAATTATTCCCTTCGCGTGGTGTAAACTCATCGACGCATCTTCACATCAAAGTACTGATTGTCAATTGTTACTTGCACATCTATCATCAAGGTGGCATACATGACGATCCTGTCGTATGACAGGGGTACAAATGAGGCGACCCAATGGCGCTTATCACGTGCCTTCGTAATAGTAGCACGATTACAGAGCGGGGTTCATATATGAGATTTTGAATACGATTCGAGAAAAGATGGATAGAAAAAATATATAATTTGTGTATGTGTAATAAAACTTTTTGGAGTCATGATAGTGTGCGAAACTTTAAGCAATTCATTGCAATTTACCAAAGTCTCAAGGTTCCTGGATTTAAAGTAAGATTTTAAAAGAAACGTCTTTGTCTTCTGAACAACCTCTACGCGCCTTGTTGTGAAAAATGATAACAGTTAAGTAGTTTAGGTATATTTTTTTTGCATTTTTAGCTTACTTTTTGCTTAACTTATCCACAAGTTTGATCGCGAAATATACCATTGTGTTAATCTATTAGTGCAGATATTACAGGATGTTACTCTATTTTTATGACTGTTACGGGTTTTTGCGGGCATTTTTTGCATGTCTGAACATTGCATTGTTCTAACAAGAAGAAATCTGTTACTGTACCATAATTATTAAGTTATGTAGGTACTCAAAGGGAGCGAGGAAGTATCAGAAGATTATAAATATTTGATTGCTGGTATTATACTACATAATCACGTTTTATTATTTAAGTGGATCCGTTCTTGGCCTTGACCTCAGCTGATGGTAAACACTAGAGGATGTCTGTAACAGAAGATGTCCAAGAATATGACATCCGTCCCAGAAGAATGATGAGCTATAAAGAAGTAGCCTGAGTTGGAAATAGTTCGACAAAGGAGGCTAAAAGAAGATTTCGTTTAATTGTACTAATAGATCTAACTCTAACGATAAATTCTGAAGTATGCCTGTACTCTAAAAAGTTCTTTCTTGAACCTAGAAACTGTTCATAAAAATGGCCGAAACCAAAACAATAATACACCATAGAACAAAAATACGGAAGATCAAATAACTGTTAACAAGTGTTATTTTAACTGAAACATGCTTAATTGAATAAACACCAGGTTGTAGCGCATTTAAGTAAACATTGTAGAAAAACAAATGGAAATAATTTTACGCCATTGTCAGTAGCATTCATTGTTTATCTCATTATAAGTGATCAGGAATCGTAAATAAGTAATTACATAACTTTTTATAACGGTTTTTATCTACTATCATGTTTCTTCTCAGGAGGATCCTCAATAGGGATATTTTTATAGCATAGTTAACTATTTAACTAGTCATTATTAAGTATTTCAGACAAGTCACTTTTCCTGTTGACACAGCGGTGTGGACGATTTTTTTGACGCCCTGTAATTACTCCCCTTTTTGATACTTGTATATATTTTATTATTACCTTAGTTCCGTTTAATAAATTAACCTTTAACTGGTGACGTGCAGTCTCACAGGCCGAGCGCCCCCCTACCAGCGCTTCCTATGTTGTATAGCCTGAGTACGTTCGCTTTTAGTTACATCCACGGAGTAGAGTAGGAAAATTCCGTTGTATAGTCCCAAATCGGTAAGCTACATAGATGTGAAGTTCAGCAGCGGTCTCTCAGACCCTATGTCACCACTTACGTAACTCTTTTAAACGTAATTTTGTTATTTTTTTTTGTATTTTATAGTTTTTTTTTGCAAGGTATAATTCTGAACCTCCAATTATGAAGCGTAGGGACTCGGAAGTCAGGAATGCAGTGCCAACACGCTGTATCACTGGTGTGCTTACACTTTGCGAAACAATTATGCCCAAACTGCTACTAAAAATAAGCCAAGTTTGACCATTGCTAGTTTTGTAAAATGATACTGTGATTAAGCCATTTTGTTTTTAAATTTTGGTGAATCGTATGTTAACTTCATGGAAAAATAGTTTTTTTTTGTCATAATACTATGTTGATTTAATATTTTTTGTTTGTTATTGTTGATCGCATGTCTAGTTTTTTACCCGACTACGGCGAAGCCAAAAGGAAGGGTAATGATTTTGGCAGTCTATGTATGTATGTATGTATGTTCCACCGTAGCGCCAAAACTACTGAAAGGATTTTAATAAATTAGGTGTCAATAGACTCTTAAGAATAGCCCTGGTGTCATAGGCTATATAAATTTTATAAATTCTTTTTATGACGGAATTTAAATGTCAAAACCTTCCCTCAAAAAATATTAAATTGAGATAATCATAGCAAGTTTGGTATCAAATGAAAGGTCTTGGCAAGCACATTACAAATATTTATTATATTATAGTTTAAGTATACACAAAAATAAAATTCAAATAAAAAAATTAAGTTCAAAAATCTAAAACTCGACTACTAACAAAATCGCGGTCTTAAAAGTAGAAAACAAGAAAATAATTCTTGTCTGATATTCTTCGTAGTCGCATGCCACCTTGCTAATGGCAATTAGCAGCTGACTTCTGTATCAATGAGAACGCCATGAAGGAGCATCAGGTATCAGTGGCATGCGACTACGAAGAATAGCAGACAAAAATTATTTTCTTGTTTTCTACTTTTAAGACCGCGATTTTGTTAGTAGTCGGGTTTTAGATTTTTGAACTTAATTTTTTAAAGGAGAATACATACCTTGTAATAGTTAGTTCTTAATTAAAAATCTATTTAGAGTTTATTGGTAAGTTTTATTATATTCTTTTATATGTTAAAAATTATTTTTAAAGACTGCGGTAAGCTACCCTTCCCAATTTCTGTGCTATAGACCAGATACGGCAGCGGCCTCTCAGACCGTACGTCACCGCAGTTACGTTACACAGAAACCATGTCACCAGCCAAAGGTTAAGTGACAGGTATACTTAAAGATTAATGTTCACTAAACAGAACTCCTAGACAATACGCTTCACAGAAAAAACGAACTGTAAACTGGAACTTTATATCTGACGAAACACTGTGGTATGAAAGACCTACCTCTGTCTCCCCCTTCGAGATTTTCAAGCAAGATGTTAGTTAGAACACCCAGTCACCATTAATGTATTTTTTAATTTCGTATAGGCGTAATAGAAGATACATAACATCACGCCTCAATTACGCGAATGGTCGTGTTGTCTCGTGTCAATTTCATTTTTCATTTAATCTTCAGTCAAACTACAAACACAGTTCCGAACAAGAAAACCTCTACAAAACTATTTGTCGGTTTGTAATTCGTCCGAAGCTTTATAGGGCGCGAAACAAATTCCAATTAACAAAATAGTAGTTCTGGCATCCATTACAAGCAGTTTACTTATCTAGTACACACCAGTGGTCACTATCGTAGTATCGATCGAATTAGCATGAGCCGTGCGCCCGCGCATCCTATCAGCGAATCTTCTTACAAGCCCTGTGCTACACTGCTTGCAATGGTGGCATTACATCGAGTACTTACAAGATTTTTCTCTAAGATTTAGTGAACAAAGACTTATTTGTGTTATCACATATTGCCTTGAAATCACTGAAGCGTTGTGTAGATAATATTTTTTCGGGACTATTTATCACCTATTATAGGTTCTCATTGTGTGCTGTGAGCGTTTTTTAGGTTAAAGAGGTCTCAATTTAGGACTGTTTTCAAACAAGAAAGTATAGTATTCTTAACCTTCCTCAACTTTGGAATGATGAATAATGTTTAAACACAATAGTGAATAATTTAAGAAAGACTCAAAATGACTAACAACTAAAACAAATGCGGAATTAGAAAGCCGTATACATCAAAAAGTTGAAAATACTGTCCTGACCTTAGTACTTATTAGTTCCATGATTTTTCCTTAGTCAAGTGAAATCTAGAAATTCCAATTTTAAAATACGAAGTCCCGTTATGAAACCTCTTTAGTCTTTGGCCAAAGTGTTTCCGACCAGTAACATTGTGCGATAAATCGCCTTTGCTACAAAACCCTTCGTCACGACCGATGCATGCATGCATAATGGAACACTGCCTACACCCTCGAACAATTTTCAAATATCCTGTATGTCCTTGTATCCGTCTTCAATCACATCTTAACGGTATAAAAAGTTTAAAATGCGATAAGGATCGATGTGTCAATTAAAATAAAATTATTATTTCGTTTTTCTGGAGTATAAAATGTCTCTGTCAGATGTTTGCGATTGTCCCTTATTTAGACATAAACGAGCGATCGCACTTTGTGATTTTTTTTTGTCATAATTGGATACTAAATTATTATTGTAATTCACACTTTATTTTAATTAGGTTCTTATTTGATAAGTAACGTACGTATAATTGTTTTTAGTTACTATGAGTATTTAACGTATTATAAACGCATATTTAGTTTAGGTTCAATGTTATGGTTTTCAGTCTTCATACACAAAATCACCTGTAAAATTGTAAAATTTTATCTTCAATATTTCACTGGTACTCACCCAAAAAAATCCTTCAGCACTATTCAGTAATATCACAGACACTGTAACGTTCAGTCTTATTCAGTTGCAGAATAATCAAAACTAGTGTTTTTAAAAAAAATATCGTTCTCGAAGTGAGCTTCTCTGCTAAGAGTCGTAGTGAAAATGGCTAGTGTCGGTAGGGGCTGCAAGTGTCCTTGCGTAGCGGGCAAGGTCTCCGCAAGGCTGTGTTAGGCTGTGTGTGGATGCGCGGCGCGGCTCCTCAGCCTCTTATACCGGGCGTATGCTCAGACAGGCACCACACATGATACTCTTGGCAATCTTATCGATACTATTAAACGCGTCATGATTATCCGTTGTGGCCGTTGTGGGGGCTCTGGTAGTGTTTTGTTTTTTTACCATTTACTACCTACCCGTGTAAGTGTACGTCTAAAGCGATCGCGATTAAATAGTGATTACCGATTCAGTTTGTGTGCTGTCATGACTGGTATGGGATTTTAATGAGTTTGAATAACTAATTGCAGTTTTTTTCGGTGGACAGGGCGTTTCGTTCTTGTGGAGGAAAGTTTTATAGTTAAATTGACTTTAACTATTGTGTTGTATGTATTTTGTTAAGTAGCTTGGTATTGCTTTATTCGGGAATGTGCTCATTGGGTATCCAAAAATAAGGCCACGTTCGCATACTTGCATTGGGAAAAATGGGCAAAAAGCTGATTGATTTCTTTAAATAGGGAAAACCTCTGGTCCCCTATACAATTGATCAACGATTTGACGATGAACGTGCTAGGTAGGTATGTAGTACGCCTATCGGGGCTGCGTGTTGTTTGAAAGAGATTCAAAGAGGCACAAAGGGCTAAGAAAGAACATGGGTGCTTTTTAATCAGTAGAAGTCTGACGCTACTGCTCCGCCAGAGCGGGAGGAGTCATTTGATGATTTCCCACACTCTAAAAAAAACGGTAAGTAGGAGGTACGTAGGAGTACGTAGTAGGAGGTACGCATCTTCCCGTGGGTGTCGTAAGAGGCGACTAAGGGATGTACCAGAGAATGGGCAGCAGCGTTCTCTGTGCTCTTTGTATCGACCGTACTGCGATCGCCAACCCGCCTGCCAAGCGTGGCGATTATGGCAAACCCCCCCTAAGCAAAAATTACACTTAGGGGAGGCCTATGTCCAGCAGTGGACGTCTTTCGGCTGAAATGATGATGAGGAGGTACGTAAGATTGTAGGTATCATTTCTAAGAAATTGAGAGATATTCACTGAACTTCAGGGTTTTTTTACCGCAAATTATTGAAGAACAATGTGGTATTTTGTAACACAATGTGTTGTTGTTTTTTATTAATAGACTGATTCGTATAATATAATTACATAGATGATGATTACTTAATTATACGGTAGTTATCTAGAGGAAAAAGCTGCAAGTTTGTTACAGTTATTAGATACCTACTGATCTAGTTTGTAGCTACTAGATTACTGGGTGGGATATCATCAAATAACTCCTCCCGCTCTTGGGCAGAGCGGAAGGGAGTGTCAGACTTCTACTGACTAAAAACCACCCATGTTCCTTCTTCACCCTTGTGCCGAGGCCGCGTTATCCCTTTCGATAATTCGCAGCCCCGACGGGAATTACTGATACCCCTGGATTTCTATTACTAAGTTTGTCATCAAACATTTTTCAGTGTTTAACAATCAATTAATTTTAAGGTTCCATAATCAACAAGGAACCCTTATAGCTTCGCCATGTCCGTCCGTCTGTCTGTCTGTCGGTCCCCAGCTTAGCTCAAAGACTCGTAGTACTGGAAAGTTATAATTTACCATGAACTCTATACTGTGCGTGGCTCGGCAGTTCGGCACGCACTTGGTCTTATAAAAAGTCTGTTTGGTAATACAAAAAGTCCTGTATTTGTAATTATATTATTATATTTAGTTATTGTATTATGCTTATTTATTAGTTTGCCAAGTGCAACAATAAATTACAGCCAACTTTGGAGGCTTGTAAATGGCTTGTCGTTAATTACCTCATTACATATTTGTATTCTTAGCGGTCAGACACAAATAGAAAAGAAAATTAAATAAATTCACCCTCCAACAAACATCTTAGCTGTCTAGAAAATTGAAATATTCCGAAAGAATTTCTTTTGAAATTTTATGACTGTAATTGCCATAATAATTATTCGTCTGTTGGATGTCAATGAGCTATTCTCATAGTAAATACAACAATATACTGCAAGGACCTTACAACTGTTTGGCATCCATTGATCTGCTACAATTAAGACAAAACCCAAACGTAAACTATAGATTTTTCTCCGGCAACTTGACGACACGATTGGCGCAGTGGCTGAGAGATTGGATTGCTGCGATGCATTTCGCGGGTTCGATCCCCGCACGAAACAAACATTTGTGTGGCCTACAGATATGTAGTTGTTTTGGGTCTGGGTGTCTGTGTATTTAAGTTTAAATGTTTGTAGACGCACCCACGATGCAAGAGAAATTCCTAGTGCAAGCAAGGTTTAAAAAAAAATACTAAGCGTATAATGCCGTGCTGTAAACGTAACATGAAATGTAACACGAATTAGCCGTCCAAACTTATGCAATGCAACTTGAAATGTAACCCAATAACAAGGGGAACTTGTTTCAGTGTATATTACATTTCATGTTACGTATCACCAATGTGTACCCACACCCAGCTTTGCAGTCCACTGATTCTCCAAACTCCCATCACACATCACATCATCTTCTCATTCTCTTTCTGATTCTTCTTTTTCTGATTCTGGGTTCTCCAAAGTTGCGCTTCAATACTCTGTACGTCATCTTCTGCATTCAGTCCAGATTGTAGCATTCCCTTTAATTGCTAAAATTGATACTTACCTTTTGGAAACTACAATGTTACTTAAATGTTACTTAAAAACATGTTACTTAAAAATAACTGGCGAAAATGGCTGTAGTGTCTGTGAACAAGATACACCTATGCCTAACCCTTCGGGAATTACAGGCGTGATGTTATGTTTTGTGTTATATAGGAAACCTACAAATAGAAAAAGTACAAGTCAAATTATTTGAAACCAAATACCAACATCGGAATTCATTGCAATAATGCCATCAAATCGGTAGTAGGGGTAATATTGTCAACGAACAACATTTATTTCTGTCTGACCCTTAATGGACTACAAGTATTACGGTTATAAGTATTTTTAACCGACTTCAAAAAAGGAGGAGATTTTTAAAACGGGATTATCACTGACCCTACCAGCTTATTACCATTTAAATGTGATAAACCCGCAATTTAACTGATAAACGTTTGTACATTGTCATCGCAGCAGGGATTAAAAAGCTAACCTGATATTATGCAAGCCGTAAAGAAATGCGGTGATTAAAATAAAAAAATGAAGATAATTTTTCTGCTGTCTTCTTTTTAAAAGCTTTTGTACATGCTTTTGCTTCCTCGTGAAATTCAAGGAGGTAGTTATGTTATTGATTCTCGACCCGAATCTTTAATGAAATGAGTAGCTTTTTTTTCTTATAAAGCGAAATCGGTAAATGTTGGGAACCAGCCTTGTTAAAACGCGGCCCGTCAGATTCTTGCCCTCTATCCGTGTTTTCACACACACACAAACAAATGTAAACTTTCCGAAACACTGTTAAATTTTAAACAACTAAAATAAAGCGTAAAAATAATTATTGACCTAGTACCGTAATTTAAATTGATTATTTTTTTAATTTATATATTTTGTGACAACCTATTGAAATTTTACGCGTATGTAAAACTGCACCTTCACATGTTAAATATTTATATATTTAGGTCCGTGTAATCGACTGCATGCGAGAAGCGCAACCTGTCGATGTAGCGTTGCCTACAGAAGGTCCTCAGTCTTGTTGCTCAAAAATTGTTGAAGAATAATGACCTCAGTTGAAAGAGAAAGACGTCTAGATACAAGACATAGGCCTTTGAAAAATGTTATAAGTTCTGGTACTGCGTTTCTTGTATTCAGCGAAATTTATCTTATTTAGAGACAGCCCTCCACTCTATCTCTAATTATGATAAATTAACGGTAACCGAATTTGGTGTCACGTGTCTTCAACTACAATTTAAAGGTAAAAGTATTATAAAGGTAAGTTGAGGTGCTTATTTAATATGCACCTCAACGGAACCCATCGTTCTGCTTGACTTCACACCACTTTATTGCAACCCAAAACAATACTACAAAATGAGAGAACCATATAATTTATAAAGCACTAGATGATGCCCGCGGCTTCGCCTACGTGGATATCAACTTATACACTAAAACCTTCCTCGAGAACAACTCTATTCATTGGTGAAAACAACATGAAAATTGGTGCAGTAGTTTTTGAGTTTATCGCTAACAGACAGACAGACGCGGAGGAAGACTTTGTTTTGTAGTGATGTTTTTCAGAAACCCAATTCAGGATCTAGCACAATATAATATGACGTCACATAAAATTGACCCAACGTGCATCAGTAAACACGATTACCGGTCATGCAACAGTAATTTGTAATCATCCTTTAGTTAGATAGACAAGTGAAGTAAATAGTCACGAGATTGTAAAATCGGACATATCATGACTTACATGCCTATGAATATGATTATAGAAGGATTAGTAGATGCAATTGTAGGTACCTATTGGGCTTATATAACAGGTGTACACGCAAAACCTTCCGTGTGGTGTCGGAACATGAAACTTAACAACATTGGTTCTATATAATACGAGTTCATGAAATTCGCTAAAAAAGGATTTTCTATAAACACTGACGCGATCTTTCTACTGAACAACATGAAAGGTAAAACTAAAAAAAATTAAAAGAATTTCGAAATGTTATACATAAATAAAAGTAGTTTAGTTGCATGGTCTGAGACACCACACTAGAGAGGTCTGGCGTCTACTATGTTTAATCTTGTATAAGTACTGGCGTCCGAAACCTATCTTTCAACTTTTACATTATTTTTAATGTGTTGGGTGATTTCGGAGATCAAAAAGTGTGTACCTACCCAACACCTCGCGAATGGCAGTCAAATTTTATTTTTTAATCGACTGATCTAGGTTATGTTTAAGGAAAAGCTAATAATTTTCTTCGAATCTAAGAGATCTAGAAACCTAATTTTAATTTTTTGTTAAATATGTAGGTGCACGTCTTTGGTTTTTATTTAAATACGGTATTCCAAACCTATAATATAAATTAAAAAAATACGTTACAAAACATGTTTATTTATATGCACCGTGTTAATCGTTCACACATATCAGCTCATAAGTCACCAAGAATTTAGTGTTGACTGCTTTATTGCTCTATAATTTATGGTATAAAAAATCAGGATCAAAAAAAGATTCTTAAAGTGAGACCAAATATGTCCCGTATTTAGGCTAACGACTAAATTAACAAGCGACAATGCTAATAATTCCCGTTACGCTGCGACCATCATTTGACAAATTGGACCTCATATTTTATTCTTAATTAAAATAAAAGATAGCAATACTATTTATAGCCAATTTGACACCTATAGGCCACCAAAATACGTAACCTCAGGGGCACGATCTGTCATGTTTTAAGATTAAAAATCACTTAAGTCATCGGAAATATATTGTGGCGAGGAAGTCCCACGACACGTACTAAGAGAAGAGCATTTTATACCGCAAACCGTTATGCGATCATGTCAGCGTATTCTGATTATTCGCAAGTCGGAATCGCATACAAAAAAAACAACATAGGTGATACAGAACGCGTTATTATTTTTCCATAATTGCCAACAATTTTTCATATCGTTGTTATTAAAAGTTATCCGAACATGATAACGTGTTTTGCATTACCTTAAGGTCAAAACAATTTGTCAAGCAAATATTTTTTTGATAAATATTGGATATTTATAAAATGTGGTCAATTTTTCACGCCGATGTGCCACCTAAATGTCCCCAAAATTTAGTACCTGTGATTAACCGGATATAGGGACACCTATAGTATGATGAATTACTTTAATTCATCATCATCATCACCGGATTTAAATAAAAACATAATTTATAATCTAACATGGACGAAGCAAAAGGAGTACCTATCTAATGTTTGTAGCAGGTGATGGTTTATGTATAGAGAGGAATCTAAGTACCTAATCTAACCTACGTCATGGTCATCAAAATACATGTAAAAATAGTCGGACAGACCAAGTTACTTTCGCAAAAACTTACTTTACA
Organism: Diarsia dahlii; assembly: GCA_949775195.1. NCBI lineage: Eukaryota > Metazoa > Arthropoda > Insecta > Lepidoptera > Noctuidae > Diarsia > Diarsia dahlii. Next base: position 11,562,191 of record OX459201.1, read on the forward strand.
AATTAATATGGCTAATGTGTGAATTTCTAGGGCTTTAAGTAAACATAAATCCATGTTGACCATTTAGGTCCCGTTACAAGGATTTGCTTCTACAGGAGCACAAAAAGTAAAAAACCGGCCTGACTTTAATGCAGGTAACGTTCCCGTTAATTGGATTGTGGAGGTGTAAGTTATGTAATTATTTGCACGATCCGGAAAAAACTCGAACTTCGAACACTAGAATGCTCTCTCCAAAAAGTTTTTAATGAGTATTGGTGTGTGCAGAAAGTTGAAAGTAATTATTATAATTATGTTTAGTTGAATTCTCCCAGAAACTAAATCTAGGCCATGGATGTAATACGGCACTTTCCTGAACCCGCTAAAATAATGATGATGATTTTATTCATTATTCTTCTGCCCTTATTCTAATTATTTTGGGGTGGGCGCAGCATGTCTTCTTCATATTTCTATATTACTCGTCATGTCGATAGTCGTAATCCTTCACACAGTCTATCCATCGTTTCTTTGGTCTTCCTTTACTCATAAAGCCATCTACATTCATACTGATACATATTATCATTTCTATTTCGGGATAGTCAGATAAAAGAGAGACTATCTCAAACTATCGGCCCATTGCAATTCTTTCCACTTTCGCCAGAGTATTTGAGTCAATGATCTGTCCCCATATCCAACACCACTTCAAGTCTTATCTTTCCGATCACCAACATGGCTTCGTGGCTTCAAGGTCTACCGCCACGAACTTATTATCGTTCACAGAGTTCTTGATAGAAACTATTGACTCGAATAAGCAGTTAGACGTGATATACACCGATTTTAGTAAGGCGTTCGATAAAATCCCCCACTCCATATTAATGAAAAAACTGGCAACGTATGGTGTCACGGGACCCTTGCTGAAGTGGCTGGAATCATACCTCGCTAACCGTGAATTTTATGTTGTGGTGAATGGTTTTCGCTCTTCCAGCACCTATCGCATGACTTCCGGTGCCCCTCAGGGTTCCCACTTGGCCCCCATATTATTCATTATTTTTATAAATGATCTTCCCCACTGCCTGCACTTTTCAGAGTGTTTTCTGTACGCAGATGACTTAAAGTTTGCCAGGAAGGTCGAGTCATCAAATGATATGGAGCTTCTGCAGGACGATCTGAATAGGTTAATTGAATGGTGTAAAAATAACAAAATGGAATTAAACATCAATAAATGTTACCACATGTCATTTTCTAGGAAAGGTCACCCCTTCCATTCGAACTACTTCATAGACCAACAGAAAGTTCATGAAGTGGAAACAATGAGGGATCTGGGAGTATTGTTTGACAAGAAAGTTACTTTTATCCCCCACATTGAAAATACCGTTAAAAAAGCTTCCAGAATGTTAGGATTTGTGATACGAAATACCAAGGGTTTTAAGCAGATCAGTATTAAAATATTGTTATATAATAGCTTTGTCCAGAGCATACTGGAGTATTGTAGTGTCGTATGGAGACCTCATTATGCCACTCACAAACTTCTCTTAGAAAGGGTCCAGAAACGATTCTTATGGCACCTTGCGTTTTCCAAAGGCAAAAGCAAGCAGCTGCCTTCCTATGTGTCTCGTCTACAAACATTTAAGATGCTCTCGCTATCGACCCGAAGAGAAGTTATGGATGCACTGTTTCTGTACAAACTCCTCAGAGGGCAAATTGACAGTCCACAGTTACTGGGCCTCCTCAAGTTTCGTGCTCCAGCACGCTATCCTCGAAATCCCATCACTCCGCTTTACCCGCCCTTGCGTAGAACTGTTCTAGGTGCTAACTCTCCAATATCACGAATGTGTAAAATCGTAAACAGCTGCAGTGACGTGATCGACGTTCATCACGATAAAATAGGAAAATATCGAAAATTAATTATTGAATACTATTCACACAATTACAGGACATAATATGAATTGCCAATTTGTTAATTTATGTACGTACCTGATTAACCTTAATTAAGTTTTAAATTTATTAGTATTATCCAATGTTAACCAAATATTTAATCTTAGTTTCATTAATTTATTATTCTGTTATTATTTGCCAATCATTTTAATCCATTGAATTTATTACTATTATGTTGATTTGTTTGTTAAATTGATTTTATAATTAAATTTAAATTTAATTTAATTTAAATTTTAAATTCACAACTTATTGCTATACATATTAAGTGTAATAATATTGTGCATGTGGTGTTAGCCTGTAAATAATTGTTGCACTCATAAATGTATATTAAGTAATTTTAAACGAAATGCAACGTGTAAACAATTGTAGGCTAACCTAAATAAATAAATAAATAAATAAATAGTGTATTTATTTTCTGTAAAATATCTACTGCGATAGCATACCGCTTGGTGTACATAAAACATCCAAGTCCACGGTATTTGCACCATGCCAAGAAATACTTTGTAATTGCGACTGACGCATATTTTCCCGACACTAATGTCAGACCACAAAGATCCCTTTTGTATCTTTTTTATACGCCTTAACGCATCTCTAAGAGCATGTTTGCTTACTTTAACCCAATGGCTAAAGTTAAATATTAAGTGAGTGCACTGCTAACATCCAATTATTGGTCTTTTCCTCGGTTACCTTAGTTATGATGACTAATTTCAGAAATTTAGAAATAGACTTTTACATCTATTTTTAAAATTGATCGGTTGTGTTAATATTATCATAGCAAATTATATTTAAATTGGTGGGTTATTCCATGAACTTGACTGCTTCGTTGGTCTAGTGGTCGCGACTGCTGAGCATAAGGCATTTTAGGCCTGGTTTCCAGCAAAGCGAAGAGGTGCGGAGACGAGAGGAGATGTGCGGAAATCGACCAATCACATTAGTTATAAAATTTACATCTTGTCTATCGTCCTTCCTGTGATTGGTCGAATTTGGCACATGACCTCTCCGTTCTGCTCATCTCCGCTTTGGTGGAAACCGCGCCTTAGTCAACTGATCCCACTAAGGCGGGTCCAGTCAACCTAATGCATTCTTAGTTTCGATTTCCATTGACGGAAAATTGTTTTTGATCTTTTCCATCAGGTATTTGTCAGTAGCAACCAAGGAGACATGGCAATAGGCTCGCCCTTATAACGTGGTAGTTGAACATAACTGCAGTTCTGGCAAAATGTGGGTGTACTTTTAGGTAGCTACACTTACTTATTGCAATGTTATGTAATAAACAATCTCTCTCGAATTCACCCGTCATATCTCCAATTAGTTACTACTTGTATCATCATTCACCTACCCTTGTCCCAATTTATTTAGGGTCGGTTAGTAGGAGTAGTCAAGTTTTTATGGGTACGTTGAACCAGCTAGTCCATCTAATAGAAATGCCTCCTCTGCAAGACGTGAGCTCTGGCAGGAGCTGCTTAAGCCCCCTGACGGCTTCATCGAGCCGTCCGAAAGCCTTCCACCTGGTCATGCTTTGCCGTGGCCGACGTGGAAATCTCTAAATAGACTCCGAACCCAGGTCGGCCGCAGCAAAGACACTCTCTTCAGATGGGGGTTCATTGACGGCTCAGACCTCAAGTGTGTATGCGGCGTTTCTCCACAGATAATGTCCCACCTTCCATCTTGCGCTGCATGCCCTGACTCCTGTACACTTGACGACCTTATGACTGCATCAGCGAGTGGAGTTGCATTGCTGAATTTTGGGCCAAAACTATTTAACAGAAATTTGCCATCGACACGCTAAGAAGAAGTAGTCAACTCCTTTCTAACCATGTCATCCTTCACACAGTCCATCCATCTTTTCTTCGGTATTCCTTTACTCTTAGGTGCCTATAACCAGGTAATGAGGTAGTACCTACTATGCAATGATGAAACAATTTGAAGCCAAAAATGTCCATAAACTGTAGTTGCTTTGTACATAAAAGTTTGGACAACCAAAAATGATTGTCCCAAGAATGCAAAATCTTCTCGCTTTTATGGAGTGCCGAGTGCCTATAAAATGTAACGTTCCATGATGATGTCGTTAATGACTTACAGCGAAAACACGCCATTTTGAAGCGAGTAATTATTAAAAATAATGATCGAAGCTGCGTCTTGATGCGAGAGTAGTCTTTGTCGTAAACCGCAGACTAGACTGGTCGAAAAAATAGATTTACCTTTTATAATGAGAGATGAAAGAGTTTTATTGTGATGAATATGTAAATGGACGTACATCATCGACTACGTTGTTGGTCTAGTGATCGCAAAAGCGGCAGCTGAACATGAGGTCCTGGGTTCGATTCCCGGGTCGGGTAGTGTTATTGGATTTTTCTATCAGGAGTTTTTCAATAGCAGCCATGGAGTTTTGATTTGTGCCCGTATGATGGGAATAGGCTCGCCCCCTATTACTTGGGACTTAAACATAACTGGCAAAATGTATGTTCTAATGGCACACCCACATTTCGCCAGTTATGTTAAAATCCACCTCTACCTAACCCTTCGGGGATTACAAGCGTGATGTCAGTTCATCCACGTCTGTCTGTCTCTTTGCGATAAACTCAAAAACTACTGCACCGATATTCATGCTGTTTTCACCAATGGATAGAGTGATTCTCGAGGAAGGTTTTAGTAGCTATATAATTTGACCGACATTCACCGCTAGTTTTATATTAATATTTTAAATCCGTGTCCTTAAACAGGTTTAGTAGTTTTTTTGGTACTAAAGGTATGTCAGTGGCCCAAAGCCGCCCAAAGGTAAGTATTGTTTACAACTTTTCTTCAAAAGTAGGTATGTCCACGATGAATCACAGCCGACAATTCGTCAAAAACATAAGGGTGACCGACATACAAATGTCGGTCTTGTGTCTTACATAGTAAGGTGCTGTTCAACCTTGACTCGACAATAACCTCACAGTATCGAGGCACGGTAATATTATCATACTGTGATCGAGGTGAATGATTCGTGTGTAGTTTCTATAACAGGATATTATAGGATAATTATTACCTACTTCTATTGAGGGCATTCTTTTGTTTTTGGACCTTGGCTTCACATCGAAGACAACTGACACATGTTTATTGGAATACCCACGGCCACGTATGTATCTTCTATGTATACCTACATACGCCGACGAATCAAGCTAATCTGACCTCGATTTGTAAGAGCTTCCCGTACGACGAGATGTCATCTTAATTTGGTTTTTGCTTAGATTGATTGTCGTCGACCGTCGTGCGTGACATACAGGTAAGGCTGTTTAATCAGCTTATCAGTGAACTACTGCACTAGGAAAAAAACCCTCCCCCAAATCCTTCCACGAGCTCTTTTCCTGTGCCGCCTCAAACCAGCCTTCGTAGTACGCGTCCAGACTCCAGATCGCCACACCACCTCTTTCTGGGTCGGCCTCGGCGGCGCCACGCCTTCCGTCTTCCGGCAACCATCGTGTGGAGGCTTTTGCCCAGCGGTCTCCCTGCATCCTACATTATGAAAATAAAAGAGCCTCCAAAGGAGGCGATAGAACATCTAGTAAACCCTGAACGTAGCTACCAACCATTTTCTGGGAGTTCCAATATGACATGACTTCGTTTTGTCGAGATTTCCCGTACCCACAATGAGAGATCTGCATAAACTGGTTTATTTGGATTAATTGCTTGTCGCATTTAAGATTTGCAGACGACCTCGTTCTCTTCGCTGAAAACTTCGAGGATCTCCAGAATATGCTTCAAGACCTACACGATGCTTCTTTCAAAGTAGGACTTTGGATGAATATGACCAAGACGAAGATTATGGCAAATATCAACAGCTGTTCAAATTCTTCTGTCAAAGTTGGAAATGAAGAGTTGGAGATAGTTGACCAGTATGTCTATCTCGGTCATATTCTTTCCTTTGGCAAAGAACACCAACAAAAGGCGCGATATCTCGAAGAATTCAGCTTGGTTGGGCCGCGTTTAGCAAATTGGACGACATTTTAAAAACAGCCAAAGTTCCGCTATGTCTGAAGTCCCGCCTCTATAACCAGTGTGTTCTGCCCACAATGACATACGGTGCCGAAACATGGACGCTCACGCAGGAGACTGTGTACAGATTGAGAGTTGCACAGAGAGCCATGGAGCGTTCCATGCTAGGCATAAAACTTATAGACCGAACTTTCCTAACGTCGAAATTCGAAAACGTACAAAGGTTTTCGATATTGGAAATCGCGTTACGGAACTCAAATGGAGTTGGGCAGGACACCTAGCAAGGCGCAGTGATGACAGGTGGACTAAGGCTATCACAGAATGGCGTCCAAGAACTGGAAAAAGAAGTGTGGGTCGTCCAGCGGCAAGACGGGCAGACGACATAGTTACCATCGGAGGAAAAACCTGGATGAGGCTGGCACAGGACCGTGGAGAGTGGCACAAGAAAAGGGAGGCCTATACCCAGCAGTGAGTGAATTCGGGCTGTGGATGATGATGATGAATTGCTTGTCCTGCGTACGCAGGGCGTACGATTTATTTAGGTCATTCCTGTTCTATCGATCCTTCTGCTTCTACTTTCAGGCTAATAGAAGCTTTTAATCAATCACCAAATAATGCTTTTCCAACTCTTCACTTCATCTGGCTAGTGTTGTAGGCACACACACATAGGACTAGTGATTATTTTAGATTTACATTTTTACCTGTTTTGCAGTTAAGTAGGTATTTACCTACTACCCACAGTCATAGTGTAAATTGTCTAGTTGATCAGATCACACAGGTGGCCTAGATTTTATTCAGAAGCTTAAGGAAACACTGAGGTGTATGTAAATTTTCCCAGTATAGGTAAGTAGATAGATTAATGGTTCCCTGTTCATAAGAAATACATTGTTAATAACTAATGTTGGTAGGACCTACATAAATATGTATATCTGCAAATCAAAACAATATTTACACCTATCGTACTTGAGTAAGAATGCGATACTATACGTGATATAATTGTTTTCTTCCGTTGGTCTTCTGTGCACAATGCGAAACATCACGCTACGATATCCAGTATATCCTGACCTCGCTTTGCTTAACCTGCCGTTATAATGAGAGATCAGTTGGATTTGTCGTCGCTACGTGATAAATATATCCATTATGCCAAGTCACGTGTGACCCCATCTTGTAAACGTTTCGGTTATGTCCGGAATCGGAACCTTAAAAACACCCACAGCTGATAATGTACGCTTTTCTCCATGTCACTCTTGACCTAATTAAGGTTCTTGAGTGGTTTCAGTGGTACCGGGTGACGGTAAACGGAACATTTAAATCAACTTGATAAGGTTTTGCCGCGCGAACACTTAAACGCGTGTCGATGACCTCGCGAAATGTTTAAGGCGCGGCCACCGTGAAGCTAGGCTTGCCATACGTGCGAATTTCCACAGATTTTTCCTAATATCTTGAGCCCTTTTATTTAGAGGTACCTAACATGATTACCAATACACAACACCTGTGTACTTACTCTTTTACCTATGTGTCACGAATAAAGATTTTAAAATTTTGAATTTGAATACGCTGGTGTGTCTTGCAATTATGTTCGACAGTCAAGGGTTTTTACTTTTTATATACCTAGGCATGGGCACTAGAGGCATCTAGGTAATAATTATTCAAAATAAGGTTTATGTTCTAGTTACTCAGCGGCATCCGGATTAACTGGAAGCCGACCCTAACATAGTTTGGAAAAAACGCTAGGAAGATGATGACGTGACCTAGGTAATATTAGGTAGGGATGTCGCAACAACGTACCTACCTATCCAAACAAGCATACAACTTATTTAAGAATAGGAATTAGGAAGGTAGGTAATACAAAAATCTACTATCAGGCATAGTATATAGACTGTACCTAGATAATTACATATATTTTGTAGGTACTATGCTTGTTTAAGATGTTGTTGAAGATGTTGATGACCAAAAATCTGTGGTAATGTAATTTCCTTGGTGGTATCAAAGTATTTGCGTCTTATAATCATGTTTGGAGGAGCCACTTGAATCGACCTTTAGGTTAAGCCGCACTGGCCTAGGTTGGTCTGTGGATGGATGACCACCCAATATATAGGTACGTAGCAAGTTTTCTTCGTGCCTCGGAAAGCACGTTAAGCTATTGGCCCCGGCTGCCATTTAAGTCTAAATACAGGTACAGGTAGTCAGTGACCTAAAATTCTGACAACCAGTCTTATCAAAGGGTATCATATTACCCTAGTAATAACTGGGTTGTGGTCTGTGGAGGTCAGATGGGCAGTCGCTTCATGTAAAATACTGGTTAGACTTAGCTGCATCCGGTTAGACTGGAAGCTGACCCCAACATCGTTGGAAAAAGGCTATGCAGATGATGAGTGTAAGTACTCATGTTTACGACCGGACTGATTTAGGTAATTGTAGTTGTGTGCAAACGCTCATATTCAATAAATTGTTACAAAGTACCCACTAAACTTATCCGGGCCCTACGGGCCTAGCCACGGTCATGTGAAGCGCTAAGTTGTACGGGGGTTCCAGAGTCATAAACAAGTGTGGCTTCTTATTGTCTGCCTATTCATAATTTAGGTATTATACCTACGTTTAACTATAAATAAATTTTGAAAAAAAAAAACAAAACAATGTTACTCCTTGCCTTGGGAACCAAAGGCAGCATGAGTGCAGATAATCTGTGATGAGCGCTATTTTTTTTTTTTTTTTGAAAAACGTTGCCCCACACTAGGAATTTCTCCTGTATCGTGGGTGCGTTCACAAACATTTAAACTCACATACACAAATACCCAGACCCGGAACAACTATCTGTAGGTCGTACAAATATTTGTTCCGTGCGGGGATCGAACCCGCGACACGCAGCGCAGCAGTCCATTGCTTGAGCCACTGCGCCAACCGTGCCGTCAATGGCCGTGCCATGAGTCTCTAGTATTTTTTGTCCCAAATGTGTAAAACAATGTTGCCTAGTTTTAAAATAGTTTAAGTTTAGTCGATCATGCTACGGTAACAATCGACTAAGCCAAAATACAAAATCCCTGATAAAAGTCAGTATTTGTCTATGGTTTCCGTTTAGTCATTGGTCATTTGGTCAATGCTTCATAATAATCCTTGATTAATATTGAGTCTGATTGGTCGTGGAATGCTAGATTGTCGAGAAATATTCTTTTGATTCATCACGTTTACGATGAAAACAGAACGACTTGATTGAACCAATGATAAGTTGATCGTCTAAGGTCCCCAGTATAGTCAAGTGCGTTTGTTCTGGAAAATCGACTAATTTTTTATAAATTTGGCAACATTCTATTTATAATCTAGCTAGACTACGTTTTGATTTCGAATTCCGGTTCCGACGAGACGTCAACGCTAAATTTATCCAATTTTTAGTATTTTGCTTGTTAATTTCCGCCAAAGAATAATAATACAATCAAATACTTAGCCTACATTATTACAAAAAAGTCGCTAATACACAAATTCAATCATGCCACGCGGTAAGTCTGTCGTATACGTGTTGTTTTTTCTCAATGTCGTCCAATGTTATGGGAATGTGCTTTCATCAAAAATTCTCAATGATTAGTTGCTGTCTAGCTAGAAATACAATAAGAATTTATTGTACTATGAATCTATTCCTCCATGAATTCTTGAAATAAGTCTAAAACAGTTTTGTCCTTTTCAATCTTATTGATTGTTAGTTGGCCTAACCTTTGTGACGATTATTTTGTTTGTGTAACGTTACAGGTAAGTTCACGAACCACAAAGGCCGTAACCGTAAGTTCACCAGCCCGGAAGAGCTGGAAGAGCAGCGAAAAGCAGAAGAACTGAAGCAAAAGTTAGTATTTCAATAAATAATTGAGTTTCATTTTCTATGATACAAATAACGCGACTCAAAATCAACGCCTTAGCGTTTTTAATCAAGATAATTACTATCATAATGTAGTTGTAAGTAAATTGTGGATGAGTTATCAATTGAATTATCTGTTAAAAGCAGGTTAATTGTACAACATTATAGGGTAATTCACTGAAATGATAGTGATATAAACTGTTTCTGTAATTTATTTACTAACTGCATCGTAAATCTATCAGATTTGTGTGGCATGTCTTACAATTTAAGTTTTGTAAAAAAATTAAACCATGAACTGTACTGTCTTACCAAATTTGTAATCTGCCAGTCTTAGTTATTTTTAGAGCACTCTTAGTCACTTTTATTACAGTAGTGACTCAATATTTTGGACAAGATTCTGAGAAAAGGTAGTTCTTCCAGCCTGGAGTTATAATCAAATCTATTTGAATCTTCATCCTTAAACTTATAAACTTAATAATTAATTAATAGGGTAGAGATATACTTAGTAACCAATCAATTACAGGAGAAGCCCAAAGTAATCCTTTTTTTTTTGAGCAGGTGGAAAATCATCAAATAACCCCCGCTCTTGGGCAGAGCAAAAGGGAGTGTCAGACTTCTACTGACAAAAATCCACCCAAATTCCTTCTTGGCCCTTTATGTTTAGGCCGCGTTATCTTTTGAACAACCCGCAGCCCTGATGGGAAAGTAATAATTCTTATTTCAAAACCTCTTATTAAAATTCTACAAATCCTATAACTTGTATTTGTAAATTCCAGGTGGAGAAAAGAACATGGGAAGGAAAGCTCTAGTGAAGAGGAATCAGAAGAGGAAAAATCTGGCTCGGGCAGCGATTCCGATAGTGACTCGGATGATGATGTAAATATATTTTGTATGTTCTATTTTGACACCGAAACACTCAACACCAAACACCCCACACACAAAGAGCTTACCACATATTCAGTACATTATTCTTAACCATAGAAAACTTTCATTTATAAAGGATGAACAGTTTTTCCTCAAAAATTGCAATACCTACACAGTCAAATTATATAGAATGTGTGATGTTCTATTTTGTATATATATGTGGTAAGTATTTGTTTGTCAGTGTCCCTTCCATACTGTATTAATTAGTGAAAGTCTGTTTTAAGTAGTGTAAGGGAATGCAATCTCGAGACGAGATCGCTAAGTCGAGATCTCTAGGGATCAGAAATTCAATCTCGGCGAGATCTCGGCATTTTCGAGATCTCGAATGGATTTCAAAAAGTATTGTTTTAATTACATGACTGAAACTGCTTAGTAGTTGTGATTATGATGCGAGTAAAATACAACTTGAATTATTGAAAAAAAAATAAAAATCTTTATTTTTACTTATGTTAGGTAGGTACCTATGTTAAGAAACACAAAATTTCAGACCCGTAAAATCTCTTTTATAGAAGGTACTTATTTCATAATGAAAAGATAATGATATTGAAAACAAAAATTGCCATTTCCAAAATCGTTCCTAAACTAGGAGTGATTTTGGAAATAGCTTCTTAAAAAACTAATAGTGCTTAGAGTGCTGTCGGATAATCGGCATCTTATGTCCGTCGCTATGTACCCAGCGGCTGAAAAGGCCCTTTCAGAATCAACGCTAGTTGGTATCAGCGTGAGCAAGCTGTTGTACGCAAATTGCAGAAACACACCCCTCGATCCTCCACACTCATAGAGATCCATTTACATTGGGCTGTCAAATTATTCACCGCTTTCTTATAATATCTCCATACCGGCAACGATCTATTAAACTCCATGTAAGGTTCATTTTGATTGTTTGTCGACATTTTAAAAGTATTAACTAAACAGTCTAGCACTTGCGTAACAAAAAAAATACAAATTTCATTCAGTTAACCCATAAACTATGACAGTAACTGCACAACTAAAACAGCGTACAGTCCGACACAGTGCATCGCGGGGAAACCCCTGATTTGCGGGGAATCACCCGATTTGTGAGGAATTGAAGGTTAGCGCTTGGAGAGCCCGGGGAATAACATAAATCTTGGAATTTCGGGGAATCCCGACTCGTTCACGCGCAGAGAACACGCGACATGCCTCGCGACTACTGCCACTCGATCCCGTCAATCTCGGCCGAGATCTCGACATTTTATGCTTCGAGATTGGTCTCGAAAAATGAGGCGAGATCTCGGGTTTTCGGGATCTCGCGTGATCGAGATTGCATTAATCCTCACTTCCTGTGAAGATTCTATGGTATTTTTTAAATTTGAGTGTTTATATGAGAAAGATGAAGCTAGAGGCAATTGTATCAAATACTGATATAAATTCTTTGTGTTGATATATCTGTTTGTCTTTGAAACCACCCACCACCCACCCACGATACAAGATAAATTCCTAGTGTGAGGCAACTTTAAAAAAAAAACTCTCCTTCAAAATGTCGTCTGAATGCAATGAGTGATCCTGTTGTAATGTTTCAGAGACCATCCAAAGCCAAAGGTGTATCAGGCCTCATTGAAGTAGAAAATCCCAACCGTGTAGTAAAGAAAAACAAGAAATTGACCAACTTGGACAATTTAGGCGAAGGAGAGAAACCTCAACTATCAAGGTATGTTAATTTCTATTTGACAGAGGTTCTCTATTCTGTTAAAACAATATTTTTACAGTACCTTTGTTAGGGTAAAGTTGGCGTCGTGTTGAAGTTGCGCGGCCAGTAATGAAACTTGGATATTTTGAAAGAACAGAATAAAGCGATCCATAAATATTATGGATGCATTTCTCTAAATCTAATCGGAACGGAGATATTTGGTTTTGAATTGCTCATTAAAATCGAAGAAGTTGATATACTCTATTGCACTGTTTTTGTTACCTGCCGTATTTTTTTGAGAATTCAAGTCCATTTCGTTTTTACTTATCATGTATTTTATTTTTTTAATTTTTACTAATGTTTTTTTTTTTTCTAATGTAAATAACGTGTAATTTTAATATGAGGAAGCCTGAAAAAAAAATGGATTTTATTTTATTATGTCGTTTATTATTTTTTTTACACATTACATACATTTTCAAATATTTCTTAAATAAAGATATAAATAAATAATAAAAAAATAGTCATGGTCCACCGATATCAGGCTCGGGTCCGATACCGGGATAAAGGTCCAAGCTACCGGTGGTTATTGGTTTATGGTTATTTTATTTATTTATTAATAGAGTAGGTATAATAATGTGTTTTATTATTTCCCAAGACACAGAATACTAACATCACATTGCCAGTGGTCTAAGATTTCTTTAAGCAGGACAATAATTGAAGTATTTTGACGACATTTTTAACAACTTCAAATGCAAATATCTCAGCTTTGAAATCACTTAGGACAAAAATAATTGAACATAATATGTGTACTTAACAAAGCACAACAAAATCACATGAAAATTAAAAGTGGCCGCTGGAAAAAAAACGACGCCACTAGCCCATACAAAGTTACCCAAACCCCTTTTCTGTAAAAGAAAAATGTGGTTTAATCATCACTCTCTTACTCCAGTAAGACCAGAACTGTCTATAGTCCCTGTATATATTTGGGGAGGCCTTTGCCAAGCAATACTCTGAAATCATAGCCAATTAAAACTCAGCCTATAGCAGTCCACTGTTAAACATGGTCTCTACCTAGTTTCAATATTAGGTGCACCTGGTTCATTGCTTTTGGTACGCATCCTGCCCCACCTATCCTTTTAAGATCATTCCAGGACCATCATTTGCCAAATTGTGACAGTACAAGTGGCACCATCTGTGCAAACATAATCTGTTAAAGTGGGGTATCATTGGTTCCTGCTACACCAAGTGTGAATGCGGTGCTCTGGGTCATACAATGCCCCACCTGCTGGAGTGTCCCAGGTGTCCTTTTACCTGCACCCTTGACAACCTGAATAATGTCTCTGTGGCTGCAATAAACGTGGCTACCTACTGGGCCCAAACCTTGTCTTAAGCAAGTAGCATCGATACGAAAAGAAGAAGGCGGTGCACTCGGCCTGCTTTTTTTTGTCGTTCTAGCAAATGACGGTCCCGAGCGACAGAAAAGAATAGGAGCATGGAAAAGTGCGATGCCGAGCTGCTAGATGTAGCTCAAGCCTTAAAGGCTTACCTAGGGGTAGTCCGAACTACACTGGCCACTTGCTCTATGAACACTAGTCTAACAGTGAATTTGTTGCTCTTGATACGAGAGTGGTTTCAGTTTGGTCTTGTACCCAGAAATAACGTAGTATTAACAGTTTTTTGGAAATTGGCTCTAGTTTTTTATTTATTGCGGTTTGAAGATTGTATGAAATAGAACCATTTATGGAGAGACAATTTTTTTTTTTTAAATACTATGATTCATTTAGATATTTTGTAAATTACTGAAAAAACTAGTACAACTGAAATAAAATAAACCGCAATTTTATATTTTACACCAATTGGGAGCATAAAGAAACATTCTTACTTAGTTTTTTATTTTTACATTCAACATGCAATAGAATAGAATTTAAAAAAAAAAAACATTTTATTTTCAGGCAACAAAAACCCATAGATATAATACAGACATAAATTATGTTAGTAAAACAACTTACAACAATGTTAGTAGTACTTTTCTTGACTCGATGTTTTGTAAATTCCTATGGAAACAGGCCCAAGTGTACCCTACAGCTACACATACCCTAATAACTGAAAAACTAGAACTGATCTAGTACACCAATGACTTTATTCTAAGGAGATATGTTATAATAAGTAAATAAAAAGATCTCGCATTAATACCAAGGGCATGGGGTCACAACTCGAACAAATTATAATTAATCTTGAAAAAAACACAATAGATGGCAGCATAGGTAGCAGTAATGAAATTAACAATCGCTTATATGCGTTATAAGGTAGATTTCGGCCGAAATAAGATTTGCAAAAATCAAAAGTTCCATGTTTAACGCTTATTTATCTATTTACACTCATTTATCACGTTATTTCAACAAAAAAGGTTAAAGGAGGACTTTTCAATTCGTACCCATAGATTGATAAAGTTGTCAAAAGTAAGCCATCTGTAAATCATTTTCTCTAGAGCTGTTTGCAATAGATGGCGTTTTACTCAATTTGCCACATACAATAATCGTAACGGTTGTATAATTTTAATTAAATATAAAGCATATGTATTACTGTTTATAGAAATATAACACATCTTTTATCATTTCTAAGCGAAATAATTACATATTTTTCTCACTTTACTGAACCCGAAAGTTCCGGAACTACCTAACACGAAACGTGAACTCCTAGATGGCGTTGTAAAACTCCAGTCTGTGGCAATTAGTGCGACGCTGGTGCTGCCATCTGTTGAAATAATGGAGGAAAGAATATAAAACGAGCAATAAGATGACTTAGGGAGGTGTCATTTCCTTGTATGGGATTGGGTATCTGTACGAAGTATTATAATATCTGTGCCAAGGGCAACACAAAAAAAAAAAAAATTGTAGACCTGTTAGATAGTTAAGCTGTATTCATGATAAGTACCATTGTATTGCAGACGTGAACGGGAAGAGATAGAGAAACAACGAGCAGCTGCGGCGTACCAGAAGTTGCACGCGGAAGGTAAAACCGACCAAGCCCGAGCCGACCTCGCCAGGCTCGCGATCATCCGCCAGCAACGAGAGGAGGCCGCCAAGCGTAGGGAGGCTGAGAAGAAAGCCAAGGATGAAACACCTAAGAAAAGGTAAAACATTACTTCATCGTACTTCCTACTAATATTGTAAATGCGAAAGTTTGTGAATCCTACTAATATTATAAATTCGAAAGTTTTTGAGAATGGGTGGATGTTTGTTACTCTTTCTCGCAAAAACTACATAGGATACTTTTTATCCCGGTAGTATTATCGTTTGTGGCAAACACTATAAGCAGGCGAAGCCGCAGGTATAAACTAGTCAATACTAATACTACGTCGCTGCGCGTGCCAAATTCTATATGCGCATTTTTTTTTTTAATTTTGGACTTACTCTGTTATAATATTATTCTCGATAGTTGATAAAATCGTTTTTGTAATATTTGAAGTAGAAACAAGTTTAACCCATCCATGCATTAATTATTTTGCAGTGTTTCCGTTTATTCATTCAATAATACGTTTTTGGAAGAGATGTTGTGCTTGTATAGAGACAAAGTGGCATTCTGTTAGCAATTATGGTGATAAGTCAGAAATGTACCAAAAAAGCTTGTGTCGATACTTCTGAAATTCTATGATGAAATACGAAAAACGATTGCCACTTCTCTAGGCCCTTAGAATAGTCGTATAGTTTCGTTCAAAATAGTAGTACCTTGTTTTCATAGGATCAAGGATGATAATAATATGAAAAAAAAAATTGATAATAATTAACCTACAAGTAACATTGTAAATTGTGAACTTACAAATTTGATTTTATACTTACAGGTAGACCATGCTGACGACGTGCCGTTTCGCTGTTTCGCATGCTCATAATCTCAGGCTAGGTGGCTTTCCAAATCACACTCCTATTGAATATTGTGATCTTTTTGTCTTATACAAATTTTTGCATACGGAATTGTTCATTCATCTATATTGCATAATATATTTCTTCATCTCTGATTTTGTGAAGCTTTCCTAGCTGCTGTGACATACTTCTAATTGTGTGAAATCTATGTTTCTTCATTTGACAATTCAGACGGCTTTGTTCATCAAAGTGACTCGTCATCAAATTCTGGGTCAAAAGTTTAAAAAGTTGCAAACTGGAAATCAAGTGTGTTACACCAATGTGGTGAATGTTCATTGTAGTCTTGTTGTTTTTTATATTATCTAGGTAAATTAAATGTTATATTTTACAAGATGTGAGCAGCATTAATTTTAATGATATTATTATGGTTTATAAATGTCTACATTCTAAATAAAGGTAGTAACGCTATATCAGATGCAATAAGTGTGGTGTTTTATTGACGAAGTCCGGGTACGGGCTGGACGCGCGTTGAACGTAACTGACTTCATCCTTCCTTTGCATGCCATCCAAATGTAGACATTTATAAAGACATCGCGATCATAATGTGTATATCCGGCCATCTGTGGGAGCTGTCAGGCGCGCCCCCCGCCTTGATAGTGGCCCCGCGGGGGGTGCCGCGATAAACGCGCGTCGGCGCGGCGCCGTCTTATAGAAACGACGGTATCTCCGAAACTACAGTACTTACCTCGCTTTCAGTTCTATCATTGGAATTGTTATTAAATTAGCTAACATAATATGTATAGTTTAGTGTAGTTTTGTCTTGTAATGTATTAGTAATTATAATGTATGTTCAGTGTGACAGAATGTTTACCAGTTTCTTGTATAAAGGTAATTATAATTAAAAAAATAAACCACTATTTCAATAAGTTATTGTTTTATTTCCACGAGTACACATTAGTACACGTAAATTAAACAAAAGAACAGACGTCGTAATACATAATTCTAACGTCCGGGGCAACTAGAGCGGCCCCGTTAGCGGGCCGCTCTAGTTACCCGGACGTTTGGCTTGATTTCTTACAAAAAAATTAGATTTTTTATAAAAAATCAAAAAATACCTGTTTATAGCGAGAAATGTAAGGAATCGATATGTATAATATACTATATACCGACTCTTAATGAAAACGCACACAAAAAATGTTGAAGTCGACAAAAATAAAAAAAAATAAAAAAAAATGGGTAAAATAGTTGGATTTAACAGATTTTTACGTAGCTTTTTGTAACAGAGCGCAATGTTACTTTTAAATATTATTAAATAAGATTATATAAGCTATTTTTTGATACCAATACATCATTACTTGGAACGTACAGTATTAGCACAATAAATCAAAACAAATACCCATTCCCGTGTTCCGCCATAATTAAAAATTTGGAACACAAATTGTAAACACGTGAAATAATAACTATTTTCATCATATTTGTTTGGTTTAAGTCTACTTTTATATTGATAATGAACTGTTTTTCCTAATATAAGAAGCGTTTCACAACTTTAGCACTGAAATATACACAAAATCATGCAATACTTACCAAAAAACCGTTAGAAATGACGCAATGTGTTTACATAACTTCATCACTGGTATAAACAACCTTGAACACTCCGATTTCAATTATGTTTGCACTAAGACGATAAGAATGAACACTTAGAATTATTTAACTAAAGAGAACACTCAACACAATGGGATAATAAATCACAATCCTTATCGCTCGCACGACCGCACTTCAAACGTAAACAAAAAACACTTGACACCCGACCTTTTTGTAAACAATCTTATCTAATGATGACCGCCGGCTCGGCATAGAGTATTTGGTATTAATAGATTCTTCGTTTCACAGACTAAAAATATAACACAGCAGTAACTCAGCTTTAAAACTTTTTCATAGATGATTAGTAAGTTTTAATGTCAACAGAATGAAAAATTACGTAATGACGTATACTGTCATCCCACAGACAAGACCAATATTTTTAAATGACGTATACTGTCATCCCACAGACGACCGCCATAATTACTTAATTCCGTCAGTGTTAGAATTCCATCAAATTATTTTAACAATAATATTGTAATGATTTCGCAATGAAATGTCGTAAATCTGAATAATGGATGTGTAAATTTAATTATATAACTTATAATAAAATATGTAATAATGGAAGGGTACGATGTCAACATAATTATTTGAATTCCACGGGAATACGAATTGCTTTATGAAATTTTCATTGGAAAGAACCAGACTTGGTCTTGGACTGTTAAGCTAATTCCCCAATAATACATAGAACTATATTAAATATTTACGAACTATACTCAGAGCCATGATAATTTCATAAAGCAACAGAATTATATGAATTTGCTTAGGACTAATTGTTAGATAGTCTCACTAGACAATTTTTATAAAGCAAATGTGTATCTATATAATAAAAATTGAAAATGATTCTAATGTTTTCGTTTTCTTGAGAGCCAGGTTAAATACACATAATTATTACACATACCTACAAACCTTATTCCAGTAACCGAACCCTTTCGGTAGGGAATAAATAACATTTCAGGAGACTAGCCATGTCGCAGCAGCAATACACTACTTCAAGTTTCGGCAATTTTATAAATCGTATAAATGATCGACCCAACTATTTTATAAGGTCGGCTTTTTTTTTCGGGGGTGGGAAATCATCAAATAACTCCTCCTCGCTCTTGGGTAGAGCGGAAGGGAGTGTCAGACCTCTACTGACTCAAAACCACCCATGTTCCTTCTTCGCCCTTGTGCCGAGGCCACGGTATCTCTTTCGACATCCCGCAGCCCCGACGGGCGTCGGCCCTTGCGGGCCCCTTCCATGTTGCTGACATCTCTTTGAGGCGCGCGTGGAACACGAACGCGCCGTCGACACGGTCTGTTGTCATCATAAGATGGACGGACGGCGAGCTAATAGCCCATTACTCACCGTCCACAGGCCCGCGTCTACGGTGGCCGGAAGCCATCACGTGGCCCCCGACGCCCGGAGCGCCTCCCGCGGCGGCTGGGACGAGAGGTTCTCTACCGCTCACGTTCCGCCACCTCCTTCGCTAGCATCACTGCTTCGCAGGAAGCGACGGCGTCCCATTCCTCCTCGCCCCGGACCACCTGGACAGCTCTTTCGTTTGCTTCGCTTAAGTCCTTGAACGTGCAATTAGTTGGGCACGACGGGCAGGAGAGGAGGTGTAGCAAGTCCTGTTGGGACTTCACACTAACTGTCAGAGATGGGTCGATTATACCCCATTTAGCCAGATTGTATCGGCAGCAGACAACTTGGGAACAATGGGAACGCAGTCTATTTAAAGATTTCCATATCGGCCACTGCAGTTCGTGGCCAGGGGGGGGGAGGGGGAGTTTTTCTGCCGGTGCGATGAATTGTGGAAGTACCTACGATGTTAATTCCTCCACAGTGTGCTTCGGTCGTCTGCTGAACTATCCTCTGAAGAGGTGGTGGTGTCTAAGAAAGCTTTTTCGACTGTTCAAACGGCTCCGTGGAAGGATGATCCAAGAAAGGAGTTGACTGCTGGAATGACTAGAACTGACTATCACACGTCCTCGTGTGGTGGTGATATGGTACCTGAAACCAACAAGATAGTGAAGTATTGAAGAAGATGACATGCTGCGTTGATCCCAAAGGTACTGCACTATTAAGTACCTACAAAGTTCCATAATTGAAGAGACTATTAAAAT
Source organism: Diarsia dahlii (assembly GCA_949775195.1). Classification (NCBI taxonomy): domain Eukaryota; kingdom Metazoa; phylum Arthropoda; class Insecta; order Lepidoptera; family Noctuidae; genus Diarsia; species Diarsia dahlii. Next base: position 11,582,100 of record OX459201.1, read on the forward strand.
AAAAATATCGGGGCACCGAAATATACTATGACTATTATGATGACGAGGGCATTCAAAAAAGGTTCTGACATTTTATTAGTACGGGAGGCAGCTAAGTACAGTTAATTTGTCGAAGTTTTAAAACAGCTGAAAATCATATTAAAAAATAGTTTTGCCATAGCACAGGAAGTAGTAATTATATTTTTTTTTTATTAATTGAAATTGGACTTAAGTAGCTGTATCTTTTGATTCCCCCATGGGTGCGGTAGCTGACTTTCATTTTGGATAATTAGTGCATACCTACATTACCTACTAAACAACGAAAACAAATGAATTTAATTCGGTATAATTGCTAAGGAAAATGCGCTGTCTCCCTTAATGTAAAAAAGTTTTCACAATTCTGTAGGTGTCGCCAGTCTCCACGGTTTATTCTATGAAAACCCGTTTATTCCCGTTGTCCCCGTACGCCGTGTCGCCGTCCTACGGGACAGCGGTACTTCAATTAAATATGTAAAAATACTTCACGTTGTCCCCGTACTTTGTCCTCGTTAATAAAGTTGACTAAAATAGAAGGAAGAACGTGGGCCTGCTGACGGAAACGCTTACCCTAGACTAAACGGTCGACGTCAGGGGCACCCCGAGGTTCGGTTAGTTAGGTTCCTTTAAACCCTGCAGATAGAAATAGGAGAGCCGCACAGCGGGGCTCCGTCGACCTGCTGACAGAAACGCTAACCCTGAACGTGAAGAACTAATTTAGCCTAGGCAAAACTAGTTTGTCCTGAAATCGGGTTTTGCCGGTAACAACTATAAGTTTCTATAAAATTTGCATTAACTAAGAATAAATAAAGCTGCCAGTTAAGAAGCCATAGAAAAAGCCAACAAACCTCAAGTAAATTGGGTAAATGTATTTTTATGAGTTTACTTTCCGTTATCCCCGTTAGCCGAATGACGTTATGGGGACAACGGGGAAAAAACACGTCCCGCTGTCCCCGTGACGGGGATATGGCATACCGCGGGGACAACGGGAATAAAAAATGAAAACACTAATAAAAATAGATAAACCTGGTTTAACTTACGCTTGGTTTATCTCGCATGCCGTCACTTTCTTTTGAATATTTTTGAAGTGAGACGGCATGCGAGATAAACCAAGCGTAAGTTAAACCAGGTTTAACTATTTTTATCAATAAGGCGGTTAGATTTTACTAAAAGGCTTAAATTATTTATTCCAAAATACTTTATTCACCCATCACATGTTTGGCACGCTTCAACCATTAAGTACCAATATGATCGGTCCTGTAACGTAACTGAAAAATGCGAAGAATCTCCATCTCCTTCACGCATCATTATCCCTAGGGAGGGTAATGTGGCGTCGTACGATACTCCTAGATAATATGCGCATATTTACCCGCGACCTCGACTTACACCTAATCTATTGCTGTTTTTTTGTAGTTTTAGCTTTTGTTTTTGGGTTTGCGTTGGGGTGAAAGGTCAACGGACTTTCCGTAGGTTATATTAAAGGCATGTGTGTTGATAGGCATTGGGGTCAGACATGAACTGACAGAAATCCCGTCCCCTAAACGTTTATGTCGTAGTCTACCACACAGTGCCCTGCGTAGATTACAGCCCGTACCTATTCCAACAAAGGGATCTAATGGTTGTAAAAATACCCCTAACGAAGCTGAAAGCATATGTCCTCACTGTGATTGCGATATTTTTACGGAGATATTGGTGCTCAAAGTTCTACTTAATAATAATTTTAGGTAAGTACCTACTATAAATACCTCCATGAACCCCTTTACTATTCAATGCATCCACCAGCACAATGTTTTGAGTGCGTTACTGTGAAGCCTTGTACTACCTACACAAAACGTGGCTTTTCTCACAAAAAATATAATTTTCCAGCAATAATTCCAAAAATGCATTGTGGCATTAAGTCCGCCTATGTGTCTACCACTCTTATAACTACCTTATTCTTTCACCTTGATGGACCCTGACTATGCTTATGAATTTTATCTGATAAATAGTTTGTCCTATTTATCAGATATACATAGTTTGACCAGAACAAGTTAATTTAACAAAATACATAGGTACCTAAGTAACAGCGCTATTCCGCTTTGCCGCCTTCGGAGTCCGAAATAATATATTTAGTGCTTATTACTAAGCACATAAATTTTGCAGCTCGGTCGTCTTCCCTCAGATTTCGTGTGACTCGGATATATTAACATCATTTACTTAATATGCGCATACATAAAGTTCTTTACGAGACAATATTTTCATGATAAAACACTGGAAAACTATATGGAAAATGGAGACGAAAATGGGGTGATGTAAGTAGATAGGGGATTCTTGAAATAAGGTACCGGCGGTAAATAAGAGCCGGCATAATTAAAACTTAAATATTGAAAAAAATATATAAATTTTAAATAAAAATCAGGAATATTATTGAACATTATTTATTTGAGATCTAAAAAAAATGCCTACATGGCTAGGTTTTAAACATTTTGTGAACAAAAATAAACTTTAAAAAATCCTTTACTAAGGACCTTAATAAACTCAGGTAGTCTATTAAGGTCCGAGGTAAAATTAAAAGAAACTAAGCTGATAAAACATAAAATAAATTGTTTTCCTCTATAACTCAACATAATTAAATTTTCAGACCAAATATTTAGCAGTTTACCATCAATCATCCAAAAACAAACATAAATCGGTCCTTATAAAACTCAAGAAATAATATTTTTGTAACAAAAAGATGTTGTTTAAGTAAAATCAACAAATTTATACTATTTTTAAATAAAAACCTCTTAACTAAAACTGTAGGTTTAACAAAAATAAAAAAAATTAATGATTATTTTTTGACCGGCAAATGTCTTGGCCCTTATTAAAATAATAAAATAGTAACAAGTACGAAAAATCTAAATAGAAAAATGAGATCAACATATAATGGTCGGTGGATTCGCAGTATTATCATTATTAATTATTAACATCGGTAATTAACTATAATCAAATAAGATCCTTAATTTTAACCTTTGTTTTGGCCTGCAAACTAGAGCTATCATTTAATTGCATTCGGGGCAAACAAAATTGATATCGTCTTTCGTTAGGCCAACACATTGTTCGTGGTACCATTTCTGACACACTTGACATTGTCGCATATCTTGGATCCTTTCCGTATGACATGCGAAGCAGTACCACGTATCATCAGGGTTCCCTTTGTTTTTTTTATTTTCTTTGTTCTTTTTGCCTCCTTTAGGAGTTTGCTGTCTCTTTAGTCTTTTCTTTTTGTTCTCCCTTTCAATAAATAAGTCTCTTGTAACCCGCTGGCCTTTGTAGTTAATAGCTTTCCGTCTTGGTTTATTTTGCTTCACCACCGCATAATTCGGAGTTGGTATTAGCTGTTGGAAAGGAGATTTCAAACTTTTATTCTGCTCTCTAAGATTCTGTAATGGTATATTATCCTCTGAGTCCTCTGATGACGAACTATAAGATCGTTGCCTTGCCACATTATGTATGTAACTGCCGTGGCTGATTCCTTTTTCTGGCGTATAGTCTTGCATCAATGGAAGAACTGCATTTTGGTCTTCTGATGGAGTGGGGCTGTATAGGTTTTGGCTATCTTGCCTATTGTGATAATTCGCTAAAATAGACATAAGGTCTTCAACAGAAGTATCGGTATCTGAGCTGTAAATAATTGGTCGTCTTGTAATGGTATTCGTTTCTTGTAATTGAATAGGTGGCTCTTGTAAATTACTGCTTGAATCTGATGAGCTGTAATCGACTAAACGATGATTCGTCGTTGTATTAGAGTTGTATAAAACCGGCAATGAATGGTCTACTTCTGTCAATAAAGATGGTGATGCTGGATATGAAGGAATAGAATCTACTACATTTGTTCGGTTCATCAAAGATGGTGAAGTTGGACATGAAATAATCAAATCTTCAACGTTTGTTCTGTCAGAATCGGAGCTATTTTCAGAGAAATTTCTTAAAGGCAGTCGTGAATTCATGCCAGATGGACCGGGAATTGGAGATGTTTCCTGAGTTAGATTATTATCCAAAGTACAAGATTGTGCCCGATACGAAATTTCTGATATTTCGGTCAATACAGATGGCGCGTAGGCTTCCTCTGGTATGGCATCTGGGTTATATGGATAAAGCCCTGTTGCTCTAAAGTACTCTAAACCCATTGATGATGTTGTCATGAGTCATGCACTTTGACCATACTCTACTGAAAATTGTGTTGAATCGTGCTTTAGTAAGTTTCTTATCGGGATTTTGGTATAAAAATAATAGCGTTTCTTGATCCCAGTGATGTTCGAAGGATTTGTTCACACTTTTGTCTAGAGGTTGTAGTTCGTGTGTTGTATTCGAAGGCAAGCAATACAACACAATATTTTCCTTGTCTGCTGCATCAACTATCTGATAATCTAAATGACACGAAGCACCATCAAAAACAAGCAGACATTTGTCGGCAGTTTTATACTTTCCTAAATGGTGTATAAAATCTATAAACAAAGAAGTTGTCATGCTACCTTTTGGAGCCATTTTTACTAGCGATCCCGCAGGTAAGTTGTCAGTAAACTCGGTTTTTAGTTTTTTCCCTTTAAATAAAATCATTGGTGGAGTAGGATTTCCTAAGGCATTTACACATGCGGCCACTGTCACGTTCTCTGCATGTTCTGGTGCTACCATATGCACCCTTTTTGCTCCCTTTTGGGCTAACACCATTGGCTGTTTGTGTATAGTGAGTCTACAGCCTTTCTCATCCATATTATATAGTCTCTCTGGATGGGTTATAATATCCAATTCGTCATATATTTTCTTTATTTCCTGGAAGTGCTGAGTGACTATAGGTTTATTGAGTTTTTGAGCTCTTGCTGGATTCAAGATCTGAGCTTTTCTTTTGGAAATATCTGGATGCCTTTTCAAAAATAATTTCAACCAATCTTTTCGGGCTTGATGTGTTCTTTCGTTAAAACAATGTCTAATATTATTGTTTTCACAAAAAACATACGCTTGCAAACGTATGGCTTTTGGAGTCAATGGAACACCTACCGAGGCAAGCCTTTTAATTCTGGACGCCAAATCATTTTCTTGTTCCTCTGTTAAAATTGTGTTCCTACCTAATTTTTTTTCGACTTTACCTGAATTTAAATGGTTTTTCAGGGTTCTTCTTGGTATCCCGTGCTGAATAGCTGCTGCACGCTCTGATAGTAGTCCATTTTGCACGGCTGCCATTGCAGCTGCCAATTGGTTGACTGTCCAAAGTCCACGACGTTTCTTAACAGGAGGTTCCATAATTCCAGTCTGTAATAAATTATTTGTTGAAAATTTTGCTTACATTTTTTGCTTTTGCACTCATAAAAGCAAGCTTTTATAAACCTCGTGATTTGCTTGGATCAAAATTTGCCAAAAACCTTAAACTACTGTTATTCGCTAAGGAATTCCGTTGTCTACCTTCTAACTCCATTATCAGATCCGCTCGTTGTTACTATAATATTGTATTTTCGTCGAAAGCATGCAAAGTTTTAAATCGGGAACACATACAAACCCACACACATAGCAAGTTAAAAAGCTTGTAAAAATGTTTCCAATAGATATAACTCACAATAACATCAACGTTAGTAAAAAGATACAGCTATTTATCTACATGAAAGAAAACAAAACAAAAAATAAAATATTTAGACAGGCCAATAAGGGCCGGCCCTTATTCACTTCCTTCCAGGTGGCCCTTATTAGCAATGGCGTCACTTTTTACAAAACTTGATTTGAAAGTTGGCAAATATCAACAAAATAAAAGAGCTTACCTTGATTCGACAGCTCTAATGTCCACTTTGCATTAATCAGGTGTTCACTTATTGTAAAATACACTATTTTCTTTGTAATAAATGTTCTTGCATCGGCATTTTCTTTAAAACTGTGACGTCGACCGTCCCAAGTGAGTTACTCGGGGCTAGGGTAGACCGGGGACAATTGAAACAGGTCATGATTGCAACAACTTCAATTTCTCGGAAACCATGATACCTACGCGTGTGACGCGTCGTTCGTTACATCGTTGGCCATGTTCGGTTTTGTGTTTAGCACGGCTCGAGCGAGCGAGCAATGTAGTCGCACACAGGACGCCTCGACGAATTTCACGCCAAAAAGTAAGTTCTCACCATTTTTATTTTTTTGGTTTTTACCTATTTAAATCTTGTAGTTTGTCAGTTTTTCTTATTTTAGAGTATTGTTTGTCTATTTAAGTTAGTTTTTATTACTGTTATTTATTATTTAAGTCAATATATTACAAAATATTGAGTGTTGAAGTAGAAGATGTGACATGGGTACGTTTGAAACGACGTGGCTGTGGACGTTTGAAACGTTTCAAACGTCCCCGCATATTTCGCATTTTTATCCGACTGCACAGAAGAAGGTTGTGTTTTCAAAAATGAGTCTGCCGCAGGATTTGAAGCCGCTATCCCATCTTCTCCTAAGTACTTAGGGACTCCACAGCCAAATTCCATGGTCATACATGTGTTGGAAGTTCAGCATGACCTTACCAGCCCGATGACACTACAAGTTACAACACCCAACAGTCTACCGCAGGACTTGAAGCAGACCGTCAATAAACCATTGTTATGATTGAAACATTTTTATGATTGAAACATTGTTATGATTGAAACATTGTTACGATTGAAACAAGCTGTTTTGTATGAGACTGGATTTTCCTTTTTTATTCCCCATGTAAGTGCAATTACAGCAAAATAGGGTAACAAGTCTTTCAATCATGTGAAATAGTATTCAATAACACAAATTAAAGCTCGAAAATGATTAAAATAAGAGATATTTTACGTTGTTTATATTAAAGATGTTTTTGCTTTTATAATTTTCAAAATATTAACTTTATGGTGACACACTTGTCACGATATCAATAAATAATTTAGTAGTAAGTTATATTTTTAAGATGGAGTAAAAACCTTCAGTAGTTCCTGAAATATTTCAGTGTTTCAATTATCCCTACTTACCGTTTCAACCGTCCTTGGGGTGGGGTCAATAGAACCACTGTGCCCGTTCTTCTTTAATGTGTGATTGTAGGTTAACTATTCAAAATAGAGATATAGAATATATTTAATTTAGGAACTAGATAACGACCCTTTCAACTATATAAATTCGAGGGATGTAGGTACTATAGATACTTCACTGCACAAGATTTAAGTCAAATTGTTTCAATTGTCCCCGGTCTCCCCTACTGACAAAATGGCGGCGCGCTCGGCAATGCGCGCGCGTGAGATAGCAATACTATTGGTCCTTTTTATGTATGCGAGAGATCCAACCTATAAAACTATTGAATGTGTGCTGTTTCTCTGATGGACCTTAATAGCCGCTGGCCCTTATTTACCGCAGGTACCTTATTATTCCGTGCATATAATTATTTTTAGGATAAGTACAAAATTTTTCCTTGTTATCACCCGACTGCGGCGAAACCCAAAAATGGGTTATTTTAACGCATGAGTAATTAAATCACAATCAGTTTAAGAAATGGTCTGCAATCCACCACGCGACCCGAGTGCGGGTTGGTCATTGAGGTCGATAACCCAAATATTTTGCTATTTGTGAGGTATGCCTACTTAGGTATCATCTATCATACATAATCTAGGTATGAGGTCCCCAGACTCTTGAAAAGGGATCGCATGCCAAAGTGCGTGTACCCAGATAAGTACGAAAAGAAAATAAGAAACAGGTGAAACCATTTTCGTGTAGGTACTAGACCTCGTAGGAATGACGGTACACACACACACAAAAATGATTTACCTTTTCTAACAAAATCTACCTATTAATTACTTAATCCCTATCCAAAAGCGGATCGAAGACAGACGCACATTATTTTAATGGAGTTTTCCCCACGAAACGTAACAAAACAATTACCAGCCTATTTGTTATTCACCCATCTCCCCTAAACAGTTGTTTATTCAAGCCACTCACACATACTGTCCAAAACCTCAAACCCGGGAATCTAAACCACCCTAATACCTATCTATCACGCCTTCCCCAAATGGAACGCTTTTGGGATCGAATTTACCCAAGTACTCCATTACAAAGTGTAAACCCTAACGTGGCCGCAAGATATCGGCTCCTCAATTTTTGTAACACAAGGGTGCAGTCAAATTGCCGCCCGATAAGCATAGGGGCGCACGCAGGGTTGGACGAAGGTTGATGGAGGTAAACGTGGATCTAAAACGAAGATAATATCGGCTCCCTCCCTATGTCTGCGTTAAGAGCAATGCTGCAGCGGGAAAGGCTTCGCCTTAAGAGTTCGTTGTGGCTCGTGAGTTTTCCCTTCGAAAACTGGCTGTTATCGCATTACAAAAAAAAATATTTGAATTGTCTATTTTTCATATTAGGCTGTGCAGTGGCTTTACTTTCATAACTTTGCTTCTCAGAAAACGGGAAAACCGAGCTGTGCTAGCACCTAAGATTTGAATACAATATGTCATCTACCAACCCACACCGTGTGGAGAAATATGGTCCCACTCTCACTTCACGGTGAAGAGGCTTGAATCCAACCAAAAGTGGCGTGACAACGTTATAAACTGATGATGTACCTATATCTGCGTATTCCCATGTAGAGATCAAGTCTCACCACCTGTATCACTCTCTGGCCTGAGTAACCGGGACTTCCTATAACCTCTATAAAGGAGCGTTGTAAAACTGAAGTGAGGCGAGGTTACGAGCTGTGACAGCCTTTTAATATACTTTCCTTTTGCATTATAAAATTCAGTTAAGTTTATACTTTAACCCCGAAAATTCTTAATCTACAAGTCAAGTGCGATTCTACTAGAAGTTAGGAAGGTTACAACGCTTTGCAGCTGCATAATTTGTAACAGTAGGTATCTATCTGTAAATCCACCAAAATATCAATATTCTTTTACAGATAATTTAACATTTACTTTTGATATTCGAAATATTCATTCGATGACTAATTGGCGGACCGGCCGGCCGTTCGAATTGAGTAAAATTGTATTACTCTTTCGGTGCTGAAACAATCATTCACACTATTCACAGATATTATTATATTTGTTTGGGATGAAAAATTATATCAAAAATGTTCACGAAAAGTTATTAAAACGTCAGTTTTTAATTAGGTTCTTTTATTATTTCAACCTCTCAACCTGAAAAATCGACAAGGCTTTTTGTGTACCTTCAAACCATGACCTTCATAAGGAAAGACCCATGAAATTTCATAGTTTAAACTTTAGTAGGTATCAACTTTATACAATAAAAGGATGAAGACTAGGGGAGGATCTAGCTCCCCACAGTTATCGCACAACAAACTGCGCCAGCCTAACAAAGCTACTTATTTGCTTATCATGCTCCCTGTTGTAACAATGGATTTAGATAAAAAGTTGCTACCGTTTCAGACGATCTGTTGTTTACTTCATGCATTTATATCGATGCTCATGCCTTTGTTTGCTGACCAATAAGTACGTAACAGAATATACTATATTTGTACGCATGGCTTAAAAAATATAGGTATTTGTCGACTTTACAACCTCCTTTTTTTCGTATATTAAAAGGAGAGCACCTGAGATAATTCCACAGAAAAATAATGTAGAAATGCTCAAATAAACACAGACAATAACATCAAATAAGAAACACATTAACACAAAAAGGGCTTACCAAGTTAACCCACTTATTCCCATAAGTCGCTCTCTAGCGTAGCCTAACTTATTGTCTGACTGGCTAACGTATTACGAGTACGTGCCCGAATATCTAAATGCGTCGGGGGTATCCGTAAAGCAGTAAATTCTCATTACAGGTCTGGCCGCGGTGGGCCGTCGAACTATGCTATGCTAATTTAACGTACACCTCCCAGTCGGCCTGAACAAGCCGGTTGGAAGGCAAACGTGAGCTGTGCCGTGAAAAGTTATGTACTACTAACATGAAAATCTTTAGTTGTATCTGTTTCAAACCTCGGCTTGTATGGAAAAGTTTTGGGGGAGACATTCCTTATAACGTTGTCATGTCTGTCTGTAGTTAAGCTGCTTGGTGTGTTGTTCGTACGTATCAGTTATAAAGCTAAGCTGTGCAGCTTATCACCTTCACCTGTCAAGCCTTATCCCAACCATGTTGGGGTCGGCTTCCAGTCTGACTGCCTGATCTGATTTTCAAACGCAGGTATGACCGGGTAATGCGATAGGTACCTATTGGTTAGACTGGTGGTCTGACTTTCGGGGGACTGACTATCTACCTGTGATGACTGTCGAAGATCTACATAACAAAATGACAGCCGGGACGAACGGCGGTCATCCATGGGCCGACCTTGCAAATATTGTTTTTATTTTCAAAACGACACTACAAAGAAGTACCAAGAGCAATTTAGAAAACGTGCACTAACGTAAGCCTCACCCTCACCTTAATAAAACAAAGACTAGCTTAGCTTAAATTTCCCTAAAACTAGATCGAGGTTGAATCTTCATTTGACCCAATAAATCTCATAGCTTGAGGCTACATTTTTGAAAACCACGTCGTCGTGGATTCTGTGCCGTGTGCCGTTATGGTTCAAATACCTACGGGCTCGGGGCAAATAGCTGAAGGCAAAATATTTTTCATGCAAGCTGGAATTGTGACTATTTGTAACCCTGCAGGGTAGATGTGCAACGATGCTCATCAAAATGTAATGCTATGGTTGGCTGAGGATTTGAATTCGAGGTTTATTTACCCGACTGCGGCGAAGCCCAAAAGGAGGGTTATGTGTTTGACGTGTATGTATGTATGTATGTAAGTATTTATGTATGTATGTATGTATGTCCGTTTCTTTTTTCCCTCATAACTCATAAACGGATGAACCGATTTGAATGAAATATACGTCATTAGATTTATCTTGATGGCGCGAGTGTTATAGGCTACATTAAAATTAAAAAACAAAGAAAAATTGCGGATTTTGGGGGCCAAATCGCGGAGTTCAAAAATTTATTTTTTTCCAATAATCGAGAGTAGGGTATCAAAATATAGGGTTTTAAAAGGATATTACAAAAATATATAACACTTATATGTTTCAAAGAAATTCAAAGTGGAAAATTCTATAAACAAGCACAAAAGTTAGGTAAATCATCTGCGAAGAATTTTAATTTTAATTTTACGCGACCAACGAAAAACAAACACAAAAGAACTAAAAAGCTGGAAATAAAAAAAAGTAGTTAAAAAACTAAAAAACCCGACTGAAAAAACTGAAAAGCAAAAAACAAGCATATTTTAAATTAAACAAAACTTGGAAGCAGGCCATTTGAATATTAAATTATGAAAAGAAAAAATGAAAATAGAATGGACCCCGCCGGCTTCCAAGTTTTGTTTAATTTAAAATGTGCTTGTTTTTTTCTTTTCAGTTTTTTCAGTCGGGTTTTTTAGTTTTTTAACTACTTTTTTTTATACATATGCAAATATGCATAAAATTTACTGCACTGGAAAAATATGAATGGTTGGAAATCATCTAATGATCTCTCCCGCTCTGGGAGGAGCGGAAGGTAGAGTCAGACTTCTACTGACCAAAACCCAGCGATCTAGGGCCGCGGTATTTTAACGAACTGTCCCGTAGCCCTGGTGGAACTAAATGCACCTAAAATTGTGTTTTTCTATGTTCTGTAATATTTATTTCACCTAACTAAGTAACAAAAGCTGTTACTGACTGAAGCACGTACACAGACGTAAAACTTCATTGAAACTGCATTTCCCATTTGCATTGCAAAATTTTCATTTTGTGCCAAACATAAAGTAACATGGAATGCGACAGTATCTTCTTTTATTACCACGCAGGTAGGTTCAGTAGGATGGGGGTAGTTTTGAAAATAAATTCCGTACGGGATATTCGCAACAAAGTTTAGTGCGATAAATAGAAATGTAACTCGAGTGCTCGTGGGGTACAAAACATTAAGTAATTTGAACGTGGCCCGGTGTCCGAGAGTTCTTAATCAATACGTGAACGCTGAACTGCGCTACAAATTAATTAATATCGGTGTTTAATTACGTGATCGTGCTGAGTTTCATACTTGGTATTAATTGGTGCGGTTTTAGACGAGCAGTTTTATGTGGGTTAAGTTTTAAATATGCAATTATTTTATGTAGACAGCAAGTACATGGAAAAGCTCTCTGGATTGTCGCAGTTGAAGATGTCAAAGCAGACATTGCTTTGACATCTTCAACTGCGAGAATGTGGAATGAATTTGTTTTCGAAATCTGTGTTTTCTGTACCTACTTAATATTATGGTAAATTTTATGGTTATATAAATTAACTGGCTAAAACTTTCAAAAACAATAATTCAATTCCAATTTTGTTGTAATAAACCTATGTTAAACATACATTGCACCATTTAATCGTTAACTACACCTAATCCGAGTTATTCTAAACAGTACATACGATCAAGTTCGCTACAAAACGAGCAAATAAGTTAGCAACTTCAAGCTATCGCAACAAATATTCATTAGCAACTCAGGTCACAAACAAACCTTGAAGGATAAAAGTATCATGCGATCTAATTGAATAGCTAATAAACAAAGTGTCTAAGTTTCCCGCCGCGCAATAAATAATAGATAAATTAAATGGCCGAGAGCCGGGCGAAACAGAATTAAAACTTTCCGGGAGGTTTCACGTAAATCACAGTTGGCTGATTTATATTTCACGCACCTTGCCGAGTGAGTATCGCTGCCATCGCCGGTCGAGGTCTAGCGTGTAATTCTGTGTACGGATTCTGATATCGTACCTAGTACATTGCTGTGTCCTGTTATAGAATAAAAATATGCCGATATTTCTATTCTATTATGTATTAGGTTCTATGAATATCAGCTGTTAATTAGTGGAAACAACGATACCATAACATCACGCCTGTCATCACCGAAGAGTTATACTGAGGTGTACTTAATAATAATACACCCACATTTCGCTAGTCGTGTTTAAGTCTCAAGTGTATTGGGCGAGTCTATTGCCATCAACCAGGCACAAGTCCAGAGTCCGTGACTGCGACTGAGAAATGTCTGATGGAAAAACCCAATAACAGTTTGCTCGACCCGGGAATCGAATCCAGGAAGAGTTTCAATGTGAATGACCATATCGACTGGAGGACACGCTGGAGCATACTGTGGAGGTGTGCCCTGCTTGGGCGGAGTCCCGCCGTGTTCTCGTAGCGGCGATCGGCGGCGCGGCGGCGACCTCTTGCGCCCGGTCCTGGTGCAAGCCATGGCCCGGGGCGAGGAGGAATGGGACGCCGTCGCCTCCTTCTGCGAAGCAGTGATGCTAGCGAAGGAGGTGGCGGAACGTGAGAGGGAGAGAACCTCTCGTCCCAGCCGCCGCGGGAGGCGCTCCGGGCGTCGGGGGCCACGTGATGGCTTCCGGCCACCGTAGACGCGGGCCTGCGGACGGTGAGTAATGGGCTAGCTCGCCGTCCGGCCGTCTTATGATGGCAACAGACCGTGTCGACGGCGCTTTCGTGTTCCACGTGCGCCTCAAAAAGATGTCAGCAAGGAGGGGCCCGCAAGGAGGGGCCCGCAAGGGCCGATGCCCATCGCGTCGGAGCGGACGTTATTTGATTTATCGAAAGAGATAACGCAGCCTCGGCACAAGGGCGAAGAAGGAACATGGGCGGTTTTTAGTCATTAGAAGTCTGACACTCCTTTCCGCTCTGCCCAAGAGCGGGGGGGGGGGGGTTATTTGATGATTTTCCACCCAACAAAGTTTTAAAAACTTGGATCATAAGTTTTCGCTATCTTATTCAGGGGAAAGTTATACCTTTCTTATTTACTTTAGAATCTCCAGGAGTATGGCCATTGGTAACCCTGAGCAGTAGTCGTGTGCACGACTATCCTGGCTGGCAAATGTCTAATCTACCAAAATACCAATGGGCTGCTTCGGAATAGATACTTCAATTCATCGTCAATTTAATTTTATCCAAAAGAGTTCCAGACACGTCTTTACCAAATGGTTGCTATCTGTCTCCAAATGTTTCCTATTGGATGGCTGTTTATCCATGCGAACTTCCGGAGATAGAGACTCTAATTTATAACACCTTCCTCGGTGTTTCGCGATGAGCGCACGACACATTTGCTTGTCACCCTTTAACGGGTAACGCTTCTAAGATAAGGACCAAAATTGCCGAGCACGCTTTGTATTGCAATCCGTTATAAGATTTAGAAAGGTATTCCTAATACATTGCTTCAAGTCCTTGAACCGTCTCCGGACTCATGTAGGAAGATGTAACTCCAACCTACATAAGTGGGTCAAGTCAATGAAACAAACGATGCTCCACCTCCTATCCTGCCTTCTTAACCCAAAAACATACAGCCCTTTGCACTGCCATGCCACTGACGACGCGGTGGAAGTGGTAAAGTTCTGGGCTAAGACAATTTTAGAGCATATAGATGCTTAAAATTAATTGTCTTAGCCACGCACGCACGTCATGCTTGTTCTTTGTGACGCAGGCTATGGGCCTGCGAAAAGAATTGTTTCATATGATTGAAAATAATATCGTCTCCTCAAGATCTAATAAAATGCAATAAATATTATTGAATTGTAAAATTAATTGCATCTTTATTGTAGGGATTGACTAAGTACGGAGCCCACACCGCTAAACTATGCTAAAGTTCAATGTTCAACAGTCGACTTATTACAATCCTAAAGCTGTGTACAGAAAACACAAATTGAATTGATGTCAGTTTAGCCGTCTAAAGTGAAATGAACCTGTAGCTTGGTGTACACAAGGCTTCATTTGTTCCTTTTCGAACTCAAGCTAGCTAATTGACGTGGACTAAACTTCCACTCACACTGTTTTGTACTGTGTAGACTATGCTTTATAAAAATATGAGATAAGTAACTGCAAGATATTATTAAATTGTATGAAGCTTAAATAACAGCAAAATCCTTTTATAAATTGAAGGAACGGAAAGCTTTAACGTCCATACTTTACACAGACATTTTTAAACTTAATCCAACATCAGATATTGATGACCTAGGGGAAATAGGAATGAGAATCTTGCATCGATAGAAGATTTTAACAGTAAATCCAACGGAGAAGACACGTGGCTAATTGTACAGGTGATAAACAATGAAGTTGAACCTCTTTTTACCCGACTGCAAGGTTATGTTTTAAATCCTTTTGAAATGGAATAAATTAAATCAATTTATGTTATCTGACGCGATTAAGGCGATACGTGTAACTTCTTATTTTTAATTCTACAACTAATAGGTGATCCTCCCGATTCCTCCCTGACTTCCCTGAGTATCATCAAGAAACATAGAATCACCAACCTTCCTACTTAGAAGTAAATGTTCACTGTGAAATCACTGCAATAGCCTCACAATTACTTAAGCCCCCGAATCTAGTGATGAGAAAATCGCTTAGTTTGCATAGAGCTGTGCCAGACATAATATTTCTGAGTGGGTTGAACATTCCCAGGCAAATCTGCCAGGTTTGAATATAAAATAAATGAAGGTTAACTCACTTATGCAAATGCGAAAAGTTCCGGAACTCGCCTTTGATATGGAGTTCTAGTTTCTCATAATAGAAATGGATACCTTTGACATACTTAGATGTTCCGCTTTATATTTTCTGTTTTAGACAATTTAATTTAGACGGTTTAAAGTTTTGTTTTCGCGTCCTTTTAAAAGTTTTTGCTTGACGTTTATTATATTTGTAGAAAGATTTAGAATTTTTAATTCCTATATATTATTTGTGTCTAGTCGTATTAGTCTGCAAAGTTGAATAAATAATGTCCCTGTCTAGTGAAGTTACTTAAGTTAGGAAATTGCTGAAATCCTTTTTCAGCATTTTCAACGCTTAAATAGCAGTATCTATTTTTGAGAACCTGGGAAAACATTAACACCCTTATCTATAAACAAGTCAAAGTATTTACCTACTTATGTAAAAGTCATCAACTCATCAGCTAAGATAAGATTTTGATTATATGTAAGTAAGTATTTGAGTAATTGCTTGAAGTTCGAACTATCAAATGCTTCCTGAACTTTGAGGATTCTTATTTCGTTTAAATTCTTGAAAAATATTTGCATTTTACTCAAATCATTACTTTAAAAAGTAGGGACTTCCGTAAGGTACCTATTGTAATTTTTAAGGTCCCGAGTCCCTAGTTTGTATAAATTAGTAGCTGAGTAATTACGTCCAAGTCTATGTAAGCCCAGTCAAAATAAATTCTTTCTTTGCACGTTCTTATAGTTACAACTATATAAAGGAGAGCGAGACCTACCTACATTCCCAATTTAAATTACTGTTTGCTATAGGTCTGGGGTCATGCTGTCGCAACATCAACACCAATCGATCCAAAACATCTGAACAAAGAAGTACTTTTCACATTTCCCGACAATACACCCAATTTCCCGTCTCCCGCTTCAAATCGTGATTGCATAATTTTCTTTTATTTATCATCGTCTACGAAAAAAAGAAACAAGTGAGGCAGTGGCGAGCGCTTATTCAGCCACCATTAGTGAAGCCGCCCGTCGAGGAGCCGACAAGTCAATAAATCATTTCTCGGCATCGGCGTCTCTTATCGATTCTATTGAATAGTTATCCGCTCGACGCTTAATCGCCGCTTTTCAAATATGAGTAGGCTTTAGGCACAGTAATATGTCTGAGGAATAAAACCTTGTTGTTCTGTTGGCTGTTTATGTATGTGAATGTGTTATACGTAAACCTAGGACTACCTAATAATAATAATAGGTAAAACAGTATCTGGCTCGTGAGGTTGGCGACATGTGGATCGTGAGTTTAGCAATTATTGTGCTGATAGTCGTGTCAGCCAATGGCTTAATATTCAAAAGTTTTGTCTAGCATCTAAAGAGGTTCTCGCTCGGCAGCTGAATCTAGAGCTTGATTCAAAAAGCAGTACCCTTCTGGACACGGCGCATATTGTGAGGAGGTTTCTCTCTCAAGACACCTGACCACCGGTAGCTCGGACCCTTGTCTCAATACTATTTTTACGGGCGGGCTACTATTTTTACCCGACTGCGGCGAAGCCCAAAAGGAGGGTTATGTGTTTGACGTGTATGTATGTATGTAAGTATGTATGTATGTCCGTTTCTTTGTTCCCTCATAACTCATAAACGGATGAACCGATTTGAATGAAATACACGTCGTTAGATTCGTCTTGATGGCGCGAGTGTTATAGGCTACATTAAAATTAAAAAACAAAGAAAAATTGCGGGTTTTGGGGGCCAAATCGCGGAGTCCAAAAAAATTTTTTTTTGTTATACCATCGAGTAGGGTATCAAAATAATGGGTTTTAAAAGGATATTACAAAAATATATGACACTTATATGTTTAAAAGAAATTCAAAGTGAGAAATCCTATAAACAAGCACAAAAGCTAAAACATCTGCGAAGAATTTTACGCGACCAACGAAAGAACAAACACAAAAGAACTAAAAAGTTGGAAATAAAAAAGTAGTTAAAAAACTAAAAAACCCGACTGAAAAAACTGAAAAGCAAAAAACAAGCACATATATTTTAAATTAAACAAAACTTGGAAGCAGGCGGGGTTCATTTGAATATTATATTATGAAAAGAAAAAATGCAAATAGAATGAACCCCGCCTGCTTCCAAGTTTTGTTTAATTTAAAATATATGTGCTTGTTTTTTGCTTTTCAGTTTTTTTAATATTTTTATTTATTTTTTATCAGAAATAATAATTAAGTATGTAAAACTAATTTTATGTGTTAGAATGAATAAACGGAAACATTTATTTCAAGTAATGTTACTTGAAATAAATGTTTCCGTGGCTCATAACAATGACAACAAAATTACTTACAAAACTATGTTACAACAAAGTTAATAAGAGCTGACTGACTGAGCTGACTTAAACTGTACAAGATAAGACAAACTAGTTTGCTTGCTATCACACTCAGGAGACTATTGGAGCTAGCACGCGCTCTGCACAACAGGGATGCTGCAACCACCAAACAGTTGCCATTTCATAATGTACTAGTAACGTGTAACTTTTCTACTATTCCAGCCATACCTACATAGATATAAAAATGTTTCATGTCTACAGTTTGCAATACTCAGGTAGGTATACGTTTTACATATTTTATATCTGCCTGTCCTAGACGCTTGTAATAGGTACTGTCACAAGCAATAATATGTACACTTGACAAAGTTCAATTTTCTCGTGAAATAATTATTGCAACTTAAAGATATTATAATGACCTATTTTAATGTATTTAATGGGTTACAAAATATAAGTTTCGTTACGTAACATGAAAATGAAATCAATATAGTAGGCGAAAATTGCTTCTTAACGTTGTTTGCTAAGTGTACCTATACATTTAGGTGTTCATGACTGTACCAGACTTGAAACTACGTCTTTAAAAACACTTGAGGTTCAGGTTGATTACATTATTCTTTCATCAAGGGTGAAAAATTCTCTATTACATTTTCTAGCAAGAAGCAACATGAAAATACTGAAGAATATAATATCTTATATTTTTAGGCAAGGAATAAGTGTAGTAAGTAAGGGTTCTTTAGTGCTCTTTCCATGCTTTTACGACCTTTTAAAAATATTATAATGTTTTTAACATCCACAAGTTTGTCTAAAACCTTTATATCCGATACTTAATATTTAATTAAGTAGTAAGTAGTACCTCTGGTTTGATTTGGTATCCTATTTTATACAGGCTATTGATATCGTAATTACGTAAACTATTTCAGTGGGGACTGAAGTTTATTTAACTCTGCCCACTTGCCCAGACTTTACGTCGTCTTTAAGTGACACACGGACATCTATGTCTCTGAAAATAGAGCCATTTTGTATGCACAGGATTCCAGAACTTTCACATTTCCATACAGTTAGTTTAAATAATACCCACCTTACTTCTACTGAATTTCACTATCCACGTTATTTTTACCCGACTACGGCAAAGCCAAAAGGAAGGGTAATGATTTTGGCAGTCTATGTATGTATGTATGTTCCACCACCGCTGCACCGTAGCGCCTAAACCACTGAACGGATTTTAATAAATGAGGTGTCAATAGATTTGTAAGAATAGCCCGGGTGACATAGGCTATATAAATTTTATAAATTCTTTTTATGACGGAATTTAAATGTCAAAAACTTACCTAAAAAAATATTAAATTGAGATAATCATAACATGTTTGTTATCAAATGAAAGGTCTTGGCGAGCACATTACAAATATGTATACCATATTATAGTTTTAGTTAATATTTACGTTTAGATTGCGGTCAAACAGTTCTCGCGGTCTAGTCTGTGTTATGAACTCGTATTATGATAAACCAATATTTTATTCGTAGTCGGGTTTTAGATTTTTAAACTTGTTGCACCTCGGGCCCACTAATGGGCCTACTACACGCACGCACTTCCCCACAGTTTTGCCTGCGGGATTACACGGTGCACACAGTACATCGCGCGTGTGGTTTGTAATGGTAATACAGTTTTACCAACCACACGCGCGATGTACTGTGAAGTGTGAACGAAAACTGTGGGGAAGTGCGTGCGTGTAGTAGGCCCATAAGTGGGCACATAAGAAGGAACAGGGCAGCAAATAGGTATTTGAAGAAACTATTGCCGTAGCGCTCCGTCATAGAGAGACGAGTAATAGCTACAGCTCAGACCAATTATATAACAAAAAAAAGTGATGATGTCGATGTCGAGATCAATGTATCGTATTTTCCGTTTTTCTCCTCAAAACCTGAGCCGATTCAACTATTTTTGCCATTAAAAGAGACATATTTTTTGAAAAAAAAAAAATGGATCGCTCTAACAAGAAGCATTTTTTAGAATTAAAACAGGGAAATACATTGTATGGAAAATTCGCAGCCTCTGTTCCCTTTTAACCTCCTAACTTGAGCTGTCTTTTCACCACGGTAAGGGTTAATCGCTTGCCGTAATAACCATCACCAATACATGAGGTGAAATAGTTTCCGGAACAATTTTGAACGATCAACCATTCATCGTTTTGACATCACACAATCCACGCTTTTAGGTAGTACCTGGTAACTAATTTGTAGAGGTCAGATAGGCACTTCATCATCGCCTAGCCTTCTAACAACTAAATTGGGGTAGTCTTCCAGTCTAACCGGATGCAGCTGAATACCAGTAATTTACATGGAGCGACTGCCTATCTGACCTCCACAACCTAATTAAGACGATGATGATGAATGATAGTACAGACGCCAGCATATCAAGTTATAACAACCTGTAAATTTTTTTAAATAGATTTTTTATTACTGAAACACTAGATCAAAGTTAACTTGAAAAAGCTAGCATTTATGTACAATTGTGAACGAAAAATAAGTCCAACCTCACATAAACCCAATTTACCAGCGTAAAACGAAAGTGAACTATTCAAAAACCATTAAAGTTTGTTGCGCTAGATGTGACTAGGGATTGTATTGGATATGCATAAGTTCTACATGGATGCTGCTCAGGTACGCTCCGGGGACCGAGTTGCATTCGCAAGTAATATTTGAAATTTTACTACAAATGTTCCGGAGTAGCGCTCCCAGCATATTTTGTTATTACCTAGGATTTAGATCTTCAATATGCTGGGAAATTGTTCAGGCTAAGTGATTTTATAAGTTGCTTTTAAGTAATAAAACTTTCACCTATTTTGTTTTATCTATTTCTGATTTGCTTTTAGTTTAGTGCCTCAAGTTATTACCTTAAGTAAAGTTCAACACTTCAAACCATTCTACGAATATTAATTAAGGTACAAGTGTCTTTGTTTTAGCATTTTCAGCCTTGTTTTATCTGAGAACTTAATCTATTTACCTACTTTCCTCAAATTCATTTATTGAAAAACGAAACGTCTTAAGTCATCATAATAATCGGCCTAGCCTTTTCTCAGATGATAAAAGGCCGATCCCAATAGTAACACATCAAAATAGTTCCATTGGGATAGGCTTCGAGTCTAACCGGATGCAGCTGAATACCAATATTTTGCATAATCAACGGCCTATCTGACGAAACGTCTTACTTAATTCAACTAACCAGTCGATGTACTTCAGTAGTTAGCATCGAAACGCCACACAAATTCTCAGCCAGTCATTGAAAAACTCCGTACTATAAATCAATATTAGCTCCTCAATTCTGCTAGTTCTGTATTTCAGTCGCTAACCGCTCTAGCCATCGAGTAACTAACCAGAATCTGAATTTATTGCTTGGTGTCGCAGCAAAGAACGCCAATCGATCACCTAGTATCTGGTAATCGGATCTTTTGCCCGCATGTCTCGATACATAACGTTTTGCGGTGTGACAGAGGGTTTGCTACGTAAGTAATCGCTCCACATTTATATCTACTTTCACATAACATTGCGCCTGAAGTCCCCGGAGGGTTGGGCAGAGGTGTATCTAATACAGAGGCAGAAGTGTGCCTTGTTGGTATAGTGGTCGCAAGCGTGACTGCTGACCATGAGAACCTGGGTTCGATTCCCGTTTCAGGCATTGTGTTTCTATCCGACTGCGGCGAAGCCCAAAAGGAGGGTTATTTCATCAGGAATTTCTCAGTGGCAGCTGCTCTACAGAGTCTAGATTTGTGCCCGGTTGATGCGATAGGCTTGTCCCCTATTACATGGGGCTTAAACATAACTAGCGAAATATTTAGTATTACAGACGTGATGTTATGAAATAATCGTCTTATGGCCAACTCGGCATTGTGACAATTTGAGTTGATTGAAAATTGATTGATGGAATTTTTCAATTTTAGTGCAAAATGAAGATAAGATAAGATAAGATAAGTCTTTATTTGCCTTAAACATGGTATAAAGTTGTTACAGTCAGATATTAATCTAAAGTCCACATGTTTAGCTATACAGGATATGTATCAATTGCATGCAAAATAATAATTATTAGTCAATTTTAAAGTTCAATGTCACAGATGCAAAGTCAATACAATAATAATAATACAATAACAGTAGTTTTCTCTCAGCATTATCCGCAATAACAAAAGTCCAGAAATTCATAGTTTATTGTTGAGAAAATCTTTAATGTCATAAAACATGTGTTCTTTCAACCAATTCTGTAATCTGTTTTTAAATGAGTTTATATTAAATAACAATTTTATTTCTTTGGGAATTTTGTTATAAATGCGTACACACATGACTAGGAAACTTTTCGCATACTTGGCTGATTTAGGAGTATCCTGAAATGCAAGTCTGCATGGATCTCTGTTTCGAGAGTTCAATTGATAGGCTTTTTTGAACAATCCCTTATTATTATAAACATAATTACAAATTTCCAAAATGTAAAGTGACGGAAGTGGTAATATACCTAGCTTTTTAAAGAACGGCTTACATGACTCATCAGGACGGATACCACAAATGGCTCTGATGCATTTCTTTTGCGCAATAAATGCTCTGTGTCTATCTGTGCTGTTTCCCCAAAGGATAAGCCCGTATCTTAAGACGGATTCTACATAGGCGTGATATGCTGTAATTGCTGTTTTTTTCTTGGTTATGTTCTTTATTTGTCTGAGAGCATAAACAAACTTATTAATCCTACTGCACAAACTATCCAGATGTACTTTCCAATTCAGATCTTGATCTATGAGTACTCCTAAGAATTTAGTTTGTGGAACTTCTTTTAACCTGTCAATATGAAGTTTGAAATTGTATTTAGTATGTTTTGATTTATTAAACTGTATATAATTAGATTTATCTAAATTAATTTTCAATTTATTTGCCTGTAACCATTTTATAATGTCGTCAATAGTATTATTAATGTCCATCTCATGATCAGATTTCGTTTTACACTTTTTGTCAGAAGTCACAATAATAGAAATGTCATCTGCAAATAATACACATTTATGATTAGTCACTAGCGGTAAGTCGTTTATGTATATTAGAAACAGTAAGGGTCCTAATACACTCCCTTGGGGGACGCCGCAATTATTAACCCTACAGTCAGATGAATACGAGGTTAATAAATTGTCATTATCTTTATCAATAACAACGTATTGCTTTCGGTTGCTTAAATAAGACGCGATCCACTGCAGTGCTAAACCTCTTATTCCATTTTTTTCTAATTTTTTCAACAAGATGTCATGTGCCACAAAGTCGAAGGCTTGTGACAGGTCGAAGAATAGTCCTGTCGTTAAATAATTTTTATTTAGGAAATTATGAATATGCCCCAAAAGATTAGCAATTGCAAGTGTTGTTGACTTGTGTTTCTGAAAATCCGTACTGTTCTTTTGTTATTTATATTGTATTTGCTACAGTAGTCGGAGAGTCTCTTTTTCATACATTTTTCAAATAATTTAGATACTATGGGTATAAGGGTTATCGGACGATAGTTTCTAACATCATTTTTATCGTTTTTTTTGTGCAGAGGTTTAACGACTGATAATTTTAGCGCATCAGGGAAGGCGTTTAAAATACCAATCGAATTGAAAACCTCCTCCTTTTTGGAAGCCGGTTAGTAAAAATTCGTATTAAGCTCTCTGAAAATGACCTTTCGTAAACCCAAGTAGATAAAAGGTCGTTAGGTTCATAATTGCCATATCCCACAATCATGTATAACCTAATAATATATTCGTTCATTTAAACTACCAATATAATCTGAACAATAAACAAACGCTAACTGGATTAACTCTACCTAATCCAATATACGTGTGGCAGAACTTGGTATTATATTTTAACCACATATTGGAAACATGATGAGGGAACAAAATAATTATAATGATGGGTTACATTGTGATAGTCTGCATATAAACATTTATATAATACTAGTGACCCGCCCTGGCTTCGCACGGGTACAAAAAAGATATTAAAACCTTCCTCTTGAATCATTCTTTCTATTAAAAAACCCGCATCAAAATCCGTTGCGTAGTTTTAAAGATCTAAGCATACATAGGGACAGACAGCAAAAGGCGACTTTGGATACTATGTAGTGATGATAGCTTTTACCCGCAGCTTCAAAACAACGGCTTTAAAAACCTATTCTATTGTTTCTAACCCAGTCTATTCGTTAACCAAATTTCTCAATTTCTTTGACAGAGCTACTATCGCACTTATTTTGGTTAATTTTCGTTTTTTTTTTTGCCGAATTTGACGTATGATATTGGTGAGGTTCTTCAGAAAGGACAAGTGCGCAGTACTCGCCACCGGTGTGCGTGTATGACCAGATGTATGAACGTGGACGAGGCAAAAGGAGTAGGTATATAAGGATCGTTGCAAGTGGTGTCCTCATGTCCTGTAGTCCCTGCCCTACCCCTATGTAAGTTTGTTTGCTTCTTAATGGAAATTATTTCTGATAATAATATCCCAAAGTCCAATTGACAAAACAATGACAATGTTTATAGATGGATGATGAATGGCACAGTTACTGTTGGCGCAATAGCTAAGCGACGACTGGCTCGTGCGTAGCGGGTCCCGGCGTCCATTCTCGAATTGAATAAATATTTGTATGATCTATAGTTGTTCCGGGTCTGGCTCCACGATACCTACGGGTAGAAATTCCTAGTGTGGCTAAAGTTTTAAAAACCAATTACCAATCTACGTAATGCATTTGCCAGTGTAAATGAAATGTACAATTTAATCCCTACTTTACTTAAAACAACGTGCAATACACTCTCATTACCCTTTCCTTTCACGTAAAAATAATTAAACTCGCAAAAGCTTTACTGCATCTCATTTTCAGCGTTAACGAAAATTAAATGTTCCGTCGCATTATTCGACTACGGGCAATATTAAATTCCTTATGTATCATCGCGTACCGGATTATATTAAAAAAAATAATCGTTCATAATTTTTTGCTTTATTACATTCAGTGTTTCAGGCATATTTACACCGCGCGGTATTAATTCTGGTCCGATTTTCATTTTCGCATCTTTGTCGGGTGTCGCGGCAAAATTGCTTTACAATATAATTACAGAGTACCATTGTTCAGGAATCCGCTGGCTCTGCTTCGATTTACATGTTGAACGAGACCAGATTTTGTACAAATTGTTTGACTGCATTCTCGGAATTCCAGTTATTGTAAAATTACTATAGATTAAAAGTACAATCCTCATCATATATTTGGAAGCGGTTGTTCATAGAATTTGATTCACTATAATTTCAGGAGGGAGGATTCTTATGAATTCGTTATTTTGCAGTACTCGCTTGGGACTGAAATGTTACTAGAGAATGCCTAATTGATAATTCCGAAAATCCGCGGATACATTTCCAACTAATATTATAATGAGGTTGCATGGAAATCTGAATGTTTGTTACACTTTCGCACAAACATAACTGGCTCGATTTGGATGAAATTTTGTACATATAAGTTTATAACCAAGATTAACACATCAGATCAGCTACTTTTAATTTCAGTAGTACGATCCCGTGGGACAATTACCGAACTCTAGTATATGATGAGGATTTATGCATATAAATAAGATGTATATGCAAAAAATCTTCATCATCATTTCTCAATATTGCGGTGACTCGGTTTCATAAACTAAATCGCAACAGCAAGTGAAAGTGTGCTCTATTCCACGGATACCATAAAATCCGATTATGCAAATGGGAGATCTAGACGATTACCATATATATTCGCACACTGTCGCCAAATAAATAGATAATAACGTGCATTATTTAAGACGAACTAACAATCATTTGTCGTGGTATCTGAAATGTGAGTAAACTGCTTCAGAACTTTCTACGCGGTAAAAGAGGGAATATGAGCGATTTCGAAACTGTGGCTGAAAGTCCTCATGCACTTTGTATTGACATTTGGTCTAGAAGTACTAGCTGGATAATATCACGATTTCTGCATGTTTTTTGTGATTTATTTGCCGTAGAACCTTTTCCAGGAGGAAATGCCCACGTGGACTGGGAGTTACTTGAGTTTTTAATTACAAAAACATTAGTACCTTTACTGGCATCTGTTTGTTTCTGTATCACCCAAAGGTTGACAGGTAGAAAATGTTTATGGCATTGAGTCCGCCTCTGCGCTTTGTCCTTGTAGTGTTTAACAAATGAATAATATACAGAAAAACCCATGACATAAAGTTTATTAAGTTACCACTAGTCTGCAGAAGGCTGTCCCTTACACTTTGTATACTGAATTATACCAAAGTTGTAAGTATTCCGTGTCTTGTACAATCCCAGTTTCTACTTTTAAGGTTTGAAGACTTATAATAAAGAAACACACAGTTTGGTTTCACTAAAGATCTTTATTTCTTATAATACAAATAACGTTATTTACAATATGTTTAATACATTATCGTTACAATATCTTAGCCTAATAGTATTTTACACAGTACTATGTCATCACTGCTACTTCATGGTTTAGTTCGAAACATTTCTGGGTACTTATTCGATGGAATTAACTTAGAAGATGAAAGTGTGTCTAATTTTATTTATGACACATGTAACAATATTTTGTTCATTCGCTCAAATGTTTTAAACTTTGTGTGAACTCACATTTAGTTCGTCACGTTTTCTTTTTTGAATTTCACATTTTCTGCTATCAGCAATTGTTTTGTTATTACAGTATTTTTACATGGTCTTCTAAAACTTGCTACTAGTACCAAAAAATAATTTAAAATATTGCGGTCGAAAAATAATACAAATTTTATATTAAACTCAGCGAATGTAGGTAGGTAGGTAGAGATGTGATAAAATAGTAAGTAGGATAATTACAACAGAAATGAGTTTATAGGACACCTACAATATTTGTTTAATTTTTAATGTAGAGATGTAACAATAGAACTGGTTTATTGTTCAAGAACAGTTGTTGTGGATAGAAAGCTATACAGAGGACGACACTAAGTAGGTCTTAACGACGTCAGATAAAACCTAGATTTTAAAGAACATGTTAATAGACGGAAGCAACAAAGTAACAATCGTATGCCTCAAGTTTTAAATATGTTAGTAATTAAGCAAAATTTTATAGAAAAGGATAACAAGTAGTTATTTTTTATTTACAAAAAACTAATAAACAACCATTGGCACTACATGAATAACAAGTTCCTTAGTTGTACATCTCGGTGAAGGATTTGGTTTCAATAATAAATCGATCGTTGCATCAACTACTTATTTATTCATATTTATTAATCCTAATATAATTTGTATCAATTGTATATACACGGCACATATTTTGTTAAAAATAACAACACTATTCAAACGAAAAATACGTCAGTGCTTTTAAATATTTACACAATTCTTATTATAATAAAATAAGGTACTGCAAACCATTACATTAAAACAGAGTTATACACAAACATAAAAGACAATTTTGTTTTGAATGAGCACTTAAAACTTTATCTTTTATGTAGCACAATAAGATTTATCTCGAGAATAAATAACTTTTAAACATGAAATCGTCTACTATTCATTATCTAGTTTAGCTAGACGTGAACGTAATTTCAAATGCAACTCAGCACTGGCATTCAAAACAAAATTATCATGCCCTCGAACATAATCGCTAAAGTTCATTTGCTAATTATTGTTATAACAATTAACAGTTTCACTTCTATATTAAATCACTTTTCGCTTACTTTTCTGTACATTAGTACATCGTTTCCACCACGTCAATCGTTGCTACAATCACAAGGCTCCGGAGCGCGTGCATACAAAGTTCCAATCAGGATCGTCCGTGTAGCCGCATACCGATTGTGTTTGAGTCTAGTTTATTCCTCCTAGAACATTAAGTTCGTGTATTGTGCTAATGTTTGATGCGTTATAAGTGTGCCAGTATGTCGATCTCTGAAGGTGGTTGTGTGTGTGTGTCGTTCAATGCAGGGGAACCTGACACAGTAACAATGACGGGCTGCGAGTCTGTGTGCACTATTGTCACGAGGTGTTCGTCTGGGTCTTTCTCCTGTTCGGGTTTGGGTAAAGCTTCGATGGTGTTGTCGCCGTATTTGAGGTCTATGGGCGTGATGGTGGGCAGGTTGTCCGTGACGGTGACGGGGGGGTCTGCGCGGGGGGCGCGGTACGAAGGTGGCCCGCTGTACTCAGAGCCGCACCACGCTGCGCCCGTTGATCCTCTGCTGGGGACATGGAAACAATAGGTAAATATTGTAAATTAAGTCATTGAAGTTAGATTAATTCGGCACACTGGCCAGTAGAGCCAGTGTGTTCCGTATACTTTAAGCTGGATGTAATTCCCGCCTACGCAGAAACTTTCAGAATTCCACGTCTCATTTTACAAAAGTAAACTGACTTTCGCACATAAACACTATTCTCAGTTTCAAACCATACGTTTCTATTTCCTCGACCACTTTAAAACAAACGTAAAACAATGTGTTTTACCGTCCACATCGAACGTTCGTATTTGATAACAGCTCGAGATATTTTCGTTGCAATAAGGAAAGGCATTTGAAGACGAAACAATCTGGCGATAGGTTTCATATTGCGATTGTATTGACTTTGGCCGTACCTGACTAGACTGGCTGAATTTGATCTGTACGTCGGCGGAGGCGACACGGCGGGTGCACTTCTGTCTAACAGAAGTAACCTGGAATTAAAAGTGCTGGTTAGTTTATTAAAAAAAAAAACATATGCGTCTGTTTCGTATAGCAATATAGATCTGCCACTTTAGCATGTTCCCTTCTCACTTCTGGGATAGGTATAGGGTTCCAATCTGTTAGAAAGAGAGGGCTGTAATCACCCACGCGAGCCCAGTACAGTTTGTTAGATATGTTCTAGGACATGCCGGTTTCCCTATATTGGTTTCCTTCACCGTTTCTGTTACATGTTAGTTCTGTAAAAGTATCTTAAGTAACCAAACATTGAGGGTACAGGATAAGTATAGGATGTGGGTGTATATACCTGTATTAGGTAAACACTTCTTAAAAAGTTCAGCAAGATATAAAAACCATTTTCGTTTTTCATACTAAGGTATGAAAAACAAGAATGGTGGAAATGGTGGTGTGGAAGCGTTTGTCACCTAATTATAAATGGTTCATGGGTTTTACAAAAGAAAACATATTTTGAGCATAGCTTATCCTTTATAGAAGTAATATAAAAATATATCGTAAGAAAGCTAAAAGTAAAACTAAATTGGAAGTTGGAACTGCCAACATTCACTTTATACGTGGGATGTTAAATTTTTGTTATTATTCTTTTAGCTTTTCATTACGGAGATCTTTTTGTTATGATGGCAACCCACACTGCTTTATTATTCAGAAACACTACCTATCAGCTTTGTTAAAAGGTCAAACTTCTCTCACTTGCTAACTTTAGCCTCGTAAAAACAATCTATTTTGGGGAGAAATGAAAAAATATCATAAGGTTGCGATGAATTATAAAATGTCATGCATTACTCGGATTCCTTGCCATAAACAACATTTAACTTGTGCAGTCTTATCTTGGATCACAAGATTCTATAGGTATACGTAATGGTTTTTAATTTTCCTTGACATTTTTGAGTTTTAAGGTTTATCTTAGGAAAACTCGTGCTCATTTTTTCTTTATAGCACTCGATTTACATTTTAAAGCATTTAGTTTAATAATAGCTGGGGTTAGAAAACTCGAGGAAACTTAGCTACAAACCTGAACCTTTACCCAAGCATAGAAGCCTTGTTATATTTGGCCATTCAGTAGTTCAGTAGGTACACCACCTCTCAGAGGCAAAAGAGGAAGAAAATGTCTACAAACCTAAATCTATATTCTTGCATTGAGGCCTGACAGCTGACAGGTCTTAAAGCGGAGCTTGGACTGCCTTCAATGTTTCTTCTATTTTGCCTTCTAGGACACCAGACCTCGTTACTACGAAATTAAAAGGAGACATTGATACATACCTTACAGTTTTTAGAAGACCAGGTTTTTGGAAAGTAACGTTCAGGGGGGTTTTGTACCAACCTGAGTCTATATTCTTGCATTGAGGCTTGATAGGTGGGTGGAGGCGGCCTGTAGTGAAACTCTGGGTAGAGCATGGCCGCGTAGGGGTGGTGCGGTCGCGCATAGCTCGGAGGCAGCCGAGGCACGAGACGCCGGCACGAGGCACGGCGCAGCCCGAGCAAAGCGCAAGGCGCGTCTCGCGCTCCGAGCCGCCATGCCAGCCCCGCTGCCGTTACTAACACTACTCCTATACCTGGGAACAAAGAAAATCAAGAGTATTTACTAATGAAGAGCTACCAGGCTTGTTCAGACAAAGAAGAAGTGGTACGGCAGAGTATTGGGAAACTTTTAAAACGATTAGGTATGTCACCAACCTATACTGGGCCCTCTCCTAGAGAGGAGGCCTGAGTCCCAGCAGTGGGAACATTAGAAGCTGATGATGATGATTATTATATGACGAAGGTAGCACAACTATTTCGGGTTCATCGTTGTCAGAGTCCAAGTTCGGCATGGCGGAGGTACAAAATAATAGTCTCAACACTAATTACAACCGCCTATTTATTAACTTCCGATAACAAATTAACAAAATCTCAAATGATCAAGCCGATGGAAATGGATTAAAGTACAGAAACGCGGTAAGTTCGATACAGGCGGGCAGAACGACCGTTCGCGCTCGTGTCTCACCAAAAAGTCCCGTCCCTCAACGCAAATGCGTCTAATGTCAACGTCAACCGACCACTGACCACTGACGTCTGACATATCACAACTGACATTTGACATATGACAACTGACAGCTGTCAAACCAGACCTGCCACGCTCTGTATCGACCTCACCCAAGCTCACTGCTTGACGTTTCCGAGTTTTCCGACAAACGATGATAGATGGCGTTATTCTAAATTGTCAACTCTAAATATTGTGCCTCGGTGTTGAATCTGCGACATATATATATAGTTAACGTTTAAGAATCCTCAAAAATATGTTGCACAAAATATTTAGGTTCGCCTGCTGACCTATGAGGAACTACACTACTAAGTCGCAGATTTGAAATACTTTTGTTTGGGCTAAACATTATCTAGGTTTTAAAACTAGGTGTTAGTGTTACATAAGTTCACAGTATAATATTAGACACATTAGCATTTTGAATGTTAAATAATTTGCATAGATAGAATAAAAACTGTGTCGCTTGGACCAAATACATTTATTTGAAACGCTTTTTGGTGGAAAACTTTGAAACCATAACATAACATCACGCCTGTAATCACCGAAGGGTTAGGCACAGGTGTACCCTTAGCATATATTAGTTCACCCACATTTTGCCAGTTATATTTAAATCCCATGTCATAGGAGGCGAGCCTATTGCCATCAATCGGGCACAAATCCAGACCCCGTAGACTACTGAGAAATTCCTGATGAATGATCCCAATAACTATTTGCCCGACCTGGGAATCAAACCCAGTACCTCATGCACAGCAGTCGCGCTTACGACCACTAGACCGCGAGTTATAACCGCGAGCGTTTAAAAAATAAAGTTAGCCATATCTAGCCAGGAATTGCCCCAACTACTTCCTAATTGTTGATTGTTTGATGATTAAATCCTTGGCATAATCTGATAACATTAATTTCATTTTTAGAATACTCAGTATTTGTTAAGTTTATGTGAGAATATTCAGAAAAAAAACATTACAATATAAATGTAAACTAAAGTTTGTACAGTGTTTTCGCAACATTTTTCAACTGCAGCATTCTTATGCAAATGTGCGTCAACCTTACCTACTGAGGTCATTGTGTGCAAGTGCTGCTGTAAGCCGGAGCTGGTGGAAATAGCCAATATTGCTCGTTATGATTGAAAACTGAGGCAGCATAACAGTCAAGTATCGCAAACTGTGAATAGAATTTGAAAATGCTGAGTCAGTAGGCTCATGCTAATCTTAAACTTACTAAAACTTTATGGGCACCACATGTCACTATAACAATATTTAAAAAAATATATGGCTGTCAAAAATTAACCACAGATAATAACAGCAACTGACGCTCCCGCAACTGTTGTTAATTACTTTCGTGCTCGCGATTACTAACAATATGTTCCGGTGTAATCCGACGGGGGCGCCACTGACTTTGTACGTGGGGTTTCATTAATTTTAACGAACAATAAGGCAAGCTTAAAGAAGGAGCAGTAACGAAATTGCAAATAGACATTTAATTAATCGATCATTGAATTAACTGTCATTTAGGCCATCTTTTTTTTATAGGCCGAACAAATACAAATCTAAAAAACCGGGCAAGAGCGTGTCGGGCCACGCTCAGTGTAGGGATCCGTAGTATCCCGTCCATCACAATAAGTGTTCCCACTTATGAGTTTAAAGGTGGATTTTTTTTTTTCAAAATGATTTTTCTAGAAAGTCCTTATGAAGTTCTACTTTTCTGATTTTTTTCATATTTTCTAAACTTATGGTTCAAAAGTTAGAGGGGACACATTGTTTTTTACTTTTGGAGCGATTATTTCCGAATTTATTGACATTATCAAAAAATGATTTTAGTAAACCCCTATTCATTTTAAATACCTTTCCAACAATATATCACACGTTAGGGTTGAAATTAAAAAAAAATCACTTCCCACTTTACATAAAGGGGGGCACCCTAATAAAACATTTTTTTCCAATTTTTATTTTACCACTTTGTCGGCGTGATTGATACACATATTGGTACCAAATTTCAGCTTTCTAGTGCTAACGGTCACAGAGATTAAGCGAGGACGGACAGACGGACGGACGGACAGACAGACATGGCGAAACTATAAGGGTTCCTAGTTGACTACGGGACCCTAAAAATGGAAGAGATTTTTTTTTTATTGGATTGACTAATTAAACTTCGAATGTCTAATCATGGACAACTTTTAAAATGATTTCCACGAGTTCCAATTCAAAAAGGATGTTTATCTATTAATTTGGCCAACGGTGGTCGATAAGCGCCTTATGCTAAAACATTGCAGATGCGTGAAGTTTCGCCGATGACGCGTTGGCGGTGACTGACGCGTACAAATTGCTCCGTCGGCACAACAATAGATCGGTCGCCTGTAACAATATCATCTGTCCCTAACGCTAATGAAAATCCAATTAATTCCACTCTAAAACTCATTAGAAGTTTAATTGAAAACTCCAGCGGCGATGTGAATGATGTAATGAGATTTGGGCCAGACTTGTTATTGTCATATGCATAGCGAATAACAGATGAGCCACCGCAGATTGTTTCACGGTTAATTACCTCAGTTATATCACCATGTCGGTCGAATTTATGAATATTAGAACGCGTACATTAAATTTTATGCACATCTGCAGGCATGGACGGATCTCGCCTGCTTTCGTTTGGTCGGTTCGCTCATTGGACCGGATAATTTTAATCGGCTATGAAGAAAAAAACGCTTTAGCATGAAATGAGTTCCGAACTGTTAAACGATCAAAGACTTTGATTATAAAGAGTTTCGTTCGAATCAGCGAATGCGACGGTGCAATGTTATTTTTATAATCTGCTTAGACGTAATAAGAGGTGAACTAATTTATTGATTTTGTCATCGAGCTATCAATTCTTGTTTGGGTTATGGTCTCTAATTTAGATGAATCAACTTTATTTATTTTATTTTCCTTGTTCTGTTAAGGTAGTCATCATCAATCTTCGGGGGTTTTTAAAGTAAGCAATTTTTCGTTTTTAGCCCCTGATTTTACGGTCACGTTCCGCAGATAGACTACCACAAGTACTCATGTATAATCCAGATGTTCGTAGAAATGCTGGCAGGAGATGTCCTAGAAAGCTATACACTGCGACCTTATTGGTGTAGTTAAGTCTGGCGCTTAGGACTTGCAACCGGCAAGCGTGTATAACATGCGTATACCTATGAAAAGAGAGAAGCATGTAAGGATCGCCAATTTAGGTCTGAGATTACACCTCCTCACGGTGTGAGTCTTACATTTCCAATATAACATGGCCTCTTTAGATTATCAGTAAGCTGAAAGATCTGCATAAAGTGGTTTGTTTGTATAGCTTGACTAGTCGACACATAATTATACGATTGTAGTTCTGTTTCTTACCTATCATGAGTAGGAGTAAAGTGAGCGGGGCTCGAGGGTGAGGCCTGAGTGCGCCGAGGACTGCTCCAGCGGCCACCAGACAGGCGCCGACCACGCCAAGGAACAGCACGCATAGCCGGAGCGGGGGCCGGCCGCAGCAGGACTTGGGCGCGTTTCCTTCACCCTCGGAGCAGGCGTAGGCCGCGCCTCTACCTGATCTGAAAATTAAAATAGCAATTTATTAATCCGCTTCTTGGTCTTGGTGCTATCATCACCGATTTCGATATAAAACTATATCTATTTTGTGGTTTTTACAAAAACTTCTACACGTCACAATATTTTGTTTCTAAATAAGTTACTGCCGTTTCGTACCTGACTCACTGAGGAAAAACAAACTCATAGGTCACAGTCTCTTTTAAAGTCCACACACTAATCTTCGTCAATTCACATGAGGACCATGCAGATAAGTGTCAAAAATGGTATTTAGAAAGAATCACACAGATTTGAGTGAACCTGTCCAGCAAGTGCAAGCATTTGTCAGTTATCATGTAGCTCGACTCAAGGAGGTCAACGACTCGACGAACAATACCGAAGAAAGGACGTTTGGGTGAACGTGTTTCTCGGTGTTTTATCTATAGATTCAATTCAGCAACGAATGCAGATTTGGTGGTCACCAAATCGGATCATTCAGTGATCAACTAATTATTAATTATCGTTAGCGAACTATAATTACGTCTCTGTCATAGCTCCTATACTTAACTATTCGTATTTTGGGGTGTCTAAGAGTTAGCACAGCAATACTACTTACTATCCCTACAATATATACATCGATAAAATATTTAACAAATCCTAACATAGTGACGTCAAAGTTATTTACTGACAGCTAATTATTTAAACGATAATGACCCGCTAGTACGAGTACCTATACAATCAATACCTAGTCAGTCCAGTTCGTTGGCAATTTTCAGCACGATAGGTATTCATGCCGAGATTTTAAGGGTTCCATTTGAGCTAAAAGCGAGGGAGTACCATTGTGATGATAGCTCTATAACGTGAAGCCTCTCATCCACGTCGTCGGGCCATAGGTATAAACTTTTTACAACAAAACCGCTCATTTATATTTTATGTACTGCAAAAAGTCACATTAAATAGCGCCCTGCATATTCAGACCCTTTTTTATGAGCTTTTCGTTTATTTCAGCTAAAAAGTTACAAAATCAGGGCAGATGAGGCATAATTCTTAGGGAAAAAGTGTTTTTACATGCGTAGCGGTTGCCATAAAAATTAATTACGGGGAAACTTGGTTTTTCGTGGCATTGAGGTGAGGTGACATTTGCTCTTTCTAAAATTTTAAATTTAGAACGCTGTTAAAGTAACGTTCGAATAAAGCGGAAAACATTCGCTAAGAAAATACATTTCCCGCTTTATGGCATCGCCATCTTGAATTTTAAGACTGAACTATAGTGATGAAATCTTGATGAGGGAGCTTTATTGTGGGCGTAGCGTAGTAGATATATTAAAATTCCAACTCTGCTTGTTATGAAATTTCGTCTTTTTTGTGGCTTCGTTTTA
This sequence comes from Diarsia dahlii, assembly GCA_949775195.1. NCBI lineage: Eukaryota > Metazoa > Arthropoda > Insecta > Lepidoptera > Noctuidae > Diarsia > Diarsia dahlii. The sequence continues at coordinate 11,617,464 of OX459201.1, forward strand.
TTTAATTAATATTATGAAGAAAGGGCAAGGCTTTGTATTTTTCTCAAATGTCACGTAATTTAGACTATAAACTCACTAGAATGCAAATAAAAGCACAATTAGCACAATTTTTTTTTGGAAAGGCTGAAAACTTTGAAAAGCTTGATTATTAAAAAAAAACATTCTAAAACCAGATTATCCTAAAGTAAAACTTTTCAGGATGCTTGACTAGTATGATTAAAAACTTAATGACCTTTAAAAAGTGGCATAATACGTTGCGCCAAAACGAAACCTTATAATCTGTCGCCAGCAAAACATATTTTTAATGAAGGCTCCGTTGATTGTTGCTCTCATAATTAAAATCATGAAATATTGGATTTCCTTTTCGGACTTTTTAATAACGATAATGGCGCCAATTTTCTGAATTTTCAATACTGGCGGAAAATTCTTGCTAATAATACTTTAAGAGGCTTTTTTACAGTAGATTGATGACTTACAAAAAAAGAGAAGTCCTGACTGACTGACTGACTCATCAACGCCCAGCCCAAACCCTTGGACCTAGAAAGCTGAAATTTTGCACAGAGGTTCCCTTTATAATGTAGACAAGGAATAAGGAAGGATTTTTCGAAATTCAACCCCTACGGGAGTTAAATAGGGGATGAAAGTTTGTATGGAAAATCGTCATTTTCACGCGGGTGAAGCCGCTGGCAAAAGCTAGTGATTTATAATCTAACATGGACGAAACAAAAGGAGTATCTAAGGTTCGTAGCAATACAGGCTGTAAGCCACCAGTGATTATAATAATATGGATCATAACTTAATTAAACCTTTGGTTTGGGTAAGTACTTTCAGTTTCAGTAGATAAAATTTGCGCCAACAATTTTGTTTGATTTAATTTTTGTAATAACAGTCGATCGGGTCGAACTTCAGGTTCAGCTGCGCTTGCCTAGGTTGGTCCGTCGATGGGCGACCACCCATTACTTATATACTTATGGCTCGGATAGCACGTTAAGCTAAACTAACTAAATTGTTTTGTTTTTAGCCGCAAATAAAATAATTTTGGCCTAAGGAGTACGCTAAAAATCAGAAAGAGATCTAACCAACTTCTTTGTACACAAAGCGGAACAAAAGAGGCAAGCAATATGAAAGGTACACAATCTATGTACGCTTCTTCCACAGTGATATTTGTTGTGGCTCGCACGAAGCCTGTTCCGACGCGGCTTCTAAATAACCCTTCGATCAATAATGTACTAGATTCCCGATAAGCGCTTCAAAAACGGCCCGAAATATAAGACCACAAACGTATTTGTGGTCTTATTTCAAATCAGTATGGTCCAATCATAGCCAACATTAAGACGTCAAAATACCGCAGTATGCGTTCAAGAACTGCGTAAATAACCACCGTAACACCAAGGTTTTGGAAGGAATATCTTATTTTCGGTAATTTAATATCATTATGTGCTTTTTCATAATATTTAAACATAATTAAACTGTAAATATAATTAAATCAGCGAATATTATAATTGTTTGGCCAATGGTTGCTACAACGCACCAACTATTGTATCATGTTCTTGAACAGGGAACGCTAGTTCCGCAATAGAATAAGCACGACATTGTACACAAAATGCTTTTAACCGTATTGCTTAGAGTTTAAGTTTCATTTTAGAATGAATATTTTTGTACTGATGACTTTTTACTTTGGAGCGACATTTAAAATGTTTTGCTTCTAATCTTTCTCTGATGAAAGGGCTTAAATAAATATACTTTACAATGATAATTAAACGTTATGTTTAAGTGTTAAGGTTTATAATCATCTGAAGTTGTGAACTTTTTTCTAAGATGCTATGTAGATGTTTACGTGTGTGCAAACGTGGCCACTTGAGCGACTTAGTTTTGTTCCTGATGCTTAATCTAGTACTATTATTGATCGAAGAAATAACCCCATCCATTATTGCTCATTCAACGTTTGTGTAGCTTTTATCTTCTAGTTAACGCCGCGCCGAGCCAATATCTATACTGTGCTGCTCAAATTACGTCTAGTGTTGTGCATGTGCTTTAGGAAATTTACTAAACAGTGTAATCCTGTGTAGTGCGCATATTAAACAGTGTTTTCGGCGAACGTGCACCAACACGAACAAGAAACCAATTCTGGTAGATCGTGTTTCTCATGGACTAAAGGCTGATTCCATCAGTGGTTCATCCTTGTGGTGGTCTGGTCCCACTTTCTTAAAGAGAGAGACGCGAATGGCCAAAAATGCCCAAAATAACGAGAGACACGATCTACCAGGATTGGTTTCTTTATGTTGAATAGAAACTTAAGGCGACCTTAACTGCCTGCGCCCTTGAGCGCGCGTTTAACTCATCGCCTAAACAAATAAGGTTGAAAATGGGGATGCGTTTGATTCTCGTGACTGCCAATATGAACGATAGTTCGCAGATTTAATTTATTAAGAAAAAATACGCTGTAATGTTAAAATATTTTTACATATTATGTCTTTAGTTGGTTAAATTTCCTTTCTGATAGTAAAAAAAAAATAACAGTTATCGCTCAAAATATTGAGCATTTCGAGACGAAAAAGTTTTTTCGTGTGATTTTTTTGTGATTTTGTGATTTTTTTTTTCGAGGTTCTTGATTAATTTTAGAAAACATTTTTGCTTATGTCTTTTACGTATACATTTGACTATACACTGTATTTTTTTTGGAATTGTAATAAGTAGCAATACGGCTAACTCTGCAACGAAAAACAGGTCGTTTTTACGGTGTGCCTCTTATCTGCGCCTTAAGTTGACTGCCTCGTCGCAAGCATGACTGGTATGCTTGAGATCCTGGGTTCGTTTCCCGGGTTTGGGTAAAGTGTTACTGGATTTTTCAATCAGAAGTTTTTTAGCCACGGAGTTTGGAGTTATGCCCAATGCAGTAGGCTCGCCCCTTATATATTACATAAAATTTAATTATAACTGGCGAAACGTGGATGTAGTAACTAGTACCACTATGCCTCTGTGTCCCTTGTTTCTGTGGATTACAAGCGTGCTGGTATGTAAACTTTTAAGTTGGACGAACTACTTGGGTGTTTTTAATGCGTTACTTAGATGTGCTTTTTTTTGAGAATGAGATCCTATAGATACGATATTATGTGTGTTATTACCTGTTCAGCTAATAAAACTAACTATTAAGCTATTGCATAGCTTCTATCGCGGGCCTCGAGATGGCCTCGAGCGTGGAGAGCGAATCCAGAATTTCCGTAACGAAAATATTTTCAACCAGGTTGCTATGGTTACGGAAAATAACAAGGTTGTCAACTGAGGTAGTCAAATTAAATAATTAATTATTTGCTGTTGATAAAAAATGCTATGCAATAGCTTTACCGCGGCAGTCTCCGAGTGCCACACGTTTTTTTTACTTACTTACTTTCATATACATATTCCTTTGGAACTTACTCAAAGTATCATCAATCAGAGTTAGATTTCACAACTTAAATAACTGGTCACACTGCTAACTATAACTTAGCTTTTGTTAATAAGGATGTTTTAGGGTTCCCCAAATCTAAATAAAGACCGTAGCTTAGTTTCTCATTAGCAGTAACATCACTAAATAGTGCGGGGACCTCATGAACGCGGTAACTGGCTTGCGCCGCTTTGCATTATGCATGGGACAGCCGTGTTCTCACATGATATGAGGCTTACTGACTCTAAACCACCATTAAACCAGAGACGACTCACTATCTAGGTCTTTTATAAAAGTGTCCATGGAGTTTCTTGCCCATTCTTCTTCATAGAGATTTGATTTGGAAAGGGCAACCACAGTACTTTTAGAAAATACTGTGACTTTAACTTCGCTTTTTTTCTTTTCTTTGACATTTGAATGTGTCTGTAATGGTTTCATTGAAATGAATGCCTTGAGAGGTTTGATAGGACTAAAAATGTCTATGAATAAGCTGAAAGAAGGAATTTTGTTTTATATTTTACGGGTATTGTTTTATGTTGGAACTAGCTTTTGCCCGCGACTTCGTTCGCGTGGAATAGTGACTACCGGCAGATTTTTGGTTTATCTCGCAAAAAAAAAAAAAAAACTATCCTATGTCCTTTCTCAAGTTCCAAACTATGTCTGTACCAAATTTCATCAAAATCCGTTCAGCCGTTTAGGCGTGAAAGAGTAACAGACAGACAGACAGACAGAGTTACTTTCGCATTTATAATATTAGTATGGATTAGTGAGTTCAACCCAGTATAAACTGCCTCTTATTCTATTGAAGCTCCGTATTACCTTCGGTCAGGTCGAGGTACTAAGTGTAACTACTGACGCATTGTCTACCAGTATGATATTCTTTTGTTTTAAAATTCCGTCTTTATAAAGTGGGTTTGTCTTTTCTGGTAATATCCGAGCTTATATATAGCTAGGTATTTAAGCATGTAAAATGCACTCGTATACCTACTCCAAATGCGGGCTCGCCACCAATTAGGCCTAGGTGGAACACTGTTACACAGCCCTTTATACGCTAATGGACTTTTTATGTTTTCTGACATTTTTCCACACCACTGCGTACTTTTGACTTTTTTAAAGCTCACCCAGAAACATTAATTTATTCTGAGCTCCTCCCCTACATTCGTGCCCTAATATCTAAGCAGCTACTTAATTTGCTTATGGTAATACTTTCGAAAGCATGTCCATCTATTGATTCATGCATTATGACTTCGCATCAAGTCTAAATCCATCTTTTGTGCGTACGTTCATATTAATGACTGCCATTGAGAGCGATCACAGCTGAATGCACACGAGTTTGTCGACCCCACGTCGTCTGACCCCTAAAGGAAGAGGGTTCTTATAATGTTAATAGCTAATAGCGGCGCACATACAGATAAAACTTCACTTTTATCTCTGTCACGCTTCACAAACGAACTTTTGAACCCATTCATACATTAAACATTCGTGACTCCTATTGATCCGCAGTCAAACAGGCATTAATTTCTATTTAACAAAAACAATCGGGGCCAACAGAAGCCCACGAAAAGCCAACATCAGTATTCAGTCAGCGTGATTTGACTTACTTAAGAATGGAAAGCCGAGCTGTCAAAGGCAAAACATTTTATCTTTTCCAGTGCAGTGATCCTAATAGATCCGTATCTCAAGTGTAAAAGCAATAAGACTGGAACGCTCTCATTGGTTAAATTTCGTATAAAGCAAGCGGTGCGATAGTTGTCGGGCGGTACGCTCTTCGGACATTTTGATAAATTACTATTGGTACAATAACATTCATTCCGTTGCTCGCGCGGTTCTCTTCTGTTTTTTAATTCGACTAGTCATCGTCGACCTCGCCGCTGAGTTCGACGAAAAACACGTTTTCCATTTCTACTTCGTTGGATAAGACCTTTTTCAAAGCATCCGAGTTTTTATTGAAGCTCACGGATGTATTATAATAAATTATGGTATATTTCGAGCTCATTTTCCTATCGGAGTCGTTTATCCGACGATAGCATCGCAGTAGTGGGATGAAATGAAAAAGTTCGCGTGCCAGATGAGATAGGTTGTAACATGGCAATACAATAAAGTGCATCGGATGACGCCATGTGTGCCGGAGATCGGTTCGATAAGCGGGGTAGAGATGACTCACTAGTTTATGTCCGCTGTAATAGCCCTCGCCACGCGATACGGGAATACTCGCTGTACTACTGTAATTATGTGCGGAGTTTTATCACTTTTACAACCTTTATATGTCCGACGGAAAATGTTATGGTTTCGAAATGTCACAACTCATAATATACCACGCAGTGACTGCTTTTTAATGTGCGCTTTCATCATAGATGACCTCACTTCCCATTAGGTTAGTGAGTGCGTTGTCACATATTATTATGCGTTATGTGAACTAATGATTCTTTGCTATTTTTGCTAAGAACGAAAAGTCAATAAGGTACTAGTACTAGCGCACATTATTGTCTCACGTTTTCCAGATTACATCAAGTTACACAGTAACTGTAAGGACAACGCAGATTAACATTGTCTTGTACTTAAGCCACATTAGGCCTCGAACACTTACTGGCATAATTCCACCGGCAGACATGGCGCTGAGTGTGTTATGCGCATATAAACCCGCATCTCGTCTCGAGTGTGCTTCGGAGCGCAAAATTTATGTCGTTAATAAGGGCTAGGAGGGTTAATTAGCTGATTTATGTTGCCCATATTGCGGTGCGCACTCCGGATTATGACCCTCTGGCATTGACAGTTTAATAGCCTCTCCATATAACACGGCTATAAGTCGTCATGGAGGGCAATTACGATGAACAAAGATTCGGCAGTGAGGCATGACGAACCGGGATGGATTCGAAAAGATTTCTTGATTGAACGAGTAAGTGGGCGTTTGAAAACCAGTGTTGATTTTTTTTTAAGTACCTACGATAGAACAACTTTTGCTGACTGCGGATTAAGTAAAACGAATTGCGGAGAAACAGTGATGATCGTTGTTGACTGGTGCGTGTTATGGAAGTTATAGAAGCAAGATGCGCAATTAAGAAACTTGTTTGACTAAATATCCGTAGCATTTTTGTTAAAAAAAACATGTTCACTACCATTGCTCATTTGGTTTCCTTAGACAGGTCTGAGGAAAAATACCAATGAAATAATCGAAAATCTTTATTAAAACTTCCCTTAATTATAAATAAGTGATTTACTTATCGCTCTGTAGTTCCTATTACTTTTGAGATAAGTTGTACTGTTATCCCATCATTTCGGTAAACCTTCTTGTTTATCTTGTACTCTTGTCACCAAAAATAAATGATATGCACGAGATTGTCCAAATAAAATCGCATCATGTCTCCACAGAGCAAATATCCCGTATTTGCGGCATGACGTGACGCGACGCGGGACGTCAAGCAAGTAATGCCACAATATGATCGCCTTGCGTGCCATAAAAATGGCAATTTTGTGAACAAACAACCGTGCCCGTGGCCCCTCGGTATTGCCAGACTGGATGTGCCACGCTCCATCAAACTTGCAACGTATGAAACCTAGGTAATCATCGCTGGCATAGATCTTGTGTGGTGGAAGAGACATACCTATACATTTCTTTCTTGAAAAATTCGAGACAGGCACATCATAATAATATTTTGTTCCAATTTCAAAATGTAAGTAGGTACATATCTTTTAACTTTGGTTAAAAAGCTCTCCGAAACTTTTAAAACGGGGCACATAGAGATCTAAGAGTAATTCACATTTTTTTTTCTTTCTTCAGCGTGCAAAACGAACTCCAAAAATGCTACTACTTCGATAGTTTCGATCTAACTTACTTTTTTTTTTCAAAATTAACCGCGTAGCACTGTAAAGTTTATAATAAAAGTAAACAAACACGTCATAGACAATAATAAACCCAACCATTCGATGCATCGATGTTCCCGAACACCTAATCCACTCCTATCACTTCTGGCAGTCCTACAGCTATACACTGTGCAACCCGTCTACGCTCGGGCGGCTATCGCGACGTCTGTCACGGCCGCCCCACATCCTGTGGGTGCGGGGGCCACCAAGCGTGCTAGCTCAAACATATCGCACCCTGCCGCCGCCAGCTATTTGACATTTGATTCGACGTCGATATTGCAACACTCTAGTCTATCTGGTAAGCTTTGAGGCAAATATCTACACTAATATTATAAAGAGGAAAGATTTGTACCTATTTTTGTATGTTTGTAATGAATAGGCTCAAAAAGTACTGGGCCGATTTCAAAAATTCTTTCACCCTTGGAAAGCTACATTCACCCTGAGTAATATAGGCTACTTTTTATCCCTGTATTCCCACGGGAACGGGATCTACGCGGGTGAAACCGCGGGACGTCCGCTAGTATATAATATTATGGTTGGGGTTAAGGTGGCTGTTTTTCGTTTGCATAGTAGTAGCTGCTAGATTATTTGTGTGGGTCATTTGGCTGTTTGATTAGATTTTCTTTTCAGTTTTCCCGCTTATCTATGAGTTTGCTCAGTATAGCACGAGTTTTTCCGAAAAGGAAAGCGAGTTCAGTTACCTTTGGGAAACTCGTGATTACCTACTAGAAAAGTGTTTTAAGAGTGATCATAATTCGCGGGGTCTTTTTAATTTTATCATGGCTAAACTAGTGCCACAAAACAAAATAGCTAAATTGGTGTTTTCTGAATTGTTCAATAAATCACTCGAATACTCTAAAAAATGGTTTCACAAAACTATCGTTAAAGTTATACGTTTTTTATCGCTGAACAAAAACTCCATCTACCTCAACTCACACAGTGCCATCCCTAGTCCACCTCTATTCGTGTACCAATAGCGTTTCACTTGCTTTACTCACACACAGCAAATACCAACAACAAAGTAGGCATCGATTTACCGATTACACGTGTACGGGGTCCGCGCTCCGTGCATCGCATCGCCGATGATATTCAATAGAATTACCAAGAATGGCCCCTTTGTGGAAACCTAGCACCGGCGGAACAGATAGGGTATACTCTACTCCACTATCTCGCATTCTCGGCAGATGGGGTCTGATCTAGTTTACAGATTGCTGTGTGTGGTTGACTCTTGTGTGACGGAGGCTCTCTTTTGTACCTATCTAAAGTTCGATTTTCGTCACGCTTGCTAAATTATACTGCAGATGTCAGCAAATGTTAAAAGCATCGATTGTTATTTTTTTACAACATAAAAAAATCATGGCCAACGCGAAATGCAGGCGTGTGCAGAAAAAAAAATAATAGTGAAAAACTAACAATACGCTATCCACATTTGCACAGAGTAACGTGGATACAATAACGGGTTATTTAACAATCGGCTCACATTGAAAATTGTTATATGTATTTCTAAAAATGCTTTAAAACTGAAGTGAGGCTTTGCGTTTATGAGAGTTTTCGCTTCATTGAAGCCGATATTAATGAGAAAAGTGCTTAATATTTTAATACGATGAAACGTTCAATATTTTATAGAAAACGATCGCGTTTTATTACTGGTTAATTAAACCGGAGGGGGTATATTATTAAGTGTGTAGGTTGTTAAATTGAGTGATGAGCGATTAAACGCCGTACCATCGAGTTACAAATGTACGTGTAATGTAATTAGCGAGTTTATTGAAACAAGTAGGAGTTGGAAATTAGTTTGTGTTAATTTCGTTCAATACTAAATACAATATATTAATCTCATAATAACATCATACATTCATAACCGCTTTGAGTAAAACACCTAAGAAACAACCAAGTCTTGGAGTACCTACGACTTAGCTAATCGGATAATTAAGTATTCAGACTTCCATCAAAATAAATCTACGTCGACTCATATCAACCCTCTGCTAGCAACAATGTTCGAGGCTTGAACAAACACCCGTCGGGGCCGCGGATTTTAGAGTACTAGATGACGTGGCCTCGGCACATGGCAAAGAAGGAACATGGGTTCGGTTTTTAGTCAGTAGAAGTCTGACACTCCCCTTCGCTCTGCCCAAGAGCGGGGGGGGGGGGTCATTCGATGATTTTCCACCCACCAAAAAAAAAAAAAAAAAGGCTTGAACAAACACAAAATACTAGTTCACACGGCCTTCAGTTAGTTGGACCTAGTACAAAATCCCCGAAGGAAACTTTTTTGTTCTAGTTGCATTGTAAGGTACTATAGGTAGATGTGTACAATCACGAGCAATAATATGTACGTATGCACTTGGCAAAGTACAAACGCGAATTTTAAGAATATAAGAAATATTAATAATATTAAGTGCAACTTTGTGATTACTTTACTCTACTTTAGCCCCCTTATTAATAAAAAAAAGTTAAACCTGGTTTAACTTACGCTTGGTTTATCTCGCATGCCGTCACTTTCTTTTGAATATTTTTGAAGTATTATGCGAGATAAACCAAGCGTAAGTTAAACCAGGCTTAACTTTTTTTTATTAATAAGGCCGTAAGGGTTTCAAAATATTACTTTCGTTACGTAACATGAAAAACAATCAATACAGTAGGCAAAAATTGCTTCTAGACTTTGATATTTGTATACATAATGGTGCTGCTGACTGTATCTACAGGTAGGTGTGTCTTGTGGGTGTATGAGGAAGAGGAAACGCAAGATCAAGACACGACTTGGACGCTCCGTTCACACGCGTGTTCGCACTATTAGCGACAAGCCATTTGCGATGTCGATGTCGCTACTAGATGTAAAATAAGCACCTTAATTGATCCAGATGTTTCCTATGTTACTTGAGGATGGGTACATCTGCATTCCTGATTACAATTCGATTTGCTATTAGATTATATCCAGTATTGCAGTCTTACTGTCTTCTCTCAAGTGTCAGTAAACTTTAATGGCATGGCATTGTTCATAATTTCTAGTTTCTTTCATATACTTTTGTACTTCATATAACTTGTTATACTTTATGTACCTACCTTTTTTTTTTTGGTGGGTGGAAAATCATCGAATAACCCCCCCCCCCCCCCCCGCTCTTGGGCAGAGCGAAGGGGAGTATCAGACTTCTACTGACTAAAAACCAAACCCATGTTCCTTCTTCGCCCTTGTGTCGGAGCCGCGTTATCCTTTCGATAATCCACAGCCCCGACGGGCGTCGGCCCTTCATGTTGCTGACATCTCTTTGAGGCGCGCGTGGAACACGAACGCGCCGCCGACACGGTCTGTTGCCGTCATGACGACGGCCGGACGGCGAGCTAGCCCGTTACTCACCGTCCACAGGCCCGCGTCTACGGTGGCCGGAAGTCATCGCGTGGCCCCCGACGCCCGGAGCGCCTTCCGCGGTGGCTGGGACGTTGAGAGGTTCTCTCCCTCTCTCGTTCCGCCACCTCCTTCGCTAGCATCACTGCTTCGCAGAAGGAGGCGACGGCGTCCCATTCCTCTTCGCCCCGGACTTATGTACCTACCTTTTGTACTTAAACAATTAACGAATTGTAGGTAGTTGAACTAAAAAAGAATTCATCATCTGCCTAGCTTTTTCCCAAGTATATCTGGGTCGGCTTCCAAGATGCAACTGAATACCAATATTTTACATAGAGCGACTGCCTATCTGACTTCCACAACCCAATTAGTATTGGATTACTCATATACTTCTTGATAAGCCTGGTTGTCAGGTTTTCGGGTCACTGACTACCTGTAACGACTGCTAAAGATCTTGAAATGACAGCCAACGGGTTAACGTGCTTTCCGAGGCACGGAGTAAACTCGGTAGGTATGTAATGTGTCACCCATCCATGTACCAACCTGGGCAAGCGCGTCTTACCCGAAGATCGACCTGGGTGACTGAACTGAATGATTATTTAGACACGAGCTCTAACGAACTACAAACAGCAGGTGCGTCATCTTTATTTTCCTGCACAAAAATTAGCAGCTTTTCCGATGAAACTGTATCTACCAGCATTTACAATACAAAACAAATCGATAGTAAAGTTCATGTAAAACAAATATCTGGAGAACAATGCACTGTTATTTATGATTTCACTGTTACACGCTCCGGTCCAAAGAGTTTATTTATTGTTTCATAATAGGCCACTAGTTTTATTGTACGCTATTCGCTTTATTCTCGTATATCGAAGTATAATGTTTGTTAGAATGTGGTACTAACGTTGTTATTGTTCATAAATGTCAGAAAGTGAATTGAAAGTGTTTATTTAGTTGATAGCTAAGACGTTGTGGAGGAAGACTTTTTACGGCGCTCGGAAAAACATTTTCCAAGGGAAATATTTACGTATTTAAGCATTTGTCTAGACTCTCTAGAGCAGTCTAGTCTTTTGCGTAGGAACCTATAAAATTGCGAAGAAGATTAAGTAAGGTAAATGAAAATGTGTGTTTAACAGCCTACTTACATTTCCTTTGTCGTAAAACCAACTAAAGTACTTTTACGAGAGAAACTGTTACTTACTAAATGACAAAATTATAGCTGTAATAGATACCTTCAGCTGTACTGTTTGATTTCCACCATCCGACCGTCCGTTTAAGGAACTAGATATTCCAAAGCTCTTCAGTTTCAGCTACTACGTAAGATATCCCGTTTTCCGATAGTCAAGTTTGAATGTGTGAGCGTTCAGCAGGAAGCAAATCTAATAGCAGTACCAACATGAGATATTTCCACTATGAGAATCCAAGAACCGTCAACCAATGACCGACAACCGCGATAAATACGTACAAAACCCATCAACAACTCTTTGTTTTGCTTTCTCAGTAAACATTTACTCATAACAACCTCATTTTATTGTGGTTGCTGACGATCGCCGTGTAATTCGGAGAAAATACGTCAGAATGAAATGTCTATGACAAGGTTTATGTGGCAATCCCTCGGAAATAAATTGGGGCCACGATAAGCGCTCCCTTTGACGAGCCCTGTACGGATTAGGATGTGAAAAATGATAGCTTAGGTACGCAATGACGGGTGCCGTGCGAACATTTTGTGTACACGATAATAGGTGTGTGACATGACATGCTCATCATCCAGGCTCTTAGATGTTTTTCTCTCTTATTCTTGGCGAGGTCACCGAACTCAAGGTTGTTGATCTGTTTCTTACGTAAAAACCTTAAGAAGACAAACTAAGCATGATCTTCAGAACTGTTAGCCGCCCTCTAATTTTTGCGGTTACATTTTTACAATTCGAAACACTTACGTAGCCACCTGTACTGTATGTTACCATGCCTGAAAAAAGGCCATTTACGTTGGACAAATTAATAACAAAAGATTTATATTTACGCGGTGCGAATATTGCAAACCTTTTTTAGCTTTTACGGGGCCGTACCTAAATAAAAATACAAAGCCGGGCTAAATCACACGAGCCGGCCATGTGCCTATTTGGGCAAATCCACCAAAGCTCGTGAGTATGATGCTGGGGTGACACATGTCAAAATTCACAATTTAGAGCTCTTTTCACAATGTTTATTGTTATGTTAAAGTATCAGGTAGACGGATAAAACATTCATTATTAGGTACTCACTTGGATTAAACAGGGTTTAATGTTAATTATAAAGACCTGTTCGAGTTAGCAAAGGAGAAAAGAACCTGGAAGTATATTATGGTGTAGATTTTGTCCAGCAGTAGGACATAATAGTAGTTTATGCGACTGTGCATAATGAAGGGCATTACAACACAAGTGTGGGTTTAAGAAACGAGCCGAAGGCGAGTTTCTTAATAGCATCACACGAGTGTTGTAATGCCTAATTATGTATAGTTGCATACACTAATTTATCTACCCGAATATCATAAGGGCTCTATGATGGGTTCAGGAACCATAGGGAAATGACCAGCATTGTTACCAGTGCAATGCAATAAAAAATAAACAGGTTATTAGTTGCATTCGTCGCTGCATTTACGATATCTGGCGGAGTGTTCATGTTAATTTCTGAGTCACTATCACTCATTTTCGACAGAAAAAAAGAACTTATCAGAAAATTTGTCTACTCGTAACTGGAAATAAAAAGCTAACGAACAAATGACAGCTCGAAATGGCGGCGTTTCGGATATCTGTCATTTTTTTTAAATCATAGGCAAACGAACAAAGTCACTATTCTTGTGTCACTCGAGATCAAAATTTCGTGCGATTTATAATTAAAATCATACTGAATTGGGGTTTCGTATCGATAGGTATCTGTTTTAATGTAGATACTAGAATAGTAGTGAGTGTGCTCACTTGAATTTGACACCTGTTCCAAATTTAAACTCATAACCCACTGTTTTCAGTAGGTTATGAGTTCATTACAGTTCTGTTTATTTCTGCTGGTTGGTAATGCTGGTCATTGCCTATGGTTTTTGAACGCATTAGAGAGGGTTTATGATATTTGGGTAGATAAAAGGATATAAAAATGTTTTGATCATGTTACTTCGAAAATAATGAATTATTTAAAGCACTGCAAATCATGATGGGAGCAGTGGTGGCCCAGTGGTGGCGGCCCCGACTTTCGAACAGTGAGTCGTGAGTTCGAACCCCGTCAGGCGCATTACTTTGTGTAATTTATTTCATCACCACTGCTCTCAAAACGGTGAAGGAAAACATCGTGAGGAAACCGGCATGTCTTAGAACTAGTTAGAACCAAAATATTCGAAGAATGTGACATTTACCAATCCGCACTGGGCCCGCGTGGTAGATCATAGCCCATCCCTCTCCTAGAGAGGAGGCCGGAGTCCCTGCAGTGGGAACATTATAGGCTAATGATGATGATGATGAAATCATGACGTTAATGTGCAATTTAATTATAAACTTCTTTATCATGTGGTTAATGCCTCACCAGGTATCAGAGTTTTTATGCCGGCTTAAAGGCCTCTGACTTAGCTTTACACACCGTCAACGAATATCCTTCCAGCATTCTGGTTTCCTCACGATGTTTTCCGTCACCGAAGCAAATGATAATTATACGCATATGAATACGAAAAGTCACAGGTCTTGGGAACTCAAGACACGAACTTGAGACCTACTTATGACTTGGTAATCCAACGGTAATACCACTAGACTATCACAACTTAACTCGCTTGTTACTTCTTACATATCGCACATTATTTGAATTGAGCTAAAAACATTCACATATCAATTAGAACTACAGACACTAGACATTCTAAACTTTACTAAAGATTCAACGCCCTACATAACACGTAGTATTTTCAACCTTTCAAAGCATTAGGTACAACATATCCATTTTCACCATAACGAACATAATAGAAACAAACACCCTTCTAGTTTTATTCCCAGAAAGCAACAATACCGTCAGTTTCGTTTCACGAACGCACGTCGGTAACTAAGTTGAGTAAAATATCTTGTAAACAGACTAGATGGATGTAGCTAGCACATCTGTTTCGTCTCGACTTGGGGTTCGCGCACAATTAGTCACAGGAAGTTTACATGCACGATTGTTTACCTCTTCAGTTGGAGCCGTGTGGCAAAATCCAGTATAGGACAAAATTAATGGTTACACTGTGGCTTTACTATTTCGATAACATAGGTAACTGCCTGTAATCTCTGAAAGCTCTAACCAGAGGTATAACTAATAGTACACCCACATTTTTCCAATAATGTTTGAGAACAATGCAATAGGGGCCTATTATCTCAACAGGTCACAAATCCAGGCTGCTACTGAAAAACTCCTAATGGAAAAACCCAATGATACTTTGTCTGACCTGGAAATCGAAAGCAGGATCGCAAATTCAGCAGTCGCGCTTGCGAACACTAGACCCTGGCAGTCAACACTTATATACAAGACTATTACAATGTCAGCACAAAATGTCTACCTACTGTAGAGTTGCAGCAAATCTATTCGGTAAAGTCAACCTGCAAACGGCACTTTGCTTCCACTTCTAAAACATCTTTACTATAGATTTTCGTTCGTATCTATCCAAGTGCAAAGGACTTTTCCTATGTTTCGATAAGGAGATTTTACAACACAATGCTGCTCCTCACTAATGAAGTACCTATCTTACTTCTTTCTTCTTTATCGCATTTAACTACAGTTAAATGCGATAAAGAAGTGAGATAGGGCCATAGCATTTTTAAGATACCACGAAAACTGGTTTACAATTTGAATACATTTTCTTTACCTTCGACCAAAATAGAGCACTGTTTATTGACAAAAACATTACGTCAGTTCCAGAATTCATTAACTCATATCGCATTAACGCAGGTTGATCCACACCAATCGATAGGCCCGATAATGCAGTTACATTGACTGTCAGCGATGATTGGACGATATCCAAATTACCATCAACCGATGCCATTAACTCAACTAATGATAAAATGTTTATGCAAATTGAAAATTTAACCTCAAACACGACACGCAGTCGGTAGCTTGAATATTGTATCAAATAAAGTGTTGGGACTGGTTCTATTTTATTCATTCGCTTCAATTTCCATGGGAAGGGTGAAAACCATTTGAATTTCTTACGGGAAATATTCGCTATTGATACGAATATTTGTTTTCTGCTCAATACACCGTGCTAGTACCACTGGAAGACCACTGGGGATACATTTTACAAACATCTCGTTGGCTTTACGAGCTTATCTCTCCTTGTCTTGCGTTCGGTATCAGTTCAGAGTTGATGGACTACATAAACAAAGCGTATGCATTTACTGAAGTTTGAAGATAAAGAATTGGTTCTGTGATATGTCTTAGAATAATTAAAATCTATAGAATATTGTTTGATGTTCCTCGAGAAAGTCAACAAATTTATTGAGGTCAAAGGTGACTCGTTTATTTTTAAACAAAACTTTGACATTGTCACACAGGGAAAACAAACAAAAAGTAAAAGAAACACGGTGTAACACGCATAAACAATATTAATAATTCTCCTAATAGTAATAACATTGGGAACCTTGTCTACCCATATCATTTTGCTAACATTTTATTAAGGTATCGTGTACGTTCGAGTGGTTCAGGTAGAATCTTTTATACTAGCTGTCTTTGTGGGCGTAGATGATAGCGAAAAAAGGTGTACCTACCTCCCGATGCCTTTCAAATCGAACCCGAGGGTTGCGTTCTATTGGGATCCTTTAGGGACGCATACTCGGCCCCCGTGTGGCTGGTTTTTGTACGAATTTACAAGCTAAACCCAGCTGTTGAATGAACAGAACCAGATGTGTCCCAAAGATTTATTATGTTCACAAAATCACGGTTACAGAATATCGTCTGTTTACGGTTTGAAAAGTTTGTAATGAGATAAATGGCATGCAGAGCATTAACGTTCTTTAAAGCGAACTTTCATCTTTTAACAATTAATTCGTATGATTCTTCACCCGTGACTGTAAACAAAGAATGACGCCAAAAGCATTATGATAATAAAGTGTAATCGATATACGACCCGTAAAGTAAACAGATGAATAGCAAGAAGGAGAGAAAAAAGCGGTTTATAGGCAGTTAAAAGTAAGTAAATTACGTTTCGATGGACGGTCGCAGTCCTTAGTCCGTATAACTGTCGGAAAATCAACGGACCCTCGTCCTTTATCTAATACCGGTTGAGTGGAAACAGTTCCCAAAGTCCAGCCACTCAGACATGTTTGATTGAGATGCGGGGAGCGGGGTGCAAACCGACGTTTATGACAAACTCTGTAAACGTGCACAACATACATTTTATAGAGCATATACGAAAACTTGGCAAGGAAATACTGTTTACAGGAGTTTTATACGTCGCGAACACGTGTGGCAGTTATTTGGTAGTATACATTTAATGGAGTTATGGATGGTATAGTTTTTATGTAAAACGGGAGGAGTATTTTAGTAGGTAAGGTTTTGTTCTACCAATAATGAGGGTTGGCTGAAACATAGAGGTATTGAAACATAGTGGTATTGACGATAATTGATATATTTCCACACAAGAACAACGACCACCTCTATTTGAAAATAGACCCCAATCACATCAGCAGCGTTTAAATTGGATTACTCCAAATTATTAAGCAGCTTAAAATCTCAGTGATATAAATAACAAACTTCATTGGAATTCATACTTCGTTTGACATTCTCAATTTTCGAGAAGCGAATTGTGACAACGTCCCTAAATGGAAGGCATTTAAAGTGCGTCACGAGAAATGGGAGAATCAACATTGTCGGGTGTCGCTGGGCCATCCGGAATAATCCGGATATTCGTGGCTCTCGATTCAATTTGACATAACGCTTCGGGGTGATGAAAAATTTCCCTTCCAAATTATGAATTTGATACCACCGTCACGCACTTCATCAATTTAATTACAACAAAGAATTTGTTTGGGGCTTATTAAATTGGTCGCCTCGTTTCTTTGTCATGAATAATGAAAGTCAAGTAAATAGAGTTCCGAAACTTTGTTTTAGACAGGTAAGAAGGATTACCGCCAATTCTGTTAAATTCCAGTTTAAAATAGAGATGGATAGTGATGTCAGCGAAAATGAACTCAGTGAATGATTCGAAGAACCGCTGACAAGAGACTAATTGGTGCGGCAGTGCCACGATCACACTCTATACTGCTGATCGACGAATTTAGAACAAAAGGGTGACAAAGCTGTCCCTTTTACCGAACCAACACACTAATTAAGAGATTGTATTAAATTAACGGTACTAAAGATCCTCATCTTAGTGAAAAAAAATACGAGACGTTTATTCATGTCCAAGAGATAGGATCATAAAACGTTAACAAGTGGTTTAATTTGTTATTCCAAAAAGAAAGTGAAACGAGTTATGAATACGAATGAGCTATTGAATTAAAATATAAAACAATTAATGCGACAGACTACGACATGGCCTCAATTAAGTTGTGAGAAGGTCATAGTCTATGTTTGTGCATGGTCACTGCATGAGGAAAACGAACGACGACTCGGAACGTTGAGCAAAACGATATCAGGAGCCCGAGGGATTATCGGTATGCTATTAATCATCCCGCTAGGTATTGACGCTGTACGGTACTAGACGGGTCCCGAGTCTGTAATCCTACCGAGGATTATACCTAGCGTTGCCGCTATACCGCAAGCTAAAACCACGAAATCCTCTAGAGACCTACCTTCTTTGCCAAATTGAAAAATCTTGTGTTGTTTTTGTCCAAGGACGACAGTTGGGGACGCTGGGCTGGTTTTTATGTTGGTTAGCCTCAGTGTACGGTTTATCATTATTTATTTATGCCACAATATTAACTTGGCTACTTTTTAGACTACAATATTTTCGGTAAAAGAAACAACGTGAAGTTTATAACAAAAGCAGCTTTTTTGCTTTTGATTACGCACCATTTAATACCAACATCTTTTGAATTAAAGGAAAAATATGTCCAGAAGTTATCTGTATAAAAGGTAAAAGTTTTTTCTAGCTGTTGGTAATCCAAACTCATTGCCTCTATATATTTATAGAGGCAATGAGTTTGGATTATTATACTACTAATATTTATAGAGGCAATGAGTTTGGATTATATTACTACTATGTAATACTCTAGATACGGAAAATCAAGTCAAAAAACACAGAAAATCTATACTGCGTAAAGGCCACAATAAAATTATGAATGTACATAAACACTTGGTCATTAAGCAGCACATTACGTGGTCGAACAGCGTTGTTTTGGTCCACAAACAAAACTCGTATAAAAGTGAGCGGCCATTACCGTTTGTAACGAGGAGTCTAGAGGTCCATTAGGACCAGCTTAGATTTAGAGCATTATAGTATTCCCGGTGACTGAAGATTAATGATGAAGTCTTTGTGTAAAACGAGCGATATTTATTTGCAGTGACGACGACGCAACGTATCTTTTAATATTGAATAGTGTTTTAGATTATTGTGCTGGATTATCGAGTCAAAATTGATAAAGACAACCAAGAGCGAGTCACGAGTACATTTTGCTTTTTTTTCTACCATGTTGGTATTGCACTTTTGTGACACAGCTGATAAATTAAATTATCGATTATACAACAAATGTTATAGTGGTTAGATTGAGGTACAGAATACGTGCAATGGGAACCGTTTTTGAGTCGGTGTCCCTTTAGCCCTGTATACTCAGTTAGAAATATAATAATAAATCGGCCTTATTTGAACAGGTAGTGACGCATACATTCGGTCCATTTCATT
Organism: Diarsia dahlii; assembly: GCA_949775195.1. Taxonomy (NCBI): domain Eukaryota; kingdom Metazoa; phylum Arthropoda; class Insecta; order Lepidoptera; family Noctuidae; genus Diarsia; species Diarsia dahlii. The sequence goes on from OX459201.1 coordinate 11,636,913, forward strand.
TGCGTTGTACAAACAATGCAGCTGCAATACACAAGCAAATCGCCAATCCACAATACAGATGAAATTGATACGTTCATCGTTTTCAGTTTCCAGTAGGTTATTTAGTGTTAGGTACAAAGCTTTCAACATAGAAAGCTTTTACCTACAACCTTTTTCAGCAACGGAAATATGTTTCCTATTGTTTACCTGAAATTCAATCTTGTTTTCTGCGAAAAATGATTTTGTTGCCAGTACTTTAGATACCCATGGTCGGTCAATATTATAGCTCTTTTCATACAAAAGTAATAAAAAGTCAAACAAAATAACGTTATATTTACGAGCAAAGATTGTTCTGGAAGTAATGGTAATAAAAACATTATGTTTGTACATAAATCCATATCCGATGACGGTAATGCTACACTCATAATGATAATAAGATGTGGGTATATTTGTTTTTTCGTTGAACCTAACTCCTGTTGTTCCTCTAGGTTTATAACGAATCTAATATGGGCAACTGCGTCACATCAAGTGAGATAGATTAAGACGAAGGCTAAATAAACGATGGATGACTGTGTGAAGGATGATATGGCTAGAAAGGAGGCGAATGTTAAGATGTCGAGTAATAGAGACGTATGAGTACCTGTATTTAACATGAAGTGACTGCATATCTGACCTTAATATGATATCCCTTGGTAAGACTGGTTGTCAGAATTTCGAGCCACTGACTACCTGTAACGACTGTCAAATATCTACAAATGACAGCCGGGACCACCGATTCAATGTGCTTTTTAAAGGACGGAGGAAACTCTATGTAATGAGTAGTCACCCGTCCAGGGACCAACATAGGCAAGCACGGCCTAACCTGATCGATCCGAGAGACTAGTATTATCTAGCCACGAGATATATCGATAGATATATCTATATTAAATGAAAGTTAAGCCAATATCGACATGATACCGCAGACATGCTAGAACCGTGTGCGTTGAGCCAGCGAAATAGGTGATTTGCCCCGGGGTCGGTAAAGCACTATATACCTAGGTACCTAGTTGTATCTACGTTCCTATACGTACCATAAGTAATATTCAGAAAACTAACGGGTAATAACAAAGGGCATGGTGATGATATTAATTATCTTAATTATAATAAAGCAGCAAGTATGATTTGAATCTTGGATAATACTAAGGTCAAGATATGCGAAAAATTAAGGGAATACGTAGGTTACTGAAATATTCCAAGGTTCTACTCCCCATGCGGCGCAAAGCCTTTGAAATTACTCCATAACTCCGAAAAATATGTGTTTAACCTGGAGTTTATAGTGGTCGCTACTTTAGTCCATGTTTATTATTTTGGAATGTTACAATTTTAATACAGTATTTGAAGACCAAAAAAAAAAGTTTTCTTGTAGAGTTGTATTCCAAACTGAATTCAAAATTATTTGTTCAAATTAGCTGTGTAGGCAGAACTTTGTAAGGTACTAAAAACGATCCCTAAACGTGCTTTTCACAGGTTATAGAGTTCTCAGAATACGGCGTAGTATTTTATCTTAGTCCGGTGTACCATGCACTTACTACTTACCCACTATTTGTTACAAGGACTAAGCCTTCTGTACCATCTGCTCTGTGGTAACGGGGCCGCCATTTCCCGCCACCTGGCCACACGGATGTCAAGCCAACTTCCCCACATTATATTTCGAAACATTTATATAATAATTACAGGGTTATACTGACAATGGGATGTGGGTGTAATGGATACAATTGGCTTTAAAATATACGTTACTGTTTTATTAGTATTTCTAAAGAATTTATTTACTAAAGAAAATCTATAATCTATAGGTATATATTCGGATACTAGTATTTATTTTTATATGTGTATATATTAGTATGTATGTTTATTTTATATGGATAAACTTTTGTTCTTAATTTTAATTAAAATCTTGTTATTCTTATTTACACACTGTGTCTACATTTCTAATCAAACTTTCCTCTCGCAGGTCTGCTGGAAGAAATTTCTTTTGAAATAAGCAGTACCTTTGTGCTCTTCTATTTGTTATGTTTTTATCCTTTTTTTTGTATTTTGTGTGTGCATAAATAAATAAATAAATAAATATAATATTGTGTACCCGTAATATCGTGTAACTTCAATTCCTAAGCGTTGTACAACGACTAAGGTTGATCACAACACAATCAAAAGAAACAGAGTCGAAAACATTGGTCATCACCTGCCCAGCCTTTTCTCAACCATGTTAGGGTCGGCTTCCAGTCTTACCGAATGCAGCTGAATACGAGTACTTTACATAGAGCGACTGATTAACTGACCTCCACAACCCAGTTAATACTGAAAAAACTTTTTGCAAAAAAAAACAACCGACTTCAAAAACACCAAAAAGTGAAAAATAAACTTCAGTAGAAAAATCAGCTTCTGAAGTCGGTGACATTTCTTTGTTTAATTTGTTTTTTTTTGCCACCGACTTCAGAAGCTGATTTTTCTTCTGAAGTTTATTTTTCACTAATAACCATTGAGGAGTAGTACCTTCCATCATAAGCTCATCAACATGAAGTGATGACTGCTAAATGCGAATACTTGTATAGCGTCAGAAAAAGCACGAAACACGTAATACGTGCCTATGAAATTTGAGGGTTTTTCTGGCTTCTTCCGATCCCAAGACAAGGTCGCAGGGCTAACCTAAAATCTAATACTAAATCTAAACTAAATTACCTAATATACACAAGGCACACCCACACAAACACACACACGTACACACCCAAACACGCACACCCACACACACACACACATACCCACACACACTCACAATCAAAAACTCACTCCCATACATCACACAAGTGCGCTACATTTTGTATTGTTATATTTCTTTATTTTTTTTTTTGTATTCTCTTTTATTTTCAATTGCATACACTGTTTAATGTTAAGAGGAAGTGCGGAGTCACCTAACACAAGCATCTCATTGCTTAAAAGGTGACCTCTAATCGTGTTTGCTGTAGCCCAATTGTAATTGAAGTAAACGTTTTTTTTTTAAATCTTCTTTATTTAAGGGATTTTTGCACACAATAAATTGTGATGATGTCAATCGTGCTTTTACAAAAAAATTGATGGTTGCCCTCGATTTCTCTGGGATTCCATCACCAGGTCCTGGTTTCCATATCATGGTGGCCCTTGAAGTATCTCCGTTCCAATAAAAAAAGAATCATCAAAGAAGTTATTCGCGATACACAAAATCAGGTAACATACATAAAAAAAGGTGTATTGTACACAGTTCAGAGCATACAGGCGTGATGTTACGTCATGATAATGTATATTCAATAAACATCCAAGCGATTCTAGCAATTACGACAGATTTGCCGTCTATTTTTGAAGATTTCCATTGTATATCTCCGAAGATCAGCACCAGATCTTCACCAAATTAAAATGGGACCACCTCAGGAGTAAACTCTTTCAAATAAAAAAAGAATTTTGAGAATCGGTCCACAAATGGGGGAGAAATCAGGTAACATACATTAAAAAAAATACATACACACGAACATAGAACCTCCTCCTTTTTTGAAGTCGAGTAAAAAAGAAAATGAATGTTTTTCATTTTATCGTAGAAAACCAAAACGGAGAGTCTACTTTGCTTATTGATAAAACAACAACGTGAGTTTTAATTATAAAAAGGGTAGAAAAAGTTATGTTTAAATTCTTCAACCTTTCTAGAATCTACCACTACGCGTGTCACTAAGAGCAATCGATGAACACCTCATTTGTCAAAACCTGTCCAGTGGTTTACTTTATGAAGAACATCCATCTTTTTGTACCAGCCTTTACTATGATAGTGAAATATCGTGGCCTTCAGTGGTAATAATAGTAATATAGACAGGAAGAGTTGGAAACAAACAGTCGAGATATTTGATATTAGATGGACATCTATGTATTTATTCACGTTTATGAAGATGAAAATGATTGATTGATTCGGCTCATTCAGTCAATCAAATTCTCGTCTCTGAGTTTCGATTCGAAATAAAGCCATATACCTATACTCTGGAAGGCATACTGTGGATATATACAAGGTGCAGTTTTGCATCATTGTCAAAGTTCAGGAGATTGTCATAAAATACCTATATAAATCAATTTTAATTACGGTACACACGGCTACACATCAAGCTATACAAAACCAGTATAATAAACGCTGTTTTTTTTTTGTTGTTAAAATTTTAAAAGTTTTTTAGTATAACCCCGTCGTGGGTTAGGAAATTTTCAAAAAATAAACGTTTGCGTATGTTTGTGAATATGTGAAAGCACGGTTATAGGGCGAGAATCAGGCGTTTTAACACAAGTGGTTCACACTTACTGATTTCCGTTCATAGGTAAAAAAAACTACTTGCCTACCGATTTTATTATTTATTCGGGTCCAGAATCATTTGTATAGTTATTTCCTAAAATTTGCCGAGGATGCGAAACGACAGCTTGTATATTCCATGCCGCACGACCATAAAATTTCGTTATAATTTTCCCAACTACAGAAAATTTTCATAAAAGCAACGGATAAAAAGTTTCACGTAAAACCGTAGCTTGATTAATAATTTAATTTGTTTAACGAATGACTACGGAAGATGTTTTCAGATATTTTTACTAAGATTGCTTCTAATTAGTGCCGTCTTCTTTGTTTACTGAGGACCGTAATTAATAAAGTACGTAGCTACCACCTAGATACTCTCAAGTTCAACGCTTTTCTACACAGATTTTGTAAGATCCATTAAAAATCATGTTTATTTCTGTATTCGCTTTTACATCTAGGTCACCAGGTGTGCACAGACACATTTCACTAAAATGAGGTATTCACAGAAATGGTCGTATACTTACATTAAATAGGACGTCTGTACCTCTGGCGCAATTTGCCTTTAAATACCCAAGCAAAAAATATATTAGCTCCACATTCCACAATGAAGGCATATTTTTATTATTTTGATACTTATCTACCTGAATCATTCATAAGTCTAGAACATAAGTCAATCTATTTTTTTGGCCAATTATATACGATAAGTAGAACTTCCTGTTGACTAAAGTTCACATTGTCCTCGCTTAGTAATATTTTACTTGCCGTCTTTTTCGTCATGTGTCTGATATTCGGCCCTCAAAAGAAGACAAAAGCGGTCTGTCCCAAGCTAACGATCTTGACACCGATATGCTATTGTCCATATAACTAACATTGTTCAATAGCTTCGATTTATGGCATCCCCTACGTCACGAGAGTGAACCAAGACTCAAATTCGCTATTATATTGATGAATGGAGAGTATTTGTTACAAGTCTTAGTAAATTCTGAAGTTTCGGCAAAAAGGTCTTATTTCAGCCGACCTTCATAATGTATCGTAGGTAGCTATATGATATATTATATTAAAGGAGAAGCTACGTTTTGATATATTATGACGTACATCACAACTGTAATCCAGAAAGCGTAAGGCAAAGGCGAACCTAATAGTACACTCACATTTGTTCAAGTCTTCTTGTAATTGAGGGCGAGCCTATTGCCATCAACCGGACATAAATCCAGACCATGTGGCTATTTTTGCCCAACCTTGGAATTGAACCCAGCACCTCATGTTCAGTAGTCGCGATTGGGACAATTAGACCAGCGAGGCAGTACATGGTTATTGTTTTGATATTGATACATGGCGGCTGAACATAGGCTCTTTATCGGTACAATGAATGGCCTTGAAGATAATGCCATAACCAACACGCATGGGAACCCGGATTATGATGATATTAACAACTCAAGTACTGCTACGATACAATATCCGAAACAAAAGAAGGTTCTAGATTTCCAGTTGACAGATGGCCAGAGATGAATTTCATTAATTTCGTTCACCTTGGCAAATTCAAAGAAACACAAATATCTTTTGGAACGTGATACTCCGAGGCATCAAAGAGATCAGTTATATTTTCCTTTTATAAGAAGCTCGGCGGCCGCGATATTTTTATAACGCAATAACTCTATAAGTATTGATCGATCGTTCGGTAACATCCGTGTGATTATTACTATACCTTGTGACATTTATAATATTTCATACAATTGTAATACAAATGGATGTTTCATTAGACTGCATTAGTTCATATCGTCAGATTACGTCAAGTCTAATCGGGAGCGAATGGCTTCAGCGACACAACATAATTGCGTTGCAAAAACAAACGTTTACTTAACACTTGCATCTCTAACGAAGCTATTAAATGCAATGTCACGTATTATTACAGTTTTTGCTAACAATACACAGGTATCACCCGTAACCGCTGACCTTACTCGTGGTCACAGATCCCTGGCAGTGATCTTGATATTTTTTTCTCACGACTTTTTGTAACGCGGATTTTGTCAAACCTCTGTTTTTGTCCCGACAAAAAAGCAATAAGCGAGGTGAATCTAAGTACCTACCGTACCTTTATTGCGTTACAGAGCAATGATTCTTTTGAGGAAAAAAGTGAGTTACGATTCCAATGTATTCATCTACAATGCTCGCCTACGTAATTTAAAAGCTAATAAAAATTTTGATGGTCTTTTTACTGAGGAAAGCAATTTGAGGCGATCAGATTATGTGCGTGTTTTAAAATTAATTTAACTTTACACCTACTCGGCTTTATTGGCGTGACAAAGTAAGCTTTTATTTTATTTATTTCATGTCAAAAGTAGAACATAGGTGGACTTAATTCCACAAACCATCAGTTAACCTTTGGAACAAATAGAATAGGATTGTAGAATACAAAAAAAAATACAATTTTTACCCGACTACGGCAAAGCCAAAGGAGGGTTATGATTTTGACTGGCTATGTATGTATGTATGTATGTTTGTATGTATGTATGTGTGTATCTTCATCTGTTCCCTCATAGCTTCTAATCTACTTAACGCAACTCGACATATGAGGTATCGTTAGAACCGTCTTAATCTTCCGCTGAACATAGGCTACGTGACGTGTCACAAAAAGCGATTTGGCGCCCTCTAGCGGACAAAAAGTAAGGCTTAAAAAATAAAAATGGAGATAATTACGCCGTGTTTGGTATCATTTGAAAGGGCCTCACATGTACATTTCCAAAATATTGTTAAAATTTAAAATCACGCCCTCTAGCGGACAAAAAGTCAAGAGTAAAAAAAAAGTAACACCAAAATTGTTTAAATAAAAAAAGTAAAAAACTAAAACCCGACTACGACAAAAAAAACGACGCTGAAAAAGAATGAAACAAGATTTTCAGGATAGAACAAAAAGAAAAGCCGTAGTCACACGTTATAGGTACCAACCTAAACACTTTAATACCGTGTGACTACGGCTTTTCTTTTTGTTCTATCCTGAAAATCTTGTTTCATTCTTTTTCAGCGTCGTTTTTTTTGTCGTAGTCGGGTTTTAGTTTTTTACTTTTTTTATGTTTAAGTAGGTACCTACATAAATTGTTATAAATGAATAGGTAGGTACAAACTGTACGGGATTTTTTCTAAAATGAACTTTCGTTTTTAAGCTATTGCATAGCTTCTAATGCGGGCCTTGAGCGTGGAGAGCGAATCCAGAAATTCCGTAACGAAAATATTTTCAACCAGATTGCTATGGTTACGGAAAATAACAAGGTTGTCAAATTAAATAATTAATTATTTGCAAGTTGATAAAAAATGCTATGCAATAGCTTTACCGCGACAGTCTCCGAGTGCCACACGTTTTTTTTTTCTATGTTAAATTTGAGCTTTTGGAGAAACATTTCTCTCGGAATCAGAATCATTCAATGAATCAACCAAGAATTTACTCTCTATAGCGCGGTCTAAAAATTCGTAAAGCAGTGTCAAGTCCAGCACAAACAGGAACAAAAAGAAACAACAATAAGCCACAGTCAAAGGTCTAAAACTCTAAACAAGCGTGTGAATCGTTAACCTAGCTGCGTAGTTTAATTTCCCATACAGTATGGTTGTAGTCGGGTGCTTGTTTGAAAACTCCGCCTCTGCGCAAGCGCTGCTGCCGTGTGAACGCCCCGACCTTGATGGCACGATACGTGTCGAGCTCGAGACGTTTTTGTACTGTTTCCCCCTGATACTTATCTATCATAGCTATTAACATACATACATCCAGCACGCAATGCAAGAATTTTCGACACTTATATTCCCGAATTTGGTATTTCGACGTCTCGTTTGTAATGCTATGAGAATGTCTGTTAGCGTAATTCTCGTTAAGAGCTTATTGTTTCGGAAATATTGCTCTGTTTATGTCGAAGTATCTTTAAGACTTTGAAACAAACATTTTGTAATTGTGGCGTAAGAGCAAAATAGCAGTTAATGTAAGGGCATCACCTCCGATTCCACAGAACTTGCGTGCTTTATTTTGCTTAATTACTTGAGCAATATTTAGATTTTATTTGTTTTTCATACAATATATTTTAAAGGGGTGCGCCAAAGTTCACCTAAAATTTCAACTCCGATAATTGGAAATCCGAAAATGTTCTTCCTAACATTTTTCATCCTAACAATCGCAATTCCTAACTTCTCTGTCTCTAATGTTTTAATTCCGAAGCATTCGACTTCATAATGTCTGTAGCAATAAACATCTATTACACTATTATTTGTTTTCCTATATTTTCTCAACATAACCATCTTTTACACTATTATTCAAAGTCATATCTTTTTTTTGTTTATATTACTTTTTATTCATAATATAAGATCAAACGAACTTGCAAAAGTGAAGTTCGATCGATATTATATGAGTACGTTTCATTCGAAGATATATAATAACAATGTAGTAATTTTTATCCTACTGGCAACTTCGCACGGGTAAAGAGTAATTTAATTACTTTTTTTTTTATCTGTACCTTCGGTTAGGCTGTATGTTGGCTTGTCATTATTTTTAGAGATATTTTTCAAAGTTTTCATTTTGGGTATAGGGAGGGTGGGAGTATATATCTTCGAATGAAACGTACTCATATAATATCGATCGAACTTCACTTTTGCAAGTTCGTTTGATCTTATATTATATTTCGTCGTTTCATTCTTCAGATATATAATAACAATGTAGATGTTCAGAGATGATTGTGAAATAAAATAAACAGATTTACGAAAGGAAAATAAAAAAGATCGTCTTTTATTTTCCGGCAGTAATTTCATTTTAAATGTTAATATAAATAATCACAAAATCTCTTTAAATACATATTTTATAATTTTTATGTGTAAATAATTATTACAAAATTCTATTTTAAGTTACGTAATTAATTGTTCCTCTTAAAATCACAAAGAACCGTTTGTCTTTAATATTGACCGAACAAAGTTATCTTTGTCCACGAACTTTGTACAAGTTTGAGGAGTACTGGTCCAGCCAGCTGTTTTCCTAATGGCATCTAATGAGATCCCAGAGCCAGAATCCAGATACAGTTTCAGATCTAAAATCTTTTTTAACGAACATAATTATAATTTTCTATTTTTGTGGTAGATTGCCCTATTCTCATTAAAGTACAGTTATATCAGTACAGGTTGTTCGCGTCCAGCCGCGGACGTTTTGATTACATCAGAAATACCTCTTCTGAATACCAGATTGGTCTACTACAATATTATCTTATTTTATTAGAGAAAATATCTGTACTCTATACACTGATAATCTAGCTTCTTGGTGATTGGTTCAATTGATCGCCGTCTGTTGGGTTTCCATTCTGCGACAAAATTTAGAACTACCTGTGGATCCCAGGTTTAGTGTATTTTGGAGTTACTATGCTGCCTAACAGCATAGGAAAACTAAGCGATGAGAATTCAAAGATCCGTAAGCGGCACCTTTGTCAAATAGTTTCGTTAAAAAATAACATAACATCTGATGAAGAACCAGTGTAAAGGTTATGAGAGTTTTCTTCACAGAACTGTCACCATAGTTTAATGGTACCATTGTACAGTGACAGTGAATTCTGGAATAACGAAGCCATCATTAGGTCGAGCGCAAGGCTTGGTATTCCTCTGGACTCGAAGGCAGACCTAAGAGCACTACTGCAGCCAGGGTAAACTCTCTCAGAGGGAATTGGGGAGTCTTGGAAGAGGACGAGAAAATATTTGAATCGACCAGTCGTTTAGTATAAAAATATCAGACTGTCGTATTTTATTCACCAATGGAAACCATGGCTGTGACTGCCAATAAGGGAAAGATGATACCTATTGCTTCAGCTTTTAAATCTTTTGGTACATTTCAAAACCAAAACAGTAGGGTGGACATGCGTAGAAATACCCTGCGTGTTTCCAATTTATTGCATTATGCATAAATGCACTAGTACCGCAGAAGCAAAGAGATCTATGACTGGTTCGACAATACCTTCTGATATTCCGAGTCAGAGTGGTTCCATTCTATATCGAGATTGATTCTTCTCGATTCTTGATCTGCTTCTGTGTAATCTTAGGACTTATAAACGACTCAAATTAATTGTTTTGGTTAAGTTGGTTAAATGAGGGATTAGGGTTCCTCCATTTTATTTATGTAACTAATAGCGGAGGTGTTGTCAACGTGTAGCAAAATATTACAATTATTGTTCCTTTGGTCTCGAGCAAAGCATTTGAGGCCAAATAAATCAAATCTAAATAGTTAGTATAAAGAGTTGCGCTCGCTGTCTTTTCAACCACCGTTGACACAATCGTTGGTACAAAATGCACCCCAACCTGTTTTAGTAGCATTAGTAAAGATTTCTAAAACAAAATTCTGAGATTTGAGGGTGTTTTTATGTGAAATGTTATTTAATTCACCAATCTAAGTCAGGTAAGATTATACCAGAAGGTCTAAATTTACCTTAGTATATTTGATGTTTTAATAGGTACATATTTTTGTCTTTCTAGTTCTTTGGTAGAGAGACACATTTTTGCAACATTGTTGTGGGTGTAGACTACTTTTTGTTTTAAAGTTTGCTACAAAAGAAACCGAAGCAATTTAATATTTTAAGAGTTTCGGTAACATTTTTAAGACTCTCGACGTAGGCATCTCTAAGACATAATATATTGGCAAGATATACATCAGATTGCCTACAATAACCTACAACTTCTTTCATGATTTTTGTGAAAGTTCGAGGTATGAAGCATAGTCAAGTAAGGCAAAGCGTTAAATTCAATTGTGTTATTGCGTATTTTTCCGTCTTCAAAATAAAATCTTAAATACTTGCGATAACATCGCGCTACAGGGACACTTGTCCCAAAAAATAATCATACATAAATATGTAGGTACATAAGTATGATTCTTAAGATCTATGGTTGCCATGAAGCCCTTTCATGGTACCATTTTTGCTGCAGTTCTATGGTCTTCCAATTTGAAATACTCATTTGAAACGAACTTCACATTTAGTGAAAACCTAGAACTACCTTGTGGTTTTTCTGTCAGAAAAACATGTTAGAAACGAATTTATAATGACGGAATTTGACGCATTGATCATGTGGGTTTTCGTTCCGTGATTACGCCTAAATCTATCAAGTTACGAAGAACTATTGGCAATTGGCATGTCCCGCTTTTCCCTGACGGAAAATAAATTTTTGGGGAACAGTACTTAATCTGTGCAACTTTACACGTGAAGGCTATGTGGTAACCATGATAAATCCAACTCAGAATAAGCGTGTTGTTCGTACTAATCATGATCAGTAATCATGATAAATTTGTAATCCACGAATATGTACCTGAGTTATTGCCTCGCAGGGGTACGTTTGTTGGGGCTCCCGGCCGCACTCGCTCGCGCTGACGCCGACGACGTCGGCGGCGCCCGCTGGTTAGGTTGGTGTGTTGGTGCCCGGTACGAGGATGACCGCCCCCCCCCTTCTCGATGATGAGAAGCGAGGATGCCCTGACCAGTTTTTCCTGGTTCTGGTATCGAGCACTCGACGACGTCGAAATATTTGATGATGACGCCTTCAGAATAGGTGACTTTTTATTTGCAATCCTTGTTTCTTGATCGCTTTTTATTGCCTTTATTTTAACGGGTAAATCACTTCCGAAGAGGGTTTAATTTCGGACTTGTTCCTGTTTTAAGGTTAGGAACGACTTGTACAAACCTGGCGCCATAAGTTTTTGTTTTTTGCTTGCGTCTCGGGAAACTGGAGATCAGTAAGCAGTAGGGAGCAGTCTGACAAAAGTTTATAGCTTGTACCTTGTCATCACCTGTCAGCAGCAGGGTAATTGCCTTGTTGATGGCCGAAATGCCCAGGCCGAGTTGGTCCTGTTGGCTTTGAAGTTTTTTGTCTGTGTTTCTTACTAAATCAGACAGTATAATATTTTTTTTTTTTTTTTTAAGAATTGGTAACCAACGTTGAGCCAGCTTGTCGTGTATTTCCGGGCCGTAAACTGGAATATCGACAACAGCATCTCCCAAAGCTTCTAGTAGCTCAGGGTCGAGATTGGGCTCAGTGTTTACTTCTTCCGAGGCCGGTGGCTGGTGATTGGGTGACCTGGAGGTTGATGGCACATCTTGTGATGTTTCATCGACATCAATATTTTCCTTTACGTTTTGCGTTCCATTTTTCCACCTGAAATATTTATTTTTATTTGTGGGTTCTTAGATTGAAATAATTATTTTTTCAATTGAATTAATTTCAATTGAATCGCAGAATTTAATAGGGATCCTTGGCCCCAGGGCCAAAATGGTACCATTTCATTTGTATTTTTTGTAATAGGTAGGTACCTACAACATCAAAGTGTTGAATGATAATATATTATTTAGCATCATGCTAACCCATCGTGATTACCCGCAGTTGATCCGCCAGGGAAGCTTCTAGACGCTGAACGCATAAATTCCACCTATGGAATACATACCGTTTTTTTTTTTTTTTTTACTTTTTAGTAGAAAAAAACTGTTGGGTCCAAATGGTACCCTTTCTTTTGTGGTTTTACAACGTTAAAGCCTTTGTGTTAACCCGCAGTTGAACCGCCAGGCTGATATTTTCTAGCGTCATGCTAACCCATCGTGATAACCCGCAGTTGATCCTCCAGGGTAGCTTACAGACGCTGAACGCATAAATTCCGCTTATTAGGCCACAATTTTTTCACTTTGTGCTGGAAAAAAAAATTTTGGGTCCAAATGGTACCCTTTCTTTTGTTGTTTTACAACATTAAAGCCTTTGTGTTAACCCGCAGTTGAACCGCCACGCCAGACTGATATTTTCTAGCGTCATGCTAACCCATCGTGATAACCCGCAGTTGATCCTCCAGGGTAGCTTACAGACGCTGAACGCATAAATTCCACTTATTATACAACAATTTTTTCACTTTGTAATGGAAAAAATTTTAAGGGTCCAAATGGTACCCTTTCTTTTGTTGTTTTACAACAGTAAAGCCTTTGTGTTAACTCGCAGTTGAACCACCAGGCTTATATATTTTCTAGCGTCATGCTAACCCATCGTGATAACCCGCAGTTGATCCTCCAGGGTAGCTTACAGACGCTGAATGCTTAAATTCCACTTATTAAACAACATTTTTTTCACTTTGTAATGGAAAAAAAGTTCAACTCACCTTGTGTGTCCTCTGAATCAAACGTTAAAGAGGCACTGTTAAGCGAATACGTCTTTTTTTTATTTGTTTGCTCACACAATTTCTTTATTTTTGTATTTTAACATTGTATTCTTACGTCAGCACTACGTTTTTGCATTTTTATTTTATTTTTACTTTGAAAAAACAGATTTTTATTCCGGAGGTTAGTGTGCTTGTTGCCGCGCACGAAAAAATAATGACAAGCCAACATACAGCCTAACCGAAGGTACAGATAAAAAAAAAAGTAATTAAATTACTCTTTACCCGTGCGAAGTTGCCAGTAGGATAAAAATTACTACATTGTTATTATATATCTGAAGAATGAAACGACGAAATATAATAATCAGTATTATAAAAGGTCCCATTAAAATAGGTGGACAAAATTTTAGAAATCATTCAGACCGCTAAAATAAGGACAATAGCAAAAAAAAAATATAAGAATAAGAAATAAAATACCTACTTTTATAGGATGAGTTTGTTCTAGAGTGCCGGCAATTTATTATTTTAAGTCAAAATAAAATCACTTTTTAAATAGTGTTTGTTTTTGTTTAGATGTCTTTAGTTAGGCTTACTAAACGCTGTGTTAAAATTTTTAGACCTATTTTAATGGGACCTTATATACTATGCAAAGATATCCATAGGTTAGGTTAGGTTAGAACTGTGACCAACTACGCGCGAGCCGAGCGAGCGAAGCGAGCGGTGCCGCGGCAGCGGCCGGCGAGCGCTACCTCGAAATTGGTCGCGAAATTTTAAAAGTATTTTTTCCAAGACGACACTCTGACCTGAATTTCATTCATTTATTTTATTTCAAGACAAAAATCAGTGAAACGACCTTTAATCATTCTAAACAGTTGTATGAGTGAAAATATTATGGTAATTATGTTTAGGAATAAAAGCGTTAGGATAAAAAACAGTAGGAGTTTAAATATATTTACACTAATGATATTATGAATTCCAATTTTCGGAAACATGAGTGTTATGAACATCGTCGGTAGGACTACAAATAGTATGAATGAAAACTTTAGGATGAAAAATTTTAGGAAGAGTGATCATTCGGATTACAAATCGTTAGGAAGAACAATTTCGGATAAAGAACTTTAGGTGAGCCAATATGGACCCATTTTAAAGGCCGTTGAATACGGTCAAAATTTACATGTTTAAGTACTCACAACCATACATTAAGCTAACCAACATCAAACAAGTAACAACGTTTACATAAACAAGTATTGCAGAAGAAAACCTTACAAATAATAGCCAGTCAGTCAGTTTCAGCTAATTTAGCAAGCAATGTTGTATAACAGAAGTATTAATGTACATTCCATCAGTGAAGCGATAGATCTACTTTCCATTGTGATAGGCCTTCTATAAAAATGTGAGATAATAACGTATCTTCACTTTACATTGTTCAGTTATTAAGTCCCATTGTTCTTGAAGCCATTACGATAGCATCAATAATAGCCGCTAATCAGCACATCATGTACTTGGATGCGTATTCACGCATTAACTTTGACCCAGACCAACCGGCGAATTCGCACACGCAAGTCAATTAACCTTGCCAACGTATTGCCGATTCACACGATCAAAAACCTATTGATATATTTCCGAAATCAGCATTTTATTAGCCATACGCAAAATGGTCAGTTGCCAACCCAACTCCATTAAAATGGAGTCCAAAATCTCATAAAGTTTATATTCGCGCATGACGTCGTAAATGCACCCTGTACGAAGAAATAAAACGAGTCCATAAAATTCGGGTGAAAGGGAATTCCTTTAACACACTGCAATAAACCGTTCTTTATCGGTATCGCTAAAAAATTCGCTACACTTTGGTAAATAAATTACGAATCTAAGAAGTAAGAGGTTATGTTTGTTTCATTTTGTAACTCCGGCGTGAAATTGAATAAGGAACGGTCTCGTAGATATAGGGTGTCTCACCGCTCATATTATGTTTCCAAACACGTTGGAGTTGGAACAAAGGCTGTCCATTTCCGAAGGAGGTCCGCCACGCGTTATTGCGAGAACTATTCGAACGTGGTACTTGCGACATACTCGTGACTGAACTGCGCGTGCTCTACTCCGAGTTGCTACATAGCGATATGGAGACCTAGACTTGCCTTTGTACCTAATAAACAGGATGTAGTGCTGATTGAAACCTACGGCTATTTGCAAAGTGCAGCTGATGAGAAGATCGATTGACACTGGTAATTTGAGTGCTGTGTGTGCCAAACTGACATTTGGACGGTCGGTGCTATCATGACATAGACATGAGTGGTCTAATGAGCCATCTATTAGGTTCGGTCGGTGCAAATGAGGCGGGTTCGCAATCAGTGCGGTCACGAGCGTGAATCCGCGCTGGGTCGTTGCGCCGCTCTTTGAACGGATAATGTCCCATTGACAAATCCGCGGCGTTCACTGACAACCCGACATTTGCTTGAGTGTCCTTAATTATAGTACGCAATGAAACGCGTGTTGTGATTAACGGTAATGACGGTTTAACACACACGGCGCTGTCTGTTGTTTCGCGATTGTGTTAGTTTAATTGGGAATGTAGCTTAAGTGGCACGTAGATTAGAGTAATCTTGATAATTGTTTAAGTGTGGTATGTCTGTATGGGCGCAACAACGAATTCTATTGAAATTGTTGATTGCAAATCTCGTTATTTTTAATTAAGTATATCATCATTGATAACAGGAAGTGTGTTCTCTTTCCCAACGCTGCCATTGACACCAAATACATTTTATTTTCTTTATTTTCCTGTCAACTCGTGCCATCATTTTGTTATTTTATTTCCAATGTCCCATTATTTCAATTACACATTAGTATTCCCCAGTTTCTATTACAAAATCACATAAATTTAAATAAGGGCGAGGTTCATAAGGGCCTTGCACACACCTTCCCGTGTTTGTGTCATCAAAATGCATAGAAAGCATGAATATGTAAACCTCATTTCCATTAACAATTGTTTAAATATAAAAACTTAATTATAGCATTTATAGCTACGCGGTAGCAAGCGTACGAATCAAGTTTCAAAACAAATGTAGAAAGACGTAAACGAATCGGTAATTTGGGAATGTTTTACACGTAAAACATGTTATACGCCGCTTTCTAAAATATACTTTTTAAACGACAGCTTTAAAATTCGTTTGTTGTATTCCGCGGTATTTAGATAAGCTAAAAAGGAGATAGAAAGTAGTTATCTAGAGCAAGTGTCTTTTAAGGTCCGTATAAGTATTTAAGGTGCGTGGTTTCGTAAGTCTAAAACATGTCTATCACATAATATCACACCGTGTGCAGCAGTGCAGAGTGCAGATTATCAAGTGCAGAGGTAGGTATACTTAATAATACACCCACATATCGCCAGTTACGTTTAAGTCCCATGTTATAGAGAGCGAGCCTATTAAGATCGACCGGGCCCATATCCCGTGGCTGCTACTGCGAACTCCTGGTGGAAAATCGAATAACACTTAGCCCGACCTAGGAATCGAACTCAGGACCACATGCTCAGCAGTTGCCCTTGCTAGCCGACCACTAGAATCAGCAAAACAGTCATCTTCTCATATTCTTCATTAGTAAATTGCACCCGTGCGAAGCCGGGACGGGCGGATCGCCAGTTTCTAATAAGAACATGATACAAAAAAAAGTACAGACATAACACGTTCTTATTTTGTTTGTTTTCTGTCTTACATATGTAATAATGGACGGGACGAATCACACTGATGTACGATTAGCAACAAAAGTGGCTTAACATTTCCGAATTTTAATTATTTGATGTAGGCACAGGACTCCAGCTACTCCAGAGGGAGAGGAAGGTCAAAGAAAAGATGGATGGATTGTGTGAGGAATGATATGAAAGAGAAAGGAGTAAATGCCACTGTGACGTCTAACAGGAAAAATAAAACGTGTTGCGCCGACCCCAAATAGAATGAGATAAGAGCAGGAAGATGATGACATGCAGGACTCCAGCTATTATTTTTAATGTTACTGTAGTGTATATCTATTTAATAGATATGTAAACATTGTCTCACAGCTACAAGTGGTCAGGTAAGCTGTCACTAATGACATCTGTCAGTTACATGATGGCGGGAAGTTGGAAGGTGAAGCGACCCTGGACCGAGATCTTGGTGGTCTGGTGTGAGCCTGTGATATAGTAGTAAACAGGTTATCAACCTATTAGGTATACTACACGTGGATACCACAGTTACAAAAGATAATATAAATATCTAACAAGTTTTTGTAATAAAACCTGCTTTGAAACTTCGAGTAGTGTAAATCTACTTCTGATGCTGACTGTACACGGAAGGATTTCCTGTAGTGAGTGAGCCGTTTTCAGATGAAAAGATTAATGTGTTTGATGTAACGATCACGATTGAAAAGGCGTTGATGTATCTCTTATGAGGCTGTTACCTAAACAAATGTCGTAAGTGGATTGAAGATTACGCCGACAATTGGACTAATTGAACAAAGTGATTACATGCGTGTGATTGTTTTGTTTTTTTTTCTCGTGTGTTTGTGCCTAAGCTGGTGGGAGAGTTTTTATACCGCCCATGGGCCTCTGACTTGGCTATACATGCCGTCCGCGTCGAGAAATATCTCTCAGGCATGCAGCTGGTTTCCTCACTATGTTTTCCTTCCAATACGTACATGAATCCGAAAAATCGGAGGTGTCTGACTTGGGTTCGAACTCAAGATCTATGTCTTAGCAGTCCGACGGTCGCACCACTACATTACCGCTGCTTTAAGTATCAGTGACTACATTATAACTACTAACTACCTAAGAATAAGAAATTTTAATACACCTTTAATTTTGCTCGTACAATTTCCAAATTGGCTCTGACAAACCTAATTTCTGTACGTATATTTTGTATTCACATAAATTATTGTATGTACCAACTCGTATCCATGACAAAAATATCTTAATTTATTCTTCCAAGGCTTATCTTTAGCCTGTGTAAATTCGACCCTTGTAATTGAATGAAATCCAGCCGGTCACCTGACCTCACTAATATTTGGCGAGCATTTACATTAATGTATGTAAAAAATCTGGTCTCCCATGTTTTGTTCCTGAATTACTTCATGCTATTATCATGTTTTGAGAAAAACCCTTATTTTGGCGTTTCCGTACTATTATCGTGATGAATTAATTATGGTAGTTTGGATGAGAACTAATTTTGGTTATTAGCATAATGTTGCTTGCACTAGCACTTTTAGTCTCTTGTTATTTATTCAGTTTCACGATTTTTAACGTTTTTTTTTTGTATTTCAGTGAACTATTGTTTTCCCAGAATCT
The DNA here is from genome assembly GCA_949775195.1 of Diarsia dahlii. NCBI lineage: Eukaryota > Metazoa > Arthropoda > Insecta > Lepidoptera > Noctuidae > Diarsia > Diarsia dahlii. The sequence goes on from OX459201.1 coordinate 11,655,660, forward strand.
AACGCCTTCTGAAAACTGTGTAGACCAATTTAATAAACGAAAATTTAAAGGCGCTTCCACGAATTTCAAAAGCAATTATACTACGCAAACAATAACAAGCTTATCTATTTTGTACTCAATACAGACAACATAATAATTTGTACAGTACACAAGCAGGCACTACTAATAATTACGAACATCATTATCATTCAAAACTATCGATAAAATTCCAAATTCATATCACATCTCTATCAGGCATCACTATTTTAATATAATAATATCTATCAATTATCTATTCCGAAATCGATGCGATCATTACAACAACAACACTGAATGTTTATATCGATATGAATAACAATCAAATCGATCATAACGATTGTACCATTCGATTCGACCTTAACCTATAACAATCGGAGTCAAGTGTCCTCACACTTCCTTATTCAGACGGAGGTGTACGCAGCATTGTAATGTGATATGAAATGCGGGGCAAGGATGTGAATCGATACTCGATCGAAGTACCTATCTAATCGATTACGTTTCATGCATCTCGATAAGATCTAGTGTCAAAAGATAAATTCTGAATGAATTTTACAAAACGTTGTTTCAGCCTTTCAGAAAACTTTTTGTTTGTAGAAAAAGAAGTGACGCCTACAAGATTTTGAATAGAAAAACTGCCAAGCTATCAATATTTATATGCAGGAGTCATTGCATTATTGCTTATAATGTTACCTGTAATGTAAATAATAAAGCCTTCCAGTCAGTGGTCCCTTGGCACTTGGCACAGCCTAATGTGCAATGCCGAGTTATGCCGTTAGGTTCGTTAGGTTGGTAAGTCGCGGCTTCGTGAGTGTGTGATGCCAACCGCAAAGAAACTAGACAGCAGATATATGTTCAATACTAGCTTTTGCCAGCGGCTACGCCCGCGTGTAAATGACGATTTTCCATACAAACTTTCATCCCCTATTTAACTCCCTTAGGGGTTGAATTTCGAAAAATCCTTTCTTAGCGGATGCCTACGTCATAACATCTACCTGCATGCCAAATTTCAGCCCGATCCGTCCAGTGGTTTGGGCTGTGCGTTGATAGATCACTATGTCAGTCAGTCAGTACCTTTGAGTTACATATAATTACGAGCTTTACTAGCTGTTGCCAGCGGCTTCACCCGCTGCAACTTGAAAATTATCCCACAGGAAAATAAAATCGGGATAAAAATTCTATGTGTTAATCCAGGCTATAAACTATCTGTGTACCAAATTTTTTCCAAATCCGTTCAGTAGTTTTTGCGTGAAGAAGAACAAACATACACACTCACACAGTCACACACTCACACACTGACAAACTTTCGCCTTTAAAATATTATAAATATAGTGTGATTTAGATTATGTTTTACTATGATTATGTTTTACTATGATTGAGGTATAATGTGTAGGGCTGTGGTTTATCGAAAGGATAACGCGGCTCCGACACAAGGGCGAAGAAGGAACATGGGTTTGGTTTTTAGTCAGTAGAAGTCTGACACTTATTTTATTATTCGATGATTTTCCACCCACCAAAAAAAAAAAGGTATAATGTGTATCTATACAACTACTTGTGCATTGCCCCGGTAGATTAAGGTGTTTTTTTTATCATTCATTCCAAAAAGTCTTTCCTGTCTTTGAGAGGTAAGGTAGTTCTTGTGAAGGGTACAGATAAGCTTTCCGTCAAACCGAATGCAGCTAAATATGCATGTATTTTACACAGAGTGGCAACCTATCTGACCAGCATGATTCATTGCCCTTGATGATCAGACTTAGGGCATTGTGACTACCCAGAACGATAGTCAAATATCTGAAAATGAACAACTGTTTAAAAAGCTTTTCGATCTTAACATGGTACCCAAAACTGGATGAATAGGAAAGCGTAGCCTTGACCTTCAGACCGAACCTTCGACCGTAGAAGCAAACGAACCTTATTACTAAATTATAATCACTTACATTCGTACAGGCCAGGGTGTGACCCATGTCTGAGTTAATCAAATAACAGCAAATAGCATTACCTCACGCGTCCTACGTTTTATAGCAGCTCCTTTACGTGTTTCCATGATTAGGCGATAAAAAAGTATGTGTTACCTGAAACAAATAAAAACGTTGTTAATATATGTTTAATGTTGTCTATAAAAACATGGAATTGGTTTTTCAATAGTCATAAACGCAACTGGTATTGCGAGTGCGAATGGGACCTACTTTGATCAATTTTCATGATGTGATTCTGGGAGTTACATCGATCGATAGGCTAAAAAAAGAGAGACAAAATCCATATTTTTTCTTCTGATAAATCCATATTTCTTCTCTAAGAAATCTATCTGGATTCGGTCTGGGTTTTTATTGTAACCGGTTGATTGCGGTCGGCACGCCCCAATTACCTCATCATCATCAGCCAATAATTGTTCCCACTGCAGGGACTCAGGCCTCCTCTCTAGGAGAGGGATGGGCTATAATCCACCACGCGGGCCCAGTGCGGATTGGTAGATGTCGCATATCTTCGAATTTTTGGTTCTAAGACATGCCGGTTTCCTCACGATGTTTTCCTTCACCGTTTTGAGAGCAGTGGTGATGAAATAAATTACACAAAGTAATGCGCCTGCCTGGGTTCGAACCCACGACCAACTGTTCGTAAGTCGGGGCCGCCACCACTGGGCCACCACTGCTCTTCCCAATTACCTACATGAGACTTAAAAATAACTGGATAAATATGGGGTATACCCCCACATTTATCCAGTTATTTTTAACCTAATATGGTTCACATCTACCTAATCCCTCAAGGAACTTAACTAACGCGATGTTACTGTGTGAGACACCAAGAACAAGTAATTATTAAGAAGAAATATTCCAAGAATTCTATATTCATCCAAAAATAAATCGAGAATAAGACACACAAAAACTGTCTAATAAAACGTCTGACTTTAATTTTATTTTTAAAGAAAAAAGCTAAGTGCCAAGTAAAGGCGAATCACAAAGGGTTGGAATAGTGCTGTGAAATCCGATAAGGCTGTCGGCAAAATCAACGCCAATAATGTAGAGGAACGAGCTAAGTTGTACGAGACTGTAGAAAGGAGGTACATAATACCGAGCTCAAATATCACCTGAAGGAAGAAACTAGTAGACGACCTTACAAACTCCTTTCTTGTCCATACAACAAGCAATGAATAGAATGCTCGTTCTCCGAAAAGATACGTTTTAATTGGAATGTAGACTTTCGCTGATAAATCAAGTGCTTTAAATTCAATTAAACGCTTTTATTTACTTATCGCCTACTATTGGTGAAAAAGAGGATAAACGGTATAAGTTCAACGATGCCTAACTGCCTCCCACTTTGGTTTTGTAAATCGATTTTGACGAGAGAGAAAGTTTTACCCGACAACAAACTTAGATATATATTGAAATACTTAACTTGATTCGAATGTCCAAGTTTATTGGTCAAATAGAACTGGACAAAATTACTTTCAACTTCGATACCTATACGATTTACCGACCGTTGATATCAATCCCGAGTCCCTTTGATTGAGAAATTGGAATAATGCCCGTATTAACGAATCCAATCGAACGCCTAAATAAAAGCACGTTTGATTTTCAACTTTAGCCAGATAGCCGAGCGTTCAAAATGCACTTATTCAGGTGCTGCTTAGGAATAGTACACACGGTAACAAATCAAGCTATAGATACAAAATCAGTTGTTGTGGATCGCTCATTGTACGCGACATCTATACAAACGTGTTACGTGAAATTGTGAAATTATTCTAATATTTCTATAGTAAAGTTTGACAAATTGTAATAGCTTGATGTACTGGCGTCTAGGTCTGTACAAAACGGATATTAGTATAGGCAAGGTAAAGCCAGACTAAAAGTCCAACGCTCAATTGAAGATTAATCTGGGGGGCGATTCTACTAATTTGCAACGTTACACGTTCAATTGTGTTATAACAACAGTTCCATTCCGATCGCCGTTCGATAGTTACCTATAAAGTAATTCTACTATTTTCTTACGCAAACTGAAACCGAATCGCAACTGAATCGTAACGGGAACGTAACAGCGCTTAATCTGTGTTACCAACAAGCCAAATAGTATATTTAAATAATACCACAGAAAAAAAAGTTGAATCTAAAAATGTTACTAAATACGACTAAGTGTCACAAAAAGTGTTTCATAATACAAAAAGATAACTAGACTATACATAAACATTTTTCCTGATTATATAACTGTTACACATACAACAATTCAACTTTTCTAAATAATAAAAGCTCAGAAAAACGTTTCGTTTTACGGCCCTAGCTGGCCGAAGCAGTGAAACGAAACGTTTCGGTTATGTCAAAACTCAAAAGTTATTGTAAACAAACAGCGGGAAGCAAAAACTTACATAAAATGTGTGCGAGACTGCGAGTTCATCAAAAGGTTGATTTACGGGGAGTATTCGTTTTATATATTACTGATAATTTATTCATTAAATAAAACATCTCACCATACCCCTAATGTTATTTTCTATCAAAAGTTTAAAGTAAATATTTACGACACACTAGACTAGAGGGTTTTACTCACTTACGTCGCACTTGAAATAGCTACAACAAAAAAATGGTTTAATTTATGTGACCACTTGTAGTAAGTTGCAGATTGGTGCATTCCATTTACTGGTAAAAGATTTAGTCTCGCTGCAAGTGTTGTTCTGTTAATACGTACGTAATTTCAGGCCTAATGGAAGACACTAGAAGAAAATCTACATCAGTTCAACAACTGGACCTCCTGATTACCTTTATGGAGGCACACACGAATTTTGCCGTCGGACAATTGCGGACCAAAGAAGGACGAGTCCTTGCGACACGCATGTGGCAACGATGTGCGGATATTTTAAACTCGGAAGGCGTAGCCAGGACGCCTAAAGATTGGTCGAGGGTAAGTTTACAACTTTCATGTTGATAAATTATCTATTCTATAAAAATAACAATATGGCAACACCTAATAACAATACTTTTCTATCCATTTCAGTTTTGGAATGATTATAAATGTAGGGTGCGGACCAAACTAGCCGAAATAAACAGAGGCTATAGGGGTACTGGGGGTGGGCCTAGCAGGGCACCACAGTTAAGCCCTCTAGAGGAAAGAGTCGCTGCCCTTTTAGGAAGGGATGTCGGCCCACTTACTGGAGTCCGTCAAGATCCAGAGATTGAAATTGAGGTGATTAGATATTTATCAAACATGTAATAATTATACCTACTCAAAAAAATCATTTGTGTGTCTTAATCATGTTTTTTTTTCTTTTTACAAATAGCTTGATAATGCTGAAGAGATAGAAGTGGAACAGGTTGTGGAACTGCCAGCAACTACCTCACCCGTTTTGTGAGTAATATGGCACTAAACCTTTCTAAGTACTAGTATTTTATTAGCCATTTGTTAACAATTTATTAATTCTTTGTTTCAGAGATTTATCTTTTATCGCAGACATCGCAGAGAGTACTGAAGCACCCGCAAATAGGTCACCAGCCACACAAGACCTCAGCCGAACAGTGACTCTTGAATCTCAGCAGAGAGACAGTGCACATCATGTGGAGGAAAATAATCAGCCAGCTGACCATGGATCTGCACCATTACCACAAACAGGTTCTCATTATTAAGTTACTTTATCATATTTTCTATTAGAAGATTATTATTTGACTGCCTTGTTGGTCTAGCTAGTGGTTGCAAGCGCTACTGCTGAGCATGAGGTCCTGGGTTCGATTCCCAGGTCTGGCAGTGTTATTGGGTTTTCCTATGTGGTATTTCTTAGTAGCAGCCTGGAGTCTGGATTTGTGCCCGGTTGATGGCAATAGGCCAATAATATGGGGGTACTACACCTTTGCCCAACCCTTCAGGAAACAAAGCAAATTATTTTAAAACCTGTTTGAATAAAAAACAGTATTATGGACATGTTTGAGACAGTCATACATGCTTTTTTATTTCTAAAATCTAGTAAGTAATACCTACTAGATTTAAAATAGACATACTAACTAAATAAAAAAAAATTAAGTATTTCAAAGATCTTCACACTACACACCAAATTACAAACCTCGCTAAATACCATAAAAAGAGCCCAAGGCTTATCAAGTGGAATGCACTTGAAATCCCTCTGCTCACTAAGAACCAACATGAAGATACTTAGGCGCGCAACACTCACGCCGCACGCATTCCAAAACAAAAAAAAATAAACAAACAAGAAACAGATTTATTTTTCTGATGATGATTATCACATACAACATTGTATTTATAAAAATAGGTTCCTAATTATTGTTTAAACTTTCAGGCAGACCTAGACACCGACAGCCAAGACCAACACGCCCGGGGCCGACCGCACGTGCGGGGGGTCGCCCTCGCTTTGTACATCAGAGTAAGTGGCATTTTGATTAACATAAATCTGGCAGTCGGAACCAATTCTTAATCCTATTTTAATTTAATTATCAATACATCTTCTGATTTTTGTTATAACTAAATACTTATTTATAGGTAACACGGCAGCTCTTGATGAAACAAGGGCAACCATAGCCCGCATTGAAGAGATGCGTGCGCGAACAGAAGAAATGGTGGCTACTGCAGCATTAAATATGACAAATTCAATGACCAGCTTAACAACTGCTATGATTGGCATCTCTAATGCAATGAGCGGCATCGCTAATGCTATGACAAGCATGGCAGAAAGTCTGCGTACCTATGTATCTCCTTCAGATAGTAAGTGTTTAAAATATTTTTTAGAATAATGAGTACTTAACTGAGTTTTAGATGTATTGTGTATATACATTATGTAATTATTATTCTACACATAACATCACGCCTGTAATCCTCGAAGGGTTAGGCAGAGGTATACCTATAGTACTCCCACATTTCACCAGTTATGTTTAAGTCCCATGTAATAAGAGGCGAACCTATTGCCATTATCTGTGGGACCAAAACTGAAATCGCGAAAAAAAAATCGCTGTTCCCTACATTTTGACGAGTTTTTGTGAACTTAAGTGTAGGGAACAGCTGATTTTTTTTGTCCCACAGTAAAAGTTGTTCTTAATGATGAGTACAATGAATCCTTAAGAGGTTGTGCGTTAATTCCGGGACATGTTGTATTTATAGATTGTAAAAACATGGGAATGTCTTTGCTTTAAGATTTTTTAATAGGTACCTAATGGAAATATTCTTTTTGTTTCAGACTGATTGTTGAAGATACAATAGATCAACCAAATTTCAGATTATCTGTTTATTAGGTTTGTAATGAGACTGAAATAAAAATAACTAATGTTAAGATAAATTGTTTTATTTACTTACCCAAAATATAAGCATTAATTTCAATAAAATCATGCTGAATGTTACTCAGAAGATGGAAGCTTGTTGCATTTTCCAAAGTGTAGATTCGTATGGACTACAGAGAAGAAAGAGCAACAAGAGATTTCCTGACATGAGCAATATGTGTGTATGTACCTATATACTTATAGGATTTTATAGGTAAGTATGTATATAAAATACTATATGTATTACTAATTATATATTGTATGTATGTAGTTTAGTTTATAAGTCTATTTAACTTAAGTAACATAGTTTAATGTTAATGCACATACATTAAGTGTATCCTCTTTTGCAAATCTCGCTTGCGAAATTAGGTTTGCTGTAAGAAAACCCAATTCTGGGTTAAGCTCGCCTTTGTACATAAGCTATATTATTGTAATTTGTATGTAGGTATATTTGTTATTTTATGTGTGCAATAAAGAATAAAGAGATATGACCAGTAAGAATAATCCTATCGAGAATAACTTTTTAGGTTAAATTCTGACCCAATCACTAACTAAAAGGAATTAATAATACATTGATCTGTATGTAAAAGGCTTCAACTTTTATTATGAATATATATTATAAATGAATCAGGGAGTGATTCATTGGTTAACATTTTTATCAGATAAGTACTTTGGAATAGATCTAGCTACTCAGATTTACAAAATCAAAACTCATTTATTCAAACTAGGCTGATTTATTCGAACTGACGATGCGTAAGGTCAAAAGCATTATTAAATATTCTTGACGATAAATTTCTTGCTCTTACCCTTCCAACGTCAACCTCATGGGCAAGTTCAACGAAATCCATAAAACATCATTAGGTATTTTTAGGGAAGAAAACGAAAGCAATTCTATAGCGATGCGGCAAAAGTTACAATTTACTAACTTATGTTGAACCGCTAATTTTGACAGATGAATCGCCAAAGTTCAGCTTTGGTTCGATTTAAACGAGTGTCAAAATAATAGTAGAATGTGATTAAACGTCACGCTCATGTTCGATTTTGCTAACAGAATACATTTTGACATTGTTTCGAACGATCGTTGGCGTCAACTGAAACGTAATCGCAGTTGGATCGTTGTTCATTAGTAGAATGAGAAAACGCTTTTAAGCTGTGATTTAGTTGCGATTCCATTGCGATTTTTAAACAATTTTGTTAGTAGAATCGGCCCCCAGGTCCTTGATATTAATGAAACTTACTCCCAAAAGCAATCTAGTTTGCTTCCTAAGTTACGATTATAACTTATGTGACTCATAGCCCGCCATGGTACGGATAACAATTGCGTATAAAGTCACTAGGGCGTAACTTGGTAGGTGTGAGTTACGTAATATTACCGTGCTTAGTTTATTAACTTATTACTTAGTGATCACTCACTGGCAAGTCTATAAAGTTAGTTTTGTTTTTATTTTATTTTATGGCGGCGCAGTTCAAAGACTGGGCTATCGTATCGCTTGTTGTTTTAGATTCTGGTGTCTTAGCTATCATCATCACTACATACCTATAATAAAACAAAGTCCTCCTCCTCCGCGTATGTCTGTCTGTCTGTTCGCGATAAACTCAAAAACTACTGCATCGATTTTCATTCTATTTTCACTAATGGATAGTGATTCTCGAGGAAGGTTTTAGTACCTATATGACTTGACCGACATCTACGCGCGCGAAGCCGTGGGCATCAGCAAGTTAGTTATAAGTTCTAATTCTGTGCGGGAGTAGGTACACTCTGAGCGGAGTGTTTGACTTCTACTGACTAAAAACCACCCATGTTCCTTCTTAGCCCTTTGTGTCCGGAGCCGCGGGTATCTCTTTCGAACAACACGCAGGGAATTGTATAGCTTGATGTGTCGCCGAGTGTACAAAACGGGTTTAAATAAGTATTGTGTTGAAAGTTCAAATAGACAACGTGTTCATCATCATCATCATCAGCCTATAATGTTCCCACTGCAGGGACTCAGGCCTCCTCTCTAGGAGAGGGATGGGCTATAATCTACCACGCGGGCCCAGTGCGGATTGGTAGATGTCATATATCTTCGAATTCGTGTTACTTTTGTATTATTCCGACAAACTAAGTTCTCTATGATTTCCTAAGATTTTCAGAATTTTTAAAACTTACCAAAATATTGTCCTGAGCTACAATATAATATCCACGTTGGTCAACAAACCTGTGATTTGCCAAAACTCAACTAACTAATAATTTACTCGTCTACGAACTTAATCATTTCGTAGCACCAGCAAATAGGGTGTAATATCCTCCGTCGAGTTTCAATTAGTCTACCTACAATAATTTATACCTACACTTTGAAGACAGCTGCAACGCAATCACAGCCTTTATTGAACTTATAATTTCAACAAAGGAACCTCGCTTCGCTCCAAGTATAATATTTAATTAGACCACTATCACTTGGGGGGAATGTTCTAGTTTCATTTGTTATGTTTGAATAATAGGTATCTTGTCGTGAGAGCTTGTGCTTTACTTGAGAGAATTTCTTTGTTTGTGTTAATTTGTTTAATCCATATAGCTGTCTAAGTCATCTTCCTGGGGTCGGCTTCCACTCTAACCGGATTCAGTCATGGAGCAACTGTTGAGACCACTACTCTCAACACCGCCGCGCGCCAGCGGGAGTGAACGAGGGATGTGGGGAAGCGGGTGTCAGCCCGCCAACGCGCGCCGATCACGGCCGACCACGGAACCCCGCACCTCGCCAGTCAGCTGTTGCACGTCTCCACGCACGGCTGCGCTTACGCATTTCTTTAATATCTTGTTCAATTCCAACCGAACGTTGTATTTTTTACTCTTTATCGTTATTATAATTGTATACAGTCCGCTACGCGTTTTTATTCTACTCCACCACGACCTATCGTCGCGTTCAGCAACTGATTATCTGACCTCTACATCCCATTTAATATTGGGTAATGCGATACCCTTTGGTAATATTGGTTGTTAGGCTTTCAGGTCACCGACTGACAGTAACGACTGCCAAAGATCTATGTATGGTAGCCGGGACCAACAGCTTAACGTGCTTTCCGAGGCACGGAGGAATCTCGGAATGTAATGGGGGTGGGTGACCACTAAACCTAGGCAGTGGCCACGAGATAACTATACCTATCTATGTGACTTCTGATTTTTTTTTGTGACTTCAGGTTACTTAAATTTATGTATACCTAACCTTACATTGCACGTGTACGCGGGCGCACCCTTTATAGCTGGAGGCTTAATTTATACCTACTTGAGCATTTTTTTTTTATTATTGATGGGCTTACTGACATGTGACAATAATTTATTGTAATGGATTTTTTACTTATATTATCTTACACGCTATTGTACAGAATCTGGTTTTTCTAATCTAACAGACAGATGTGTTAATGGGAAGTTTTTTCAGCCACTTCCCAGCTAACCACTAAGATGTGTCAAAGGGTTTTGTGTTTTGGGGGCTGTCTCTAGTGGTGTTTGAAAAAGTGCTGATTATCAGCCTTATTTGAATTAAATACTTTGATTTTGACTTTTTAGATGCTCTGTCTGAATAAGTACGTAGTGAACTATTTTTCTATAGATATTATTTATCAGCATATTTTTTTGTAGATCGTCTTGTGATTCGACGTTCGAAAGTAAGGATACACGCCATTTTTATTTCTTTCCCTTTGCCGTACCTATAAGTAGTGGCAGTGTGACCAACATTTCCTTCTAAAGTGTTACATAACCACAAAAAAAAAATCTAATTGGGCGCTCGATGGAAATATGAATCTTGTTTACCATGCAATATTAAATAAAAGTCGATCAATTAAAAGAAAACAAACAGATTGCTGAACTAACCCAACAGCTATATCGAAACGATTACAATTACATAACCTCTCGTTAAAGCCTTTTATCCTCGTTACTCAGGTTTTTCGAATCCATTGCATTCTTTGTTCCACGTGTTCACGTTACAAAGTAATTAGTGACTGTCGAAAAATGCGAAGTTTCGTGTAGAATTAGATACGGCTGTTTTGTTTCGCAAAAACGGACCATATGGTTTGTGTTTAAGTAATAAATTGATGTAACGTATACGGAGGCTTTAGTTCCTCTCCATTATCTTTTGTTAGGCATCATGGAGGTTTGAGCTTTTAAACGTTTCTAAGTTCCGCTGTGACTTTCATGTGATCTTTTGTTTATCTGTCTGTCTGTATATCATGTTATGAATAGGAAACGCAGATGGTGGTATAAGTTTATGACATAACATACCAATCTGGAATCTCCGAAAGCTTGTTATCTCCGAAGTGTTACACAGAGGTTTACGTATAAATAGTAAACCCATATTGAGTGACACGTAATAGGGTGAGCTTATTGACAGCAACCTGGCAAACATTTAGGCTCTGTGGCTGTTACTGGGAAACTATTATTATTAGCCTGTACTGTCCCACTGCAGGGCAAAGGCCTCCCTTCCCTCCTTCCACTTTTCGCAATCTAGTGCGATGATAGGCTTGCCTTTGAGAAGGAATCCAGCTCATCCCGCCATCTCCTGGGAAATTACTGATCGAAAAACTCATTAATACTTTACCCGTCCTAAGAACTGAACCCACTCATGCTCAGCAACGCTTGCGACCACTAAACCAACAACAAGGTAAACCAGTCGAGTTCATGACATAATGCTATTATAATTATAACCATAGAAAACGAACTTGGAAACTATTATTCAATACGTGGCCATAAATTTGCCTAATCATAGTCGAAGGCCTGGTTATGCATGCCAATGGGAGCATGACCATTAAAAGCGGAAGATAGCTTAAGATTAAGAAAAAAGAATCACCTCGGAAACCTAACGTAGCGGAAAGGGCTTTGTTTGACGATGCTTGCATTTACTATGATTTTGTTGGAATAATAGGACTTTTTTCATAGATCAAGATCGTCAATAGTTCCCCGTCGGGGCTGTGGGTTGTAGTAAAGAGATACCGCGGCCTATACACAAAGGGCTAAAAAGGAACATGGGTGGTTTTTAGTCAGTAGAAGTCTGACACTCCCTACCGCTCCGCCCAGAGCGGGAGGAGTGATTTGATGATTTCCCACTCACACAAAAAAAAATCGTCAATAGATCATCAATACAAATCTATTGGAACTACTTAAATAATTAACGAAATTAAAAAGAAAAACATTTTAAAACATTAAAAAAGTAATTCCTAGGTACATCTTCTGGATCAGACGTAAACCCCTAAAAAAACTGTTAATAGAACACATCTGTATTCAAAATAGATCAAATTAAATTCGCCTGATAATAACCTAAATTACTCCACCTTCTTTCTTCCTTCAACCACTCTTACTTATACAAATTATAAAGATGATTCTTTCAGGCCATAGAAAAAAATACCTCCTCCTCGGTCTGAAAGAAAACAACCTTATTTTTCAAACGAGTTAGCTAGGTACTCATTTCCATGCAATAACCCTGTTCATGACCAATTTAAGTTTTTGGTCGAAGCTGGCGCTGCTTGTCAAGAGAAAGTGCATCGATATGTCAAACTTGATACATTTATTTTAGTTCTATTTTTCCCACCTGCACAGATAAGTTGGTTGATGTGTACCACTATCATCATCATGTGATTGTCGGCTCGGCTGTGACCGACAGCTCATTCAATACACGTACCCAAGTCTACGTGCGACCAATAATACTAAGCAAGCATTTGAATAATTGTCCGTCTGATTGATACCTTTGATTTTATATAATATATATATTTATTACGTTTTTTTTGTTAGTTTGAGCTGTCCCCCACTGACAAAGGCCTACCCTATTCTTTTCAGTTCTATTTCCTTCCTTTAGTCAATTGAGATGATGAATCAGAGCCAATAGTGGCAGCTTTCAGTGAGGTTTTAGTAAAATTAACTAGTATTAGGATCACGCTTGCACAGTACGTACATTACAAACTTCTCTTTAATCTCTTCAAAGCAAATTGTACATCACTATTTCAACAAATATTTGTAACGATTGTTTAACCTATCACACCTGTGCATCATATTAGGGTGTGCAGCATAAATAACTGCTAAGTACGGAATTCTCCTCACAAGGCAGACAGATATGAATCACTTTGAAACATAATATTCGATATAACACATCAAACGGATTACTTTTATGCATCAGCTTTATTCGATCCATCACACAATGTTTGTAGCTAGCTACTTGCGAGTAAAGTATTTTCTTTCATCATTTTATGATAGAAGTAGAATATGATAGAGCAGGGCCCACATGGGCACGTATGGCTAACTAGTGTCACAGTATCTAAGTATATACTAGGTACCTACATTTATTTATTCATACTAACGAAAATCAACATGATGATCACCAAGGCATACATTAAAAGATCCAGTGCCAAATACGTAACTGAAATCATAAAATCCTAAGCCAAGTTTGATGTTTTTAAACAAACTTACTTTCACCAACGAAGTACCTATTGCTTTTTGTTGACATTTAAGGTCAAACTTAGTTCATGATTTAACGATTGTTTTGAAAGAGATGTCAAGATTCTAACATAAATATGTAAAAGATTGTCGTAAATCACAGAAAAAAGCACAAAATGAAAGGTTAAATTATTACCGATAGAGATACAACATACAACTACAGAAATAAAGCTTTAAAAACGACCTCAACAGCAGATAAAGAGTAAACCAAACAAGATAGGTACTTATACATCATAATGTTTGATCTGGTCGACGAGCAAGTTTCCAGGTCAAGTGCGAGCGCCGAACGGTACCCAGCAATTACATAAACGGGTTTACACAAAATCGCGGTAACGATACTTCTTGTATTTAACCTCTGCGAACTGTGTGTGTAATATGGAACAATTTGACTTGGTACAGTTTTCAGTTATCCGTCAATGCGGGCCCTAAATACCTTGTTTCTTTTTTATGAGCTTTTATTTAACTTTCCGTGTTAGTTTTTTATATTTTTCTTTGAATTGTACGGTGTTTTATATTTTTAGTTTTTGGGGCTTTGTTGACACAGATAAGTATGTTTCTTTTTTATTTTACTCAGTGTTTTTACAGGAGGCTTTAAGTTGTTTTTTTTTCCTTGGTGAGAGAAATGGATAGCTCTGATTTTTGTAATTGAACGTTGCTTTTATTGACTCACGACATTTCCATATTTCTGCTGTTAAAATAATTACTATATCACCGATTTACTTTTTGATTCCAATTAAATTGAATTGATTCTATGAATGCAATTTGCAATAAACATAAAAAACAACAACAAATCCAATCCTTGATTGAAATGCGCTTGAAAGCGCTTTAAAGTTTAAGGTAACAATGTATTACAATGAAAAGCGATTTAGAATCGTATTCACACATTTACATGTGCATTCGATTCTATAAATCAGCTCTCTAAAAGTAACAACATAGGATAGGTATTAGTGAAACTGGGTCGTGTTTCGCATTCGCGGTGAATCCATTTTGCAGTGTTGTGTTCCGCGGCCATTGTCTCATGTTCCGTGATGCTACCACTCCTTCCGTTTGCATTAACTATTCGCACATTTTTGTTCCATTTTCTTTTGTTTCGGACGAAAAGCCTGAATAATTATCCTCTCCAATTAAAAGTGCGTTTGTTGCAATGTTTCTGTTGTCAAGTTGCTGGTTGGCTTTGGTTTACTTTAGAGACATAGGTACATAATATCACGCTTGGAATCCCTGAAGGGTTAGGCATAGTTGTAAACTATAAAACACACATTGTACTTTTAAGGGGTATTTTGTTTTATAAACTTCAGAAGCTAATGTTTCTTCTGAAGTTTATTTTTCACTTTTTGGTGTTTTTAAAGTCGGTTGTTTTTTTTGCAAAAAAGTTTTTATTTTTTCATTTTTAGTTTTAATATCCTATAGAAATATTTACTATACATTCAACATTCGATTAAGAAACCTAACTTTCGACAAAAAACACGAAACACGTAATACGAGCCTATGAAATTTGTGGGTTGCCCTCGAGTTCTCTGGGATTCCATCACCAGGTCCTGGTTTCCATATCATAGTACCACCCTTAAAATATCTCCTTCGCAATAAAAAAAGAATCATCAAAATTGGTTCATAAACGACGAAGTTATTCGCGAACTCACATAAACGAAAAATGTTCATAAATTAAGAAAAATCTTCATAAAATGAAAAGTACTAGGCCAAACTATACTAAATTTTTATGGGACCAAATGGCAACTATTCCCAATCAGACTAAAAAAGAATCACGTAAATCGGATCATAAATCGCAGCGTAATCGGTGTACGTACATAGAAAAAAAAAAAAACATAATAGTTGCCATTCGGTCCAAAAGTCAAAAATCTGCTTCTGAAGTCGGTGACATTTGTTTATTACATTTCGTTTTTGTTGCCACCGACTTCAGAAGCAGATTTTTCTTCTGAAGTTTATTTTTCACTTTTTGGTGTTTTTGAAGTCGGTTAATTTTTTTTTGCAAAAAAGTTTTTCTGTCTTTAATTTGGAAAGACCTTTTGACTATTTACTCTGGTACCAAATTGTTTATTTAGGAAGTGTCAAATAGCCATGTTTTATCTTATCCATAAGATATGACATATGGATGGACAGTAAACCGCAAAATGTGGTGCCCATAACACGAGACAGGAAGTGACAAAAAAGTTTACAAAAACGATATTTAAATATTATGTTGACCACCCAGTGTGAACTTTACAAAAAGAAAAAAAAATGAATAGGAGAATCGATATTATTTGTTAAAATTTTGGATACTGTATAGTACAGTCTACAAAGTAAAATTTATTTGAAACAATGATTGTTTAAAGTCTTACTAAGAGGTCCCATTACCCAGTACTAACTGGGTTGTGTATGTAATGGACGCTCAATGTAAAATACTAGTATTCAGCTCGCTCTATCCAATGAGACTAGAAATCGACCTCTTATAAAAGTTGGGAAAAAGGCTAAACAGATGAAAGTTGTTTACAAGGATATACCTACCTAATTACCTTCCATAAATAAATTAACAATTTTATGCTGAATGTTTTGATTTCAACTTTTAAAAGAACCTAGCTAATTAAGTTGCCCAGGATTTCTATCGAGGTCCCTTTTATTAACTTTCTTCTAAGAATATTTTTACCCACGACGGAACGGAGACGGTATATGCGTTTGGGGTGAGAGGTTGTTTGTTTGTTTGTGTGTTTGTGCAAATACATGTTGCCATTTTTCTCCAAAACTACTAGTCCGATTTTGATGCAGTTTTCAGTTATGGGTTCGAGTTTGATTGGTGCATGTTCTTAGATAGGTGTTACGGTGACAACTCACCAGGGGGCGCTGCAGCAAACATTTTTTGTGCAAATCAAAGTTGCCATTTTTCTCCAAAACTTCAAGTACGATTTTGATTCAGTTTTCAGTTATGGGTTTAGGTTTGATTGGTGCATGTTCTTAGATAAAAAAAAAAAAAAGTAAAAAGTTTAAAATAAAAAGCAAAATTAAAAATTTTGAAAAAACCCACGACTGTTAAAAATTAATTGAAAAAAGGATAAAATAACATAAAAAACCCAAGAAAGTTCGTCGGGAGCTGAACATTGCAAAACTAGTTGTTTTAATGGCAGCCCCCGACGGACATTCTTGGGTTTTTTTTAATTAATTTTGCTTTTTTTTCTAAGTAAACACAAGTGATAAACAAGAGCGAAAACTAATTTATTTATGAAACGCCTATTAGTTAGCTGTGAAATAAAAATAACTAAGAGAAAATTCATTTTAATTAACTTTAGACCAGACAGACGCTTTTAGATAATTTTCATTAAATTCTTAATTGATGATCTACCACACACAGCGGTAGTATGTAACCTACTTATATCTACATGGATAACATTAATTATGTCCCTAACGGCCAACAGCAATCAAAACGAAAGTGAAAATAAAAAGGATTTATTCTTCCGAACATTAAGATGATTTATTTAGAAAATATCCTCTTCCATACATCCTCGAAAGTGGCTGAGATTGGCGCCTAGCCAAAACACACATATAGTATCCTGTTTAATCATTCTTATTCAAAACTTGTGTATTTACTGTTTCCACCGGAAAGGAAAGTTTTGGACAATAGCCTGAACAAACAAATAAAATGTATTTCTAACTATGTATTTAAATTTTAAAGAGACACTGCATGTTTATTTTATGAAGTCCGCCTGAATAATAGGATTTAATGTGTTTATTGGCGTAACATAGCCTGATCAATGCAAACGTCTTTATTTACATCCTTGGCCATTCTTGATTTTATAAGTATATATGTTTTTTAAACATTGGTTTAGTAGGCATACATTGAAGTTTCATGACACTGTGTTAAGACTACATAGGACAGTCACCTTGTAAAGACACTAATATAACTTTATCATATTCTGACCGAATCAATTTAAATTGTCATCGACAAGAATATCCTGATCAGAGAATATGAATTAACCCGCAGGCGGCGATAACATAACATAACATCACGTCTGTAATCTCCAAAGGGATACGCAGAGTGTCCTAACTTATAATACACTCACATTTGGCCTGGTCACTCTAAATGATTTAGGTTCCTGTGAGATAATTGCGAAATACGTTTACAATGGCTGTTCAATTTGACAATTCAACAACATTCTTTGCATTATTTATGGTGTGGAGCAGATGATGTTTTGCAACATGAGAAGCCATGGATAAGGAATTTTCCATCCATCGAACTGTGATTGAATGGATGGGTTCAGAGTTGCAATATTCAATTGGGTGCTTGTGCTAGTGGTGTTGGTTTGGTGCAGATTTGCACTTCATTACGTTGCATTACATTCCATTTGAGGAAACATCGTGAGGAAACCGGCATGTCTTAGAACCAACCATTCGAAGACATGTGACATCTACCAATCCGCACTGGGCCCGTGTGGTAGATTATAGCCCATTCCCTCTCTAAGAGAGGAGGCCTACTGTGTCCCAGCAGTGGGAACATTAATAGGCTGTTGATGATGATGATGACATCCCATTTTCCAATAGTTTTCATTTTTAGACTTGAACTATAGACATTTAAATAATTTTGGTTTCACTTTTAACTTTCATAACAATTATGTACCATAAAGAATGTTACGATAAACGTCACCTGTTAAAATATTGAATGGCGACCAATTTTGTTCGATTTTAGAGAACAATGACGTAATTGAATGTAATTGATTTTCGGCTTTCGAAATTAAGAGTTTATTACTTATAACGTACCTACGATTGATGAATAAATCGTATTTAATAATATGTGTGCATTCTAACGTATAATTTAGTTGAACCTGTATATTAAAACAGTCGTGTGAGAGCGAGCAATTATTGGAAACAATGAGTGGTTTCGAAGACCCGTTCGACCGGTCGTTGTATGAGGAATACGTTTCTTCCTTGAGTTCAAGTTAGTGTTTTACTAACCGTTCCTATACTTTACAGCATACAACATCATAAATCATGTTCATTTTTCAAATACATATATTTTTACAGTTTTACTCGTAATTTTTGATAAACTTGATGACGCCTGTGTTTCTTACCAGACTGCTCTGAGAAGAAAAGGCCGAAAATACTTAGAGATCGTAGTAAATTTTAAGGTCCAGCAGACATAATCTTGGTCCATGTGGACTATGAAGGGATGTCTGGGTGTCTGGAATTTGATGAAGAAACACACAGATTTGAGTGGACCTGTTCAGTCAATGCAAGTACCTATGGACACCATGGAGTAACTTAGGTATTATACCTAGCAGTATCGATACAAATAGTAGTGTATCCCTAGTTCAAGCCATCGTATACCTTGCCTTGACTTTGTTCCCTTTATTGCGTGTAATGTTACACTATCTACCTACAATTCTACATCTTGGACAAGGACGTTTGAAACGGAATATTATCGGCTTTCTCGTTAGAACTCGTGCTTTGTGGAAGTCAATAGTATACAAAGTTTTATGGGTGGAGTTTGTATGAAAACTTCGATTATAATGAGTTTTGTCTAGATGGTGAGTGTAGTGGTCACAACCAAAGTGTGTTGACGACCAGATGTATGGGCGAGCAAAACAAGGATTTAAGAATCATACAATAGCGCTTATTCTATCTAAAATTATATAAAATTCATTTGCCAAATAATTTAACTCATCTACCACATATCTTATTGTTGTATCCTGATAGTATAGCAAACATAGATTGACATTTTCACAAGTAGAGTTAGAACACTTAAAAAAAGCTATTTCACGATGTCTGAATAAACAGCCACTACTTACCGAATAAAATCAGAAATGGAATAAGACTTTGATCACAAGTTCATCATCATCATCATCAGCCATAAGACGTCCACTGCTGGACAAAATCCTCACCAACAGAACGCCATAACGAACGGCAACCTGCCGTTTGCGTCTACCGATCACAAGTTAACAGGAACTTAATCGCAGTTGGTGAAACCGGCCCTAAAATATCCCTAATGCCTTCTTTACCATCTACTACGATCACAAAATCACAATGCGCATCATCTAGATACACAAAACACGTTAAACACATCTAAAAGATATGCGTAAAATTATATCCTCGCAGATACATTACAAATGAACGATTTACAAAAACATTACCCTCCTTTTCGCACTCAGTTGGGTAAAAGGGACGCAGTAAAGTATGATACCCGTCAACGCAATTACTCTGTAAACTAGTTCTGTACACGGTTTTGCTCGGTGCACGTGCGTGGGAAACTGGGTGTCGGAGATGAATTACTGAACCGCTGCCGCGCTGTACTGGTGTATGTTGCTCTTAGTTCGTTATATCTGTACTATCCTTAGTAGATGGCGGTGTTTAATGAAAGTGGGCCCGCCGGGCGCGGGGTAACGCAATGTTATTAGTGCATATTTGAACTTTAGCATCTTTGAAGTAGCTTGAAACTGTTCAACAGGATCCGAAACTTTAGTTCCAGTTTTTCAAATTGGGGTTCATTTTTAATCTACCAAAACTAAAGGTAAATAAAAAAGTATCATATAATCTCCACTTCTAATCAAAGAACCTTCTTAGAGCTTAAAATAGAGCCTACTTGTAATGTTTGTTTTGGATGAGTCGATGACAATGCAAAAAAACATGTTTTAAAAACCGAACATAAAAGAGGGCATACAACTCCAAGTGGTATTGCCTAGTCAAGAACAATTTAAACAAATACATATTAATGTTATAAAAGTACTTGGACAGTGGATAGCCTCCACATCGCCCTGACACATATACCGAGTACGGGCAGCTCACCGATCACGAATCTTGAGCGCTCATTACTGCTACCATAAAGAGCCAAACGTTCAACTTCTATGGTTATGTCCCTTCTGCTTGTTTGTGGTCATAGATTTCGAATTTGGAACTTGTTACAGAGGAGTAAATGACAGTGAAAGTGATCCAAACTTGGCTTGAGTAAATGTAAATTGGTGACGTCTATTAAACCCACAGAAAACGATTGAAGATTTCTAATAATTATTTCAAGTTTGGTATGTAATGGCCGTTTTTGATTTTCTAGTCTAATACGCCAAAAGCCACAAATTCGCAGAAGTTCCTGCAAAACTTGCCTTGGTAATTAAATCATAGATTCCCTGGATTCACAAATCACAAGTGCTTTTAGCCATTAAACTAATTTATCTAAAAGTACCAGTATTCCTACCTAACTTATTGCGTTCGAAGCCAAAGTTCAGTGAAATCAAAAGCTCTTTTCAAGATTAACATTAAAACTTGAGGAGTTTGGTAAATATACCAAACTTGTAACATAAAATCTAATAAAGATATTTATAATTAACATTAAAAGACTTCGTCGCCATTCATTATCGCGTTACTTAACACTACAGCGTTAACCCGCTAAGAAAATCGTTTCTCCATAATTAAATATATTTTTTTTTACTTTGCTCGTAAAAGAATAAGAGTAATAAATTTTCCGGGAGAGTTCCCGGAGTTTCCCGGGACTTGTGTAAGGAACACGACTTCACAGTTAATTACTTTGTATCCTGTTAACGAAGTGCTAACTCGCAATATGTATGCAGGTCTCAGTTGCTCGTTTAATAAATTGACTTACAATTCGCGCCTGCTCGCTACTTTTTAAGACGATTGGGCTCTTAAGGAGGCGTGAAAATGTTCATAGCTTAATTAGTTTTTTGTTGGTGTGAGTATTGCAAAGCTGGCTGATTTGGTGCGTTAGCCATATTGCACAGATACTTAGAATTATAAATAACAGTGTGTGTCATCTGTCATAGATCGTAATAAACATTACGCTTGACAAATGGTAGGACTTGCTGAATCTAAGCTACGTGCTCTGCATACAACATCATAACATTCACGAGATTATATAAGCTTTTTTGTTTTACACTGAAAGCGTTTGGCTATAGGACAGCTAAGAGCTTTTCACTATCGTTAGATTAAAATGAAACAGCAAAGATTTTTCAATTTGCCCTGTAATTACATCGTAATGATCGTACCCATTTGAGGGAAGCCTATGATCACCAGCTGAAGTAATAATGATGATGAATGATGATCGTACCCAATCGTCTATTTTATCTTAAATAGGGTTACATTTGGCAGTAATTCCCAGATGCGATCTTGGGTAGGTACTCGGTTATTTTTGGAATTTCGAGATATCCTCGTTTCCTTATGTAATAGTCACACAAATTAGCTATTAAATATTTAAGAAACTAACACTAAAACAGAATTGTCATGCAATTTCGAGTCAGGTTACAAGGCAGGTGTAGAGAGAGTGTGTCGGTAACTTGGCTTTCTGCCTATTTAAAATATGGAGAGCGATTTTCTTCGCGATAAAGTCAGCTGTTCACCCCAGATTCTTTTCAGGGAACCTCGCATACTTTACATGTATGCTTACGATCCTAACTGGATAAGACACGTTACAATTCATGCCAAAACTTTGCACAATGAACGTTAGACCAAAGTTATTTCGTCATCAGTGTGACTTTAAGGCACTTCTTGTGTGAGATTTTGTTTGTTTTATTTTGTGAATATGTACGAGTACCTACGTATTTAACCCCCGGCCCAAAAAGAGGGGTAATGAGATTTTAATGTGGGTTTTTTATTCCCTATATTATTTTTTGTCGTTATCGTCACATTTTTTGGAACACGCCTGTAATCCACAAAGGGTTAAGCACCTCTGCTTAACCCTTTGTGGATAACAGGCGTGTTAACTGGCGAAATGTTGGTGTATACTGTATAAGGTACCGCGTACCTGACCACCTGTGTGTGTGTGTGTACCGTAGTTATGTTAAAGTCCCAAGTAATAGGGGGCGAGCGGGGCGAGCTTATTTGTCAACCGGGCACAAATCTAAATTTTTTCGTTTGATACTTTTCCAGTCACCACTTTTATTTATCTTCTAAGCATGTCGATAACACTGTTTGGCTATTTTATAATTAAATCGTTAAAACAAAACAATGACACAATTTATAAAGCTCACATAATTTTATTTTAAAAACAGCAATGACAAAGCCTTCATTTTCTTTTAATTAAATACTTCCGGTCGCCTTGAGTAAATATGTTTTTTCAGACTAATAAAAACTGCGTACAATAGGAATAAGACCTCACCTTCAGAGCTATTTACTATAAGATGTTTGGATGCGCTTGTTGACTCGCAGCTTCAACTAATTCAAGGATAGTTTTATGCATGATTGAGCTGTCATTCATCCAGGTACTCAGACTTTTTTCATTGATTTAATTTTGTGCTATAATGTGATCAGTGTTGCCTTCTCTTAGGAATTTGTTTAAATATATCGGCGCTATGCAGACAATCCTTACTAATATTATAAATGCGAAAGTAACTCTGACTGTCTGTCGTGCTTTCGCGCCAAAACTACGGAACCGAATTACATGAAATTAATAATTAGCCTGAGAAGGGACATAGGCTACTCTTTAATGTGAAAAATAAGGGTTGTAAGGGGTTTTGGTCGCTATAACCGATATTCACGAGGACGAAGCCGTAGGCATCAGCTAGTAACTTATAAAAAAATAAAATAAAATGAATTTGGTATAAATTACGAAACAAACACAGTTTTAAAGTGGGTTCAGTCGTGCAATAAAATCGAAGGAAACGCAAGTTTCCTCTAAATCGCCGCGTCTCAGGCAAGTGTGTTTTGACACTTCTTTTTGGAAACGTCAAAACATTCTTTTGATTCGGATTTTCGGAAAAAAATTATAACACATAAGTACTCTTATCTGTATTTAAGTTTGTATACTCCGGAACCACTAATCCGATTCTGCGAAATTCTTTCACAAAACTAATGAAAACCAAAGTACCATTTTAAAATACATTAATCTTGTAAATGTTAAAGAAAATAAGTACCAAACACACCGATTTACTAAAATTACACCATTAACATTAAAAATCACATTATTCTCCGCAGCTGTAAACCGAACTAAATAGTAACCACATTACTGAGTCCATAAAAAGCCTTCACAACAGGCTCTATTCATGTCCTAACTTGTATGTAAATGAAAAACCCCACTTTTGTTACCCGACGACTGTTTGGTACTTGACTACTCAATGGAGCAACAGATGTCAGAGCATTTTCATATATATCGTGAATTTTACGTCATAGGGTTTACTGACTTCTTTATAAAGAACTAGCGGACGTCCCGCGGTTTCACCCGCGTAGATCCCGTTCCCGTAGGAATACAGGGATAAAAAGTAGCCTATGTTACTCAGGGTGAATGTAGCTTTCCAAGGGTGAAAGAATTTTTGAAATCGGCCCAGTACTTTTTGAGCCTATTCATTACAAACATACAAAAATAGGTACAAATCTTTCCTCTTTATAATATTAGTGTAGATTTCTAAATAATAGTGAAATATGTATATTCTAGGGTACCTATTCAGCTAGAAAAAGAAGTAAATACACTTAGATAACGTCACGCCTGTAATCCCCGAAGGGTTTGTCAGAAGTGTACGTTATAGGTTACACACACAAAACACACATAATAGACATAGTAGACACATATAATTTCGAGAGTTATCCTGCTTTTAAGTCCTTTTTAAAAAAACCGGCCAAGAGCGTGTCGGGCCACGCTCAGTGTAGGGTTCCGTAGTTTCCCGTCCGTCACAATAAGTGTTCCCACTTATGAGTATAATTATAGGTGGGTATCCATTATGTTTTTTTTATTTATTTTTTTTTTCACTTTCAAAATGATATTCCTAGAAAGTCCTTATAAAGTTCTACTTTTCAGATTTTTTTCATATTTTCTAAACTCATGGTTCAAAAGTTAGAGGGGGGGGACACATTATTTTTTACTTTTGGAGCGATTATTTCCGAAATTATTGACATTATCAAAAAATTATTTTAATAAACTCCTATTCATTTTTAAAAACATTTCCAACAATATATCACACGTTAGGGTTGAAATTAAAAAAAAAAATCACTTCCCACTATACATAGTATACATATAGGGGGGCTACCCTAATAAAACATTTTTTTCCAATTTTAATTTTACCACTTTGTCGGCGTGATTGATACACTTATTGGTACCAAATTTGAGCTTTCTCGTGCTAACTGTCACAGAGATTAAGTGAGGACGGACAGACGGACGGACAGACAGACATGGCGAAACTATAACGGCCTTATTAATAAAAAAAGTTAAACCTGGATTAACTTACGCTTGGTTTATCTCACATGCCGTCTCACTTCAAAAATATTCAAAAGAAAGTGACGGCATGCGAGATAAACCAAGCGTAAGTTAAGCCAGGTTTAACTTTTTTTTATTAATAAGGGGGTAAGGGTTCCTAGTTGACTACGGAACCCTAAAAAGACACATCATTCGAGAATCGAGAGTATTATCCTGAGAGCTTTTTTTAAGTTTTTATTTTGTAACTAATAGAAAACCCACATTTTGCCAGCTAACTTATGTCATTTAAAATGTCCGAAAACTGCACAAACAGCGCATTATGTATGAAACTAGGAAGTTGTTTATTTTTTCATTAAACAGAATATTGCAACATCAACATTCTCCTGCGGCCTGCCCTTATCCCAATTTATTTAGGGTCGATACAGCATCGTTATTCCGTTCGTCAACTCATTAGTCATACTATTCATCTATTCATACTACTTTCCGTCCAAAATATCATCTTTCACGTAGTCCATTCATCATTTCTTTGGATTCCCCTTTACCCTTCACCGCCATGCTCATTCCTAGGTACCTATCTTCCCTCACGAAATTTTCTTCATCAAACATTGGAAAATTGCAACATCCACTGAAAATTCTCGATTGGATATTTACCTATAATAATAGCTAAACCAAACGCTGCACTGTCCGAACCGATATAAATAATATTAAATGTACAAATAATTCTGTCATCGTTGTTTGTACTATCTATTAATTATTGTATCGTAAATATTTCTCCAGTTAACACGACTGATAAATGCCTATCGTATATTAGCTATCAGATAACTAGTTGGTAGACTCACCGCGGTTATATATCGGCTTTCCTAATAACTTAATAGTTTAGTTACAACCGCCACGAAAGCAATTTAACAGAATGAAAAGTTACTTCATGCTTCACTTGGCTCAACTACTCTGATATAGATATCAGACAATTTGTTGTGAGTTCACTTCCTAACAAAATATTACTTGCTTTATACCTACATTGTATTATTAGGTACGTGTTTTGGTTTGAAGTAGAAAAATAAAAACGTCAAATACACCAGAATTCAGTCTCCTACAAAACCTAGCCTGACTTTTGCATGTTAGATACTTGATC
Source organism: Diarsia dahlii (assembly GCA_949775195.1). Lineage (NCBI taxonomy): Eukaryota > Metazoa > Arthropoda > Insecta > Lepidoptera > Noctuidae > Diarsia > Diarsia dahlii. The sequence goes on from OX459201.1 coordinate 11,681,615, forward strand.
AATTCTCATTAATAAATAAAATAAGTGTATTTTAACGTGCTCTTATATGTATAATTTTCCATAGATTAACGGCTCTGTTTTTATTAAAAAAGGCTACGAAGCAACCAGATTTGTTATGTCCGACAAGATGACAATTGCCTAATCCTCGATACAACAAAAAGCATTTCAAAAACTGACATAAAACCTGGGGAATAAGATTCCCAGTACCACATAAAAAGTTTAACTGACAAGTACCAGTTACCAGGTACCTATGAGACAAATGGCAGTACGCTTCAAACAATGGGATCGCTTCCAACTGATCTTGAAGTTAGCTTAATTAAACAGTCGACTGACAGTTTACACGCAGCCAGCAGTACAGGGAGTACGGAGTATTCCCTCTTTTACTGGAATATATAATTCAATGCTAAGTGCTGCTCATTTGTTTGTGTTTTGTTTGGAATTTGATTAAGTATTAAACCATGAGGACGAAGGGTAAATTGTGTGAGGAATGATTTGAAAGTAAAAGGAGTAAATAAAAGCATGACGGCTGACTGAAGAGAATGGAAGAATAAACGTGTTGTGCCTACCCCAAGTAACATGGGACAAAGAAAGAAAGATTTAATTATGAATAGGTCTACCAACAGCTTCTGTGTACAACATATCTAATATATAAAATTCTCGTCTAATATATAAAATTCTCGTGTCACAGTTTTCGTTGCCATATTCCTCCGAAACGGCTTGACCGATTTTGATGAAATTTTTTGTGCTTATCCGGTATCTATGAGAATCGGCCAACATCTATTTTTCATCCCCCTAAATGTTAGGGGTAGTCCACCCCTAAATTTTTTTTACTAGGAAATTATTTATATGGCAAAACAACGTTTGCCGGGTCAGCTAGTATTTTATATAATTATACTATATAAATTATTATACTATATAAAGCTAAATTACCACTGACTCACTGACTGATTGACAGAATTGTTCTCCCAGATGGTGGATGGGGAGGTGGGTATATTTTGACAGATTCGTAAGCAACTAACTCTCGTGAGTATGGGAAAAGTCCCAAACCCCCCCTTTCCCCCCCTCTTCTCCCCCCTCCCTATTGTATCTCGGAAACAAAGAGACTTTAAGTGTTTTTTTTTTGGGATTCGTATAGAGGGGGCTTGGTAAAGTAAAAATCATTTTTCAAAGTGGCCCCCTTTTTCCCCCTTTTCCCCCCTTTTAGGCGGATCTCGAAAGTTAAGAGACTTGGAACGATTTTTTTTTCAGATTCATATAGAGGAGGCTCGGGGAAGTAAAAACCATTTTTTAAATTTGACCCCCTTGCCCCCCTTCTCCCCCCTTTTAGGCGGATCTCGGAAGTTAAGAGACTTGAAACGAATTTTTTTTCAGATTCATATAGAAGGGCATTGCGTTAGTCGAAATCATTTTTAGAAACTCCCCCCTCTCCCCCCTTCAACCCCCCCTCTTCCCCTCTTTTTTACTCCTGAAAAAAATTTTGATTCTTACCTAAATCTATTTGAGGGGCGTTGAAATTTGTATACCCTCCCCTCCCCAACCTCCCCTAAAATTAAAAGGGCTGTAACTTCATAACGGTTAGAGATAGCCATTAGGTGTTTGAACAAATATTATAGTAGGCGTCGAAACCTGTCCGGTGGTGGTACAGCGGTAAAGCGAAGGGGGGAGCGGGCGAGCGAAGCGAGCCGGCGACCCCCGTAGCGTAGGGATAATGTCATGATAGCTTTCCGGTGGTAGGTATCCTGAGTGGAGCGAACCTGCGAGACCGAGTGGAGCGAAGGGGGGAGGTGGCGAGCGAAGCGAGCCGGCGACCTCCTTAGCGTAACGAAGGTTGAGTGGGTGAAGTGTAACTCAGGGGCGACGACAAGCAAACTTTAGGGTAATGTTTTTTTAGTGGTAGTAGGAGGTAGTAGATAGGTAGTAGGTAGGTGGTAGGTAGGTGTAGGTAGGTGTAGGTAGGTGTAGGTAGGTGTAGGTAGGTGTAGGTAGGTGTAGGTAGGTGTAGGTAGGTGTAGGTAGGTGTAGGTAGGTGTAGGTAGGTGTAGGTAGGTGTAGGTAGGTGTAGGTAGGTGTAGGTAGGTGTAGGTAGGTGTAGGTAGGTGTAGGTAGGTGTAGGTAGGTGTAGGTAGGTGTAGGTAGGTGTAGGTAGGTGTAGGTAGGTGTAGGTAGGTGTAGGTAGGTGTAGGTAGGTGTAGGTAGGTGTAGGTAGGTGTAGGTAGGTGTAGGTAGGTGTAGGTAGGTGTAGGTAGGTGTAGGTAGGTGTAGGTAGGTGTAGGTAGGTGTAGGTAGGTGTAGGTAGGTGTAGGTAGGTGTAGGTAGGTGTAGGTAGGTGTAGGTAGGTGTAGGTAGGTGTAGGTAGGTGTAGGTAGGTGTAGGTAGGTGTAGGTAGGTGTAGGTAGGTGTAGGTAGGTGTAGGTAGGTGTAGGTAGGTAGTAGGTAGGTGTAGGTAGGTAGTAGGTAGGTGTAGGTAGGTGTAGGTAGGTAGTACCGCGAGCTGCCCCTCTTCACGCCCCGCGAGCTGCGCGCAGCTCGCGCAGCCACGCAAATACTAGTTATACTATATAAAGCTAAATTACCACTGACTGACTCACTGATTGACAGAATTGTTCTCCCAGATGGTGGATGGGGAGGTGGGTATATTTTGACAGATTCGTTAACAAGCTACTCTCGTGAGTATGGGAAAATTGCCAAACTCCCCCTTTCCCCCCCCCTTCCCCCCCCTCCCTATCGTATCTCGGAAACAAAGAGACTTTACGTATTTTTTTTTTGGGATTCGTATAGAGGGGGCTTAGTAAAGTAAAAATAATTTTTCAAAGTGGCCCCCCTTTTCCCCCTTCTCCCCCCCTTTAGGCGGTTCTCGGAAATAAAGAGACATTACGTATGTTTTTTTAGGGATTCGTATAGAGGAGGCTCGGGGAAGTAAAAACCATTTTTCAAATTTGACCCCCTTGCCCCCCTTCACCCCCCCTTTAGGTGGATCTCGGAAATAAAGAGACATTACGTGTGTTTTTTTAGAGATTCGTATAGAGGAGGCTCGGGGAAGTAAAAACCATTTTTCAAATTTGACCCCCTTGCCCCCCTTCTCCCCCCTTTTAGGCGGATCTCAAAAGTTAAGAGACTTGGAACGATTTTTTTTTCAGATTCATATAGAGGGGTATTGCATTAGTCGAAATCATTTTTAGAAACTCCCCCCTCTCCCCCCTTCACCCCCCCCCACTCTTCACCTCTTTTTTACTCCTGAAAAAATTTTTGATTCTTACCTAAATCTATTTGAGGGGCGTTGAAATTTGTATACCCTCCCCTCCCCAACCTCCCCTAAAATTAAAAGAGCTGTAACTTCATAACGGTTAGAGATAGCCATTAGGTGTTTGAACAAATATTATAATAGGCGTCGAAACCTGTCCGGTGGTGGTACAGCGGCAAAGCGAAGGGGGGAGCGGGCGAGCGAAGCGAGCCGGCGACCCCCGTAGCGTAGGGATAATGTCATGATAGCTTTCCGGTGGTAGGTAGGTACTGAGTGGAGCGAAGGGGGGAGGTGGCGAGCGAAGCGAGCCGGCGACCTCCTTAGCGTAACGAAGGTTGAGTGGGTGAAGCGTAACTCAGGGGCGACGACAAGCAAACTTTAGGGTAATGTTTTTTTAGTGGTAGTAGGAGGTAGTTGGTAGGTAGGTAGTAGGTAGGTGTAGGTAGGTAGTAGGTAGGTGTAGGTAGGTGTAGGTAGGTAGTAGGTAGGTAGGTATAGGTAGGTAGTAGGTAGGTGTAGGTAGGTGTAGGTAGGTGTAGGTAGGTGTAGGTAGGTGTAGGTAGGTGTAGGTAGGTGTAGGTAGGTGTAGGTAGGTAGTAGGTAGGTGTAGGTAGGTAGTAGGTAGGTGTAGGTAGGTAGTAGGTAGGTGTAGGTAGGTAGTAGGTAGGTGTAGGTAGGTGTAGGTAGGTGTAGGTAGGTGTAGGTAGGTAGTAGGTAGGTGTAGGTAGGTGTAGGTAGGTAGTAGGTAGGTGTAGGTAGGTAGGTGTAGGTAGGTAGTAGGTAGGTAGTAGGTTGGTAGTAGGTAGGTGTAGGTAGGTAGTAGGTAGGTGAAGGTAGCTACCTACCTACACCTACGTGTAGGTAGGTAGTAGGTAGGTAGTAGGTTGGTAGTAGGTAGGTGTAGGTAGGTAGTAGGTAGGTAGTAGGTAGGTGTAGGTAGGTAGTAGGTTGGTAGTAGGTAGGTGTGGGTCCATATTGGCTCACCTAAAGTTCTTTATCCGAAATTGTTCTTCCTAACGATTTGTAATCCGAATGATCACTCTTCCTAAAATTTTTTATCCTAAAGTTTTCATTCATACTATTTGTAGTCCTACCGACGATGTTCATAACACTCATGTTTCCGAAAATTGGAATTCATAATATCATTAGTGTAAATATATTTAAACTCCTACTGTTTTTTATCCTAACGCTTTTATTCCTAAACATAATTACCATAATACATATTTTCACTCATACAACTGTTTAGAATGATTAAAGGTCGTTTCACTGATTTTTGTCTTGAAATAAAATAAATGAATGAAATTCAGGTCAGAGTGTCGTCTTGGGGGCACTATGAAAAAAATATTTAGAAAAATTTCGCGACCAATTTCGAGGTAAACCTAACCTAACCTATGGATATCTTTGCATAGTATATAAGGTCCCATTAAAAAAGGTGGACAAATTTTAACACAGCGTTTAGTAAGCCTAACTAAAGACATCTAAACAAAAAAAAAACACTATATATAAAGTGATTTTATTTTGACTTAAAATAATAAATTGCCGGCACTCTAGAACAAACTCATCCTATAAAAGTAGGTATTTTATTTCTTATTCTTATATTTTTTTTTGCTATTGTCCTTATTTTAGCGGTCTGAATGATTTCTAAAATTTTGTCCACCTATTTTAATGGGACCTTTTATAATACTGATTATTATGAATAAATAGTAATATAAACAAAAAAAAAGATATGACTTTGAATAATAGTGTAAAAGATGATTTTGTTGAGAAAATATAGGAAAACAAATAATAGTGTAATAGATGTTTATTGCTACAGACATTATGAAGTCGAATGCTTCGGAATTAAAACATTAGAGACAGAGAAGTTAGGAATTGCGATTGTTAGGATGAAAAATGTTAGGAAGAACATTTTCGGATTTCCAATTATCGGAGTTGAAATTTTAGGTGAACTTTGGCGCACCCGGTAGGTGTATATAGGTAGGTATATCAGATTCATTGAAAGGGGCAATGCGTTAGTCGAAATCATTTTTCAAAGCGCCCACTCTCCCCCCTTCACGCCCCGCGAGCTGCGCGCAGCTCGCGCAGCCACGCAAATACTAGTTATACTATATAAAGCTAAATTACCACTCACTGACTGACTCACTGACATAATTGTTCTCCCAGATGGTGGATGGGGAGGTGGGTATATTTTGACAGATTCGTAAACAAGTAACTCTCGTGAGTATGGGAAAAGTCCCAAACCCCCCCCTTTCCCCCCCCTTCTCGCCCCTCCCTATCGTATCTCGAAAACAAAGAGACTTTACGTGTTTTTTTTTAGGGATTCGTATAGAAGTGGTTCGGTAAAGTAAAAATCATTTTTCAAAGTGACCCCCCTTGCCCCCCTTTTCCCCCCTTTTAGGCGGATCTCGGAAATAAAGAGATTTTACGCCTTTTTTTTTAGAGATTCGTATAGAGGAGGCTCGGGGAAGTAAAACTCAGTTTTCAAATTTGACCCCCTTGCCCCCCTTTTCCCCCCTTTTAGGCGGATCTCGAAAGTTAAGAGACTTGTAACAATTTTTTGTTATAGGGGCATTGCGTTAGTTAAAATCATTTTAAGAAACTTCCCCCTCTCCCCCCTTCACCCCCCCTCTCCCCCTTTAACCCCCTCCCCCCCTCTTCACCTTTTTTTACTACTGAAAAAATGTTTGATTCTTACCTAAACTATTGAGGGGCGTTGAAATTTGTATACCCTCCCCTCCCCTAAAACTAAAAGGGCTGTAACTTCATAACGGTTAGAGATAGCCTAGGTGTTTGAACAAATATTATAGTAGGCGTCGAAACCTGTCCGGTGGACAATGTCATGATAGCTTTCTGGTGGTAGGTAGGTCCTGAGTGGAGCGAACCTGCGAGACCGAGTGGAGCGAAGGGGGGAGGTGGCGAGCGAAGCGAGCCGGCGACCTCCTTAGCGTAACGAAGGTTGAGTGGGTGAAGCGTTACTCAGGGGCGACGACAAGCAAACTTTAGGGTAATGTATTTTAGTGGTAGTAGGAGGTAGGTAGTAGGTAGGTGATAGGTAGGTAGTAGGTAGGTAGGTAGGGGTAGGTAGTAGGTAGGTGTAGGTAGGTAGGTGTAGGTAGGTAGGTGTAGGTAGGTAGGTGTAGGTAGGTAGTAGGTAGGTAGTAGGTAGGTGTAGGTAGGTAGTAGGTAGATGTAGGTAGGTAGTAGGTAGGTGTAGGTAGGTAGTAGGTAGGTGTAGGTAGGTGTAGGTAGGTAGTAGGTAGTTGTAGGTAGGTAGTAGGTAGGTGTAAGTAGGTAGTAGGTAGGTGTAGGTAGGTAGTACCGCGAGCTGCATTGGAACATTTTTTTTTCAGATTCATTGAGAGGTGCAATGCGTTAGTCGAAATCCTTTTTCAAAGCTCCCCCTCTCCCCCTCTTCACGCCCCGCGAGCTGCGCGCAGCTCGCGCAGCCACGCAAATACTAGTAGTTATATAAAACTACAAAGCCACTGACTCACTGATTGACATGTCGTTTCTCGGAATGGGTGAGAGATGGGTTATGGGTATGTTTTGCAAAAATGTGTAATCTGACCAATCGAGTAGAGGAAAATTATAGGGAAAGTTCAAATCCAAGATGGAGGGCGAGTCCATTTCCGGTTTCGGTGGGGGAAAGATTTGGATGGATTTCGACTCAAAGGTCCTATACGAAATCTAAAAGCATTTAAAAAAAAAGTAAAAAAAAAAAAAAAAACAATATGGCGGCCGCGCCAGGACGTTTTGAAATTGTCGACTTTTTTCACTCGACTTTGGCGAATTGTTTTCTTCTACCAAATTCTAGAACCGCCAACAAAGAGTATGTTAATTTGTTGGTAATTGTAATGGAAATTGGAAAAAATTATGACATTGTGAAAATGCAAGATGGAGGACGCTGCGGCGGCCATTTTGTAAAAAGTTGGAAATTTCGATTTTTTTCAAATCCATTTTTCGGGTAGTTGGCAACATCAGACTGGTTCGAATTGTACCAAGCGGTTGTCTGTTTTGTTGACGAGTGTTGCCTGGTGCAAAAAAATTCCCCATTTTTAGGGTATTTTCCCAGATTTTCCCCGAAAACATGAAAAGTAGAAATAATGACATTTTAAATAGAAACTTTGACTAGCCGGCAACATTAGGGTCCCCCAAATGACATTTGACCATTTTGGTTCGTTTTTACTGGCAACCCCAAAACATATTGAACTTTTTAATTTTTGGGACTTTTTGACTTTGGCGAATTAGTTTGTTCTACCAAACTCGAAAGTTGGCAACACCAAGTACACCAATCGGTGGCCTATATTCTTGAAATTTCAGGAAAATTATGACTTTTTAGAAAAACAAGATGGCGGATTCCATGGCGGCCATCTTGTAAAAAGGCCGAAAAATCCCAATTTTCGACACGATAATTGGGACAGCTGGCATCTCCCGACTTGATTGTTTTGTACCAGGCGGTTGTGTGTTTTGTTAAAGAATGTTGCCTGCTGCAAACATTTTCCCCATTTTTAGGGTATTTTCCCAGATTTTCCCCGAAAACATGAAAAGTAGAAATAATGACATTTTTAATAGAGACTTTGACTAGCCGGCAACATTGGGGTCCCCTAAATGACATTTGACCATTTTTATCTTTTTCAGCTGGCAACACCGAGAGCAATTGGCGTTTGAATTTTTTGGTCAGACCCGTCTTTGGCGAATTAGTTTGTTTTACCAAACTCAAAAGTTGGCAACACCAAGTACACCAGTTGGTGGCCTATATCCTTGAGATTTTAAGAAAATTATGACTTTTCAAAAAAAAAAGATGGCGGACAGTGTGGCGGCCATCTTGTAAGAATGATGAAAAATCCTAATTTTCGACACGATAAATGGGACAGCCGACATCCCCCGACTGGATTGCGTTGTATAAAGCGATTGTGTACTTTGTTGTGGAGTGTTACCTTCCGCAAAAATTTTCCCCATTTTTAGGGTATTTTCCCAGATTTTTCCCAAAAACATAAATAGTGGATATAACGACATTTTGAATGGATTTTTTTTACATAAACACCAAGAATGGGGTGCCTCAAATGACATTTGACCATTTTCATTCTTTTCAGCTGGCAACCCCAAGAGTCATTGGGGCTTGAATTTTCGGATCAGACCCGACTTTGGCAAATTAATTTGTTCCACTAAACTCAAAAGTTGGCAACACCAAGTACTTCAGTTGGTGGCTCATGTCCCTGAGATTTCAGGAAAATTATGACTTTTCAGAAAAAAAAGATGGCGGACAGTGTGGCGGCCATCTTGTAAAAATGATGAAAAATCCTTATTTTCGACACGATAAATGGGACAGCCGGCACCTTCTGACAGGATTGTATTGACCCGGTTGTGTATTTCGTAAAGGAATGTGGCCTGTTGCAAAAAAAATACCCAATTTTTAGGGTATTTTCCCAGATTTTGCCCAAAAACATGAAAGTAGAAGTAAAGACTTTTAGAATGAAGACTTTGATTAGCTGGCAACATAGGGGAGGTGGCGAGCAAAGCGAGCCGGCGACCTCCGTAGCGTATTATAATACGCGTCGAAATCTATCCTGTGGTGGTACCGGTAAAGCGAAGGTTGAGTGGGTGAAGCGTATATGTAACTCTCATGAGTAGCTAAAAAGTGCAAAACCTCCCGTTTTTGCCCCATTTTCCCCTCCTACCTTTTTCAAAGTTGCCCCATTTGCCCCCTTTTGTCCCCCCTTTAGGCGGATCCCGAAAGTTAAGAGACTTGTAACATTTTTTTTTCAGATTCATTGAAAGGGGCAATGCGTTAGTGGAAATCATTTTTCAAAGCTCCAACTCTCCCCCTCTTCACGACCCGCGAGCTGCGCGCAGCTCGCGCAGCCACGCAAATACTAGTTATAATATATAAAGCTAAATTACCACTGACTGACTGACTCACTGACAGAATTGTTCTCCCAGATGGTGGATGGGGAGGTGGGTATATTTTGACAGATTCGTAAACAAGTCACTCTCGTGAGTATGGGAAAAGTCCCAAACCCCCCCTTTTCCCCCCCCCTTATCCCCCCTCCCTATCGTATCTCGGAAACAAAGAGACTTTACGTGTTTTTATTTAAGGATTCGTATAGAGGAAGCTCGGTAAAGTAAAAATCTTTTTTCAAAGTGGCCCCCCTTGCCCCCCTTTTCCCCCCCTTTCGGCGGATCTCGGAAATAAAGAGACTTTACGTGTTTTTTTTTAGGGATTCGTATAGAGGAGGCTCGGGGCAGTAAAAACCACTTTTCAAATTTGACCCCCTTGCCCCCCTTCTCCCCCCTTTTAGGCGGAACTCGGAAATAAAGAGAATTTACGTGATTTTTTTTAGGGATTCGTACAGAGGAGGCTTGGGGAAGTAAAAACCATTTTTAAAATTTGACCCCCTTGCCCCCCTTCACCCCCCCCCCCCCCTTTCGGATCTCGGAAGTTAAGAGACTTGGAACGAAATTTTTTTCAGATTCATATAGAGGGGCATTGCGTTAGTCGAAATCATTTTTAGAAACTCCCCCCTCTCCCCCCCTTTACCCCCCCCCCTCTTTACCTCTTTTTTTACTCCTGAAAATTTTTTTTATTCTTACCTAAATCTATTTGAGGGGCGTTGAAATTTGTATACCCTCCCCTCCCCAACCTCCCCTAAAATTAAAAGGGCTGTAACTTCATAACGGTCAGAGATAGTCATTAGGTGTTTGAACCAATATTATAGTAGGCGTCGAAACCTGTCCGGTGGTGGTACAGCGGTAAAGCGAAGGGGGGAGCGGGCGAGCGAAGCGAGCCGGCGACCCCCGTAGCGTAGGGATAATGTCATGATAGCTTTCCGCTGGTAGGTAGGTCCTGAGTGGAGCGAACCTGCGAGACCGAGTGGAGCCAAGGGGGGAGGTGGCGAGCGAAGCGAGCCGGCGACCTCCTTAGCGTAACGAAGGTTGAGTGGGTGAAGCGTAACTCAGGGGCGACGACAAGCAAACCTTAGGGTAATGTTTTTTTAGTGGTAGTAGGAGGTAGTAGGTAGGTAGGTGGTAGGTAGTAGGTAGGTAGGTGGTAGGTAGTAGGTATGTGTAGGTAGGTGTAGGTAGATGTAGGTAGGTGTAGGTGTAGGTAGGTAGTAGGTAGGTGTAGGTAGGTAGTAGGTAGGTCTAGGTAGGTAGTAGGTAGGTGTAGGTAGGTAGTAGGTAGGTGTAGGTAGGTAGTAGGTAGGTGTAGGTAGGTAGTAGGTAGGTAGTAGGTAGGTGTAGGTAGGTAGTAGGTAGGTGTAGGTAGGTAGGTGTAGGTAGGTAGGTGTAGGTAGGTAGGTGTAGGTAGGTAGGTGTAGGTAGGTAGTAGGTAGGTGTAGGTAGGTGTAGGTAGGTGTAGGTAGGTGTAGGTAGGTGTAGGTAGGTGTAGGTAGGTAATAGGTAGGTGTAGGTAGGTGTAGGTAGGTGTAGGTAGGTGTCGGTAGGTGTAGGTAGGTAGTAGGTAGGTGTAGGTAGGTAGTACCGCGAGCTGCATTGGAACATTTTTTTTTTCAGATTCATTGAGAGGTGCAATGCGTTAGTCGAAATCATTTTTCAAAGCTTCCCCTCTTCACGCCCCGCGAGCTGCGCGCAGCTCGCGCAGCCACGCAAATACTAGTTATAATATATAGCTTAACAGTCTTGGACTCTTGGACTTACACAGTCGCCAATTACAGGTTAACCAACATTCGTAAAAAATAGTGTTAATATGATGATTTAATCATGAAAAGTTCATGAATGTCCTTGATAACAACATGTAGATAGGCCACGAGATACAATAGTGTAAACTTGTTTTTTTTTTTTAAATAAACCTAGATGAGGCCATGGCTTGCTAACATGTTTGTTAGCAAGCCATGGCCTCAAGTCTAGGTTTATCAGCTAATTTATCAGCTATCACGTGTTCGTGATAGCTGATAAATTCAGGCAAGAGAAAGTCTATTGGGAAACATATTTATATGTACCACTGCACACAGGTTTAAACTGAAAATTCTGAATTCGTTTCAGAATTATCGCATTTAAGACTATAGCCAGTTCAGAGACTTTCTCTATTTCAAAGGACTTGCAACATTACGGTGATCTTAAGGGATAGTGTGTGTGTTTGTGTGTTTTACAACACACTACACAAAACTATAAACAATAAATTATTATGTCCCCACATAATTCGAACTTGGAGCCCCGTCCCTCAGTATCTCGATACTGAATAAATAATAATACGATACAGTCCCATCGCTATAACCATCAATGATTAGTTTAAATTATTAATGCCCCGTCCCTAGTACCTGCTCTATACCGTTCGTTCAATTGCTATTCATTTCTATCTCCCTCTCTTTACTTGCAAATGACGTCATTCGTTTCAGCTTCACCTAGCATAAACATAGTCAAGATTAACAATTTGAAGTTGAGAACTTAAAAAAGTTCTTCTATAGAAGTAGCTCTTTATAAGAGTTTGACAAATTCTCGGCTAAATTGGGCGTACGTAAAGTGCAAGCAATGTATTTGACAGAATTTAAACGTAAACAAAAGGTAATTCAATTAGTATCAAACTAAGACATGTGAAACTTATTTGTTTTATGATTACTTACAGGGTTGACATCATCTGGTGGAGCACCTTAATGCTTTGATAAATACTGTTACGAATCGTTCGCTAATGGAAATACACTGTGTACTTTGACTAAGCAAATTGTTTTAAAGGTAGAGTAAGAATAAATAAGAGAATACCTGAATTCATTGAAAGGACGTTTAATGATTTTGTGAATGTCGCAGTAGATACAGCAACATCTCATGAAAACAACTCTTTTCACTAAAGATAGAACTGAAACTTGAAAATATAATTCCGCAGACTAAGAGGCAGGAAACGCTTCCAAACAAAATTTCCTAAATAAAGTGAAGTATAATTAGAACAAAAATGTCTTCTCCGAACAATAAGGAACAACGCTCCACAAGTAACATTAAAACGATGAACAAATCAAATACGAACGGAACAGGAATAGAAAAATAAGGAATTAATTTAAGAGCAGGGATAATTTAGTGGCCCGATAAAGTTGGGTGTTCATAAATAATGAAGAGAGCAGAGAGATTAGTTTATTTTTTTAGACGCGTCCAAACGGCGTCGACTAAAAATATCCGGGCGTTAGTCGAGTCCAGGATTAAAATTAGTTAGGAGCGCAGCGCCAACCCTGTTTAGGGAAAGACTGCCTTTAACGGGAGCGTCAACAAATTAAATCCCGTTTACACTTCTGCGCTAATCTAATCTAATTCTATCTCAGCTGTGTTTAGTTTGTTTTAAGGACGTTAAATTAAATAGAAACTGTTGACTCAATTAATGGATAATGGACCAAATAAACGATTGAGATTGACTAGGTGAAGGAAGATATGACTTGAAGGGTGATAACTACTGAGATGACGAGTATGGAAGATGAATGAAGACTAAAACTATTGTATAAATGATCTTAGTATAAACTAGGTCCACTTACCAAACATTTGCTCTTACTTCGTTTACTAAAGGATTTTGTATTTTCGACACAATAGGGTTGCAAAACTTGCAAACTCAAATAAAGGAGCCATTTAAGCCGTTGAATAAGCAGTCAAAAACTAATATGCAGCTGTTATTGCTGTAACTTTGGTAGTAAATCTATCTGCAAATTAATCACGTAAACAGTAAATGTAGTTAATGACATAGCCAGAAAAAAGAAAACATTTAATTATCAAAATAAAAGTTAAGTAAGTAAAGTAAGTCAGTTTATCATCTGTGAATCTTGTTTAAACGCTGTTCCATTATAAACATTTTTCCTGTTAAAATGAATTCAGGTAAAAAGCTTTTCGTATATACAACTGATTTTGATGCAGTTTCGACTATCACAGCCATAATACATTGATATGTAACTCGAAATCAAACATATTTAAGATGTAGGAGTATAGGAGAGGATTATAGGAGTCCTAACAATTATGCAAAGTAGGATCCCGAGTCCTTAGTAGTATTATATACCTATAATCTACCAAACGTATTAACTGAAAAAGACATCACATCCCAAAATCCAATAAGTTAGTTCTTGTTTTTCTATCTTATTTGACCTCAGCAAAACAGCAATAAGTGCCTAGACACTACAGTACAAATTAAAGTAACAGTAATTAAGAATAGCAAATTATTATCAAGAGCAGTTTACCCATAGACAATGGGGTTGTATTCGAGCGGCCATTGGCGCTATCGTCGCCTGCCCAGTGCCCATTATAAACGTTTAACGTTGCGATGCAATAAACTCAATGAAGCGTGATGACAGATAAGAGTTACGGTGGACTTGCTTAGTTATTACTGTATTTGAGAGAATTGACAATATAGAATTTTAGAGTGTTGTTATTCAATAGCTTAATGGTTTTAGAATGAAGGGACTCGTTGAGTCGTTACAATAATATTCTTTTGCTGTATTTAGAAAAATATCTGTTAGTGCAAACTGACCACTCCATGAAATTATAATATATAAGAATGTATTAAAAAAGAACACTAACCTCTTTACCATGTCTAGCCGAGACCAAAGTGTTAGATATTGGGTTTCGATATCAGAAGTTTCAGTAGTAGTACGGAGTCTGGATTTGTGAACGGTTGATTGCAATAGGCTCGCTCCTATTACATGGGAGTTATACATATCTGGAAAAATAATATGGGTGTACTTATGGCTCTGCCTAACCCTTCGGGATGGTTAGGCAGAGCCATTTGTACACCCATATTTAGCCCTACAGGCGTGATGTTATGTTATGTTTGATTGTTGATTTCATCTATTTTATTTTTATATATTATATAAAATAAACAGCAATGTGAGTCTAAAGCTGCTCCAATAAATGATAAAGAAAATTCTTGTAATTACAAACAACAATAAGTTCCGCACGTGCATCTTCATTCAGTCCATTTGAATGCTGATTACGTAATGCACATAGAAGGCAAAACATTCCGCGCATTCTTAAACAGGTAGACCACTACCGAGTTGTTGCGATGAACCTCGGTTCGCCATAAAAAAATTAAAACGTCCAATTCTCCCCGAAGCAAGCACTTAATGAAAAAATCCATTTAGGAATGTCTGATTAAAATACGTAGCAACCACGCCACCAGGTCGTGGGACTAGATTAGTTTCGGGTGCTCTCTTAATTTTTCCGCTTTACGTTCGTGCACTAATCGATGTCGCTGAGTTTTTTGACAATAGGAATCAGGTGGTTGATTACACAACGTGAATCATTGTTCAAAGGACATTCACGTTTAGCCCTCCTCGTAAACAATAGTCATCTGACTAACGTTCTTCCCAACTATGTTGTGGTCGGCTTCGTCTAACCGGTCTAACCGTATCCAGCAGAAAACTAGTATTTTACATGGAGCGACTGCCTGTCTGACCTTTACATCCCAGTTAGTACTGGGTAATACGATACCCTTTGGTAAGACTGCTTGTCAGACTTTCGAGCAACTGACCTGTAACGACTGTTGAAGATCTATAAATTAATGCCGGGACAAGGGGTTATTTGTTTTCAGAGGCACGGAGGAAACTCGGTAAGTAAAGATTGGTCAGGTCACCCATCCACATACCAACCTAAGCATTATTTATTTTGTTATTATATAACTAAAAGCTCCTCCTATCTCCTCGTAAACAACAGTACTAATATAATTAAATCAATTTAAGCTCCGATCGTTGCATTAAAATACCTCAATATTACCCATAAGACGTGAAACCATCCCAGATTCCCAAGATACTTAGCTCAATGGTGTCGTATAAAGGCGAAATAGAGCATCTCTGCATTAGAGTGCACCCCATTAAAACCACATGTGCTAGGCGTCACCTCATGTCTTGGAGCCAACGTTTCTCAATATTGCTTGACTGATTTTTAATTCACTGGGATGATACAGAAGTTTTGTCTATTTATATTCTGTGTTAAATCAATTTACTTTAGGTTTATGCTATAGGAGTTGTTTTTTTCGAGAAATTGATTTTGTTATAATTTTAACATTTTAAGGACAACATTTCACGAAGTCTGAGGCCCGTAATCCACCAAAGCGGAGACGAGCAGAGTGGAGAGGAGATGTGTCAAATTCGACCAATGACAGGAAGGGCGAAAGACCAGATGTAAGTTTTAACTAATGTGATTGGCCGATTTCCGCACATCTCCTATCGTCTCCGCTCCTCTCCGCTTTGGTGGAAACCGGGCCTGAGTAGGCACTACCGAATAAATTAAAAAATGAAACATTCAGTTCCATTTTTTTATTTATTCGTATTTGTATGAAATGATCTGCCAAGCGAGTTAACGGGAACTTAATCGTAAATGGTGATACAGGCCCTAAACGTACCCAACCTGATCTCGAAATAATACAGAATGTTTTGAAAATAAACAATCATGAGCCCAAAATAAAGTATCACTAAAGTTTTGAGCTTGTGCATCATTTGAGTTTCTTTTGTATTTTTTCAACGTTTTTAACTTTAACTCCACATACATTATTCTATGATCAATATATGACGCAGAAGATATTAAATAACAAAAATCCCAGCCATTTTGATTAATAAGTGACGATCGGCTGCTTATTTTATTAGGCGGGAATAATGTAATTTTTCATTATGACTTAATGAATACCGTTACCGACCGAATTATGTCAAAAAAGTCGGAATTAATAAATTCTTTCGTTCATTTTGTTAGCGGCGAAAATATAAAATGTTGAATGTCATTTTTTACTGCTCTTGCTGAACTGACAGATTGTTTTGTTTTAAGGGCCACAATCTGTGGTCAACTTAACAGTTTTTTGATACGTTTAGAGTAGTAGAAGAGTGATTTATTATGTGTTGTACCTGTATTTGTTATTTCGTATGCACCTTATGTATCTGCGAGAATTTTTGAAGTGACAACTTCTTTAGCGGCGCTGAGCACTTTTTTTTGTATGGGTAAAAACTTTCAAAGTCGCGTCAGGGTCACGTGATGCTGATCGAAAAATCGTAAGATTTTTCGATCAGCATCGAAAAATCGTTGCTGGTAAAAACTTTCAAACTCGCGTCAGGGTCACGTGCTGCTGATCGAAAAATCGTAAGATTTTTCGATCAGCATCACGTGACCCTGACGCGAGTTTGAAAGTTAATATTGAAGTTTTCACTTCTGCCGGCACTCCCGGAGTGCTACCTTTTTTATTCTTATTCTTAATTCGGACGCAAATCTGCAGATTGCACAAAGATACTTCAGTACAGTCTCTTAATGTCTGCAGCAAGCTCCAAATTTGCCTGTAATAGTTCGAGTGATCCTTAAGTTCAGTCAGAAGATGATTGTTCAATCATTCGCTATCCGTTTAAATTCAGCGAGAAGTTGACTTGCCTGTGAATTCATGAAAGGACGCCTCCATAGCTGTCTGTCTAATTTCAATAATTGGAAAACAAACTTGGAGCTTAGACAAACACGCGATTGGAAGTTTGGGAAGCAATGACGACGATAATTTGTTTGTGCGCCGCGGTGCGCCACGCTCGCGGGTTGTTTATACGAGCTCCATAATATTTATACTGTCGGATCAAGTTGACGATTTACATGAATTTCTGTGTAGTTCTCTAGATGTCATTTAGATAGATGTCTCTTAATACGCCGCGGATATTAAGGCGTGGGTACTTATTAAAAAGTTGATAAGTATTCACTTTAAACATGAAAATCTAAGTACTTAAACACGGTAAGTCGGTTCAATAATTTCATTTTTTTTTTTATATTAATTTTAAGCTCGTCTGATAACATAAACCCTGAGATTAGTTGAAAGCTAGACACTGAAAAGCCCTCACTAAGTGATTTTTAACAACCATAATATTCATCATAATAATTTCTTTTTTATCGTCGTCGCGTCGGTTTAAATAAAGCCCGTTATCGTCCATGATTTATTATAACATTCTACTTAAAACTTTATGTATTTTTGATTGCTCACACATGTGACAGAAATACCGTCGCTACATAATCATCTTATCTGTCTCAAGCACGACACAAAAACGCGTCTTTATTTAGAACATAAACACGAGAAAATTGCTTTCAGAAGACATCAAAGGATCTCAATAAAACTCACTTATTTGAACAGTTGCTGAGAGACACATCTGCTTCTAATAAAATACATTACCATAGAAATAAACGCAATATACCATTTCTCGTCATCTATCATTTTATATTCAGGACGGGGGTACTTATAAATTGATGGAAATTCAATTACCTGGCTATGTTTACGATTGATGAGCGCGGTAGGTATACCATTACGTTTTCTTATCATTCTTCTGAATATTAAGAAGGCACTGAGTTCGCGGCGTTCGTATATTATATTCTGCGTTCAATGTTTACATTAGGAGCAAGTTCTGCGCG
Source organism: Diarsia dahlii (assembly GCA_949775195.1). Lineage (NCBI taxonomy): Eukaryota > Metazoa > Arthropoda > Insecta > Lepidoptera > Noctuidae > Diarsia > Diarsia dahlii. Next base: position 11,699,193 of record OX459201.1, read on the forward strand.
ACATTTCCCTATGAACCTACCTTTTTGGTTGATCTTTGGGTAAATTGTTAATATCTGGCAATCACAGCTACTCCATCAACGCAATTACAAGACATTCAATTAAGAAACATGAAAGGGTAATAAGAGAGAAATCAATTCCAAGCGTCATATCATTACAAGTTGGTTAAATATTAAACTGCCTTCGAGCCACCCGCGTTGTCTTACTGCCGCTAAAACATTTAATAGCTAGACCAGAGAAGACATCAAAAACGAATGAACCACTTAGAACCATAAATTGTACACTAGTACCACCCATAACGCCCAAGCATTTAATCAATTAAATCATTCCATGATTCCCGCTGAGAGCAAGCAATATTATACATTATACAAGTGCCACTTCAACTGATCAATCCAGAAAACATAAAAACAAAGACCTTAGCCAATTTAATGTATAAATTCTTTATAAAAGCCAAGTCCTTTAAAATTGACCCATAAATATAAATCTTGAATAAAAAAAACGAAACACCGAAGGGCAGAAAATAAGTTCGAATAGCGCTTTGCCTTCCTATTGCATAAATCTTAAAGCAGTCTCTAATTGAATATTCTCTTTGCGTAATGCCGTCTTATTTCACCCTTTAAAATAAAATAAAGGCCGAAAGCGAAACATGTAAATTTTATCGTGTCTGGGCTCGGCCGCCGGGACAGGCGCGGATTTTTTACCATCCAAGGTAAAGGAGAAAACTTGGCTCGTATTTTCAGCTAAAACTTCCCCCACTGCAATGCTCGTTGAGAAATACTTTTGTGACTTACGGAGCGAGTTATAAAAGAATGGCGTATTGTGTGGAGCGGGCAGAAGCTAACAAATCATTTCAAACGCTCCGACCAAGAATTTGGGGCGGTCAGTGTGAAAGTTACTAGAGCGTATAGGCTGCGGGAAAGAGCCGCTTGGTGTGAAATGTTAACATTTCCCGGACAGTATTGCACAAACTTTGAATTTCAACGCCGGATATAGAACAATGTTAAAAATACATAAAGCATTTTATTTTTGCAGCGTTTGCAATAACAATTTGTATGCCATGCATTTTTTGCATGAAAGTATTCGTTTATAACGATACGTAGTAGTATTATGTTTATCTATCTGCACCATAGATGCCAAATGAATTTTCATTTCCGCGGACTCTCTTGAAACAAAAAAGTCTCGTGCACAATCGGAACTCATTCCGTCACGACAAGATTTTGTTTTGGGGCAGTTATTTGATGAGTTCACGTTTTATTCGGCCGATAATACTAGTTTATGCGACTGTGCATAATGAAGGGCATTACAACACAAGTGTGGGTTTTCACACGAGTGTTGTAATGCCTAATTATGTAAGTTGCATACACTACTTTATCTACCCAAATATCATAAGGGCTCTATGATGGGTTCAGGAACCATAGGGAAATGACCAGCATTGTTAACAGTGTAATGCAATAAAAAATACCGAACAAATGACAGCTCGAAATGGCGGCGTTTCGGATATCTGTCATTTTTTTTAAATCATAGGCAAACGAATAAAGTCACTATTCTTGTGTAACTCGAGATCAAAATGTCGTGCGATTTATAATTAAAATCATACTGAATTGGGGTTTCGTATCGATAGGTATCTGTTTTAATGTAGATACTAGAATAGCACACTCACTTGAATTTGACACCTGTTCCAAATTTAAACTCATAACCTACTGTTTTCAGTAGGTTATGAGTTCATTACAGTTCTGTTTATTTCTGCTGGTTGGTAATGCTGGTCATTGCCTATAGTTTTTGAACGCATTAAAGAGGGTTTATGATATTTGGGTAGATAAAAAAGTTAATTACACACTTTTTGTTATAATAACGAGGTATCTAAGTGGCTTCTTAATTATACAATCGACTAGAATTTCCCGCCCTTTGCAATGATCAGCACTATAATAAAGGACATAAGATAATTATATTATTGATAACATGATCATATTATTATTACAGGCGTGAAGTTATATGTATACAACTATTATTTCAAAAGGGTATTGTATTGCTAACAATACCCACCTTATCTATAGTATGTATGTACATGTGTGATATCTTTCACTAAGCTAGACGTACGAAGGTATCCTACTATTGTACCCTTTTAATATCCAAATAAGAATTCCTTTTCTTACCTACCTTTGTATACTAGACACAGAGCTAATTAGTTTACGATTAATACCTACGTTAGTTATAACATAATCTCTTTGCTAAAAGTGACTTTCATTGCCTACGCCTACCTATCTACATTTACTTTTACCTATCGCTTTTAAACTATTGAATTCAAAATATTAGATTATGTTTTTATTATATAAATTAATTGTAAATTCGTTTGTTGGTATTTAGGGAACACTCAGACTATTTTTTTATTTTTTATTATTAACTCGAGAGTAGAATCCTTTTAAATATTTTTTTTCCTGAAAATAAAGAATAGGTAGTAAAGTCCCACAAACTACCAGAAGAACAGAAGTAGGAAGGAGGTATTGGAAATTGGAATCTTCAAATCAAATCTATAATGCCTTTATAGTAAAGTCCCACAAACTACCAGAACAGAAGTAGGAAGGAGGTATTGGAAATTGGAATCTTCAAATCAACCTTTATAGTAAAGTCCCACAAACTACCAGGAGAACAGGAGTAGGAAGGAGGTATTGGAAAATGGAATCTTCAAATCAAATCTATATTATGCCTTTATAGTAAAGTCAAAACAAAATAGTAAAGTCAAATAGTAAAGTCAAAACAAAAACCGGAGCACTGGATAGGGATAAGTGGAAAGAGGGAAGGGAGGCCTTTGCCCTGCAGTGGGACACAAATGGCTGATAATAATAATAATAATAATAGTAAAGTCCCACAAACTACCAGGAGAACAGAAGTAGGAAGGAGGTATTGGAAATTGGAATCTTCAAATCAAATCACTAATAAGCCTTTATAATACCATACATTTCGTTGTTGGAGATTTGAAACCAGTCTAAAGCATAGTGTTACAATTACAATTACATTCCAATACCTCCTTCCTACTTCTGTTCTCCTGGTAGTTTGTGGTACTTTACTATCCTGGTTTCCTATCTCCAACAAAAAAAAGTGCATGGTATTAGAAAGAAATAATATAGATTTGATTTAAAGATTCCAATACCTCCTTCCTACTTCTGTTCTCCTGGTAGTTTGTGGTACTTTACTATCCTGGTTTTCTATCTCCAACAAAAAAAAAGTGCATGGTTTTAGAAAGAAATAATATAGATTTGATTTGAAGATTCCATTATTCCAATTCCCAATACCTCCTTCCTACTCCTGTTCTCCTGGTAGTTTGTTTGTGGGATGATCGTATGATTGTATATAAGTTATAGAAATAAAAACTGATTATTTTTTCATTAACAACTGTTTTTCGGTTGACTGTACTTCACTTGTACTTGTGTCCATTAAAAAGAAAAGGGGATCAGAACGGAATGATAAATTACAGGGGATCAGAAAGGAATAAACAAAAGAAAAATATTGGCAGTGGATCGGTTTGGGGGATCAGACCGGGACAACTCTCAGATGAGTCATTAGGTAACCAGTTTAATGCGGTGAATAGTAAATGTAAAAATCCACTGACCTAGCTTTTACGAATTTGCTATTATTTTTTGCGATTATTTGTTGAGGAATTATTTTGTCCGAGTTGCTACACTTCTCATAAATTAGATCCAACCTTTGATTAGTAGGAAGATACCTTGATCGAGGCTAAATAGGTAATATAGATTGGTTGTTATCCTTTTTTGGTCAACCACCATCATCATCATAATTCTCTTGCCTTTATCCCAATTCATTTGAAGACAGCGCAGCATGACATGACGTGTTCTTCTTCCATACTTCTCTTTTAATTGTCATCTCATGTGACACCTCATTTCTTACCACATCATCCTTGTCATCAACCAATTATACATAAATAAAATTGTAAACGAAATTGTACAAGTGTTAATTATAAAGATACTGATAACAAATCAATTAAATATGAGAACTGCTTTGTTATACTGAACCACCACTGACCTGATACACTGTAGCTACTCATACAACTTTATGTTTCACATACATAAGTAAGGATTAACGCAAACACCTTAACAGTTGCTGAATAATTTAAAGTTTAGACATATTACATCAAAGAGCTGAAAACCCATGCTAGTTTTCACTGGATCCTCCACTTAAATTTCATGACACGTAAAGTACCTTTTGTTAACAACTTAATCCTTGTTGAGAAACCATATAAACGAAACTCAGAGTCATTACAATAAGTTCAGTCCAAATTAGTGAACGTACTTCGTAATACGTTAGGATTCAAGTACCGAGCATTTCTATAAATAATACGAAGCAGGATCCAACTGCTAAACAAAAGAGTAACCGACCGAGTAGGTATAGAGTATTGTGAACACAGCAATGCCATTTTCCAGCTCACAAAAAAGAAGGCTCAATCGAAATGAACCGTATCAGAAGCTGAGTAAAGTTCAAATTCAGCATCTGGTGATCTGAGTCGCTCACTTCGTGGGTAGTGGTTTGCCTTTCACTCCGCTATTTTGTTGTTATACGGGCTTAGGTATAGATATAGACATTATAAGGTATGAACCTGAGTCGCTGGGATCGGTCGATTAGTGCAGTTGCGGTACTGTTAGCTCACCGTCGAAATAGGTCAGAGTTTCAACTTGTTTCATATCCAACGTGCGAATCTGTCGATTCCGGTTGACCTCACTTTCGATATGGAGACCGTTAGACAGTTTAGCTTCAAAACGAGACAGTTTTATTCGCTTTGTGGTGCATAACCTTTTGATGTTTCTATTGAGGTTGATCTCGTAATTACTTTGGTTTCTTTACACGCGCATTGATCGTGTAGTGTCATAAAACCTACAATAAAACTACTTTGCAGCTTAACTTAGCATAATGTACAGCACCATTTAATAAAGACGTAAATCTTTGATTTATTACTTTTGCAAGCCCAGTATGACTATAAAGTTTGAATAACTTATACAGCTCCCTACATATTTAAATTCTAATATTGATTGCCAGTTTTCTATTAGGAATTAACTCAATAGCTGAAGCTTTTTATTGCGACAAAAAATCGAAGAATACTACAGCCAGTCCGATTAAATAATTATGTACAATGCAGCATAGATCTTTTAGCGCTCGAATGACCTTTGAAGGGTATCGCAAAATCTATTGAAAAAACAAGATGGTGGCGTAAGTTCCAATTTTGAAAACACGCCGCAAGAGTCACAAAGCCTACACAGCCAAACAAGTGACGTAATAGGCTAGAATGATTCTTTTTTTTTTAATACGTTTTTTTCTCTAAGTAGATAGGTAAACACTGGAACACCACTAATTACCTGTGCATATTTAACACGCACATAAGCTTAGTTCAAAATTAATTTATTTGCACTAACAAGCACAAAGACCTGTTTAGTTTTCCTTACTAATGATAAACAGACGCGCTTAAACAGATTAGTTAAGCAATCACGCGAATACCACAGTGTCAACAATTAATGTTTTATTAGTGTGTATCTACAGGCTGTTACATAAAGTCCTGAAGGACACCGCCACGCAAGGCCAGGCGAAGTGATGTCGAATTGTTGTAGCTACAAAGGTTTTTTTCTCTCACGATCTTTCATTGTTGTAGTTATATGAAAGGAAACCTAACTATCTACATTCTACATTCTTATGCAATTATAAAGACTATGGCTTCACTGCTTTCTACAAAGCGTCTTAAGTTTTCACGAAAATATTATTATAACGAGTCTCGGATTTTCATCAGACATAATGAAACGATTGTAGGAATTATTGTTATTTTAGGAAGTAATTAATTTTAATCGGACTTTAATTGAATTGAGTTGGATTTTAATTATATTTATAATATAACATTTATTTTACTGTAATTCTTTCGTTCTTTCTTTCTATTGTATTTTATTTTTTATCATTTTTTTATGTTTTTATTGTGATAAATGGAAATGGGTGTAAATTACCTGAATGTTTAAATTATAAAATAATGACTGCCACTTCATTTCGTATTGTGTGTCTTGTTACTCAGCTCACACAGACTGTAGGGTCATGTAGTCCTGTATACTTGTAGGTTATATTGTTACTTAGAACTGGATAGGCTATGCAAAAAAACTACATATTATACTAATACTATTTAAACATACATAGCTGGTGAAATGTTTATAGGGATATTAGTAAATAGACCTCTATTTAACCCTTCGGGAATTACAGACATGATGATAATAGGGTATTTCACCCAAAAAATCTAATTAGTCCGTCTGTTAGATTATCGAAAAATATTAGGTACGTGTTTTTTGGTTTTTAAAATAAATAAAAATTGACGGAAATAAAACGTGTCAAATATCATGAGTGAGGGCTTTTGACATCACTTTGTGAGTAAAAAAGTACTAACCTTGTGACGTCACACGACTTGACACGACTTTTCGAAGCACTGTATCGTCTTCATCTTTTGTTTACGTGAAAAAAGAAAAAATACGTGTCCTTTATTTTTTGAAAATCCATCTGACGGACTAATTAGATTTTTTTGGTGAAATACCCTATTATGTTACGTGTAATGGTTACCTAACAAATGGAAGAGAACAGAACGCCTAAAACTTTTCAATACCCTGTAGGATATTAAATTATAATTATACTTAAGAAAACGTTAAGGAAAACAAATATATATTTATCTACATCATCGACACAACTTATAAGAAGGCAAGAAAAGTCTGTTCTTATTTGGATAAAGGCTCGTTAAAAGTTTTTTCGAAAAGAATGATACCTCATTAATCAAATTGGTCCAAACATCTGAGCAAATAACAAGGGTGGCAATTATAAAATAAACTAGCTTTTGCCAGCGGCTTCGCCCGCGTGAAAATGTCGATTTTCCATACAAACTTTCATCCCCTATTTAAATCCCTTAGGGGTTGAATTTCGAAAAATCCTTCCTTATTCCTTGTCTACATTATAAAGGGAACCTCTGTGCAAAATTTCAGCTTTCTAGGTCCAAGGGTTTGGGCCGGGCGTTGATGAGTCAGTCAGTCAGTCAGTCAGTCAGGACTTCTCTCTTTATTTATATAGATAGATATAGGTAAGTATATTAAGTATACATAGGCATATCCTTGTCCTCTGGAAAACATACCATCCCCGAAGGTTTGGTAGACGTGTATGTTACTTCTAGTACACCCATATTTCGCCAGTTATGTACAAAGTCGCATGTAATAAGTAGGGGGCGAGCCTATTGCTATTAACCGGGGACAAATCCACACTCCGTGGCTGCTACTGTGAAAAAATCCTACTGGAAAAACCGAATAACACATTGCTCGAGCTGCGAATCAAACCCAGGGCCTCATGAGCATGATGCTTGCGACCACTAGACCAACGATTCAATGTCCGATCGGTCGGGTTTCTTTAGAGAAATATTGAAAATTTAAATATGGCTACCAAAGTGAAAATAGAAGCTGCTTTAATATTACGAAACTTTGTCTTTCCAACATGAGAATTTCACACGCAAACCAAGGAAAAACTTTTACGTAGGAAATAGAATGAAACTATGTAGGTACTAAAACATCGTGCACATCGTAATTTGTATGGCGTTTATGATGACTGCTTTGTTGGTCTAGTGGACTGCTGTGCATGAGGTGTTAGGTTTGATTCCCAGGTAGGATAATGTGATGTGTTATTGGGATTTTCCATTAGGAATTTCTCAGTAGCAGCAGTACTTAATTAAACATAACTGGCGAAATTTGGAAGTACTAATTCATAATAAATGAATACCCTACCCGGTACACCTCTGCCTAACCCTTCGGACATTACAAGCGTGATGATACGTGTACTAAAACATCGACATAGTCATTTTAATTTATGACTGACTTTTATGATGACGTCTTTATTTCTACTTCTTTTTAGGTCGTCCAAATAATTAAAATGGTGTAAAACGGTAATGTCAACATAAGGTTTCTTGCACTCGCGTTTTACGACCAATCAAACGTGTTGTATCAACACTGTAGAATAAACAGTCTTGTTTAGCTCGCTTTTTATCAGAAAATCACTGATGCAATGGGTAAAAGGGATTTGTTGAAGTAATACTTATAATGTCAATTAGATTTAATACGTTATCAACTAAATGGACTTGTTATTGTCAAAGGTATAATTTTTGATTGAATATTATGTCGACATTTTAGTAAATGTTTCAATAATAATAAGATTTTTAATGAGATACAACCTGACAGTTTAGCAAAAGGTTGTCTTATACCTAGATACAGTCTGTTAGCTGGGTCTGAACAACATTACCTATTCAGGTGGCATTCTGCTTTAAAGCAGACCTATTTTTACACTCGTCTGTAGTTGGTAGATAAAGTCTCGCCAAGTACACAAATAAAAAACTCTTAATTCCAAATCAACGCTGATCTTATGCATAATTTAGTTAATAAAGCAAACAACTATGTTTCAAGCAATTCGTGCTGACCCAGATCAAATAAAGCAATCACGGTTTTTCCTTTGTAGCGTACGTGTACATTTATAGATCAAGGAGACAGATTAATTCGCCAAACGTCAAACTTCGCCAGATGCCGGCGAAAAACCCCAACCGTACTGTTTATAGGCAATACTGCCTTCATACAACAACAATAATAAATATCTGTGGAACGATCAAACAAAAAACTGCCGGTTACCCAACAACATGTTCGCTCAGATTCCAATCATCAACATAGCCGGCAATTTGATGCAGCAGCTACAATGAAGGTCGCTTCCGATGTTATTTAAACAGCTGGCGATACTGAAACCATGTATCCATGTTTACATAAATTCAACTATTCAAAGAATGGTACACAAGTACACAACCGAGTACAGAGCAAATATCACAACATTTATAGGTACGAGAAAAATAACGTATTGAACATCAAACAAAATAAAACTTGAAATCCGATCTACATAATGCTGTGATGAGGAGAAATGCTTACTGTTTCGTGTTAAATCTTTTTCTTGTAACTTTTTCTTTATCGAACACGGAGTTGAGTGAAATTTCAGGGATATAAAACGTGTGGCGTGCAGGCTTAGCTCGGTAGGCGTAGCGTTTACAAGTCGACGGGGTAAATTGGATCCCCCGGGATTTACTGACGCCTCCACGCAAACGTTTCGGGCTCCAGCCTTCAACGCTTACGTTGGCGCGTCAAATATTCAACGTCTTTGTCGATGTTATTTATAAGACGCTTCTCGGATAGATAAGAATATTTAGCATTTTACTCGAAACTGGGACGCTCAAATTGTAGTATTAAACAGTATTAACAAGTACACGTACAGCGAACACAACTGGGGACTACTGTGGAGCAGGCGTGCCTTTAATAACGTGGGTTCAGGATTAGTCCTTACATAGATGTTTAGACTACAGCGGTAGACAAAGCTGAGCGTTGCTAATTGTTCATTCCCTTGTTTGATGACAAATCCTCGAGGATGAAGGTAGATGTGGGTACACAGACTATGTCTTCCCATCTTTCGTTTTAATGAGACCTTTGTATTAATTAGGTACTACGGTAATTGCCCCTTTTGCGACCTAGCCCACACTTTGTATCATCGTGTTTAGTCATTAAACATGTTTATCTCCATAAAATACAAATACCATCAGATTTGAAAGCAGCATTGAAAGATCGCAGGTACACGGACTAGTAATTGGGCCCGCCTCCCGCAGGGCACCCATTTCAAATCCTTAACGTGGGTCCGGATTACTTTAATGACGCATATGTTGGGAGCTTTTTGTGCCTCCTTAGAAACTGATCGCTGATAATAGAGTGAAAAAAGTTTAATGGTTTGAAAATTGACAAATTAAGTAGCATTTTCGGTTGGCAGTCTTGGTAGCGGTAACTTAGCCTCCGGAGAATATTTTTTTAGGAAAAAACACACCCAAAGTTCATAGAATATAAAGAATACTTCTCGAGTCAGAGACGATAAAATCACAGCTGTTCCCAGTATTCCCAGATCTCAGTGATAATAACACAAAGTATGTCGATAGTGATATTGCAGGCGTCCACAAGAGCTTGCATTTCCGAGCGATTTGCTCTGTGACGTCACGTTAACAGTCAGCACAACGCAGTCGCTGACGGGACACATTCGAAGGAGAGATACGAGTATATTTTGTCATTTATTATTCATCTGCTAGAAAGCGGGATATATACAAAGTTGTACGTGACTTTGCTTGTCAGCCGCATCGCATCGTAACCGCTTTATGCTTTCTTCTTGTTGTGATCACTGCCATTGCCAACAGTTTCATCTTACGTAAGAATGCGCTTGATATTCGCTTTGTTTTGCCCTGTATAAATCTTAAACAGTTTCACATTGTTCTAAGATAAATATCTGACTTTTATGATCACTTATTTAGTCGTGTTCTACATATGGGATAAGATCTTCCTATTAACGTCTTCAATTACTCTCGTTCATCATTTACTGACTGACAGTTCGTGCTTTTTGAGACAGGCTGAGGTCAAATGGCAAAGTACAGTCGCAACCAACGTTGCTCAACACAGCGATCTACGAATAGAACTCCTCTAATTATATTGCGCAAGAGTTTAGGCAAATTGTGGCGAATAAACGACTGTTCAACATGCAAGTATGGTAATACAGCAGTAATGTCGTAAAAAAGTGTTTGTTTATTCTTTTCCTTGTAGGTAAAATGCATGAGGTATTTCATTTTCTATTCCTTTTTGTTGGAGATTTTTGTGCGTTGTTTTACTGTGGAAGATAAAGGACTTTCTATGTACTACAATCTAACAAAATTCTTCAATAGATTTTCAACTTTATCGCTAAAGCAAGCGGTTCAAGGTTGATTGGAATATTTGCCAGTTTCGGGTAACTTCATGTTCTGGTGTTTGTACCTTCGTTTGTATTACTGATACGTATGAAAATGTATCTATCGTGATGGTTGCAAAGGGCTAACAGGAAAACTTGTTCTACCCGAAAATCTCCGAGTTTCTAAAGTAGGTGACAACCGTGTGGATTCAGTCAGTAGGTCCTTCTTCGAATGATCCAGGAAAAGGATCATATATATCAAGATAGTAATATCAGCGTGATCACCAATTCCAATGCCAAGATTGTTTGTGTAGTGGTCTATTGAAGAGGCAATTTACAGCCGTATCCGTTTCCGAGTTTATTTGCTTTTGCCAGCTTTGATACGGGCCCCTATATCGACTATATCTAATAACAAACTAACTTACATAATATTATGTTTGTGCTGATTCTATGTGCCATACTAGAATATTATGTTTTACAACTATATTAGTTCCCGTTAGTCCCCGAATTCATAACTATAACTGTTATTATCTCCAACTTGACCTTAATAAATAACTAACTTAATAAATGGCCAAAGTTCGGACTCCAGATTATTGAATGTTATAGAAATGTATAGCAAAACTTTAATACTCACAATAATTAATGTTAGTTTGTATTTGTTTATTAATCATTTTGGTTAAAGAAGTATTGAATTTAGATATATACGGATTCAGAGGATTACCAATATAATTAATGAACTATCCTCTCATGTGACCATTTCTGTAATCAGGGGCTCAGAACTCAATAAATAAAATGAACTTTATAACTATAGCAAAACGAACGTTTTATTTTTCATAATTTTATAAGAAGTTACGCAACATAATCATACGCCTTGCGTAGCATCGGGGATGACGAGGCTACGGCGTAGCAAATATGCTACGGCCTACGACGACCCTCATACACCAGTTTTATTGTTATATTATTATGTTTATCTTTTCACACATGCGCGCCGGGTAAGTGCTTTGCACTTGACCTTTCTGAAGGATTTGTTAGTGAAAGTCAGCGTATTTTATTCAAAGTGTTCTCCAAAATTCACTCGTTGAAAATTGCGAGCTATACGTATAAAATATCTTGTTTTTATTTTACGATAGGACATTCGAAAGCGCATTTTACGTGTTTTCGGTAACAAAAAGTAACTAGCCAAATAAAATCCGGCAAGAGAGTACTGTTCCAAAGAACAACGGTCGAATTTTTCAACTTTTCAACTCAAGTCTGTTGTTTTACGAAAAAAAGTTCTTTGGATTTTTTACTTTTTTTCTGTAACTGTGCAGGTTGTCGACTGTCACTAACTTTTTAGTGAATAGTATTTCTTTATTTCTATTAGCTTGTACACTACTCTGAGACTAAACAAAAATGTATAAGCATTGTGTAATATTGAAAGCATTTCTAAACTTCTACACGATGTTCTAAGTGTACCAATAAAGAAAATCATTGATCAAAGTAGTTCCCAAATAGCGTTCGCTTCGTTAAAAAGAGTTCGTAAGTTTGTCATAATCAAAATAGTATTTTCAATTTCAACATAAAATTGCCTCTAGTAAATTTATTCGAGAGTGAATAACCGTCTGACCGTTCGATTTTAAAAGCTCGCGAAAGCAAAGTCGAAGGCCTTTGTGGAGTAAACTAAGTCAGTGCGCCACATTACGACCTTTTACCGGCCTTCGACACGCTCGCAGAGAAAATCCATATTAACGACAACAACCATTGTTGCCAGCTTATCGATAAACACTTTAATGATGACGCTAAATAAACGTTTTTTCCATCCATTCGTTTGTTTCTGAGAATCAATATCTATTGAAATGTCATACTAACCAGTTAGTTGAATTTTTGTAGTCTTCTTGCCAATTAAATCGATGAAAAAATAACACTATCACATACCTGCAACAAAACATCACATATTGTAATAAAATAATTATATGATCGATATAAACTACTCAAAATATGTGCGAATAATAAGCACATACAATTGAAAAATTTCTGAAATACACGCCACTGTTGAAGTAGCCTGCAAAACACCGCTCGTATTCCACAAACATTTAAAATTGTTTACATGTTTAAACATGATATTTTACGAGTACATTTGCAACGAGCCGTCTACTTGCACATGTCTATGGATTTTCACATAATGGAATCGCCCACGCAAATAAAAAATACTGCAGCATTCTTTTATCCTTCATTTTATTTATAATAAACCGCATCTGTTGTAAATCAAAAAATGTACCATTTGCAGAAACAAGAAAAATAATTAATTAAGCTGAGCTTTGCAGAATTATTCAAATCACGTTCACCTTACCCCCGACCTTCTCCCTTTTTAGGGACCAGTTTGAAATAACTCCTACTCTAACCAACAAAAAAACTGCACTAGAGTTTCACGAACTCATAACGAGCAGACAAATTATGAAAATTTCGGTTGCGTTTATGTTAATCGATTTTGATTTGCTCGCAACGTGATTGAAGGAAGGCGCTCGCTTTTCGCTGCGCCGCTTCTTAACATGGGATTCTTTCTAACTTTCCCACGGGCTTCAAGCAAATCGAAGCTCCGTCGTGTCGCGATACACTTTGCCGCCATTTGCGCTGTATCTAAACGCGATAGAAAAGTTTGAAAAGCCGCATAACAATAGGAAGAATAGAATATATTTGGAATACGAACACAAGTTTGTCATCACGCTACCTAAAGAGATTTGTGAAATACGACAGCGTTGAAAGTGTTTCGCAAGGCGAACTTAATGTTTTAATAAAGCAAACTGGGTTACTGCAGTGAGAGAAATAAAAGCTTGTAGAACACAAGAGGTTCATTGACAGTACGGATGCGGGTATAGGACAGTTTAGTGGTCGCCAACTTTACCATCTGTCAGTTGACGGGTCGATGAGACACCAGCTTTAAAGATGCTTGACGATAAACCATTTCTCAACAGTTGTGATATAACAAACCTTTGTTTTCTAAAGTTCGGTAATAATTTTTCGAATGAGATGACAAATAAATATGTCTGGGTCAAACTCAAATAAGCCAATCAACCTTCTAAAAAATCACAAAAAATACCATTATCATTCAAGAAAGGCAATAATTTCCCAACTTCTAACTTCTAAAGGAAGTATCTATTAGCACGGTATTGTGAGTTCACCAGTGTACGTTTAGTTGTATGGAACTATGGACCAGTGACCAAGGTGCGTGAGCGCCGCGCCGGTGTGGTCCAAGCGAACAGCGCGACATCTGGCGGGCGAGCATCGACCTCACTCAGACCGGTACCGGTTTAGAAGACTCGCTGCAGTCTGCGCCCGCGCACTCACTTAGCATCTTAAAGTAACCACTACTTTTCAATGTATGCACGCTCTGATTCAATGGTTTACGTGAGCGTGGCAACTATTTACTACGAGATTTGATTACTTACAGGTAGCAGGTTTGCAGGTTTTTTTTTTGGAAAAATGGATTTGCTTGATCAACGGATAGTCTTAGATTAATATTTATCCTAATTATCACCATAATATATTTTTTTATGGGAACGTACCTACTTCCAAATTTTTCTAAAAATTAAGAAAATATCAAAAATAATAAATTGTAAGTAATGACTGAATGATAATTTAGAACAAAAACCAAGTCTTTCTTTGTATGACTAAACTTGAGAAAATTCCAAAAGTAAAGCTAAAGCTGAACAACATTTTTTTCTAAAACATCAAAGAAGATGAATAACCGAACAAAGGCCATAGGTATTCATCATTTGGTGTTGAATGGTATCCATGGCTACCGAGGCGTGATCGTTCCACAGACTTGTTCCTAGTTATTCGCCGACAGTGCTGTTACGAAATCGCTGAGAAAAACGATTTACATAACGTGATTCACGTTATATCATGATGTAAAAAGCTTTGTATTAAAACGAATAGAAGAAAATACAAAAGGTATTTTGATTTTGCCTCTGAATAATATTCGAAAATAAGAACAAATACGCATCGTGCTGGAAACAAAGCCCAATCATATAAGCTATAAAATGAAAGGAAGGACAGACACCTTGTTTCCATTGGTTTCCCACGATACTCGCGTGCGTAGGCACACGGTATTTCGTCTCGTTTCAGGACCAAGTTTACTAAGTGTGCAAGCGAGACAGGACATTCACGTATCGACATGTTGCAACCAGAAAGAAAGGCGTCCTGGAGAAACAGGTTTGTCGATAAAATTAAAAATTAGGGTCAAGGATTTCGTCTAACCTCTCGACAATCTGGCTTGTCCAAGACAATCTAAGAAAGATCACTAGCATTTCGGTCCAGTGAACACTTAGTATAGTAATAGACAATACAAACACAATTTCTATACCCAAATAGTAAATTCTGCTTTGTCCATGATAACCTTGAAAGATCTATGAATCTTGTCAAGTGAGAAGCGAGCCTCACAATAAACCAGGGGGGACTAAAAGCATCCATTATGAGTCGGAGAGTACCTACTTACGCATTGTTACAATAAATCGGCCACAGCAGGTAGGGAGCTATTGTAAGATAAACACCCGCCGGATGGGGATGACACAACGCAAATCGCCAAAACTGATACAAATCTGTTTCCCCAAGTGTTTTGTTAGCGAACTGCTATTGACATTACCCGTAAACTTTAGCGTAATCAGAGATTTAAGCTATTTAGCCGAGTTTGAGAGTGCTTTATCTCCAATCAAAGTTCAATCGAATGTAAATTTATAAGGCGAAATCAAATTTGATTTAGTCGATTCAAATGTTATATTCTAAGTTACCATCTTTGTTTCCTTTGTTCGACAGTAAAATGTTAAGATAAGATAAGATACAAATCACTATATTGAATCAGTAATTGAAAGTTACATAAGACCTTTGTTTCTGATCGATTTATTTTCACTATAGCACTACTATCTACAACATTCATCCAACTCCGCTTGAATGGTTTTTACAAATAGCGTAATTTGAACCACGTTTTCTAAACCTACTATGAACTAACCAAGCATACGAAGGTCCAACGTTATATGAATAGAGAACTGTTGAATAAAGGTTATCAATACATTCTCGGGCAGAGGCCATTTCTATAGCAGGTAGGCATCCCTTGTCACACGAATGTTTCTCCTTACCACACGTGCGCTCGGACAATAAATCACTGCTAGCTCACAATGATACTGTGTAGACAGAATATTATTTCTGCAGAGATGAATTAGAAAACAGACAAATGTCAGCGTATCTAAATCACCGAAATACGCAAGCTGATATACCCATTACCACATACAACGTGACAACATTCAACATTGCTGCCTTGATTAAGCAAACACATTTATTTTCAAATATCAACCCAATTGGTCCCAATAGACGTACAAAGAGCAACAAATTAACTTTGTCATTTGCATAAAATCCAAAATTTGTTCCATTTTGTTTGTTGTAGCCAACATTCCCTAGACACTTTTTGCGTCAAATGTTATTTCTGTTTATAATTTTCGGCCAACTAGCCGTTCTAAATTGGGGTGTCTCCGAATTCGGTGTTATACAACGTTGTTATGCGGACAACCAATTCAAAGTAAGTAATCCTTACCTGATACACCTGAGTCATCCTTTTATCGCTCCAGAAACCAGTTCCGAAAAAAAGATATGCCAAGTTGACCTGCGCTCCCGCAACTGAATACAGATACAAAACGGGGCTGTGTGAGTGAAAGCGCTTGTGTTGTTCACTTTAGAAGCTGCAGGTTATGCGTCTGTGTGCGTTTAACGAGTTGTAACCTGTTCAATGTGGTTGAATGAAGAGTGGCACAGGAGGTAAGCTACTTTCTACCGGTCGGTCGACGCGCGCACCACGTGACTGCGATGTTTACCGAATTCTACGGTATCCATTTTTAAACCTAATTCCGTTTTGTTTATGATCCGGTTTCTTGATTTTTGGCCACATTGATTTTAATTGATTTTGGCGTCGAGCTTGAGTCTACCTATTGCCCTATATTTTCGTTTCATTGTAATATCACGTTCGAAAGTTATTTCGTTATCAGCGAGGCCGTTTTGTGTTACAACACTTACATTTTCGGACTGGATTTTATATATTCAATTAGAAAAGTTTGTACACGCTTCGTGAAGCTTTCCATTTTTTTATTTTCGTAGAGCTGTGACCTCGAATTAAATTTCATGTTCAATCATTTCTCTTTTGTGTCTTCCACGTTTAACCTTTGTACGAATGAAGACGTGTTTCCTAATGCACGAAGCGTATCTTTCCTAACAAAACAAATCTTGTTTCGTATAAGGATTAGGAATACGTTCGATGGGTAAATAAACTATAACTTATTTCCTGTTCCGGATAACCCTCGGATTCAGGTCGTAACAAGATTTGAACACATCCGACATGGAATAATAGCTGAGCCCTATTGGACCTTATTTGAAGAAATGGAACGCGACTCAAAGTTGTCCTCTTTTGATACATTAGACTTCTTTCTTCCTTTTCAAGCGTACAAAGCCCTTCGAGTTCTATTGGCAATATTTGAAGCTTGGTAATATATTTCGATGTTTTATTGCTATATATTTATGTCAATACTTACCTGAATTTTACTCGTCGATATTTGGCATAAAAATATAACAAATTCATTAATTTATCACTCACTTTGATTGGCAGCTGCCAACCTATTAACATTTATTTTGTAAGTTACATCTTCCTTTCATATAATAATATTCGTAAAAGCTAATCCTTTTTACATCATAATATTAGCATCTTGATATTTAATTATGATACGTAATTATTCATTGCAAAACTAGAATTGATAATTATCATACACTCGGCTTTGAATTAAGAACGTATTAGGAATATCATGCGCATAATACTTTCAAAGTCTTCAAGATTTTTTCATTCAGCTCGCTAATAAAGAAAGAAAAAGAAAACTAAAAAGATACCTAATTACCTGATAAAACAGTCAAGTAAAAGAATAGAGATAATTCTGCGAAGGTGTGAATTGAGGGCGCGCCGGTCTTAATTCCAACATTGAGTCTAAATTGGTCGCGGGGGTGCCGGAGCGGGGTTTACAAAGGGCTGTGTCCGCGCCATTAGAGCCCATTGATACAGAGTCGGGTGAGATAGTGGATATACAGGGATGTTTGGGATACAAACCAAATATGACGACAGAACTAGTTTTTACACCTGCGTCCTGCGTTTACTGAGTAGTTTTAAAATCATCGAAGTCCAGTTTTTTACGACTACCATTATGGGATATGTAGTCCCAACTGCGTATTTAATTAAGAAAAAACAATGGTTCAAACTAGTTTGGATCATCTTCGTTTCAATTGATTGTTATTCTGAGTTTTATGTATTTTTTGTATTGACTTGGTTTCATATTTATTTCTGAATGTTATTGCCATTTTGTTATAGGCTATCGATAGTAATATGAAATACACTTGCAACTACATTGTGTCTCTACTTTAACAATACCATGTCTTTTTTATAGACTTTAACAATTTTATTTCGTTCAAATAGACTTCGACGGACGATACGAATACAGCCAAAATCCAAATATATACAATGTACTTAAAATATAGTTGTTCGTCCCGACCCCGACCGCTGGGCGGGCACCCGGGCACATGACATTATTTATTAAGACCGAACTCGTGTCACCAGCAATAACCAAACTGCTACATGTAAAACAGATTTGAGAATTTTCTCCTCTAAACTCCGGATAAATGTTCCAGAATTTATGTGAATAATCCTTTGGACAAAATTGGACCCTATGCTATATGACCGCTGTAAATAATATCGTGTAGGTCCAATACTTTTTCCTGGAGTTTCTGTTTTTCCTAGAGTTCTTTTTCCTGTGGGTTATTAATACTGGGCTAATATAACAAAGAGGAAAGTTTTGTTAGTGTGTTTAGGACTCGTATAGCGGCTGCTGATCCGATTGACCTCTACAATCAGCTTATAGAAGTGTCGTACAGTAAATAACTTCCACTGGGCTTTATGGGCTCAATTAATTGAATACACAACACAACGTTTTGAGAAGTTGTTTTTTCTGTGGCTGCCACAGAGTCTGAATTTGTGCCCGGTTGATGGCAATAGGCTGGCCCTCCGTTACGTGGGACTTGAAGATAACTGGTGAAATGCGGGTATACTTTTACTGACAGGGATTCCAGGTGTAATGTTATGTTGTTTTACAACAAAAAACAAATAATTATTCCTAATTAACTTTTCAAATACCTACAATAAGAAAGAAAGAGGTTAAATTAAAAATGACCTCTTAATTGAATTCCGAACTCCAATACAGTCGAGTTGGAAATTCAAGTTAATGAATTCGGATCGTCCGGGTGAAGTTGCGGCTGGCATCAATAAATACCAACCAGGATACGACAATAGCCCGTGGATTTGTAAGTAGTCCGTATTGAATCGCAATAAATTTAAATTTTATTCTTTGGGTCAGGTCGGTTGAATTTGTTTAAAGAGTTACGTGGGACCAATGTTCAGTTATATCACCATATAAGTCTCCGCCTCACGCCTAGTGAGTTGTTTTGGAAAAAAATCTATTAATAGGTAATTTAGGTAACTTTTATTTTAGGAAAATAATAAGTTTTCCGTGCAAAAAAAGTCTTGAAATTGTTAAGTAACAAAATTCAATTCAAGTTGGGAAGTATATTTTTAGGCGGAATAAGGTCGCGGGCAAAAACTCGTCTTAAATAAATCTCATGGCGACAAGAATACAAGTTACTGACCAGGCCCAGGGCCTGCAGTCTCTACACTAATAACGACGCTACGAATGTCGTTAAGTCGAGATATCGTAAACTTTCTGTAATAGATTTTCAGCTTTATTTCAACAGCATAAGGTTCAAAATCTATTAAAGAAAGTTTACGATTTTACGACTTAGCGACGTTCGTAGCGTCGTTATTAGTGTAGAGACTGCAGGCCCTGCAGTCTCTACACAAATAACGACGCTACGAATGTCGTTAAGTCGAGAAATCGTAAACTTTCTGTAATAGATTTTCAGCTTTATTTCAACAGCATAAGGTTGAAAATCTATTATAGAAAGTTTACGATTTTTCGACTTAACGACATTCGTAGCGTCGTTATTAGTGTAGAGACTGAAGCCCCTGTACTGCAAATTAGAAGTAACATAATTATTTATCCAGTAGGTTTTCTATAACGCTTTTCACACAACATTTTCTATTACTTTGTTCTACTATAATAGTTACTGTAATCGAATACCAACCCTTCATCATCTGCCCTTATTGTTAAAATAGAAAACAATGAAAACAATCAAAAACAAGGACGTCGCCTATAATTCTGTGGGACCCCTACAATTAATATGGCCATAAATTTATCGGCGCACGACACATTATTGTATCTATAGGGAAACATTATATTCGGTACACAGCAGGATACAAAACCATTAGGTACAAATATTATGGAAAAAACGACAACCTTAAACGAGAACCTATTCGTTATTACGTTTAAAGTTTTAGTTACAAATATATAGTTAAACTAAATAATGATAAGCCGCGCCACAAATATACCGCATTAATTGAATTATTATTTTAATACTCTGTTTATGGGGATAATGTGGACTTATTGAAAATTATTTTCCCTGTGTTGCACTGTGCACACAATAATAACGTGAACAATATCATACAAGGAAAACATTGTGTTTACTGCAAATGGAACAATGAGTTTATTATTTTAATTAACCCGATTAGCAGGAAACTTTATGCGTTATATTTTTGTTTTATTTTACCTACAGTGAGTGGTAAGTAATTCAGTAGTCCACCTACCTATTGCTTATACCTAATAAACATCTGTTGCTAAGGCTTTTCAGAAAGATTCAATTTTAGAGTTGAGTGACTCAGAGTTGTATGTAACTTGTTTGAGTTTCTCGTAGTTTTATACCTCTGGACTTTAAACACAAAATTGATTCTTGTTATAGAAGTGCTCCTGAAACCTCACACTTTGAAGATAAGTAAAAACACACAGAAAAACTACTTATATTCAATGAACAAATAAAATAGTAATTATACACTGTCTATTAAACATGGCACATTAATATATATCTACACTATGGTAACTTTTATACATGTTTTGGAAATGATGAGGTGCTACATTAGCAATGGAGAAAGTTTCTCATGGATTGATTAATTTCCGGTAACCGTGAACCAATAGACAACACGGCTATCCAATAGAGTTGTTCACACACAACAGTAAGTCCGCAACTAGCTTAATTAAAACAACCATTATAACAACAATAGACATTAATTGCGAATGCATTGCAACGATGACTGTCATAGCAAAGCTCATTTCATATTTGGGAGGGTTCAAAACAACGTGGGGATAGTCCGGGGTCGGGTCGAGTCCCGGCGGGCTGTCAATGCCCCGTAATCATAGACTCACATTCCCACGACGGAATGAGAATGACAGACTCCACGTTCCACACAACAATAGAATACGTGGGTAGGACAAAGATAATTGATTCGAAGAATCGTGTACGTACCTAATTACTTTCAAACATAACTTCTTGATTTTCGAATTCTTGTTCTCCTAAATCATAATAAAAGAATGTAAAAGTTGCTCAAGCAAATAAAGCAGAGGTGTGATCTCATGATTTGACTAGGGAATCAAAGTTTAGTGAGAAAAGTTTGTATAAACAAGAAGAAACGACTTTGAAAACTCTGAAGATTGTTACTTTATGAATTCTTTGTTAATATTTAAAAAAGTTACGGTTTTAGGCAGATGTTGGTGTACCCCTCTTATCGGCGTTTTGGGATACAACGTAAAATATAACTTTATGATCCATAAACGAACAAAGTTTTCTGAAAATTGAATACCGTAAGACTAAGTACTATTGCAACCATCTTGAATGCATGTTTTTTGTTGTATGTATGTCACACGTATAAGCAAATAAACATTATCTTTTCGTATGTTTTTTTGTGTCCCTCTGCTGGGCAAAGGCCTCTACGTTTGGAGAGGCCACAAGCAAAAGACATAAGTAACGAATGGTCCTTACTTACGTTTTTTGCTTGTGCCACTTCGTCCATTCCTTGCAGTATGCGTTCAGATCCTTTCGCCATCTCTCTTTTACCCCATTACGGCAAAGCCTAAAAGGAGGGTTATTTCTTTTTCTTTTCTTTAAAATTTTATATTCCTTCAAAATCATATCTGTAACAAAGTCACAACACTAGAAGTCCGGAGTCCGGACACGCCGCCATGTTTTATTCCGTTTTTAAAACGTTCCGTTTCACGAATCGATGTGATTCGATACTGAATAATGTCTTTTGATACGTCTCGCTATATGAAGCTCTCAGCTCTCCGCTATTTTCCCGTTTACGATTTATTTGCGTTGCCTCATAGCGGAGTTTACCTAGATATTCTTTTCATTTTATACAAGCTTTGAACTGTTTTGAGTCTGTGTTTATTTTATTTCTGAAACGTGTGTTTTTTTTCTGAACGTTTACAAATATTATGAATGGAAAACTGAATGGTAAATGAGAATAAACAGTTTCACTATTCACAAGCGTATAATAAATTGATTAAAATGTTGATCGTATTCATTTCACGTTGTAGGCGTATCTTCTGTTACCAAATATTATTTTACGTAGGTAGATAAAGCCTGTAGGGGATTGAATAATTATGTTTAGATACATATTTATATATTGCTTAAATCTACTTAATTATACCAAATGGCTCAGGAACAACAGGATAAGGCTGGCATAGGAACGTAGAGATTGGCACCAGAAAAGAGTGGCCTATACCATACCCATAGAATAGAATAGAATAGAATCATTTATTTGCCAATAATGCCATCAGTTGGTGAATCCAGGCTGTGGATGACCATGATGATGATTTTAAAATAATTCACTGTTGTCTTATCTGTTGTCACTATGCTATTAAAAAAAACACCAAATTGTTCAAAAATCATCCCATGTCACAGTTATAATATACATCATTACCGTTCATTACTATCAGAAAACCAGGCACCTGATTTCGTCATAGAAACAAATTGCACACGATAAGTGGCGTTCGGTACAAGGTGCGGTCTACCACGACTCGCGTGTCATATGAATTTAGGCCTTATATTGATATCTATAAGAGTTATTAGGATCTAAGTTAGAATGTAAAGTGCAAGTGTGTGGGTCAGTCGCACCGAGGTCGTTACCAAATGTCAGACAGACAGGATCCGTGTCATTGTCGCATAGTTTGACTGAACTAATCAAAGAAGTTGTCTCTCAAACTAAAATTGAACCTAGAAAGTTTGTTTAAAGTCTAATTTGAACTGGCATTACAGTATCTTGTTTAATGATTAGTTATAAACCTAGTAATGTTCTCGTTGATACTTGGGTGGAATTGCTCCGGGCACAAGAGTTTGCTACAACAAATTTTGTAGTGTTAATTTTAAACTTTGTTATTCAATGTACTTGTGAAAAGGGATTCATGTATTATACCGAAAAGCTCAACCCTCAAAGTTTACAATCATTCCTTTATTGATTTTCACATTCATATCGATAAGAGTACCCAGCAGTAAGTAGAGGTCACCTACTTTGCCTTCATTAAGTTCATAAACAAAACTGTCTTTGTTTAAAATTACTCACAAAGCTATATGTGGCAATATTTATAGAGTGAGTGTACTCTATCTTCGTTTATCACCCACTACCAAATTAGGAAAGAAAATTATCAATACTTAAAAACAAACGTACTTTCTTATGAGTCACTAATGGTTTCATAACACTAGCACATTTATAACAGGCACCTACATATTCAAGGCACGGTATTAACAAACCTCCTCGGTCAGAAAAATTCCATAAACATGAGTTCATTTTAAAATACTAGAAGAAGCGTAAAGATCTTAACCTAACAGACGTGTTGCTGGAGAGTTTGTTCCGCCACTACTTCTCTCCAGCTAAAACACTAGAAAGTATAAACTTTGACACTATATCCAGCCTTGCAACACTATTCCCAAACCACTGCAACTCCTGAAAGCCAGAAGCAACAATGGCGACCACCAGAAAAGCGCCGAGACAATGAAGCTTGACAAAGTCAGCAACAAAATTAAATTGCGGTGGAGTTAGGAAAAACACAGTTTCCAATCCCTCCATATCAGCAGGAGACAGAACAGTATCAATTAGGTAACCACATAACCAGTGAGTTTACCTTTTCATACTCTATAATAATAAGGAGAAGTATTATACCGAAGTACATTCAACTCCATAAAGTGCGTAACACAAAAACAGCGATCAATCAACCAAGAGAAATGCCTTCTAACCTCATTAAAAACCTAAAGATCAGAGGCCACAATCATTAGAGTGCGGTGCATGGAAAGTGTGATGGCAAATGATCGTCATCGCGAACGAATGGTGATAATTTACTTATTGACTGTAGTAAATGACAGCGACGATTTTGTGCGTATAACACTAGAATATTTGCCGCTTTTACATTACATTGATGACACCTAAATAAATCTAGAAGGTGTAAACGGACCCTCAACGAAGCCGTCAACCAAGCATTCTGCACATAAAACTACGTAACTCTACGTACGCAAAATAAAACATTTTTACACCCATTATACCTACTTATATTCTAAAAAAGTAAAGTTTGTATTATAACGGAGATAGTCTCCGAAACTATTTCTAACAAAAGAACCTTTCGATAATGGAAAGCATTGCTCTCTTTTGAATTTTTCAACTTTTATTCTGAGCAGCTGTATAATAGTCATATTAAAACGAATGTACTGACTTTACTTTCCATAGCAGAGCTAAAAGGATAGTGATGAAAGAACTGACAGTCAGGACCGTATGAAACGTAGCAACCTGTGGACAGACGTCCAATACTTCCGAGTTTCCAATCTATTGACCGATTGATCACAAATGAGGTCTGTGACGCAACAATAGACATTTCAATTGATTAACTGGACAGGTCGCGTCCTCGAACTTATTTAGAAATATTCAGTTACAACAATAGGACTATGTAGACCAATATTTTATATCAATCAGCTGCCTTATAGTCCAGTTGTCCGATATTCTCCATATTTATTGTCTGTCGAAACAGTTTTTGTAACACGATACAGTTTCAGGTATTTGACTAGTAAATAACACTCACACACCTTCTTACAAAGGTTTACAAAATAAGTAAATATTACTAATCGTCCTAAATCCTTTGTTAGTTAAGAATGTATGTCACGAACTTATGGTTTGTCCGTCACCATATGTACTTAGATAACGACGAAAGTGTTCAAATGTGATATTGTGCAACGCATAAGTGATACTGAATAACACCAAAAACGTTACGTTACGCGCTATACCTATCTCTATTCAGTCGACAGCGCTTGCGCAACCAATACGATTGCTTTGTTCATCATTATGTTACACAAAAGTGGAACAACTTTATTTTTCTAATGTTAATCTGAGTCAGGTGTTTAATGGGTTTGGGACAAAGAAATTGGTGTTGAATAAGAGTATTAAATTAGTTACTTAACAGTGAATTTGGAAGGAAATCTGATGAATCTCTTGTTCTGCTCCATGTGTAACTCCATCTGCACTTTGAGGGACCTGTTCGAGGCCAGTAGGCCACTAACAAAAAGTTCCAACGCTATCGAAATGGAAGAGATCTGGCTAAAGCATATTTAACTTTAAAGGAATCATCGATAAGAATTATTTTACGTGTCGATGATTCCCATAATTATTAAATTAAATTAGTTTGGACCAACTTAGTGTCGGCGTTGGTAGTGGCTTCGGTCAAGTCCCTTAAAGTGCAGTGGAGTTGCACAAAAAAGAAGGTCAGGCCATGGTTTGGGAAGAGATCGCTTAAAACAAAATCGACAAGACAAAGAATGCAAAATAAAAGTAATATTACAACCAAAGCAAACCTAAAAAAACCAAAACGAAAAAATCTAACAAAAAACCGTAAAAAACCTACCCACGCACAGTTAAACAAAGAAGTGTTTATTACGACGAATCATTAAATTACAAAACATGAACGTTGGACGTTCCGTGTTATGACAATTTTCATGTAAATGTTAGGATCGCGTGCATCGTACAACGACACAGTACAATTAGTCGGCGATGATAGACCGGTGCGTGCTCGGAACTATTCAGATCTGAAGCATAAACATGGCCGTAATGCGCAAAACTAATAAACACTTGATACGCATGGGACGTGTCTGCCACATTAATAGTAAAAACTTTCTGGAATTGATGCCATAAAGGACCGTAATAGAGGACGTTATGGCGCTTTATCACGTTTTCAGTTATACACAAGGTCGACTTTCCAGTTACTTGACTGTTTTATAAATATTTGAATCGTTAGATGTGCCGACAGCCCGTCACCGTACATGATTACACTTGCTTTAGAAAGCATAAATTGTTTACTGTTACATTTTGTCGCGGTGTAGCTCGATCTACTTCCCCTATACTGCATAAACTGACGATTATCAATGCCCTCGTGGAGACCAACCCTGGATTTGGTAAACGACTACCTAACAGACTAATGTTTGGCATAGTAGAGGGTGTTAGGGAAGGTGATAAAATAACGTAAATACGTATCGAAGGCAAACTTTACGAAATATTTCAGAATAAATAAGTAACGTGTACACAGCAATGACTGTATATATCATATTTATTTATGAGAAATAATTAATCGAGCCACAGTTTTTTTAATTGGCCACAGGATCAAACTTCTAATTTTATAACTAAGCCACGGGAAAATTATATAGCCTCTAATATACTAATTCGTCTTCTTTACAACGCCCACTAAATATTCTATAGGAAGCATCAAGTGACGATCAACATTTATATTAACTTGTCCTTGTTATTTATACATAGGCACCTAATTTACTAACTCAGCCACGGAATTTATATCTCACCACCATTTTACATTTTACAGCTTCAACACAAGGCCCTCAAAAAAATATAAATGAAGCGACCGTAGTCAACATCATCTATATAAATAAAAAAAGAAGTCCTGACTGACTGACTGACTGACTGACTCATCAACGCCCAGCCCAAACTCTTGGACCTACAAAGCTGAAATTCTGCACAGAGGTTCCCTTTATAGTGTAGACAAGGAATAAGGAAGGATTTTTCGAAATTCAACCCCTAAAGGATTTAAATCGGGGATGAAAGTTTGTATGGAAAATCGACATTTTCACGCGGGCGAAGCCGCTGGCAAAAGCTAGTTTATTATAATTTCGCATGTAAAATAATACATCACATTCTTTTATCGTGAAAATAGCAACAGAAAGATTTGGCGCGAGCGCGCGAGACGACAGCGACCGGCCATTTGCACCAATCAGCGAGCGCCAACGTATATTATATATGAAATGTCAACTTTTGATACACTTTAGATTATTATATTTACCTACGTTAAAAATACCTATTAGTTACAGAAATGTTTTTACCATTGTCTAATTGACTAGTCACAGGCAGATTGTATGATTCGTTATTGTAAACTGAGGGAAATAGGTTAGGTTAGGTTAAAACTGTGACCAAACGCGCGTGAGCCGAGCGAGCGAAGCGAGCGGTGCCGCGGCAGCGGCCGGCGAGCGCTACTTCCGTTTTGCTTGCAGAAATGTTTTCACAATTTATTGTCTAGTTTTCCGATAAAAATGAAGTTCTGAATCGATTCTGTCGATAACTTTTGTAGCACAACATGTAAATAAAATCGATCTTTAGGACATTCGATACTCTGAACTTCAATATTTAGGTCATTAAGTACTCTGAACTTCTATATTTAAGCCTTTCGATGACACGACAGGAGTTTATACATACTAATAGTGGCTATAATATAATATTTGATGACAATTTTAATTAAATTTTGATGCTCAGTTAATGTGGCATGAGTTATAATTTAAACGTACTGAGTTAATAAATTAGAAGCTAATTGAACATTTTTTTGATGCCATATATTAATATTTTAGAAGTTTACTGTTTGAATTCATGTTACAAATTTAGATGCTAAAAAATAATCACGATGCTGAGTTGTATTTAGAGTGGCTTTAAAAAAGATAACTTGCGGCTAAGATAGTATTATTTAGATGCTCGTTAATTGTGGCTCACTTAGTAATTTAGAAGGCAAGTTAGATTTTTAGATGCAAATATTGCTATTAAAAAGAAGCCGGTTTAATTAGCACCCTTTATTTATTATTATTTATTAATTAAAACTTTATGCACAAGTAATAAAACCATACAAAGGCGGACTTAATGCCTTGGGCATTTTCTACCAGTCTACCTTAGTCATATTCAGTGTTAGAAATAATTTTAAGGGTGTGTGTGCCAGACAATACTATTCAAATGTCTACGAAACAGAAACATGATCATCTATTGACGTGGTAGGATATATCTAAAGATTTAAATCTATGCTGTTTTATGCATTTTTTAAAATATTATCTGCATAATAAACAACCTCTGATCGCTTGCATCAATTGCTATTATGCAAACGGATCTAAATGCGGGTGGCAATGCTACTAAGGTCGTTTATTGATTAACTTTACAGATTACAATTTAAACGAGAAAAACGTGACCAGGGTATCGTTGACTACCCAATCCCAATTAACTTTTCACAACGATTTTTTTTTTAAATCAGCTTGTCTTTGGGCACACCTCGGACACTCCATACAACGCCCGCAAAATAATTACCTATTACTACTACATAAACAAATAACGTTTGTGCACGACGTGCACGTGCAAATGTGTGCGTAAACTCTAGTAGGGTTATCGTAGCCTAAAAAATGGCGCGGAAAGTGCAACGGTCTGCGTCGCGAAAGCCGAGCGGCGACTGATGCGAGCGCGAGCCATTGCTCAAGTGGCGACGACGTATACCTCGAAGTGCGGGGTGAGGTGCGGTATTTAATATGAGCGCGGGGAGGTGAGTGTCCCTTCTGTACGTAGTACTATTATGTATTCTGTGCTTTGGGTTTCTCTCTAGATTCAACTTTACCAACTCTAGTTCTGTTAATCAACATTCTTCATCTGGGTTGCCTATTCCCCACTAAGTTGGAGTTTTCTTCCAGCCTAACCCTATGCAGCTGAATACATTGGTTGGTATGGAACTATGGAGGTCAGATAGGCAGTCGCTCCATGTAAAAATTAATTATTTTACATGAAAAGACTACTTATCTTTTTCCTTAGTTTATTCTTTTTCCATTAAAATCGGGGAGAAAAAGCGGACTAAAATTAGGAAGATGAAAACTTGGTAGATTAGAGAAGAAAAATCCAAGTAAAAGATTTAAGGACTCATCAACATCTTTGAGCCAATACTCAGTCATTATGCTCCATTAGAACCTTAGTAAGTAGTTCCTCATATCACTTTAAAACTGTTAAACTATTCAAGCCCGACTCTGCTCGTAGACGTAATGTACATATTGCAAGAGTTCGTGCACCGCCACAAATGAGTTTCAGAAACAATTATTTTGCTATGAAACAAATCATAAACCATCTCTAACCGTAGTCGTTTTTAACTTTCCAAATCATGAGTGAGAAAGAATTGTAAGATGTTACGTAGACAAAAACGTTGAACCATCGTGTCTTGTAATATAAAATTGACGTAATAATCGACAGTTGAAATCACAAAATCATTTCTTATCTAGCCTTCGTGCTTCTAGCATAAGCCTTAGGTACGTCTCACCACAAAAAGGAAAAGAATTGTGTTCTTTCTAGTGATAGAACGAACACAACTCTTTTCCTTTTCAACATGTTTATCGAGCATATAAACAAAAGAACGCGAGCATCAAGTTCATTGAACATTTTAATGAAGTAAACATAAATTCAGCTGTAGGTACAGAGAACATTCACTTCGTTTGACGTCGAATTCCATCTGTAAATTCAATTACAGTTGACAAAGCGTTAACTTACTCGCCTTGGATAGTAGGCAAGACATTCGACACCGAGCACTTTCACCGCGCCGTGTCGACTTGCCCCAAAACTGGCACGGGCAGAAACTCTTCGAATGTTCAGGCTAATGATCTAAGTGATACTACGATTATTAGGTAATTCGATTTAAGTCAATCACCGGTTCCATATTTCACTATGGTGTTTTGAGTAAGTATTCTTCAGTGTCAGTTGACGGTTGCATAGATTATCTAGAACCTGAATCGTTTCACAATATTGAATAATAGTTATAACGCGTAACGTTGTCGTCTGTGAAATAAAAGATAGTAAAAGTGAAGCATAATTTCACTTTTATTCACACTTTTATTGCTGTCATACATAAGACTGAAAATAATTAAGATAAATAAAAAAATAATTAAGATTGAAGATAGTGCTTCATCATCATCATCATCATCAGCCTATTAATGTGCAGGGACTCAGGCCTCTTCTCTTTGAGGGGATGGGCTATAATCTACCACGCGGGCCCAGTGCGGATTGGTAGATGTCACATGTCTTCGAATTTTTTGGTTCTAAGACATGCCGGTTTCCTCACGATGTTTTCCTTCACCGTTTTGAGAGCAACGGTGATGAAATAAATTACACAAAGTAATGCGCCTGCCGGGGTTCGAACCCACGACCTACTGTTCGTAAGTCGGGGCCGACACCACTGGGCCACCGCTGCTCTCGATAGTGCTTAAGAGACCGTAATTATTTTCAATAAATGTTGTATCTATTTTAATTATAATTATGACTAATGCTAAGTGTATTTAATTAAAATAGATCTGTAACAAACTGCTTACCTTCACTCTATTTATTTCAATTCAGTTTAAAACAACCGTCTTTATATAGTTACAAAATTAATACAATCATGTTAATTTTAATAACGTTAGTTTCCTATCTGCAATATCAGTTACAAACCACCATTGTTTCATCAGTAACAAGCTTATTCAAAACATATTTGCCTACAATCACTTTTATAATCTATTTCATAAATGTAACTAGACCTGAATTGCGTTATGATCTATGCTTCGTTCAATACAATACACACGTATAAAGATTTCGTAAGCTTGCTCCAGTAACTGGCCAAACGCCTACCACACCGTGTAAAATAGCGTAAGTTAAGTCCTTCATACATTTTAATAATCTTGTAGGAAAACAAATCGCATCCTCATTATGAAGTTTACTGGGCAATTATATTCATTTTAATTACTGTTTTAGTCAAGGTCCGTTTGTTGAGTAAACTATGTATTATTACAAGTTTATTGTTCCTCTGATAGGATAGTAAATCATATCGTATTCAGTAACTGGTTAACCAGCATTGGTAAAAATTATTCAAGGGAATTCAATTCAAGATACCAGATTAACAGCAGTGTCGTTGTGGAAAACAAGGAGGAAATGATGTCATTATTTCAATATTTCAGAGACTTACAAATAAACATTAAATATGGCATAAGATTTGTGAAGACAGACGGACAATGCACTCGGAAATTGGATTGCCTCTGGGCCGAGCATCGTTCGAAGACGACTCGTAATTGGCCGCTCGCCTCAGTCACGAGCCGAGCGAACAATCTTGAGCTCACTCGAGCAGTGGAGCCACAAACACACCAGCGCAAACACACGCCTATTGTGATACAATCAAAGAAATTGAATTACGATTTGAAAAACGAACAGAAAGCCTTTACACTCTCACAACAAAAAGAGGTCTAACCTTGTAAACGTTATTGTTAGACTGCCGACATGAGCATTAAGTAAATCCACTTCGAGACGCAGTTTAGTTTCCAATACCGATGATTTTCTGGCGGCTTTGGCGCGAGGCCCGAGCCATTAGGATGTTGGCACAGCGCCAACATCGCTCGAGGTGCAACTATTTATTTGTAAGCTCAACATTCAAGGAAGTGTGGAATCTTGGAATAGAAGCCACGTGGATTGTCGACTCGCTAGAAATAGTGCGAGAGAATTCTTTATCCAAAATGATTAATCAGTTTTGCCAAAGTAACCATGGAATATTTATAATGGCTTGAATATAGAACAGCAGGTTTATGGAAAATTATATAACTCCATCATAATCTTAACTGCCATAGTTGTATAGTGTTGGGTAATTTTAATGTGTTTTAAAATAAAATACGCATTATTCACGGATGTGGCGAAGAGGCACATTTCGCGCAACTGCGTACGCGTCGAGGTTTCGCAATGACCAGCGATATTGACCGACAAACCACGTTTGGAGGACAGAACTGTTTACTACTCGAACACAAGTAAATTTCGCTTGCGAATAATTGCGACACAAGAATTACTGAAGGCGATAAAATGTCAAGCATTTAAATATGTCTTAAGTTTCAAAATAGAAACATTCAGAGCGCTGACACCTAGAATCCACAACCCGGCAATGTGATGTATAGAGACATAGACTTTCATTTATGTGGCAGCTGAGTAAATAACACATCACTCACTCCAGTGAAACTAAGAGACAATATAAATTGATACAGGCTTAAATAAACAGTCTTTAATTAATTGTTTCGTTTACTATCTTGTTTATTTTTGTTGTAGGTACTAAGTTGACATAATTTCGGAGACATTCTAAAACTTACAGATGATGTAGAAATAAAGGTCCATAACCGTCCCCTTAATGCGATGCACTTAGTCGTCAGTTGCTTCGTTTTTCTGTTATTACAATAGCTCATTATCAGCACATGATAACTGTTGACAACGGTGACTACGTCTGGGAATCATTTCCTACGTTTTCTTATATGAAAAACTGCATAGCAGCGGACGTCACTACGATTGATTGTTCATCTATCCGTGTGTTAATATTTAAAAAAAAAACAACATACAATTTTAAAAGTGTTTAAACCATTATTGAAACTTGTTAACATGGCATGGCAACTATGTAGTACGAAAACAAGCGTTAATGAAACAACTAATTAACAGGTACAGTTAGTCGAAAAGTCGTTATTAACAGAAGTAGTTGCATTTATATATAAAGAACCGGTCGTTTAATTAACCGATTGACAGAGAACAATGATAAATACCGTAAGTAGAGATAAATATCGCACTGGTGCTGAGATGCATCGGCCCACATCGCGCGCGCGCAGGCGACCTACACGGACCTTGTTACGATGTGGGACACACACACATAGACTACACACAACACGAACTGAGACATTACTACGCATTTATATTCGATTGTTGACAACCCACATTAATACCGCAGACATTAAAATAGATCTCTCGAAATGGGATTTCCTTTAAACGACAGCACTCGATTTATTATCCAATTGTTTACAAATATGAAACTCCAATTCATAATTCTATGAGAATCTATAGTCTAAGTCTAAACAGACTTCAATAACAGTTCAGAAGTCTAAATAAGATACAAATATAACTGTCTGAGTCCTGAGTCTGACCTTTACTGTTATTTACTTATTTGAAAGTCCAATAACATCGGAAAAATCAATATGAAATATATTAAGTCAGTCGAAGTTGTTCAAGATACTTTAATATCCACTAAGTAGTTACATACACTTTAATAAAAATGTTTAGATTTTTTTTTAAAGGCATCTCGAAGTTCTATGAGGTTGGCTTCGCTTAACCGGACTATCCTGAGGGTGCCTTGAGTGGCCAGCACGCTAAACCCCCAGTGGGGTACCAGGCTCGGCTAAAAGACTCGCTGGGGAGGGCTTGAAACAGGACTGGCTGGATTGAATATGAATTATATTGCTGACTAGCTTTTGCCAACGGCTTCGCCCGCGTGATAATGACAATTTTCCATACAAACTTTCATCCCCTATTTAACTCCCTTAGGGGTTGAATTTCGAAAAATCCTTCCTTAGTCTTTGTCTACATTATAAAGGGAACCTCTGTGCAAAATTTCAGCTTTCTAGGTCCAAGGGTTTGGGCTGGGCGTTGATGAGTCAGTCAGTCAGTCAGTCAGGACTTCTCTTTTTATTTATAGAGAGAAGAAGATTTAAAACTACAGGCTCACGATTGCAGGCTGGCTCGAGCAAGCGACGGGGGATGCGTGAACCGGAACCGGAATGACAATAGTTTGTGTCTGTGTTTGGCAAAGTGGTAAATCTTTCAGAGTTTGACTTCGGATTTATAGAAATAGAACTCAATGAAAACAGTTAAAAGTCTCTAAATACAATTGAAACTCGCATAGCATAGGTAGTTATTTTAAAGATGAAGCTAACAAAATTTTACGTTTTACTAATTAAAATGCGGACAAGAGTTGATTCTAAAACTGTTCTCAAGATCATTAACCCGTACGAACATTAAAAAAAAAAGCATTAAACTCCTTATCAGCTGGAACAAATGTTCGAGTCCCCAATACATTGATACACAATTAAGCGGTTATTCGTACCACTTACACCGCTATCTCGCAACTGGGGCGCAATGTATGCAATCAACATCTCGATTGGAAGCAATCAATATCGATGTATTAGTTTATCGGTGAACGTTCTCTAATCGATTGTAACGAGTATTTTAGTGCCTTTATTAATGTAACTTGTTGCCATTTACGTAATAGATGTTTCTATTATGTGTTGTTTTATTGATTCTTGTGGCTGCCGACA
Source organism: Diarsia dahlii (assembly GCA_949775195.1). Classification (NCBI taxonomy): domain Eukaryota; kingdom Metazoa; phylum Arthropoda; class Insecta; order Lepidoptera; family Noctuidae; genus Diarsia; species Diarsia dahlii. The sequence goes on from OX459201.1 coordinate 11,733,382, forward strand.
AAATTGTTTAGCGAAATTATCTTCTGATGTAAGGTTTCTGTTGGAGTGTTTATTTTAAAAAGTATTATGTGAAGATGTAATCGGAGGAATTTTCTAACTACTTAACTAAATCTTCTACTGTGTTCTATTCGCTTGGGGTCGGATTTCCTTGTTCTTCTCTTCCACTTGGCAATATTATTTCATCAACCACGATGACTGTATACCTTTTTAACTGATTTCTAATAAAGACCCAAGAAATGTATTCCACCATGAACTCGATTATGTCCTAGTCTCATAACCTTTCGTTAATCAAAGTATTCCCTTTCAAATCATATAGTTGTATACTGGAGCATCCAACTGTTTTTATACAATTCTAAACATCTTCCAAATGAATTTAATGTACTATCCCAATTCAACTCAAACTCAATATTTTCTAGAAAAGGCCTCGCCTGTTCGTCTTGTTTCATAGAATCAATTATAAATCTAGTTGAAATAAAATATTATCCTGGCTACAAGCTAGGTTTCTATATCAAGTGTACGGCGATGAACTAAAACCTCGCTAGGTTGTATTGAACACGATCTGACTTGTGTTAGCTGCAGCCTCGATGCCGCCACTTTCCACCATGTGCCTTAAACCTGTTTCTGTTACCACAATGAGTACTAGTACTAGTGTTTCTAACTCAATAAGCAGGTTTAACTACTTTTTTAGTTGAACTTCCTAATGCTAATGAATGTTTTGCTTCCTTCGCTTCATTTCCTTTAAACTTCTTTAGAATATTTCGGCTGTGTTATCTTAATCTTCATTTTGTATAATCATCTTTGAGGATTTCTTTGTTTTAAAACTGTCCAGTTTTTATGTGATGTCCTTGTACAGTTTAGCTAAGCTGCTTTTTATAACCTTTTTTTTCTTCCTTTGTCTGCGTCAGATATTTTAAAGTTGTTTAAAATATGCAGTTTCCAAATACCACGACAGAACAGTTGCTTTATCAAAAGCCTTGAGCCCACGTGTCAAGTCACGTTTTAATAAATATTTCAATATCTCTCTAACCGCAGTAAGTCGTTAAACTAATCTCTAATGCTTCTGAGATTTCTCGTCGAGAAGCAACTCTGCTTTCTTCGATTATAGATCAAGCAAACGTAACCCCGGGTTTGATTCGGTATCACTTCTATTCTCTGAGATAGTCACTTCATTTTATCAAATAGAAACTTTTAGCCACAATGCGTGGTGTTAAGGGAGCTGGGTCAGACTGGATGCAGAAGGAGAATAGAGATAGTGCCACAGTAAGAGAAGCCTAAATTATTCGAAATTTGGTAGACTGAATTGAGTGGCATGGAGTTAAAAGTATTTGAAATACAAGTGGAGCTATGTATATTGAAAGAAAACATTCCAGACAATCAATTAATGTGCCAACACTGAATCCTTAAAACTGTACTGCTCGACCTTGTCTGATATGTGTAAACAATCCGTTTACATAACGAGGCCACCCTAGTTAGCGTCCATTACTGAGCCGCTGAGCGTTTGGCGTTGCATGACCATGAACAATTTCAATTACAAAAAACAACTGCGCACGCCTGATGTGTAACGAATACATATACAATGTGTACATTTATACATAATAAAATATTGGTTTCGTCACATTTGGTAGATCGAATCGAAATAGAGATATTGGTAGAGAGTAAAGAATGTATACTTCTAAATATTTGACCTTACCAATTGCTGCACATACATCGCGATCGATTGGGAGCAGTCAACCGACGGGAATAAAAGAAGAATAGTTGTGTGTACGAAGCGTTGTGTCGCAAAATGTTACTGTATAAAATAAAATTTCATTACTTACTTCTTATTTTTAATCATGTTATGAATTATATCAGTTATGCTAGTTAAAATCAATCAATTGCATCTTATTGTTGATTCAGTAAAAACCCAAGCTACACAAGATTCGATTGTTAAGTTTTCAATGAACAATTTAGCTGTAAATATTAATTAGTTTTAAATGTGTACGTTGTCATTTCGTCAGTAAAACTTTAGTAATACGACAGAAGGATTCTCATTCTAGGTCACCTTTTAATTGATGAGCACATCAACAAAGTCCACTGAAGGCCAAGTCGTCTGCCTTTCTGGTTTGTATGAGGGAGTTGCTAAATAGTGAATCCTCTTCTGATATTACAAATGTTAGACGAGGACCCACTACTTTGCTTCATACCTTTTAAACAAATTCCTATTACATTTGAAAGTGGTCTAACTTCCGGTTAGTTTCCATCGTGTGTGCTATAAATCCTTCACCTGTTAACCTGTCTCATGTTAATTTCATTTGAATCAATAATAACAATGATTACATAATGTCCGATAATGTTGTTTTAGAAGTTAGCCCTAGTATGGTTGATTTAACTAAAACCTTTTCTATTAATTAGTTTATCCAATATGTAAAACAGTGAATCCAATTTGTGAGGAAGTTCTGTATGGTGATCCAATTTAGTGTCATGTAACATAATTATATTCGTTGAATCCCGATTGGTGTTATGTATGAATTGTAATATCCTGTCAGAGGATGTCGTGGGTGGCCACTAATAGGGCTTGATTTATCTACATATAGAGAGGTCAGTAGATCAAGTATTGTTTCTTTTAATAGGGTCTTATTATTCAATTGTCTGAAACCCTAGATCACCAATCTAAGTTTATTTTAAGGTGTGGGTTTCTCTTATTCTTGATGCATCTTTCAAATGTCGTCTTCTGTTTTTTTAAAACAATCATTCATGTTTAGATTGTAGTAGAGGCATTATTCTATTGAATGCTGATTCATTGTTATGCTGCTAATCGTAATCTCTTTATCCCTCTTTTTCCTTTTAATTCAAATGGCTTCATGCTCTCAAAGATGAAAAAGATTTTAAAACTGTTTACGTAGTTCTGATGTCCTTAACTGTACAGTTTGCAACATGTTGAATAGAAAATAATTCTCGGCTTTCATTTGCAAGGCCATCGTCGACGCTGATTCGCTCCACTTTTCGTTAAAAACTTTCTGTTTGCGACTTAATCCTACAAAGTCTAGGTTACAAGAAATGGAAACTGCATTAATTTTTGTATGCGACGCGATGTTTATCGAGCCATTCGTATTTCTTCTTTACAACGTGAACGCAATTACTAAGGTCTTTACGTAACAAGTTAAACAATGACTTTATTTCGGTTCAGTCCATGTAATAGACATTTACTGTTAATGTACGTCCATTCACATCATGTATGAGATTGTATAATCACTAATGATTTCTAATAATAACTCGCTTACATAAATATTTGGAACTTAACAAAAGACTTCAACGCACGAATCGCACGATGGACTACATGAGGAGTGCCTGCACGCTCAAAATGGGCAAAATTTTGAAATCCGTAGATGGCCATCAAAATCATAAGCTAGCAAGTCTATCTCCGGATGTTAGTCCATTTACCGATGATTGTTAAATTATTATGGATGTTCGAAGAGATCCTAGGAATAATATGCGTATTCGCGATCTGTTTATGTACCAACAGTTTGATATTCTTCCAATAAGTAAAATTCTGAACCTTATCAAGCCATCAATTTTCATTGTGGTTATTTGTTTTATTTTCTGTGTCACGCGAGAGAGATCGTGTGAAAGAAAAGCTGTGTCTAGCTCTGAATATTCACTTAGGTGGTCCTCAAGTAGGTCAGATGTGCAAAGCAGAAGCCGAAATGTCTTTATACCATCATTGTTTCTACATTGTATTTTGTATTCACCTGAGAGGAATTGGCTGGAAGGGGAAGCGATGTGCAGGCGGATGCACGGGTGGATGCACTGCCGGGTGCGGGGCCAATATGGGCGCCGGCGGGTGCACCGGCACCGGGTGCGGCAGCGGAGGCGGCGGCAGCGTGCTGTACGGCGGCGGAGGTACATTCTCCAGCAGCTCCGGTACCCGCGGCGCTCTCGCACGCCGCAGGCGCCGCCGCCGTGCTGGCTCCTCCGTCTGGCATTCCGCACTCGCCACACTCCGCTCCCTCTCCGTCTGTACCGCACTGTTCACATTCACGGGTGCATCCTGCACCTCCACTATGTTCACGTTCACACTGGACACGTTCTGTCGGCTCGGCTCGCCCGGGACGCGCACCGAGACCGAGTCCGACTTGCGCAGGCCGGGCGCGGGCACGGGCAGCCGCATATCGGTGTTGTGGCGGGTTGACGCGCGCGCATGTCGACCGCCTTGTGGCGACTGGTCGCCCCCCGCGCGATGCAGCGCGCTGTCGGTGCGCGAGCGCGCGAAGGGCGGCGAGCGGCACTCGTAGGGCTGCCACAGCAGCGCGGACAGCGCCTCGGCAGCGGACGGCGGAGGCGGCGCGCCGACCACGCTCATCTCGTGACCGCACTCCGCTGCCGCGCCAGCGCCGTCACCCGCCACCCGCCGCCGCCGACACCTGCTAACAAAACATTGCCTTTATTACATTAATTTCAAATAACGCCAAATGACATCCAACCACAACATGGGGCAAAAAAGAAAAAATATTCCGACCAAGCCTACATGACAACCTAAATCATTCTAAACAATTACCAGGTACATGCAAGTGTACGTGATATAGGTAGTGTTGTTTTTTGATTGGCTAGCTAGATAGCTAGGCAAAGGTAAAAGGACTCTGGTCAAAGATACATGTGCCACAAATTACGGAACAATAAGCAATGTTGTCTTTTGCTTGACCGCGATATCTCATGCAGTCACAAATTTGGACGTAATTTCTTGCATTTGACGCAAAATAAGGCTGTCACTTAGTCGAGAGAAATAAGCATCTATTCAAATACAAACTATTTGAATAGATGCTTCTTTCTCTCGACTACCTGGACTTTTGTTGGGATCTTTGTGAAGGCAACACGCACAAGAGAGACTGTTGAGCATACTTCTTTTTAAAATACATTTTATTCAGTTGTTTTAATATCACTGTATAAGATTGTCTCTTTGTTTTTGAGTCGCACGTGCCACAAAACAAGTGCTAATTAATTAGCAGAACTCTGCAGTCGTGGTATCTAAATTCTTTATTGATTCATCAAAAATGTGATGTCTAAATTCTCTATTCTTTATTAGTTATCGATATCGGTCAGCAGAGTTTCGCTGCCAAAAATTTGGGTATGTGTCTTTAGATGTGTTCTTCCGAGGTTTATCTGTTTTTAGAACTAACATGACAACATTAATATGAACAAATTGTTACACGAAAATGCCTTATCATGCATGAAAAGATATTAATTCTTCAGTGCTTTCTTGGCTTTGATTCAAAGTCTGAGAAATTAGTTTCAATTAAAATTACACTTGAGACTGTATTAATCCAAATTGAGGAAGTTCATAATAACTTCCTACTTAGCGGCTCATACATAATATAATACAACACGTTCATAATTATGTTCGCTAATTCTTCTTAAGATTACGTGTGTATGATCGTACATATGCATGTACAAGTGTATATTATCTTTGAATCTGTGAAAAGTATGTTTGGAGTTGTGTCCGCTTCGCTGCCCTTTCTCTTACGTAACATTCTGTCCGCTCCACTTCCAATACTCATGTTGTAGCCGTCCCCTTATCATTGTACTTTTACAAGCCTGCCAAAAACTTTTATCCCGGCTACATTGCTATAATATTGTTGTATAGACTTTCAAGACAGAATTTGCTACAAAATTCTTTTCAACTAAATCCTTCGTTTTACAACAATAAATTCTTCTTTAGAACTCCCAACAAACTTGTCATTCACTGAGTACACACGCACTCAATTTTCTATGAAAACATCCGTCGGTTGCGGATAATCGGACATTTGCACAAATAATTCGCTGCCTACGTCGGCTTCTTTAATCCCTTAGAACCAACTCTCCAGAAGAATAGAGATTTACCACGACCAAGCTTAATAATATGCAGCAAAGCTCTTATGTAAGAATAAGCCCTAGACAGCGGGGAAACTTTATGAAAATTTAATATTCCAGTCCAGCTGGAAAAAGTCGAGTAACTTAATAATTCTGACAACGTTACGTCCTAATAGAAACTTGGTCGTCACAATAATACGGACGCCAACAATACTAATAATGGAGTACCTCGTTATGTAACAAATTAATGGCTTCCCCTGCTAAAATGAGACGATATAGGCGTTGTCCGTGTTGCAAGCTTTCAGGGGAAAGCTTTCCACTCCTTCAATGCGAAAATGAATATGATAAAAGTGGGTAGGCAGACCTGCATACAATAAACGCATACTGAACATTGGATAACGCTTCCAAGATCTTCTAATAGCTTTACATACTTTGGCCAATGTATCATAGAAGTCTCATCGGTCGTCAAAACACAACAAATCATTGAACTTCAAAGGAGATATCGTCCGTTACGTGTGTATCGCAGGGAGATCAGCTGGGCCCGGTAGTGAGACCTGAGATCCGCGGTGAAACCGTACTCATACACTTTCTCCAAGGCCGCACGGCGCCGGCGCCTCCCACTACGCCGGCTTTAATCATACACATATAAAGCCTCCAATATGTATGTCTATCCGTCACAATGATGGCCAAAGCTGCTTGACAGATTTATAGAAACTTTCTTGTTGCCAAAGGGTTACAATATTTAGGTCTTTAAAACAAAAGAAGAAGACTGACTGTTGGGTTGAATCAAAGAGATTTAAAAGTAGCTCGAATTATTTTAAATGTCTTTGGTTTGAATTCATTAGTCTTTAGGTTGAAATCCATCCGTGTTTCTCCTAATGCCCTTAGTTTTCCAGGACTCTTTCGAACAAATTCTACAACCCTGGTTATGGACTTTTCCATGCCTGAATATTAGATTTTTATGAATGGTGAAAGTTGCTAGTTATGTGCTGCATACATCTCCACTATAGCAGTTTTATTTTTAGAAAACAATGCTTAAATTCACGATCTGACCTGATGACAGTTTTCAGTTCGTATCAAAATGCAAATGTAATTTCCCAAGCAAATCCGCAGCAAAACTATAGCTTCAAACAAAACACACGGACACTGTTATATCACATGTTATTATTGTACACTAATAATCATAACTTTCGTTTATCGTTGACACTTTACAAACGTCTTCCGTTGCTCTTGCATTTATCTGATTATATTATGAACCTAATTAGATGAGGATTAAGACTGTCCTACATTGTGGTATAGTAATTAATATAAAAGGAATTATAGTGTTACGTAAGTGTAAGCCGAATTAAGGACGAAGCATATTGGATTAAGTGCCTGTTAAGTGCGTAGTTCATACGGCGACACATCAAGCTATACGTTTTTAGTATTTAACATGGCGTCGATTTGGATAAAGATTTCCTTTGCAATAAGATATCCACATAAACTGGGTTTGTATGGTATGTTGATCGTCGTGCGTACTTAATTCCGTACTAAATTAGTGAGTATCTTTATCATAATACTTTAAACCTACAGAAACTAATTATACATATGTAAATGCATACATGATAGAAACATAGATATAATCATTTCACATAATATTCACTAAATATGATCAAAGACGTATTCCTGTATTCATTTCTTGTTAAAACGTTCCATTGCCTTTCTACTAGCACATCTGATCTTGGATGAATGTTTTGGTATATGTTATTGAAAGGATTTTCCTCGACAAAATGAGTTTCTGCTTAAATCAAAGGAAATTAACGTACCATACATAACATCACGGATGTAATCCCCGAAGGGTAGCCAGAGGTGCACTTGATAGCAAACTAACATTTTGCCAGTTATGTTTTTAAGTGCTACCATGTAATAGAGGGCGAGCATTTTGCCTTCAACCGAGCATAAATCCAGACTCCGTGGCTTCTAATGAGAAATTCCTGATGGTCCGGGAATCAAACTCAAGACTTTATGCTCCGCAGTAGCAAAAATAGCTGCAGCAAACAGAAATTGTTATACATTTTATAGCTTTCGTTGTTACAGGATATACATAATAATATCTAATATTGTGAAATTCTGCCATGTGTTTCCGTAAAGTATACTTATTAGGACATCCGGATATGTCTAGACTCTAGAGCAGGGATGGCGAACCTTTATGGACCAACGTGCCATTTTTTCTAAAAACATGTTTATTGGGACCTTACGTGCCGTCAAATAATATTGATGCCAAAAATTGAACTAAATATTTTCAACTAAAAGCTCTTTCTTTGCTACCAAAAAGAAAAAACGACCCATGTCGTAATAAATGTTTCAATTCTATGTGTAATTAAAATTAAAGTAAGATTGCATCTTGGGACTGGACTCATCTACCAAACGGTTTCTAATCGAATCTTATGTTAAAGGTACATCTCTGAAAATAATGACGGGCATAGTTGAAAATATGGTTAAAAATTCGTGGCGTGCCTAAAATATTCTGTAACGTGCCATCAATGGCACGCGTGCCATAGGATCGCCATCCCTGCTCTAGAGTAATGGTTACATAGCAGGAAAGGTAAGATAAATGTCTCAATTATTATTATGTAAGGTGAGATGTTCTCAGTCATAAATGAAAAGCCAGCCTTACAAGTACACACTTGTAAATAAAGAAAAGGAGAAAGGAACAGAAACACACAAATATAAATATTTTATATAAAACAAAGAGATGATGATGAATTCAAATGTTTGGTAGCTCTAGGTTGCCAGATCTAGGTTCATTTAAACCAGTGTTTTAGGCAAATAAATCAATTGATTAAGATAACGTGCAATTATAGTTACTGAACGCAATCTTATTACCAAATAGAAATCTGTTATAACTTGATTCATCTAATAATCGTTTTAAAAGTATAGATCGGTCAAATGTTACGCTTTCTCTGAAGGTCATTTGACGGAAAGCAAACTTGATTGCCCACGGCGTCTTGGGCCATAGCTTTGAAGTTTCTCTCGCTTATAATTGGAGGAGACACTAATCCACAAACACTTCGAGTCGTCGTCGCTTTGAATATCCGTCAGAGGCGATAAAGATCTTAGATCTAACAATCTTGGAATGACAGACGATGATGTAACTCCGTAGTTACCGTTATTTGGATTTCGGAAGTCATATTTTGTATATTCACTGTAAATAATTTGTGAATGTGCCGCTAATATTACTTAAAATTAATGTTAATGGAGAATATAATTTCGCAACCACGGTTTCCGATAAATTAATTTTCATTTAACGTTCGTCGATGGGATGTACGCAAGCGCATTATGAAATAATTTATCAGGAACCGCGGACGTTCGCATCGTAATCCATCCTCATAAGCGGACGACTGCAGAAGCGCCCACAAACCGGTAACTTAATCCTCATCAATTTTTCACAAACTCTCACTTTGTAATTTTTATCTGCTGCCGCCATGTTCTAGCAATTCTCGCGTTGAATCCGGATTAATCAATGCGCCTACCAACTATTAATTTGGTGGCAGATTTTGCCTGAAAAAGAAGACAGATTATCACAAAGCTAACCATTTAATTATGTTCCCAAAACAAGCAGATTCTATCAAAGTATTAAAAAGCTTTTAAAACGAATCAGGTAATTAAAACGAAAGTCTAAACCTCAGTCGCACAAACACAAACATACGGACTTGAGAGATAAACAAGCACAATAGAAAATCAATCGTCTGAAAACTATTTCAAAGTAACCGTAGCCTACCTACATCGGTTGATGTTCTGATATAAATCCCCTAAGCCGTTGCGACTTGAGAGCATCAACAAAAGGATCCTAGCCGTTATTGTCTCGCCCGATGCACCAGTAACCTGACACAACTAAAAGCGCTGTTATGACCTCAAAATCGATATTGAGCGAGTACGATCTCGAATCGAGTACATTTAGGTATCGATATCTATTTCAGACAGCTTTTCTCACTCGTAAAACAAAGCTTGATAAAATGTAAGATACAATAAAACCTAGTTATATCATAAAGACGATCATGAGATTTCATCAAGTATTTCACATCAATTTACGATTTCTCTTGGAGGTAGCTGTATAATGGCATTCTGAGCTTGATTGTGTTATATTCTTATTATGATATTAGATTCAGAATGCTTGATAGGATTTGAGGAATTTTAATTGCCGAGTGAATTGTTTAGCAGCGCATCTATGGTTCTAAATAATGAACACTTGAACAGTGATGAGATCTAATCCTAATTACACATATTTTCCATCTCATTTTTAAATGGAAACGTAAATGTTTAGGGTGATCATTTTAACCGCAGAACATTATTATTCTGTGATTCTAACGCGCCTGAAACATTTTCTTGTTTTTCTTTTTCTCCGAGACTAGCGTAGGAGGATTATAGAAACGTTCCAATACACGAAATCTCTGAATTTATTACTGCAAACTAGCAAATACAACACTCAAACAAAACAGATCATTCATTCCAAAGGTAATCAACAACAAAATCATACTCAACTTTAACTAAAACAACTTATAAACAACAGAGAGTACACAAAGCAAAACTTTTGATAAATATTAGCTACCAAATAAATTGTATTTACTTTGGCTTTTTGTTAGTTGATGAATAATAACAAGGGATCTGTGAAAATACATTTGGTTTAACAATGTATTATTATAATAAAGTATTACATAAAGAACACTTAAAAGTTTATGAGAACAGACGTTGTGATATAAAGACAAGCGGGGAAGTTGCGGCTTGACTTTTATGTAATGCTTTCTCCAAAAACGCATTTGAGAAATAAAATAGAATGCGTTCCCTTTGTAGTGGCTCCAACAACAATGGCGTGGCGCCGGAACTTGGTATAAAAATGAAAGTGGATTCGCCTGTTATTTTTATAAACCAGACAATCTTGTTTTTGTTTCATTTGGTTGACTCCTTATTAGCATACTTCGGTAGTGTCCGCAGCCGTCGTCGAGTCGTGTCGTACTGCTAAACTCTTAACACGATTTACGAAAACTCGCTTTCGGCTTTGAAATATGTGCCAAATTAAATTGACTACTTTTAGACACGTCACGTAAACTCAAGTAATTGGTGTTGACAAGTTTTTGAAACATATTAGCATAATTTGCGCGTCCTGTGGTATAAAATAAAAGCGTTCATTTTAAAACTTTCTTTTTAAAAGCTAGTGCTTTATTTATGTTACCTTTTGAGCCACTAAGAATGTTCTTAGGAGAAATCAATTAGGTAACAGGAGGTAATGAATTCGAAAAGAACTTGAAAGGAGTCTGCCATTAGCAGATTTAATGAAAGACGGAGCTTTAGTTTTCATTAACTTATTTTATAAAAAAAAATATTTTAGAAGGAATGAACTCTAACGTTGTGCTACGCCAAACAAATGAAATTCCGTAAACGAGCTGTAATAAGACATCAAAATTCTCCGCTGATCTAGAAGAATTCACTGCCGGATCTCTTCACAGTTTGATTGAATCGGTTTCTTCTAGACAAGCGTGCTCCACCCTAGGCCGCATCATCACTTCACATCAGGCGAGCCGCGAGTTGCGGCCAAACGCAAGCCTATTTAGTGTAAAAAAAGAAAAACTATGAACTTGAATGTATTTTCCACTTAATCGCTACAATATTAGGTTCAAGGTTAATTGGGAAAATTTGGTAGTTTCGAGTGGTTTGATGTGCTGCATCTGTACCATGCCTTACTCGACACTACCTGTAATTTGAATTAAGTAGGTTCATAATGAACCTGAAATTGATACAATCATGATAATTAATATCTATGTCAGTATTTACAACTAGTATCAATTAATCAAATTAATGATACCTGAATTAATTAACAGCGCATCGGTATCTAGGCAACAATGTCGGTATTCTGTGGCGATTATAAAAACAAATGTGTTTGACTTTCTTCAGAGATTCGGTCAATCGGTCAGCCGGTCTATTACCGACTCTGTTTATATGAATAATAATAATTTATTCATTCGAGATCGAACACGGATTTTTTTATTATACCTAGGTATGAGTCTTTTATATGGAACTCGAGTACACATAACAGGTCGAGCTCTAGAAAGAGACTGACTGGCAAAATAGAAGTGGCGCTATAAATCTGCAGTTTTGTTTAACTGTGCCGTAGAGGTGTGAAAGTGTAGGGGACAACCTGCTGCTTTATTTTATCTATACTTACATTTAGTTTTTATCAATGTTGTATTTTTTGTGCATAAAATAAGATTATTATTATTAGGTATAACGGCCGCCTATTGAAGTGAAAGCCTCCTATAAACTGTTCCAGCTGACTCTATCTTTTGGCAGTCTGGGCCAACCATTTCCAGCTGTTAATACGATGTAGTCACTCTATCAGACGATCTCATTAAAGTTGCCGTAAGAAACTGAATAACCATGACACAAAACCACCAAAAGTGGAGAAATTTGGAAAAGACCTACAGTCCTACACTCAGCATTTGATGGCCAACGGACATTGCGAATATTGTTTACACAGTGAAGCCGGGCTTTTGACTACGGGATGTAATGTAATATATATTACATCTTGAGATGTAATATTTCACACTGTGCTATAATTTATATTACATCCCAAACTATAAAATATTTTTTCGACCGACGGAGCGATATTTAGAGGTCATTTCAAGGTATATTACATCCCGGTATTGATATTACCGAGAGAAAACGTACGATAAAAAGTGTTCGATGGGGTCTTTTGATAAAACATTTAAGAATCTCACCGATAAATCTCACTAAACTTTCTGACTGACCGAAAAGGTAATACTTTCCATGCAACTACGTAAATATGAATATCAATATACATAAGCCGGATCTGAACAAAAATTTGTAATAATAATAATAAATAGTAAGGAAGTTCATGCAAATCGAGGAAAATGAGATTTCCTCTTACGACTCACACACACACACGCTACGTTAACTTGGTTTAGACCCGTTAACGTAGTTAAAACTAGCTGAATAGCTAAGAAACGATATAAGTTTACGAAAATAATAATAATAATATTCCACAACTATCACACAACGCCATCTAGTCCCAAGCTAAGCAGAGCTTGTGTTATGGGTACTAGACAACTGATAAACATACTTATATATTTCTAAATACATACATATTATAGATAAATTACACCCAGACACAGAACAAATTATGATCGTGCTCATCACACAAACATTTGTCCTGGGTGGGAATCGAACCCACGACCTCCGGCATAGCAGTTAGGGTCACTAACCACTAGACCAACAGGCCAGTCCAATTAAAAAAAATAATTGATGATTGATTGATTTGTTTGATTGTTTGTTTGTTGATTGTTTTTGATTTTTGTTTTTTTTTTTGATTAATTGTTTTTTGTTGAAATTTGTATTTGTTTTTTTGTTTGTGAAGTCAAGAGCAAGCCCATTTATAATTTAAAAAAAAATATTTACTCAACTACAGCCTTACATTGCCTTCGGCTGTAGACCTGTGAATATTGCCAATTATTGGGAGTTATTTGGTTAAATACGTTTTTATCCGGCTTCAAATAAGGAGGACAGAGAGGAGACTATTTACGAGATTTTTTTTTTATTGGTAGAAAAGCTCGCCTGGTGTGTCTTTAAAAAGAGTATTTACTTAGCTCTAAAACTAGGTGCTCAAACGAGAATACCTTTGGTGCTCTAAGCATAGGTGCTCTGAAAAAAAAACGTGTGGCACTCGGAGACTGCCGCGGTAAAGCTATTGCATGGCATTTTTTATCAACTTATGCAAATAATTAATTATTTAATTTGACAACCTTGTTATTTTTCGTAACCATAGCAACCTGGTTGAATATTTTCGTTATGGAATTTCTGGATTCGCTCTCCACGCTCAAGGCCCGCGATAGAAGCTATGCAATAGCTTAAAATAGGTGCTTAAACGGGAATACTCCGTTTAAGAGTTACTTCGTTCGTTTTTGTTTTTATTTTTCGTCTATTTGATGATTTTCTAATATCATCTAGGGTGTGGTTTTTAATTTGAGAGAGTAAATTGACATTTGGAAATGTCAAACTTCCATATACAATGTTGTTTTAAATATAAGGAAGTTTGACATTTCCAAGTGTCAAATTTACTCTCTCAAATTAAAAACCACACCTTAGATTACATTATAAAATTAACGCATGACAGGGATTTATGTGACATTCTGTCTGAAGTTACAGACTTCCAAAAAAAGCGGAGTCATCTTTTTTTTGCAAATAGTTTTTTTTTAAACTCATAACATAATCATGTCCATTCGTAATTTTGGGCCCAAGTCATCTTCTGTTTTTTTTAATCGTTTGAAGATTACAATGACCTATTGATGATTTAAATATGTTTAGCTCTGAACGTATAACTGGTAAGTTAATTGTAGAAAGTGAATAAGTTTTGCCTAGATACGGCGTAAACTCAATCACACATTCGCAATACACTTAAATACAAACAAAACCACGCCAGACTTTGCCGAAATTATGTCTATTGAACTCAAATCAGTTCAGATTCAGTGATGGAACACAGCGGTATCGAACTGTCGACCGCAACAGTGTAACAGACAACAGTAGGTAGGTACTGCTTTGCACAAACGTGCGGACTAAAAGCCGAAGCTATCTGCTTCGGCTTTTAGTCTATCTGAATCGGTTGTAATTTACAGGGTGTAAACGAACTCTTCACAAAGCCGTCAACCAAGCATTATGTACATCAAACTAATAACCCCTAACCTAAGTAAAAGGGAACCGGCTTTTTTTTGGGGGGTGAAGAATTACATTTTAGGATACTTATAACTCAACGTAGCACTCTTGTGCTAGTGGATACTTTGAGTAGTAAACGGCTCATGGATGCAATTTAAGTAAAGTTATAACATGAAAAACTATTTAAAAAAAATTGTGAAAAATTTGGGACTTTGACCCGTATATCTCCGTAACTAGGGGGTTCCCAGGTATGACGAGGAAAACAAGTGCCTTTCGGGTTCGTTAAGGGTACAAAATTTGCACCCTTTATGAAATTAAGGAAAACGTCAGACCTGTAGTTTAAAACGTAGTGTCCACAGCAACCGCATTCTACTCTTTTCACACATAACTATATACCTACTTGGTTTAAGGACTAAGTATTCTTTACTGCCTCGTTGGTGCAATGGTCGCGAATTTCTCTTTGCGTTTTTTCATCGGGAATTTCTCAACCTCCGTGTCTGGATTTGTGCCCGATTGATGGCAATGAGCTCGCATTACTTTTTCTATCCTACACTGTGTCCCACTGCTGAGCAAGGGCCTTTCTCTTTCCATACCTCTCTATCATGTGCGATCTCTGGCCATGTTAATCCCGCAAACATGATCAGATCGTCACGCCATCCTTCGCCGCGGTCGACCTCGACGGCGCCGTCCTTCCTCAGGCGTCCATTGAGTGACGATCTTTGCCCATCTCTCCGGGTGCATCCGTGCTACGTGGCCTGCCCACTCCCACTTCAGCCTGGCTGTTTTTTCCCCAACATCAGCTATTTGAGTTATGGGAAGTGGTGTCTCTAACGCGATTTGATTACATGGGACTTAAAAATAAAACTGGTGAAATGGGGTTGTACTATTAGATACACCTCTGCCTCTGCGATTATGTGAGTGATCTATGGGTGATCCAAAATTTTGCATATAACGGTTAGTCGCGCGTTTCTGCTAGGCCTCTGATGTAATGGCGACAGAACACAGTACTATCAAAGTTGACCGCAGAGAGATTAGGCGAGCAGTTGATTGCGACTTATTGCTTTCTGCCCTTCACCAGGCGAAATTAATGTTGTACGTGATTTATTGCTTCGTATCTATTTGTAATCTTCTTTTTATCGGTAGTATTATTTAATGGAGGCATTACTTTGTGGTTATGATGAAAACCTGACAATCAACGAATGTAGGATGAGGTAGCATATTAGCACTCTTCTTAAAGCATACTTTTGTTTTTTTTTTTAAAGTTACCTCGTTAACTGAAAATATCACTTTTTTACTTAGTTATTAGTTATTACTAAGGATAAAAAGTGGTCGATCGACTATCTCGGTAGTACCTACGATATAAATATTTTTCAGAGCATTTCATATCTTAGCTAATAAGTAGATCCCAATCAATATAGGTTTCGCATTTAGGCTGTGTTAACAACCATGAAAACACTTAAAGCCTACAAAAATTTCTTTTAAAAAACTTGCAGTACCATATTCTAATATACAGTAATAAACAGTACTTGTAATATCAACAGTGAAAAATATCCGTGCAGGTATGACATGCATTCACTTCATGCAACACATGAAAGTAACTATTATTGCAATCACTTTCATGTAATAATTATTACAACACAGCCAACACTTATCCTAATTAACATCATGTCTTGTAATTAATGTGTGACGATAAGTTCATCACGAACAACCCAACTATAATTTTTGAGTATTTTTGCGTCGTTGTAAAAAACATTCGTGCTTAGTTGACGGCTTCATGGAGGGTCCGGGTACACCCTGTATACTGTCTGAATCTCTTTGATTACGAACACAATACTCGTCAGAATTACAATTACTTAGTGGTCATACATAAGTACGAACGTATCGAATTACAGCCAGCATTATTTCATTAAGACTATCGCTGGCTCGTCTAGATCTCGGATGATGCATGCACGCCTGACCAGATTCAATTACTACGAAATTGATTACCATCTGTCTAAGCCGAGCCGAGCATCTGCCTACGCGTCCCTTACGGCTCCGTAGTACAAAGTGACGATTTGATTCAATGGCTAAATGGTTTCTCCTTGTCTGTGTTCTGATTTGTCCGTAATGAAGTTCTTGTTCTTATTGTGTGGGTTGATGAGAATGTGGGATGAAAAGATTGTCTTTAATTTCTAAATTTGCTGCTTCTACAATCTCAACGAGATTCATTTTTAGGAACAAGTTACTGAAAATAGGCTTTTTCAATCGTCCGCCACTCAACTCGATTCTCGGCAACTCCGATGCAGTTGCTACTGGCCACCCTGCAAAGATCGTCACTCCAGGGAGCCTGAGGGCTTCCTACCTTATGGGCCTACTACACGCACGCACTTCCCCACAGTTTTGCCTGCGGGATTACACGGTGCACACAGTACATCGCGCGTGTGGTTTGTAATGGTAATACAGTTTTACCAACCATACGCGCGATGTACTGTGAAGTGTGAACGAAAACTGTGGGGAAGTGCGTGCGTGTAGTAGGCCCATTACGCTTGCTAATTTGCTGTCTCCACTCAAGAATATAACTACCAGAACGGTCATCGGTTCTGCGGTTAATAACGGCTGGTTCACTAGCACTTCAGCTTATTTATTCTGTGAGCGATGTCGACAACTCTCGTCCTCTGTTGGTACACCTCGTTCCGAATGCGATCCGTCAGAGACAAGCCAAGCATAGCCCGCTCCGTAGTTTTCTGAACGACCTTGAATTTATGACGCAACCGGACCGTACCACTTCAATGATGCTGATTGTAAACAAAGAGATTTTACGAATCGATTTTCACCTTTAAACTATTTTAGCAGAAGTTTTCACGTCAACATAAAATATGAAAGATCCACGCAGTAAAAAAATTACACAATCACATTTTTTCACTCATCATTTATTCAAGCGTATGGGACATTCGCAGCGTCCGCGCGAGTAGTACGCACGTCGCACGTTGCGCACCGTACGCACCGCAGTCCGCACACAGGCGCCAACGTTTGTTCAGCGAACTCGTAAATAATTTATGTGCAGGATTACTTGTGAAAAAAGTTTGTCACGGACGGTCTCACCTGTCCGAAGCTCGGGGGTTCAATAAAATCCGAGTCGTCGCCAACAAGTGAAGCCATCACCCGCAGGCCGGGGTGCATAAATAATTTAGCCGGGCAATCCGCCGCTTGTTTGCATGCGGATTATCATATTAAACGGATATCAGGGTCGTCGACCGCGGGCCCGATACAAATGCTAACAATATCATGCAACATTTATAAAGACAAACAGTCGGTAACAGGAGCCGATCAGCTCCCTCATTGAGCTGTGCTGAAACCGGAATCACACCGGCTAGACCTTCAGAACTGAACGTTTACCCCGTCGACTATTAGACAGTTTTCTCCGGTGCTCGATGATACACTTTGATCGAATGGACAGTTCTCTTGAAACGGATCGGAATCGGACCGATCATGAAAAGAGAGCAGTTCTATTTTTCCAATAGTTTTCCTGTTTGTCCTTCGAATGGTTCTCTACTAAGCTTCAGAGTCGATAGTGGTCTTTGTTAGTTTTGTTACATGGAAAAAATGTCAGGATTCTTTGCTCAAAATTAAAATAGATCCTACATTATGATGTGCCCAGATAAATAGAACAATGAAAAAGTGAAGATGAGATATTATGAAGGTATATAATAGCTGCCTATGTAAATGTATATTTAAAATAGCAGAGCTTACGAAACTCCCGGTGGCTTAGTGGACTAGATATTAAATATCATGAAGACATTTACGCCACTAGACTTTAGTTTGGTTAATTTCATAGCTTTATCGTTGTACAGCTATGAAAATGTAGTAAATATTCCTCTTTTGTCGGACTAATGAGTTAACAGATTTGTCAGTATTTAAATCAACCTAGATTTATTATTTTATTGTGATCTTTCATTAATTCTTTAAATAAAAATAGTTCAGCCTGAACTGCCGGGTGTTAAAATTTGATATTTTAAACTTGTGTTCCTTGTATAAGACAGAGAGTACAGTACGATCAAATTATCTTGGCAGCTCCGAACTTCGTGCAGGTCATATTTTCTGATCGTTTAAGTATTGGTTTATCTAGCAATAACAGTTTTATTCCCAAGTTTACATGCGTAAAATTTCGCAAAGCCTATGTTCAGAGCTGCCAAGATAATTTGATCGCACTGTACTGTGAACACCAACTAAGATTTATAAATGCGAAAGTTTGTGAGGATGGATGAATGTTTGTTACTCTATCACGCAAAAAACTAATTAACGAATTTGGATGAAATTTAGTAGGTACACAGATACTTTATAACCTGGATTATCACATAGTATAATCTTGTGAGACAATCACCGAAATCCATGCGAACGAAGCCGTGGGCATAAGCTTGTGATTTAATATAATATTTCATAGGGGTTCAAATAAGGGGTAAAACTTTATCATTTTCCCCGATGAGAAAACCCATCGGGCTTGTACTTTAATAAATCCTAATCGTTTTAAAGTTATTGTCGTTATACCTACTAGTAAATAAATCATAAATAAGGCAATCTAAACCTTCAGGAGATATGAATTAAAGTTAAGGATACGTTGCAGCATACAGAGCTCGTCGGGAGAAATGAGAAACTTGTTATCCTCGGCACTTATTCCATATTAGTTTTACATTCCATTTATATGTTCCATGTTTACTGGTGTATCCGAGGAATTTAAAATTTCATTACAGTTGCGGCAGCAAGCGTTGTACCTAGGACAGCTAGGAGAGCTTTACGTGAAATGAGATTTTAGTGGATGGCTCCGAGTTCTACAAATACAATAATTTTTAAAAGATATTTCTACCTTTTTGAACAGATGTTTATATTTTGTATTCATTTTAGTAAGTAATATGATGTAAATCATCATAACACTTGGAAGAGATTATCTCCATTTACAGCAAAAACAGTCCAAACAGTCATGGCGACAAGCGACAAGTCTTTGACTCGAATTTAGACCACAATTCACGACCAGACAACGACAGTGATATTCTAATTATATCAGGATCCTCGGTACAAAACACAGTAATACCCAAACGTGTACGTTAAAGTTGTGACGTTAACAAACTCCGGTAGCCTTCCAAAATTCTGTGGAAGTCGTATAATAGAAGCAGTCGTTTCATTTCGCAAACGGGTTTCTGTTTCCATTTCGCAGATCAGCCAACAATGCGCAAGGGTAATTACGTACACAAACAATTTTCTACAAGTTCCCTCAGTATACAAAGAAAACGTGACAAGAAATTAGTTTATTATTAGCTAACTTCGATGTTAGTCCAAGATTTGTTCAAACACCGAAGCAATGAAACAATTGGGAGAGAAACAAATGAAAACTTTTTCATTAGAATAATAAATCAAGAGATGAAATAGACACTTTCAAGACTTGTATTGGCATTGTGGCGGCAAAGAGTCCATGAGACCCAAAAATAATATAAGAATTACTGCTTCGGCCGGGTTCTGTAAGGTCGATAAATAAAACGAAGACCCACTCCGACTATTGGACACAAGTGAATGTGGGTTGAATAAATAAATACTAACGAGTTCGTTGGAGATATAAAAATCAATGAAACATAATAAATGCAGTTTCAAAATCTGCAATGCAAAATTTTAACTATTCATTTTAAAATTTGCTACAGCATCACTAGGTTATGCTCACAAAATAATTTTGAGCGACAAGAGATCTATGAGCTGTACTTAGTCAATTACGGCTGCTTTTATTAAATATTCTCTTAACCGGGCAAAGCAAAACCCTTTTTAAAAATAATAAGAAAAGTGCTTTAAGCAGGATTTTCCCCGAGATCAGAGCAAAACCAAGGTCTCTAAATTCATCTGCGAGTAAGTACGAGTCGGTATAGCTAAAGACGTTCACTAAAGTAGACCCTTTGGGATTTACAACCACCGTCCCACACCCCTTTGCTCCTAATTCTCTACCTTTCTTTAGCAGCAAAAACAACTGGGAATCCGCTCGGAAAATAGTAAAAGCACTTTTCTTGTGTTTATCGTATGAAAGAATAGAATATGTGCTAAGTTAAATTTGAGACAACGCTTTCATGAAAGACAAGCGTTTAGTGCATTTATTTTACGGCAATTTTTTCTTTATTATCTTCTGGACTAAAAATCTCTCTCTCTCGCTTTCCTTTTCTACAGTGCGTATAAGAAAAATATGACCTTCATATATAAAAGTATGGTATAAATAAACCGTCAAACTTAATAAGATTATGAAATCGCAAAACAATTAATCAGCTTTTTCAGTTTTTGTGTCGATGAAATATTGTATTGGCCAGCTGATTATTTATTTATCCTTTACGAGTATAACCATACCACCACCAGAATTGATACATTTTGTTCAAAATTCAATTTTATTAAATTTTTTATTATCTTTTCACAAATATGTCTAAATATGTATAAAAGATTAAACAATTACTGTAAATAAAATAATTTTGTGAGAGACTGGTGTCTGCACTAGGAAAACCAGTACATATATTATAATTGTCTTCTTTCCCAAATCGCACAGTCAATTTCTTTATTCACACAATTTTAATCTAGTAACATGGTAACCTCATTCCGTGAGGCTTCCGACTACGAATGTTTCACCCCTCTTATCCCATGGGTCAAGCCGTCTCATATAATTTTGTTACCAGATGGATTATGGTCAGTAACATCCACCAGATAACGGACACGTTATAATGCGATCATCCTTTAGCTTCTGTAGTTTTGTGGTTATGGGCACCTTCGTTTTGAAATTGTTTGTTGAAGCGTTCTATAGGGCAACCCATATTCACCACTGTATGATTTTAAGCATGTGTGTAATTGAATAAGCAGATATGGTTTAGTTGAAATGTGAATATAGGGTCATATTATTAAATGGGTTGTGGAGGTCAGATATGCAGTCGCTTCATGTAAAATACTGGTATTCATCTGCATCCGGTTAGACCTAAAGCCGACTCTATCATAGTTGAAAACATCCATTGGTGTGATTGAATTTAGGGACGCACAACACCAAACAGTATACCCCGATTTTGTTTGATAACATTTGTTTTTTTGACTTGCTTCCCACTATGGAAGCAATTTTAAAGACTTATTCACGTCAAAAGGCAGATGATCATATATAGAGAAAAAATAAATAAGCTAGTGAATCTCCTATATACTCTAAATATGATTGTACAAAAAATATATACTTTCTCCACCCATAACAAGTCCCTACTATACCAGCGCGATACTAGACCTAATTATTTAACTACTTTTATTTTAGTTTTTAGTAAGATGTGAAGCTACCTTGCATAAATAAATAAGTAAATAAATAGACTTTTCATTACTCATACTCTGAAAGTAGGTCATGACATGCCTGCGGAGCGGGTTGAAAGTACTACTTTTCAGCCCTAGGGAGAATTGCTTTCTACTGACAACTGTCAAATTATTTGACGTAATTGGGAGCAAGCCTATTGGCATCAACCAATGTAATTAGGAGCAAGCCTATTGCCACCAACTGATGTGATTAGGTGCAAGCCTATTGCCATCAATAAATGTAATTAGGAGCAAGCCATGGAGCACGATAACCAGTGGAGAGCGCGTGCGGGGGCTACCGCGGGCGCCAAACATTCGCTATATCAAGCGTACGCGGCGAAATTTTGCTCAGTCGCAAAAATTGTAGGCTAACGCACGAACGTCACGCACTCCCGTTTTGAAAGCATTTATTACGAAAAATAATGCCTAGTTGTGCAATTAAATGGTGTGGAAAGTGTACTACAACTTCAAGTTACACAAAAGATGGGATAACATTGCACAGTTATGTGGTTTTCTATTCAATTTGATCAAAACAATGAAAAAAGAATCATATAATTGCTGTCTCTTTCTGGTACACTGATTTGCACTAATGCAGTTGTCTCTTTCTTTCATGATAGTGATGTTCGAGTTCGCAGTATCGCGACGGTTTATGGTATCGATATAATTTAAAATATAAGTTCTTAAAATACCTTTTTTTAGTTTCATTATTGCTATATTTTCAAATATGATTATTCACTTGGCTTTACTCGCAAATGTGTATAATACTGGCATAAACTTGTACATAACAGTAAAAAATTTAAGTGTATGATATCTCTGCCTGCCTTTTACACAAAATTTAGACGCGTTGCTTGGAATCTATTTGAATCATTGCAATCCTAGACAATTATGTTTTTTTAAATGTTTTTATATAGGCCAGTGTAGGTATGGAACAGACGTTATCAATTTTAGTTTTGGAGTAAAGGTGGCCAATACGCGCATCGGCATGTGAACACATTGCTGGCAGTGGCATGCGTGCAGAAAAACGGAGGCAAAGGCCTATGAAAAAATTTGGTTGGATTGTGTAGCCTACTATGGAACGAGGACTTAATTTTTTTTATTACCAATTTTATTGCAGTATCGGGTTAACCTGCGCCATATACACCATTTACTGTCCGATAAGCATGGTCCTACGATGCACCGTTTCCGAGATAAGGGCGTTTTAAATTATTGTACCAAAATAAGTTAAATACAAATAATATCTTGAAAACGGATCGTCCTAGGCAAAAAATGACCGAAATTTTAACCCCCCTTTGCTACCCCCGTGATATTATGATGTTAACACACAAAATTAATTTGAACTAATTTGAGGTCCTTTTACTTTTTTTTTCACTAATTTGACGTAGAATCGACAAACCATTTAATTGATTTAGCTTCATGTGTAGCAAAAAAATATATTGATACTCAACTGACATTTATTACGAAAAATAATACAAATCCAAAGGATTATCTATGAAAAACATATTCAAAACTAATCCATTTTAAAAACCAGTAAATATATTATATTTTTTTTAAATACAGTTTTCTAAGTTTAATAATTACCTGTTTTATTTCAAAATCGAACCCGTAATCTCTGTATTGCAAACAAATCGTTATAATACTAATAAGTCAAACAATTATCGATATCGATACTTTTTCAATTACTTTTATGGAATCCCTAGAGAATGAGTTGTCATTTGGTTGTCAGTTCGTCAACCAATCACAGAGTCCGAAACGTACCTCTCCCCCCGCAGTATATTAGTGACTTTGATTTAGAACAAAAACGTGCCCATACTTTCTCCACTGGTTATTTTGCTCCATGGAGCAAGCCTATTGGCATCAACCAATCTACTTAGGAGCAAGCCTATTGCCATCCACCGATTTAGGTAATTAGAAGCAAGCCTATTACCATCAACCAATTTAATTAGGAGCAAGCCTATTGCCATCAACCAATCTAATTAGGAGCAAGCCTATTGCCATCAACCGATGTAATTAGGAGCGCGCCTATTGCCATCAACCAATCTAATTAAGAGCAAGCCTATTGCCATCAACCGATTTAATTAGGAGCAAGCCTATTGCCATCAACCAATCTAATTAGGAGCAAGCCTATTGCCATCAACCAATCTAATTAAGAGTAATCCTATTGCCATCAACCGATGTAATTAGGAGCAAGCCTATTGCCATCCACCGATTAGATTTAACCGATTTTAAGTGTTTCTCTTAGGTTTACTTTTTAAATTTTTTGTCAATTTGTTTTTTTTTCTTCTTTCTTTCGATTTAGGTAATTGGGCGCAATCCTATTCCCATCAACTTTCCTTGTATTCGTAATGAAAAGCACAGTGTTTACCTCGGGTTAAAGACTTATTTAGTCCCTCGAACTATTAGCGCCCTCGCTGCGCTCAGGCGCCAAACCCCGTCTCGGGGACTAAATAAGTTACTTTCACCCCTAAGGTAACAATGTACTATTTAAATCGAACTTCTAGTTACCAACGTAAAGAAAACAAGAGACAAGACAAAAATTCTTCCAAAATAAGCAATAAGCCGATCGAATTACCTAAAAGGACCATCTATAGGTGCAATACGGTTCGATGGCTTTACAAATCCTTTTGGAGGGTACAAAAGATCGCACGCCACCGTACCGATAACTGGCTGCCGATTTTATCTGTGCCTTTGTGGTAGCTATCAGGCTTTCAAAGAAATGAGTGACGAATAAAGCTTTAGCTATCGTTCCTTGTGACGCTGGCGAAAAAAAAAAAGGGAGGCGGTCCGCGTTCTGAGATTCGTATTTCAACCTCCCGCGAAGATATCGATCAAGTATGTACTTTGTCTTTCTGTTGTTTATATTGGTTAAGTAGGTGATTGTGTGAGGAATTGTATGAAGGACTAGCTGACCCGGCGAACTTTGTTCCGCCTCCGCCTTAGAGGCAAAAAAAAACAAACGTATAAAGTATACTATGTCCTTCTCCTGGTTCTTAGCTACCTCCAAACCAATTTTCAGCTAAATCCGTCCAGCCGTTCTTGAGTTATAAATAGTGTAACTAACACGACTTTCTTTTATATACATACTAGCTGAACCCGCGCATGCGTTGCAATGCTTTTTATCCTACCTACCTATCTACTACCCTACCTACTACCCTACCTACTACCCTACCTACTACCCTACCTACTACCCTACCTACTACCCTACCTACTACCCTACCTACTACCCTACCTACTACCCTACCTACTACCCTACCTACTACCCTACCTACTACCCTACCTACTACCCTACCTACTACCCTACCTACTACCCTACCTACTACCCTACCTACTACCCTATCTACTACCCTACCTACTACCCTACCTACTACCCTACCTACTACCCTACCTACTACCCTACCTACTACCCTACCTACTACCCTACCTACTACCCTACCTACTACCCTACCTACTACCCTACCTACTACCCTACCTACTACCCTACCTACTACCCTACCTACTACCCTACCTACTACCCTACCTACTACCCTACCTACTACCCTACCTACTACCCTACCTAATATATTTGAACATATTTAAATACGGGGCGAATCAACTGCCATAAACCGGGCACAAATACTCCGTGATAAGAAGCTTCGTGGCTGCTACTGAGAAATATCTTGATGACACTGGTAAAACCCAATAACACTTTGCTCGACCTGTAAATCGAACCCAGGACCTTATGCTCATCAGTCGCGCTAGTGACTGCTAGACCATCGAGGCATTAAAGTAAGGTGAGGGCCAACATATTCCAAATAACTTGAAAATATGGTTTGCAATGGTAGGCTAAAACTTGCCCTTTATTTATCGTGGGTCTAAGAAGGCCTGTTAACTAAGAATATCTGTAATACATCGAAATATAGAATTTAGCAAGGACGAGGACAAGGCAAAAGGAGCCCATACGAAAAAGGCGTGCTGGGTTTCCTGTATTTATGAGGAAAAAAAACAGCAAAAATTTTTCTTTATAAAAATAACTTATTAAATATGAAAGGACTGCTTAATTATACAATGATGTTAACAAATATCACTGACATAATAAAAGAGATATGACGAGAATAATGTTTATGTTACAATATCTTATGACACACAAAACAAAAAGTGGACATTGACAAGACTGGGGTAAGCTTCAATTGTTTACAGTACCCTTTTCAATCGGAATCCTCCTTGTCTACTCAATATAGGCAACCGCATACCTACAAACACGAATGTATTATTTATGTCCTACTCAAATACTTAATCTTGTCTAATAAAATATAGGAAAAAATGTTAAACGCAGCAACTACAGCAGTACATAGTAGGTATGAAGTTTGAATTTAACCATATTGACATTATCATCATCTTCTTGCCCCATATTACTTGGGGTCGACTCAACATGTCTTTTTCAGCCATTCTACTCTTTTTTTGGACAAGCCCGCCACTCTATTCCTAAACCACTGCAACTCCTGATAGCCAGAATAAACAGTTGCGACCACCAGAAAAGCGCCAATAATTAAACGTTAATAATTTAACTGTCTTGGATCCCACAACGAAATTAATCAGAATAGCGGAGGAGTAGGAAAAGCATAATCTTCACTTCCCTCCATATCAGTAGGAGACAACAGAACAAGGTCAATAGGCACAAAGGGACGTATATAACTGGGATAAGCTCAGTTACCTACGTTATGTTAAGTCAATTTTACTATACATCCAAACTTGTGGCAAAAGCTTTATATTATCATAATTATATTTTAAAAAGAAATTGCCAGTCATTGAAGCCTAATATACATAGTACGAGTACCTAGCTATAGGAAGGAAGGGTGTTCACCCCAAGGTCAACACAAAATAAACAGGAAAGGGTGTTGTAATACCTCGTACGTGTTGAGGAAACGCCGAAGTAAAGTATTATGATGTAAAGCTGGGATGAAAGTGAAGAACTAAGAAGGGTAGGCAGGCGTCAGAAGTAATAGGCACTTTCCTGTTTCGGAAATCAGTGCAAACTCAATATTAACCTAATTTAATAAATTATTCTTTTTTTAAGACTGCCTCAGACTCCTAAGTGATCGCAAACGCGGCTGCTGAGTATGAGGCACTGGGTTCTGTCATTCGGTTTTTAAAAAGCAATTATCACGGTGTCTTCATTGTTATTGAATGCTCGGTTGGTGGCTTTAGGCTAGTCCCCTATAACATCATCTTCCTCCACTTGTCCCATGTTCCTTGGGGTCGGCGTAACACCTTTTGTTCTTCCATCATCCACCCATCACCTCTGCCTAACCTTTAGGGGATTACAGTCGTGATGGTTATGTCTCGTTATCATCTCGTTAGATATTTTTATTCAATCACACATAAACGACTGAACAGGTGTAGTCAAAAAATGAAAAAGAACGAGAGTAAAAAACACCGTACTGTGTCTTTCGTTTTTCGACATCTCCAATAAACTATAGAAAAAGTCTTAAAGTACGTCGTAATAAGCAATAAAGCTATCATTGATTCTTTTATTCGTTTTAGATTGTCATTAATACTTTAGTAGCCTATATCACAACTCCCTCGGATATAAATAACTTGACCTACTTATAACGAAACTCACGTAAGTATTCAAATTCCCAAAAATATTTAAAAGTCACAACAAAAAATGGGTCCTTTGTGTAAAATTAACTTAAAACTTTTCCTTATAACGACCCAAATGAATGAACTTACATGAAGAACGCCTGTAGCTTTATTAATGTTACCGAATTGCTCCCAGTTATTCTCCAGGCGCTCAATAATTTTGTGCCGCACTATGTCAGCAGGCGTTAGTTAAACTCGATTAATTAAAGATCAAACTGTACCTAGAAACTAGAAATTCAATGTTTACATTAATCTACGAAATACCTAAAACAGCATTTATTTTAGTTCGAGCGATTCCTAAAAGGCTTCACTTATTTAACAACTTAAATTAAACTTTATTTCCATTTCGAGACCTATTTCGTTTTTATTTGAATTATGTTGAAAATGTTCTGAAGTATATAATTTAATATTTCAGAACATTTTCTAAATCACCAAAAGCACTTAATTTTTTCACTGAAACACGTACATTTATCGCGTTCATATTTCCAAGTTCCATCTTGAAATTCAATTAGCAAGTTGTAGCAAATATTTAGTAAGTGAGTTACAGTCATGATTACAGTACTTTAGTATTAATTACGAAGTATATACAAATCCAAGCATAAAAGTTAGTCCGAGCTTACTGCAGAGAACTTGCTCAGATTGAATTTATCCAGATTTACTGTCGACTTCGTTTCGCTCCGGTACTCCGGAGTTTTAACACCTGACACGACTTACAAATTGTATTGGCAAGCTTCACTTGTGCTAACTTCAGCACAGTTGGAGACTTGAATTAATGATTATACTCACACAAGTTTGCTTTGGCCGTATTCTTTCGTGAAATATATGGTCTGTTTCAAGCATAAGAAGTTATACAAAAATTTATAGCAGTGTGCCGCGACATTATGAAAAGAAGTTCGTGTAAGTTTGCTTTTGACTAAACTTATTTATTGTCTAAGTTTGGTGTATACAGTTTGGTTTTTTAACATTGACTGTCCTACTAATATTCTGTACAACAATTTTATTTTTTGAATAAAATGTTCGAGACTTTCTTATACCTACTCATTGGCAACGCAGAGACATAATCAATTTCACGCCTGTAATCTCTGCAGGATTAGGCTGAGGTGTACCCATTAGTTCACCAACATTTCCATCAACTGGGTACAAATCCAGACTTCGTGGCTGGTACTGAGAAATTCCCGATGAAAAAACACAATAGCACTTTGCCCGACCTGGGAATCAAATCCGAGACCTCAAGCACAGCAGCCACGCTTGCGACCACTAGACCAACGAGAGAATTACAGCAATCATTATAAAATTACTAACCTTAATGACATTCAACAAAATGAAGCTAATTAACTAGCTTGCATCCAAACTCAATTCGATTAAAACGTCGACATTCACAAATGGATATAATATCGGTCTCTCCATCACATTGCTCCTTCGTTCGTTCATCCGTTCACTATTAGGTCAACCAGTTCAAGTCTCAAGCTCCCTAGTGCCGCTTTTACCCTCGATTTCAGTTCGAACGTCTTCAATTCAGAAGGAGTTAGTGACCTGAACAAGCTTTTGATAGTTGAGCGATTAAACGTGTCTGATTCCGCGAACCGTATTTCAAGTTTTACGTTATTGGCAATACTGAATTGTAAAGTTTTTATGATGTCGCTAGGAATCATGTTGTTTTGAGTACCTAACCATGTTTTTAGTTTTGAACTTGTCTGTCAAGGCTCTATAGAATCTACAATATCTACAAAATATTGAATTTTTGAGTGAGCCGGTTGTTCTTTCAGACGTCGTATTTAGAGTATTTATATTTACAGTAATAATGGTTATTTTGCGGGAAAAAACATATCGATTTCTGCGACTCTTCTTACAGATAGGGATGTAGCCAATTTTTCTGAAATCGTGAATTCGATGCCGTTTCAATTAATTCCAAAAGGCTTTAAATTTTTGTCTTTTTATAAACTAAGTATAGCTTCAGAAGTCGGTGGCAAAAAATCTACATCAAACAAACATAAGTCACCGACATTAGAAGTTAAAGTAATATAATTTTTCAGTTTTTTTGTGATTTTGAAGTCCGTTTTATTTTTTGCAAAAATGCTTTTAATAATTAGGTAATACTGTAATCTCCAGTCTCTGTAGCTACTTAATTTGATCAACTTGTAACACTACTAACTTACATAGACCATTAAAAAAGCGCGTACTAACAGGCGGCTCAGTTGACAGTACAATTTAGCTAATTTATTCTCGTGTAGTCTCGCGCAAAAAGTTTCCCTCGTTAACTAAGGCGACAACACTAGTAAATCACGCAGCGCCACCCGACTCGTATCTCAAACGCGATTACTATCTTCAAATTGGAGCAGAGTGAACATGGCTACCGAATTATGGACTCTATAACCTACTGATTAGGTACAAATATTTTATCTCACAAATATATGTTTCAATATACCTAATATACCTACCGTCCCGGTTCCCGATAGGTTAGTCAGAGGCACTCAGAGGTGTGCCTAATAGTATATTACATCAGTCATGTTTAAGTTCCTTGTAACGGCAGAATAGGGATTTGTGTCCTGACTAAAAAAAATATGATTCTGTTTATAGTGCGCGCGGAACTAGTTGGCCGCGCCTTAGGCAAGTTTTTGTTTTTTATTTAAGTATTCTTTTCAATAAATTGAACAATTATTGTTCACGATATCTCGAGATTGGTCATCACTGTCTAATTATAGTCTCCTGTGCATTGCGAGCTGTAGGCAACCCGCCCCCTCACCCCTTTCGCCACCTAAGGAGCGGCCAACTAGTTCCGCGCGCACTATAGTCCGTCAGTTAGATTATCAAAAAATATTGGATAGGTACGTGTTTTTTGTTTTATCAAATTAATGAAAATTGACGAAGATAAAACGCGTCAAAGATCAGGAGAGGGGGGCTTTTGACGTTCCTACGTGGTAAAAAATGTAGTGCGATGTGATGTCACATGAGTTTTCGAAGCACTGTATCGTCTTCAATTTTTGTTTATGTGAAAAAAGAAAAAATACGTGTACAATATTTTTTAGAAATCTGACGGACTAATTAGATTTTTTTTCAACTACCCTATTCCAGATTTCGTGGCTGCTACTGAGGTATTCTAGATGGAAAAACCCAATAACACTACTCGTATTCGAACCTAGGACCCTATTCTCAACAGACGTGTTTGCTATCACTAGGCGGACGAGGAATCGAAACAATTGTCATTTATATTTTATAATGATTTTAGTCTGTTTAATTGGAATATAATAAACAGTTTGGGTTAAAACATGGAAATATAAAAAAGAACCTTAATGCGCAAGTAATTTTAACCCTCTTCTAGAAGCGCATCATTTACGCTGTATTTTCTTGTGGAGATTATGAACGAACTTCTTAGTTCATTAGTGTTGCTGGCCGGTCTATGTTTTTACTTTAGAAACTTGCCAACTTTGATACTAGCTCATTAGAAACGCTTTGCTATAAAGTTGATAATTTAAAAAAAAATAATGAGTTGTTTTCTTTAGCAATACTTCTTAACGTTTGAAAATGAAATATCGATTGCCTTCTATTCAAATGCGAATGCTAAGTAGCAAAACGGATAAAAAATTAAATTAATTTTATAAATTGTATGCAGGCAATACTGTAACCTAGCGAAAGGAAAACTTCTAGCATTCAAATAGTGTAGTGCAATTCTAACTTTACACGGACCTTGTCGCAAGCAAATTGCTAATTAATTATTAATATTATTTACTAGCTGTAAAACAAGTTTAGTTCCCTATTTGGGTCGAATTTGGTTATTAATTCGAGGGCATTTTTTAAAACACCATTGTCCTAAATGAAATAGCCTAAATTACTTCACACTATAGTAAACATTAGCTGCCAGCCAGTTAAAATTGTTCCAGCTGTTTCGAAGATTAGCCGGAACAAACATATTAAACAGACAAAACTATTTACTAGCAAACAGTACTTGGTTCCCCGTTTCTTGGCAAACAATTTGACAAGGAACGTCGATAATAACTGAAGTGGAAAGCCAATGAGTATTATATAACGTCTTAATTCGTTAGTTGGTTACTTCAGAGACACAATTCAGGTAGCTTATCTGAAATTGTTAATTTCTCTACCACCATAATCTGTCAGAAATTTCCAGTATTTATTTAGATACACTGTATAAATACGGGTAAGCTAAAAGAAAAAAACTCTAGGAAGATATCTTTGAAATATTACCTACCGTTTGATTAGTAGTATTATAAATGCACTTAAATATTATCAAGAAAATGTGGAACTTTACTTTTATTGAAAACGCTCGCGACGACGACGTCCGCAAAAAATATGATAGCACGGTTAGATGTTTGACATAACCTGCCTATAACCCAACCTATAACCTATAGCCTGTAACCCAAGAATAATGTATCTTTCTATCAGTGACAAAATATTTAGAATTGGGAAGTCAGTTCCGGAGATTACCCCCAAAATATAAACTAACAAACAAATTATGTTTTATAACATTAGTATAGAAGACGTGATACTAAAGAATGTAAATAAAATGCAATATCGGTATAATGCAAGCGGAGACAGGGACAAAGATAGAGCAGACCCGACGGCGGCTACTGATTAATTCTACAACATGAACGGACAGATCTACTTACTTGGGTCCGTACGTAATATCGTCTAATGAAATGCCACCGTGAAGGGTGGGAAACAGAGACAAATACAGATTTTAAATTAGAAAGGGGAATATTAGTGAAAGTAACGGTCGTTTTCATGTGGACTAGTCTATAAAATAAAAGGGCCATAACATAAAAAAAGGAAAAGCAAGTATAGGTATGTAATAAACAATGCAACGAAAGAAGCCTTAAAGAAAAACTGCTGCATAAATAAGATGTACTTTAATCAAAATCTCAGACCTATTGAAGCCACGGTCATCTACGTCACTTCTAGCGAAATAAACGAGTCTATTGAGTTAAACATTTCGCATTTTGAGGCTACAATAAAAACACAGTTAAATGGTTCTATCTAGAAAATACATCATGTACCAAAAACTACACCGGGAAAACAAACTAAAAAGCATCGCTCAAAGTTACCTAGGCATCGTGCCGCACCTCCGCTTTTCATGATAATTCGCCGACCAAGTTTCCCTTTATATCAACTTTTTTATTTTTCCAGTTTAATATCATGCAAAATGAAGGCCTGGCACGCCACTCCGAATGGTCGGCTCATTGCATCCCGAGCGTAAATCCAACTCCAACTCGTAGATAGTATACTCCGCTATAGTGTAGATAATATAGTCAGCTACTTTATTAGCACCAACACAATAAAATGGAGATATGAATGCTTAACAATGCTTTTCCTTCCAGTCTCTAAAGATGGATGAACGGTGTAAATGATGATATGGCATGAAAGGTAAAAAAAAAATAAAAAAAAAAAAATAAATAAAGGTGCTGTCTAATGAGATGACGGGTAAATAGATAATATGGAAGAAGAAGGCATGCTGTGCCGGCCCCAAAAATTATGATAATGTATGTTTAAGTCGCGAGTAAATAGGCTTCTTCTGGGTAAGCTCGTTCCATCGTCCTCATCATCCCTGCCCTTAGGCAAGATTGAAGTCAAGAGCAAGCCCATTTAAAATTAAAAAAAAAGGTAAGAGGATGGATATTTGAAATTACATCAATTTCAAATTGATGACTGTACTAAATTCTAGTGAATATTCAAATATAACAACACCTGTCCTGTCATTTGCACATTACAGAAGCTGATGAAGCATGTGACTGAAAGTGCCCAACTCGTCGCCAAATTTTGGGCAGACTCAATTTGAATTTTCATCGACACGCTAACAAGAAGAAGGCATAGAAAAGTCTCAAGCGACCTACTATAGAAAAATAACTTTAATAAAAGAAAGAAGACTTACTTTTCTTAACTGTATTTTCTTTCACTACTACCATTACTGCTATAAACGTAGTACGGCAACTCCCTTCAATGCTACCCGTCTTATTCATAAAAACTTCATATATCCATGAATGTTCAAGAAATCTGCACGACATTGTCGCTTTCTTTTCAATAAATCGCGTCGACGATAGAGTTACAGCGTTTTAGTAATGGAATAAAAAAACTTTTACGTTCAAAGGGTTGCGACTTACGAGCCTTCGTCGATAATATTTCTTCTCAATCGTTCGAAACGTTCGATTACTCAGTCGAATGAGAAAACTTATTGTGTATTTACAAGAATGTTCAAGGGCTTGTAACGTATATTCTACGTATGGATTATATACGTAGCTGCTTGATTTAAACAACTCGCTCATTGAATAAGTTGAATTTCTTGACGTCATCTGCCTAGTTTCAGTCTAACTGGATGCAGTTGAATACCAGTATTTTACATGAAGCGACTGCCTAACAAACCTACACAACCATGAATACTCCGTAATGTGATACCCCTTGGTAAGATTGGTTGTCAGACTTTCGGGCCACTGAGAACCTGTTACAACTGTCAAAGAGCTACTTATGACAGCTTGGCCCCCCAATGAGCCATGGAGGAAACTCGGTATGTAATGGGTTGACACTCATCCACAGACCAACCTAGGCAAGCTCAGCTTAACCTCAAGATTGACCCGAATGACTGTTATTATCCACGTCCTAATTGGAACGTTTTCAAGTCCACACACTGCGCGTGCTAGTAACATACATCCCTCATTATATTACTAGCTGTTGCCAGCGGCTTCACCCGCTACAAGTCGAAAATTATCCCACGGGAAGATAAAATTGGGATAAAAACTATCCTATGTGTTAATTCAGATTATAAACTATCTGTGTACCAAATTTTATCCAAATCCGTTCAGTAGTTTTTGCGTGAAGAAGTAACAAACATACACACACTCACAAACTTTCGATTTTATAATTGTGTGATTTCTCGGCATATAACCAAATGTTAGTGAAACCGTGCATTAATGTCCTAGAAACACACTCCCTGTTACAAACACACCGATCATTACAGCCACCTGTACCTACTTCACACTGTACAAACACAAAGCAAGGAGCGACGTTATTCCTGCTATCGTCTCCCAGGTGACAGCGAGTCAACTTGCGGTGTCGCCATTTTATAGTTTTACCTGAAACACTGCGACGTTTCTAGGTTGAACTAAGTGATAATATCAGTTAGGTACTAAGTCAGGAACACAATATTGAAACACTGAGTACCTGACTTTAAAAATATTTAATAACTTACTACTTTTAAAGTATTTATTGTGGACTAGCACTTGCACTTCGTCTGCAAAAATAGTGAAAGATCGAATAATATGAATGATAGGTATAAAATAATTTCATCATTTAAATACAGTGGAAAAAAAAGATTATCCCCTACACACAAACTTAAAATAAACATTACTCCTTTATTAGTATAGATTGATATTGTCAAGAACAATGTACAGAACAGAACCGGGTTCTGAAATATATAAAACAAGTCCTATCTCAAAATCACAATCGTTATTTGACGAAAAATCGTTTTAGAATTTTTCTATAGATACATATTAGGGCCCCAGATGTACGCGACTCTGCTCGATTTTTTAAATATATCAGATCGCGATAAAGCATTTATTCGCATAACAATTTCATTTTTGTATCGGAAGGATACAAAGCTCGGCTCGGATGCTGGATTGTAATCGCATTTATGTTCGGTACTTATTATAAGCCAACCAACACACGCCACGCTTCTAATCCCCGGCTTTTTCGATAAAACTCACATCGGATATAAATCTTTTAATACCCAACGATTGCTTTCCTTCCAAAGATAACTGTACTATTATGTTTACTGCTCTCTCAAGAGTAATAACTCTTAGATGATATACTCTGAATCGACCCTAGTAATAAATTCATCGCTGTAGACCCGTCCACATAGGTACATGATATTACGTCAGCAGGAAACTGAATTACGAGTACCTTCGTGTAGGTAGTTGTAGGCACTCACCGCAGCCATTAGCCCCTTGCAATGAACTAACGGCCTTAGATCGGAATAACTCTCTCGCACTGTCGCAGAGCTTTGTTCCTTAGTTTCAACTACAATAGATTACAGTTCTTGTAGTTGTTCTTGTCTCCCCGCAGTGCGATGAGGGCCGCTCCCCAAACGATTAATTCTGAGTGAAGTGAGAAGATTCGTCCTGCAGCTATACTGTTAATTAGTTTAGTGCTCGTGCGGTCACTTGATGAATGATCGACTTGATAAATTACAGAAAAACCGATTGCAATACATATGGATAGCTTTATCCTTTCAGCGTCCCCTAACATTTTATCTGAAGCGGAGAGAACACTCAATTCTGAATTCGATTACAACGAAATAATTTTTGAATTCCTCGTTCATCTGCTTCTTCGATCAAGTTCAAGAATACTGTAATTTCAATACAAATAAAAACTAAATAAAAGAGAATACAAACAGCAAAAGTGCTCGAAGCCGTTTTACAATCAAGTCTAAATTAGAGGCTGCTACGTTTGAACGCGGGCGAGCCTACAAATCCCCACGAATGCGGCTTTATTTCGTTCCGTCGCACCAATCAGAGCAATTAACGGACAATAAAAAGAAAAAGTCCCTTTCCCGCCCGACGTGTGGGGTGTAGAAACAGGGAGGGTGGCAAGGGAATCCTAATTGTTCTCTATTGAGCAGACAATGCGTATACTTTGTGAATAACTCTCTGATTATGAGGTAAGTATCACTGAAGAGCTGTAATTATGTTACTCTTAGAGAATCTCATAAACATTTTTATTACATTTCTTCAACAAAACATTTTCACGGTTCTCTCAAAATCTCACCAATTCTGAAATTGACGATTTTGTGGGTTTAGCTGGAGCAGCAGCCGGCTGACCTCAACAACTGTTTGTAAGCCTGAATTACCCATCATAATATTATCTTGTATGCTTTATTAGCATCCATATTAAGCTACTGAAACTATAAGTATATCAAAAGCAATAATGCACCCGATAGTTAACTTCGTAGCACGGTCTACGAGGGTGCTACGAAAAAGTATGTACGAATCTATAAATAAGTCTATAACAAGTGAATGTACGCTGAACACATTTAATATCTCTTCCAGTGAATGCTTCGATATGAAAACATTTTTAAAATACCCTCATTTTTATATTAATAAAAAGATTCCATTGTACACATCGATCGGGACGGTGGCCAGTATTTCACAGGCGATTTTCTTTGACGGAAGGAACGTTTTGAATATAAAACACAAACGCTAATGACGTAAACGATTATTGACAAAACGTTTTGAACGACCGATGGAATGATAAAGCAATTTAGTAAATTAAGTTTGGTGTGGGTATGCTATTTGTATATGTCATGGCTTTGTGTGTATGTAATTATGTATGTACTTTTATTCGATTTTTAGGGTTCCGTAGTCAACTAGGAACCCTTATAGTTTCGCCATGTCTGTCTGTCCGTCCGTCCGTCTGTCCGTCCTCGCTTAATCTCTGTGACCATTAGCACTAGAAAGCTGAAATTTGGTACCAATATGTGTTTCAATCACGCCGACAAAGTGGTAAAATAAAAATTGGAAAGAAAAAACGTTTTATTAGGGTAGCCCCCCGTGGGAAGTGATTTTTTTAAAATTTCAACCCTAACGTGTGATATATTGTTGGAAAGGTATTTAAAAATGAATTGGGGTTTACTAAAATCATTTTTTGATAATGTCAATAATTTCGGAAATAATCGCTCCAAAAGTAAAAAACAATGTGTCCCCCCCCCCCCCCCCCTCTAACTTTTGAACCACAAGTTTAGAAAATCTGAAAAGTAGAACTTTATAAGGAATTTCTAGGAAAATCATTTTGAAAGTGAAAAAAAATAAATAAAAATATTGTATAAAAAAAATAAAAAAAAACATAATGGATTTATGACGGACGGGAAACTACGGAACCCTACACTGAGCGTGGCCCGACACGCTCTTGGCCGGTTTTTTTAATATTGGGAAGCAACGACCGTCCTGTGCTTGCACGGTTTTCACGATATGACAAAAAGTTTAGATTTCTTTATCGTTACATTAATGAATTGTACAGTGAAATTTTAATCATCATCATCATATACCTTCTGGAATAAACTCTTTGTATGATGATGAAAATCACTTCTCAATCTGTAGTGTAATTGAGAAGAACAACGCTAGCACACGGACAGACACGAGAACCAACTTTATTTTACATCAATGCTCTATGGTTGTTTGTTTACAAATACTTATCTAATATAATATAATATTCAGAATATATTCATCACCGGAAACTTGTCTAATAAAAGTTGTGGACACAACACTGTTTGACGTGGTTAACCCTTCCGTTACCCGTGTACACTACCCGCGTCTCCACAGTTCCACACTCACTTAATGAGCTAAATCCTAGGAACTAGTTCAAACCCACTAAGTGGCTCACTTTTTCATTCCCACTGCTCCACATTCATCGGTTTTCATTTTAGAATTTTAGTTTGCCCTAATTCCTCGTAGTTTTGTAAATTAAAAACTCATTTAAAAAACGTATTCTCAGCAAATCTAAAGCGAAACAGAATCAAAATTAATTTCGTTAAAATTACGAAGTGTTTTAAATTTTATGTTTGTTGAAAGCACTTTCAAATAAATTCAATTCACAGAAAGGTTTTATTTCGAGTTGCTACAAATACAAATTCAAACGAAGACAAAAGCAATAGGAACTGTAAATAAACAGTCGAAGTACATCGATAGCATCTGGTTTTCGCACGTGTCTCTGAATAAAAAGGAAACGACTAATCGAGCGGAGGACGCTCCAGAAAACAAAACACTGTCTCCTAGCAATGGCGCATTCACGGAGAAAAATAAACTGTAGCCCCAAGACATTTCCCGAGACTTACCGGTCGTGCAAATGAAGTGAAGACTGGTGTTACGTACAAATGCTTACTTTCAGAACTGAATAGGAAAGGCGACGTTAATTTAATATTTCTTCGAACTCTCCAGAAATCCAGTCGTTTCACAGTTCACTTGCCACTCAAGTCTTCGTATTTATATCTTCTTTTAAGAATTGTTTTATAGCGTAAAACTGGTGGAATGAGCGGCAACATGTCAAAGTAGCTCGTTTTCTTTTCGTCTGCCTCGTGAAAGAATTTATGATGCGATAATGTCTCGTGAGTGAAGGGAACCTTCTGTCTGTCTTTATTATGTACTGTTTTATGAGCTTACTTACGTACGAGCTTTTATATACTTGGAAAAAGTCTAACTTGCTTGTAAACTGTTTAGACTACAAGCAAGCAAGAGAGTTGCCAAGATAAAATTTTATTCTGTAAGTATCGACTCGTATTTTTACTATTAATAATATTATAAAGAGATAAAATTTTGATGTAGAGGGTAATCTTCGGAACTACTGATTGGTTTCCAATAGTACTTTCCCTAATGGGAAGCAACATTATCCGAGTCTAATTAGATTTAAAATGGTTACGTGGGATATTTATTTACCGGCCATAACGAGAGCGAAGCCACGGGCAAAAGCTAACATTCGACTGGGAAACAAAACAATAACAGTTATTTTGCCATGACTCTGCGTAATGCGTTTGACGTGATCAATCTTCACGAGAAACAAAAAAAAAACAAAAAACAAATTAAGATCTAAAAACAACCAATAATTCCAAAACATTTTAATTAAACCATCATCAAAAGCCATTAAGAATGGTATACAAAAGGGCTACAGTTGCTTGTGTAAGACAAATTACTTGAACATATGGGCTGTCGGCACATAGCAAGGGATTGTAGTGATACTATCGTACAAGTGAAGCTTAGTGTGACTGATGTGTACCCGGCCCAATGTCGACGGTTCTGGTAAAACCGGTGTTGTCTTCAAATTCAAAACCGTTATTATTATCCTATTTATAGCTGTCTGGTTTTGTGTTCGAGTTTGTGTTGAATTATCCGTTTTTGGTTAGTGGTTTGCCTTGTGATAAATATTCTAGTAATACTTAATGGGACTATTTATCTTATTGGCATTCTTCTTCATCGTGTGTACTTTTAATGCCGCCTATGGGCCTCTGCCTTTACATGCCGTCAAGAAATAATATCTCTCTGGCATGCTGGTTTCTTTAAGATGTTTTATCTTATGGACGCAAATGATAATTAAAGAATGCGTACCTACATAAATCCGAAAATTCAGATCTGCGTGTCTTGGGTCTGAACTCGAGGCGAGACCTATGACTTGTTAGTCCAATGGTCTCACAACTAGACTGCTTTTATTGACATAATTTATCTACACTCCTTTGCAAAAAAAACGGGCACCTTAGGAAATTTACGTTCTAAGGTCGATTTGAGTTAATTCAATGAAATTTAATTGTTTGACGTAGTCTGTATACTTATAATCGTGTAAATTAATACGCGTGAAGTGAACTGTGGCAATTTAAAAAAAAAACTATGAATTCTTTAAAACCGATGTACACGGCCAAACAATAAGAAGTGGTCGGCAATAAAGACAAGAAGATTTTTTTACTTTGTTTAATTAAATAAAGTTACAAATGTAATAACCTAATAACGAGTGTGACCTCTTCTTGCCAAAATCACAGCTTGAATCCTTCTGGGCATCCTTTCCACGATGTTTTTAATGACGTTTTGAGGAATACGTTCCCACTCTTCTGCAATGACTCTTTTTAGCTCCCTGATGTTTTGTGGAGCATGTTGCACTGATCTTACCCGTCTCTTTAGAACATCCCAGACATGCTCAATTGGATTGAGGTCAGGACTTCGAGCTGGCCAATCTAAACGACGGATCCCAACTTCTTGCATGTACGCTTCCACGTCGCCAGAACGGTGCGGGCGAGCATTGTCGTCCATAAAAATGGAATCTTCCCCAAGTGCAGTCAATGCGGGTTGTGCATATGGAATTAGGACTTCCATTATGTACCGGTGTGCATTTAATGTTCCATTTTCTATGAGAACTAACTCCGTACGCCCCGTCGAATTAATTGCTGCCCAAAACATAACGGAGCCTCCGCCATAAGAAGTGATTTCTTCGAAACACACTTCCGCATAGCGTTCCCGTGGTCTTCGTAGCACTCACCGGCGTCGGTCCTCTCCACACAAAGAGATTCTAGCTTCATCAGAAAACAATACTTTATTCCAGTCCTCCAGAGTCCATGAAGCACAGTTTCGAGCAAACTGAAGTCGAGCAACACGGTGCTCACGGAGTAATTTAGGTCCCCGAGCCGGGCGGTAACTCCTGATATTGGCAGCCAAAAGCCTCCTCCTGACGGTCCACAAGCTAACTTCTACTCCTCTTACTTCTTCAAGGCTCTTCTTCAGGTCCACACTTGACGCCTTACGATTCCGCAAGGCCTGACTCACCAAAAAGCGGTCATCTCTTGGTTCTGTGCGTCGTTTTCTTCCCGAACCGGGTCTTCTTTTGACCGAACCGGTCTCTTGATACCGTTGCCAAGTCCTCTGGACAGTTGAACGACTCACATTTAGCCGCTGAGACACGTAAGTTTGCGAACAACCTTCTTCAAGTAGGGCTATAATTTTACCGGCCCTTATCGCTTTATCACTCATGTCAAAAAGTGGTATTTAATGTAAAAAGAAAGATAAAATTGTTTAATTTGCAGAAAATATCCAAAAAGTTTTAAAATTTTAGTAATCAGTAATAAAATCGTTTCAGCAATTCGCGCCATTAGTAAAGCAATTTTACAATAATCTACAATAATCATTATTTTCCTTTTGTTAATTTCAACATTTAAATTTGGAACGTACAGAATCATGCCAGGATTCTTCAAATAACATGCCAATACATCGTCAAATTAATAAAACCTCTTACTTGTCCTTCTTCATTGAAGTAGAGAAAAAAATATGAAGTGCCCGTTTTTTTTGCAAAAGAGTTTATATCGTGCCCTTAAAGCGAAAACCAACTAAAGTCACTTATGGGCAAAAATGAGTTACAAATACCGTTAGAATCTCCTTTTCAAGATCTACATACTGGTAAAACCCGTTTTCCGAGATGACGCTCCGTTCTGGATTTAGCTTTTAGCTAAGGTAGCTTATGTGCTTGGCCAGACTGCAAACGCGGGCGCGGGGCGGGCGCGGCGCGACAAACTTAAACGTATGGAACTTCATTTGAGTGTC
Source organism: Diarsia dahlii (assembly GCA_949775195.1). NCBI lineage: Eukaryota > Metazoa > Arthropoda > Insecta > Lepidoptera > Noctuidae > Diarsia > Diarsia dahlii. Next base: position 11,774,901 of record OX459201.1, read on the forward strand.
CATAGTGGGCACGCGGACGCGGGAAGCGGCGCGGGCTACTTTCCGCGGGGAGCGCGCGGGCAACTCGTGCCATAGCTCGTTCATACAAGTGGCCGCAGTGAGTGCGCGGGGCGGCAAGCGATAAACCACGCGGTAGCGGCGTATCTCAAACTTTAGTCTGCGCCAGATAACCAGATAAATTGGATTTATTTATTTAGCTTTAACTTTTATAAGTTAAAGCTTAAGAAATTAATCCAATTATTTATAATTATTTATAGAAGTATCCAATTAATTAAAATAACCGAATTTTAAAATTCTTACCAAAAAAATTTTTTTTTGGGTTTTGCACTCATACCACAGAGATCGGACCTAATGCTCATACTCTGCGCTGAGTGTGAGTTGTGACGTCACAGCGAGTCAGAGATGCACAACCTGTGTGCAATTTTGAAATGATGTAATCTCGAATGAATAACTTTTCAATAGGTGGAATGCTTCGGCGAAAGTTGTTATTTTTTTTTATAATATAATTTTCTATATTTTGTAATATGTAGTCAAACGTATCCATTGACATTCTTGTATATTCAAAAAACTTTTGAGGTTGCTCTCGCAATCTTTCATGCTGCAGTGTGTAAAATTCTCCTTCATTTTCTCTGGTTAAATTAATTTTATTAACTCCATTTTTCACTTTTAGGATTTGCCATTTAAATAAGAATTTTCCAATAAAACAAGTCTTCGTCATCCATATTATATTTTGACAAACACTGGACGGACAGTTGGATGCGACAACGCTCGGAACGAAATCGCGGTCCACTGCGGACAGGCAAATCGCGCGCGTTCCCGCACCCGCGCCGCTCCCCGCACCACGCTGCCAGTCTGGCCAAGCACTATCAGGAGATTTTTTAAATAAAGAACAGACAAAACCCAGAAAGTGTCGGTTAAAGCAATGTTTTTGCACTGTAAGCAATTTTTCTCGCCAGGAAAAACATTATATCTGCGTTTAAGTGGTTTTGTCATGATTCACGTTAAATTAACAATAACAATTTAATAACTGAGTAATGAGACTAAATATTTCTACTTAGTATTAGCAATTACCCATTAGGTGAACATAAATATTTCGTTTAATTAAATTCATAAAAAAACTGCTGTCCAAACTCTATTCTTCAAAACATAAGAAAACATTGCGACTACAGGAAAAACCACTAATCTGTAGCATTTATCAAGCCAATCCTTCATTTTTCCTACTTGTTTTGAGAATAGGGGATCGGACAGGGTCAAAATAATATGATTCTGTTTAGTCCGTAAGTTAGATTATCGAAAAATATTGAATACGTGTTTTTTGTTTTATCAAATCAATAAAAAATGACGAAGATAAAACGCGTCAAAGATCTTGGAGTGGGGCTTGAAACGTCACTGGTGTCGTCAAAATGTACTATCATATGACGTCACACGAGTTTTCGAAGCACTGTATCGTCTTCATTTCAAGTTTACGTGAAAAAAGAAAAAATACGTGTCCAATAATTTTTGGAAATCTATCTGACGGACTAATTAGTATTTTTTTGTCCGATCCCCTACCCGAATAATGAATACAATAAGAAATCAAAATACACGTAGGGGAGAGCGGGGCTAAAAGTGCCGGGGGTAAATTGTGCCGACGCGAATATCTCGAAAACAGAAAGAGATAGATATACGATCGTATTGTGTCGCGTAATGCCTAACAGTCGGGCACGCGCGGCTGCCATTTTATTTGCGTCTGCGACGAGGACCGGCTGGCAGTGCATGTGAGGGTCGTCCAGCGCCACGTCAGTAAATATTTTCGTTTCGATACTTTTTGGTCGCAAGCTGGCTTTTTTCGTGCTTTTTAAATGAGAGTTTTAGTAATATGTTTGTTATTTATCCTAGTTTGCTATGCAGTGTAATTTTAAAGCTTTGAGCAGAGTGATTTTTTTATGTAAGACAAAATTTCAAACTCTCGCACGCGGGGTAAAATGTGCCGTTCATGTGGGGCTGCTTGTGCCGCGGCACAACCAACCCCGACTTAGGGGTTTGGTTGTGAAATCTATATGATATTTTGTAATATAGTCCTAAATACTGATATTTTTAATAATTTTATTGATCTCATTCGCATTTTTAATAATTGATCGCATTCGCATAAAAATAAGTACAAACTTTGGTTTAAAATATGTTTTTAAGTTTGAAATAATTACATAAGTAAGGGTAATTTGTTTTTTTAATTTATAATACTTAGAAACTGTTGATTTATAGTAAAAATTATAACAAATAAATATATTATTATAAAATTGATGTCTTTTAAATTCTAAATTAATTTTGATTTATGTAAAACACCTAGCATTATCAACGGCACAACCGACCCCAGCTACGGCACAACTTGCCCCAAAGTGGGGTTGGTAGTGCCTTGCCGCCGCTGTGTAAAAAAAACACTTCTTCTTAAAAACTATTAAAAATGTGCAAAATCTGTGGGTAAATTCGTATTATAGACTAAATTTGGCTTAGGATGAACCACTACTTTCAGACATAGTACTTGTTTTATCCGAATCATATAAGGATTTGTCAAAATCGGCACTTTCAGCCCCGCTCTCCCCTACTCGCCTCTTTATCAAGTATTTTACTTTAAACACGATTTTCTCGAAACTACATTTTGTGCAGTTAGTTGGGTTTTGAAGTAAGGGCACGATATATAGAAACTACGCTGCTTAAAGTGCTACTTTAATTCTTTGATAATAAAACGGAAGCTTTCTCTAACCATAACTTCGACACCGTATAACTTCGCTCTTACGAGTATTTAATGACAATGTTCTTCTAAGCTCTTTTATTTTATCGGTTTTCGAATATATGGCTTCTCACTCGATTAAATCCATAAACTGCATACTCCTCGCGCTTGAATATTGGCGTCGAAGCGCTCAGATTATGCTGATGCGAACGTGTTCGTCACCGCAGGCTTTCAAGATGTTAATCGTTCTCCTTTCAAACATACGACGCAGGCAAATTTAATTAAACAGGCTTTTACACTGTACTGTGTTCCATTATTAATTAGTCTTGACGCGGAATAGGTAAGCAGGTATTATCTAAGTTTACGAACTAACGGATACGCGTGTGTGTTCTGCGCAGGCTATATTGGCCCTTTTCTGTCTGTATACAGGTTACACTGGCTTAATATCGTATATGAGAATAGTTCTATATTGTTATTGGAATTAAATTAGTGGCATATATCAGATATAGGGCGGCAAATATCCCAACTAGATGAGGTTTCTGCATACCAGATTTCGAATCACAACATATTTTATTGTTCATGTTGAAATCAATCATCGTCTGTCTAGCCTTTTCCCAACTATCTTGTGGTCGGCTTCCAGTCTAACCAGATGAAGCTAAATACCAGTATTTTATATTTAGTGAGTATTTATCTGACCTCCACAACCCAGTTAGTACTGGGTAACGTGAAACCCCTTGGTAAGGCTGGTTCTCAGACTCGGGCCACTGACTACCTGTTACGACTGTCAAAAATCTACAAATGAGAGCCGGGACCAACGGCTTAACGTATTTTCCGAGCCATGGAGGAAACTCGGTGTGTAATGTATGGTCATGCCATCCACAGAACATCCTAGGCAAGCGCAGCTTAACCTGATGATTGATCCAAGTGACAGTCACTATCTATCTAGCCACGAGCTCTTCAAGTCGAAATCAATATTTGTATATTATGTTTTCTGCGTCATTATCATACATCACACTCATCCACTCTGAAATATGAGCCTGGGATATTTCTGTAGTATCCCCATATGCTGATTTTTAATATTCGAGATGAACAAACCACAGAAAGCTGTTTCACGTTTATCGATATATTCATATTGTTTGTGTTTCGATAACAATAGCCCCGTTGCTATACCTATGAAGATCTATTTGAAAACTATTATCACAGCTCTCATCTATACAAATAAATAAAATTGAAGTGTATGTTTGTAATGTCAAAATGATGTACCTTAGATTAAAAATGTAGGTATGGCAGTTCGATATTATGTCCGGTTTGAAACTCCATCGAACACAAGGCCTTGTATTTAAATACTAGCGGACGTCACGCGGTTTCACCCGCGTAGTTCCTGTTCCCGTGGGAACACAGGGATAAAAATAGCCTATATCACCCAGAGATAGTGTAGCTTCCCAACGGTGAAAGAATGTTTCAATCGGTCCAGGAGTTTTTAAGTTTATTCATTACAAACATACACACACACAAAATTACAAACCTTTCCTCTTATATTTAAATAAGTATGTTTTTTTGTCATATCGCTATAGAATATTATGATGATAGTGTCACCGTCGCTTGACGTAGTAGGTACATGACAGACAGCTGAAACATCTGCCGATAATTGAAATGTCAGACGTCGACGTCAAGCACGCCTACAAGTGCCCGACAGTACCGACAATGCCCGACAATGCCTGACAGACGAACAATATGTATAGCGAAAATATACACTTTAATTAACAGCTATTTTGTATTTGATACAATTACTTTGTGAAATACGAAACTGAAAACTGTATTTAAATATAATTTATTTTTAATCGTTTACATTGAAATGGGCTTAAGCTGTTGTGGTAGGTATATTCTTTGTATCACGATTTTATCGAAACATAAAGTAAAATTCGTAAGTAATAATATATTCAACAGTTTTTGCATGTTAAATTATTTGCTTTATATTACACAAAAACGTTTTTAATATCAGAAATTGCTCCGAGCAAACAAAGTAGGTACGCTCTTCAAAAAAGAAATTCCTATCAATAACAACAGAAACAATATTAAATTTTCATAATACAAAGCCGACGACACCGATACCTTTTAAAGAAATTAAAGTATAAGCCCTCATAAATCTGTATAATAACTAAAACAAAAGCCATTATCTTTATTTTGCCAGCTCTCTATCCACGTAAAAAACGGGGAGCTAAAATTTCAAGGCCCATTTAGCAGATCCGTGCTCTGGACAGAGATTAACGTGCTTTCTGTTTCATTAATAAATCCTCAGTTTATCAAATCCAGGAGCACGAAGCTCCTGCCCCTGATAGCCTTTGGATCAATAGCCAAAGCTACTATCAAAACTTTTACCTCGTCATGTTATTTTGTAAATGGTTGTTAGTTTAATTAAATTCTATTGGAAAACACTTCGATGTTTTCTCTTCGATGTAAATAAATCTCGTCGAATAGTTTAAATGCATTATAGTTTAACAAATACTAGGCTGGTATTCGAGTCTTTCTGCCGAATTCACGGTTCGTAGAGCAGAGTAAAAACAATAAGATAGCATTCGAGACGATGCTAAAACAGAACTTGTTAAAAGTTCGGCTGAAGTATTTTATAGGCTGTGATTTCATCAGATGATGATTGCGGTCACTGAACATAATTGCAATTAAATCCGAGATAATTTATTTTTGGAGTTGTTATCCCTGGGGCGTCGTTTGTGGATTACTTGTGGCGCGATGGCGGCGCGATCAGGCTGCTCACTGCTGTGGCTGTGGGCGCCAACTTTACCGCCAGCGATAGACTTTTATCGTGAAACTTTCTCTAGTAAACTAAACGCAGGGTTCGGGTACTAACCCATCGCCCTATGTATAGGACAACTAATGCGACGCAAAAAGACGTAACCGCTTGTTGAGAGCAATTTTAGGCATACCTACTATAAGCAATCTCACACTGCTTTTAACATTGTAAGTAAATACTAATAACTACTTAACTTAAATGTTATTTAAAGTTCCCGTCTCTGATTCTCAAAGGTTTAGGCAGAGGTGTACGTTAAAGACACCACCCACATTTTGCCAATAAAAAAACTACTTAATGATATAACTATACCCAATTGAGCCAACAGGCCCTTTTGGCGTGAATAGCTTTGTTTTTTTAATTTGAATGTGTTTCTTTATATTAATGCCAATTTTCTTTTAATTCTTACAAGTAACTAAATTACCTATCTATTAACTGATTGATATTTTTGCAAAACATAATGATAAAGCCATAACCATCCCAAGTATATTGATGAATAAGAATTATTCTCATCCCTCATTGAAAGTCCACCATGTCCACAGAGTTTGTTTACACCCCATTGAGAATTTATTAGAAAATCCCGTAAGTGTAATGGACCTGACAATACACGTCAACGCCCCACACTGTGAAGCACGAGGCAACTCGCCAACAACCCCAAAAGTTAATTAAACATTTATCAATTACTACGGACAAGGGTTCAAACATCCTGCCCATATTCCTCACGCCCATATTGATTGCTCACAAACAAATGTTCTAGAACGTACGTACCGTCTTCATTAAATAAATCATAAATGTACAAAGGTACAGGTAGAGAAAGTCCACAATCAAATATTTCTCAAGCCAACACGCATGTGCCCCATTCCGTCGAAAGTAAAAACACTTGATTCATATGCCGTTAAAGGAATTTATACGGGTTTACATAGCCATACATAGGTAATGCCTACACGATATACGGAAATATTTAAGGAAAGCGGAGTAAAAGCGATTTCTTTGTTCGACCTTATTCGTTTGTCTTTTGAGTTTTCGCCAGCTAGGAAGGGTATCCCTTGATCATTAAGTACGCTTGTTAGGTGGCGTTTTCTGGAAATTCTTTTGATGGAATCTTTAGAACAATAATATGAACGTTATTACCTGCTACAAAAAATAATAATAAATAATTATTTAGCTACTGCTGGATACTGATCAAGAAGAATCAAAGATGAACTCAAACTAAAAGCACTTTTTTATCTTTTGTTTGTCAGAAAAACAACACTTGACATAATAACCTGTGAAAAAACATGATATTAGCTTAAAGATATGGCTAAACATGTAAACATAATTATTATAAAGTAGATATTATACTCCTAACATATAATATTTGGGTGTAATAATAAGTACACCACTGCCTTTACCTTTACAGGCGTTAATTTATGTTTTGCTATATAACATAATATGAGAAAAGCTCTTATTTATCCTCCAATAAATTTTACAAAAAAAAAAACAAAATCAGTCAGTCATCAAATAATAAAGTTCCATTTGAATATATTTTCTTATTTGAATATTCGCTTAGAGGTAAAACGACATTGCCTTTTACATATTAAAGCAATATTTTCAAAGAAGTAAAAAATAAAAGCTAGCTCCACCGCACACGTTGAGATTGCTTTCCAAATGGTTTCAAGAATATCCATTCCATTTGAAACTTCATTAAATAATAAGGCCGTGTATCCTCGGGGGAATAGACAGGTGTTTCAAAATGTCACTCGTATCTCGAACCTGCGGTGAATAATTAACTATTCATATTTTCTTTCTTTCGCCCTGAAATTCAGAGATAAAATATTTGAAAGCCCACAGATGTTCGCATTCCAACAATGTGGGAAGCAATAAAGAAACTATTCCACTTCCATTCCGTTATCCTCGTAAAGACTTCATCAAATTCCACCAATGAGAGCGAAAAAGTGAGAGAAAAACTTTTAGGAGAATACAAAAAAAGAAAACTTGGTTACATTTTGTACATCATATATGTGAGTTATGTACGTAGCGCTGTGTCGGTGAAAGTTTTGGATGTCTTACTAAAGATTCAATGACGTTGTAGATATATTACGTACCAATCCACATCCATTCGCATTTCAATATTTACGTAGATAGGTAAATAGTAAACTCAGCGAGATATGAAGTTGTTATATCAAATAAGTAAAAAAATACGTTACTAGCATAAAATAGTATTTATGTAGCGTATCTCCATGTCTAGATAAACCAGTAAATGTTTCAGAGCCACCACTCAAAAGTTGACTGCCAGAACTGACATCATCATTTCACCTAAGGCAAATTTAATTAAACTGACAGGTAAGAATCAGTTTTGACAACTTTCATATTTTCGATTTTATAAAATAGCACACAACACTCCAATATTATTATATTTTTTTCTGATTAGATTTAGGTTTTCTATTTTACTCTTTCTTGTGTGAACTGGTGGCATGTGTAAAATAAATATGTTTTCTTTCTTTTACTGGGCCGGAATAAATGTTGATTAAAAATATCTGTTACGTTATAAACGAAAATGTAGCATATATCTCAGAAACTACAGTATATTAACAGGATGCTGTTTCCTAGTTGCTATTATACAGTCCAGAGAAGAAATCTAAACAACCTAATAAAAAATGTTGCTCAAATATAAATTTAATCAAAGTTTCATTAAAAAAATCCAGTATAATCCTATGCAATATATTTGCTACTTTCAGTAGACTCATAATCAGTGCCAGGCGCCGGGTCAAAGTGATATTAAGTAATAAATTCGTTGTGGGGAGCGCTCTAAACGCTTTCGAATTACCGAGTGGCGTAATGGGCAAACTTAATATTCAAGAAGGGATCAAAACGAACCGGAATCTATGCGGGCACGCGCCGCGCTCAAACGTTTTATGTCCCAGCCGATAATTGTATAGTAATATCCGTTATTTTTCAAATTGCCCAAGCAAAGCCGAAATGGCTGATTTATTTTATAATACTTTGTATCTGAATCCCGTTTTATTTGCATGAAAAATACAATTTATTTATTTATAGGTAGGAACGTAAATTCCGAATAAATATACATTTGAATTTGATATGAATTTGAATAACAAACAACCTCATATTATGATTTACGCCTGTCTTCATCCCCATACATTAAACATTGAAACAAATACATTACAATATTTCCCTTGAACAAACGCTTTGTAATCAAACAAAATGTTCCCTTAATATGCCACGAATATTAATACCACGTGTACGTGTTGAAATGCAAATAAGATAAAGCGAACGGATGAAAAAATTACAATAACTTCTGATAATGGGAGCTATATTTTATTACGCGTTCAAAGGCGACACATAATAATTTATTGAACCCGCTTCTGAAGTTCCGACGCTTCTAACAAGAAATATACGCTTTTATTATTAAGTTCCACCACGAAATATGACCCGCAATCAAGATGATAATTAAATATGATAGGAATTATGAATTAAACGGTCATTACAAAGCTTTTATCGCAACACTGAGCATCATTAAGGACATTGTAAACAAATCCCCTTACAAAGTTTGGATAAACGAGATGAAAGGGTACTCCGCAATTAACATTTAAATATTTTCACAAGAGGTAAGTGAAATTAAATTCATGAAATCTGTACCTCCGTAGAAGCGCTACGCCCAAATACGCTACGTTAAATCTGTGTGTATTTAACATATAAAAATGGGTTGTTTTTAAAAGGTTTTGTTTACAAGTTGCTTAATAATATGTTCAGGTTGTAGAACGTAATCAATAAAAGGCCGCTGGCATGCAATCAAAACACAATAGTTGGAGCGTGTTCTCTCGCCGGTGCTACGCGCTACGACTCGCTACGAATGGCTACGACTCGCTACGACCATCAAACGATATCCCCATTGCATTCCTTTTGTTATCCGCCTATGAGAACCATTCTCTCCAATCCTCCGCATTTTGCATTATTTTCCTTTTTCCACTAACGAATCGAATGTTTCATTCGTATATCAATGTCGATGCCGAAGCGCAATCGGAGTTAGTTCCCGATTTTGTGATACTTTTTTGCATCGTCATTGCGATTATTTTTCTTCGTTTTTGTTGTTATGGCTAGACAGATACTTTCGTTTAATAGCGCTATGTTTGGAGTTTTAAACAGATATTTACAAAAACCATGTTTGATTTCCATTTATGTGACGTAGAATAATGACAGTAAATTAATCAATCTACCGTAAAATTTATTCGACAAAACTCCCACAGTTTATAATTGAATGTCGATCATCGCGGTCACCTTTGACATCCAATGCAGCCACAACGTGGTGAGTATGCAATATATGATAAATTCACAGAACGACATATTTCACTTAAATTATTGCTTCATTGTAACACATACCGCTTTCAATTGGAATTTCCCGGAATCTTTGTGTTGACCAAATATTTTTCATTCAAACAACGAGGAGATATTTTCAACGAACTTTTAAAGTACGTTTTCATTTGTTCACCAGACTGTGTGTGGCTACAAAATGCAGCCACTTTGAACGCTGAGAGGTAATTATGATCTAGCAGAGCAGCATTCGTTTGTGGTAGGTCCTGTCATGTGCCAAACTGCACTTATATATCCCGGCAGAAGTGAATGAAAAATTAAAGTAAAATATTTTGGCAACATGCCGCTTTCAATGTTGCCGTATACGGTTATTCAATTACGCATCTATATATATAAGTTTAACGGCAGCACAGGCCGGGTTTATAATCCAACGTTTACCCAAACCCGTTGCGAGTTCACAATATTAATGTCAATTATTAATTATAACGCAAACAATTATCCTGCTCCTTAATTTGGAGACCGCGACTCGGCGCCGGGCTCGAATTATTGCGCTAAATACGCAGCCCAATTTATCTTGAATCTCGTCAGTTTGAAATTTAAATTAAAATGTAAATGTTAGGAGGGCGAGTCCTCTGTAATTGCGAACCGAGTCCGTCCGTTGTCAAAGTTGTCCGTGAGGTTTAATACAGGACTCGCATGTTCCACCTATCAATATACTCAATCAACGTGGACAGGTAGTTTGGGAAACTTAAATAGCTCTGTTGTTGTTTTGTTACAATATTGGATGTGATAGGACATATCTACCTTCCAGATATTGTATGATCCCCAACATTTATTGATTTTCATTCGAAACTCAGTTTTCAAAAAACGAAAATGATTTCGTGATGCAATCACAGATAAGTTATATCCAACTGAGTTGTGTCTAATTTCTCAAAACTTCTAATCCCAAAAATTCGCAATAATTAACCGGCAAATCTACGAAAATACACGGGTTTCCTTAATTGAGGCATCCGACTAGATAGTTGCGGCAATTTGGCTCGCAATCCCGTCTGATATACTTTTCAAGTTAAAATTCCTTGTCAACTGCGGCGGGCGAAGCAATCCGAGCGCTAAATCAGTTTAATTGCTTTAGAACCTCTGGACACTGTTTGTTAGTGTGCACAGCAGCGCTATAACTGGAGATAACTTACTGTTTTGTTTTCTTCAGTTTTTTTTATATATTTTTTTTTTATATTATGTAATAGGGTATTTCACCAAAAAAATCAAATTAGTCCTTCAGATATATTTCCAAAAAGTAATGGACACGTATTTTTTCGTTTTTCACGTAAACAAAAGATAAAGACGATACAGTGCCGCGAAAAGTCGTCTCAAGTCGTGTGACGTCACAAGGTTAGTACGATTTTACCCACAAAGTGACGTCAAAACCCCCCACTCGTGATCTTTGACACGTTTTATTTTCGTTATATTTTATTAATTTGAGAAAACAAAAATCACGTATGCAATATTTTTCGATAATCTAACAGACGGACTAATTTGATTTTTTTGTGAAATACCCTATTATGGCCAATAAAAAGGTATTAGGAATTAATCAAGAACCACCACTAACCAATCGTACATATTTTATGGTGTCCCCAATATAATACTTTATTAAAATAACCGGTATCACCTCCGTTTTAGTAAAAACGGAGGTGATACATAAGCTCTGATAGAAATGATAATTATGGTTATTTCTCTTTAACCGTAAGTGGTTAAAAGGGAAATAATGCGATAAATCGCATTAGTCAACTGGGAAGCAAAACAGTTGTCCCGATTTTCTGTCAATCAATACTATGTTGTTCAAATCTATGATTCATTACTTGTTAATACAAAAAAGTACATTTAAAATGAACCTTAGTTATGATGTTTCCAAAGTATATTTGTCAACAAGGAAAATCCTCTATTCTGCTAATAAAACGTGAAGGAAAGTTAGAGCCACGTGACGCAGCAACGTGTTTGATGTCAGCATAACGATTGCAGTAGTTAATACCTAGATAATAAACATAGAATACCTACTGGTGGCTTATCATACTATATACATTAGTTTTAATAATATAGGCCCTTAATACTAATTAGTGCAAAAATTAACCAATCAGTGTAATTCGATCCAATTTTTAGACGTCCAGTAATGCTATTTTCCTCTTTTGAGAGTTTTACATATGTTTATCATTTATTTAGGTATGTGTATAGTTTGTTAATTATATTATAAAATATTAAACAAGCAAACATTAAAAAAACAATGTTTGAAAAAAAACCAAAATGTCATCTTTTTGTAAAGATTTTCGCAGTAACAAACCAAACAAGTAACGTTGATAGTTAGTCCTTGACTAGACACACTTCGTATCAAATCAGTATAACTACATTTGCGTGTAGGTATTACTATAATAAAACCGGTATCGCTACGTATAATTACTATCCGAGTTTATTGAGGTACAATTATATTAGCAGTAACTTATAGTGTTATTTATTTTGTATCTTATGAAGCTATTATACAAACCGACCTTGCTAAAGAAACAAACGGAACAAGACTGCCAACTTTAATTAACAAATTTGCCAACAACAAATCTCATCAGAAAAGTTTTCCATTTTCGTCAATCATAAAAAGTTTCTCGTTTCTAATCGAGTCGTTAATACTAATTAATACTTATACTTACTTATTTTAGTCATTCCAAATATCAGAAAAACATTACTATCCATTAACGCTTTTGGTAAACGTCCATAAACTTCATCCGATCACTGTGTTTCTATAAACAATTGCTGTCAAATGACGTCACGTTTCTATGTTTTTATTTTCTAAATTACACTCCGGTGTTATTGTTCATCGACCTAGATAATGTGGTATGATATTGGCGCGTTGGTGTCGGAATATTGTTCGTAGTTGTCCCGCCCGTGCGCCCGACGCGTCTATGCCCGTCGCCGCGCGTGTTTCAACTGCCCGCTTTTCCCCAAAGCAACACATGATTTTCTGAAACAACCCCCGCGGTAACTCGGTCGAGAGTGCAAAACCTTCACACAGTGACACGAGGGTGAAACATAATAGCAGTTCGTTAGCATAACAGCTCTATGCTCCGCCCGACGCAGCATCGCCTGACTTACTCGTAAGTATAATATTTGCCTTATTAAATGATTTCAACCCTTACAATTTCATTGTTTATGCTGAATCAGGAATAATTTTGGGTGTCATTTAGAATTCATAAAACGTACAAGGAAAATTATTAACCACTAGCTTTTGCCCGCGACTTCGTCCGCGTTTCCGTCGTTTTTCGTAAAAAAGTACCATATGTCCTTCCTTACGGTTCAGTGGCGTTTTTTAGGTGGCATTGTGTATTTTATTTTTAATCGACGGTAACGGAAAGGCTGTCAGTTACCTAGGTAACAAAATAACCTACGATAGAGGTCCTAACTATGGCTACCTTACACTTAAAATCTAAGTGCCTATTTAAACTAAAATATTCTAATAGAATTATACCCAGAAATATGTACAACTTACAACAAAAAAAGAAATGAAAATAAAGTTGAAACGCCTGTGCAATACCATCTACCTATACCTACTTCACTTACAAATAAATACCTATACCTAACTACTATAACTAATAAAAGTATCTACGCTTTTACCTACTACAAAAATTAATTGAACATAAATTAGCCAAAACTTACCTATCGGTATCTAAAAAACTATGCGTACTACTTCTACTTCTATTACTACTTCACCAAGGAAATAAAATGCAAACTATTAATAATTTGTAATTTGAACGAATATTTAAACACTACCAAAACAACTAATACCTATTTTATAAAATAACAACAAAAGAAATTCAAATAAACTAAGTACCTATTTAAAGACTAAAAGTCGCGCTGATAAGCATTGTTTGTTAAAATCAATTATTGTCTGTCAATAAGGTCGAACGCTCTGAACGCATCAACAGCCACGACCCGCGTCGAGCGCGGCAACCGTTACACAAAAATAATCCTTAAGGCATGATTCAGTATTCACGCGCAACGGCGCGACACGTGTTATTGTGAGTCAACCATAAAAGATAGACATATGCTGTTGTGGGATATTTTTTAGATAATTTTATGTAGAACATTTCCGTCATAAATGATTTCTATGTAGCTTTAACCATTAAGGCTGCACACGCGACGGAAGCTTAAAAAATGGAGCAACTTCTCCCGTTTTCTCAATATTTCCCTTCACTGCTCTGCTCCTATTGATTGTAGCGTGATGAAAAGTATACTATAACCTCCCCAGGAGTATGAAGAATAATCGTACCAAGTTTCGTTAAAATCCGTCGAGTAGTTTTTGTTTCTATAAGGAACATACAGACAGACAGACAGACAGACAGACAGACAGACAGACAGACAGACAGACAGACAAAAATTTTACTGATTGCATTTTTGGCATCAGTATCGATCACTAATTACCCCCTGATAGTTATTTTGAAAATATATATCATGTACAGAATTGACCTCTCTACAGATTTATTATAAGTATAGATATAGATGAAAAATGTTATGGGTGTTTATACTGATGCTTCTTTAATTTTTCTGCTTCCCTAAACACAGTGAGGAAATAAATGCTACAGCAGTTTACATCCATAAGGTTTTCTTTAATTGAAAATGGAAGTTAGTAACGCTTACAAAAGTTGTGTGATAATCGGTTGTCGTGGTATGGGTTGAGATGCGGAGCAATGAGGAAAATGTGAGGAAAGTTTGTAGTGTGAATGTGAATGGGTACAAAAGTATCTAGAGGAAGACCAAAGAAACGATGGATGGACTGTGTTAAGGATGATATGGCAAGAAATGAATTGTGTGATAACGAGTTATAAAAGTCCTCCTGACCGTTTTTCGGCCACGGCGGCCAATCTCAGCGGAGATTAGCCATCTGCGCGGGAGATATTTTAGTGCACAAGTGTGTGTGTGTGCGCAGGCACAGATGCACTCTCTGTTCCCTTTCACGAGTTATAGAGATGTATGGAAGAAGAAGACGTGCTGCGACTGTCAAAAATGAATTGGTGTAAGGTGAAGAAAATGATGATGAGTAACGCTAGCAAAATAAAGATAAAACACCATGTGCTTATTACTTTTCACCAGCAATTTTCTCGAACTCGCTACTTACCAACCTTCACTGCCATACACTTTACTTACCTAACTACTTACGAAGTTAAGCTGCAACACTGTACTAAGTTTTAATAGGTTATTCTGCATGCAAGCTACATGTTTATTTTTACTACTAACTTAATTCTAGTTGCATCTCATTATAACGACTCGGGTCGCTTACTGCCACCCTTCGCGCGTTCGTCTAAACGCGATTTAGAAATATACTGACACACTCTGCAAATAATATGATCCGTATGATTTAAAGGGTTTATTTTATTTAAATTATACGGTCTTTTGTTTCTATTTATTAAGTAGAGTAAACAAACTAAATACTTATGTACATAATTAATTAAAAACTATAGAATTAACTAATTAAACGAAATGAGTACAGAAATTAATTATTATATTAATTATACGGTTAGAAAACTTTAATATTAAAGTTTGTTCTAAGTATGTGCTTACTTATGTGGTTTGGAAATTGGTTAGCTCTTGTCATAAATGGCCGCATGAAACCGATTGCGTTACGTAACTTTACCGAAATTGAACTTACTAAATATCCTGACTAAATACTAAATATCTATTAGTAATTCGTTTTCCTTATTATATACATAAGTATCCAAAAAGATCAGCTGAAAAAAAATACTTATCATAATGAGTGCCGCAGTTTACCCCATAACCTTTAATTGTAGGGTTGGGAACAGGGACCGTTTAGGGGGCCTCATACTCCACCGAAAAGGATAGCGAACTTCCATGTTATGATTTAACGAGAGTCATGTCATCACCCCTCAAACTTTTCCTAGCGGGTATAAAAGCTAAAAGTATTTAAAGGGAAGAGAAACTAAAAGTCCCCTTACTTTACTTTAAGGCTACAGGGGTGGAAAACTAACGTAGGTAACGAATTTAGTTATTTATAACACCTCACAAGTATTGAACTAGTTTTATATCATGAGCTCATGGGCCCTGAAAAGGCTGCTTTAGCAGAATCATGATAGGATTATGTGTCTTATAATATGAGTTACATTACAATAATTGATGATCTGGTGAAGGTTGCGGGGATCCGCTGGGTGTGAGACGAGTGGTACCAGCCTATGTGGTGACACTTCGGAGAGGCCTATGTTCAGCAGTGGACGTCTTTCGGCTGGAGTGATGATGATAATATTTTGAAGTTCGTAAAGTGCTGATTATCTGCCTAGTTTGAATAAATGACTTTTGATTTTTTTGATAAATGGTCACATACTGAAAATGCATAATAGTAAATGCGTTTGTGACCATTTAAAGAATTTTAACTTGATACGAGTACATTATCATTATCTTATAGTGACCATTTTAGCCCCCCTGATCCTTGTACACGATACTCCTTGAAGGATAACTTTACTAATCTGTGATTTTGGGTCCGAGAAAAGGATGGTGTAAAGTTTGTTTGGGATTTTATGAGGATAATTCGGTTCAGTTTCAAAAGTACACCCGATAAATCAGGAAATGATCATCTTATTCTTTCACTTGGGGACCATGAATTTATGTTTGTTGAACGATTAGGTAAGTAATTTTTGTACAATCTGGAAAAATATTTAAGGTGGTAAGTCTTTGTTTTGCTTTTTGTTGTTTGGGTTTTTTCATCAGCAATTTCCCAGCAGCAGCCACGGAGTCTGTAGTTGTGCCCAGTTGATGGTATTAGGCTCGCCCCCTATTAAAACATTACAATGTGGGGTGTCCTATTTGTTAGACTTCTGCATAACCCTACAGGGATAACAAAGCTTGATGATATGTTTTGTTTTATACAAATAAAGCATAAAAGGAATAACCAACTAAATCCTATCAATTTCTAAAATAAATCAATAGAAAGCACAATGTCAACGATTATTTTGTTTTTCGAACGAAATCATGTATCAAACGAAAACAGTAATTGATATGTAAGCCACACACTCACAACTTACATCGAGACAGACAATTTTTTTCACAAAATGCTGAGTGCAATCCCGTAACAGAACAACGTCAACGTATTTTAAAGTTTAAAGTGTATTCAAATCACGGCGTAGGTGGGACTGGCTAAGTAAATTGTGTACGTGCTTGGCCCAGTGCCGAATAGGTCAACCGCAAAGGATGCATACCACAACACACATAACCTAGGTACCTAAATACGTAATACTGTTAGCCGCTAAATTCCTATCTGTTTTGTATGCCACTATTGTATTGGTGATGGTGTGCTCACTTATAGAATTGCCGAAACTTTAAACGGGTTCAGTTTAACATTTGTTGGTGTTCAAAGCTTTGTAGGTACGTCCTTGAAAGGAATCTTCTTCATTGGTGGTTTCTTAATTCATTATTTAGTGTGATTTAAAATACAGTGATGATTATAAATGTAATAATGTAGGATTGTAGGTATAAATTTGGATAGAAGGAAAAGGAAGAACTAGGAAACGATGGATGAATTGTGTGAAGAATGATAAAAAAGGAATAAATGACGTGACTAGTAGAAAAAAAACGTGTTTCACCAACCCCAAGTAACATGAGACAAGGACAGGAAGATGATGAGTGTGATTCAAAATCTCAACTGTTCGTTTTTCAAGAAAGGATGGAATGGAAACCCTACAGGACTAGTGAATCACTATCACTACATAGTATAAAATAAAGTGACTTCCCGCTGTCTGTCCCTATGTATGCTTAAATCTTTAAAACTACGCAATGGATTTTGATGTGGGTTTTTTTAATAGATAGAGTGTTTCAAGAGGAAGGTTTTAATACCTTTTTTTGTACCGGTGCGAAGCTGGGGCGGGTCACTAGTAATCTATATTATGTAAAAGAGTAAAGCATATAACTTTTTGTGTCGGTCTGCGTAACTACTCAGATCTTTTGATGCGGTAAATCACCATCATTTATGGCATTTATTTCGGAAGGTGTTTAAGCTTACGCCCGTGGTTTCGCTCGCGTAAATATAATATAGTAAATATTATTACTTTAAGTCGCAGAGGTCTATTATGCAACAAGAATACGAACCATAGACCGAACCCTTCAAGTCCTATAGTCTCCTATCCCACGAAATAGATTACTAGACCAGTGAATGACACAACTTGGCACTTCAATAACAATTTATAAGCAAGACGTCAAGTTCGACCAGCAACCGGCCTGGGAGACAAAACTGGGATACCACTAAATTTTTAAACACTCACCGAAGCGTCCAGCCCAAAATCGATGTTGGAAATCTAGTCTTCTATATTCATCACATTACATCATCCCTAGTCCTTACCTACCTTTGTTACTTGCCTAAAAGCAGAATTAATGTATGAGCCTGAAAGTATTACTTGCAAGATAGATTGATCTAATCAGATTTTTTATTATAGATGTCCGGAATGATGTAGGTACCTACTGAATGTGCGTTGTAACCGTAAACATCGCATCGAGTAGTTTAAAGTTACGGAATTATGAGTAGCAATTAATTTTCGATTTTTCCTCTTAACTTTCTTTTGTAATGTAATTTGTGTCATGGCAAACGCCTCTACTTGTAGAGGATCAAAGATAATAAATATTCTTCTAAGCAGTGAGCAGTTGTGTCCATAATAGCCGGTATTTCCTCAAAAAGCATCATGCACATAAACCGTAACACTTCCCTATACGGAGTCCTCCTACTTTCGGACTATACGGATTTAATTCTGAACAAAAGAAGAAGTTATGTAAGTATTTTATCTACGAGTGGGGGCCTGAACCAAGTCAGTCAGGCAAAACTTACGGCACATTTTGAAATGAGTATTTAATGTCATGGTCAATTAGAAGTAGACTCGTAGATAAAAATATCAAAGATTAATTATTTACTACCATGGCATACAGTACATGTTTACTCACAAAAATTTCCTGCATACCGAATGTAGCACTTCCCCATGTTTAAGCCCTCCTACTATCTTTAGCTAGATGACTCCCCCTCAACTGACTAGGGGGGGAAGAGGGTGCCCTTAGAGCGCTCTCACTTAGTCTATCTATAATATGTTTTTACCTACACCCTATCACCCACAGAATAGCCCGGTTAAACAGAAGCCAGTGTCTTTGGTTTACCTTCGAGATGCCATCCAAATAAGAAAAAAAATGTAGGTAGAACGAAGCCCTAAGCAATCATCTCGAGTGACAAGATTCGCGACGATCACAATGACAAGTACATACAAGTGTAGCAATATCTCTCAAGTCGCGCCCCGGACTTAATCCTGACAATCAAGCCACTTGACCCGCAGTCATCATGGCCCTCTATAAGCGCCCTCTGGGCATTTATTGTATAATTGTAAGCCAAGCAATTACTTTTTCCTGTCTGGCTTGGCTGGGTTTATGATTATGACTTGTTATTTGAGTGTAGGGTGAATGTTTTTGAAATATCTTGTTATTTTGCAGCTGTAAAAATGTGCGTAATTTGCTTTCTAAAATATTTTAGGGTTTTGTAAGTTTTTGCTATAAAATACTTACAATTATGAAGGATGGGTAGGATCTAGTTTATAATTGCTACCTACATTAAAGTCTAATTATGATTAAAAAAACATCTTAGCATATTTACACGCCCGTAAAATACAAAGGGTGATGTAGGAGTGCAGTCCGTGCAGGTAAGTATCTTATTTGGCCAGTTATGATTCAATTCCCATGCTATCAATCGTCCTCAAATTCACCGTGGTTGATAATGAGAAATTCTTGTTATAACATTATACCCGACCTGGGAACCGAACCTAGCACATCATGTTGAGCAGCTTGCAATCATTAGATCAACGGAGTAGTCTGGTTGGCAGCATGTGCATATTTATCTGTAACACATACGAAAAGATAAACAAAAATCTATAAGTACATAAAAACTTCTTCATTACAGCTTCACTATGTTGACACAACCGCGCATAACGTCGTAATTCAAGAATAACAATATGAAAGTCGCTAAACGTATCTCATGATCTATGAAGTTCCCCGAAACTTATCCGTCGAGTTAAAGATGAATATCGCGAAACTTTCCGCGAAACTTTATCGCGAGTTGGGAACAAATAGCCCGTCTATGTATGAACTAACGAGAGCAGTTTGTAAGACTTCCTGCTTTGTGTCGCATGTACCTGTACCCTAGCTTTTGCATCTCATGAAACTTGGCAACAATATAATGTCATTTGTTTCGACTCCACTGTAATGAGAACATGCATGAGTGCGGGAAAACATTCCATTTTACTATTTAACGTAATTGAAAACATACTTCATTACTGTGTCAGCTCGGAATATACAAGCAAATATCATTACTACTAAGTACATTCATATATCCAGCAAAGATTTGATTAAACATCGTCGCTGTGAAATATTTCTGAAACTATATTAATTCTGTGAACCAAAGCTACGCCATTATATTATGTAAATATATACTTAATTGAAAAATATACGATTATTTATTTAGGTTGGCATATTATCAATATTCCATTAATACATATTTTGAACAAATAACGCAATTGAGACCTATCCCATTACTCGTAAGCCTCACTCCATCACTCATGTTTGCATACAATTACTCAAACACATTTGAAAAACAGAAATACGAAAATATTTTTCTTGCTAACAATTTAATTCTATCAAAAGAAAAGTCATTAGCGGGAATGTTCCGCCGGGGATACTCAAGTGAGGTTATTAACAAAGACAATAACGGTTCCGAGGCTTAGTATGAAAATAAAGTTTTCAGCTTTGTCGTCGCGTGTCCCGGTTTATTTCAACGAAAGCGTGAGGCGTCGACAACGGAGACGTTCTCTTTTTACAGCGAGACGTTTCATCAAGATTATTTTCTTTTCAAGGCGCTCTCGATGTCCCGACACTTCAATGGACGCTATCAATTCTCGAGACGAGAAACCACGACGTCGGAGACTGGAATCGTTCAACGTATACCTATCGTGACAGCGATATAATGGAACTCTTCACAATTGGAACAAGTTTCTTCTTACTTGCCATTACTTTAACCTGAAAAGGCACAGTCACGTCCATTAGCGCAAATAGAAAATGTATCTAATTGAATTAAAAGGGTGCAGATAGATCTCCACTTACAATCTGCGGGAGAGCAATAAACAATGGAAACTTTAGACAAGTTTGAATGTATTGTGGGTGTGATTTTGTCAACAGGAAAATGGCGGACCCGGCTGTCGCTTTCGGATATTTATGACCGCGACTCGACAAATTCTGCATCCTTTTATTTTCAGCGCCGGACTAACTGAACGTGAAGGTAAATACTACGATAAAACAAACACGCGTCGACTAGAGCACTTCCCGGATTGCACAAATAGAGCTTTTTATTAACGTAATATTAATCATTAACTGTCGATATCCATCGATTGTGTTTCATTTGGACAATTGCGTGTGTACCCGCGAGAAATGCAAACATCATTGTTATTAAGGCTCGGTGAAGCATGAAGTCATAATAGTATGCGTACTGAAATAACTAAAATTCAGCACCGTTCATTACCATGGAGTTCAGTCAAACGACAACCTTTTGTTCATAATAATGAAATCTGTGTGTAATATTGCCACAGGAAAGAACTGTGATCACCTTTTTCAAGTTGCTGAATTTATGAATTTGAAAACACCAAGTTAATTTAATTTGCATTTATATACCTACATCTGTATCCTTTTAGCCCTTCAAACAACATAATTACCTCCGCCTTCACCTTTCGTGCACGGCTAATTTCCTAATTACTATGCCCACGGCATCTTGATACTGTTCGATCTATTGCAATTCTAATTAAGTGCGTAAAAACCGACGGAACCACGAGGGTGCATTAGTATTCCGCTGTCGAATTCGTCTCTGCCTCAGGTGGAGTCACCTCGAGGCGAGGAGGCAACATAACACTGTTACTGCCTCCATAATTCTATCAACTGGTTTCAGCCAGCCAATATTTTGGAATTTTCGCGGCAACACGTATAGGGGTTGGAGTTGGGCACGTTTTTCAGAACACTGGAATGAGTATTCCTGAATACTGGAAAATGGGCGAATTTCTCGCAAATGTGACGTTTTAGAAGATTCTGTGTCATTCAAAACTGGGTTGATACCAGCTGTTAAATAATATGAGTTAAACGCATGGCCGCAGTATTGAAAATAAAATAAAATGGCGGAAGTTAGGTAGGTCACGCTGCATAAAAAATCTTCCAACCCCAGTAATTAATGTACCCAAATCATAGAATTATTATCGGTACGCACACTGATAACAACACAGTGATCATTAATTGGTCTTTGTTCTGTTACGTACGGCTATATTATTACGGTAGTAATTAAAGTGTATCTTCCTAGCTGCGGATATAATACGTACCAATTAAGATTCATCCTGCTTATGAAACATCATTTCAATATAACTAATTGATATTTGTGATCACGGCTCTTAATAGGTGCGGTAACAAATAATTAGCGTTCTAAATTTGAGCAAACCCATGTATACAGTCCAATCAAGCTATACAGATCCAGTGGTTTTTAGTCAGTAGAAGTCTGACAGGATTCAGCTCCGTCCAGAGCGGGAAGAGTCATTTGACAACCCGTGTGCACGTACTAGGTAGGTGATCTCTACCAATATCTCAAAAACATCTCCGTGCTCCTTACCGTTTGTGGTGACAAAGTTTTTTTTAAAAATGCTGCTTGTCATTGACGTGAAGACTGTAGGTATTGGAATGGAGACAGCAGCTAATTTTTTTATTATTCATAAAAAAATTATAATTTATATGTGGGATGAATACGTGGTAACCAACCGAGGGACACCAACAGTTACCACGTATTTTATAATTTAATCAAGTATTTTATCATACATTATATAGTTAAGAGGAACAAAATGAACAGTTACTCATTCTTTATAGGAAAAGGAGGATCCCCCTCGGAGGATGTGTCTGGTGGCGTGCTGCCCGACGACATTTCTTGTCGTGATTCTGATAGTAGCTCGGAAATGTGCTTGCCCGATGCAGGATCTTAAGTTCATGATATGAGATGTCGTCACAACAAAGAACGACATTTTATAATAAAGTTGGTATTTACATTTAAATATTCTTCAGTCTTTTATTTTTAAACCCAGACGCAAAAACGACGGGGTGTTATAAGTTTGACGTGTCTGTTTGTGTATCTATCTGTGGCATCGTAGCTCCCGAGCGCATGATCCGATTTTGATTTAGTTTTTTTGTTTGAATGGTGAATTAGTCGAGAGTGTTCTTAGCTATGTTTGAAAAACATCGATCCAAGATGGCCGCCGCTACAAAATGGCGGAGTACATGTTTGTTCACAACTCCTATCAATATGGGTATCAAATGAAAGAACTTGATTAGTAGAATACTATACACTATAACAAATTTAAAATCCAAGATGGCCGCCACCATAAAATGGCGATTTACATAATTATTATTTTTTCACAACTCCATCAACATGGGTATCAAATGAAAGGGCTTGATTGGGAGAATACTATACAGACCACTATAACAAATTTCAAATCCAAGATGGCCGCCATCACAAAATGGCGTACTATGTACATATTTTTTCACAAAACATCAATATGGTATCAAATGAAAGGGCTTGATTAGTAGAATACTATACACTAAAACAAATTTCAAATCCAAGATGGCCGGCATCACAAAATGATGAATTAAGTTTGTTTTTACATCTCCCTCAATATGGGTAGCAAAAAAAAGAAAGGGATTGATTTGTAGAATAATGTACACTATATTGAAAGGGAATGAGGAATATAAACTAATGAAAATAAAACGAAAAGCTTGAAAATAGTTTTTTGATTTTTACTCCATTTAAACTTGGTCAAACTTTGATTTAAAGGGAGTAAAAGTGGAAAACCAATGTTTTATCTTTATTGAGTTGGGGGTTTTTTAAATTTTAAATTTAATTAGGTACCTACTTGTTGTCATAATTATTGCTAGCATCATCATTTAACACCATGTCAACACCTTCATGGTAAGAATACAAAAAAAAAGTAATGCATGATTTAAAAAAAAGAACATCGTTTATGAAGGTAACCGCCAGGTAATTGGCCATCAAGTAGGGCACAAGGCACAAGTTTGCATTCCACGGCCGAGGCAACGTTCGAAAACAATCCCACGGTCCAATACACATTGATAAACTTGGTGGCGGCGCGGTCCAATTCCCAAATATAGCAGGCTGGACAGTGGACAACGGGGAACTGTACCCTGCCCACAGTAATCGCCTTTAGTTCGTGCAGTTTTAATACAAACTTCGTGACTTAGATACAGCATGGAAAATTTAAATAATTTATATCAAATTAAGAAATTATACCGTGATTGTTTAGAAAAGTAGCTCAATTTGTGGGTGCTCAAGGTGCCTCTAACACGGTCAGTAATAAAGCAAATCTGAAAATGTTATAGCCCAAAAGAAAGTAAGACTCCAACAGCATTTCGGTTCGCAATGCCAAATTCGATACGGCTAATTCCTAATCTACAAAAAACAATCACGAAATTGGACACGTAGCTACTTCAAAAATCTTTATTTCTTCAAATACCAGCCTTGTACCGTTCGTATAACTGCAAAGCAAAGCATTTCATAAGGAACAGTCCCATAAGAAGAGCAATTAAATCGTTTGCCGGTAGATTTAGGGCGCACCTCGGCGCAATACATTCCGACCAGCGATACCGGGGAGTCGGCGACTAATGGCTGGAACACACGTGTGCTTTGTGAACCGTTTCACGTTCTATTTTTAAACACAGACTGGAAGAAGAACGAAAACAATGCTATTAACGGGTTTCGGAAGAACAGGTTAAAGAATACTTTTTGTTACTGGCCAGGATGAAAATAAAACTAATAAAAACAATCGAACGAGTCTTTAATTACTTAAAACACAACTTATTAATACTCTGTGGGAAAATATTGACTAGTTAATTGAACTAGTGGTCGCAAAATGGTCTTAATTCCACCGTGTATTAATATTTTTTTTAATCTCCACTTCTTCTCCATATGAATTGAACATCTCCATATGCCAAATCTCACACTCCTCCGTTCGCACAGTGCTTACAAAGAAGTACAAAGATTTTTCTTCACTTATTTATAATTTAAATAACAAAACACGTACATCCATACTAATATTATAAATGCGAAAGTAACTCTGTCTGTCTGTCTGTCTGTCTGTCTGTTACTCTTTCACGCCTAAACGGCTGAATACACGGCTGACATAGTTTGGAACTTGAGAAAGGACATAGGATAGTTTTTTTTTTTTTTTCTCGAGATAAACCAAAAATCTGCCGGAAGTCACTATTCCACGCGAACGAAGTCGCGGGCAAAAGCTAGTTTATATATAATATTATGTTAATTGCCTTTTATGCGTGACAGGCCCAGTCAAAACATTACATAATTAAATTAATATATCCATATTTTCCTCATTTTCTCTGCTCTAAATATTTATATAATAATATGTACCTACAACATTAATACCTGTTTTTCGGGGGAAAACCTTCAAAAGGCGACCGGTCTTTTGGGAGATGACCGGGAAGTGAGGGATTTTTGCCTCACTATAACGACGGTGTTCACAATCACCACATAAGCGGACGACCCGTTTCCTCATAAAAGACCTGTCTGGACAACCATTTCACTAAATCGCAATTGAATCTAAATACCGTTCCCGCCTAATGCATATAATCGGATATGCATTCAGGTGATACGCTTTAAGCACATAAGTAGATACTTGCATTGCATGATAATTGAAACACCGAAGTTAATATCGAGATGGGATTCTGTGCGTAGTGCGTAGTGTAGTGTTCTGTTCTGTGTATGGCCGCTTTAGCAGAATCATAATGGAATCAGAATATGAATTACGTTAAAATTCTTAAAATGGTCTTATGAATTGTATTTTTTTGGCAATTTAACGAATTGAACCTAATTGATTTCTGCTAAATTGGTCTAAATCTATATTTGAAATATATCACTTGATACTATGGGAGTCGAACCCTACACTTCATGGACGAAACTTATAACATAAATGTAGTTATACAAAACACTGAAAATATAATTTGTTTGCTATACGATCAAGTATCTTATTATGAAACAGTCCATCCCACCAATGACGTTTAAGTTATTGCAATCAATCGTTTTATTAATAAAATTATAAACACCATTTAAATAAACAACTGGATATTATATGTATATAACTGTTGATCTAAGATTATTGCTCGCGTGGAGATTGCAAATTATACCACAGGAACATATTCTTATTCTTTATGGCACACAAAATAAGAAATATACAAATTGCAATTGCCTAAGTACCAAAAGGCAAGGTTAACCCAGAATTGGGTTTTCTTACAGCCAACCTAATTTCAATAGCGAGATTTGCAGAAAAGGATATTAAAAGCTAACAAACAGAAAGATAGAGCTACTCGCGCACTATTAATCAGTATTCAATTATTAATTATCGATAAATTAACTTCACGACATTCTGATCGGCACTTATTACCTTGTTGATATCGAAACAGCAGTACGCATGCACTAGAGCTACAACAAACAATATATTGTTGAACTACAAACAGAATACTTGGACAAACAAAGGCGAGGTCTGACTTTTAATCATTCATTTTCTCTCTCACAGTATGCAGGAACGAATTCTCGCATTCCTGACCAACTAAAAAGCCAGCAAGCCAACATTTTTCATTAACAACGGGCATCCAGTGTAAACGTTTTTTTATTCGACGCCGCACACAATATGTGCAGATCTTAATTACTTTTAATTAGCTTTGTACCTTTTGCTATAGATCTAGGATTTGTGGGCTAGAATTCTAGAAATAATTGGAGTATGAAGAAGGACCTAGTTTGATATGCTGCTTGCAGTTCTAGTTAGAACTAGAATTTGTTTTGAATACTCGTTATCTTTTTAATTAGTAGGTATTCTAATTGTATTAATAGAGACTGGCACTTCATCCGTGAAAATTGAGATAGCTCTGCTAATATGAAAGATAAAATAATAGCCTATTTAGCACCCAAAAATAATGTATCTTTCTATCAGTAAAAACATGTTTAGAATTGGAATATTAGTTCCGGAGATTACTCCCTATATATGTAGTATACAAACATACAATCAATTATTTTTTTGACTTTTGACTTTGACTTTTGATTAATCTTTTTGCAGTCAGCCCAGTCAGCACCAAGTCAGCACGAATCCAAAATACATGCATAATTATTAAAATACTTATAACGATTAGTACTTAAATGAACCGACTTTAACGTTACAGAACGTTCATTAGCATGACTAATATTACATCACCTGCCAATGACAGTCGAATCACTGAAACTAATCTGTATTATCGAGTAACGATCTCATGCACAAACAACGTTTCGTGAGCTATGATGGATACATCTCCCCGTAGGCAATGTATTATTCATATAGCCGTAATAAATCACGTTTGTAGTACATCCCCGTAGATTTCCTATTATTCCCTTTTCTAAATCTGAAGTCCATTAGAAGGAATGAGTCAAAGAGGGTCCCCCCTATGCGAAGGTGAGACCGTGCGTGATAGGCATATTTGCGATTTATTTGCACTTTGACACCCTACTAGGTACGTAAATTGTAAAAGAAGGTACTTTGATGTTGTGCTGCAGTAAGCAATTTTTTCAAGAGATGTCAGTGTGTTTAGGCCCCGACTCCACCAAAGCGAAGAGCAGAGGCATTGTGCACCGCTCACCGCCACAGCTTGCAGCACGCCTCCCACATCTTCTCTCCGTTTTCACCAAAGCTAAGAAGAGAAGTTTAAATAATGCAATTTTATTGGTCGTTCGTCTCGTCTCCGCTTGGGTAGAGTCCGGCCCTTATTCTGACATATTGGCACTGATCGCTCTTGAAAGTGGTTTTGATGTGGTCATCACGTTAATTTTTGAAGTAAACTGGTGAAAATCACCCCATACAACATGTCTCAAAAGATACTTTAGTTGAATTATCATAATAAATACAGTCATATCCACATAACGTTAATGACAACAGAGTCATTGACATTGCTCAACACGGGAAACATTATTACTCAACACATAAGGATAGAGGATGTCTTGCAAGCTGTCACTGCATAGTGTTTATCATAATTTTCAACCACCGTACTTACGTTAACTAAACATCATTGCGACTATTACTTACTCGTAAACATAACTCATCAGGCACATGAGCGTAATTTTCTGCATGTAAGTGCATCCATACAATGTTACTAAGAGAAAACGCTCAATACGAAATCTAATATTCGAATATTATCCTCCATTGCACCACTTAGTTCCTAGCAATGCAAAATAAATGGTGCTTTCTCCATTGTTTTTACAGCCATAGCCCTGCGGCAAGTCGCGAGCGGGCAATGAGCTGCTATCAACGACTCTTTTGTTATTCGTGTGGGTAATAATAACAAGGTATGTACGAATTACGTGTCTCCATTGAACATTCATGATGTTAAATTACTTAATACTTAGCATAGCAAATTTAAAAAGATAGATTATGCAGTCAGTTAGTCGATGACTGGCAGACAAAAAGCTCTGAATTGGTATGGAAACTTCGGTTACAATGTAATCATCATTGGGCTAAGAGCTAAGAGTGGATTACTCTGCATCTTCTTAATACATACCTAGTTGCTGCTTAGAAAAAAATATCCTTCGTAACGCGTTATATGCGTATCTGAGAATGGTTACAGAACTAATCTAATTACAAGAATTCTGGTAGGTAATCAATCCATGGTCTGCGACGAATCACATCTCAAGGCGTTTTTCCTCCAATCTGCTTAAAATAACAAAGAAGAAACACGTAACTGAAATGTAAACAAAATTGAAGTTTATACGCTGTGTTCTAAAGTCACGAAATAAATATCGGCTTACCGAATCGTCCCCAGTACGTGTGAACACAAAACTTTGTACAGGATCGTACGAGGGGAAACAATAAAATTCACGGGTCGCTGGCACACTTGTACGGGAGTCGGGGAAGCTCGGCTCCCGATCGCTGCGATAAATCTGATCGTAAGCCGACCGATCCCGACACTTCCGATAGTGCAGTTTCGATCTTGAACAAACGTAACTACACTTGACAATGACCCCTAACGCTTTGCCTCGCGTTTGCGACGCAAACACATACTAAATTGTTTACGCTTTATGCGGCCGCCACACACTCGACGAGTGGCATGGGAAGTAGCGAGGAAAGGAGGCAGGGACATAGTGTGGCAACGTTACTCGTCATGCCGCATGTCATGCCGCGAAGATCGCGCGAATAATACATGTGATCCACCATCTCCGTTGGCGAGGACGATGCCGACGATGTATATTTCTTTTTGTGACATTGATATAATTAACTATACTAAAAATGCATAGCGCTCACGCTGCCACAGTTTCATCGTCCACCAAAGGCAAATAACAAGTGAGGAGCGTCGCGATTAATTGCGCGAGTAGAACATCGCAGCAAATAGCGGCAGCGCGAGGAGCATGGCGATGAACAGCGCGAGGAGCATAGTGTGGCGCCCGCATTACGCGACGGGGAACAGAACTGTAATAAATATACGCTTCCTAGAACGCGGTTAGATTCCCTGTAGTAGTAAGTTAGTCTGCTAACATAAATCACATCCTGATTTGGAAACTGTGTTTAGATCATATAAACTAACTTGGAGATTAAACCAGCAGAGAAACAGACATTACAGGACATTTGGGTCACCCTCTCGTAAAAAAAAACTCAGGCAGCAAAATCTGTTCATTGCTTATTTTTTTTTCGTCATTTTGCCACGTGTGTTATGCTTATGACGAAGTAAATGTGTTTCATAATGAAACGACGTATGTGATATAGTGCAAGTAACAACACATGTTGCCGCTTTTATATACGGCGGCGGGTTGTTGTATTATTATTAATGGTACACGCTGAAACAACTTTTGCATGAGATTTTAGTAATCTGGCAGATTTAGCTATAGGATTAAATTAATGTGGTTCTTCTGTATCTTTTAATGAATAAACAGAAGGTGGTACATAAACTGTGCTTTAACTGTGTTATTAAATCCAGAACTGGATACACTTCGCAATTATTCGCACATTTGTTTCAACTATTGCTGAGTTAAAGCTATTATTAAGCTGAATATGCGCCATTAGCATCCGAAATTATCCGAATTTATAGGCAAACTGTGGATATTCTGCATTTTCATTTCCCAATATGTGAATGTGTTTCAATTTCTGTTTCAGTTTCAGCTACAGATTTGTTTGATAAACCGTAATGAAACGAAAAATACCGCATATAATGCTGGTAATGCAAACTCAAATCATCGCTCCATCATATGGAAAACGTTTGGCCTAAATAGGTTTTGATAAATGTCAACACACTCAGCGAACTCTCATCATAATAAAAATGCAGATAAAAAGTGTTCAGTCATCGGTGTTCAGTAAATCGCGGGAGAAAACCAAACAAATATCCTTCGCGCGAAAATGGGTCGCTTTCCAATTGACAACACATGATTAATGGATACCCAAGTTCGCATAAATCACACGATGTTGTGGTATCCAATCTGAAGATATTACCGACGTTCTCCGTTTCGTAAACGAGAAATACTTAACAAACTTCGTACATATGTAATGCGTCTACATAAGTAATTAAAATTTTAAATATGTATCCATTTGTAACATCTTATTTTTTCACAATCTACTGGATTTTAGGTCAGTGGGCCATCTTAGGGGCAGATTGTTGTAATGTAAGTAATCTTTAAAGTAATTAATTATACTAGCTCAAATACAAAAAATATGAACACCCATATAATCGAGTATAAATAAGTGAAATAAATTACTTGAGTGAGTAAAAATACTGTAGCTATAGTTTGTATAATAATTGCTTGAAGTTAGAATTTTAAAACGTTCGAATTCTAAGTTTTGCTTCCACTGACTATGACGGCTCATACTTCGTTTAAATTTTTCTACGGCACGAAAATTCTTGTACTTATTATTTATAATTTCTTTAACTTGACTACAGATACGTGTGTTAGATTGCGCCGTTTTCTCGTGGTCCTACTATTTTGTCCTACTGGTAGGTCCACGAGGGAGACCAGTTTCTGTTCGTCCTACTATGACATATTGGAGTTGTAATCATTTATTTATACCACCTGTATATAATTAATACCTCCTTTGACACTCGTAATAAAAGGAAGAAAAAATAAAACAATCATTTTGTAACAAACTAAAAATATGCTTCTATTATAAATATAATATGCTCCTATTATCTCATTTTCTCTAAGAAATGGCCTATTGGTATGTCACCGTGAATTAATTGTAGCTGGTTTGTCATTACAAAGTTATCCTGATCCAAGTCTTCTTTTCGTCTACGTGATACATCATCGCTCGTTGTCTTGCATTCCATTTCCATTAACACATTTATCAATCGCAGTATTGTATTGTTTTGTATTGTATACTGGTGTACACTTTTTCATACTTATTTTTGTTTAATCGAGAGTGCCAACTCTCGACAACATTGTTGGTACGATGACGTTTACCATATATGCACCATGATGAGCGGTACTCTGTCAAAGGTAGGTATTATAGTTATATAAAACTACAAAGCCACTGACTGATTGACATGTCGTTTCTCGGAATGGGTGAGAGATGGGTTATGGGTATGTTTTGCAAAAATGTGTAATCTGACCAATCGAGTAGAGGAAAATTATAGGGAAAGTTCAAATCCGAGATGGTGGGCGAGTCCATTTCCGGTTTCGGTGGGGGAAAGACTTGGATGGATTTCGACTCAGAGGTCCTATACAAAATCTAAAACAATTTAAAAAAAAAAGTAAAAAAAAAAAAAAAACAAGATGGCGGCCGCGCCAGGACGTTTTGAAATTGTCGACTTTTTTCACTCGACTTTGACGAATTGTTTTCTTCTACCAAATTCTAAAACCGCCAACGAAAAGTCTGCCAATTTGTTGGTAATTTCAATGGCAATTGGGAAAAATTATGACATTGTGAAAATCCAAGATGGAGGACGCTGCGGCGGCCATTTTATAAAAAGTTGGATATTTCAATTATTTTCAAATCCATTTTTCGGGTAGTTGGCAACTTCAGACGGGTTCGAGTTGTACCGAGCGGTTGTGTGTTTTGTTGACGAGTGTTGCCTGGTGCAAAATTTTTCCCCATTTTTAGGGTATTTTCCCAGATTTTCCCCAAAAACATGAAAAGTAGAAATAATGACATTTTAAATAGAGACTTTGACTAGCCGGCAACATTGGGGTCCCCCAAATGACATTTGACCATTTTGGTTCGTTTTAATTGGCAACCCCAAAAAATATTGAACTTTTTAATTTTTGGGACTTTTCGACTTTGGCGAATTAGTTTGTTCTACTAAACTCAAAAGTTGGCAACACCAAGTACACCAATCGGTGGCCTATATTCTTGACATTTCAGGAAAATTATGACTTTTCAGAAAAACAAGATGGCGGATTCCATGGCGGCCATCTTGTAAAAAGGCCGAAAAATCCCAATTTTCGACACGATAATTGGGACAGCTGGCATCTCCCGACTGGATTGCTTTGTACCAAGCGGTTGTGTGTTTTGTTAAAGAGTGTTGCCAGCTGCAAAAAATTTTCCCATTTTTAGGGTATTTTCCCAGATTTTCCCCGAAAACATGAAAAGTAGAAATAATGACATTTTAAATAGAGACTTTGACTAGCCGGCAACATTGGGGTCCCCCAAATGACTTTTGACCATTTTCATCACTTTCAGCTGGCAACCCCGAGAGCCATTGGCGCTTAAATTTTTGGGTCAGACCCGACTTTGGCGAATTAGTTTGTTGTACTAAACTCAAAAGTTGGCAACACCAAGTGCACCAGTTGGTGGCCTCTATCCCTGAGATTTCAGGAAAATTATGACTTTTCAGAAAAAAAAGATGGCGGACAGTGTGGCGGCCATCTTGTAAAACTGATGAAAAATCCTAATTTTCGACACGATAAATGGGACAGCCGGCATCCCCCGACCGGATTGTGTTGTATGGAACGGTTATGTGATTCGTCAAGGAGTGTGGCCTGGTTTAAAAATTGTCCCCATTTTTAGGGAAATTTCCCAGATTTTCCCCGAAAACACTAAAAGTAGAAATAACGACATTTTGAATGGAAATTTTACACAGACACCAAGAATGGGGTCCCCCAAATGACATTTGACCATTTTCATCACTTTTAGCTGGCAACCCCGAGAGCCATTGGCGCTTGAATTTTTGGGTGAGACCCAACTTTGGCGAATTAGTTTGTTCTACTAAACTCAAAAGTTGGCAACACCAAGTACACCACTTAGTGGCTTATATCCCTGAAATTTCAGAAAAATTATGACTTTTTAGAAAAATAAGATGGCGGACAGTGTGGCGGCCATCTTGTAAAAATGATGGAAAATCCTAATTTTCGACACGATAAATGGGACTGCCGGCATCCCCCGACCGGATTGTGTTGTATGAAGCGATTGTGTACTTTGTTGTCGAGTCTTACCTTACGCAAAAAATTTCCCCATTTTTAGGGTATTTTCCCAGATTTTTCCCAAAAACATGAATAGTGGATATAACGACATTTTGAATGGATTTTTTTTTACATAAACACCAAAAATGGAGGCTTCAAATGGCATTTGGCCATTTTCATTCTTTTCAGCTGGCAACCCCAAGAGTCATTGGGGCTTGAATTTTCGGATCAGACCCGACTTTGGCGAATTAGTTTGTTCTACTAAACTCAAAAGTTGGTAACACCAAGTACACCAGTTGGTGGCTTATATCCCTGAGATTTCAGGAAAATTATGACTTTTCAGAAAAAAAAGATGGCGGACAGTGTGGCGGCCATCTTGTAAAAATGATATAAAATCCTAATTTTCGACACGATTAATGGGACAGCAGGCATCCCCCGACCGGATTGTGTTGTATGAAACGATTGTGTACTTTGTTGTGGAGTGTTACTTTACGCAAAAATTTTCCCCATTTTTAGGGTATTTTCCCAGATTTTTCCCAAAAACATGAATAGTGGAAATAACGACATTTCGAATGGAAATTTTACATAAACACCAAAAACGGGGTGATTCAAATGACATTTGACCATTTTCATTCTTTTCAGCTGGCAACCCCGAGAGTCATTGGGTCGTGAATTTTCGGATCAGAACAGACTTTGGCGAATTCTTTTGTTCTACTAAACTTAAAACTTGGCAACACCAAGTACACCAGTTGGTGGCCTATATCCCTGAGATTTCAGGAAAATTATGACTTTTTAGAAAAAAAAGATGGCGGACAGTGTGGCGGCCATCTTGTAAGAATAATGAAAAATCCTAATTTTCGACTCGACAAATGGGACAGCCGGCATACCCCGACCGGATTGTGTTGTATGAAGCGATTGTGTATTTTGTTGTGGAGTGTTACCTTACGCAAAAAAAAATCCCATTTTTTTGGTTTTTTCCCAGATTTTGCCCGAAAACATGAAAATAGAAGTAAAGACTTTTAGAATGAAGACTTTGACTAGCTGGCAACATTTGGGTTCGTTGAATGACATTTGATCGTTTTCATCACTTTCAGCTGGCAACCCTGAGAGCCATTGCAGCTTTACTGTTGATTTACTGTCATTATAACACGTTTATTTTAACAGTAAGGCATCAGAGATCTAAGTGGTTAGACTGACATCATTTTTGTTTTCGGGATATAACATAAATCCTTAGCAATTTTCAGCAAATGTACAGTTACACGTCCTCAAATTACTCTGTTCATTTAGTGTCATTATAACACGTTTATTTTCACAGTAAGGCATCAGAGATCTCCCAAGTAGTTAGACTAAAATCATATAAAATTTTTGTTTTCGGGATAAAACAAATCTTTAGCAAATGTACAGGTCCTCAAAAAACTATGTTGACATACTGTCATTATATCACGTTTATTTTAACAGTATGGCATCAGAGATTTCCCAAGTGGTTAGACTGACATCATTCGAATGTTTTGTTTTCGAAATATAACATAAATCCTTAGAAAATTTTAGCAAATGTACAGGTCCTCAAAGAACTTTTCACTTCTCTCGCTCTAAAATTCGTCTTTATGTCGTGCGTAGGCGACATAAAGTAGCGTTTTATGCTCTAGAGCATAAAGTAAAATCTTCGTCGAAGACCAAGGTAATCGGCACAGGTAATCGGCCCAACAGCCACAGGAACAACTTCATAGAATAACCTCTTTAATTTAATTCGTTTCGCTAGTATTCTAAGAACAAGGGATTACTGCTTTTCATTACGAATACAAGGAAAATTGAAGGGAATAGGCTTTCCCCAATTACCTAAATCGCTTGATGGCAATAGGCTTGCTCCTAATTACATCATTTGATGGGAATAGGCTTACTCTTAATTACACTGATTGATGGCAATAGGCTTGCTCCTAATAAGATTGGTTGATGGAAATAGGCTTTTCCTAATTACATCGGTTGATGGCAATAGGCTTGTCCCTAATTACATCAGTTGATGGCAATAGGCTTGGTCCCAATTACATCAGTTGATGGCAATAGGCTTGCTCCTAATTACATTGGTTGATGGCAATAGGCTTGCTCAAAATGTCTGAGCAGTATGAGTAACGACATAAGTTAGGTGTTATGTCAAGTTTCCTACTGAAAAAAAAAAGTTTATTGGCGGGTACCATAATTATTTTTACAATATTTACAAGTTGCTGTTGCATTTCCTCGCAATCGAAGTGAAAAGTAGAGTGTAAAACTCGTCCATAAAACCCATTTTACTCTCTACTTTATATCCATCCTCGCTCGCAAGCTCGCATCGGATGGATAAACGTCTCGCGCAAAATGGTGCGTTTTATGCACTTGGTGTACAATCTACTATTGTTGACTTACTGACATTATAACATGTTTATTTCAACAGTAAGACATCAGAGATCTCCCAAGTGGTTAGACTGAAATCATTTGAAATTTTGGTCTTCGGAATATAACAGAAATCTACAGTTAAAAGTAACTGAAACATTTGGTATCTGATATTTAACCCACACCTTCGTGCAACACAGCAGTCCACGGCTTTTTTATTTTTTACAGATAACTGAATCATCATAAATTTAATATTGCTAAGCTTTCTTGAGAGGTCCAAATAGCTGGTCCGGTCCATGTAGTTGGTCATCACTACTAAAAAATACCCACAGTCCCCCTCCCTGAGGTCCACCTTGGTAAACCGTTGTAAGAAAACTTTCCACGATTCACCCAAGTGGGCGGTGGGTAAGAATTAAAGCATTTGAAATAGGTAAGTGCCTATCATAATGATTTATTACTTAGTAATGACGAATTTTCTTTTCAAAATAAAATAATAGTTCCCAAGACCACGATAGATGGCGATAAAAAAAACGAGTTCATTCAAACAATAATAGGTTTTCTTATGGCTTTCTCTGGACTTACTACGTTTAAGAGTTCGATGAAGTAGAAACCTTTCGGGTCTCTTCTGGGCTCTATTAGGCATTTCACTAGAGTTTGAAAAGTGGAAGACTAGGGTTCTTTTTGACATCACGTTTAAGGTTTATTTATACTATACATTGCATACGATTAGAGCATAAAATTGGAACTTATTTCATTATTTACCTAATCACTTTTATGGAATAACATTATAATTATAGTTTATTTGTACCGACTTTTATGTACATCATCTGAAGGAATAAAAAATCGTTCAGTTGATTTACTTAAAAGACCATTTATGTACTTAGGGTTCTCAAAATATTTAAAAGATTTTATACAATTTACAAAATCTTGGACTCTAATGGATTTTCCAATTCATTTAAGGATTCCTAGGGATTCTCAAAATTTTACAAGGGTAAATAAAACTCCTCAAAAGCACGACAGAACCGCGAGCTGCGCGCAGCTCGCGCAGCCACGCAAATACTAGTTATAGTTATATAAAACTACAAAGCCACTGACTCACTCACTCACTCATTGACATGTCGTTTCTCGGAATGGGTGAGAGATGGGTTAGGGGTATGTTTTGCAAAAATGTGTAATCTGACCGAGTGAGTAGAGGAAAATTATAGGGAAAGTTCAAATCCAAGATGGAGGGCGAGTCCATTTCCGGTTTCGGTGGGGGAAAGACTTGGATGGATTTCGACTCAGAGGTCCTATACCAAATCTAAAACCATTTAAAAAAAAAAGTAAAAAAAAAAAAAAAACAAGATGGCGGCCGCGCCAGGACGTTTTGAAATTGTCGACTTTTTTCACTCGACTTTGACGAATTGTTTTCTTCTACCAAATTCTAGAACCGCCAACTAAGAGTTTGCCAATTTGTTGGTAATTTCAATGTCAACTAGGAAAAATTATGACATTGTGAAAATCCAAGATGGAGGACGCTGCGGCGGCCATTTTGTAAAAAGTTGGATTTTTCGATTTTTTTCAAATCCATTTTTCGGGTACGTGGCAACATCGGACGGGTTCGAATTGTACCGAGCGGTTGTCTGTTTTGTTGACGAGTGTTGCCTGGTGTAAAAAAATTCCCCATTTTTAGGGTATTTTCCCAGATTTTCCCCAAAAACATGAAAAGTAGAAATAATGACATTTTAAATAGAGACTTTGACTAGCCGGCAACATTGGGGTCCCCCAAATGACATTTGACCATTTTGGTTCGTTTTAATTGGCAACCCCAAAAAATATTGAACTTTTTAATTTTTGGGACTTTTTGACTTTGGCGAATTAGTTTGTTCTACCAAACTCGAAAGTTGGCAACACCAAGTACACCAATCGGTGGCCTATATTCTTGACATTTCAGGAAAATTATGACTTTTCAGAAAAACAAGATGGCGGATTCCATGGCGGCCATCTTGTAAAAAGGCCGAAAAATCCCAATTTTCGACACGATAATTGGGACAGCTGGCATCCCCCGACCGGATTGTGTTGTATGGACCGGTTATGTAATTCGTCAAGGAGTGTGGCCTGGTGCAAAAATTTTCCCCATTTTTAGGGAAATTTCCCAGATTTTACCCGAAAACATGAAAAGTAGAAATAACGACATTTTGAATGGAAATTTTACATAAACACCAAGAATGGGGTTCCCCAAATGACATTTGACCATTTTCATCACTTTCAACTGGCAACCCCGAGAGCCATTGGTGCTTGAATTTTTGGGTCAGACCCGACTTTGGCGAATTAGTTTGTTATACTAAACTCAAAAGTTGGCAACACCAAGTACACCAGTTGGTGGCCTATATCCCTGAGATTTCAGGAAAATTATGACTTTTCAGAAAAAAAAGATGGCGGATTCCATGGCGGCCATCTTGTAAAAAGGCCGAAAAATCCCAATTTTCGACACGATAATTGGGACAGCTGGCATGTCCCGACCGGATTGTGTTGTATAGACCGGTTATGTGATTCGTCAAGGAGTGTGGCCTGGTGCAAAAATTTTCCGCATTTTTAGGGAAATTTCCCAGATTTTCCCCGAAAACATGAAAAGTAGAAATAATGACATTTTAAATAGAGACTTTGTCTAGACGGCAACAATGGGGTCCCCCAAATGACATTTGACCATTTTCATCACTTTCAGCTGGCAACCCCGAGAGCCATTGGCGCTTAAATTTTTGGGTTAGACCCGACTTTGGCGAATTAGTTTGTTCTACTAAACTCAAAAGTTGGCAACACTAAGTACACCCATCGGTGGCCTATATTCTTGACATTTAAGGAAAATTATGACTTTTCAGAAAAACAAGATGGCGGATGCTATGGCGGCCAGCTTGTAAAAAGGTCGAAAAATCCCCATTTTCGACACGATAATTGGGACAGCTGGCATGTCCCGACCGGATTGTGTTGTATAGACCGGTTATGTGATTCGTCAAGGAGTGTGGCCTGGTGCAAAAATTTTACCCATTTTGAGGGAAATTTCCCAGATTTTCCCCGTAAACATGAAAAGTAGAAATAAAGACATTTTGAATGGAAATTTTACATAAACACCAAGAATGGGGTCCCCCGAATGACATTTGACCATTTTCATCACTTTCAGCTGGCAACCCCGAGAGCCATTGGCGCTTAAATTTTTGGGTTAGACCCGACTTTGGCGAATTAGTTTGTTCTACTAAACTCAAAAGTTGGCAACACCAAGTACACCAGTTGGTGGCCTATATCCCTGAAATTTCAGGAAAATTATGACTTTTCAGAAAAACAAGATGGCGCACAGTGTGGTGGCCATCTTGGAAAAATGATGAAAAATACCAATTGTTGACAAGATAAATGGGACAGCCGGCACCTTCTGACCGGATTGTGTTGTCCCGGTTGTGTAATACGTTAAGTAATGTTGCCTGTTGCAAAAAAATCCCCATTTTTAGGGTATCTTCCCAGATTTTGCGTTTTGCGTTTTGAATGCGTTAGTCGAAATCATTTTTCAAAGCTACCCCTATCCGGGCTTCACGACCCGCGAGCTGCGCGCAGCTCGCGCAGCCACGCAAATACTAGTTATAGTTATATAAAACTACAAGACCACTGACTGACTGACTCACTCATTGACATGTCGTTTCTCGGAATGGGTGAGAGATGGGTTAGGGGTATGTTTTGCAAAAATGTGTCATCTGACCAATCGAGTAGAGGAAAATTATAGGGAAAGTTCAAATCCAAGATGGTGGGCGAGTCCATTTCCGGTTTCGGTGGGGGAAAGACTTGGATGAATTTCGACTCAGAGGTCCTATACGAAATGTAAAAGCATTTAAAAAAAAAGTAAAAAAAAAAAAAAAAACAAGATGGCGGCCGCGCTATGACGTTTTGAAATTGTCGACTTTTTTCACTCGACTTTGACAAATTGTTTTCTTCTACCAAATTCTAAAACCGCCAACGAAAAGTCTGCCAATTTGTTGGTAATTTCAATGGCAATTGGGAAAAATTATGACATTGTAAAAATCCAAGATGGAGGACGCTGCGGCGGCCATTTTGTAAAATGTTGGATTTTTCGATTTTTTTAAAATCCATTTTTCGGGTAGTTGGCAACATCGGACGGGTTCGAGTTGTAGGGAGCGGTTGTGTGTTTTGTTGACGAGTGTTGCCTGGTGCAAAAAAATTCCCCATTTTTAGGGTATTTTCCCAGCTTTTCCCCAAAAACATGAAAAGTAGAAATAATGACATTTTAAATAGAGACTTTGACTAGCCGGCAACATTGGGGTCCCCCAAATGACATTTGACCATTTTGGTTCGTTTTAATTGGCAACCCCAAAAAATATTGAAATTTTTAATTTTTGGGACTTTTTGACTTTGGCGAATTAGTTTGTTCTACCAAACTCGAAAGTTGGCAACACCAAGTACACCAATCGGTGGCCTATATTCTTGACATTTCAGGAAAATTATGACTTTTCAGAAAAACAAGATGGCGGATTCCATGGCGGCCATCTTGTAAAAAGGCCGAAATATCCCAATTTTCGACACGATAATTGGGACAGCTGGCATTTCCCGACTGGATTGCTTTGTACCAAGCGGTTGTGTGTTTTGTTAAAGAGTGTTGCCAGCTGCAAAAAAAATTCCCATTTTTTGGGTATTTTCCCAGATTTTCCCCGAAAACATGAAAAGTAGAAATAATGACATTTTAAATAGAGACTTTGACTAGCCGGCAACATTGGGGTTCCCCAAATGACTTTTGACCATTTTCATCACTTTCAGCTGGCAACCCCGAGAGCCATTGGCGCTTAAATTTTTGGGTCAGACCCGACTTTGGCGAATTAGTTTGTTCTACTAAACTCAAAAGTTGGCAACACCAAGTACACCAGTTGGTGGCCTCTATCCCTGAGATTCCAGGAAAATTATGACTTTTCAGAAAAAAAAGATGGCGGACAGTGTGGCGGCCATCTTGTAAAACTGATGAAAAATCCTAATTTTCGACACGATAAATGGGACAGCCGGCATCCCCCGACCGGATTGTGTTGTATGGAACGGTTATGTGATTCGTCAAGGAGTGTGGCCTGGTTTAAAAATTGTCCCCATTTTTAGGGAAATTTCCCAGATTTTCCCCGAAAACACTAAAAGTAGAAATAACGACATTTTGAATGGAAATTTTACACAGACACCAAGAATGGGGTCCCCCAAATGACATTTGACCATTTTCATCACTTTTGGCTGGCAACCCCGAGAGCCATTGGCGCTTGAATTTTTGGGTGAGACCCAACTTTGGCGAATTAGTTTGTTCTACTAAACTCAAAAGTTGGCAACACCAAGTACAACACTTAGTGGCTTATATCCCTGAGATTTCAGAAAAATTATGACTTTTTAGAAAAATAAGATGGCGGACAGTGTGGCGGCCATCTTGTAAAAATGATGGAAAATCCTAATTTTCGACACGATAAATGGGACTGCCGGCATCCCCCGACCGGATTGTGTTGTATGAAGCGATTGTGTACTTTGTTGTCGAGTCTTACCTTACGCAAAAAATTTCCCCATTTTTAGGGTATTTTCCCAGATTTTTCCCAAAAACATGAATAGTGGATATAACGACATTTTGAATGGATTTTTTTTACATAAACACCAAAAATGGAGGCTTCAAATGGCATTTGGCCATTTTCATTCTTTTCAGCTGGCAACCCCAAGAGTCATTGGGGCTTGAATTTTCGGATAAGACCCGACTTTGGCGAATTAGTTTGTTCTACTAAACTCAAAAGTTGGTAACACCAAGTACACCAGTTGGTGGCTTATATCCCTGAGATTTCAGGAAAATTATGACTTTTCAGAAAAACAAGATGGCGGGTGTTATGGCGGCCATCTTGTAAAAATGATGAAAAATCCTAATTTTCGACACGTTATATGGGACAGCCAGCAACCCCCGACCGGATTGTGTTGTATGAAGCGATTGTGTACTTTGTTGTGGAGTGTTACCTTACGCAAAAAAAATCCCCATTTTTAGGGAAATTTCCCAGATTTTCCCCAAAAACATGAATAGTGGAAATAACGACATTTTGAATGGATTTTTTTTACAGGAACACTAAGAATGGGGTGCCTCAAATTACATTTGACCATTTTCATTCTTTTCAGCTGGCAACCCCGAGAGTCATTGGGGCTTGAAATTTCGGATCAGAACCGACTTTGGCGAATTCTTTTGTTCTACCAAACTTAAAACTTGGCAACACCAAGTACACCATTCGGTAGCCTGTATCCTCGATATTTCAGAAAAATTGTGACTTTTCAGAAAAACAAGATGGTGGACAGTGTGGTGGCCATCTTGGAAAAATGATGAAAAAACCCAATTTTCGACACGATAAATGGGACAGCCGGCACCTTCTGAACTTTTTTTTTAGGGATTCGTATAGAGGAGGCTCGGTAAAGTAAAAATCATTTTTCAAAGTGGCCCTCCTTGCCCCCCTTCTCCCCCCTTTTAGGCGGATCTCGAAAGTTAAGAGACTTGGAACGAATTTTTTTTCAGATTCATATAGAGTGGCATTGCGTTAGTCGAAATCATTTTTAGAAACTCCCCCCTCTCCCCCCCTTCACCCCCCCCCCTCTTCACCTCTTTTTTACTCCTGAAAAATTTTTTGATCCTTACCTAAATCTATTTGAGGGGCGTTGAAATTTGTATACCCTCCCCCCCCCCCAACCTCCCCTAAAATTAAAAGGGCTGTAACTTCATAACGGTTAGAGATAGCCATTAGGTGTCTGAACAAATATTATAGTAGGCGTCGAAACCTGTCCGGTGGTGGTACAGCGGCAAAGCGAAAGGGGTAGCGGGCGAGCGAAGCGAGCCGGCGACCCCCGTAGCGTAGGGATAATGTCATGATAGCTTTCCGGTGGTAGGTAGGTCCTGAGTGGAGCCAACCTCCGAGACCAAGTGGAGCGAAGGGGCGAGCCGGCGACCTCCTTAGCGTAACGAAGGTTGAGTGGGTGAAGCGTAACTCAGGGGCGACGACAAGCAAACTTTAGGGTAATATTTTTTAGTGGTAGTAGGAGGTAGTAGGTAGGTAGTAGATAGGTGGTAGGTAGTAGGTATGTGTAGGTAGGTGTAGGTGTAAGTAGGTAGGTATAGGTAGGTAGTAGGTAGGTGTAGGTAGGTAGTAGGTAGGTAGTAGGTAGGTGTAGGTAGGTAGTAGGTAGGTAGTAGGTAGGTGTAGGTAGGTAGGTGTAGGTAGGTAGGTGTAGGTAGGTAGGTGTAGGTAGGTAGGTGTAGGTAGGTAGGTGTAGGTAGGTAGGTGTAGGTAGGTAGTAGGTAGGTATAGGTAGGTAGGTGCAGGTAGGTAGGTGTAGGTAGGTAGGTGTAGATAGGTAGGTGTAGGTAGGTAGTAGGTAGGTGTAGGTAGGTAGTAGGTAGGTGTAGGTAGGTGTAGAAGGTGAAGGTAGTACCGCGAGCTGCATTGGAACATTTTTTTTTTCAGATTCATTGAGAGGTGCAATGCGTTAGTCGAAATCATTTTTCAAAGCTCCCCCTCTCCCCCTCTTCACGCCCCGCGAGCTGCGCGCAGCTCGCGCAGCCACGCAAATACTAGTTATACTATATAAAGCTAAATTACCACTCACTCACTGACAGAATTGTTCTCCCAGATGGTGGATGGGGAGGTGGGTATATTTTGACAGATTCGTAAACAGGCAACTCTCGTGAGTATGGGAAAAGTCCCAAAGCCCCCCTTTTCCCCCCCCTTCTCCCCCCTCCCTATCGTATCTCGGAAACAAAGAGACTTTACGTGTTTTTTTTTTGGGATTCGTATAGAGGGGGCTCGGTAAAGTAAAAATCATTTTTCAAAGTGGCCCCCCTTTTCCCCCTTCTCCCCCCCTTTAGGCGGATCTCGGAAATAAAGAGATTTTACGTGTTTTTTTTTAGGGATTCGTATAGAGTAGGCTCGGGGAAGTAAAAACCATTTTTCAAATTTGACCCCCTTGCCCCCCTTCACCCCCCCCTTTAGGCGGATCTCGAAAGTTAAGAGACTTGGAACGAATTTTTTTTCAGATTCATATAGAGGGGCATTGCGTTAGTCGAAATCATTTTCAGAAACTCCCCCCTCTCCCCCCCTTTTCACCTCTATTTTTTACTCCTGAAAAAATTTTTGATTCTTACCTAAATCTATGTGGGCGTTGAAATTTGTATACCCTCCCCTCCCCAACCTCCCCTAAAATTAAAAGGGCTGTAACTTCATAACGGTTAGAGATAGCCATTAGGTGTTTGAACAAATATTATAGGAGGCGTCGAAACCTGTCCGGTGGTGGTACAGCGGTAAAGCGAAGGGGGGAGCGGGCGAGCGAAGCGAGCCGGCGACCCCCGTAGCGTAGGGATAATGTCATGATAGCTTTCCGGTGGTAGGTAGGTCCTGAGTGGAGCGAACCTGCGAGACCGAGTGGAGCGAAGGGGGGAGGTGGCGAGCGAAGCGAGCCGGCGACCTCCTTAGCGTAACGAAGGGTGAGTAGGTGAAGCGTAACTCAGGGGCGACGACAAGCAAACTTTAGGGTAATGTTTTTTTAGTGGTAGTAGGTAGGTAGTAGGTAGGTGGTAGGTAGTAGGTATGTGGTAGTAGGTAGGTGTAGGTAGGTAGTAGGTAGGTGTAGGTAGGTAGTAGGTAGGTAGTAGGTAGGTGTAGGTAGGTAGTAGGTAGGTGTAGGTAGGTAGTAGGTAGGTGTAGGTAGGTAGTACCGCGAGCTGCATTGGAACATTTTTTTTTTCAGATTCATTGAGAGGTGCAATGCGTTAGTCGAAATCATTTTTCAAAGCTCCCCTTCTCCCCCACTTCACGCCCCGCGAGCTGCGCGCAGCTCGCGCAGCCACGCAAATACTAGTTATAGTTATATAAAACTACAAGACCACTGACTGACTCAC
The DNA here is from genome assembly GCA_949775195.1 of Diarsia dahlii. NCBI lineage: Eukaryota > Metazoa > Arthropoda > Insecta > Lepidoptera > Noctuidae > Diarsia > Diarsia dahlii. The sequence continues at coordinate 11,819,509 of OX459201.1, forward strand.
TCACTCATTGACATGTCGTTTCTCGGAATGGGTGAGAGATGGGTTAGGGGTATGTTTTGCAAAAATGTGTAATCTGACCAAGTAAGTAGAGGAAAATTATAGGGAAAGTTCAAATCCAAGATGGTGGGCGAGTCCATTTCCGATTTCGGTGGGGGAAACACTTGGATGGATTTCGACTCAGAGGTCCTATACGAAATGTAAAAGCATTTAAAAAAAAAGTAAAAAAAAAAAAAAAACAAGATGGCGGCCGCGCTATGACGTTTTGAAATTGTCGGCTTTTTTCACTCGACTTTGACAAATTGTTTTCTTCTACCAAATTCTAAAACCGCCAACGAAAAGTCTGCCAATTTGTTGGTGATTTCAATGGCAATTGGGAAAAATTATGACATTGTGAAAATCCAAGATGGAGGACGCTGCGGCGGCCATTTTGTAAAAAGTTGGAAATTTCGGTTTTTTTCAAATCCATTTTTCGGGTAGTTGGCAACATCGGACGGGTTCGAGTTGTAGGGAACGGTTGTGTGTTTTGTTGACGAGTGTTGCCTGGTGCAAAAAATTTCCCCATTTTTAGGGTATTTTCCCAGATTTTCCCCGAAAACATGAAAAGTAGAAATAATGACATTGTAAATAGAGACTTTGACTAGCCGGCAACATTGGGGTCCCACAAATGACATTTGACCATTTTGGTTCGTTTTAATTGGCAACCCCAAAAAATATTGGACTTTTTAATTTTTGGGACTTTTTGACTTTGGCGAATTAGTTTGTTCTACCAAACTCGAAAGTTGGCAACACCATGTACACCAATCGGTGGCCTATATTCTTGACATTTCAGGAAAATTATGACTTTGCAGAAAAACAAGATGGCGGATTCCATGGCGGCCATCTTGTAAAAATGCCGAAAAATCCCAATTTTCGACACGATAATTGGGACAGCTGGCATCTCCCGACTGGATTGTAATGTACCGAGCGGTTGTGTGTTTTGTTGAGGAGTATTGTCTGGTGCAAAAAATTTCCCCATTTTTAGATTATTTTCCCAGATTTTCTCAAAAAACATGAAAAGTAGAAATAATGACATTTTAAATAGAGACTTTGACTAGCCGGCAACATTGGGGTCCCCCAAATGACATTTGACCATTTTCATCACTTTCAGCTGGCAACCCCGACAGCCAATGGCGCTTGAAATTTTGGGTCAGACCCGACTTTGTCGAATTAGTTTGTTCTACCAAACTCAAAAGTTGGCAACACCAAGTACACCGGTCGGTGGCCTATATTCTTGACATTTAAGGAAAATTATGACTTTTCAGAAAAACAAGATGGCGGATGCTATGGCGGCCATCTTGTAAAAAGGCCGAAATATCCCAATTTTCGACATGATAATTGGGACAGCTGGCATCTCCCGACTGGATTCTTTTGTACCAAGCGGTTGTGTGTTTTGTTAAAGAGTGTTGCCTGCTACAAAAAAAAACCCATTTTTAGAGTATTTTCCCAGATTTTCCCCGAAAATATGAAAAGTAGAAATAATGACATTTTAAATAGAGACTTTGACTAGCCGGCAACATTGGGGTCCCCCGAATGACATTTGACCATTTTCATCACTTTCAGCTGGCAACCCCGAGAGCCATTGGCGTTTGAGTTTTTTGGTCAGACCCGACTTTGGCGAATTAGTTTGTTCTACCAAACTCAAAAGTTGGCAACACCAAGTACACCAGTTGGTGGCCTATATCCTTGAGATTTAAAGAAAATTATGACTCTTCAAAAAAAAAAGATGGCGGACAGTGTGGCGGCCATCTTGTAAGAATGATGAAAAATCATAATTTTCGACACGATAAATGGGACAGCCGGCGTCCCCCGACCGGATTGTGTTGTATGAAGCGATTGTGTACTTTGTTGTCGAGTGTTACCTTATGCAAAAAAAATTCCCCATATTTATGGTATTTTCCCAGATTTTTCCCAAAAACATGAATAGTGGAAATAATGACATTTTAAATGGAAATTTTACATAAACACCAAGATTGGGGTGCCTTAAATGACATTTGACCATTTTCATTCTTTTCAACTGGCAACCCCGAGAGTCATTGGGGCTTGAATTTTCGGATCAGAGCCGACTTTGGCGAATTCTTTTGTTTTACCAATCTTAAAACTTGGCAACATTAAGTACAGCAGTCGGTAGCCTGTATCCTCGATATTTCAGAAAAATTGTGCCTTTTCAGAAAAACAAGATGGCGGACAGTGTGGTGGCCATCTTGGAAAAATGATGAAAAATTCCAATTTTCGACACGATAAATGGGACAGCAGGCACCTTCTGACTGGATTGTGTTGTCCCGGTTGTGTATTTCGTTAAGTAATGTTGCCTGTTGCAAAAAAAAAACCCCATTCTTAGGGTATTTTCCCAGATTTTGCCCAAAAACATAAAAGTAGAAGCAAAGACTTTTAGAATGAAGACTTTGACTAGCTGGCAACATAGGGGAGGTGGCGAGCAAAGCGAGCCGGCAACCCCCGTAGCGTAGGGATAAGGTTACGATAGCTTTTCCTCGGTGGTAGGCAGGTCTTGAGTGGAGCGGAGAGGGGAGGTGGCGAGCGAAGCGAGCCGGCGACTTCCGTAGCGTAACGAAGGTTGAGTGGGTGAAGCGTATATGTAACTCTCATGAGTAGCTAAAAAGTGCAAACCTCCCCTTTTTGCCTCCTTTTCCCCTCCTACCTTTTTCAAAGATGCCCCATTTGCCCTCTTTCTCCCCCCTTTAGGCGGATCTCAGAAGTTAAGAGACTTGGAACATTTTTTTTTCAGATTCATTGAAAGGGGCAATGCGTTAGTCGAAATAATTTTTCGAAGCTCCCCCCTCTTCCCCCCTTGTCCCCTTTTTTTTAAATCATGTTTTGTTTTGTTTACGGATTCATATAGAGGAGGCTCGAGGAAGTAAAATCCATTTTTCAAATTTAACCCCCTTCTCCCCCCCTTTAGGCGGATCTCGGAAGTTAAGAGACTTTACGTGTTTTTTTTTAAGGATTTGTATAGAGAAGGCTCGGGGAAGTAAAAACCTTTTTTCAAATTTGACACCCTTGCCCCCTTCACCCCCCCTTTAGGCGGATCTCGAAAGTTAAGAGGCTTGTAACATTTTTTTTCAGATTCATTGAAAGGGGCAAAGCGTTATTCAAAATCATTTTTCAAAGCTCCCCCTCTCCCCTCTTCACGACCCGCGAGCTGCGCGCAGCTCGCGCAGCCACGCAAATACTAGTTATACTATATAAAGCTAAATTACCACTGACTGACTCACTGATTGACAGAATTGTTCTCCCAGATGGTGGATGGGGAGGTGGGTATATTTTGACAGATTCGTAAACAAGCAACTCTCGTGAGTATGGGAAAATTGCCAAAACCCCCCTTTTCCCCCCCCTTCTCCCCCCTCCCTATCGTATCTCGGAAACAAAGAGATTTTACGTGTTTTTTTTTAGGGAATCGTATAGAGGAGAGGCTTTGGGAAGTAAAAACCATTTTTCAAATTTGAACCCCTTGCCCCCCTTCACCCCCCCTTTAGGCGGATCTCGGAAATAAAGAGACATTACTTGTGTTTTTTTAGGGATTTGTATAGAGGAGGCTCGGAAAAGTAAAAACCATTTTTCATATTTGACCCCCTTGCCCCCCTTCACCCCCCTTTAGGCGGATCTCGGAAGTTAAGAGACTTGGAACATTTTTTTTTTCAGATTCATTGAAAGGGGCATAGAGTTAGTCGAAATCATTTTTCAAAGCTCGCCCCTCTCCCTCCCTTCATCCCCCCCCCCCCTTTTCACCCCTTTTTTAAAACTCGTGTTCTGTTTTGTTTACGGATTCGTATAGAGAAGGCGGAAGGAAGTAAAATCCATTTTTCAAATTTGACCCCCTTGCCCCCCTTCACCCCCCCCCCCTTTAGGCGGATCTCGTAAGTTAAGAGACTTGGAACGATTTTTTTTTCAGATTCATATAGAGGGGCATTGCGTTAGTCGAAATCATTTTTAGAAACTCCCCCCTCTTCACCCCCCCCCCTCTTCACCTCTTTTTTTACTCCTGAAAAAATTTTTGATTCTTACCTAAATCTATTTGAGGGGCGTTGAAATTTGTATACCCTCCCCTCCCCAACCTCCCCTAAAATTAAAAGGGCTGTAACTTCATAACGGTTAGAGATAGCCATTAGGTGTTTGAACAAATATTATAGTAGGCGTCGAAACCTGTCCGGTGGTGGTACAGCGGTAAAGCGAAGGGGGGAGCGGGCGAGCGAAGCGAGCCGGCGACCCCCGTAGCGTAGGGATAATGTCATGATAGCTTTCCGGTGGTAGGTAGGTCCTGAGTGGAGCGAACCTGCGAGACCGAGTGGAGCGAAGGGTCCCGTGGTGAGCGAAGCGAGCCGGCGACCTCCTTAGCGTAACGAAGGTTGAGTGGGTGAAGCGTAACTCAGGGGCGACGACAAGCAAACTTTAGGGTAATGTTTTTTTAGTGGTAGTAGGAGGTAGTAGGTAGGTAGTAGGTAGGTGGTAGGTAGTAGGTATGTGTAGGTAGGTGTAGGTAGGTAGTAGGTAGGTGTAGGTAGGTGTAGGTAAGTAGTAGGTAGGTGGTAGGTAGGTAGTAGGTAGGTAGTAGGTAGGTGTAGGTAGGTAGTAGGTAGGTAGTAGGTAGGTGTAGGTAGGTGTAGGTAGGTAGGTAGTAGGTAGGTGTAGGTAGGTGTAGGAGTAGGTAGGTAGTAGGTAGATAGTAGGTAGGTAGTAGGTAGGTGTAGGTAGGTAGGTAGTAGGTAGGTGTAGGTAGGTAGTAGGTAGGTAGTAGGTAGGTAGTAGGTAGGTGTACCGCGAGCTGCATTGGAACATTTTTTTTTTCAGTTTCATTGAAAGGTGCAATGCGTTAGTCGAAATCATTTTTTAAAGCTGCCCCTCTCCCCCACTTCACGCCCCGCGAGCTGCGCGCAGCTCGCGCAGCCACGCAAATACTAGTTATACTATATAAAGCTAAATTACCACTGACTGACTGACTGATCTATTGACAGAATTGTTCTCCCAGATGGTGGATGGGGAGGTGGGTATATTTTGACAGATTCGTAAACAAGTAACTCTGGTGAGTATGGGAAAAGTGCCATACCCCCCCTTTTTGCCCCCCCTCCTCCCCCTCCCTATCGTATCTCGGAAACTAAGAGACCCGTATTTTTTTTTTATTACGGATTCGTATAGAGGAGGCTCGGGGAAGTAAAAACCATTTTTCAAATTTGACCCCCTTGCCCCCCTTCACCCCCCCATTAGGCGGATCTCGGAAATAAAGAGACATTACGTGTGTTTTTTTAGGGATTCGTATAGAGGAGGCTCGGGGAAGTAAAAACCATTATTCAAATTTGACCCCCTTGCCCCCCTTCATCCCCCCTTTAGGCGGATCTCGGAAATAAAGAGACTTGGAACGATTTTTTTTTCAGATTCATATAGAGGGGCATTGCGTTAGTCGAAATCTTGTTTAGAAATTTCCCCCTCTCCCCCCCTTCACCCCCCCCCCCCTCTTCACCTATTTTTTTACTCCTGAAAAAAATTTTGACTCTTACCTAAATCTATTTGAGGGGCGTTGAAATTTGTATACCCTCCCCTCCCCAACCTCCCCTAAAATTAAAAGGGCTGTAACTTCATAACGGTTAGAGATAGCCATTAGGTGTTTGAACAAATATTATAGTAGGCGTCGAAACCTGTCCGGTGGTGGCACAGCGGTAAAGCGAAGAAGGGAGCGGGCGAGCGAAGCGAGCCGGCGCGCGGCGACCCCCGTAGCGTAGGGATAATGTCATGATAGCTTTCCGGTGGTAGGTAGGTCCTGAGTGGAGTGAACCTGCGAGACCGAGTGGAGCGAAGGGGGGAGGTGGCGAGCGAAGCGAGCCGGCGACCTCCTTAGCGTAACGAAGGTTGAGTGGGTGAAGCGTAACTCAGGGGCGACGACAAGCAAACTTTAGGGTAATGTTTTTTTAGTGGTAGTAGGAGGTAGTAGGTAGGTAGTAGGTAGGTAGTAGGTAGGTGGTAGGTAGTAGGTAGTAGGTAGGTGTAGGTGTAGGTAGGTAGTAGGTAGGTGTAGGTAGGTTGTAGGTAGGTAGTAGGTAGGTTAGGTAGGTATTAGGTAGGTGTAGGTAGGTAGGTGTAGGTAGGTGTTGGTAGGTGTAGGTAGGTGTAGGTAGGTAGTAGGTAGGTGTAGGTAGGTGTAGGTAGGTGTAGGTAGGTGTAGGTAGGTGTAGGTAGGTGTAGGTAGGTGTAGGTAGGTGTAGGTAGGTGTAGGTAGGTGTAGGTAGGTGTAGGTAGGTGTAGGTAGGTGTAGGTAGGTGTAGGTAGGTGTAGGTAGGTGTAGGTAGGTGTAGGTAGGTGTAGGTAGGTGTAGGTAGGTGTAGGTAGGTGTAGGTAGGTGTAGGTAGGTGTAGGTAGGTGTAGGTAGGTAGTACCGCGAGCTGCATTGGAACATTTTTTTTTTTCAGATTCATTGAGAGGTGCAATGCGTTAGTCGAAATAATTTTTAAAGCTCCCCTTCACGCCCCGCGAGCTGCGCGCAGCTCGCGCAGCCACGCAAATACTAGTTTATACTATATAAAGCTAAATTACCACTGACTGACTCACTGACTGATTGACAGAATTGTTCTCCCAGATGGTGGATGGGGAGGTGGGTATATTTTGACAGATTCGTAAACAAGTAACTCTCGTGAGTATAGGAAAAGTGCCAAACCTCCCCTTTTTGCCCCCCCTCCTCCCCCTCCCTATCGTATCTCGGAAACAAAGAGACTTTACTTGTTTTTTTTTAGGGATTCGTATAGAGGAGGCTCGGGGAAGTAAAAACCATTTTTCGATTTTGACCCCCTTGCCCCCCTTCACCCCCCCTTTAGGCGGATCTCGGAAATAAAGAGTTTTTGCGTGTTTTTTTTTAGGGATTCGTATAGAGGAGGCTCGGGGAAGTAAAAAACATTTTTTAAATTTGACCCCCTTGCCCCCCTTCACCCCCCCTTTAGGCGGATCTTGAAAGTAAAGAGACTTGGCACATTTTTTTTTTAGATTCATTAAAAAGGGCAATGCGTGAGTCGAAATCATTTTTCAAAGCTCCCCCCTCTCCCCCCTTCAACGCCCCCCCCCCCCTCTTCACCCCTTTTTTTACTACTGATTTTTTTTAAATTCTTACCTAAAACTATTGAGGGGCGTTGAAATTTGTATACCCTCCCCTCCCCAACCTCCCCTAAAATTAAAAGGGCTGTAACTTCATAACGGTTGGAGATAGCCATTAGGTGTTTGAACAAATATTATAGTAGGCGTCGAAACCTGTCCGGTGGTGGTACAGCGGTAAAGCGAAGGGGGGAGCGGGCGAGCGAAGCGAGCCGGCGACCCCCGTAGCGTAGGGATAATGTCATGATAGCTTTCCGGTGGTAGGTAGGTCCTGAGTGGAGCGAACCTGCGAGACCGAGTGGAGCGAAGGTGGGAGGTGGCGAGCGAAGCGAGCCGGCGACCTCCTTAGCGTAACGAAGGTTGAGTGGGTGAAGCGTTACTCAGGGGCGACGACAAGCAAACTTTAGGGTAATGTTTTTTTAGTGGTAGTAGGAGGTAGTAGGTAGTAGGTATGTGTAGGTAGGTGTAGGTAGGTGTAGGTAGGTGTAGGTAGGTGTAGGTAGGTGTAGGTAGGTGTAGGTAGGTGTAGGTAGGTGTAGGTAGGTGTAGGTAGGTGTAGGTAGGTGTAGGTAGGTGTAGGTAGGTGTAGGTAGGTGTAGGTAGGTGTAGGTAGGTGTAGGTAGGTGTAGGTAGGTGTAGGTAGGTGTAGGTAGGTGTAGGTAGGTGTAGGTAGGTGTAGATAGGTGTAGGTAGGTGTAGGTAGGTGTAGGTAGGTGTAGGTAGGTGTAGGTAGGTGTAGGTAGGTGTAGGTAGGTGTAGGTAGGTGTAGGTAGGTGTAGGTAGGTGTAGGTAGGTGTAGGTAGGTGTAGGTAGGTGTAGGTAGGTGTAGGTAGGTGTAGGTAGGTGTAGGTAGGTGTAGGTAGGTGTAGGTAGGTGTAGGTAGGTGTAGGTAGGTGTAGGTAGGTGTAGGTAGGTGTAGGTAGGTGTAGGTAGGTGTAGGTAGGTGTAGGTAGGTGTAGGTAGGTGTAGGTAGGTGTAGGTAGGTGTAGGTAGGTGTAGGTAGGTGTAGGTAGGTGTAGGTAGGTGTAGGTAGGTGTAGGTAGGTGTAGGTAGGTGTAGGTAGGTGTAGGTAGGTGTAGGTAGGTGTAGGTAGGTGTAGGTAGGTGTAGGTAGGTGTAGGTAGGTGTAGGTAGGTGTAGGTAGGTGTAGGTAGGTGTAGGTAGGTGTAGGTAGGTGTAGGTAGGTGTAGGTAGGTGTAGGTAGGTGTAGATAGGTGTAGGTAGGTGTAGGTAGGTGTAGGTAGGTGTAGGTAGGTGTAGGTAGGTGTAGGTAGGTGTAGGTAGGTGTAGGTAGGTGTAGGTAGGTGTAGGTAGGTGTAGGTAGGTGTAGGTAGGTGTAGGTAGGTGTAGGTAGGTGTAGGTAGGTGTAGGTAGGTGTAGGTAGGTGTAGGTAGGTGTAGGTAGGTGTAGGTAGGTGTAGGTAGGTGTAGGTAGGTGTAGGTAGGTGTAGGTAGGTGTAGGTAGGTGTAGGTAGGTGTAGGTAGGTGTAGGTAGGTGTAGGTAGGTGTAGGTAGGTGTAGGTAGGTGTAGGTAGGTGTAGGTAGGTGTAGGTAGGTGTAGGTAGGTGTAGGTAGGTGTAGGTAGGTGTAGGTAGGTGTAGGTAGGTGTAGGTAGGTGTAGGTAGGTGTAGGTAGGTGTAGGTAGGTGTAGGTAGGTGTAGGTAGGTGTAGGTAGGTGTAGGTAGGTGTAGGTAGGTGTAGGTAGGTGTAGGTAGGTGTAGGTAGGTGTAGGTAGGTGTAGGTAGGTGTAGGTAGGTGTAGGTAGGTGTAGGTAGGTGTAGGTAGGTGTAGGTAGGTGTAGGTAGGTGTAGGTAGGTGTAGGTAGGTGTAGGTAGGTGTAGGTAGGTGTAGGTAGGTGTAGGTAGGTGTAGGTAGGTGTAGGTAGGTGTAGGTAGGTGTAGGTAGGTGTAGGTAGGTGTAGGTAGGTGTAGGTAGGTGTAGGTAGGTGTAGGTAGGTGTAGGTAGGTGTAGGTAGGTGTAGGTAGGTGTAGGTAGGTGTAGGTAGGTGTAGGTAGGTGTAGGTAGGTGTAGGTAGGTGTAGGTAGGTGTAGGTAGGTGTAGGTAGGTGTAGGTAGGTAGTACACATACACATAGTAACATTTTTTTTTTCAGATTCATTGAGAGGTGCAATGCGTTAGTCGAAATCATTTTTCAAAGCTCCCCCTCTCCCCCTCTTCACGCCCCGCGAGCTGCGCGCAGCTCGCGCAGCCACGCAAATACTAGTTATACTATATAAAGCTAAATTACCACTGACTCACTGACTGATTGACATAATTGTTCTCCAAGATGGTGGATGGGGAGGTGGGTATATTTTGACAGATTCGTAAACAGGCAACTCTCGTGAGTATGGGAAAAGTCCCAAACCCCCCCTTTTCCCTCCCCTTCTCCCCCCTCCCTATCGTATCTCGGAAACGAAGAGACTTTACGTGTTTTTTTTTAGGGATTCGTATAGAGGGGGCTCGGGGAAGTAAAAACCATTTTTCAAATTTGACCACCTTGCCCCCCTTCACCCCCCCTTTAGGTGGATCTCGGAAATAAAGAAATTGTCAGTGTTCGTTTTTAGGGATTCGTTTAGAGGAGGCTTGGGGAAGTAAAAACCATTTTTAAAATTTGACCCCCTTGCCCCCCTTCACCCCCCCCCCCTTTCGGATCTCGGAAGTTAAGAGACTTGGAACATTTTTTTTTTCAGATTCATTTAGGGGCATTTCGTTAGTCGAAATCTAATGAGGGGCGTTGAAATTTGTATACCCTCCCCTCCCCTCCCCAACCTCCCCTAAAATTAAAAGGGCTGTAACTTCATAATGGTTAGAGATAGCCATTAGGTGTTTAAACAAATATTATAGTAGGCGTCGAAACCTGTCCGGTGGTGGTACAGCGGTAAAGCGAAGGGGGGAGCGGGCGAGCGAAGCGAGCCGGCGAACTCCGTAGCGTAGGGATATTGTCATGATAGCTTTCCGGTGTTAGGTAGGTCCTGAGTGGAGCGAAGGGGGGAGGTGGCGAGCGAAGCGAGCCGGCGACCTCCTTAGCGTAACGAAGGTTGAGTGGGTGAAGCGTAACTCAGGGGCGACGACAAGCAAACTTTAGGGTAATGTTTTTTTAGTGGTAGTAGGTAGGTGGTACGTAGTAGGTAGGGGTAGGTAGGTGTAGGTAGGTGTGGGTAGGTGGTGGCATACGTGAGATTCATATAGAGGAGGCTCGGGAAGTAAAATCCGTTTTTCAAATTTGAACCCCCTTGCCCCCCTTCACCCCCCCTTTAGGCGGATCTCGGAAGTTAAGAGACTTGGAATATTTTTTTTTTCAGATTCATTGAAAGGGGCAATGCGTTAGTCGAAATCATGTTTCAAAGCTCCCCCTCTCCCCCGCTTCACGCCCCGCGAGCTGCGCGCAGCTCGCGCAGCCACGCAAATACTAGTTAATTATATACAGGTGGTTTATATAAATGATTACAACTCCAATATGTCATAGTAGGACGAACAGAAACTGGTCTCCCTCGTGGACCTACCAGTAGGACAAAATAGTAGGACCACGAGAAAACGGCGGACTTTTGTGAAAATTAGACGCCTATCCATGGCAAAACAAAATGATTGTAGTATCGTGTCCTGTTACCCAATAAGGTTGTTCAAAAAAATTAAGTTCAAAAATCTAAAACCCGACTACTAAAAAAATCGCGGCCTTAAAAGTAGAAAACAAGAAAATAATTCTTGTCTGATATTCTTCGTAGTCGCATGCCACTGATACCTGATGCTCCTTCATGGCGTTCTCATTGATACAGAAGTCAGCTGCTAATTGCCATTAGCAAGGTGGCATGCGACTACGAAGAATATCAGAAAAGAATTATTTTCTTGTTTTTTACTTTTAAGACCGCGATTTTGTTAGTAGTCGGGTTTTAGATTTTTAAACTTAATTTTTTATTTGAATTTTATTTTTGTGTGTACTTCCTTACATAGTATAAAACAAAATCGCTATTTTTGTCTGTTTGTTTGTCTGTTTGTTTGTCTATATGCTTAAATTTTTAAAATTACGCAACGGATTTTGATGCGGTTTTTTTTAATAGATAGAGTGATTCAAGAGGAAGGTTTTAGTATATAATTTGAACGACATCCACGCGGGTGAAGCCGCGGGCATCAGCTAGTAAACTATAATTTAATACATATTTGTAATGTGCTCTAAGACCTTTCATTTGATACCAAACTTGCTATGATTATCTCAATTTAATATTTTTTGAGCTAAGTTTTTGACATTTAAATTCCGTCATAAAAAGAATTTATAAAAATTTATATAGCCTATGTCACCCGGGCCAATCTTACGAATCTATTGACACCTAATTTATTGAAATCCGTTCAGTTGTTTAGGCGCTACGGTGGAACATACATACATACATAGACTGCCAAAATCATTACCCTTCCTTTTGGCTTCGCCGTAGTCGGGTAAAAAGATAAACTTTACTAACAGATTCTCTTTTGTGTAACAGTTCGCGCACCGTTCACACAGAGTTTTCAATTTTCCCAAGTCCAGCTTTCCTTCTCGCTTTGTCAACGTGATATTAAAAGGCAAACCAGATCCTAGCTTTGTCACCAAACTCGTGCCAAAGCCAATAGCTTTCGACACGGCGTCAAACACATAACAATGGTCGAGAAACCGAGACACGCAAGCAAAGGAACATAAAATGCAATGAGCACCTCTGTCGAGCCGGTCGTGTTATTGGATTGATCCGAGGATCCCGCTACAAAGGCCCAATTACGAGGGTATGGCAGAACTACAAGGTCAATCAGTCGACTGACTGCCCGTCCGTTCAGTAATGACTCTACCCGGATTTAGCGTCCCTAAACTCTAAATTCCGGGACTATGTTTTCCTTAAACGCACACTTGCATAAGGGACATGTCCCTTTTAAATAATGGTGTGTAGACTATAACAAAACGCTTACGTAACATTGACTTTATACGGTTAATTAGTCAATCAATGAAGTCAAGACAAAAACATGAAATTATCGTTTACATATTTTGCTGAGTTGTTATTTTGAGGCACGCTTTCTACTGAAATGTTTGAAAAACAGATATCGCGCGCACAAACACACTGACCGTGACTTTGTTCTCGGTACTGCCTATACAACATTCACTCATATTATTATACAAGCGCTTTATGATCATCTCCATCGTTTCTCCGGCACGCTTCATTGTCCATTGTACCTTTGTACAAAGAACTCATTGATTTGTGCGAAATGAAGTCTCCTGCAATGTATAGTTAAACCAAGCTCCTTTTGTCTATTTCTGGGCAAGTGTACGAGCTTCGCGTAACCACAATTGAACCCCGTTCATCGTCCATCCGTCATGGCGTTACACAATGCTTCTAGAAAAAATGTCAGTAATGGATGTCCACCGTATTGAGCAAACTAAAGGTAGTAATATTTCAAGTAATTGTACGTGACCAATCGTGGCCACGGCCTCTTTTAATTATGCATGGGACGACGTGATTATGACTTTAATTGAATGAGCGACGATTATAGCTTAAAGGTCTAATAGAAGGTACCTTATAATGCAATAATGTCACAATTGGCATTATCGTAATCCAGAGGAGCAATGTCAGGACCAAATATGCAGGTAAAGGATTGTTTCGATAAGTCAATTATTTCGTAAACAGTTATTTAATGCGAAAGTTTGAAACCTGGATGGATGAATGTTTGTTATTCTTTTACTCAAAAATGACTGAACGAATTCGAATGCAGCTTGGCTTGACACACAGATAGATTATTACCTGGATGACCACATAGGCTACTTCTTATCCCAGTAGTATATTACTTCCCTGGTCAATTTCCAAACGACAAGGAGGCTATGCTGCTGGTAAAAGCTAGGGATTTAATAACAGTATTTCAATTAAAACACATCCTAAAATGCGCACTAAAACAACATCAACAACAAGAACGACGCGTAACAAGAGAGCATGTAAAACAAGTTCTCATTAAAATATTTTCACGGTAACATTACCACAGACCATTTCGTTACGTACAATTTCCTTTCCTACATTTAACCCTGCGACTGCGTAGTACTCAGCGATAACCTAATATTCATAACAGACGGTACCGTGAAGCTAGGAGCACAAGGTCCCCACCGGGTCAATTACTAATCAACTCAAGGAACGGTCGCTCTCAAACACTAATGTCCAATTATTCCAATTAACTCTTGACCAAAAAAAAACACTTTTGTTCGAACCTTTTATAAGCCATGGGCCATTTCGACATAGGCTTGAAGATAAATGTGTTTGATATTATTTATTATGAAAATTATAATATTAATGAGACGATTCATAAATGTATGATTTTATTCATAAGTATATTTATAATTAAGTTTGGAATACAGTGTAGCGATGAACATCGTCTAAAAGTGCATAGAGTGTAGCGAGTTAACTAAACAAATATCATCATCCACAGCTCGACTTCATCCATTGTTAGGTATCAGCCTCTCTTTGCTTGTGCCAAGTTCTACCTTGTTGTGTCAGTCTCATCCGGGACATTCCTGGATCTGTAAAATATAGGTACCTACATCTAGCTAATACATAATTAGACTATAAGAAATTCCGATCATACTGCGTTATCATTGATGCGTTTTCTCTGGTTCATCATCAGCTGCCTAGCCTTTTCCCAAATATGTTGGGGTAAGACTTTCCGTCTAACCGTACACAGCTGAATACCAGTATTTTACATGGAGCAACTGCCTAACTCATACAAAACCTAGTTAGTACTTGTTAATACCCCGGTAAGACTGGTTGTGAGACTTTCGGGCTACCTGTAACTACTGCATTTACACTGGATCGATAAAAAGAAAAGTCCCGATCCCGTACCATAAAAGACACTTTTCAGCCAAGAAAAACTAGGAACTATTTACGCTGACAATCTCTAGTGTGATTTATTTTTAGATAGATTCTTTGTTTCCGATGTTCACGCTGATCCGAGGCTTAATCGAGCGAGATGTTCATCCCGTTTATACCTCTATTATCGATCATTAACATCACTTAATGTCGAGTTATGGCATCGAAGCTTCCTATAGCTTTATTACCTGCAGTTATTAAGTTACTTAGATTTCCTTAATATAGTTTCCCTTTTACGATAAAACTAATGCTGATTGTAATTGTGCATAGGTATATTAACTTATGGTATGCTAACCGGCTAACGTGACGTTAGTTCTCTACCGGGTTTAACCTGTTTCCGAATGCGATTTACAAAGAAAATATCTCGAAGATTGAGAACTAGCCTTTGTTTGTATCTAAGTTTTTGTCTCTTCGACACGTAATGAGTGGATTAAGCTACAAACTTACAAAGGCATGCGTACCAACCCGCGCTGGACCCTCGGGGTGGATTAAATGTAGATAGTCCATTTCATTTCCGTATAGGAGAAGCCTTTGTCCCAGTAGTGGGTATATTTTAGGCTGATTATGCTATGCTAATGCAAACATATCGTACGCATAATTTATATAGGTACTTATACAAAATACACTTAGATTGTTCGAGGTTAGAACAGTTCATGGATAAACCCATAAAGCAAACATAAAAAGAAACCTTTACAAAGACAACAAACCAGCAAGCGTTCTCTTTTGTAACCGATGTAAAGCTTGGTACACACCAGCAACAGGAGCACTGGGCCACGTGCGCGGTTGTACTCGCCGCTTTCCACGGGCTAAGTGTCGTGACTCGGTGATTACTTCGGCCCACATAGCTACACTACTACACCTTTTCCCTACTTAGTTCCTTATAGTAGTTTTTGCCAGCGTCAAAAAATACTTAAAAGGAGTTTTTTTTTATTTTAAACATTGAATAAAATTTGTATTTTAGGGACCATAAAATGAAGTCTGCCTTTGTTCCTTCAAATATCAAAACGAATGAATCCTTGACATTTCAAGTTATCTCTGTGAGTCAACATATCTCTACCATAATATTGAAAGTTGAAAAAGGGCGAGGTCACATGCGCTCGGCGCGACCTGTCGATGTTACTGTCAACACTATTCTAGCTAGCAGTAGATAGGTAACTACAGTCATCAGTCAACACATCAATTGCCGGGATACGGTTGAACCAAACCAGTCATAGAACTCGACAGCCGACAACCTGAGTTGTTTCTGCGTACTTCGGGTCTCCGTCGCGCGCGCCAGTCACCGTTGAGACGTCCATTCGTACGAGCGTACAGCGCGCGCGCACTTGCACCGAATTCGAATTTCTAATCGTGACGCAAAGAGTGTTGTGACTTGTGCCAATTCGTGACAGTGTATCGATACCATCTGTGTTACCAATACAGAATTAGCGAAATTATAATGACGTGAAGTGACAGATATGTGATTGTTCGATACTGGTATGGAAGACGTTTACATTTTTATGGTAAGGAAGTTTGCTTTTTTTATTGTTTTTATGGGGTCGTTGACATTGTTAGTGAGCATATTAAATTCACAATGCATTTTTCTTCGTATTCTAGAATGCACACTTCAAATTATTCGTACAAAGTTCAATAAACAAATGGGTTTTAATCACGGTAATTTTGTTCAGCATTAATTATTATAACTAATGCTCCTCGATCCCTCGAGGATAGGGCTCCGAAAGAGACAAACGAAATACAAGTGAGAAATTGTTATTTGTCATTAGTATTTCCCAATACGTTAAAATAGTAGGCAATATTTTATACCGTAAACAAAAAAAAACCCATAATCATATACCTAAGTAGAAAAGTATAAAACTCAGTACATGCAGTGCGATCAAATTATCTTGGCAGCTCTGAACATAGGCTTTGCGAAATTTTACGCATGTAAACTTGGGAATAAAACTGTTATTGCCAGATAAACCAATACTTAAACGATCAGAAAATATCTAATTTAAACAGTGAGAAATACAAATAAAATAAATATCATAACACTTTTAAACATTCGTTGGAACAAAATGACCTGCACGAAGTTCGGAGCTGCCAAGATAATTTGATCGCACTGTACCTACCTACTTATTTGATGTTCATTACATTTCCAAGTACATAATTAAAAATTGCACATAGCAAGCCACGCTTCTCTAGTTTCTGTTTAATTTAACAACAAGCGATATTGAAACTGGAATAAGTAGACTGAATCAGCATAAAGGCGTAACCGCGTAACATCGAGAGTCGTCTCACCTCTCGCACATAGCAGCTATTGCCATATGGACTCGATGCATATTAATGTGAACCGCATAACAACTCCTTGCCTCCAACAATGTGGTTACGACACTTCCTGGTACGAGCCACAGCCGGAGCAGGAAACAACACGACAAACAACTCAACGGATATTATTTCGAGGCAAAAGCACCTAAACGTGACTTTAAAAGCAATCCCTTGACTACATAACTGAATAACTCTGCTTGATTAATCTTTAAAGGTCGACACCTTAAAGAATTCAACCACTATTTACATGTGAGAGAAAAATAAAAACATGCTTAGTCACTTTGATGTCAAGACTCACAATAAATAACGAAGTAATGTCGCAGAAAACAAACTTCTCGACCAAACAAGGACACATATGTTTCCAGACGATCATGACGCGGTAGTCATACTTGATATTGTTTAATTCCGTCATCAATATTCATTTTGCGCCACGGCCTTGCTGATTCAATATTCCCATACATATGACAGTTACGAAAGTATTGTTTGGATTGAAGCAATCATACAAAGTAAAATAAAAATAATTTGATAATGTCATCGTACGTAAAATGGACCTACGAGTACACAAAGGTTCGACGGAATTTTGGAAGGCAGGCGCTCTTCCAGGTGGTGCCAGCTCAAATGCTGGACTCTATTAACCCTAACAAAGAAGATCAAAAGCAATATATGCTTCGAAATCCCGTGCATCGTGAGGTACAAGCAACATACTCAGCTTCTGAACATGAAACGAACACGGCACACATAGAAACTACCGAACAAATCGTAGATCACACAGAAGGTGGCTGGCCGCGAGAAGTCCACCCTTACAACGAAGATCATGTAACACGACATCGCCGCAGAATTATGCACGAAGATAATTACATACAATCTGTGCTAAACTTGTCAACACCGTTGTTTCACTACGCAAACCAAAACAATGCCATTGAAATGTATCAAACATATTATGATGCCATGCCGAAACAGGAACCTGTAGAGAAGTATGGTATCCGAGTAGCCAACGTGTTTCGAGACGAAACTCAGAGACCAGTATCATGTGTCAAATGGACAAATGAAAAAAATGCTAAATTGGCAGTTGCTTATTGCTTCAAGACTTGCATGCCAGACCCAGAATTAAACAAAATAAACGATTGTTATTTATGGGATGTACATAGACAAACAAAACCAGTGTACAAACTACAACCCGAATACCCGTGCTGGCAACTAGCGTGCTCTCCCACAACCCCTGAATTGTTAATATGCGGACTTGAAAAAGGTATTGCTAATGTATTCGATGTCCGTGTGGGCACAAAAGCTGTGTCGTCTAGTACTGTCTACAATTCGCATAGTGAAGGAATAACATCAATACTTTACATTCATTCGCGCACGAACTCTGAATTCTTTACTGGGTCTTCTGATGGGCAGTGTCTGTGGTGGGATTTACGCGATCTCTCCAAACCCCTGGATCAGTTGCCAATGTCAATAAGGCTTACACCATCACAAGAACCAAATCTAAGTAATGCTGAAGGTGTAAGCACTTTAGAATTTGATAATGGCTTGCCCACGAAATTCCTATGTGGAACAGAGACTGGTTTAGTAATTAACGCAAACCGTATGGGAAGATCCCATTCTGATATTTTAGTGTCGTATTGGAGTGCACATGATGGATCAGTACTAGCAGTACAAAGAAGTCCTTGTACGTTTAGAATGTTTCTTACGTGCGGCGACTATACAGTTAAAGTGTGGAGCGAGGAAGTTCGCACAGAACCCATCATCGTAACGAGACCTTATAGGCATCCAGTGACCGATGCCGCCTGGGCTCCGTTAAGATTTTCTTCCTATATGTCGGTATGTGCAGGCGGAACTTTTTATTTCTGGGACTTATTGCGTAGATATAAGGAGCCAGTCGTAACTCTACAGGTATCTAAGTATGGACTTACAAGAATGACTCCTCATCCGGAAGGTGAATTAGTTGCCGTTGGGGACTGCAAAGGAGCGTTGTATCTTATGACTTTGTCTGAAAATATGGCGATACCGGGAAATCACGATAAGTTACGGATGGGTCAAATTTATGAACGTGAGACCAGGCGAGAACATATCTTAGACAATCGCATAAAAGAAATCCGGCTAAAAATGCGAGAGGAAGAAGCGGCTGCTGCTGGTGACGTTAGCGAAGTACCTGATGATGTCCCTGATGATGAAGACTGGGAAATTGCAGTAGATGAGGCTTATTTTAAAATTGTTCGGGGTGAAATGGAAAAATTGGATATTATTTCCGATACCGATCAACCTGAATAACAAACGAGGTATCCGTTGTTCTATTTTATCTGTTAAATAAATCTAATTCGTTCATAATTTGCAAATCCGTTCAATTATCCTAACAATTCTTCTTTCAAGGAAGGCATTACTTAGTTCCTCCATAGTTTTATAGACACAGCTGATGTTTATAATAAAAAAAAACGTCAACGACTACTGTTACGTAAATTCTAGCTCAGATTAAAATTAGTCTATTCTGGCGATTTTCATTTATTCTTTTATACAGTTCTTAAGTATTATCTGTTTATAATCAGACCGCACCTGCCTTTAGAATGAATAAAGAAAATTAATTACCTAACGATACTAGGTATCGATAAAGTTTGTTGAATGTTTGTAAAATGTCACAACCTTTGTGATATAACTGATTCACGTGTTATTGTAGTGAGTCCACGGCTTGCTTTCAGAAACAGTTACATAGGACAGCAATATGTAAATAATAGTTGAGCACATGATTAGGGTGAAAAGTCATATTACTTTTGAAAATTGACCATAATTAGATTTAGATTCAAGTTTTATTAGAGTTGTCGGTGTAGCAATCTCGATTATACTCTAGTTTCATCATTATCATATCAGCCCGGAATCACCTACTGCTCGGTATAGGCCTCCCCTTTTTTCTGCCACACTTCCTGATTCCGTGTGTGCCTAACTCTAGCTGAGTTAATATTTTTAGCTGGTGTCTCTACTTTTGCTATGTTGTCCAAATATACCTACTTTCTTCTCAATCTTCGACTGTAACTTAATGTAAGCTGCGGTAATGGACTTATCTCCATATAATAACTTATAATGTGGTTTCTTCTTTTCTCTACATAATTATTTTTATTTGAGGTGAACATTATAGTTGGAGCTATTTTCGGCATTTTGTTAAAATATCATGAGTAATAAGCAAGTTACAAGTTTACAGAGCGACCGTCCCGGATGTTTGGTACAGTCGAGAAGCCCGCATGTCTCCCGACAGATCCGGCGACTAGGCAGCAAGGGCCATGACCGCCGATTTGTACAAAACGACAATTCTAACATGAACCACCAGATTTCAATAGAGATGCCCCTTTGTAAACATGTCAGATGAATTAATAAAAGAGGTGGGGGAGGTCTCATTAGAGTGGTGGCGTAAATTACTCGAGGCTCGTGAGTTGCGTGAATACAAAAGTGCGTCACCGGCAACTTTCACCACGGCGAGGTACTCTACTACGGCGCAGTCGGCGGCGCACGCAGCGTGTATGCGGCAGCCTCGATTCCATTCAATGTGCTTATTTACTTCTATTTACTCTTCAAAACCCAGTCATGCTAAAATATGGGTATAGGCACAAAAAGGCTATAACTAATTTCAAACGATACAAACAACTTCGCATGTGATTAGGTAGAGAGCTTTCAAGAAACTTTCAAGCTCACAACTTCATTAAGAACTCCGGACATTTAGTAGCTTTATACAGTGTACAATTTTTCAACCTCACCTAGAGGGATAGTACTGGAGATAGCAAAGCTAAAATACTATATTTTGCAAATTGCGATAGATTATACAGATCTTCGTCATTTTAATAAATAAATGACCTTTGAGTAAAGTGCTTTATCTTGTCATGTTTGAGAGATTTTTACTATATGATAGATCCTATCGATTGATGCCATAAAAGAACAGAGTGTTATTTTCTCGATTTTTAGCGGGTTCGATTCTCACTTGGGAATTGAAAGTCGTTTAATGAAGATTTGTTTCTTTTTAAAAAATTGCTATCTCTATAGTATTTAAATTCCATTCTGTATAACGATAAAGTAAAATTAGATTCTCCATTTAGCAAACCAGTTTCTCAAAGCACATCATAATAAAATGCTAATTAATAATTAGTTAATCAGAGCAATTAATTACGTAAGAACGTATGAACTTTTAACGTTTAGCTAATGTAAAGCTCGGAGCAAGATTTACGAGGAATGTGTTCATAAAGTAGCTCCACCGATGTAGGTTAATGTCTACTACACCAGATGTAGTACCGTCTAATAGTAATCTACATTATAAATGTACCCATAAATTATTATACCTCTAAATTATAACAAGGATAGACAAACTATAGTTTATTAAGCTGTATTGAAGTTCTATCGTTTAGGATTGCTATGTTTGTTTTGCTTATGCAATTTATTTGTTCAGTAAAACTTTATGCACAAGTCAAAAAAACTGCTCATCATCATCACCCTCTTGCCCCTATTATTTTGGTGCAGTATGTCAAATTCAAATTCAAATCGTTTATTGCAATCCATAATGTACATTTTTACAGGTGGTATAAAATAATTTCAGACACAATTATGGACCCTGTCGGGCACAGCAATTTTCTATATAAAATAATTAGAGAGAGGAAGATCGCTTTGCTTCTTTTAATATTAAGTTGGTATTATTTCTATACTTATCTTATATCTATTAATCTATATATATATCTATATGTCATCTGCTTCCATACTCTATTACTTGTCATTTCATCAGACACCTCCTTCCTAGCCATATCATTCTTTATACAGTTTATCCATCGTGTAGATAAGACTGCAGCTGCAAAAAAACTGCACAAGACGAATTTAATGTTTTGGATATTTGCTTAGTTAATGTGTGTACATTTGATTTTAATGTAATATTATCATGCTGTCGATTTCGAGAAATAAATACTTTGATGAATGAACACAGGCTGAACTGCGCATCTCCGAAGTTATTTGAATTAAATTATTAACAAAATAATAGGCAGTAAAAAAACTATATCTCATGTCGGACAAATAAATATCCACACATTAATATAGAAATCAAAAACCAAACAAAAGATAAACATTCAGTTGACAATATCGACACACCGGAGATTCAGTTCTGGCGACAGTTTTGGATGACAGTGGAGCCCACAGATTGTGCCGGAGGCACTGACGGTGTCCAATATATTTGGACACTGTCAGTGCCTCCGGAATCTCCGGTGTGTCGTTCTCTGAGGAAGCTAACGCCCTTCTGGCTGCCAACCCTGAATGTAATGTGTTTGCGGATGAATGGATTATGCAAAAGTGGCCACTGTTCCCTGTTACTAATTTTAATTTAATTTAACCACTTGATATTGTCAACTGAATGTTTATCTTTTGTTTGGTTTTCGATTTCTATATTAATTATAAATGGTGTTATATAAACTATAAATAAATAATATCCGATATTTTCTTTTGATAATCAGCAAATAGAACCTATTTCAGAACACATAAAGTACTAATAAGCTAGCACGGCGGCAACAGCTGGCCATTCCAAGTACCTACCTACGTAGTGTACCTAGTAATGCCTAGTTTAAGCCAAGTCGTGCTCGCAGCCATTATAGCACCCAGTGTTTCATAACCTTAGCTTAGTCAGACGTGATTATTAGATACGGCCGAGTGTTCGTAAATACACTGGTAGCACGCAAATGAAGTAGATATGGTCTTTACCTTGATATTTATTATACCTATCATAAAGATTCATTTAATATGGTTGTGAATAAAACAGATTATAAGATTCTTATATTCTATACAACACAATACTATTTCCACATCCTCCGTGCCACGTAAAACACGCCAAACTGTTGGTCCTGGTTGTCATTCAAGTAGATATTTGACAGTCGTTACAGGTTGTCAGCAAATACTAACTTTGGAATTTTTCACACTGTCGAGTTATTTTAAAGTAAACTTTGAAATAAGAAACTACTTATCATCCACAGTCCGACTTCACCCACTACAGACTGGGTATAGACCTCTCCTTGCTTGTGCTCAGCTCCACGCTGTTGTGAAATAATAAGTGCCCAAGTCTTGTAAATCTTCTTTCTATACTCTACTACTACTCCGACACCAATTCAAAAACCTGTTTTATTTAATCTGTAGTAAAATCTCATGTCATATAATTGGCTGTTGTTATTTCCGACAGGTAATCACCAAAGCTAACGTGTGATTTGACATTAGATAAACAGATTAATTAAATGTAACCTAATTGAGCTTGCATAAATCGGAGTACGGGCGCGCGGTGTAAACATAACGTAAATACTTATCGAAAATACAATTAAGTATTCTATAGCGTATTAGTTCAATTGTTTGCAACAAGCATGATACTGAGGCATCACCCATAGATAAATATAAATAAATTCTAACAATTATTAAGATTTACAGAATTAACATAGATGAACCTTTGACATACTTATTATTATGTCATCTAAGTATATAATTATGGGTTCCCTACGTTTCTTCGAAACACTATTCTTCGAAACACTATACTTCGAAAATTGTTTCACCGAAAACTATACACCGATGCCTTCGTACTGCGACTTTTTTTTGGTCTACGCCTTTTTTGTTCGATGTTACTTTACACCGACAACCTTATATCAACTTTTGTTTCACCAACGTTTGTTTGTTCTACCTATGTAACGTTACTTCGAAAATATTGAGTTGTTCCGGTCTGATCCCCCAAACCGATCCACTGCCAATATATTTCTTTTGTTTATTCCTTTCTGATCCCCTGTAATTTATCATTCCGTTCTGATCCCCTTTTTGACACAAGTACAAGTGAAGTACAGTCAACCGAAAAACAGTTGTTAATGAAAAAATAATCAGTTTTTATTTCTATAACTTACAATTTGTACGATCATCCCACAAACTACCAGGAGAACAGAAGTAGGAAGGAGGTATTGGAATCTTTAAATCAAATCTATATTATTTCTTTCTAAAACCATGCACTTTTTTTTGTTGGAGATAGGAAACCAGGACAGTAAAGTCTCACAAACTACCAGGAGAACAGAAGTAGGATTGAGGTATATTAAAGATTCCAATTTCCAATACCTCCTTCCTACTTCTGTTCTCCTGGTAGTTTGTGGGACTTTACTGGCATAATATAGATTTGATTTGAAGATTCCAATTTCCAATACCTCCTTCCTACTTCTGTTCTCCTGGTAGTTTGTGGGACTTTACTACCTATTCTTTATTTTAATGTAATAGAACCTGTACAAATATTTTGTTGCTGACTGTCCTAAAAATGTGTCAGGGTATCCGATTCTTTTACGGGGGATCAGACCGGAATAGAAAATAATTTATAATAAAACGGATCCCCTAGGGTATCAGTTTTAGGGGATCAGACCGGAATAACTCAAAATATTTGGCCAACACAATAATACCTTCCTTTTGGCTTGGCGTTTTTTTTTGAAGCATTGGTAATAATAACTGCCACTCGTGTCGATCTTTAGGTTAAGCCGCGCTTGCCTAGGTTGGTCTGTGAATGGGTGAACACCACGTACCGAGTTTCCTCCGTGCCTCGGAAAGTACGTTAAGTTGTTAATAAGGTTCCTACTAAAAAGTCTATTCTTATTTTCTTAAATCCTCTAAACCAAAAGGACGGTATTATTGTGTTGGCTAAATATTTTCGAAGTAACGTTAAATAGAACAAACAAACGTTGGTGAAACAAAAGTTTATGTAAGGTTGTCGGTGTAAAATAACATCGAACAAAAAAGGCGTAGACCAAACAAAACGTCGCAGTATGAAGGCATCGGTGTATAGTGTTCGGTGAAACATTTTTCGAAGAATAGTGTTTCGAAGAAACGTAGGGAACCCTATAATTATATGTAGGTATATGTGTGTAAAAAGCAGCGCAACATTCAAAAGTGGTCATACTGTATCCCCCTTGGGTTAAGACAAAGGTGTCACTAATAGTATTCCCCAGGTTGGTTTAAGTTCCATTTAAATTAACCCTGTTGTCATCAACCGGGCACTAACCACAATTCTGTAGCTGTAACTGAAAAAAGTCTGATGGAAAAACTTATTAACATAAATACTACTAATCAAAACCAATTATCATTATTTTATTAGCAAAAACAAATCCTGGCCAACGCCATCCTAATCGTTTCAGGAGCAGACATATACGACCCTGCCATATGGTCAGCCGAATAATACTAAAAGAATATCTAGACCTATTTCTGGATTTACGATGTCTATAACGAACACGTGTGGTCCTTTTTTATTTCGATGGAAGTTCACTCACTCTGTCAGTTCATTTACTTATATTACACGCACTTTACTATATATATGTATATTATTATGTACCTGTCTACATTTACCTAGTGAATTCTGCACGCAAGCATGAAAACTAAAAGAAAGACTGACACGCGATCGTGCCTTACTTGATACTTTGTTACATTAGTTCTGTAACCTTACTTCACCTTCCCTGAAATAGTTTTGTAACCCTGAAAATGGCGTTTGAGAAGTTACTGATTTAGTAGAAAAGTAAAAAGACTTTTCAAACCATGACTTTAAGCTTTAACATAACAACACGCATGTACTCGCCGAAGGGTTAGGCAAATGTGTACATAATAGTACACCAACATTTCGCCAGTTAAACTGAAGTTCCAGGTGTGCGCATTGCCATCAACCGCCCACAAATCATGACTCCATGGCTACTCCTGGCAAATTCCTGAAGAAAAATCTCAATAACAATTTATTCGAACCGACCCGGGAATCGAGCCCAGTACCTACCTCATACTCAGCGGGATTACGATCACTAGACCAAAGAGGCAGTCCTATAAGCTCTACTTATTAGATAGTATACCTTATTTAATAACCCTCCTTTTGGGCTTCGCCGCAGTCGGGTAAAAACAGCATAGTGTTCTTATTAGACACAGGCTTTCACATTCAATATTCCCACTTGATATCTTGTAGTTAGACGTACCTACACTAAATTCCACACATCATACTACTCCACGTGTGCAATACTATCCTAACCGCAGCTACTTATTACCCAAGCCTTATCAAACATTCAACATATTGATCTGGGCAATCAAATTAGAAAGTGCTTGATTTACGACGAACCGAATATCGATGCATATCGATAGAAAGACTTCATCAAGTCGACTGGCAACAGACATATAATCTTACATCTCTATGTATATACAACAGGTCGGTACGTGTAAAGTGGAGTTAGCCCATCGCCTCGGTTTGAAAGTGCTAACCTCAAGAACTGCTGTACTGATTGGAGTTTCACCAATAGACAGTAACTTTCGTAAAAGGAATAGTTCACTATTAAGGTACACACAGAGCCATTATAGCCAGAAAATGGGTTTCATTTCATTTCATATGTTGTACTGAACCAAGGTCAAGAATCTAGGCTAAGCAAACCAATTTCGTAGACAAACAAACAAGTAAGTAAATAAGCAAACAGCACATAAATATTGAAAACACGTGGAGTGTGGGAGGAGCCTCGTTCAGTCGGTTATTGAATGCCAATGTCAACTGATTTGCAAACCCGTCGCCTCGAGACAGACGGACGGACGGACCAGGGTTGCAAGATCGAGTTTCCGAAATTTCCCCATATTCATTAGTTTTTCCAAATATTCATTATTTTTTCCCCATATTCATAATTTTTTCCTCATATTCGTTATTTTCTCCCTATATTCATTCTTTTTCCATCGAAATGGGTTTTCCACCGAAATAGTTCATTTTGCAAGTTTTTCTCAATTCTATCCTACAAACAGGAAATTAAACAATCAGTGAAAAAGAAAACTACGCTCATTCACAACAAGTACCGCTTTGTATCAAAATACCTTATTGTGCCGTACTTTTTAGTGTTGTGGCTGTGTATCCTTTGAGAACCTAAAAAATTCTCTCAGTTTTTATTTTTCCCGATGTATTTCCTAAAAAATCGGCCAAGAGCGTGTCGGGCCACGCTCAATGTAGGGTTCCGAAGTTTCCCGTCCGTCACAATAAGTGTTCCCACCTATGACTTTAAATGTGGTTTTTTTTTTTCAAAATTATTTTCCTAGAAAGTCCTGAAGTTCTACTCTTCAGATTTTTTTCATATTTTCTAAACTTATGGTTCAAAAGTTAGAGGGGGGGGACACATTGTTTTTAACTTTTGGAGCGATTATTTCCGAAATTATTGACATTATCAAAAAATTATTTTCGTAAACCCCTATTCATTTTTAAATACCTTTCCAACAATATATCACACGTTAGGGTTGAAATTAAAAAAAAATCCCTTTCACTTTACTTATAGGCTACCCTAATAAAACATTTTTTTTTACCACTTTGTCGGCGTGATTGATACACATATTAGTACCAAATTTCAGCTTTCTAGTGCTAACGGTCACAGAGATTAAGCGAGGACGGACAGACAGACATGGCGAAACTATAAGGGTTCCTAGTTGACTACGGAACCCTAAAAAGAGAAAAATTGCTAGCTATTGCAACACGTGGATGGACGGACGAGACCGTCTGACCCACATCCTATATCACCAAACAATATAATTAAGCCACAGATTTTTTGCTAAACAGGACATTGGTCGTAATACTACATGACTCACCACTACTCGACCAACGCAACGTTCTAAGCATTTAATTGTGTGATGAACTGATGACCGTTTATTTATTTTATAAGAAGTTTCGTACAAGGAATAATACGAGTTTTTATTCACTGATGTCCAGTTGCAAAACGTGAATGAACTCATTAATACCGTGATGGACATAAATTATTGCATTGATAAAAAATAATAAAGCGCTTGTGGTCTTGATAATAATAACTCTTAGTACCCAAGTACCTATGTATAGGTACCGTATATAATTATAATTTATATACTCTGTTTGACTGACAACTGCCCTGTTGGTCTCGTGGTCATAGCGTTATTGAGTTTCTTAGAAGCAACCCGGACTTGGCTTTGGAAGTTGGCGATGTGATACCTTCTTGAAAAGCACGATAAGCCGTTTTTGGCAGTCCCGCCGCGCCGTGTTGAATCGGACAATGAGTTAGAGAAGAGAAAAACCTTGTGCACTACTCGTATAATACATCCCCTACTTTGTCCATGTAGTTTGTCCTCTAAGATTTTCCGCCATGCACGAAAATGGTCACAAGGCTGTATTTTCAGTTTTCAATACTTTGTTTAGTTATTTAATTGAGTCAGTGAGTTTTCATTAAGTGTCAAAAGTTGATGTACAAACGTGACTGTTCATGTTTTCATATGATCGGGACAATGAAGTATTGATCAGAATTTGATTAATAACTGACATTGTTACTGGTATCTTAACCAATAATATATCACATTGGCGGCCTTTGCCATGTTGATAAGAGGTGCACCTTTTCCGGTCGGAACATTCGATTCGGCACTATCTATGTATTTGTTATACAAAACGAACAGTAATGCCGACTCGAAGCAATTCCTACAAATATTCTTCGGTTCGGTCCAATCCGAGTAAAGCCGAGCAGCTTTTTACCGAACAGATGCATGTTTGCCGCCTGACTGTGCCGAATCATGCCGATCCGAAGAAGCACACCAAACAGGAAACAGCCAATGTCATTAGCCATTTAGCCACTAAAAAAAAGATTACTGACAAAGAAGCTTAGAACGTGTCGTAAAAATACGAGAGCTATCTAAAACCGGTTAGCCGTAATGATCACTCTCATATACTCATAGTTGCTTTAGATGTAGTCATTGCGAACATTACATATTTAATACGTCATAGTGAAAGTTAATGGGTTTTGCGTGAACGGAATCTATTCGGTGAGTTACTTGAATTAAACGTAAGCCATGCATTAAAGCATTTGTTTTTTTTCTTAGCTTACGTTTCTCTACATAGGTACTTCCTATCCTTCCTATCTTTCACGAGCCACCGCCTCCTTCCTTGCGTTTGGATGAATCCAAGTCAGTTAGTCCCGTCATCTTCTTCTTGTAGACATTTTCTTTTATAGTCATTAAAAATTTTGAAGTTACGATTACGACTTAACCGTTTTATATTTTATGTTTGTCTTAAACATTACGAGCGATGTCACAAACAAAGAAACTAAATCTGTGGTTTTGTATTACACATAAAAGGCAGAATATTCAAATTCATGCGACATTACTTGTTTCCCACAAAAGTGATGTCATGAATACAGTTACGGTGATGTTTTTACTGGTCTCAAAGTTTCTACGTACTTTATCATTACCTCGAAGTGTATAAAGTTGTATTTATTCGTAACTAGTGGGTCTATAGCGTTAGCGGTCCTGAGGTCATCACTATAAAATTAGTTAGTTATTTCTTTTGTTTTAAATCACTCCAAAAAGTTGACATCACTTGTAGCTTACCAGACAAAACTAGCACTCTCAGAGATCCTCACTGTCGAGGGATCATAAAGAAACCTTACCCTCTGTTCCTCATACCAAACACCGTTTATGTTATTTATTATATGTAAGTATAAAATATTATTGCTCATCGTCAGAAATGTCGAGATTCCATAGAAACTTTCATCTCGTATTTAACCTCTTTAGGGGACGAAAGTTCAAAAATGCTTTCATAATGCTGATCTTGTTTCATATAAAAACTCTTGAACAAAATTTAAGACGCAGCAGTTATTCGCCGCAGCTATTCGTTTTCTGTCAACGAATAAACCACTCTGCTACAAAAAACAAAGAGGCTACCTCAAAACTCAAAACAAAGCACTTCCTTGTCTTCCGATGTCACTATGTAAGTCCTCCACTTACTGTTCTACGTAGGCAAGCTCATGTTACATTTCACATTACCTTTCAAGCACTTAGTACTACATACCTAGCGCATCCTATTAAGCAACTACGGCAGCCCACAACAACAACAAACCGATTGTCATTCCGAGAAAGTTGTGAGCGCTGACTTGAGAAAATGTTAATAAGACGCACGTAGGCGTCGATGTAGCAACACCTTCCTACTTATGGCACATAATTAGCTATGAATTTCACACATTACTGTTAGCTACTCCTTACTATACGGTAAGTAAAGAGAACTGTTTCTCTACTTTCGCTACTGGTATCTACTACGCTTTTAGGTGTGAAAGCTTCGGGAGGTGTGTTTAATTTACATATAAAGGTTTTACCAAGGAGCTTGTGGCTGGATAATAACAGCCACTCGGTTCAATCTACAGGTTAGTCTGTGGATGTGTGACCACTTATTACATACCGAGTTTACTCCGTCCCTCCAGGCGCGGATCCACCGTTGTGGGCCCTGTGGGCATGCCCACAACCCTAATAGACTTGTGACGTCACATTTTACGGTCTTACGGGTCATAACCCCCACCAAGATCATCAAAAAATTGCATTTTTTAGGAAATTTGATAAATTTCCAAAAAAAAATCTGCACAACAGACACTAACCATTCCAAGGCGGCAACCAAATATTGTAAGCTCGCTTCGCTCGCTATTGCATTTTGCCCTTTTTTATTAAGGTCATAATTTGACATTTACTCTTGTTGTCATCTCTGTATGAATAAACAAAAAGAACCCAATATATGTGGAGGTGGGGTAGGATGCTTAAATTTTGAAGCTCTTTTTTCCTCGCTCCTGCATTATGTTATTATCAAAAGCGGTTTCAAAGGCTTCCGCTTTAAAACCTAATACTTTCGAGCGCCGGCTTGCTCCACTCGCTCTTGTGTGTCTTAATCTTGACAAATTCTAACTCATCTCGGGGAACCTCCTCACCTTCCCTCGAAATCGAAGCGATCAACCTATCCGAGGCAGAACGCAAAAAAAATCTCGCTCGCTGCGCTCGCGAATACATCCTATCTCGTTTCTATAAACATTGCAAGAGTACTTTCTATTCTCAATCCCGTATGAAGGAAAAGAATCTATTTTTTCCGAGGACGTGAAAAATTTTCGAGCTCGCTCCGCTCGCTCTACCAATTTTTTAACGTTGACTGTTTTAGTTACTCCTGACAGGACACAATTTTAGACAGTAAGAAAACCTCTTAAATTCAAACTAGGTACTAACTTTTAGGAGCTCATTATGCTTATTTTTAAAACCTGTATTATTCACGACACACAAATTCTAAAGACTCAGGACTTGCCTTTAGAGCTCTTATCGGGAAACTAAAGATGCACATCCCGCCCTCCCTCACCCAAATAAACCTGTCGGCGCCCATGCACGTTTTGATTCAGAAAACTATCGATTTAGTTATGTATATATACACTACATCGATCATGAGCGAGTTCATACTCCAACTCGCACTTGGTCGATTTTCGGGTGACTGTGCCCACAACCTTTTTTGAGGGCTGGATCCACGCCTGCGTCCCTCGAAAAGCACATTAAGCTGTTGGTCCCAGCTGCTATATACAGATCTTTGGCAGTCGTTACGCAGTCAGTGTCCTGAAAGTCTGACAACCAAACTTATCAAGGGGTATCGTATTACCCAGTACTAACTGGGTTGTGGAGGTCAGATTGGCATACGCCCCATCTGTATCCGGTTAAACTGTAAGTCGACCCCAACATAGTTGGGAAAAGGCTAGGTAAATGATAATTATTAAGGTTTTACTGTAACAACGTACTATACATCCTCTCCAGAAAAACATCGTGTCGTTATTTTTCTCACTGAACTAAAAAGTACTAAGACTTTTCTTAAAAAATATGTCGCTAGAGAATGAGCTCTGTGTTACAAGAATCTAGGTTTAGGGCGCGTTATAAAATACCATGACCTAGGTCATCGGCATTTTTATCTGTGGACGATTTTAAACTATGATGACCTTTATCTTGAAAATCTTCTCATAGCAATCTGAATTTAAGAGCCCAGCTATAATTTTTCTATAACATACGACTATAAACCATTAACCAAACCAGATACCAACCAAAACCAGGTGGACCAAGAAAAAAATTTGATGGATGGATGGATGGATGGTTGGATTGGATGGATTGTATGCAGAATGATATGAAATAAAAAGGAGTAAATTATGTCGTGATGGTTGACAGAAGAGAATGGAAGAAAAAAACACATCTTGCCTCAATTAACATTGAACAAGAGCAGGAAGATGATGATGAGCACGTCTTCGTGCTCATCATGCCTTGTGATGATGAGCACCATAAAACATTATGATTGAATTATCTTATACATAATCATTGTTAGCATCATCAAACGTGAAAGACGTCTACTGCTAGAGATAGAGCTTCCCTATCGGCACGACTGGTCCCCAGCATCCATTTAATTCACGACATGGGTTAACCTTGTGTGGGCTACCAATATCCGTGCAATAATCAGCCTATAAAGATCCCACTTCCCACTGCTTGAACATTGGCCCCCCTCTTTGTGATCTATGACGGAGACAAGACAATGTCTGCATCCCAGCAGAGCAGTTGGGCATAATCCTCCACGCAAACCCAATGCGGGTTGTATGAATGTCTTCAAAGTTTTGGTACCGAATCCGGCACATTCAGCGGCTTAAATTTGTAAAATTTCTGTAATAGATTTTCAACTTTTTCACTAAAGCATTACGTTCAAGGATAATTGGGAAAGTATGATAGTTTCAGGTAGCTTGAATGTCTTGGCGTCTGTTCTACAGGCTCGTTGGCTCACGATGTTTTCTTTGTACTCTTTAATTAACCTCTTTTCTTTTCAGTCGCTCCATGTTAAATATTGGTATTCAGCTGCATTCAGTTTGACTAGAAGTCGACCCCAACATAGTTGGGAAAACGCTAGGCGACGCGACGACGAACGCGACGATGGTATATAAAGTTTACCAAAACACTTGGATGGGAAACAAAGGTACTCACATTTGTAGGTAGGGAACAGTTTAATGCCTCCGACAAGCACAGGGTTCTGGAGCACGGCGATGATTCAGAGAACTTCCTCCAAGTGTCACGAGATGATATGAAGATCACACACACATTTTTATTCACAGATGAGCTTGATTTTGAGTCTTTTAATGGCGGTCGCGAAGGCGCGCGCGCATGTGTATTTGCTGATGATGAGAAGTCGACCATGACCATGACCATGACCTGGATGATGGGGAAAATACGACAGTTTCGGGTAACTTTATTACGTCTGTTTTACAGGCGGTTTGTACACGATGTTTTTTTTTTGTACTCCTTAACTAACATCTTTTCTCCGTCTTCCACAGTCACAATGAGTAGCGGTGTGCGATGAGTTGCGCGGCGCTGGTGGCGATGGCGGTGTTGCTGAGCTGTGCGTGTGCGCAGCTGCGGCCCGCCGACGCGCCCCTCGCCATCAACGACACACGTGAGTGAGTCCCTGATTACTACTACCTTTTAAGAGTTACTGGATATGAGGAGGCAAGGAGAGACGCTATTGTTCCGTCACGCGTTGCTACAGACAAACCGTGAAAAGGATTTTAACGATTTTAACGATTTCGTCATGTGTGGTATTATACCAATGTCTGTACCTTGAACATATTGTAAACCCAAACGATTTTAAAAGAGTGTCCATGAAGTTTTTTGCCATTCTTCTCATGAGACCAACGCTTTGGAATGGGCAACTACAGTACAATCACGAGTTATTATGCCTTGTGACTGGGACTGTAGCTTAGTTTATTTAGCTTCATTAGTTTAGTAGTTTACTGCTGCCGCACTCGGAGAGCTTCGGTGGTTGCTTGGGCCGTCGCTTGGTAAAGGTTTTTGGCAGTTTTGTCATACAAAAGTATGTCAGGCCTTTGCTGGGTGGCGGCTTGAGTAATCGTTGGATATCTCTGAGTGCCGCAGTTAGTTTAATTCGACTATTCAAAAGTGCCTGTAATTGGCCTACTTGAAATAAATGAAATGAAATTAAATTGTTTATTTCAGACACATGATACAGGTCCATATTATGTTAGTAGGTTAGGTACCTACTTATAGCTTCAGAATAAATGCTTTGATTTTGATTTTTTTGATTTTGATTTTATATTCATTTTTATTATCTGCCTGAGGGTACCTAAGTGTTGAAAAGAAACTATCCATCCCAATCCTATTCATAGTTGGAAATAGTTTAAAACTAAAAACATTTTTATCACGAGGAAAATAATATCGGTGATAAATAAATGGTAGCCCCATTACTTTATAAGAACATAATGTTAATATGTGCCAGGCGATCTTACCTTCTCGTAGATTAGGTAAGGGTAGACCTCCATCAGTATCCAATTTCTAATTCTAGCCATCCATCCTTTAGACCTGTACCTTATATAATAACACCGAAGTGAAATATGAACTAAGGACCAACCCCGGGATCATTAATCACTTCAGAATTAATGAACCTAAAATACTAACGATTTACTAAGTTTAGATTTATTTATAGCAAACAAAGTTTAGAGAGAATGTCCGTTTATTTAACAATCAATCATGGTTAACATTATTCCATAGACAAATGTGTGTCATTACAAAACGAGCTTTAATTTTAGTCTAACAAAGTTTAATACCAAGCAGCATCAGTAAAGTTAATTTATCTTTTAAAATCAATAAAACGCTGATCGTGAGTTTCTTCTCTGTTTCAGTCTTTCAGAGCGTCTTGAAGTGAAATGTGAGGAACATTAACCTGGTTTAATCTTTGATATTTCTCTACGGCATTGAAGTCGGATCCGTTACCCATGGTTTCAATAGATAAGCAATTTATATTTCGAAATTATATTCTTTATTTTGTAGCTAGCTGTGCTTGGTGCATCGAGCTCGTATAAGACCTTCGTTTTTACCCGAACAAGGTCTACGTAACTCGAAGGTGTCATTGGAATATTTCGAATTTCTATGTCAATAAATGGTACCATGTTTGGGCGTAATGTATTCATGGTGATGCACGACGCACATGACATTCGAAGACTTGATTCAAACGAAGATTAGTAAAAGTAAAATAAAATTTCACCTCTCTTAAATGGCACCACCATACAAGGTCCAGTGTTGCCGTGTAAAATGTATATAATTTATGTCGGTAGGGGGTCAAACCGCATGTTGACCGAAAAACGTCAACTCAACCGGCAGATGCGGAACTTATGTAAGAAAACATTAATTTTTGGTTACGTTCAAAAGTAGGACTTATGAGCGCATTAATTTGCATATTAAAATGAAGCAAAATGAGTTTACGAGCGGTTTACTTACAATAAAGTAGAACATTAAAAAGTTTCCGCTTGCTTTGGAGCAAATGAAACAAAGCTCGTCAGCGTCTAAATGTCAAGCTTTAAAGCTCGCTCTTGGCATAAAGTTCAGAGGCTTACTGCTTACTGGTACATTATACGAAAGCAACTTACGGTACGGGTTCACTTAATTCCCCGTTTCTGAAGCAATGACTTTGGAAATCGATTTATACTCAACTTCAGTGATTTGGATCGTATTTCGATACTTTCCAAAGGGAAAGCGCGCGCAATATGCGATTAGTGCGCTGTTCAATTAACGGGACCGACCGGACGAGTAGACACATTACTGTGTTTTGTTTACTCTGCGATCAGCATTACGTGCATAATACAGCTAACAGCGCCCGTGCGCTGCGCTGCATGATAGGCAATTTCTGGCGATCCTCACTTCAGTGTTACCAATTTATTATCTAGATTCTAGTAGTTTGATGTGTTCTATTTGCCAATAGGGGCGGTATTTTGGGATTTTAGACTCATCGTCATCTTCCTGCCCTTAACCAATATTACTTGGGGTAGGCGCATCACGTTTTTTTCTTCTCTGTCAACCGCAATTTACTCATTTTTCTTTCATATCATTCCCCACACAATCCTTCCATTCGCGATTCTAGTCAACCACAATTAAAAATATTGAAATTAAGTTTCTTCGAAATGATGTTGCCCTTTGTTTATGTTACCTAGAATAAGGTTACTTTATACTTCGGCATCGTGTGGGAGTTTGTAGGAACGCCAAGAGGCACTGGCGTAGTTATTGTGAAAGCTGCATTGAAAATAATTAAATGTGCAAGTTATATGACTGAGTAAAGCTTATTATTGTTAGATAAAACAGACAGGCAGTTGTGGTGTAGCTAAGGAGAATGTATAGGTACACTGAGTTGATTGACAGTAGAGTACATGAAGAAGAAGCATTCTGTTCCGTATATCCTCAATGTTTCCAGTGAGAGTCGTATGCGATGTAGAAAGGCCGGACATTGACATGGCTTCAATATTTAATAGTTACTTAATATTCGAAACAATATTGAGAAGGCCATTTGTTACGATCCATCAAATTACCGGTTGATGTTTTATTTATTTTGGAGTATGATTGATCACTGTATTCATTTAGCTGATCAATTACATTGGCTTTCTGTAGTGAAATGACGAGTATTTTTACATTCATATTACCTACTTTTTGTTGTTTATTTTATTCAGCATACGCCTTTTTCTTTGAAATATGTTTATTTTTTACGGACCATCATCATCCATTTTACATTAGTATTAAAAGCAATATTGTAAAAATGTTTTTTGGTGCAAAGGTAAAGTGTATTCTATCTGTGAAGAAATCGTACTAGGGTCGTTACTGGGTAGGAAATCCCACTGCTTTTCTTTACGGAAATATATTGTCTATGACTGGACATGGGTGCAGACTCAAGCACAATTGTCGCAGATATGAGAACATTGACACCAACGCAACACTGCACTATGCGGTAGAAAATAGAAACCTTGTTTTCTTGTCGTTTTAGTTCTCATCGACTGTTTGCATCACAATGTTTGGAAAGTTAAGAACTAATGTCTTCCAGTATCTATAAATAAATTGGAATGATATCATTTTTGCTTCGATTGCCTGTAATTGAGTTGTTCGTGTGAAAAGCTGGAAGTGTGAAATTTGTGTGGGAAAGCTAAAAAGTTAATCGCTTTGTGTAAGTCTGAAAGAAGAGTTGAGTGAGTATAATCTGTGTGAGAAATTGTTAATATAAATAACAATTTGATTATTCCTTTATTCATTTACAAACATATCATATACATTTTTAATCTATACTTATAATAAATCTGTAGAGAGGTCAATTCTGTACATGATATATATTTTCAAAATAACTATCATCTATCTATACTTATAATAAATCTGTAGAGAGGTCAATTCTGTACATGATATATATTTTCAAAATAACTATCAGGGGGTAATTAGTGATCGATACTGATGCCAAAAATGCAATCAGTAAAATTTTTGTCTGTCTGTCTGTCTGTCTGTCTGTCTGTCTGTCCTCCTGTCTGTATGTTCCTTATAGAAACAAAAACTACTCGACGGATTTTAACGAAACTTGGTACAATTATTCTTCATACTCCTGGGGAGGTTATAGTATACTTTTCATCACGCTACAATCAATAGGAGCAGAGCAGTGAAGGGAAATGTTGGGAAAACGGGAGAAGTTGCTCCATTTTTTAAGCTTCCGTCGCGTGTGCAGCCTTAATGGTTAAAGCTACATAGAAATCATTTATGACGGAAATGTTCTACATAAAATTATCTAAAAAATATCCCACAACAGCATATGTCTATCTTTTATGGTTGACTCACAATAACACGTGTAACTCCCGATAGCTTAGCAGTTCAGAGCTTTCTGATTATACAGGGTGGAATTTTGTAATGCCACCTGGAGGGAAAGTACTCTTAATACTGCAGATAGAAAATTTTACTCAAAGGAAACATTCCTTTATTTTTGAATAGAAAGCAAACTGCATTCAAAGATTTTCGAAAATTCTCTTCTCCCACACCCGGGAATCGAACCGGCTAAAATCTGAAAAAATTATACCCTGTACTTTTATTGCATCGATCGTTAGGGTCAATTATAAGGATGAAATCTCTCTAACAAACATGATAAGTTAAATGAAAGGAAAACCTGCCTGCGAGATCGCCAGATCTCACCCCATTAGATTTTTTTTTGTGGGGATATGTAAAAAATCAAATTTACATGAAATCTTATGCGAATGACAACGAGTTGAGAGTTGAAGTTCAGAATACGATTTATAATATTCACCACAACACTTTATTAAAGGTTACTAGAAAAATTTGTGTATCCAAGAGAATGGAGCTCATTTCGAGCAACTAATTAGTTAGTTTACCATTTTTTGTAAATAATTAAATTAATTTAAGATTTCCTGGTTTTCTTTTCATTTAATTTATCATGTTTGTTAGAGAGATTTCATCCTTATAATTGACCCTAACGATCGATGCAATAAAAGTACAGGGTATATTTTTTCCAGATTTTAGCCGGTTCGATTCCCGGGTGTGGGAGAAGAGAATTTTCGAAAAATTTTGAATGCAGTTTGCTTTCTATTCAAAAAGAAAGGAATGTTTCCTTTGAGTAAAATTTACGTACTCAAGACGCTTTTTGTTACGTAACAAAATATGGACGTCCCGACTTATTTATTTCTGTAACTACCAAGCCCAAGTGGGATGAAATCACTCGGGAGCTTCTTGAGGGTCAAGCACCGCATGACCGCCATGATATTATCGCAAGAGTTTTTCATTTAAAATTAAAATCAATGATAGATCTACTTACCAAAGATAACATTTTTAGTATAACGCGGACGAAGTCGCGGGCAAAAGCTAGTTATAAATATAACAAAAAAAAACATTTAAACAAATGAAAAAATAGTAGTTTTCAGGGCTCTTGGGGAACCTCAACCATGTGCAGAAGTACTGCTATCTGAATCAAGCCCTTGATCCAGCTGCCAAGCGATAGCCTCATTTTGATTGATTATTACGTCATTCTTTAATTATTAAAAGACATACTTCACGTACAGCATATCTCAAACCTACAATAAAATCCACACAAACGAAGTCGCGATTCCTTTTCATTTTCACAATAAGAACTTATTGGGCATTTCCATCAGTAATAAAGACGGGAAATCATTCCTTATTGAGGTGTTGATTTTGTTGCATTCACACAGAATTAATGTCGTTAATTCGTTGGTTACGTTTTTTAAATTTATTTTTGTTAGGAAATTGACAATGCTCCTGAAAAAAAAAAAAACTGATTTAATAGAAAATTAGGTACATGTAGTTAATTACCAAATCATTTGATTTTAAGTACATCGCGTGTTTTTCTGTCGTGTCATGTTACTCGGTTAAAAGGTGTTAACTGTGTTCATGTTTAAAACGATGATTACCTACTGTTTGAAATAATAGAAGTAGGTTTAGGAGAAAGCGATGTTTTCTTAATTCTTAAGCTTACCGGTGAAACTGGATTTAATTACCTGTGTCTGATTGCCTATTGACGCACTTAGGATCATGTTCCAATCAATTTTATTAGCGGTTTGTGCTACTATACATATACGGTATTATTACAAAAGGAAGTTTGGTCAAAGCTATTCGTAAATTTCGCACTTTTCCGGAGAATTAAAAAAATTAGGTAAGTACTTAAAAACAGCGCGCAGCCTCTGTTTTATATTTGTGAAATATACTTTTAATAATTAAAACTACAAATTCTTGAAGTTACATTTTTATAACAGAGAAGACTTGTCCAGTATCAAATTCCACAGATTAAATTCCAAAACCATAGAGTAGTGATACAACCATAGAACACCTCCCCTTTTAGAATGAATACAAACTGATTAAAAATTACAAATTAAAAATTCTTAATAATTAAAATTCTTAATAATTATTAAAGATCCAATCTTGTCCTGGGTTTGACATTACGACCACTACGGGTTCTATAGCATACATTATCAGGGATGTTACCAGTATTCTCTTGAGGCATATCCTGAGCGTGAGAACTTAGAGGCAACACTTCTGGGACATCATTGTTATCTAAACAAGGCAAAAAATCACTTCTTCTAATTTGTTGACCATCAGTAAAAGACTTTCTAAGGTGATGGTTATTACGTCTGAATATTTTTGAGTTGTTATCATCTATTATCAGATAGGATCTTGGTTCTTTACATTTTTTAAAAACACTTCCCTTTTTCCAGTATTTATCTTTATCCGTTCTATATACAATTTTGTCCCCCGGTTTGAAAACAATTTCCTTATTTTTTGAGTGTTTGTCATGTTGATGCTTAGTAATCTTCTGTTTTAAAGTTAATAGTTTATGAATATTTGGTATAATTTTGGGCTCTAAATATGTTGAGGCCACTGGAATATTAGATCTCAAATTTCTGCTATTTAAAATTTGTGAAGGAGTCACAGATAAACCAGACAAATTACTGTTATTGTAATTAAAAAGATAGTCACGGTAATCCTTGCCATCCTCTAAAGCTTTTTTAACTAGATTTTTACTTACATTGACAGCTTTTTCAGCTAAACCATTGCTTCTAGGATAGTGCGGACTACTTGTTACAATAGTAATATCTTTCTTTTTATAATAATCAAGACACTCTTGTGATTTAAAGGGGTTATTGTCAGCTATACACATGGAAAACCCAAATGAGTAAAAACATCTTGACATGCATTTATAACAGATTTTGAAGTCTTATCCTTTACAGGTCTTATCTCTAACCAATGGGACAAATAATCAATAATTACAAGATAAGCCTTGCCTGCATATTCCATGATATCCATTCCTACTTTATAATATCTGTATTTAGGTATTGAATGTGTCATTAAAGGTTCATGTACATTAGCAGGTCTAAACTTTTCACAAGTACGACACTTGGCTATAAAACTCTGTATATCCAAGGATAAATTTGGCCAATAAAACAATTGACGTGCTTTAGCAATACACTTGTTCATTCCCAGATGTCCTTCATGCACTAATTCTATGACATACATGCGTAGTGAACTAGGCACTATAATCCTATTGCCAAGGAATAACAATCCATCCTGTACCAAAAGCTGATCTTTAAATTTAGAAAAATGTTGCAATGTTTTAGATAATTTCTGAGGCCAACCATGGTAGTAATAATTACATATTTTGGAGAGTATTGAATCATTACTTGTCTCTTTACGGAAAATAGTTTTTCTTTCATCAGACATAGGCAAATGTTTTGAAACAGTGTGTACCATCTGCAGCATTTCTTTGTCATGCTCAGTGACCGCTAAGCTATTTCTAGACAACATGTCTGCAAAGTGTACATATTTACCTGGCACATAGTATACATTTAATTTATACATAAACAATTTCAATCTCAACCTTTTCAGTCTAGGAGAACCAATCTTGCTTATCTGTTTACCCATGATAGATATAATGGGTTTATGATCTGTTTGTACATCAACCTCTGAACCGTAAATGTATTTGTGAAATTTTTTTACACCAAAACAAACAGCAAGTAACTCTTTTTCGGTTTGTCCATAGTTTAATTCAGAATTATTCATGGTTCTCGAAACACAAGCTACTAATTTTAACTTACCAGAATCATCTGGCTGAAATAAACAACAACCTAAACCTTTGCTTGATGCATCACATTGCAAAATAATTTTATTTTTTGAATCAAAAGGACAAAGTGCCGGAGCTTGACTAATTTTCTCTTTCATTTCAGCAAAAACTTTATCATGTATGGGTAACCACAAAAACTCTACCTCCTTCTTTAACAATTTACATAAAGGAGACATCAGCTCTGCCATTTCTGGCACATAACGTCTGACATAATTAAATGAACCAATGATCCTCATTAACTCCACCCTATTAGTTGGTGTTTTTAGCTTTGTCAATGACTCTACTCTAGATTTATCAATAGACATACCATTTTCATTGAAAATTTGACCTACATATTTAACTTCCCGTTGCCTAAATTGAAACTTTTTCTCATTAAATACAATTCCTATTTCCTTAGCTTTACTCATCACACTAAGCACTGCTTGGTCATGATCCTCTATAGTACTCCCCATGATTAATATGTTGTCTGCCCAAACAACTACATTTTTTAAATTATTAAAATGGGACTCTAGTACATCTTGAAATAATTCAGGAGCATTCATCAAGCCATAAGGTAAAACTAAATACCTATATACCCCAAAGGGTGTCGCAAAACAACACTTCCATGAAGAGTTTTCATCTAAACGTAAATGATGAAATCCTTCCGAGAGATCCAAAACTGAAAAATATCTTTTACCATTTAACTTCAAAGCAAGCTCTTCTAAAGTGGGCAACGACTTGGGTTTCTTTAAAATATACTTATTTAGATCAGACGGATCTAGACAAAGCCTTATCTTTTTGTTAGGCTTTTCAACCAAAACAATACGGCTGATGCATGCATTTTCATTAAGATTATCAACCTTTAAAATTGAATTTCTACTTTCTAATCTATCTAGTTCAGACTTTAATGGATCCAGCAGACAATTAGGTATCCTTGAAGGCGGATGACAAATTGGTTCAGTAATATTTCTCGTTGTAATACTATAGGTGCCTGGCAACTTACCGATGCCCGTAAAAACCCCTTTGTGCTCTGCTATAAATTTAGCTTTTAATGTGTCAGAAGTACTTTCAGCACTATGCACCCTCTTAACTAGATTTAATGAAATACAACCCGGTAACCCCAAGAGCATGGAGTGACAATCAATAACAACAAAATTTTCATAACACTTAATATTTTTGTACTCACACAACAAATTGACCATGCCCAAAGGTGAAACTTTACTGCCTTCAAATGACACTAACTGTATATTTGTCTTTATAATTTTTAACTTTACTTTATCATTTATCTGATTGAATATTTTTAATGGCATTATGCTGATATCCGCGCCAGTGTCCAATTTACATTTTACTGGAAACCTCTCAATATTTATGGTTTCTAACCACTCTGACTCTGCTTTACACTGAGACCCTACAGCATTACAGTATACACTTTGCCTCTCACTTTCTGACGAATTTTCACTTTCACACTGAACTTCTGTAATAGCTTTATTGCGCACTTTACAGCTGACTGCAAAATGATTTTTTAACCCACACTTCTTGCATGAT
The DNA here is from genome assembly GCA_949775195.1 of Diarsia dahlii. Classification (NCBI taxonomy): domain Eukaryota; kingdom Metazoa; phylum Arthropoda; class Insecta; order Lepidoptera; family Noctuidae; genus Diarsia; species Diarsia dahlii. The sequence continues at coordinate 11,861,554 of OX459201.1, forward strand.
TTCCCAAAAGCAGGGCATTCTCGACGTCCATGAAGAGTTTGGCAGCGTCGGCATTTAAATTTACCTTCAGATTCAGGATTCTTTTTATATTTGTTTGCATCAACCTCACACGTTGGATTCATTTCTTTAACCTGCAGCTTACTTTGCTCTGAAGTCCTACAGAAGTTTGCGGCTTTCTCCAGAGTTAGTCCATCCAGTCTCAGCAGTTGTTCCTGAACATGCTTGTCAGAGATTCCTTGAACAATTTTATCTCTCAATAACTGATCTTCAATGGATTCTTTAGCTGTGTCACCATAATTGCAATTTAACAACAACTGCTTCACGTCAGTGAGAAAATTGTCGAAACTTTCGCCGTCCTTTTGCTTCCGATCGTTAAACTTGAACCTTTCAAAAACTTCATTGGTTCTCGGGCTTATATACTTTTCGATGGCCTTTATGACAGCGTTGAAGTCACCAGCCTTCTCCTTAGGTATAGGCAATGTTTGTAACACACGTGCTGACTCCATACCCAACATATTTCGTAGGAGAGCTAATCGAACTTTGTCGCTCGCATCGTCTTGACCAGTCGATACCAAATAGTCGTCGAAACACGTCCGCCATATTTTCCAGTCGGCAGCGGCACCACTCGCCCGCAAATCAAAATTCGGAAGTAATTTAACACTTCCCTCCATTTCGATAAAATTTTATACTTTCACAGTAAACAATTATTTTTTTACCGGCTGCGCCATGTTTTATATTTGTGAAATATACTTTTAATAATTAAAACTACAAATTCTTGAAGTTACATTTTTATAACAGAGAAGACTTGTCCAGTATCAAATTCCACAGATTAAATTCCAAAACCATAGAGTAGTGATACAACCATAGAACAGCCTCTAAGTACCTAGTCAATTTTGAGGCTTGAAATACAAATCAGCACGAAGGTTTAAGTATACTTTAGTTTTAATAAGTTTTATACTACAGTTTGTCTTGCCTTAGGATCTAGTTTGTGTTTGCAAAACTTTATAAAGTAGTCAAAAGCCGGTAAGCGTCATTCGAGTAGTTTATATACCTTCAGCAACCGTCAAAAACTCCGCCATCTTGTAGTCAAGCTTCAATAAACTTTTCCTTTCAAAACTATTCTGAGTTTTTGTTTAACTTTGGCACTGCTGCACTGTAACTGAACTGCACAGTGTAACTGAATATTCAGTCTGACTCCGACACCTTTTTCAGGTCATCGGGAATATTGATGACTAGCTTTTGCCAGCGGCTTCGCCCGCGTGAAAATTACCATTTTCCATACAAACTTTCATCCCCTATTTAAATCCCTTAGGGGTTGAATTTCGAAAAATCCTTCCTTATTCCTTGTCTACACTGTAAAGGGAACCACTGTGCAAAATTTCAGCTTTCTAGGTCCAAGAGTTTGGGATGGGCGTTGATGAGTCAGTCAGTCAGTCAGTCAGTCAGTCAGTCAGGACTTCTCTTTTTATATATATAGATAACAAAACATAATATCACGCCTGTAATCTACGAAATGCTGGGAAGGGGTGTACCATAGTACACAGCACCCCTATGGTACACCCACATTTGGCTAGTAATGTTAACTCCCATGCATACTTAAGGGGGTGAGCCTAGTGCCATCAACCGGGAATAAATCCAGACAGCATGGCTGTAACCGAGAAATTCCTGATGGAAAATCCCAATAATAATTCGCCAATCTCGGGAATCGAACCCAGGACCTTATGCTCAAAAGTTGCGATTGCGACCACTATAGACCTAGTCAAAATATAATAAATCTTCGCCCATTAGCATAAGGCAAGCTAACGACGACCTTAATGCAAACCTCGGTGCACTTTTTGTCCAATGCTATAATTAAATGAACCAACATTCATGACGAGCAAAAAGTATTACGTAACGTATGCGAGCTCCACTGATTTGATTGCACAAAACGGCTCTCTAAGTAATATCACAGATCTGTGGTAATATAAATCAAGTTATTTGGCGCCAGGGAACTCTACTGACTGCATCGACATAATAACATCTGCGAAGGATGCATGGTTCCATCCAAGACTTCTCAAGGGAAGGCTTTTTCAAGGCCCCTTATCTAACCAGGTGCAGCATGCAGCTAAGTCCAGTATTTTACGTGGAGTGAGTGCCTATGTGACCGCCACATAGGTAGACATCCGGGCTTTCACTTCTCTTAACGACTGTCAAAACTCTACGAATGACAGCCAGGTCCATGCTGCTTAACGTACTTCGTCCGAGGCAAGGAGGAGTTTCAGTTCGAAATGGATTCATACACTGGCCGATCTTTGCAGTTGTTACTTAGCCATGAGCCCTGTCGGCTGTTTCAAGACTTGATAATCATTTAATATCCAGTATAATTTTCAGGCTGTGGATCGGAATGTGTGCGCTGCGCCGCAGATGGGTGCGTCAAATGTGCTCGATTGCTGGTCTGGCCGGGAGGAACCTGCGCTCACGACTGTCCTGCCGGCAGCCGCGAGGCTTGGGCCCATGATGACCACCTCATGGGCCGGGTGTGCTACCCGGCGCAGACTTATAACGAGGTATGTCAATCTTTTTTGCTAATTAGTACTTATTGCTCCATGTGGAACCTACTTGCACGGCCATCCTGCGTAGATCGGTTGAACTTCTAAGAATTCAACTGGTATGCAAGTAGCACGAAACGTGATAGAAACTTGGACCCAGGATATTGCCTAGTGGCACTCCAATTAATCTGTCGCTTTAGTAATCATAATCATAATCATCATTTATTGCATTCATGTAGTTTACAGGTTGTTACAGGTATATAGGTTTCATACATGAACCCTGCTAGGGCATAGCAATACATAATCCATAATTTAAAGTGCCACAGTGTCACATTATAAACAAATCACTGTGCTTGAACGAATATAACAATTTTAACATGCTCATCATAATAATATGTCCATCATAAGTTATTCAATTAGGTAACTGTCATGAATAATAAGAATACAATTAATTGGTCAATATGTCCATTCATAAAATTAGAATAAGATAAAATTAAATTAATACAAATAGCGAAAATACTAATAATCAAGATAAAAATAACATGGCATAGAATAGTCAACATTTTAGGTGTTGTGTGTAATGTACAGGTATGAATGTCAAATGGGTGTCAAAATTTACTTATCGTCAAAGAATTCCTTTAGAGTGTAATAAGATTTTAATTTAAGGAATTTTTGGAGACTGTTTTTAAATTTATTTTCGAACTCTAAGTCCTTAATTGAATTTGGAAGTTTATTATATATTTTAACGCACATGGCTAAAGGTCCTGAATGAAACATAGTTAGTTTTGAGCTTGGTAAGGCTAATTCATTTTTGTTTTGACGTCTAACACTGCGTTGCTGTGGGCGAAGGTCCTTAGTGAGTGGAAACAGTGCCTGGTTATCAATTTTGTACATGCATCGTTATTTATAAAAGTAAGCCAAATAAATACTACTGCGTCTTAAATATGCATGCCTACATTCTTCGTATAGATCAATATGTGGGTAGGTGTGTTATGCGTATTAGCCTAATTTATCAAAGACCAAAACTCGAAAGTTCAACGTCTTATAGATTAAAACGCTATGATGCAACGGCTTTGATGCGCAGTACAGAACAAATGTGTTCCACGGTACGTTGCTTGCTACATTCATCTATAATTTAATAGTCAAACGAACTTACCTGTAAGTGAAGTTCGATGGTAATTATACTTGTTGTTGTATTGTCCGAAGATGATTAGGAAGACTAGTGTAGTCTCGGCTTTTAAGTCACCGACGCCTACATAAGTTTAAAGAAAAAAGTTTCTTTCCGAACGCAAATGCCTCCTGTCATCCGCTTCTGAAAATAGGTTCATTAAGTTCATAGCAATTTATTGGTTTTACAACATAGGGTTCATGCTCATATGACTATATAGCATGAAGATTCTGGGTCGGGTGGGACTAATCATCTTCGGACAATACAACAACAAGTATAATTACCATCGAACTTCACTTACAGGTAAGTTCGTTTGACTATTAAATTATACTTGTTGTTGTATTGTCCTCGATGATTAGGAAGACTAGTGTAGATGTTTAAAGACTAGTTGTAAAATCAACAAACATTTATATAAAATCAATAAGCATTTATATAAAAGCATTAAGCATTCATATAAAATCAATAAACATTTATATAAAAACATTAAACATTCATATAAAATAGGTAAACATTTATATAAAACCTATAAACATTTATACAAAATCAATAAACATTTAATTAATAAACATCTGTCTAAAGTCAATAAACATTCAGATGAATATAAAATAACTAATAAGTAATTTTTTACAGTTCAGGTTTAATCATTACCAGTGTTATTAAAAATTGCTTCAGAGAATTTTCTATTGTTCACTATTGGTAAATTTTTAACTAATACCTTATATCATATCCACAGCTGTAGCTGGGCTTTCATACTCCATATTCCATTGCTAGAGAAAGGAACAGTTATAAAAGGTTTGCATTTGTTTGGCCCAGAAAAGTTAGCATATCAATCCTTAAAGTAATACGATTTTGTGTAATCACTACATAATAAATATATATTAGAGATATTGTTTGCACTTTTCCACTTGTGGTTATTTATTTATTTATTCAATAGTTGTACAATTACATTTATATAATAAGTTGGTGCAAACATAAACTCATTCGAGCAACAGTAATAACAGCAACAGTGGTAACAGTAGCAGTTAGTGGTTCTAACAGTAATATAGTTACCGCTTTCTTGATAACAATTTGTAAATCACTTTGTTGAATGTAATCTAGTAGAGAGAGAATAAAACACTGAAAACATCCCAATTCCCAAGAATTCTCTGGATCTTGGAGGACTTAACTTGAAAAAGTCTCTGAACAGTATTTTGATATTTCATCTGTACCTTTATGTGGTCTTATAGTTAGAGATAGAGCTGAACTAACAGAATATGAAAATAGAGGAAAAAACCTTTATTAATCCTCAAAACGAAAAGACTGAATAACTTCAGTGATGGTTTGCTAATGCATATAATATTTTAATTACTTACAGTATCTTGTCTTGTCTATACAATTGCAGGTAATGAGGCAAGCATTAATATTCTGTATTTTCAATTATTGAATTCCTAATAATATCAACAGCTTCATTACTAGTTCCAGAAAACCTAAAATATATTCCTGATAATACTCCTGCCATCAATCCCAGTTTTTTTTTTTTTTTTTTGTGAAAAAAGGGATGTAACTATTTGAAATTATGTAAAGTGCAGGTTCCTGTATCACAAAAGTATTAAATTAAATAATGGAAAAGACCATGGTTGAGTAAGGTATCTATTTCCTATAATACCAGTTGTTTGTCTGTAATTATCTTTTCTATAGGTTCCAGAGCCATAGAGAATTTGAACAAAGTATAGAATAAATGATATTGGTCTCAATACCATTCCTTCCATTGCCACCTTGTATTGGCAAGGAGCATCCACCACTTATCACAGCGCAACCCCTGGAGATCCCAGGGTCATGATGCATAAGTGTGATACTTTGTGTTAGTCCATGATACAATTATTAATCAATTGGAGGTTCACCCAATACGGATATAATATTTTGATAATTTAAAAACACCTAAGATTCCCTTCCACATTCAAAATCTGCTATCATAATATTACCTTTGGTATTTATGTAAGTAATATCGAGTAGGTAACCATCTATTTAGATTCGCACCAATGCTTTTCAGAAATGTATGTAATAGCTCATCATAAAAAAGAGTATAATAATGTATCCATTATGTACCTACTATAACTATGTTTAATAAATAAAAATTTTGATTCTGTAGTTATATTTTCAATTCTTGAAAAATTTCAATAACTAGTAAATGACTGACTGAACACTTAAGCCCAGAAAAAAGGGGCAGCACTCAATTTTGATATGAAAAAACTGAGCTGAATCTACAGTTCATAGTATAATAGCAATCTATGGGCCACACCATGCGGGAGAAGCATCTGTGAATATTTTTATTAACTCAAAAGAACTGGCTATGTTTATAGACCAAGCCAAATGATATGATATATTCATTGCAGTGTTTATATCATAATTATCATAAAAACAAACTGGCAAAAAAGAGGGTGTACTATTAGGTACCTCTCTGCCCAATCCTTCGGGGATTACAGGTGTGATGTTATTTTACCATAACTATCTCTTAGAACAAGGTATTTGTTCCATTCGAGTTTCTTAGTGAATAGAATCCTATAGTAATGGCTGGACAATATTAAAGTTTTAAAACCTTAAAAACAATTTTAATTCGACTTTTTATCAATAAATTCTAAATTATTTCTTTTCTCTTCAGTGATGTTAAGGCTTGTCTTGACTTGTTAAGCTATGTGAATAGTATTAAGAAGTAAACCTAGAAGTTTACAGTGTCGGATAGGTATGAAATGACATTTCTCTTTGGTTCTGATGATTGCATGTTTTCCAAACATTATACATCTCTTAAAAAATTAAAAGGCCTCTCTAAGGGTCCTTTGAAACCTGTAATGGGTTTCAATGTTTTTGTTATTTATGTTTATGGGGCTGAACATAATATTGAAAACATAGCATTTGTCTTGTCTCATGCAATAAGCATCCAATCCAATGTGACAAGAAAAAACCATTATTCTGTAAAAATTGGTATACTGTTGTATACTAGGTCATCTCCAAGTAAACTAAACATATGTAACGCCTTTTACATAAAAAACGGAAAGCTATATTTTTGTGCCTTTGACAAGGAAAAAATGGTAAGCAAAATTGTTTTTGTAAACATGCCTTTGGGTAACAAAATTCCATTGCTATGAAAGCAATTCACTTCTCTATTTCAGATACTATCTGAATAAATTCAAGTATAGAAATTTTATCATCTAGAGGAGTATCACTCCATCACCACCATCCAATTAAGAATAACTGGGTCGCTTGAGTGACTAGTTTCCAATCATAAATTATATTTTAGTCCACCAACCTGTGAATTTAGGGGGATGATTTCTCCTGGCCACCTGTCTGCTGCACTCGTACTCTTGATGACGCCCCCCCCCCTTTTTTTTTTTTGCATATCTGCCAGAGGAGGGCCCCGCCAGTTTTAAAAATTTATTGGTAATTTTAGGAGCATTTGCTCTGGGCACCCATGTGCTCTCTCTAGGAGTGAATTTTATGTTACACTCATCTTTAATCCTCAACCAGATTTATTTATAGATTTTTCTGAGATTAGTTTCTCAGCGTCTTCACCCAAAATATATGTTTCCGTCTATGAATGCAACAAACTCTTGAATGTCTTTGTTGTTTACCAACAATAAGAGTGATCTGTGTCCCCTTGCTTGTATCTTAATGTATACACAAATAACAGAAGCATCATTCAGCTTCTTCATCATCATCATCATCGGTCTATAATGTTCCCACTGTAGGGACTCAGGCCTCCTCTCTAGGAGAGGGATGGGCTATATATAATCCACCACACCAGCCCAGTGCGGGTTGGTAGATTCAGCTTGTATGTAATGTATGTAAATCTTCTCTTCTTTCTCTGGGTGTTTAACCACATAAAGTATTTCAAGAAACTTGATTATATAATAATTCTTTCTATGGTACTTACTTCATTTAATTCTTGATCTGCATTTTCAACTTCTATTGTGGTTATCCATATACCAATTCCGGGCAATCATTCTCAACCGATAACGGGAGGATATTTCCTAATCACTGTGGAGGGACAATTTTACTGTCTTCACCCACATAAGGTGACCTCCTATGGTATTTCACCTTCTCGAAGAAAAACATAATGCATGTTGAAGAACAACTACACATAAATAACCTGTAAGTTCCCAAAAAACTTCCCGTGAAGGTTATTATATAACAGTCAACCACGGTACACCCACAGAGCACCCTGTGAAGGTTGCTGAGTTCTCGACATAGCCTTTTAGACCGCGTACGCCCCCACAAGACGTCCCAGGCCAGGCAAGTCGTCCATAATGTATCCATTTTAGACTTCATAGTCCGTTGCAAGTCGTTCACTTTCCTTGCAGGTTATAATAGAACAGTCAACCGCGTGTGTTCCTACCGAACACCCCCCAGGTTGCTTACGGCATTGGCGGTGTAGGCCATAAGGCCAGGCAAGTTGTTCATAATGTATCCATTTTGGGCTTCATAGTCGTTGCAAGTTCCAACGGAGCGGTCTCAGGTCATGTTAATAGCCAACAAGGGCAAACATTTTAAACTCTCTGTACTCCGATGTAGTGCCCACATGGCAATCATGCCGTTAGTTGCAAATAGGTACGTGCAAAGCGCAAGGCATAAAAAACATACAATATTTTAGATGTAGCGATTATTGCCACATAACAGAGCTTTAAATAGGTTCATTAAGTTCATAGCAATTTATTGGTTTTACAACATAGGGTTCATGCTCATATGACTATATAGCATGAAGATTCTGGGTCGGGTGGGACTAAGGCTTTTGATTCCAATTCTTCAGCAATACGCAAAAAACAAATTAAGGTCACACAAGTGAAGCCATTTTGGTTTCTTACTTCTAGCACTCAAAACAGAGCTAATAGCATTTTATGCGCTTTCCGCAATATCTTTAATATCTTCAGTAGCTTCGACTTTGTTAACACCAACTTTATTTTCCCATTTAAACGTTAAAATAAGACTTATCAACCTAAAAAATAAATAAAAATAATTGGAAAGAATGGCGCCGGTATGACATAAAATCCGAATGGACCTATTTTCAGAAGCGGATGACAGGAGGCATTTGCGTTCGGAAAGAAACTTTTTTCTTTAAACTTATGTAGGCGTCGGTGACTTAAAAGCCGAGACTACACTAGTCTTCCTAATCATCGAGGACAATACAACAACAAGTATAATATAATTTTAGATGGTAAATCCAATGATGATTCTGCACTCAAAACTTTTATGACAGCAGTTAAACTAGCAAAAATAGCTAAAGGAGTTTCATAAAAACGGTCTATAAAGTTCAATCTCAGTTATTTCAGAGCTGTTAGGATCATAAAAAAGCTAGTTTAGGAACAGAATCGTGTAGTGAGTGACAATGGTAGTGGTGCCGAACGCAAAAAACGAACTAGAAAGAGGGTAGACCGATTTGTCTGCTCATAAACATCCACCCGCAATGACTTCAGTTTATCCGTGATCATGGTGCTTGTAACAGCGCCGAAATATCGGGAACTCGAAACAATAATCAAACATGGTAAATATCCCGTTTATGATATTAATAGTAGTGTCAGTGACCATGTCAGTTTAAAAACTTATATTAGTTTAGATAAGTACATTAGTACAATTATTTTGAAAAAAAAGTTGCTAAAGCTTATTCCAAGTTTGAAAGTTAATTACAGTTTTGGTATCTGTGTTTGGTATAATATACTTGTCTATACGCACCTTCGTGTCTCAGTCCTTTACGGACATTATCATCATCACATCTTGCCCTTGTCCCATTCTACTTGCAGACGGCGCAACACATGTTCTTCCATTCTCCTCTATCAGACGTCACGGTATCATGTACTCCTTTCTCTTTCATATCATTCCTTACCAAAGACTTATATAGCCATTGGTAAGGAATGATATGAAATACTCTATGTTCCTTACAGACATGAGTATGTATATACGTAGTTATACCTACTTACGCGAACAATGTTATTCTAAACTAGCTTTTGCCCGCGACTTCGTCCGCGTTATACTAAAAATGTTATCTTTGGTAAGTAGATCTATCATTGATTTTAATTTTAAATGAAAAACTCTTGCGATAATATCATGGCGGTCATGCGGTGCTTGACCCTCAAGAAGCTCCCGAGTGATTTCATCCCACTTGGGCTTGGTAGTTACAGAAATAAATAAGTCGGGACGTCCATATTTTGTTACGTAACAAAAAGCGTCTTGAGTACGTAAATTTTACTCAAAGGAAACATTCCTTTCTTTTTGAATAGAAAGCAAACTGCATTCAAAATTTTTCGAAAATTCTCTTCTCCCACACCCGGGAATCGAACCGGCTAAAATCTGGAAAAAATATACCCTGTACTTTTATTGCATCGATCGTTAGGGTCAATTATAAGGATGAAATCTCTCTAACAAACATGATAAATTAAATGAAAAGAAAACCAGGAAATCTTAAATTAATTTAATTATTTACAAAAAATGGTAAACTAACTAATTAGTTGCTCGAAATGAGCTCCATTCTCTTGGATACACAAATTTTTCTAGTAACCTTTAATAAAGTGTTGTGGTGAATATTATAAATCGTATTCTGAACTTCAACTCTCAACTCGTTGTCATTCGCATAAGATTTCATGTAAATTTGATTTTTTACATATCCCCACAAAAAAAAATCTAATGGGGTGAGATCTGGCGATCTCGCAGGCAGGTTTTCCTTTCATTTAACTTATCATGTTTGTTAGAGAGATTTCATCCTTATAATTGACCCTAACGATCGATGCAATAAAAGTACAGGGTATAATTTTTTCAGATTTTAGCCGGTTCGATTCCCGGGTGTGGGAGAAGAGAATTTTCGAAAATCTTTGAATGCAGTTTGCTTTCTATTCAAAAATAAAGGAATGTTTCCTTTGAGTAAAATTTTCTATCTGCAGTATTAAGAGTACTTTCCCTCCAGGTGGCATTACAAAATTCCACCCTGTATAATCAGAAAGCTCCGAACTGCTAAGCTATCGGGAGTTACACGTGTTATTGTGAGTCAACCATAAAAGATAGACATATGCTGTTGTGGGATATTTTTTAGATAATTTTATGTAGAACATTTCCGTCATAAATGATTTCTATGTAGCTTTAACCATTAAGGCTGCACACGCGACGGAAGCTTAAAAAATGGAGCAACTTCTCCCGTTTTCCCAACATTTCCCTTCACTGCTCTGCTCCTATTGATTGTAGCGTGATGAAAAGTATACTATAACCTCCCCAGGAGTATGAAGAATAATTGTACCAAGTTTCGTTAAAATCCGTCGAGTAGTTTTTGTTTCTATAAGGAACATACAGACAGGAGGACAGACAGACAGACAGACAGACAGACAGACAGACAGACAAAAATTTTACTGATTGCATTTTTGGCATCAGTATCGATCACTAATTACCCCCTGATAGTTATTTTGAAAATATATATCATGTACAGAATTGACCTCTCTACAGATTTATTATAAGTATAGATAGATAAATAAACGGCTCTATTGTAGCAGGTGCTATTACGTTACTCTTCAGTGGCGTCAATTGAAAATAACTGCTAGTAAATAACAGAGCTTGGCGAATACGCTACTTGTAGTATCAGTCAGCAACATTGCATCGTGTTTTAGATACTTTTTCTAGTCATTTCATTGAAAAATATCTAAGAAAAAAAAACATAAAAAACAACCGACTTCAAAAACACCAAAAAGAGAAAAATAAACTGTGACGGTGACTTTTGTTTGTTTGACTTCATGGTTTTGCCACCGACTTCAGAAGCTGATTTTTCTTCTTAAGTTTATTTTTCTCTTTTTGGTGTTTTTGAAGTCGGTTGTTTTTTTTTGCAAAAAAGTTTTTTTTAGTTTTTCATTTTTAGTTGTAATAAGTACCTATATACAAATACAAATACACCTAACCTACACACACCACCACACACACACACACACACACACCATACACACCTACATACACCACACACACACACCTACACACCACACCACACCACATACACCTATTCCTATGTACAAATATTTTTAACGGTTCAATAGCGTCAGAAAAAGCACGAAACACGTAATACGTGTCTATGAAATTCATATATAACAACTAAAAAATGTGTATTGTACACATCTGCATACCCCCTCAGAGCATACAGGCGTGATGTTACGTCATGATAATGTATATTCAATAAACATCCAAGCGATTCCAGCAATTACGACAGATTTGCTGTCTATTTTTGAAGAGTTCCATTGTATATCTCCGAAGATCAGCACCAGATCTTCACCAAATTAAAATGGGACCACCTCAGGAGTATACTCTTTCAAATAAAAAAAGAATTTTGAGAATCAGTTCACAAATGGGGGAGAAATCAGGTAACATACATAAAAAAAAAAAAAAGTACATACACACGAACATATAAAAAGGAGGAGGCTCCTTTTTCGAAGTCGGTTAAAAATAATAATAAATAATCATTTAAAATTATACACTTGTAAATTCAAAGTCCCATAACATTCAAACTGGCCTAAACACAGTCGTAAAATAAAATTTCAATTTATGTTTACAATTTTAAATCGTTGTTGTGGCGGAAAGAAAAAATAACGAATAATATATTTTCAATTAAAACCGGATAACCCTTAATTGGCAAAGTGGTTGTAATCGCCGCTTTCAACGGCTCTACGACTGCTACTACTTTACTCTGATCGATATAATTTCGACCAAACAACAACAAGTTTTTTTTTTTTGTTAGCTTGAACTGTCCTATATACCTAGGTAGTTGTAGTTCAGAAACGGCCATACCTTCTACTTTTCTTGATTTAGCGCCTATTCTCGCGAATTAATGAGAAAGTCATCCATAACACGGTAGACCGTACAGATTTTATATTTTGATTAATTATTTCATCTATCAGGAATATAAAGAAAACCATACCATTTTTCCAACTATGTTTGTGGAGACTAAAGGATGATCCTGCGGTATGAGAGCATCAATTAGTTTAAAGCCTTTCCTTTCACTAACTCATACCACTGCTGTCATTACCCTATCACTTGTCATCACTACTAAGTTATGAAGAATGCAAGTGTTGACCTTGGCACGTATAGTCCTTGCGTACACCCGTACACCCATGATGGCCTCGCCCCCATTACTTACAATCTGAAAAGGTCCTTACTCAGCTATTGGCAAATTGTCAGTGTGAGGGATCAAGTAGACAATCGAACGTCGACTTACCTACCTACCTGTTTAGTGTTTTATGCCGATGTCGTGCTCATGATTTTTGGTCGAATCGAGAGCTAATGAAGCAATAAATTATATCAGGTGCCCGGTTATTGTACAACTGTTTTATTGATGAAGTTATTACTTGTATTAGTTGCATTGTTACGCAGGTATCAGGATATAATGTCCAACAATTATTGAAATCTTTAATCCTGTGAAGAGATACATGAATCTCTCTATTCATGAGGAATTGGTACCCTTTTGCGCTGGAAACACCAACTGGTTCATAAACCTTGTTGCTTGAAGCTTTCAAAACCGAAACCATTCAGAAAAGTTCATTCCTTGCGAAGTGGGTCGGACGATGGATTTAAGAAGCAAGTGTTTAGAGTATGAGTATACAAGTCCATGCCTTAAAGAGTAAGGGAACCAAAGACATAATGGTCTAACTGTATGAAAGATGCAACGGCTAGAAAGAGGACAACTACTGAGACGACAGGTAGGTACTAGAAGTTTGGAAAAAATATCTCGTTCCTCCACACTTCTATCTTCATTTTTCTTGCCCTCAGCCCTATCAAAACAAGATGATTTAAAAGAAATGACGATGTACAACAAACAGTGCCAGTAAAGCTATACAAGTCATCATCTGCCTAGCATTTTCGCAACTATGTTTTGGGGTTGGCTTCCAGTTTAACCGAATGCTGCTGAATACCAGTATTTTACATGGAGCGACTGCCTATCTGACCTCCACAACCCAGTTAATACTAGGTAATACGATACCCTTTGGTAAGACTGGATGTATGAATTTCAGGTCACTGACTACCTGTAATGACTGCCAAAGATCTATATATATGGCAGCCGGGACCAACAGCTTAACGTGCTTTCCGAGGCACGGAGGAAACTCGGTATGTCAGGCGGTCACCCATTCACAGATCGACCTAGGCAAGCACAGCTTTACCTAAAGATCGACCCGATTGGCAGTTATTATTAAGTCACGAGCTCCTCAGTATCGAGCTCCTCTATACAAGTATAGCTTTTTATAATTATTGCATTAATGCAGCAAGTACCTAGGTATATATTAATAGAAATAAATTAAAGTATGTGTCTTAATGTATCCCAGGTGATAGTGGGCGGTGCTTGCGGGGTGGCAGCGTGCATAGCTCTAGTGGCAGCGTTGGCAGGGTACGCGCGGTGTCGCAACAAGGCGCGTGCGCAGGCGCAACCCCAGCCACTGCCGCAGCGGACGCACCACGACGACGACACGAGACTCCGGGAGTTCCACAAACAATTGGACTGCTTGCGAGTTAGTTTAATACCATAATTTATAATACCTACATGTTTATTTGCCTAGACATGATGTGATGTGTGAACCTTTTCACTGCAGTCATAAGCTTGATCAGGCTGTCAGCCTGACAATGCACAGCTCAGCTAACAAAGTTCATCTCCTGAACAGGAGAGATATTCACTTAAGCTCCATAGCAGTTGTTAATGGGAAATCAGTATTTTATGTATACTTACATCAATTATCTAAAAAAAAAGTGATATGTTTCGCATCTTTCATAAACTTTATTTATATAAATAAAAACATCTTTCAGCACAAATATTAAGTTATAATTATTAAATTCGTGTATAAGCTGGAATTTCTAAAATAACATCGATCTCATTCAAAAACATAGTAACCAAAACGAGCTTTTAAGAGTGAGAACAACTTTGAAACGCAACGCTTCGCATTTGAATATAAATCACAGTCGTTATGTTAAACTCATCAGCGCAATTAAAAAGTAGTTTACACAAATATAATTCAGATATAATTGCGTTGTAGTAAAGCCTCGACAGATGATTCATAAGATGTACAATTGTTTTTCAATCTTTTTTCTTCACACTATCTAAATTCTACACAATATCAACAGCTCAATTTGAAACAATTGTTTTTACTTAAGTTTTATATGAAACATCTGCAGAATCTTCAAAGAAATAAATTATTAAATCAATCAATTACAGGTGACATAAAATGTGCAGTTACGACTTACGAAACTTTAAAAAATGGATTTGGGCTTCCGAATCAATAAATGACATAATCTCGTGAGAGACAGAACCAATAAACGATAAAAAGTGAATGAACCTAGTTAGCTAAAACGTGAAGAAATCAGGAGATTAATCAACACCCACATTATGATCGCACGATATGTCTTAAGAGCCTACTTTTCTTCTAACATTTCATAATTTGCTCCAGTTAATGACGACAACCGATGTATCTTGGCATTCCGAGAATTAAAGAACTCGACTAAATCTTTTGACACCATACAGGCAACTAAGTCATCAAGGGCCAGGGTATACTGGCCAACTCTGTACATAAGCAAGCAATTGATAAGACTGTTGTTATCATTACAGCCCCACGCTTACACTTTGCTGGCGATCCTGAATCACACAAGGAATCAAGTGCGCGAGCTTTATCAGCTTGGCAACAATGATGCTGCAATGGCTTACAGGTGTGTTACTTTTTTATTATGAGACTTTTATGAGGTTGCCGGGAGTAAAAAGGCTTACTGGCGTCTTGGGACGCGTCTAGTGCGTTTACATTGTAGATCATGGATTAGGGGATGATTTGGCTGAGACACTAGCTTCACTCAAACTAGTATGAAAATCAAGTAGTTTTCTCCATTTTAACTACTTAAGATGCACGTTATCTCGTCGGGACTGCGGGTTGTTTGAAAGAGATACCGCGGCCTCGGCACAAAAGGCTAAAAAGGAACATGGGTAGTTTTTAGTCAGTAGATGTCTGACAGTCCCTACCGGTCTACCCAGAGCGGGAGGAGTCATTTGATGATACCGCACCCTCCAAAAACAAGATGCACTTTATGATTGTATGTTAGTTACACATTGTGACTATAAACAGTTGTGTATCGAAACAAACAGGCTTACTTTTTTTTTTTTTTTTTTTTTCTTCTTTTTGTATCTGCGATCAGTGCTGGGCACTATAAGCAAATTAGGTGAGTGCGATATGTCGGTTAGAGTGCGCCCCCCAGTGAGGGCGTCTCCTCATCGTCTATTCATTTATTCTAAATGATGTCCTTCCGCTTGAGGCGTTTTATGTAGCTACGTATCGTAAGCTGTGTTGCTAATGTATTGGGATGTTTCACTAGCTTCTCCCGGTATTTTGAGGTGACGTTTAGGATTTCTTCCTTTATTGTGGGCATTTTCAGATGTTCATGAATCTCCTGGTTAGTGATATACCATGGGACGTTGCTGATTGTTCGCAGTATTATATTTTGCATTCTCTGCAAGCATGAGATGGTTGAATTGCTGGCGCTACCCCAAAGTTGGACGCCGTACATCCATATTGGTTTCAGGATTACTTTGTAAATGAGTAGCTTGTTATCCATGGACAATTTGCTGTTACGACCCAGAAGCCAGTATAGGCGCTTGAAGCGGATGTTAAGTTCATCTCTCTTTTTTTTCACATGTTGGTTCCATGTCAGGCGCCGATCGAGATGTAGCCCAAGATATCGGACACTGTTCTGGTGTGGTAATGTGGTATCTTCCAATTGGACAGGTGGGCAGTTGCCTTTTCGTAGAGAGAAGGTGACGTGGAGAGATTTTGAGGCATTCGCTTTGATTCGCCAGTCCTGTAGCCACTTGGTTGTTTTATTTAATGCATTCTGCAGGAACTTTGAGGCAGTGTTCGGATCTTTGTCGCTAGCAAGGATGGCGGTATCGTCCGCGAACGTTGCGATTGTAGTATTATCTGCTTCAGGTAGGTCAGCTGTGAATATGGTATACAGCACAGGACC
Source organism: Diarsia dahlii (assembly GCA_949775195.1). Classification (NCBI taxonomy): domain Eukaryota; kingdom Metazoa; phylum Arthropoda; class Insecta; order Lepidoptera; family Noctuidae; genus Diarsia; species Diarsia dahlii. Next base: position 11,878,228 of record OX459201.1, read on the forward strand.
CAGAACAGAGCCCTGAGGAACACCAGCGCGTATCTCCGAGAATTCTGACACTTTATCTCCTTCCTTAACCTGGAACAGTCGTTCTGTTAGGTATGAAGCCAGGATTTGATGATAGCTGTGTGGGAGGTAATTTTTAAGTTTGCATAGAAGGCCATCATGCCACACTCTGTCAAAGGCTTGCTTAATATCCAAGAATACAGCAGAGCAGTATTCTTTTTCTTCAAGAGTTTTTCTTACTCTTTCGTATACTCTGTGGACCTGCTCCACTGTAGAGTGTTGCTGTCTAAAGCCAAATTGGTGAGCTGGTATGACGTGTTTTTCTTCTAGGAGAGGGAGTATTCTTCGTAGTAATAGCTTTTCGAAGATCTTTGATATTATTGGGAGTAAGCTAATAGGTCTGTACGAACTGACTTCATTGGGTGGTTTGCCATCTTTGTATACCATTGTAATTTGTGATACTTTCCACAATTTTGGAAAGTATTGCACTCTAAGGATCCCATTATATAGCATAGTCAAGAAGATAAATGCTTTCTTAGGTAGTTGTTTTATGACTTCCTTTGTAATTAAGTCAAATCCAGGCGCTTTTTTATCTTTGAGCCCCACTGACACTCTCCAGACCTCTCGTGCAGTTACGGGTTTCGTTGGTAAAGTCATTTGATAATCTTGTTTAAGTATTAGTTCCACTTTTTTATCAAATTCTTTGTCAACTGTATCATTTGGGACAAAAACTTTGGAGAGGTGTTCTGCGAATACTGTTGCTTTCTCTTGTGGGGTTCTTGCCCAGCCGGAATCATGCTTCAAAGGAGGCTTTGCAACCTGGGGTCTTCTGCAGTGTTTGGTGAACTTCCACAAGGAGTAATTTGTTGCCTCTGTAGCAGACAATGATTCCAGTTGTATCTGTAATGTGCTATCACGCCATTCTTTTAATTTGCCTTTCAGATCTTCAGCGGCTCTATTGAAGTTCGTTTTATCTCTTCCTAGACTGGTTAGATGCCACACTCTGCGTAGTCGTCTCTTTTCTAGCAGTGCCGATTTTATTTCTAGTGGATAGTTAGTAGTCTTGCTTTTACATTGGTTGTTTTCAGGTGTACTGACCCAGCAAGCCATCTGTATTAGTGAAGTTATATATTTTGCTGAATCCTCCACATCGTCACTAGTTTTAAGAGCTACTTTCAATTCTATATTTTTGTTTATATACTCTCTAAAGTGGTTCCAGTCGGTATGCTTGTTATATAGGGTTTCTGGGGTTGTTACTTCTATGACATTTGTGCTTATTGTCAGTAGGACTGGTGTGTGGTCAGACGAGCCGTCATAGCAGGATTCTGTTTTTAGGTAATTGTTTGGTATGCCCTTGATTACGAAGAAGTCCAAAAGGTCGGGTATTTTGTTGGTGTCACTTGGCCAATATGTTGGCTCACAAGAGGACATGGATATAAGGTTGTTCATATCAATGCTTTGTTTTAACTGTCGGCCTCTGGTTGTAGTGAGCCTCGATCCCCAGTAAGTATGCTTAGCATTCCAGTCTCCTCCAACAACATACCGATTGCCGAGTGTTTGAAAGAAGTGGGAAAACATAGCTTCTGAGATTTTATGTTTGGGTGGGCAGTAAACTGCAGTCATGGTGAAGTTTCCAGATTTGTCTTCAACAGAGATTGACGTCGCCTGAATGTGTTCAGTTTTGAAATCTGGCATCTGATGATGTTTGATGGTTTTCTTTATGACCACAGCAGTACCAGCATGCCCTGTTCCGTCAGGATGGTGCGTGGTGTAACATTGGTAATTGTCAAACTTTACAGATGTTTTGGCAGAGCAGTGTGCTTCAGATATGAGTAATATGTCTAGTTTCTGCGTCACCATTAGTAGTTCCACTTCGTCTTTATTTGGGGCAAGCCCATTTACGTTCCATGTTGCTATGCGTAGAGTGGTCATTTGGATAACTTGTCAACAAGTTTGGCTATGAGGCTCATCAGAGTACCCATTTGTTGTAGGATAATTTCGAATTTTTCATTTTGTTTTAAAAGTAATTGTTCCATTGTCTGGTTTTGTGTTGTGATTTGAACTTTTGGATTCTTTTCAGTTGAGGTGCCGTCTCGAATCTCACCTTGTAGGGTTTCAGCGTAGGATCTTTCGTCTTTGAGATAGGTGTGTTTAGGCTCTTTATCTTGATAGTTAAAACGAGATGTATTAGGTTGTGATACTTTATCTGTGAATTTTGTTCTCCTTCTAGTTAGAATCTCTGTATAAACTTGACAACCTTTGTAGTTAGCTGGGTGCGGGCCATTACACAATGCGCAGGTTGCCGGGGCTTTACGGTCTTGTTTCTGACAATCTGATGTGTTGTGGGACTGTCCACATTTAACACATCTGTATGGCCGCATACAGTAGTTTTTAGTGTGTCCGTACTGCTGGCTCCTGTGACATTGGACTATTGTCTTCCTTTTTTTCGGGTCTTCTATGAGGATTGCTTGGTGGTAGATATATCTCAGCTGTTTAATTGCTTTGTTATTAGGACCTGCCTCTAGATTAACGAAGAAGGTTGAGGTGGGCTTCTTTTCAGGGCCAAATCTTGCATTTATAATCTCGCCTGTAACTATATTTCCTGTAGCCTCTATTTCTTCTTTGATGGTGTTTAGGGGTGTAGATGGGTGTAAATTTTTAATAACTATTCTACACGGCCTGTTATCCTTCCTGTTAAAGGTATGGCCAATTAGTCCATTACTCCTCACAAGGCCAATCAAAGTTTTATAGACCTCTGTGTCTGCACTTACTATTCGGAGTTGATTTTTGCCGACAATTTTGTAGGTAAACTGGTCCTTTTGTGCTGCTGTTTCCAGTAGTTCGGTTAATTTATTCAGGTCTTCAACTCCATATAATACAATAGGTGGTGGTTTGCTGGGTTTCAGAGGCATTTCATCAGTAATATCAATAGGTAGTCCTGAGAAGCGATTTGAGGTTTTAGTTATTCCTACAGTTGGGCTAGTAGAAATCTTCCTCTTTTTGTTCCTTTCAACAGGCACTCTTTGCCATGGAGGTGGTGGTGGTTGGTGTTTGTCAGTTGCAAAGCTGACTGTTGCTCCTTTATTTATATTACCTTCAGGTGGGGCTGGAGCCGTGGTGCTGCTTCCCACTGAATTGGATCTTGGTCTTGCTATAAACAAGCTGGGGTGGAATGCTTGTTGCACAAATACTTTTGTTTTGCTGCCAGTAGTATTTACCGGCACAGGGGCCTGGTCGCCTACCCCTGTGAGGTCTTCGGTAGTCAATTTCACACTCACAGGCCCGGGTACCTGTGAGCGCCGGGGTTCAGCCGGATCGCACGATATCATAATCTCTTTATTGGACATTTTCATATTAAGGGTTGGGAGTGTAATCATGATACTTTCCCAAGGCATCATATCCACGCTTTCAGAGGGGATTTAGTCCCTCTAGGCTTGTGGAAGCCTGGAGACAGGTTATTCAACCGCCGCCTGTTGCTCGGCGTTGTTGCTCATTTAGCACCACCCGGGGGGCACGTGTAGGGTGGGTCTTGCTAGGACAAGATGGTAAATCCTACGGACGCGAGCAACATAACCCCCCGAAGGCTTACTTGAGAATAGAAAGTCGATCATACCGGCTCTACCTCAATCTAGATAAGCATAATATAAACAAAAAGAGGTGTACGTGCATTGTACGTGTGAACATTCATATTAAGATCTACCGCAGCTTATTTCCTAGAATGCAATCAGTGCAATACTACTGTCTGAACAGCAAAGGAACGGAAAGCAACAGACCGATGCACGATGTAAAAAGGTTGCAACACTGCTCCAAAAACATTCCAAGCGAGTTTGTTGACAGAGCTAACAACCTAACCTATAAAAACACATTCCAAACAGTGCCTCAATACTCGTGTTTATTTACGTTAGATACTTGAGATAGTGGGGGTCTAATATTAGCTTCTGTTACAGTTGCATCCTGAGCGATCTGTCCAAGCTGCTGATATTGTTGAACAAGCAGCAGGTGCCTGTGGTTCCGGATGAGTGGCCGCGGCTCGCTAGTTGGGCTGAAAGGTGGGTTCAATTTCTTCTATTTTGAGCAGCAATGGGTTAATCTACACTAATATTAGAAAGAGGAAAGATTTGTACCTATTTTTGTATGTTTGTAATGAATAGGCTCAAAAAGTACTGGGCCGATTTCAAAAATTCTTTCACCCTTGGAAAGCTACATTCACCCTGAGTAACATAGGCTACTTTTTATATTCTATAATGTACTCATATGATGTGCTTTACTTACTGAGATGTGTGTTCCAATCTGCTATCTCTACCTACTAATTTAATAGTCAAACGAACTTACCTGTAAGTGAAGTTCGATGGTAATTATACTTGTTGTTGTATTGTCCGAAGATGATTAGGAAAACTAATGTAGTCTCGGCTTTTTAGTCACCGACGCCTACATAAGTTTAAAGAAAAAAGTTTCTTTCCGAACGCAAATGCCTCCTGTCATCCGCTTCTGAAAATAGGTTCATTAAGTTCATAGCAATTTATTGGTTTTACAACATAGGGTTCATGCTCATATGACTACCTATATAGCATGAAGATTCTGGGTCGGGTGGGACTAATCTTCGGACAATACAACAACAAGTATAATTACCATCGAACTTCACTTACAGGTAAGTTCGTTTGACTATTAAATTATACTTGTTGTTGTATTGTCCTCGATGATTAGGAAAACTAATGTAGATGTTTAAAGACTAGTTGTAAAATCAACAAACATTTATATAAAATCAATAATCATTTATATAAAAGCATTAAGCATTCATATAAAATCAATAAACATTTATATAAAAACATTAAACATTCATATAAAATAGGTAAACATTTATATAAAACCTATAAATATTTATACAAAATCAATAAACATTTAATTAATAAACATCTGTATAAAGTCAATAAACATTCAGATGAATATAAAATAACTAATAAGTCATTTTTACAGTTCAGGTTTAATCATTACCAGTGTTATTAAAAATTGCTTCAGAGAATTTTCTATTGTTCACTATTGGTAAATTAACTAATTCATTCTATCATATCCACAGCTGTAGCTGGGCTTTCATACTCCATATTCTATTGTTAGAGAAAGGAACAGTTATAAAAGGTTGGCATTTGTTTGGCCCAGAAAAGTTAGCATATCAATCCTTAAAGTAGGTAATACGATTTTGTGTAATCACTACATAATAAATATATATTAGAGATATTGTTTGCACTTTTCCACTTGTGGTTATTTATTTATTTATTCAATAGTTGTACAATTACATTTATATAATAAGTTGGTGCAAACATAAACTCATTCGAGCAACAGTAATAACAGCAACAGTGGTAACAGTAGCAGTTAGTAGTTCTAACAGTAATATAGTTACCGCTTTCTTGATAACAATTTGTAAATCACTTTGTTGAATGTAATCTAGTAGAGAGAGAATAAAACACTGAAATCATCCCAATTCCCAAGAATTCTTTGGATCTTGGAGGATTGCTTAAAATAGTCTCTTAACAGTATTTTGATATTTCATCTGTACCTTTATGTGGTCTTATAGTTAGAGATAGAGCTGAACTAACAGAATATGAAAATAGAGGAAAAAACCTTTATTAATCCTCAAAACGAAAAGACTGAATAACTTCAGTGATGGTTTGCTAATGCATATAATATTTTAATTACTTACAGTATCTTGTCTATACAATTGCATAGGTAATGAGGCAAGCATTAATATTCTGTATTTTAAATTATTGAATTCCTAATAATATCAACAGCTTCATTACTAGTTCCAGAAAACCTAAAATATATTCCTGATAATACTCCTGCCATCAATACCAGTTTTTTGTGAAAAAAGGGATGTAACTATTTGAAATTATGTAAAGTGCAGGTTCCTGTATCACAAAAGTATTAAATTAAATAATGGAAAAGACCATGGTTGAGTAAGGTATCTATTTCCTATAATACCAGTTGTTTGTCTGTAATTATCTTTTCTATAGGTTCCAGAGCCATAGAGAATTTGAAAAAAGTATAGAATAAATGATATTGGTCTCAATACCATTCCTTCCATTGCCACCTTGTATCGGCAAGGAGCATCCACCACTTATCACAGCGCAACCCCTGGAGATCCCAGGGTCATGATGCATAAGTGTGATACTTTGTGTTAGTCCATGATACAATTATTAATCAATTGGAGGTTCAGCCAATACGGATATAATATTTTGATAATTTAAAAACACCTAAGAATCCCTTCCACATTCAAAATCTGCTATCATAATATTACCTTTGGTATTTATGTAAGTAATATCGAGTAAGTAACCATATACTTAGATTCGCACCAATGCTTTTCAGAAATGTATGTAATAGCTCATCATAAAAAAGAGTATAATAATGTATCCATTATGTACCTACTATAACTATGTTTAATAAATAAAAATTTTGATTCTGTAGTTATATTTTCAATTCTTGAAAAATTTCAATAACTAGTAAATGACTGACTGAACACTTAAGCCCAGAAAAAAGGGGCAGCACTCAATTTTGATATGAAAAAACTGAGCTGAATCTACAGTTCATAGTATAATAGCAATCTATGGGCCACACCATGCGGGAGAAGCATCTGTGAATATTTTTATTAACTTAAAAGAACTGGCTATGTTTATAGACCAAGCCAAATGATATGATATATTCATTGCAGTGTTTATATCATAATTATCATAAAAACAAACTGGCAAAAAAGAGGGTGTACTATTAGGTACCTCTCTGCCTAATCCTTCGGGGATTACAGGTGTGATGTTTTTTACCATAATTAGCTCTTAGAACAAGGTATTTGTTCCATTCGAGTTTCTTAGTGAATAGAATCCTATAGTAATGGCTGGACAATATTAAAGTTTTAAAACCTTAAAAAACAATTTTAATTCGACTTTTTATCAATAAATTCTAAATTATTTCTTTTCTCTTCAGTGATGTTAAGGCTTGTCTTGACTTGTTAAGCTATGTGAATAGTATTAAGAAGTAAACCTAGAAGTTTACAGTGTCGGATAGGTATGAAATGACATTTCTCTTTGGTTCTGGTGATTGCATGTTTTCTAAACATTATACATCTCTTAAAAAATTAAAAGGCCCCTCTAAGGGTCCTTTGAAACCTGTAATGGGTTTCAATGTTTTTGTTATTTATGTTTATGGGGCTGAACATAATATTGAAAACATAGCATTTGTCTTGTCTCATGCAATAAGCATCCAATCCAATGTGACAAGAAAAAACCATTATTCTGTAAAAATTGGTATACTGTTGTATACTAGGTCATCTCCAAGTAAACTAAACATATGTAACGCCTTTTACATAAAAAACGGAAAGCTATATTTTTGTGCCTTTGACAAGGAAAAAATGGTAAGCAAAATTGTTTTTGTAAACATGCCTTTGGGTAACAAAATTCCATTGCTATGAAAGCAATTCACTTCTCTATTTCAGATACTATCTGAATAAATTCAAGTATAGAGATTTTATCATCTAGAGGAGTATCACTCCATCACCACCATCCAATTAAGAATAACTGGGTCGCTTGAGTGACTAGTTTCCAATCATAAATTATATTTTAGTCCACCAACCTGTGAATTTAGGGGGATGATTTCTCCTGGCCACCTGTCTGCTGCACTCGTACTCTTGATGACGCCCCCCCCCCTTTTTTTGCATTTCTGCCAGAGGAGGGCCCCGCCAGTTTTAAAAATTTATTGTTAATTTTAGGAGCATTTGCTCTGGGCACCCATGTGCTCTCTCTAGGAGTGAATTTTATGTTACACTCATCTTTAATCCTCAACCAGATTTATTTATAGATTTTTCTGAGATTAGTTACTCAGCGTCTTCACCCAAAATATATGTTTCCGTCTATGAATGCAACAAACTCTTGAATGTCTTTGTTGTTTACCAACAATAAGAGTGATCTGTGTCCCCTTGCTTGTATCTTAATGTATACACAAATAGCAGAAGCATCATTCAGCTTCTTCATCATCATCATCATCATCGGTCTATAATGTTCCCACTGTAGGGACTCAGGCCTCCTCTCTAGGAGAGGGATGGGCTATATATAATCCACCACACCAGCCCAGTGCGGGTTGGTAGATTCAGCTTGTATGTAATGTATGTAAATCTTCTCTTCTTTGTCTGGGTGTATATCCACATAAAGTATTTCAAGAAACTTGATTATATAATAATTCTTTCTATGGTACTTTCTTCATTTAATTCTTGATCTGCATTTTCAACTTCTATTGTGGTTATCCATATACCAATTCCGGGCAATCATTCTCAACCGATAACGGGAGGATATTTTCTAATCACTGTGGAGGGACAATTTTACTGTCTTCACCCACATAAGGTGACCTCCTATGGTATTTCACCTTCTCGAAGAAAAACATAATGCATGTTGAAGAACAACTACACATAAATAACCTGTAAGTTCCCAAAAAACTTCCCGTGAAGGTTATTATATAACAGTCAACCACGGTACACCCACAGAGCACCCTGTGAAGGTTGCTGAGTTCTCGACATAGCCTTTTAGACCGCGTACGCCCCCACAAGACGTCCCAGGCCAGGCAAGTCGTCCATAATGTATCCATTTTGGACTTCATAGTCCGTTGCAAGTCGTTCACTTTCCTTGCAGGTTATAATAGAACAGTCAACCGCGTGTGTTCCTACCGAACACCCCCCAGGTTGCTTACGGCATTGCCGGTGTAGGCCATAAGGCCAGGCAAGTTGTTCATAATGTATCCATTTTGGACTTCATAGTCTGTTGCAAGTTCCAACGGAGCGGTCTCAGGTCATGTTAATAGCCAACAAGGGCAAACATTTTAAACTCTCTGTACTCCGATGTAGTGCCCACAAATCATGCCGTTAGTTGCAAATAGGTACGTGCAAAGCGCAAGGCATAAAAAACATACAATATTTTAGATGTAGCGATTATTGCCACATAACAGAGCTTTAGGCTTTGATTCCAATTCTTCAGCAGTAGGCAAAAAACAAATTAAAGTCACACAAGTGAAGCCATTTTGGTTTCTTACTTCTAGCACTCAAAACAGAGCTAATAGCATTTTATGCGCTTTCCGCAATATCTTTAATATCTTCAGTAGCTTCGACTTTGTTAACACCAACTTTATTTTCCCATTTTAACGTTAAAATAAGACTTATCAACCTAAAAAATAAATAAAAATAATTGGAAAGAATGGCGCCGGTATGACATAAAATCCGAATGAACCTATTTTCAGAAGCGGATGACAGGAGGCATTTGCGTTCGGAAAGAAACTTTTTTCTTTAAACTTATGTAGGCGTCGGTGACTAAAAAGCCGAGACTACATTAGTTCTCCTAATCATCTTCGGACAATACAACAACAAGTATAATTACAGTTATAGGACTCTCCCATTCTAGTCCAGTCTAACCCTTTGATCTTACATACCCTAACTCTGACTTACCCTATTTACACAATTATCTCTTACTTAGATTACGATTTTTATTTCAGAATTCTGAAGCGCTACAACCGCACCACGATGGGTCCACAGCAAGAAGGCCAACTAGTTAATTTTCTGCCCGCCCCACCGAGCCAGGGCTCCGACTCGGAGACAACTCAGCAATCCTTCTCAACGTTCAAACCTCCTTCGTACTCACCCACGTCATATGACAGCAATATCATAGACAAGGAGATGGAGTGTGAGTGGAGTGACGTTGGCAGGCCGCCCAGCTATTCGCAAGTAGAAAGAGAGACCATCGTCCTCTCCGACCCATGGGAGAGAAGACCGATTGTAAGAAGAGAAAGCGTCTGGCTTGAAGATGAATTCTTCGAAATGTCGAGGCGGCCTCAAGACGAACTAACCACTGAACTTTAACTGTGTAATATTATTTTTATAAGCATTTGGTTCACCATTCCAAGTCTGACAAGTACAAATTACAACATTACTAATATTTAATATTCTGTAAGTTTGTAGTGGTACTTTCGACCTTATAAATAAGTGCCTACCCTGCTCTACTTAGTAATTTACAAAAAGAAAAAATATTTTAAAAAAACCTGAATAATTAAAAAAACTCTCATAAAACGAATAAAAATTGAGCATATAATCTTTATCGATGATGCTGCAAAGTAAAATAAAATTATTTATTTAAAATAATGGAACATCTGCGGACACGCGTTATGGCCTATTTCACAGCGAGAGACCATCTATGAAATAGAATAATTATGCCTAAATTACACAGAATTTATTTTATTTATTTAGCTCACTAACATTGAATACACTGCATCAAATAATATGAGATACATCCATTAGAGTAGCAGATAAGTGTATTTGAACCTCTTACAGGTAAGCAATTTATATTATGAAACTAAGCAATAGGGGATCGGACAAAAAAAAACTAATTAGTCCGTCAGATAGATTTCCAAAAATTATTGGACACGTATTTTTTCTTTTTTCACGTAAACTTAAAATGAAGACGATACAGTGCTTCGAAAACTCGTGTGACGTCATATGATAGTACATTTTGACGACACAAGTGACGTTTTAAGCCCCACTCCAAGATCTTTGACGCGTTTTATCTTCGTCATTTTTTATTGATTTGATAAAACAAAAAACACGTATTCAATATTTTTCGATAATCTAACTTACGGACTAAACAGAATCATATTATTTTGACCCAGTCCGATCCCCTATTCTAGTATGCTCTAAGTAGATTACACAGCAATAACACTATTTTTAGACAGTTTAAAACCAAAGTAGAATGTAAAATAGTTATCTAGTCTAATAAAGCAATTTAAATATTTTACGATTTTTCGCAAAACACTTAAGATAGATATTTCTTCTCTTGAAAACAACGACTGTCTTTTTGTGAGGAATTTCGAAATTGTTAATTATACGAAGTTTGTTAAAAATAACTACATGTTTCACCACCTTCATAAACTAGGAAATAAGTACCTACCTATGTCTACATAAAGTTACTGTCACCAATAAACAGTATTTTATGCAGAAGAAGAAGAACCTTTTCTTCAACTCTACCTAGCTTCTTTCTACTTACACCCTCAGTAACAACTTGACGTTTAACTTATAATAAGTTAACGGTGTAGCATCCAGCAACCAATCGAACATGATAGGGTTAAAGTAAGTAAGGGCTAGTTAGGGCTGTGGGTTATCATGACGTCTAAAACAAAACAATACTCATCATCTGCCTAGCCTTTTCCCAACTATATTGGGGTCGGCTTCCAGTCTAACCGGATGCAGCTGAATACCAGTTTACATGGAGCGACTTCCTATCTGACCTCCACAACCCAGTTAATACTAGGTAATACAATACCCTTTGGTAAGACTGGATGTCAGAATTTCAGGTCACTGACTACCTGTAACGACTGCCAAAGATCTATATATAAGGCAGCCGGGACCAACAGCTTAACGTGCTTTCCGAGGCACGGAGGAAACTCGGTATGTCGGGCGGTCACCCATCCACAGACCGACCTAGGCAAGCACAGCTTTACCTAAAGATCGACCTGAGTAGCAGAAAAAAACAATACTAATTTACAGTATTGCTTTATTCTTATTCCAGTGTGGGCAAGCGACAGAGCTATACAAGGTGTCTAGATATCTCTTTTCCATACAAACAATACTGCATCAAGACGTCGTGGTAGGCCTCCTGAGATAACAACATGATGGTAAACCAAAAGCGAAGTTTGAAGATCGTCAACTTTTGGTTGGATGAAGTGGTATTATGCTACCGGAAATAAATGCATTCATCTATTTAGGTAAAAGGCGTTAGAATCACCTAAATATCTGCCTGTGTAAATAATACAATAACAAAGTAATTAGCTAAGAATAAGTGCCTAAAATATTGTAGTAAAGACAACGAAATACCTATTTGTTAAAATAGTTTAGAGTATTTTTATGATTGTTAAATTAATAAAGATGAATATATTCTTGTTCACGATTTATTTTTTTAAACCCTATTCCTACCTACTGAACACTGCGGCCATGTAGTCTGTTTTAAAATGCGTGTCGAATCGCTACTGAAATCGACTGGCCAACAAAATTTCTTGAGACGATAAGAGACTAAAACTAAAATAGCATTATTATTTGCACAGCCATAAAAAGTTAATAGTCTTAATTGTTAACGTTTCATAATTTTATAATGTTTCAAAATCAAGTATTGAGCTATGTTAATATTTTTAACCTTGGACCATTTACGTTTTAATGATTATAATTAAGTTATTAGCTCATTTGTCAACTAGCTATTTGCATATATTTCAATTGGAATGCGCACAATTAGCAACTCGAGTTTCGAGCTCCGGTGATCGTAAACTGTTGACGAACACAGGAACTCGAAATTCGAGTTGCTATGAGTGCTCAGTCCAATTGAAATATATTATGTAAACAGTTAGTTGCCAGCTAGTTGCAAGTTGCCAGTTGCTGCAATAGTTGCTCCATGTGCAAAGCGCCTTAGGCGACAAAAGAGAAACGTTTACTGATGTAGAAGCTAATATGTTGTACGGAATCGAAAAAACAAGTCGCCGACAAAGGGTTCCGTAGCACCCCATCAAAAAAAAACAATATCAATAACTTACACCCAACCACCCAACAGTAAAACCAAATTAGTTTTTCATGAAATGGTAATGAACAACAAAGTTAGCTACTGCTGCAGATAGATAATTATACGAAAATTTTCAATAAATCTTATTGTAACCATTTTTTTTTAGTTCTTTTTACGTTCTACAAACCCACACATTTTTTCAACCTACTATTATTTAAAAAAAAAAATGATTTTATCTAGACTGGTGATTTAGAGCCATAGACAACATAAAAGTGACCACAGACGTGCTGCCTGCTGCCCCAAAATGTCACTTGTACGTGACAGTAAATATATTTGAGCTGGCAACTAATTTCAAGACTGTCAAAGCAAAGTGTCAAAATCAAAGAACTGATTTCTCGTCGTTGTTTCGTTTCATTCAATCGCAATAATTAAATTAGATATTTAATGATTTTATTCATGTTTGTTTAGTGAATTGTGGATCAAAGTGCATTCCAATAAACTGAATACAAGATACCTACAAAACTAACCGATAGTCTATAGATAAATAAAGAAAAATTTTGTGCGAAAGACTGCCTAACGGTAAAGATCTAAATAAAGCCTAATTATTACAATATTGCATGTGTTCAATTGTGATGCCAATCTGGTATAATTTTGGAGGTGACCTTTAACCGTCGCTCTTTATTCATCTATAATTAAAAGGATTTACGGAATGATCACAAAATGATATTTCTTAACAAGTGACTTGTTGACATACAGCTGTTCAAACATTCTTTGTTCGAATTATTGAAGCGCTTATTAGTTATGGAAATAATGTTTCGTTTTCAGATGTCTTTATATAAACTTGAGTTTTGATTTCACACAAATATTCCATTAATAATCTGCAATCAATAAGACAAATGGTGAGTACAGTTACAGTTAGCCAGACACTTATTTTTACTGCAATCTGAATTAATATCAGTATAAATTGTGGAGCAGTTCCATTAATAATCAATTAATGAAACTTGAAATCATTAGGGTAAATGTGTAAGGCAACTTGAGTATTAATTTCTCCTAAAACATGTTTCACAGAATACTGTGCTTCCTTAGTATCAAAAAATAATTTCATTTGCATTTATTTTCAGTTAAAGTACCCATATATTTTACAGACATATATTTTATATTAAATAACCAAAGATATTTATTACTTACCAAGCATTTTCTAATGATTAATCAGTTTGTTAGGTACCTATTTTAGTGAAACTTTGTGTGAATTAATTGAATTGCAAATGCTTGAATAGTGTTCAGGAACTATTTACTGATAATTGAATATTTTACAATCTATTAGGGTTAATGTGAAGAATATTTTTTCACATTCCTTTAAATTTTCAGCTTTCAAGTACAATCAAAGTGAAATTATTTAAAAGATCTTCCAATCTCTCTGCTCATCATGAAACAATTAGCAGCATGGTAAGTGGATTCAGTTGTTTTACTAGCCTTTAGCCAGGACACACCATTATCATCTTTTAAATAAGGGAGTCACAATTTCACATGGACGAAGGTTGCGGACAACTGCTCTAGTTCTCAAATAAGAAAGGTGTATAATGTAGCAGAGAGGGGATAGATGTAAGGATCCACATGTGTGATAGCACTGTATTGATGTATTTCCAATAAACTAGTGTAAACCATGTCCATAATTATGTTAGAGTGTCAAAAGTTTCGGAACACTTGCACTTGGTAGGACTTAAAAGAACAGCACTGATGCCCCAATTGAAGTAGCAGCATAGTGGATCCAACTCATTTAACATTACTATGTTCTCATTATCTTTTTTTGCCAATCAATATTTGCTGCGCCATTGATTTGGCAAAAAAGATGTTAAGGTTTATTGATTCCTCTAATATATATCCTAGAAACATAACTAGCAAAAATTGTATGTACATTCATTTTGTTATGAGGAAAATACAATTATCTAAATTGCTTAACGTTATCTAGCTAATAACAATGATTCAACATGTATTGTACAGAATAACAGAGTTAAAACACAATAGATTTATCCTTATTTATTTATACCCACACAGATAATTTTATCGCAATCACATTTTATGCTACAATTCATGAACAACACACAATTTATTGTTTCTATAGTTTACGTTTGCTATGATTGTGATAAGCTGATTTAGCAAGGCAAACCAAGGTAGATGCATTGAGAAATTAGAAGTTAATGTGTTTTACAATTAAGATAGATTATCTAAATAATTAAAGCCGCACGGGTTAATTTTCCAAGGTTTAGCACTTGGCATGGCCAGATAATCAGTATGAGTTATTTATCACGGCCAGTTTAACAACTTGAATTTTACTTAACATACTTAACTAAAGTTTGAATGATAAAAATCTTAGAAATGCTATGACTTTTCCATTAAAATAGTAACTTAGTTGTTATCTGTACCATATACGAGTTGACAGACTGGAATCATCCTTGAAATTAGGAAAACTGAAATTAACACACAGCTCAAACCACTGGATGGATTGGGCTAGAATTTTTCATACAGATAACATTTATGATAGAGGCATCAGCAAATAAGATTTTGGAAAATTCAACCCAGTGGGTTGAAGATTGTTGGAAAATCCGTCACCTGGCCAAGCTGGTGCGAATCCGCTATTTAATTCTATAATTTCAACAGGTATCAAAAGAAAATAAGTTCCTATGACAAAGAAGAATGGGAGACCATGGTGGAACAGCTATTGATGCGCGGCACTTACCGCCGCCGCATCGTCGACTTCTCCACGCATCCTCGCTCCTATCTTATCGACGTGGATTTAGTCAGAGGTACACCTTTCGTTTAGTATTTAATTTATATTAAAAAAAAAGCATGCCCCACACCAGGATTTTTATCGTAGGTGCGTTTACAAACACACACCACATTTGCTCACATACACAAACCAAACACCCAGACCCGGAACAACTATCTGCACTAATTGATGTCTGACATAACTTCGCTTCACATTTATCGATAAGGTTGATAGTATAAAAACGAATACAACCATGGCCCGCTACGCCATAGAAACACATGCGATATTTATATTTTGAGCTACCGCTTGGCTTTTTGGGTTACCCCACCATACCTTTTCCTGCAATTCCGACACAGACTTTGTTAAACATACTTAATAAGTGTTGTATTACTTAAACGATATTTGACACGAATCGGGTAATCCCATCATTGCCTTGCAACAAGACAGACACTTATCTGTACTCTGTAGGCATTGCCACTCGTTTTTAATCAAGTGGTTAATTGATTGACTAACAATACAACCATGTTTTATCTAAACTAAACCTCTTCTCAACCTAGTACTTATTTGTCGATTTTTACCTCCAAATTACTCGGTAACGTGACACTTTGGGGTACCGTGTTACTGGACATTTTTTTGTTCGTCTATATGTCCTCTATCCATACAAACCATTTTCATAGTGGGCCGCGATTTCGTAAAAAAAAAAACAAAATGGCGGGCATGTTGATATGCCTCATCGGTTCTATTCCTCTTTGAACTGATAAATATCATATGATGATCGTCTTGCCAATGTCCCATGCTACTCGGGGTCAACGCAACAAGATATTTTCTTCCATTTTCCCCTGCGACAATCTATCAATTTACACCATCTCTCATATGAGTCAATAATTAGGACTGAAATAGTAATGAATTAATTTGTAAATCAACAGGATCATCATTCCCAAAAGCGAAGCCAACTTTGAGTATGCGCCGTGTGATATGGTACGCTCTAGTCCGACTATTGTTCCTACCCGCGCTGTACCAGTGGTGGATCCAGCAGACCTCGCCAGCATGCGCCAAGTTCCTCCTCACACTATGGCTCCTGCAGGTCCTCAATATCAGCGTATACTTCTTGACACCTGACTTGGTGGAAAGTGATGTGAGTTGCCATTCCATTTTATACTCTATTGCTTAGTGTTTTAATTTAAATTTAATTCTTGGTAGGTGTTTTCTATTTATATTCTTAATCTTTATTATGGCTATCGACATGTTAATGTGGATTGAAAAGACAATGGCTAGGCAGCTAAAATTAACTAGAATTACAATACGAATAAGGTGCACGGTACGCAGAAATGAATAAAAACATTCCTTTAGAAATGCGTCACGGTCAAAGCAACTTGAGATAAAACAACTAACACAATAACACATTCTTTAGTAGGTTTTTTATTACAATACTTATGAAAAATACTATAGCGAAAATATTTGATTTAAATAATTAACAGCATGCATTCTTAAAAATGTAGTACTTTGTATAGAGATTTTAATAAAGAAAAGCGCGATCAACAATTACATTTTGGCGCCCAACATGGGACCCAAAGATACACCAATTATGCTATGTTAATACGACACTTCAAGTTTTTAGAGACACTGGTGGACTCTTGTAGGTATTCTCGACCAAATAAGCACTTTAAACTACCGGTTTTTTAAAATAAAATTTGATGTACCTTTATAAACCGCTTAGCTTCATTTGTTTAGACTGAAAGTCAATCCTGTTATAGTTAGTAATTTCCATGTCAGTCATTTTTGTTTCTTTTTTTTCAGCCAAACTGTTGGTTAGTGCCTCTAGGTTTGATGTTGGTACTCAGTGTAGTACACTCACAAATAGTGAGCACGACTGAAATGGAACTCGCACGAGTCCGGCCTCGCACCACATTCCGCCGCAAGCTGCCTAGATATTTCAGGTAATGCCTTACATATAACTTTAAGTTTTAAACAAGTTGTTTTTAATAAAGGTTTAGTAATACTCATTGTACAGACGCCAGCATGTCTAGCTACTACAATCCACCAGATTCCTTGATCAATCCACTAGATTTTCTACTTTATTCAAGGATGATTGAATTTTTTTTACAGTTTCCGCCCGAAACTAGAAAACCTATTGAAGAAATCTGGTGGATTGTAGTGTGCTGGCGTATGTACAGTTAAACCAGAAAATCTATGCGCTTTAGCAATCTTCGTTTTTCCAAATTAACAAAATCGTCGGACCACAGAGTAAGCCCCTACAGTAACAGAGATAAAGCTTCTAACTTTTATTCTGCCGCGCTTTATATGAAGTTTTCCCTGTCTGATCACCAATAAGTGTCTAAAAGAAAAATGGAAATGAGAGGTTGTTCTATAATTTTGTAATCATAGTAAATAATAAGGGTGCAAGTGTTTCCATGGTTGTAACAGGTCTTTATTAAATCCTATCATCATCGTTCGAGCATTCGTATTTCTAAATGTAGACGAAAATTCCTGGGGCGCGTACTTTTCCTTGGAGATCTCCACTACTTTTAATAATTATTTCTAGAGACCACAATTAATAACTTTTATTTTCTCAATAAAAACCGCATGTATAGTTTAATAGTATAGTAAACTGAATGTCTTATAAAATAGGCGTGGAAGATCAGATTTAGATGGTGGCAGCGGTGGCGGCTCGGCCGAAAGTGGCGCCACCTCGAGTCAGAGCAAGACACCCACGACTAAACCCGCCAAGTTCCGACGGAGGCAATCACGCACTGAAATCGCTGAGAATGGACTGAGGTTAATTCCGGTTACCTTTTTTTAGAGAAACACTCATTTTTAAATGAAAATTGCCTTTTGTAGGGAATGAAAGTTAAAAAATATTATTCTGCTGCTCGATTTTTGATATTTTTTCTAATAAAAATAATCTAGTTCAGAGAACACAAATTCAAAATTCTTTATTATAAAAGTTCTACACCGATAACTTTTCGAATTACAGAAAACGTAAGAAGGATCTGACAAAAGAGAATCTAATCAAAAACATAGAGCCTGTTAAAAATAAAACTATCATAAAAGTCAAAGCGAAAGATTCTGATGACGAAGACTACATGAATTGGAAGAAGCCTGATCTCACTGCACCTATTGTGACGTTCACCCCACCGCCCGATGACGCTACTCCGAGCTCCTCCTTTAGGTACAAGCCTAATGTATTAACAAAGAAACAACTAGAATCGTTTAATGTAAGACAGAATCAACAAATACACATTTCTAGAGCACTCGCTGATGGGGACGATGGTTTCGAAAGCCTAAATGGATACAATTCTAACGGCAGCGAAGGAGAAAGACTTAAAAATGAGACTGAAAACCTAATACAAAAAGAAGCGTCGAGCTCTAAAGAAAATGACACTCCTGCAGAGCCAAGCACTCCAGAAATTCAATTAGCTGAAACTCCTAAAGCTAGTACCAAAAACGAAGAGCCAAATAATGAACCTACTAAAATATTTGTTAAATCTAACATTATGAAGAAAGATGAAGATGAGAAATCTTTAGATGCTGATTCTGATGGTGTTGCACCGACGAGCAGTCCTAGTACTGGGAAGAGAATTGGAGTCCGATTTAGAAGTTCATGGGCTCGAGAAGGCATACGTATACAAGAGTCCACTGACGAAGAGTTTGGTGCTGCTACTGTTAAGAAGAAAGAAAAGGTAAATTTTGGAACTATTTATCTTCTAAGCATGTTTCCTATTCAAAATTGTATGAAATTTTTAAAGAGCACTTCTTTTTATGAGGTTAAATTAATTTATTATATTATCTATTAACATTAGGTGATTGATGGAAGGAATTTACCGCACGAGAATAAAGGTACCTATTGGCCGCTTGGGACTGTGAGACAGCATGTCAATAACAAAACGTTCGCTAAAATCGCTCCTAATACCTTGAGTGATGTACTTCTCATTAAAAAATTAAGACAGACCGAATGGTCCATTCAGTAGGTGCTCTATTGATAGTAAGAATATGAAGGACGTTACAAATACAGCAATACGCTCATGTCCATTACGGCATTTCAAATTTCTGCCGTCGTTATTTCTTTTTACACATGAATATACGATATATTGACGAGTAACTGACATGTTTAAATGTTGCAATGTAAATATGTTACCGGAAATGTATGAAACCTAGGAATTGTACACAATTCCTAGGAAATGTATACATTTCCGAGCCTGCTTAGGAAATGTGGAAAATAATGTTTCAAAGATTTCTTAACTAACAAAACCAGCGGTGGCCCAGTGGTAGGGGCCCCGACTTACGAACACTAAGTCGTTGGTTCGAAACCAGGCAGGCATTCTTAATACACACATTTCCTGGGAAATATATCACGGAGCTCCTACTTCTGGGTGGTTTAAAAAAAAAAGTCGTGGTGCCCCTAGTCCTGAGCTCGCTTCGCTCGCTCTTGCATCCAATTTTCCTAGTAGCGGGTTCGCAGGGTATGTCCGGTCTCAGTACATACTCAGAGGAAGGAGGAGGACTATCCCCGTTATACTTACAAACAGCAAGAATTTTATACATTTCCGATTGCTATTTAGGAAATGTATAGATTTCCTAGGAAAAGTGCATATTACAAAATACTATATCATAGATTTCCTATCTATTTTAGGATTTGTACACATTTCCTAGGAATTGTATACAATGACGGATTACACACTTTTCCGTTAACATATAATGCTTAGTACTTTCACTATCAAGTTCAAGTTATCCATTTCTATATCTTGTACTAGCTGATGCCCGCGGCTTCACCCGCGTGGATGTCGTTCAAATTATATACTAAAACCTTCCTCTTGAATCACTCTATCTATTAAAACCGCATCAAAATCCGTTGCGTAGTTTTAAAGATTTAAGCATACAGACAAACAAACAGACAAAAATAGCGTCTTTGTTTTATACTATGTAAGGATGTTGCGTGAGCGCAAGTTGTCTAAAGCGACGACTCGGAGGTGGGTTAAGGGCACACAGACAAATTTTTGTTCGCTCCATAAGCTGGGTGCTTGGCACCGAAAGTGTTCATATTTAAAAAGCAATCTATACAGTTAATGCCTGTTTTCACTTACACGAAACGGTTGCCTAAATTAATGCCACACAATTGAATGAACTCAAAATGTGTTGAATGAATGATTCATGAATCTGTCACTGTGTGTGTTTTTCAACACCCAACTGAGCACTAAAAGTTAACAATTCAAAATAGCAATAATTTTACTGAAACTGTGCATAAGAAAACTTACACGAGCAAATACCTACATATTGATTCATTATATAATTAAAATTCTGAATGAATTTCCATAGAAATTAGACAATTACCAGTCATCGTCATCGGATGGGGAATGCTCGGCCTCCGCTCCATCCATCGCCCTACCATCCCACCATACCATGTCTGATTGGGTTGGGCAAACTACTAACAGTAAGCATCAATTATGTATGTTAACTATCAATTTATTTTTTACTAATGTTTGTACGCATTTTTACCTATTGATTACTTATTTGCTTACCTTTACCTGAATCGAACGTGAATCGATATTTAGGAAAGTGACCACATCTATCCACGCGGAATCGATACTATATCATTGCTTCAGTGCAGTATCAAGTCGCGTCTTCGGAAACGAACCGAGTCGACTGACAACATAAACGCATTTATTTCTTAGACATTGTTCTTTCTAGCCGATCCCGCATCGACAAGTGTGGTGACTCCGTAATAATCGAGAAAATTTTCCAAATTCCATTAAGCATGCTGTGATCATTTATCTCTAAATCCCGGGTGTTGTTTTAATAAATTGCGCGTATCGACAGGTGAAGAAAGCAGCTATTGCTCTCAGTCGGAAGGAGAACACTCGGCTGTGGGCTTTCCGTACACTGCTGACAGTTCATGGGACCCTTTTGCTATTCTAGATCCGACTAGTGATACAGGTAACTGTAATTTTTATTATATATCTCTCAAAACCATGTTGTGTGGGATGTTCTGTGCATATTGGAGAACTAAAAAATATTTTCCACAGCTATAACAGTTTTTGTAGCTATCAAGTCCTATCTTTATAAACTGGGAGTGACCGAGATGATAGCTATACAGAACATTTAGTAAACATAAGTTGGAGGAAATAGTGGTACAGGGCCTTTATAAAAAAAACAGACTTTAACCGCTACCACAACTTCAATATATTACTTCACATTTCTTAGTGTGTCTGTGTCTCTGGACGGTGCGGTAAGCGTCGGGCATTTTTAAAGCTCAAAAATAAGTTTGTGGTACAGGGCCTAGACATCAATAAAACAGCTAGTTTCAAGACTGCAACCACCGCCACGTTTTTTTCAATGACTTCACATTTCTTACTAATTTTTCTTCATTCGATAGTAAAATGTACGATGTGGGAGCGTGGCTCGACCCTCCGCGCGGAACTGTCGGCCGTGGACATCAGCTGGTACGTGGTGGCGCGAGCCGAGCGGGCCATGGCGGCGGATGGCTGTCTATGGGTCGGCCTGGCCATGGCCGCTGCCGTCGCTATGATCAAACCTGTCATACGCTTCGCTCAGGTACGAACGGAGACCGGTAGAACGATCCAGTACCACACAAAATTAGACGACAGCGGTTTACGTCACTAAAATATAACACGACCAAGTTAAATTGCTGGTTAGTTTCGTTTTGCACGTATGTTGTTTTGAGTTGATTGAATTTGTTGTTGATTGAGTTGTCGCTACGTAACTTAGTAGAAGTTCTTTGGATTGAAACCTGGATTAACTCATAGGATCCGGGTAGTATGATCCGTGGGACAAATATGAAGTCCACGCGGGCGAAGCCGCGGGCATAAGCTAGTACCTACTTCCTTATTATATACAACGAGGTCAAAGTATTCCTCCGCATCGCCGTCATCCAGGAACGAGGCCAAAAGACTGGCAGCAGCATTGCCACATTGAATGGTAACGCTAATTCTTTGGCCAATAAAACAGCATGATATTATCGGTTCCTTCGTTTTGCTGCCATTTTAGTAAGTTTTTTTTTTCTCGCCATTAGATCGCTGCAGAACAAGACAGTAGAACGGAGGAAGAACTTCAAGCGCTGTCTGTTCTTACTTACTTCCCCACACTTATGGCCGGCTACAAGGGATCCCTGATCTCAATCTTCATCGGGGCTTTTGGTGATAATATTTGGTAAGCATAGACACTTTATTTAGCCTAATATAATGCAAATACGAGATTACTGAACTTGAGAAAAAAAAAATAATTAGTCTGTCAGATAGATTTTCAAAAATATTGGACACAATCATCATTTTATCACGTAAACAAAAAATTAAAACGATACAGTGTTTCGTGATCTCGTGTGACGTCACAAGCCTGATCTTTGACGCTTATTATCTTCGTATTTTTTATTAATTTGGTAAAACAAAAAAACACGTATCCAATATTTTTAGCCGACTACGGCAGGAGGGTTATTCGGTAATCTAACTGATGGACTAAACATAATCATATGTCAGGAAACTACCCAATTGTGTGCGTAAAGTAAATAGGTACTGTAATCACGACAATCCCAATTGTTTTGTGCTGTCCAAATTAATCCTTAAGAGCTTATGGTACCTCAAACGCGAGTTTTATAATGCGTAAAAGTATATGATTCACTGTAATTTTTAATTTTCTATGTAATTCTAATTTCGATTTTAAATTTTGATTTTGATACTGATTTGATTTTTATATATGTTTGTTTGAGATTTTAACTTGATTTTGATTGTAATTTTATTTGATTATAATTAGGTAAATTTATTGATTTTGATTTTATTTTGTTTTAAATTTTAATTTTAATGGTGATTTTAATTTTGATTTTAATTTTGATTGTTATTTTGATTTCGATTTTCATTTTAAATTTTAAATTCGCGTTGTTATGTTTTATTATTGAAACTCAAAGTTAATTTATTTTAAAATATCGAAATGTATTTAATGTGAAATTGTACTATTTTTTATTAAGGAATAAACAAGGCTTTATTATTTATTATTATTATTATATGATTCACTGCAGTAATCAACATCAGAAAAATATATGATATTCTTCAGGATATATGCTAGTGCCATAGTGTTGTGAAAACATAATACAACTAACTTTGCTCGATAGAAAAAAATAGCGAAGATACCTCTAAAAATTTCTTTTAACAAGTAAAAACCATACTAAAATACATGTCAACGTTCTGATTTTTTTGCCAAATAATTCTACTAGCAACTTACTAAAGTCATAGTGTTTTACTTTTTTAGTCCAATCAATAGTTTTTTTGTAAATCGCAAAATACCACTAATTTCGCACTATTCGGCCGCAGCGAAAGACATAACAACCGCTTTGTAGTGCAAGCTGATTAGAACTTTATTCTAACAGTATTTCAAGCGAAGTTTGAACCACCACAAATAGGGTTGCTAATCTGAGGTAGCATACGCTCTTAAGTAACTAAATACTCCAAGAATACTCTGTATCAATCTAAACTTTAGCTGTTCTAGCCGTTTAGATTCTAAGGCAAACAAATAAGTCGAAATAAGAGACGACTTGACTAAACATAAAAGCCTAAATCCTAACTAATATTATAAATGCGAAAGTAACTCTGTCTGTCTGTCTGTCTGTCTTTGCTTCACGCCTAAACTACTGAACCGATTTGTGTGAAATTTGGTACAGACATAGTTTGGAACTTGAGAAAGGACATAGGATAGTTTTTTTTTTTTTTTTTCGCGTTATAAACCAAAAATCTGCCGGAAGTCACTATTCCACGCGAACGAAGTCGCGGGCAAAAGCTAGTACATAATAAATACGTATATTAACCTTTTGACCGCCACAGATGACAAGCCGAAAAGTACCTTAAGTCGACAGACTTAAGGTACTTTTTTGCTTGTTCGGCTTGTCGTCTATACGTGACTGTGGCGCTCAAAAGGTTAAAAAGAATATCGCTATTCATACTCTCATTCGATCAACATCTGCTTAATTTTTTTCCATCGATTTTGTTTTCTGCTTTCCAATGTACTCGGATGGAACTAAAAACAAGTATTTTACATAGAAAGACTGCCAATCTAACCTCCAACCTAGATCCTGGTAACCACGACACATACAGATTGGCCCGAGTTTAGCAACGTTTTTGACCAAAAAGAATGAGAACTAACTAATATATTTTCTGCAGGTTGGTATCAACGAACCTGCTATCCTGCATGCTACGCTTCGCACTTGGCGCCCTCGTATTCTTCTTACTGGCGGTGGCAGAGCGTGCGTTCAAACAGCGCTTCTTGTACGCCAAGCTGTTCTCCCACCTGACGTCAGCGCGGCGAGCCCGCAAGTCTGAACTGCCGCACTTTAGACTCAACACTGTGAGGAACATCAAGACATGGCTGTCTACGAGGTCTTATTTGAGAGTAAGTGATTATATTTATTTTTATTTTGTGATTGGCATCTCACTGTTCAACATAGTAGGTTGTCGTCTGCGACGTCTGCTAAACAGGAGTAAATTGTGGGTGCCCTGATTGTAAAGCCTCCACCCCCCAGGGAAAAAAACTAAAACTAAGCGACTACACGCTAAGGGCCCCAATATTAATTATTTTCATCGAAAATACTTTGTAAAAAATATCGCTTAGGATCGCATCAACAATTTATGTGGTGGTAATAACTTATAAACTTACTGCATACCTACATTTTCAAAGGATTGTCACTGCCATTCCACTTTTTACAAAAGAAGAGGCATCCATCCTTCATATTTGGATTTTTCTATGTAATGAAAAAGAGAATCAATATTATTTAATTAATTGTGTTAATTTCTAGCGTCGAGGTCCCCAGCGTTCAGTGGAGGTCATCGTGTCAGCAGCATTCATGCTAATAGTGGTATTACTAGGATGCGTTAGTACTCACCTACTGAGAGTAAGTGCTGTCAAACAATTCCTATTGTTATCTACTTACATAAACATACGCCTTATTCCTATGGGGGTAGGCTAAAACTACAGAACACCACCTACTACGAAGCCGCACTAACTATCTACTTACACTCCACAGATAATATAAAAATAGTATCTTCAGCCGTTTGATCTATAAGTTCCTATTTTTTAATTCCCTTCAAATCAGGAAATGGTTCTGTAATTCTGTATTAAATTACTTTCATGTTAGAGCATCAAATCATTATTTTCAAAAAGTGTTCGATATATCTTATTTTTAGTAAAGACGCTCCCTAACCGACCCAGGGGCTTCCTCGCGAGCATTTGCCTGTTACAGTAATGTCAATGTTCAAAGGGGTTAGAACCGATGTGGCATATCAACCTGTCCGCCATTTTGATTTTTTTTCGAAATCGCGGCCCACGATGAAAGTAGTATAGTATGGATAGAGGACATAAAGAAGAACAAAAAATGTCAAGTAACACGGTACCCAAAGTGTCACGTTACCGAGATATTTGAAGGTAAAGATCGACAAATGAGTAGGTACAACGACAAACATTAAATATTTAAAAAAATAGCCTTATTACGTGTTTATACGTTAAATTGTATCCAAATAATAGTTCCCAGGTTGATTATTTTTATATGCACGAGAAAATCGCTTAGCATCGCAATGAAACGCTATGTTATGTCAAAGAATAGTTGTCTCGTGCTCCTAGTAGTATGTAATATACCTACTCTCTTCCAATAACCAGTAATAATAATAATCAACGCCTATAGACACGTAAAAGGTCTATTTTTTATGTGGTCATTGTACTCATTTGTCGATCTTTACCTTCCAATATCTCGGTAACGTGACACTTTGGGTACCGTGTTACTTGACATTTTTTGTTCGTCTATATGTCCTCTATCCATATAACACTTTCATCGTGGGCCGCGATTTCGAAAAAAAAACAAAATGGCGGTGAGTCGATATGCCAGCTCCCATACAAAAAAGTTCAAACCCCTTTGATAATTACATCAGAGAGTGAGGAGAATCAAGCATTTCAGTGTGCAACCTATAAGTATGCAATAGGGGATCGGACTGGGTCAAAATAATATAATTCTGTTTAGTCCGTAAGTTAGATTATCGAAAAATATTGAATACGTGTTTTTTATTTTATCAAATCAATAAAAAATGACGAAGATAAAACGCGTCAAAGATCTTGGAGTGGGGCTTGAAACGTCACTTGTGTCGTCAAAATGTACTATCATTTATGACGTCACACGAGTTTTCGAAGCACTGTATCGTCTTCATTTTAAGTTTACGTGAAAAAAGAAAAAATACGTGTCCAATAATTTTTGGAAATCTACCTGACGGACTAACTAGTTTTTTTTTGTCCGATCCCTATTGTAACAATATCTTTTTTCTGTACATTCAAAACTGAATATTGGCCTGTTACATTGCGGGTGGACAATGCTCCGGTAATCTACACTATTATTATCACAACTCAAACCAACCATTATTTATATATGTATTTATGTGTGCAAGTTCAGGAAATTAATAAGATTAATAATAGTGTAATAATACTCAGGACTCGGTGACGTTAGAAAGCGGCTGGCTACTCGAAGTGTTGCTGTGGAGCTTCTGTATCGGGATATACCTACTGCGACTGGGCACTCTGGGCAGTAACGTGAACAAGAAGTATCGTGGCTGCCTATCCGCCATATTGACCGAACAGATCAACCTACACCTAGCCATAGAGCAGAGACCAGAGAGTAAAGAACAACTGACAGTTGCCAATAATGTACTCAAACTTGCAGCTGATTTACTTAAGGTATGTTTATAATTTTTTTTATGTTTTAATAACTGAGATCCTGTGTTCATGTATAGACTCCGTTGAACCTTAATTATTTTTTCCTTTATTCCTTTAGGATAGTAGTATAGTAGCGGAGATATCGTAAACTATAAATATCTATAATTTTAGTTTCTTCTCAGGAGTAGTCGGATACGAAAAGGTCAACTCTTTCTATCTTTAAAGAAAACAGGAATTCCAGAAGTTCCGTGACGTGTACGCAGCGTACACACGCTTGCACTTACACACAAGGCGCTCGCATTTTTTTTTATATTGGCATCTCGCATATCAACCTGTGAGGTTGTCGTCTGCTTAACTAACTGGACTATCCTGTAGGTGCCTTGATTGTAAGGCCTACAGCCAGGGGCATAAAAAACACTATGGTGTACGGCCTCGGCTAAGGCTTAGAGCGTCGTTGAGCGAGCACAGCAAGCAACAGGCTAGATCGTAACAAGTTTGTTTGTTTTGCTCCGTATTTTAACCTCACTACTTTCAACAAGACTCCTCTGTTTCAGGAATTGGATGCACCGTTCAAGATATCAGCACTTTGCGCCAATCACTATCTCTACACCATCACTAAAGTGGTGATACTATCAGCACTATCGGGGGTGCTATCGGAGATGCTAGGATTCAAGCTAAAACTACACAAAATTAAAATCAAATAGAAACGTGGAAAACCTCAATATTGATCTGTAGTCCAGTAAGAGTCTACTAGTCTCAGAAGCCATTTAGTTATTATGATGACAACAGTTTCTGCGCAACTATCACAAATAATCTAGACACTTAAGAATAAATTATTATTAAACGTCATTATTATATCTTATAGGCGCGTAATATTATATTATAATACAAAATCATGTATAGAAAGAGTTTAAAATCGAGACTCTCAAAGCATATTAATTTCCCATCTACATAATTATATGTATTACAATAAAATCATACCGCACAGCATAATTAAAAATCTTATTCTACTAGATTTCAAAAGTGTAGTTAAAATGTAATGTTTAGTGCTTGGCCAGACTGGCAGCGCGGTGCGGGGAGCGGCGCGGGTGCGGGAACGCGCGCGTTTTTGCTGTCCGCAGTGGACTGCGGCTTGGTTCCGAGTGTTGTATTGTCCAGTGTTTGTCAAACTATAATATGGATGAAGACTTGTTTTTACTGGAAAATTCTTACTTTAAATGGCAAATGATAAAAGTGAAAAAATAAAATGAATTTAACCAGAGAAAATGAAGGAGAATTTTACACACTCTATGAAAGATTGCGAGAGCAATTTTTTTTTTTTTTTTTTTGTATTGACGATGTTCGACATCCACAGTGCAGGTCGTGCTTGTGCGTGCGTAATAATTCTTCAGCATTTAATTGTGAAGACGCCATCACAACAACGCGCGCGATAGCTCGAATAGTTTGAGATACCCGCTCCCGCGCGGTTTATCGCTTGCCGCCCCGCGCACTCACGGCACTCACAGCGGGCACTTGTATGAACGAGCTATGGCACGAGTTGCCCGCGCGCTCCCCGCGGAGAGAAGCCCGCGCCGCTTCCCGCGCCCGCGTGCCCACTATGGACACTCAAATTAAGTTCCAGTTTGTCGCGCCGCGCCCGCCCCGCGCCCGCTTTTGCAGTCTGGCCTCACACTTATAATTTTTAAATAAACAGGGATATATTTTGTAAGTAAAAGAAATATTTGAATGGCATAAATAGTCTATCTAAGTATCATAATATCTAGAAAATTTTCAACTTTTTTTTTATTATTTTGATATTAATTTGAGGAATATTTAGTTATAATAATCTCGTGGAAACAACAACGAAAATTAAGCAATTGACCAACTTCATAATTTTGGAAATGAAGATTCAGATTCCGTATTATGTGCCAAAAGTGTCTATGAGAAAACTATTTAATTTATATTAAGAACAGGCAGACATTTTACAACCACAACAGAGGACTTATTGAGTTCTTCTAGATACAGGTTGCCATCTTATAAACTAAATTACTGTCCTATGGCTAGCAGCCAAAGCCAAGAATCATAATTATTAGCTGATAATGTAGTGAGCTGCAATATTGTTAATACATACTACTTAAAAACCTATATTATTGTTATTTATGAACATATTACACTGTAGTTGTTTATTGTCCCTTATTAGGATAAAATATGAATAACGTCAAAATTCATAAAATTGTCTGATTATTTTATGAATTGTAGCGTGCGTGATTTATAATATTATTATTATGATTTTGCTAAAGCGGTCATTTTAGGCCCCCAGAATAGATGGCACATTTACAAACCGAACTAAATAAATAAGTAATCTCTTCTAGCAAATACAATCACACAACTTCTCTTTTACTAAAAGGCTACAATTTAAATGCTCACCAAAAAAGATTTTTAGACCCTAGACTAAAGTACAGTAAAGTACCAAAAAAATATTTTAAGTTCAAATAAAATAAACCCACCCTTTAACGAGGTGCCTAAAGAACAACGTTTTAAGTTCCAAAATAATTAGACACTCATCAGAATAATTGTACGTGTTGTATTTATATTCTTTTTGCCTACCAAAATGGATAAATGCTCACCAAATCAATTAACCAAAATTATAATACGATCGTCTCGCGACAGTATCCTTTATGGGCGGTATGGGCACCGGGCCGTAGGCCGACGAAGGAGGCCGGCGGAGGCCCGGCACTTCGGGGACAGAAGATATTAGTGTTATTTAATATGCGAGCGAAGCGAGCGCGCGTCATGGAGATAAATTGAAAGTCGTGAATACAATATTGGTGACATCTTTTTAGTGATAATATAAAATATTTGGTCTGCAGTTAACTTTAAAGGCGTTTATAAATCTTTATGAAAAAAGAAAAATAAAAATAAAAAGGAATAAAAAGGAAAATAGGTTCATTCCTACAATACTTTAGGAAACACAATTTGGTGAGCATTAATCCATTTTGGCCGGCATTTCGAATTTTTTTGGTAGTAAAATAGGTTCTTTTCTGGTAGGCGTTTAAACACAAGCCTTACTAAAATATGACGCTGTACTATGTTATGATCTCATTTAAACTCATAGTTTTATTTTATATCTTATAATGAACTGTAGTTAAATATAGTTGGTTTTCTATTATAATAATATCTGTTTGAAACTGTTTTGTTTCACCTCTTTGTACTGATTTACGATTAATAAGTGTTACCTTTTGTTGAATTATCAATAATTCATCCATGAACTGAGTTATATTTTTACTACTCCTTCATTTTATATTAGGTACAAGAATTTTAATTTTGAGATGGCAAATATTAACAGTAATCGTCTCTCAATACCTTCAGCTGTTAATTAATTATTTACAAGTGCTATTGTCATTAAAAAAATACTTATTACGGAATTGTAAAATTAATTCACTGATGCATATAAACTATTAGATCAGTGTCATGTCTTAGTTGTCGTTATACCTGGATAGTCTAACAAATAAATATGGGTGGTGTCGTTTCAGGGTTCGAAGTGATAGTTATCTTAAAAATTATACCTTGATAATTTATCTATAAGTAAAAAATGACGAGATCAAGTTATGAATCAGCATTTATCATTTCGAACTCTGTTGCGTTTACCAATGGCAGTTACAAATATTAAACCTTAAGCACTTGTTATTGCAAAAAACCATTTTGTGAGGAGTTGAGGCTTTAAAATGTATTAAACGCTATTCATAACGACATTCTGCTTGACAGCAGTTTTGTTACACGTTCTATTTAAATCTTTATCGCTGTTGCTACAGGTACACAAAAATAGGCACCAAACAATTATTAAGTGTTACGAATGAAACATATTTCATAGCGCAATAGCAGTTTGTTTTAGTGGGTACCTACCTACTGTAGGTAGGTACTATGAAACTGATAAGAATGTTAATAACATAAAATGCGTAGGAAACATTTTATTATTTCCACACAAATTCTTCTATGTAGAGAAATCATGTTTTGTAAGTGAACTAATGAACAGATAACTGGATGTAAGTGTAGTTTTTAGTAGGTATTTAGTTAAAATTAACATGCATTTTTTTTTATACCTTACCTACTCTATGTTCCTAATGAGGTCTTTAAATATTCCCAAAAAGACATTATTTAGTAGGGATTCCTGTGTAAAACCGGTTTAGTTCAGTAGATAGTAGATGTGCGAATATCCTATTCCGTGTTCAATTTAAAACACTGGTTGCGTGAAATCACCATGCGTTTTCCGCGTAGGTAGGTACCTACCTATAATCCCAGAATTTAAGTCGCGCGTCGTCTAAGATTAAATAAATTGAAATTTTTATCACGCTTTTACAACGCCACTCCGGGTTGTTTGTTTGCTTATTTAGGGCTTTATCACATTTAACGAGTTGCGAGCGAATGGAAAGCGGGGCGAGTACGCAGCGAGCTCGCCGTGAGTTCGCAACGTGTGCGCGGCGTACACACCACGAAGACGCCGCGGGTGCGCAGCGGCGAACGGCGCTGTAGACGCCATTTTATAGACAATTTATAATGACCATTCTGGCACTGAATTTACAAAACGCGCAATGTACACTGCGACTCGCTGCGCTCCCACGGCGAGCTCTCTGCGCACTCGCCCCGCTTTCCGCTCGCTCGCAACTCGCTAGTGTGTTTGTCAACACTGTGAACGAACGAAACTTTTTTTTCCCGATCGTCAACAGTGTTGACGAAAGGGTGTTACCGAGCGGGAATAACCCTGATAAAGCCCTTAAGGTAAATACTTTCAGCGCGATCATTTAAAAAATTTAAATTTTTGCAAAGGAGGTTAACCTACCTACTGTGCTTTAAAAGCATGATGTCAAAGTCAAAGTTTATTTTTATAGTCTTTTAGAACAGTTCCAGTAAAGCATCATTTTAGTTTGTTACGTTGAATAATTTCTGAACTGAAAAACTGTGGACTGTTTCCAATATAATTTCTTACTGTAGTCGTAGTCTGCATAATCTTTGAAATTGTAAAGAATAAGACGTAGGTGCTTTCTTAAATAGCTGACAGGTATTTTTCAAATACCATTTAGGAATCGTAGTAATTTTAAATAAGTTGGTAATACTTAGGTAAGCATGAAATGCTTAACAAATAAGTGAAACAAATAAATGAACTATACATACTTAGATTGTTGTTTTATTTAACATCCTTAAAAATAAATAAAGATAACTTGTTTTTTAAAAAAAAAAATAACGTTGCCCCACTACACTAGGAATTTCTCCTGTAAGTATCGTGGATGCGTTTACAAACATTTAAACTCACATAAACAAACACACCCAGACCCGAAACAACTACATGTAGGCCATACAAATATTTGTTCCGTGGGGGGATCGAACCCGCGACACGTAGCGTAGCAGTCCAATCGCTTAGCCACTGCACCAACCGTGCCGTCGTAAAAAATAAAGTCATAGTCGTTTTGTTTTTTTTAATTATACCTACGCTACTCAATTAGTGATGGATGTCTTAAGGTCGTATGCAGATTTAATCGATAGATATCGATAAAAGATTTATTGTTATTATGTGTGACGGATAACTTTTTCTTATTCTTTGTTTTGGTTGATTTATCGCTTGGTATCAGAGTTGTTTTTTTTAAGTCAATGCAAGAATGTAATGGTGCGATTTCACTAAAAAATTTGCGATTTAAACTAATGTGATTGGTCGATTTCCGCATATCTCTCATCTCCGCTTTGGTGGAAACCGCG
This sequence comes from Diarsia dahlii, assembly GCA_949775195.1. Classification (NCBI taxonomy): domain Eukaryota; kingdom Metazoa; phylum Arthropoda; class Insecta; order Lepidoptera; family Noctuidae; genus Diarsia; species Diarsia dahlii. Next base: position 11,910,961 of record OX459201.1, read on the forward strand.
GGCCCTAATGAGTAATTGTATTTATCGAAAAATCAACGATGATCACTTTCGCGCGCTCGTTCAGCAGGACCACGACTTTGAATGTTGATTTTAAGTTTGTGGAGCTTGTCGCTGTCCTCAAACCTATAGGTACAGTCGAACAAGCTAATAAGTATACAGGTAGTTTTTTATAATTCTAGTAAACTGAAAATATTGATTGCAATTTTGTTTTTGAAAGCGTTTCGCACTAAGCGACTGATGTCAAATGCTGTATCGTTAAGGATCAGTCTCTAAATGTATCTGTATAATCTTAAAAGTAAATGCAAGTTAGGTTGCTGTATAGCAACCTAACTTGCATTTACTTTTTAGCTTGTTCGACTGTAGACACGGCTACACATCAAGCTATACATTTCCAGTATAAGCTGGTCTCGCATTTTAAAGGATTTCCGTACAGTGCGAGATCAGCGTAAACTGGAAATGTATAGCTTGATGTGTAGCCGTGTGTACATAGAATTTTTTTAGGTACTCCAGTAGTTTACGAGATATACCACGCCATTGGTCACCACTGATATAAATGGTTGGTGGGGTGGTGTGGCGGTAGACACTGTGTTAAATTATCATATCAAGTTTTCCCTAATAAAAACATTTAAAAAAAATACCTATAGAGATCCGAATTGAGAACCTCCTTCTTTTTTTAGAAGTCGGTTAAAAACTCTCGTGATTTCTATTCAAATTAGTACTCCTAAAGACCTTTTAGTGACCAAAAATCCGATTCCTAAGTGTTGTCTTTAGAGAATAAGCTTTCATTACTTTGCCATACAACCTTTGCGTACAACTCGACCAAATTAAGTCGTCATTGGTAATGAGCTGTTTAGGGGATGTACACTCTCGTGCACATACATTCATGGATGTCGGAATAATAATAACAGTTCTAAACCAGTGGAATCTTGTCTTGCGGATAAAATGCTTTCGATAAATTCTAACATACCCAGGTCTTCGGCGGTGATAAAAAAAACACGGAAAGTCAATTATAATGATTTTAATTTTAACAAACGAAAAGCACTAAACTACATGTTACATCATACCTTTATGTAAAAATGATGCAATCTTTTTTGACTATTCCTGAAATATTGACGTTTTTATCGCTTCTACAGTATGTAAAATAAACTCATCCCATCATTAACTAGCGCAAACGAACTAGGTACCTATACCGACTGGAAATATACTTACTTATATTCCAAATAATATTACATGAAAAGTTAAAACCTAACAAGCCTTACATATAATCTAAAACTAAATTATAACTTCTTTATATATTTTTAAGGTATACCTCATAAGATAATGCCTGAACGATCCAGCGTAGAGCGTAGAAGTCGGAACCGTATCTACTACATGCATTGTAGTTTATGTATTCATATCGATTTGTTTATTTTTTCGATCGATTCTTTAAAAAAAAGTATTGCAAGATCGTCCAAGGAATACAGAATATATAATACATAAAGACTAACATTATTTTAGTTACATCGTCAGTCAAAAACATTGCGCTAAAAAGAATGAATTTATACTTTAGGCGTTAAAATACATTGCTCCTATGGTCGTGGTAGTACACACGGCTACACATCAAGCTATACAAAACCAGTATAATCTGATCGTTCATTGTGCGAAAAGATCTAGTAAAGTGAGGCCAAGATTAACTGGTTTTGTATAGCTTGATGTGTAGCCGTGTGTACGCAGTGCTAGTTATGATTATTTATACTAACCTACAAAGTTATAGACCTTTTATAACCTTTTATAAATTGTCTAATTTAAATTAAAACAAAAATATAACTAAATTTACACACTACTATTGGTGATGAAAACGCATTATGCACATAAAATTCTAAAACAAAGAATAGTGAAGTTTATGATTCAAATATTGGTATTGCGCAAACCCTTTTTAGTATACATACATATTGCGACAAACTAGTTATTAAACTCAGCTAATTGAGTTATAGGAAAAGCTAATAAAAACATACAAGTTTTCTTCGTTACTTTTAATAAATCAATGTATGCATGAGAAAATTCGATTGTATGGGTAATAAAAGTGTAGGATTCATCAACCACACCGTAAGTTTGAGAGAGGAGGATCATAATTATTACTAATAAAGGTTATACAATAATGGCAACGGCTAGTCCCGTCTGCGTTCTTTCGAGGAGGAGCGATGCGAACGACTGCGACGAGAATCACGTTCGCGTTCACGCTCGCGGTCGCGGCCACGAGAGCGCTCGCGCGATCCCTCGCGTTTACTTTTGCTGCGTGACCGGCTACGTCTGTTGGCGGAAAAACAAATGTGAATATAATATGACCGCCAATGTCGGACGGCAGTACGTGATATTTCATATCGAATAATAAACACCGCGCAGTGAATCTATTTGCTATGTTCAATATGTTTTTACATTAAAATTATTAACAAAGAGGTCCAACCATACTAGCGTATCAGCTCATAACGTCCACTTCGCAAAATGACAAACGATCGCAAAATGTCCACTTATCATAATGTCAACTTCTTAAAATGTCTTTTTCGCAAAATGACTATTTCTCAAAATGTCCATTTCTCAAAACGACAAACTCTCATAACGTCATCTTCTCACAATGTCAACTTCTTGAAATTACAAATTCGCATAATGACAACTTCACGTAGATTCTACTTTTACTAGGTACTTTGAATTTGGTAATAGGTATTTAGGGATCATTCCCACTAGTTCTACTGCACAGTCCTACGATAGAACTAGTGGGAACTTTTTTTAAATTTTTTTCCCACTACTTCTACGATTCTAGGTGTTACGAAATCGTAGAACTAATGGGAACGAAGGGTCGATGGATTTTTTCGTTCCCACTAGTTCTACGATTAAGGGTGTTACAAAATCGTATTCGTAAAACCAGCGGGACTCAAGTTTCTCATTTGTTCTATCACACAGTTTAGGGTACAACTACGGCACAAACTACCAGGAGAATAGAAGTAGGTAGGAGTATAGAAAACATTTTTTTTTGGAGATGAAAAAAAATATAGGGAGTAAAGTCCCACAAACTACCAGGAGAATAGAAGTAGGCAGGACATACTGAAAAAAAATTTTTTTTGGAGATGAAAAAAAAAGGATAAAACTATAAAAACAAATAACATTATATTAAGGAATAATTTAGATTTGATTTAAAGATTCCAATACCTCCTTCCTACTTCTGTTCTCCTGGTAGTTTGTTTTCTAAAAATCCTTAGAACTAGTAGGAACGAAAACATCCATCGACTTTTCGTTCCCATTAGTTCTACGATTTCGTAGCACCAAGAATCGTAGAAGTAGTGGGAAAAAAAATTAAAAAAAGTTCCCACTAATTCTATCGTAGGACTGTGCAGTAGAACTAGTGGGAATGATCCCTAAATACCTATTACCAAATTCAAAGTACCTAGTAAAAGTAGTACGTGAAGTTGTCATTATGCGAATTTGTAATTTCAAGAAGTTGACATTGTGAGAAGATGACGTCATGAGAGTTTGTCATTTTGAGAAATGGACATTTTGAGAAATAGTCATTTTGCGAAAAAGACATTTTAAGAAGTTGACATTATGAGAAGTGAACATTTTGCGATCGGTTGTCATTTTGCGAAGTGGACGTTATGAGCTGATACGCATACTAGTGTTTCCGACAAAGTTTATTGAGATCAGTGAAATCAGCTAGATACAAAAGAACACATGTTCATATTGTTCTTCATTAAGTTCAAATGGCCGAAAGAAACTGGATAGCCATGACACAAAACTGCCGATATTTGGGAAGGTTGAAGAAGCGAGAACAGAAGTTCAAATCTGCTAAAGACAAGCCAATTTACAATTTGCTCATTGATTCGAGCATTGAACTTTACCTCCTCTCGCCGCGTTCACGTTCTCGTTCGCCATCCCGCCGATCCCGGTCCTTACGTTCGCGGTCACGATCGGACTCCTTGTTGCGGTCGCGATCCCTCGCAGACTCGCGATGGCGTCGCGCACGCCGATCTAGCTCGCGACCACCGACGTAGTGGCGACGACCGCCTGTACGCTCACGCTCAGAAGCACCGCGCTCTTCACGGCGTTTGTCAACAGTTTTCTAAAGAATCACAAGATATAAATAAGTTAACTTTAGCTCCTTGAAAAAACGAAGAGAAATTAAATATATGTGTTGTTCCTACTTCATGAAAACATGATAGAACAACGAAAAAAAAATAGAAGTTAACAGTTCCTTTTCAGGTATTACCTTCAAATCCGAAAGTTTCTCACGAATGGTAATAAATCCAAGATGAAGTTTTCCTCCAAAATGATCAGCTAACCGCCTATCATTGTCATGAATACCCAGGTATGCGGAGCATACTTCACAAACGCGTAATTTCTGTTGTTGATACGAAGAAGCTGGCATGGAATTGCGGTATTCCTGTTCAGCTACAGCCTTCTTTTTGCGTAGCTCATCAATCTGGAATATCACGTGTAATTAGTAAAAATACTTCATGAAATATGATTACGACAATAAGCAAGATTTTATAGATCTCACCTCGCCCATAAGTTTCACACTTTCTTCCACCATGCCTTCTTCCCCCAGTGCTTCAGCGCGAGCTAGTTTTTGACCAATCTGTTCGGCCAGCTCGTGCACAGCATTAGCTTTCTCTGTGACTTCCGCAGATAGTTCTTCCTGAGTTTCTGCAAGGCGCTGTTTAGCCGCTGTTGTGCGACGATCGCAGTCGGCTATAAATGCCTCTAAATGATCTGTTGCCTAGGCATTATAAATCAAATCATTATTATTTATCGAGATACATCATATTATTTCTCTCTCCAGAAAAATTCTAACAAAATTATTTGTTGCATTAATTTTTTTTGTCGCCATTAGTTGGCACTAAACAAAAAAAATAACCACGTCGTTTGTGTGTAGTTCCAATGCTGATTTTTAAAGTAATTGTTATTTTTATAGAAATCATCACAAAGTTACCCAACTGGTGTGGTTAGTCCCAAAAGGTTAAAAACTTTTATGTCATAAATGAATTATACTTACATCAATGTCATAGAAATAGTCTTTGGTTTTTGAAGCTAATTCATAATCCGCACGGAGAGCCAAATCATGTATTTTTGGACACTCACCTAAATCCATACGCTGCAAAAAAAAACACAAATACTAAGTGCCCATTAAATTGTACAAAAATTTAAGGCGAGACATTATGAGATTAACTTTATTTATATTTCTGTTCTAAGTAGTAATACAATTTTATGATCATTCCCTAACAGACACAAATAATATTTATAAAAATAATTATATTCTCAATACACAAAAATCTGTCATAAAAATATTTTAAAGAAATACATACTAAATCATCACCACAGCTCACACAGCCCAGGTTTCACGCACAGGATAATGTTATTTATCATAAATACTTACAAATGTTAGAGGAAACACCCTCCCGAATATCCTAACTAGACTGAAGACATATTTAGACACAACAGAACAAAATTAAAAGTAACAGATTTTACATAAAATATTAAAATACCAACTTATAGTAATCTGAATGATGTTTTCTTTGTACATATTTTTTTTGCAAGTTGTAAGTCAACAGCTATTGAATGCTAAAGTTATTTTGAAAATATTGTGCAGTGTTTTGGTCATAAAGTAAAAAAGATGAAAACATGGTTCTTGTAACATAACTTTAAATATGTATCAAAACAACAAATTGTATTTTTTTTTGCATTTACATACTCAGGCAAATAACAAATAATGACATAGTTCTCAATTGTTGATTTGAATTTGTCAGTCAAGATCAAAATTCTTTTTTTTTTAAATAGAGTACAGTTTTACTAAAACATTCACAAATCCATAATTTGAAATTCTTTCTTGCTCATGCAATAGTTTGTTGGATATGCTAGCCATTTAAACAGCACAGTACGTACCCAATGTAGTTAGAATGTATGACACCAAATTGCTCTCACCCGGGCTTATGTTTTTCATGTTCCTAAAATTTTCTCATGTACTCACCGAAGCAGCATTAGTAACCGTTGGAAAATTTAATTGTTTCGTGAGCCTTATTAAATTAAATACTGCGTAGCAGTAATAATACAATCAGCTAACTATAAATGTTTTTATACGTACATCTTGGTACTTACAGAACAGCCTAACTCATACAATCTATCCCTCATCTGTTAAGTATTGTGATGAGCAATAAAGACTAGTGTTGGGCATTTTCTGAAAAGCATATTTCACCACAGTTAATGCCACTCCGATGTAAGAATTCTCCAGCGATACTAAATTCATAAGATCACTCGGCAAGAGATGAGAGAGTGAAAGTCAAACACATACATTAAGATCGTACATTAAGTATGAAGTGAGTAGTTGAAATAAATCGAAGCATTAAGTTGTAAACACATGTAGGTAATAAATATCTTAATGTATGTGGACCAAAAAAGCACTCCAATTCCCAATAAAAGAGCAAATTACTGAGATTTCATTAATACTTCCCAGAGACATTAATGAATATATTTGGCTTAAGCTTGGCTTAAGCTTCTTGCTACATTATCAATACGAAAAAACAGATTCGTAATACAGAAATTTAATGAAAACTCAGAATGCATTACCAAGTTCTTATCAAAACACAAAATCTTACCGTAGAAGATAGAATTTCATGAGGACAACATTGTAATAAAAACGATTTGCACACTGCATCGTCATAAAATTTAACCCCATGTTTATCGGTTTCACCTGAAAAAAAAAAAATAGATCAATAAATAACACATGCAGTACTTGGTCGGTACGAATTGAGTGCTATTGTTTTTCAAATAAAAAGGACGATACAAAAGCTCTAGGAAAAAAATATGATAAATAAAGAAAAAAAACTTACCATTGCGAGCGGTGCCCATCAGTTGGTCCAACATTGCCCTCATTTGCTCGTGTGCTGACATATTGAGTCGGAAATTAAGCCTTTTCCGACCAACAAGTTACTATTCCTGTGTAAACAATGAAATCCTAGTTTTCGGGCAAGAATATTCTTATATCATATGTTTTCCAAACTGGTTCATATTTCAATTATTCTCAAAAACTTCCAGTTGCCACTAGACAAGCCAACACAATCAAATTACGAAACTAAAATGGCGTCATTTGTTTTTTGAATTTATACAATTAAACTTGTCAGTTCTAGAACATTGTCGTTTGGCACAATTGGCACTGATTTTCAGAGTCTCCTGTATAAAACTTACAAATTGTAATTGTAGGCTACAAGTTACAATTCTACAAGTTTCTGTTTATTAAAGAATACAATTTTACAATTTTACCATGGTGGAAAACTGACTTTGTAGACTTGTAGCTACAAATCTACATAATTTTGTTTAATAAACATTAATTTCTCTCTACAGGTGACAATTTACAAAGGAGAATGGTCAAAATCGTATGGCGCTTGGTCTATCAGCGTCCAGGAACAATTTTTTTTTTTTTGGTGTACTACTACAATCACCCTGTACTAGATTCAGCATCAGGAACAAAACTAAGTCACTCAAGTGGCCACGTTTGCACACACGTAAACATCTACATAACATCTTAGAAAAATGTGCAATATTATTTACAACTTCAGATGATTATAAACCTTAACACTTAAACATAACGTTTAATTATCATTGTAAAGTATATTTATTTAAGCCCTTTCATCGGAGAAAGATTAGAAGCAAAACATTTTAAATGTCGCTCCAAAGTAAAAAGTCATCAGTACAAAAATATTCATTCTTAAATGAATCTTAAATTCTAAGCAATACGGATAAAAGCATTTTGTGTACAATGTCGTGCTTATTCTATTGCGGAACTAGCGTTCCCTGTTCAAGAACATGATACAATAGTTGGTGCGTTGTAGCAAACATTGGCCAAACAATTATAATATTCGCTGATTTAATTATATTTACAGTTAAATTATGTTTAAATAATATTATGAAAAAGCACATAATGATATTAAATTACCGAAAAAAAGATATTCCTTCCAAAACCTTGGTGTTACGGTGGTTATTTACGCAGTTTTTGAACGCATACTGCGGTATTTTGACGTCTTAATGTTGGCTATGATTGGACCATACTAATTTGAAATAAGACCACAAATACGTTTGTGGTCTTATATTTCGGGCCGTTTTTGAAGCGCCTAACGGGAATCTAGTACATTATTGATCGAAGTCTGTGGTGTAATATACATTTTTATTTTAGATATGTCAGCCTGTGATTTAGCGTATTATAACTAAGATTTAGTCTTAAATAAGGAAATAAAATGACTTGTTGACTTCAATACATTTATACATTTATTTTCAACACTGAATACATTTATTTTCAACACTGACAAAACATAGACAAAAATAATAATAATGTTATCGGCATCAGAACATTAATACATTTAATGTACATAGGCTAAACATCAAGACGAGGATATTTTATTGCCGTCATCAGGACACACTGTACATTATTATACATTAATACATTTAGTGTACAACATGGGCTAGACATCAAAACGAGGATATTTTATTGCCGTCATCAGGACACTATGTACATTATTATACATTATACATTTAGTGTACATAGGCTAGACATCAAAACGAGGATATTTTATTGCCGTCATCAGGACACACTGTACATTATTATACATTAATACATTTAGTGTACATAGGCTAGACATCAAAACGAGGATATTTTATTGCCGTTATCAGGACACACTGTACATCATTCATTTAATGTACAATAATAGCACAGAGTTCTGATGCCGGTAATAAAATATCCTCGTCTTGATGTCTAGCCCATGCCAGATACCACACTACACACATTACGTGTGCGCAGCAACCGATTGTGCGCCTTCCACTCAAACAACTGCAAAAATAATGAGCGATTGCTTCTCTATTTTGTCTTTGTCGGTCAATAACAATATAAGAATAATATATTCTGGACCTTACATGTCTAGATTGTATTCGCACACGTAATAACCAGATGTCTTCTTCTTCAATGAAATCTCTGAGCTGACTTATTTGTCGCTCCCGGTATACCTACTTCGATATTGTATAAGCCTTCAATTAAGTGTTCAGCGTAGTAGCTGCGAGCCAACTTGATTTGGTATGTGCCAAGTGCCCAAGTGCAAACAGAATTAGGTCTTCTTCAGAAAAAACCGGGAAGTCTTCAAAAATAGGTTGATCGCTGCTGAGTCTTTCAAATGATGCCCTCTGTCTATTAATGTTATGACGGATAGTCCGCTAAGAGGTTCGGCATTTCAAAACGTTCATTAATTATATTTACGAATGATGATGCATGAACACTATCTTGAATAATTGTTTGAAATGCATTGATGAGTGCCGCTGCGTTTTGGAAATCCTCAAACATGTGACTTAAGGCACGATTAAAATATTCTTGTCTAAACAATTTGATATCTCGCTTGAACCTGCCATTTATAACTTCCACTACCCAGCGGCATAGAGTTACCAGCCTAGATCTATAGGCCTGTTCAGTAGTAAGCTGGTCTGCACCGCGGTCTAAGGTTTCGGCCATATAGGCACTGTAGTTGCATCGCTCCAAATCGCCACAGACGTCTCTAAACCCACGATTTAAAATGAATATATCGCCAGCCCGGTAAAACCAGTGAAATGTGCCTTCTTCGTCATTTAGTATTCGTTCCAATATACTGGCATCTGAATCAGTAGCAGCATAGGGCCCACAAACATCAATTATATGCCCATCGGAACACACCATTAAAAACGGTTTTAAAAGATTTTCATATTTGTGTAGGTCTGTCGCTGGAACGAAACGTTGGAGCTCTTTTGTTTATAAATATACCTATGTTCCATCCATGATTGTTACTGCCTTCCTTTCTTCTGGAGAAGACTCGGGATTTCCGAAAAACGCGTTTGGTATAATAAGATTGCGGTCAGCGACCATTCTTCTATTTAAATGGTCGAGTTTTTGGGTTGAGTCTTGTGAACGGTATGTTGACAACGTTTTGAAATACTTTTGAATACATAAACTAATGTTAAGATAACATATTACAGCTTGGCAAAAAAGAGTAGAAAATCCGGGGGGCGCCACTGTGCTGTTCATATGGCAACCCGTTGTGACCGTATCGCGTAACAACCTATCGTCTTGATACTTTTATTACTATTTTTTTTATACTTAATTTATACTTTATTCTCCTCATGTAACTACCTAAAAATAAATATATGTTAGTAGCACTATTTTTAAAATTTTCTGGGATTAAAAAAAGGCGTAGAAATAATTATTGTAATTTATTCTAATAAATCTTCCAACTCTTTTTTGGGACGACCTTTTCTATGTTTTCCGGGTGTAGAAAATACGCCTTTGTTTCGATCTCCTTCCAGGACGACTCTTCATATGGTGCTTACTGATTTACCTAAAGTGAATAAATAAATATACATAAAAAAATGCATTTTGCTAATTAAAAATAATACATTTTTGGTACATTTGTAATTCTAATGATATAACAAACAGTTATCACCTTGAAATCACATTCAACAATAAAGTTATTTAAAAATCGAATTTAAATTCACATAGTGCACAGTACGCCACTCAAGTATCAACATTAATCTGACACGCTATACCAAGGTAATGTCAGACAAAATGTAAACATAACCTATGTGCTCGATGATTATTGTTCAAAATTCCACTTATTTCGTATGCAAGCAAGTCAAAACAAAATGGGGTTCATAAATTAACACTTAACTCATCTAAAAACAATAAAACAAACAGTTACATACCTGTCATTTCAGCGGTTCTTATGTAAACATCGTTGAGATCGGAGAGAATGGTTTTGGCCTCTTTTTCTGCCAAACATCGCCTATATACCTTATAAATTATCGCTCTGCCAGCACTTCGGATGGTTTTATTCATTTTGTATTACTCTACGTTGCTTTAATCACGTTTTTAGGGCACAATTATAAATTTAATAAACTTTCGAACTTTGTTTACACCAAACGTCATAAGTTTTTAATTGTTGCCAGCAAACAAAAAAATTAGTTCCGTTTCTAGACTTTTTTGCCAAGCTGTAAGTATTTCATAAAATGGGTTTGCACATTTTCTTGCACTTATTATCTAAGTATTTCATCACCTACATGTATTTTTTTTTCTAAATGAGCTACAATGTTACGTTCATAGTAACATGTGCAGTTAGTCCTTAGTAATAGTACTTTCATTTAATACCTATTTCGTTGTTGGCCGCTCATAGACCATTTTGCCCATTCTCCTTTGTAGGGAAAACTGTTTTATTGAACGCTTAATTGTAACTACAAGTTTACATAATTTGTAAATAATGTAGAAAAATTTCGACAGGTGCTCACCGTGTGTCAGAAACTTTCA